>JARWLC010000015.1:2905000-4335000 GCA_033318265.1 Phyllotis vaccarum | reverse complement strand
CTAATCCCAGCACTAGGAAGGCTGAGACAGAACGGGATATGGCTGAGGAGAGAAAGAAATATAAGGTGGGAGGAGACAGGAGTTCAGCTTTTCCCTTCTCTTTCCTTTCAGCTGAGGACTTGAGGCATTCAGCCTGAGGATTCCTAGAGACAGAATCCTCCCCTTTAGACCTGAGTATTAAGTAGTGGTGAGAAGTTTCTCTAGTGGTTTGTTCCACTGCTTTTCTGATCTTTTAGCATTTACCCCAATGTCTAGCTTTAGATTTTTATTATAGTCCACTGAGATTCCTACAACAAACAATAGTCTTTATGATCCTTGAAAAAGACAGTTTGTCCTGATCAATAATCCCCAAATGACTATAAACTCTGCTCTTTATCCTTGACCCTTCTTGGGAATTCTCCAATTGTCATCTTTTAAAAAGTTATAAGTCAGACTAAATCATGACTAGTTTACTTATTCTTTGTTTATTTTTTATTCTATTTTTTTTGTGGGATGGTCTTTCTGAACCCTGTGAATATATGTTGTACCATTGGTTAATAAAGAAGCTCTTTTGGCCTATGCTAAGACAGAATGTAGCCAGGTAGGAAATACAAGAGAGATGGGTGGGAGGGAATGCAGAGTCAGACCAGACACTGCAAGGGAACAAGATGTAATGGAACACAGATAAGGTCATGAGACAGGTGGCAAAATATAGATTAATATAAATGGGTTAATTTAAGGTAAAAGTGCTAGTTAGCATTAAGCCTGAGACATAGACCAAACAGTTTGTAATTAATATTAAGCCTTCGAGTGAATATTTTATAAGCAACTGTAGGACCTTGGGGAGTGGATGACATATAGAAAAACTTCCATTTATACCTTTGCTCTTTCCTTCTCTTATAGGGGGTGGTGACTGTGCAATAAAATGTATGTGATCTGTTTTCTTGTGAATGTGCCATCAGTGGGACAATATTTTGAGAGCTCTTTGGTCCTCCACAACAGTGGACATAGCTGTCTAGTTTAGGTAGGGTCATAATGACAAATCTGTTTTGATTTTCTTTAGACAAAGAAGAAGGTGACAATTTCATCTTCAGTTGTTTGTACTTTATATCTATTTAAGTAGTTCCTGTTAAGGAAAGGTGAGGGCTTTTATTTAATTATCACTTGAAATTTCAGCAGAGAACATATTGATTTTGCATAAAACTGTTAACATGTATAGTTTATGAAATAGATATTTATTATTATTGGGATATTTTTAAACAATATTATTAAAGCATCAATTACCTTTTGTTTTTTGTTTTTGTGTAACCAACCTCTGCAAAAATGAATCATCAGTACTGACTTAGAAAAACTACTAATTTAAAAGGAAACTAAAGATACCAAATGTTATATGTAGAGTTCTCATACACTGTTGGTTTGAGAGTAAGTGACATTGTGCCTCCAGTAAAATTAAATCATGCCATAATCTGTGATCTACAGGTTGAACTGCTGGAATGTCTCCATAAAAATAAGAGTGCACCAAAAATAAGAATGAGAACAGTTATTAATACTTTAACAACTAAACACACGTAAAACATTCTGAGTATCAGTAAAGTTCCTCAGTGTAGAACAGAATCCCAAAAAGTAATGTAATAAACAAGTCAGTACTAGATACCTCAAGACAAAGCTGACAGACTTCATGTTTGTATAAAGGGGATGTGGAAAGACTTTCTGTATGTTGTGAATATCATTGGTTAATAGAGGGACTGTTTTGGCCTATGAAAAGGCATCTTAGAAGCAGGTGGGGAATCCCTGCTTAGATAAATGGAAAAAAGGGTGGAGTCAGAGAGAGAATCTGAAAGCTGCTGCCAAGGAAGATATAAAGGAAGCCAGAGGCCACATGGCAAGACAGATTAAGAGAAACAGATTAAAAATCAAGAGCTATCTAGAAATATTCCTGAGCCATGAACCTAACAGCATATAATTAATATAAGCTTTTGTGTAATTATTTGGGAGCAAGCAGCTGTGGGCAGTCTATTTGGGAGAGCTGGTTTGGTTCTTGGGACTAGTCCATGCTAGAAACTCTTACTACATAGAAGCTTACACTCTCTCCTGAATTTGATTACTTATGGTTCTATGGTAAACTAAATTAACCTATCATAAGTCAGAAGACTAGTTGACTTTGGAAGTTACCACTAATGAAGCAGACATTAGAAGATGCTAATTCTTGAAAGCTTATTTGGAGATACCAGCAGTGGAGTACAGCTACTCTTATACTCTTGACCTCAGACCAGTCCTCCTCTATTCAGGAAAGGTTGTCCTGTTTGAGGCTATAGCTTCCGTGGGTAGTAAGGGAGGAAGAGGGACACCTGCCTAGCCAGCCAGATCAGCTGAATCAATCCTGGCAATCAATGGGGTGACAGATGTCATAGCCAGCTTGCCCTCACATCTAGCAACTGATGGAAGCACGTGCAGATAATCACAGCTAAGCACTGAGTTGAGCTCCTACACCAGTTGAAGGGAGGTAGGAAAGATTATATGAGCAAAAAGGTCAAGATTGTGATAGGGAAACCCAGAGAGACAGCTGACCAGAACTACTAGAAGCTACTGACTCTGAACTGACAGCTGGGAAACACACATGGGACTGAAATAGGTCAGCTGAACGTGGATGACAGTTGAAGAGCCTTGGCATTTTGTGTGGCCTCTGACAGTGAAACCAAAATTTATTTCTATTGCATAAATTGGAATTTTGAAGCCCATTCCCTGAAGAGGAAGACCTTGCTTGGTCTTGATACTGGGGGGAGGGGCTTGGTCTTGCTTCAACTGGATATGCCAAATTGCACTGACTCACCCTGGGAGTCCTTACCCTCTCTGATGAGTGGATGGGGGGATTGGTTGGAGGGAAGCTAGGGGATGACTGGGGGGAAGGGAAACAGTGGTGGCTATAAAAAACACTTTTGAATAAAAATATAAATAAAAGATGCTAATTCTTGATACAGATAAATATTTAATAAAGGTGGTAAAGCTCACACGTGTTTAAAGTTGTCAGTTATAGTGAAGCTATGTGGAAATAAGTCCTGATTTACATCTGGTGGGAGTGGAAAGTGGGTCAGGCTCTATGAAAGTCTTCATGGAGAACATTAGAAAATGAAAATTAGAACCATCAGATGATCCACTCCTGTACCTGTATCCAAATGATTTCACACCTACCTTTGATTATATAATTTTGTTGTCCTGCTATAAACACTAAAGAAATGAAATGGATGGATCATGATAATGCAGTTAATACGTGCAATGAAATTTTATGAAACTGTAAAGTTAAATTATAAAATCTGCAAGGAAAATTAATATTTCTGGAAAACATCCTATTAACTGAAGTGTTTCAAATTCAGGCACCTCAAATTCTCATATTATCTCCAAAATAAAAATTCTATAATTTAGATTTTGTGTATGTATATATGTATATGTGTGTATGTATATGTTTATGTATGTGTGTATGTGTGTGTATAGGTGTGTATGTGTGTGTATGTGTGTATGTATATGTATGTGTGTGTGTATGTTTATGTATATGTGCATGTGTGTATGTGTAAGTGTGTGTCTAGGTGTGTATGTGTATGGGGTGTATGTTTGTGTATATGTTTATGTATGTATGTATGTGTGTGTATAGGTGTGTTTGTGTATGTGTGTGTATGTTTATGCATGTGTGTATGTGTGTGTATGTGTGTGTATAGGTGTGTATGTGTGTGTATGTGTGTGTGTATGTGTGTATGTGTATGTGTGTATAGGTGTGTATGTGTGTGTATGTGTGTGTGTATGTTTATGCATGTGTGTATGTGTGTGTATGTGTGTATGTGTGTATGTATGTGTGTGTGTGTGTGTGTGTGTAAAAAAGTCATGAAAAGGAGGATAAAAGGACATGTGTCATGAAAGGAGACTTCAGGGAGAAACATACAGATAAAAAGATATGTCAGAAGGAGAGAAGAGCAATATTTGTGTGAGGCAATTTTGTCTAAAAATAGTATGAAAAAAATTAATTCTTCATATACTGAATAAATAATAAAATAAACTTGTCAGTTGACTTCTGTACTTATTTATAAACACTAAAATTGCATGAAAACTTTTTTCTGATTTTTTGAGACTTGAGAGGCCAGCCTAGCCTTGAAATTAAAATCCTGTCTTTGCCTCCCAAGTGCTGTTGAGAATAGAAGTTTGCATCAGCGCACTCAGGTAAATATTGAATTTAGAACAAGCGTTTTAATGTTATTTGTTAAAATTCTTATTCTCACATAGTTTGTGAGCACATGAGAGATTCTTGTTAAGCATCAAGTTAATGAAAATTATTAAGGAAAATTACTACTAATCATAAATAATTCTATAATTTAATGAGCCAAAATGTAACTCAAAAGTTACACCACAGTTTTGCTGCTTGTGGAATAAGATGCATTTTTATTTTAAATTACTTGGCTTTACAGGTTAATTTAAAAAGGCTGGGATGATAAAAAAAAATAGTATTTTCCTTTTGACTAATGTGTAAGTAATGTTTCACACTGCATGGTACCATATCTCAAAGACTGACAAAAAACCTCATATTTGAAAAAAAAATAATTAAGTATTAGCTAATAATCACAGAGGGGCATTGGTTTGGGATATTCAACCAGGCAGGAGTTTGTGAATGAGATATTTGGTACTTCATAACTTAGGTTAAGAAGTCTTATTTGAGTCTTACAAGAGGGGAGTTGGAGGCTATTCCCACTTAGAGCAAGTAGCACCTGCCCGGAAAGCATACTTCCTGCCCCTGGGAATCTTTATTACAGTCTATCAGCAAATAATTCTAAATCCTAATATGAGTTCATCTTTCTGTTCCTCATCTTCACATAAAAACCTTAGCGATGTCTGGTGAGTTAATTGTTTAAAAACCAGATGCTTAGTTTGGTTTAATTTTTTGTTAGTTCCATTAGGAGCTGGCTCACCGAAAGCCAGAGCTGAGAGGAGGAAAGCTATAGGCTCTGAAAAAAAGTTCTTAGATTAATACTAATTCCCTATTACTCATATTATGAATATACATTTAAAAGATATTTAATATAATAAAATTCCCACAAAGTTAAATGATAAAGAACTCTTTGTCTTATTTTTCTAAAAAAAAAAATATCAGCACATTTCTAATCTCTAGAGGAAAAATTAGTCTATCAATTCTGGTGTCAAAAATTGGGTCAATTGAATTAAATGGTAGACTTACCATCTCCATGTATGCGAGAAAAAATATAGCAGGTGTTCTATTTCATGGCGATTATTCCATGAACGTGGCTTAATTTTCATGCAGTGGGAAGAAAATGGTGACATGTTTATAAATGGATGACAGAAAGTCTAAAAGGCACAATTCTAAGTCCTTTCCACGTTGAAACACAATTAGAAATGTTTTTATTTTTCTTTATATAGTGGCCCAGGTACAAGAAAGATGTGTTAATGACCTTATTTTTAATCAAATATTTTATGTATTATATTCTGGAGCAGATATGAAAATGCGTGACCTCAACCTGCCTTCATCCCTTGATATTTATACTGTTGTTTGCATATATCCCATGACACCTATGGGGCTCATGGTTTCTATTCACGAGCATCTATGTGTGCATCCCATGATACCTGTGTATCTCATGAGCTGTGTGTTCCCATCACACGTATATGGTCTATGTGCTATGTGCATCTTATAACAACTAGAAGTGCTTGATAATACACTTGTAGATGACAATGTCATGCTTCAAGCTCAAAAGGTTCCAAAGCCTTATGAAACATCGCCTTCCTTTACTTGTATAAAAGGGAGTAATAGTGAGTAGAGCTCAGGCCTTGTTCTGCTACACAAAAGTAAAAACAGCTACATTTTCTTTCATATCAAACAATGCACAGAACACATGAACATTCCCAGCCTTTCCCATTACACTCTAATTTCCCTAAAGTCAAGGGTGACACTTGCAAAGATTGAAGTTTCGGCTCCAATAAATATGCAGCTGTTCTCAAGGTGATATAATCCCGAAATAGCAACGATGTTGTAGAAAAGCCATTGATGGTGATTCTCTGCTCATCCCTCCAGTTTGTAAGTTTCTCCACGCTGTCCTGTGAAATACCTGCTTCAGTTTCAAGCCCATCCAATGCATAGGACTCATTTTCAGATTGAAATTCTGTCAAACGGAGGTTGACCATCTACTTTAGTATAGTCTATTCAAATTTTACTGGACACAATGGAAAGTTTATATTTTCACATTTAATTGATAGTTTTAGGTCACTTTGGCTTACGGTTCCATAGGTTTAGTCTACCATCCCCATGGCAGGAAGCCTGGTGTAGTCAAACATGATGCTGGAGAAGGAGCTGAGAGTTCTACATCTGGATCAACAGACAACAGGAAGAGAAAGAAAGCCTTGGGCCTGGATTGAGGTTCTGAAACTTCAAAGCCCACCCATTGTGACATACTTCCTTCCACAAGGTCACACCTGCTCCAACAAACCACACCTCTCATAATGTCACTTCCTATGAATCTACGGATGCCACTTTTACTTTGATTATCCCAGGTGACTTTGTCCCTCCATTCTGTCACCTTAGCTCATGTGCTCTCATCACTTCGGCTTCATTTATACTTGTTGAGTATATTAGTTCATATTCAAGTTTCTAGTCAGCATTATTCCAGTCATCTCCTTGGATTACTTCACAATGTAGATTTGACTTAACTAACATGTTTTTAAACAAAGAGGAATTAAATGGATGTCATGTTCTAAGAATCCTGTACAGTATCAAGAATGAAAATGTTATTCTGGACTCTTTGACATAAAATAGCTTTGTTTAGTTAGAACAAATAATCAGGAAAGAATGTTTTATGAGTCATTAGCTTAAACAAAGCCCCTAAGAAAGAAACACCACATTGAAGACAAAAGTCATAGCAGAACTTCAACTGCAATCTGTCCTCTTAACCCATATGCATATCTTTTCGCCCTTTGCAGACCCTAACAACCCACCTTAGCTCCAGACAGATGATCTTGGTGGAATGTCTCTAAAATTGTTCTATTTTTCATGTGGATCCATCTGTCTGAAATATCTGCTATTCCTCTTGGCCATCTGTCAAACTCTTGCTCTTACTTATTAATTTGAAAATTAACAACTATATGAAAATCTCCACTACATTGCAAAGGATGCTGAAATGTCCATTCTTCTGTTCTGCTACATCTTGTGGAAGTGCTTCTAGAAACTGTCAGTGTTCTCCATGATAATTTTAAATCAGGATTTTTTTAAGCATGTCTCAGAGTCCTTAAAAGATAGAGACTAAAACACAGTATAGATACTTCGTAATTAGTATATAATAATGCCCAGAAGCTTATGAAATAGACTGATATACAAAATGAAAAGAAACTTCAATTTAAAAGAAAATATTCTATTTTACCAATGATTCTCAGAAGCAGTATCTTTTCCATAATTAATTTTGAATTGTAATTAAAATTACCTTCAAGGCCTTCAAATTTTCTAGACATCTTCATGAGTCAAGTAAACATTTTATGACCACCTGAGTGCCATCCTTTGTTGGTATAAATTTCATGCTGCTGTTCCTGAAAGAAGATCCAGACGTGGTCACCAGTGTCTGTTTCTCACGGACTCCAGCACCTGCAATGAATGGTCTCCAAACTTTCCAAACAAAGAAGCTATACTTTTATTCCTACTCCTGGATGGATGGTTGTTACTCTGCAGATATCAGCGGCCTATTTAGCCAGATATTTTCTTTTCTTCTGTTACTTTATTTACTTTCCTCTTTTCTTTCTTTTCATTCAAAAGAGTCTTAACAATTCCAGCACAACAGTTCTATAGGCATAGTCACTCTCCGTGTCTGTAGATATTATTTTAGATTAACAATTCCAGGCTGCCATTACAATCACAGACTTTATTTTAGAATACAGGAGTAAATACTAGGTTTTGAGGTTGTATGATGACATCAGTCTAAGAAAATGTGCTGATACCTGTGTGATTACAAAAGAACAGGCTGCTTTTTGACACTTGAGTGACAGATAGACACAGAGTACTAGTCCCAGTCATCACAAAGATATACAAGTATTTTGCTTTTGACCACACAACATACTTGCATAGTATTTAGAGGCCAAACGTTTATCTCACCTTATCACTTTTTTGTAAAATTACTTATGAATTAGTACATGCCTTTTGAGAAAATTTGTCCCTATATTACCCCTGTGACATAATATAATTTTGTTCTGAGACCATGAACATGTTTTGATCCCTGAAAATCAACAGAGCAGTCATAGGGCTTACTCAACTGTCTTAAGACATGACCATTTGCAAAATCCATATGCATCTAAACCCATCAGGACTTAACTGATTCTGTGAGAATGGTTGAGTGACATAATAACTTCTTACATGGTATTTCTCAGAAGAAAGAAATTACCATTATCCCTGCCTATGAGTCTGATGAACAATATATAGTTACAATAATCACAGAGTCTCCACCGGTCAGCACATGGGTAGCTTATTCTCAGTTCTGGAGTCTCAGCTACTATGGCACTATGGAAGCTGCTGTTAGCATGCATTTATTGGGCAAATATGCTATACTGAGGGTCTAATGAAAGCAGGAGACAATGTATTTGTTGAATTCATATCCCTTACCTCTGAAGGGTGACATTTAAATAAGCACATTTATGACTCTGAGTAACAAGAAAATCTGTTGTTTTTAAGGAACATGCAGTAGCAAAGCAAAAGTGAAGTTTAGAAGCTGCTGATTTTTTTATGGGCTGTGCTTCAAACTTAAGAGTTCTGAATTTCAACACAAATTCACATAAAATAGTTTTATTTATACTACATTAGGCTCTGTTCCACTTGGCTCAAACTGTGACATTATATTTTCAAAACCATTGCTTTGCCATTGTTTTTACTATGGTTTCCTTGAGTTGTTACTGAGTTGATGTTTCCTATATGAGAGACACAGCCAAATGGCTATTTTAAGAGAAAATTCATATGTATGAAAAGATGAACAATATATGATTTTGTATTTTATTTGGTGTTTCACAGAGGTTACAATGATTTATATAATACAGTATTATTTTGAAAGTCAGAGAAAAATATTCACTCTTTTATGCTTTAATTTTTTACTTCTTACAATTCAACTGTTTCATCAAGAAACAGTAGCATATCTTAAATACACAAATATTTGAATAGGTTATTCTTGCTTTAAGAAAAGGAATAAGTCACGTTTTATACTCAGTTACATTAATATAAATCCCTGTAGTCTGGCAAATTTGAAAATGTTAGTTTGATTTATATCTAATTTAATAAAGACTTTCAGTTTTCAGATAGAACTTAAAAAAATCTTCAAGCAATACTTTAAGCATGCAAACGTAGATTTAAATAAATTTACAAGTGTGAAATTCACATTTTACAACTTTTAGTAAGTTTACTGATTTGCCAAACCCTGACCAACTCACATTTGGTTATATAAAGTAGAGTGTTAGTGTAAAGCAGTTTGAAACCTTTAATAATTATTGCACAAGTACAATGGTAGTAACAGTGACAAAAGTATACTTACAATGTGTATACTTTTATGAATTATTTTAGTTCTATATATTTGTCTAGTGAAGAAATATGACATTTTTAGCCAAAGTTTTCTCTTCTCTATGAAAAAAGTCTGAATATCGAAGGAGATATTTTGCCACCATTTTAAGGCAGTCAAAATTCTTTGAGTTCTTTTGGGTAGCGTAAGTATATTTCACTGACTATATGGAGTCTGATATTTACTAGATTTTTCTTTTATACTGTTTAGCATGCTGCATAATTTTCTATAATGATTCTAAATAAATTTTAGAGGGGTTGGGATACAACAGACAATCAGCAAATAACTACTAAATTAAAAATGTATAGGAAGGCATTATTGTGGGCATCTGATGAATCCCTAGAATGCATAGGCAGCCACCTTCCCCATCACACTCTGTCTGTGGAACCTTCATCTTCCTCAGTAGTTTCACTTGCCCAACCTCTACTGACACTAGATTGTGTGGGTCCATGTTATTCTATCTCATCAGGTGAGAGGTTTTTTTTTTTTTTTTTTTTTTTTTTTTTTTTTTTTTTTTTTTTTTTTTTTTTTTTTTTTTTTTTTACCTTCTCCCTGTTGCATTGGGGGGTTCTTGGTCCCGCGTGACCAGAGGCCCAGACCCACAGACCTGCCGCGCCAGACCCATAGCCACTGCCTCTAAACTCAGGCCCCCAGAAATGACTCAGATGCTTATATTAACTTTGTGCTGTTTGGCCTATGGCTCAGGCACATTGCTAACTATCTCTTACATCTTAACTCATCCCATTTCTATTCAGCTGTCTGCCATGTGGCCCATGGCTCACCTGTGTTCCTTACATGTTGCTCCTTTGGCAGCTTGCTCAATCTGCCTGACTCAGCTCTGCTTCTCCTACCTATGTTCTGATTCCTCCTCCTTCTTCTTCTATGGTGCCTGTCATGGCCCCAAACAGTTCCTTTATTTAAAGATTGATATTCACAGCATACAGAAAGGCATTCCCACATCATCTCCCCTTAATTTTTACTTACTTATTCATTTCCTCTTTTGTCCATCTATCTATATATCCACTCAAATTAACAGTTCCTAACACTATGTTGGGCAATCAAAACATAAAACTCCACAGAAGCAAAGCCATATTTCCCAGTTTTCCATGTTATGCTGGCTAGTGAGAGGCACAGATATTTGGAAACCCTGAAACTTTCTTCAGCAAGAAATTATAAGATAAGGCACACACACTCAGTTCATTTTTCCCCCTTTGGAGATACAACACAGAAGCAGACAGCATATATATTTCTTCTTAGGAGTTTGTGTTATAATAGAAAAGGTGACATGACCTTTTCTCACAGACAGGATCCTTTCTAATCCAGAAGGAAGGACTTGTTCAAATATACAGATATTCCTTACAGCATTTAAGTCTATATGTTTTAAGATCTGATTTTTTTGTTTTTTTTGATTTTGCCATTGTCCTCCTATGGTATTGCATTTTATATTTTCCAAAGCTAAACTGTCCAAGAACCAAAATGAGCTTTATTTTTAGCAAAATAATCTTCTAAAGTTCTCTAAAGTAATTTGTTTACTTCTTTTAGGAAAGGGGACCAAGTAACTCTTTGCATTCTTGTCTTTTGGCATGCTATTAGGTTCAAACACAAATCAGGGCTATTTTTCTTCTTTCCTCACTTGGGTGTAACTCTGGTGAGGCTAAGTTCCTGGTCAGAATCAGATAGTAGAGAGGAGAGGAACCGATAAATGCCCGCGGCGTGTCTGAGCAAGCTTCACCGCCCTATTTATAAGACAACAGGGTGCTTTGCTTGAAAAGCCAGGCTTTTTCAGAAAGCCTAAGGCAAATCTGTTACCAAGTGACAACTGATTTCTTATGAAACCAAAATTTTAAAGCTACATCATTAATTAAAAAGATAAGGATGCAGCTTTCCCACTGCCAGTAACCTACAAACAGGGAGGCTCTGAAATAATGTGTAGTCTCACTGTTTGGTTATCAGACAACTGCTTTTGTTTACAATCTAAGAAGTGTGTAGAGGTAAGGGAGGAGCCTGTATTTAAAGATAATTCATTGGCTTAGGGGAGGTGATTTTCCTCTGTCAGGAGTGAGATTGGATTTGGACATATGAACTCCAGCAGCTGCACAGACTGGTGTTATGGTGCGGTGTGCCACTGGGGTCATAAGAGACAGGTATAGGACAGGCATAAAACAGCTTGTCAGAATGCACCTGAAAGAAAGTTCAACCATGAAAAAAACTGCAGTGCTAAAATTCAAGTAAGACTTCATTGCCAGGACTTCACTCCAATTATATAGCAAGGTGATGTACATCTCAGAGGTGGCCAGAACTTTAGTTTGGAATGCTACAGAACAAGACCATTTTTAGGGTTGGAACTATCATTGTTTCCATAATGGAAGAGATGGGAGAGGGATCAGGAGAGGGAGAGTGTCTATGAGATGCATTTAAGACAAATGTCTCTCCTACAGTAAGTTGTGGGCAATAGCTAATCTAGCTCCCTTGGAGACTCTAAGCTTGAATACCATCTTAGAACAAGTTTTGAAGGGATGGATCTTCTACTTTCAGCGATAATCATTTATGCTGGTTTAGTACCTGACACAGTTTAAACGTTACAGTCTTACTTTGTAACTGGAAAGCTAATATTCAGAAGATGACAGTCTTTTAATACAAAGTCCACCATTAGAAGATGCAGGGCCGTCAGTCCCAAAGCTCACTTTTGAGGAACAGGATGTGCAAAGGGCATTTATTCACAGAATTAGAGATTAGAGAGACACAGTGCAAGGGTGGGGGGCTCTGGGTAGAGTAGACTGATACTGTGGGAATGTGTCTTCTAGCTTTATTTTCTTTCTTATGTATATATATATATATATATGTATATATATTATATGTGTATTTATATACATATAAAATGTATATAAATAAAATAAAATGTATGTAAAAAATACATATAATGCATGTATATATATGTATTTATATATATATACATAAGAAAGAAAATAAAGCTAGAAGACACATTATATGTATATATATGTATTTATATATAATATACACATATATTTATATATACATATATACATATAAATTTATCCTCAGTTTTCCCTGTATCCTTTCTTGCCAGTTATTCTGCCACCTCCCTACTGCTCCCCTCATTCTTCTTCATTTTCCATTTAGAACAGAGCAAGCTATACATGTGTGTGTGTGTGTGTGTGTGTGTGTGTGTGTGTATACATACATACATACATACATACATACATACATACATACATACATACACACACACTTACGGCATATCAACTTGCAGTAAGACTAAGTACTTCCCTTTGTATTAAGGCTGGAGAGGTGAATCAATATGAAGAGTAAGGTTCCAGATACCATCAAAAGAGTCAGAGACAGACCTTGTCCCCATTGCTAAGAGCCCTACAAGAAGCTGAGTACCAATCTATCAGTACTGCAGAATATCATTAATCAACATTACACTGCCTTTTTTTCACTCCAGTTGTGTTTGGTTCTATCCTAAGTATATGGGCATTCAGCATCTGAGTCCTGGTGCTACAAGCAGTGTCAGGGATGGGCTCGCTATCATGGCAAGGGGCTCTGGCTGGACTAGTCATTGGTTGGCCACTCTCATGATCTCTGTGTCACCTGTACCCAAGCACATCGTAAAGGCAGACAGACTGTAGGTTTAAGCTTATGTGGCAGGGATGACATCCTAAATCCATCACTGGAAGACTTTACTGGTCACAGGAAGTGAATAGTTCAAGCTAAGTATCCACTATTTTTAGGATTCTTAGTTAGGGTCATCCATGTAGATTCCTCAGATTTTCCCTTAGAACAGGTTTCTACATGACCCCAAATACTCCTCACCCCTTTTTAGTCAGCTCTTTCATTGCTCTCCCAATCAATCTCTAAACTGTTAACATAATTTCTCATGTTCCCATCTCCACTTGTCCACTATCCACTCATGAAATCTCTATTATTTCCTCTACCGAGGGAGACCAGATATCTCCCCTTAAACACTCCTTGCTATCCGTCCTTTCTGGGGCTGTGGGTTGCAGCATGGTTATCCTTTACTTTACAGCTAGTATCAACTTGCGAGTGAGTACATACCACATTTGTCTTTTTTTTTCATCTGGTTTACCTTACTCAGAATATTTTTTTCTAGTTCTATCCATTTGCCTGCAAATTTCATGATGTCATTGTTTTTTACCACTGAGTAATACTCCACTGTGTAAATGCACCACATTTTCTTTATCCATTCTTCAGCTGACAGGCATCTAGGTTGTTTTCAGGTTGTGGCTCTTATAATTAAGGCTAAAATAAGCATAGTTGAGCAAGTGTCTTTGTGGTATGATTGAGCATCCTTGGAGTTTTTGGCCAAGAGTGGTATAGCTGTTTCTTAAAGTAGATCAATTCTCAGTTTTTAAAGAAACTGATCTATTGATTTCCAAAATTGTTGTACAAGTTTACAGTCCCATTATCAAGGGAAGAGTGTTCTTCTTGCTTCACATCCCTTCCACATGAATTGTACTTTGTGTTTTTGATCTTAGCCTTTGAGACAGCTGCAAGATGAATTGTTAGAGTCTTTTATTTGCATTTTTCTGAAGCTAAAGATGTTGAGAATTCTCCATTTAGATCTTTATCCTCATTTTTTTAGTTGGATTTCTTAGGTTTATTATGTCTACTTTCTCAAGTTCATATATTTTTGGAAGTCAACCATTTGTTAAATGTGGGACTGGTAAATATTTTCCATTCTGTCATTTTGTATTGTTCACAGTGTACTTTGCCTTACAGAAGCACTTCCAGAAGTACTATTTATTATTTGTCTGCTGGTCTTTGTGTTTGCTCTATTTGTGTTCTAACAGGAAGTAACCTGTGCCAGTGTGTTCCAGGGTATTCCAGACAGACGTTCTCTTTTATCAGTTTTAATGTATACGGATTTATTTTGAGATCATGTTATCCATATGGACTTGAGTTTGTACAGGATGATAAATATGGATCTATTTATATTCTTCTATGTGCAAAAATACAGTTTATACCAGCACTATTTGTTGAAGATGCTTTCTTTTATTCATTGTATAATTTCTGCTTTATTGTTGAAAATTAGGTGTTCATAGGTGTGTGGATTTGTATCTCGGTTTCAGTTCAATTATATTCAGCTACCTGTCTGTTTTCATGCCAATACCACGCTATTTTTATTATTATAGTCTTGTAGAAGAGCTGACAGTCTAGGATAGTGATACTTCTTTCATTGTCCAGGATTGCTTTAGCTATTCAATTTTGTTATTTTTATTTGATTTGTTTTGTTTTTCTATATGAAATTGTTTATTGTTCTCTCAGGGTCTGTAAAGAATTGTGTTGAGATTTTAATGAAAATTATACTGAATCTGTAGAAGCTTTTTGTAAAATGGACATTTTTACTATGTTAATCCTATGGATACATAAAAATGGGAACGTTTTCCATATTCTGATATCTTCTCCAATTTCTTTCTTTGAAGACTTCATGTTCTTGTTATACAAGTATTTCACCTGCTTGGATGGAGTTACCCAAGCTATTTTATATTATTTGCAACTATTTTGAAGGGTATTATTTCTATGATTTCTTTCTAATTTACCATTTGTATATAGGAGGATATACAGACAAGTTATTAAAGGAATTTATCAGCTGTAGAAATTTTTAAGTTTCTTTTGTATATTACTGTGATCTACAAATAATGATACTTTGACTTCTTCCTTTCTAATATTTATCCCCTTGATCTGCTTTAGTTGTATTATTTCTTTATCTAGAAATTCAAGTGCAATATTGAATAGATATGGAGACAGTAGACCATCTTGCCTTGTTGATTTTAGTGGAATTGCTTTGAGTTTTTCTCAAAGGACTTGATATTGGTGATCAGCTTGCTAAATATTGCTCTAATTATGTTTTGATATGCCCTTGTATCTCTTATCTCTCCAAAATTTTTTATCATGAATAAGCGTTGAATTTTGTCAAAGGTTTTCCAGCATTAAATAAGACGATTATGTGTTTTTTCTCTTTCAGTTTTTTTTTTTTTAATGCTGAATTACACTGATAGATTTTTTATGCTGATCCATTCTACATATCTGGAGATGAAGCACATTTGATCATGGCAGATGAAAATTTTTTAATCTTTATTTTTTAATGTTTTTTTTTTCCAATACCCCTCCATCTGCTCCCTCAGTCTCCCCTCAAACCCCATCCATTCCCCGAGAGGAGTAAGTAATCCCAAGGTGAGTCAGTTTCTTCAGGCATATCCAGTTGAGGTGGGTCCCAGTCACTCCCTGCAATGCTAAGGCTGAGCTAGATGTTGGTCTGTATGTAATAGTCTCTGAGATGTCAGCTCACCAGGAATAAACTGTGGTTCTACTCCAAGAGGCTCCACAAACTTCCCACACCATTTGACTGTTGTCTATATTCATATAGTTTAGATTCTTTCCATGAAGGTTCATCAGCTGTCATTTCAGAGTTAGTGAGCTCTGCAGGGGGCAGCCAGCTCTGTGGGTCTCCTCCTCATGATCCTGATCCCTTTGCTCATATACTCTCTCCTCTCTCTCTCATCAGCTATAACAGGAGCTCGACCTGATGCTTTACTATGGATCTCTTCATCTGCCTCTATCAGTTGCTGGAAAGTTCTGTAATGGCAATTAGGGTTATCATTCCTTTAATTATAAGGAAAGGCCAGTTTAGGTACTCTCTTCACGATTGTTTGGAGCCCTAGCCAGGGTCATCTTGTGGGTCTTTGGAATTTCCCCAGCACCAGGTTTCTTTCTAACCCCACAGTGGCTCCCTCTATTAAAATACTCACTTCTTTGTGGTCCTCTCTGTTGCTCCCCACACTCAACAGTCTCATTGTTTCATAATCTCCTACCACCTTCCCTTGCTTTTCCTCCCATATTATTCAAATTTACACAGAAGATCTTGTCTATTTCACCTTTCCAGGAAGATCCACTGATGAATGTCTTAAGATCCTCCTCCTCTAAGGTTGTGGACTGTACCCTGGCTATCCTTTGCTTTACAACTAAAATCTACTTGTGAGTGAGTACATATCATGTCTGTCTTTCTGGGCTTGTGTTATCTCACTCATAATGATATTCTCCTGGTCCATCCATTTGTCTGCAATTTTCAGGATGTTATTTGTTTATTTTTAGGTACCACTTTTTTTTTTTTTTAAAAATACGTTCTACACTTGAAGGGCATCTAAGTTGTTTCCAGGTTCTTGCTATTATGCTGCTATAAACATAGCTGAGCTAATGCCCTGGGGATAAGAACATGAATCCTTTGGGTATATGTCTAATAGTGGTCTTGCTGAATCATTGGGGAGATCAATTCTTAGTTTTCTGAGGAACTGCCATAGTAATTTCCAAAGTGAGTGTATAAGTTTGCACTCTCACCAGCAACTGAGGAGTGTTCCCCTTGCTCCACATTGCCTCAGCATATGCTTTCATCTGTGTTTTTGATTTTAGCCTTGATGATAGGTATCTCAGAGTTGTTTCGATTTGCATTTCTCTGGTGGCTAAGGGTATCGAACAATTATTTCAGTGTCTTTCAGCCATTTATAATTTTTCTGTTGTGAATTCCCTTTTTAGCTCTGAACCCCATTTTTAATTGAATTATTTGGGTTGCTGGCCCCTAGTTTCTTCAGTTCTCTATATATTTTATAGATCAGTCCTCTGTCAAATGTAAGATTGGTGAGGATCTTTTTATATGATGTAGGGTTTTTATTTTTTTTTAATTGACTATGTCCTTTGCCTTACAGAACTTCATTTTCAGGAGGTCCCATTCATTAATTGTTGTTCTTATTGTCTGTACTACTGGTGTTATATACAGGAAGTGATCTCCTGTCCCAAAGTGTTCAAGGGTATTTCCTACTTTTTTTTCTAACAGATTTATGTTGAGGTCTTTGATCCACTTGAACTTGAGCTTTGTACAGAATTATAGATATGGTTCAATTTATATTCTTGTACATGTCACCATCCAGTTATGCCAGCACCATTTGTTGAAGATGCTATCTTTTTTCCATTGCATATTTTTGGCCTTTTTGTCAAAAAAGCAAGTGTTTAAAGGTGTGTGGATTAATGTCAGTGTCTTAAGTTCAATTCCATTGATCCATGAGTCTGTTTTTATGCTGATTCTTATCTGTTTTTATTACTGTAGTTCTATAGTAGAACTTGAAGTCAGAGATGGTGATGCCACCAGAAGTTCTTTTATTGAACAGGATTGTTTTGGCAATTTTGGATTTCTTGTTATTCCATTTGACATTGAGTATTGTTCTTTCAAGGTCTATGAAAAATTGTGTTGGGATTTTGATGAGGATTACACTGAATGTGTAAATTGCTTTGGTAAGATTGCCATTTTTGTGACATTGATTCTACTTACCCAGGATCATGGGAGATTTTTCCATTTTCTGTTAACTTCTTCAATCTCTTTCTTCAGTGACTTAAAGTTCTTGTCATACAGATCTGTCACTTCTTTGGTTAGAGTTACCCCAAGATATTTAATGGTATTTGCAGCCATTTTAAAGGATGATTTTTCCCTGATTTTTTTCAGCCTCTTTATCATTTGTGTATAGGAGGACTACTGATTTTTTTTAAAGTTAATCTTGTACCCTGCCACATTGCTGGAGGTTTTGTAGGAGTTCCCTGTAGAATTTTGGGGATCATCTATGTATACTATTTTGTCATCTACAAATAGTAATGGTTTGAATTGATCTCCTTTAGCTGTCTTACTGCTATAACTAAGACTTTGAGAACTATACCAAATAGATAAGGGGAGAGATGACAGCCTTGTCTTATTCCTGACATCAGCAGGATTGCTTTTAATTTTTTCCCATTTAGGTTGATGTTAGCGGAAGGCTTGTATTACATTGCCGTTAGTATATTTATGAACTTCCCTGTATCCCTGATATTTCCAGTACTCTTATTATAAAAGGGTGATTTTTTTCAAGTTATTTATATGCTTCTATATGGTTGTAATATTAGTCTATTTTATTTTATTTTATGTTGAATCATCCCTGCCTCTCTGGGATGAAGCCTACTTAATCTTGGTGGGTGACATTTTAAAATATGTACTTGAATTTGATTTGTCAGTATTTTATTGAGTATCTTTGCATCAGTGTTCATGAGGGAGATTGGTCTGTAATTCTCTTTCTTTGTTGCATTTTTGTGTGGCTTGGGTTTCAGGGTGATTGTAGCCTCTTAGAAAGAGTTTGACAATGTTCCTTCAGTTTCTATTATGTGGAACAAATTGAAAAGTATTGAAATTAGTTCTTCTTTGAAACTTTGGTAGAATTCTTCTTGAAACCATATTTTCTGGTTTTTTTTTTTTTTTTGGTTGAAAAACTTTTTAAATAGCATCTTCTATTATTTCTTTGGGGGTTAGAGGTCTATTTAGGTAATTTATCTCATCTAGATTTAATTTTGGTGCATGGTACCTGTCCAGAAAGCTGTCCATTTTCTTTAAGTTTTCCAATCTAGTGGAGTATAGGTTATTAAACCACGACCTAATAATTCTCTGAATTTCCTTTTTGCCTGTTGTTATGACCCCCTTTTCATTTGTGATTTTGTTAATTTGGAAGCACTCTCTTTGTATTTTGGCTAGTTTAAATAAGGGCTTGTTTATCTAATTAGCTTTCACAAAGAACCAACTCTGATTCTTTGTATTGTTCTCATTATTTTAATTTTATTGATTTCAGTCCTGAGTTGAATATTTCCTGCTCTCTACTCCTTCTAGGAGAGCTTGATTCTAATTGTTCTAGATTTTTTAGCTGTGCTGTTAAATCTCTTGTGTGAGATTTCTCCAAGATTTTTTTTTTTTATGTTGGCAATAACATAATTTTCCTTTTAGCACTGCTTTCATTTTTTCCCATAAGTTTGGGTATGTTGTGAAATCATTTTCATTGAATTCTAGGAAGTCTTTGATTTCTTTATTTACTTCTTCCTTGACCCAGATGTAATTCAATTGAGAGATGTTCAGTTTCCATGAGTGTGTAGGCTTCCTGTGATTTTTGTTGTTGTTGAACTCTAGCTTTAGACCATGGTGGTCTGAGAAGATAACGGAGTTATTTCCGTTTATCTGAATCTATTTATATTTGCATTATGACCAGGTATCTAGTCAATTTTTGATAAAGGTCAATGAGGGGCTGTGAAAAATGCATATTCTTTTGTGTTTTGGTGGAAGGTTCTGTATATAGCTATTAAGACCACTGGACTCATAACATTTGTTAGATTCCTTATTTATTATGTTTCTGTCTGATAGATCTGTCCATTGTTGAGAGTGGGGTACTGAAGCCTCCCACTATTAATGTGTTGTGTTTAATGTGAGATTTAAGCTTTAGAAGTGTCACTTTTACATATGTGGCTGCCTTTGGACTTCAGCTTGATGGACTTTTCCCGAAATGAATAAGTAATGTCCGTCCTGGTCTCTTTTGATTGATTTTAGTTTGAAGTCTATTTTGTTAGATGATAGGATGACTACACCATCTTGTTTCTTAAGTCCATTTGATTGGAAAGTTTTTTCCCAACTTTACTCTGAGCCAGTGTTTTGTTTTTGAAGTTGATGTGTGTCACTTGTATGCAGCATAAGGATTGGTTCTGATATTGTATCCATGCTGTTGTGGTGTGTGTTTTTTTATAGGTGAATTAAGTCAACTGATGTTAAGGGATATTAATAACAAGTGATTGTTAGTTTCTGTTATTTTTAGTGGTAGTATGTATGTATTGTGTGTGTGTGTGTGTGTGTGTGTGTGTGTGTGTGTGTATGTTTTCATTCTTTGGGTTTTTCTTTTGTGGGATTATTTACTGCTTGTGATATCATGGGTCTATCATGGGTTAGAATTTCCCCTCTAGTGTTTTCTGTAGTTCTGTATTTGTGGATAGGTATTGCTTAAATCTGGTTTTGTCACAAAATATCTTGTTTATTTGTTTACGGTGATTGGAAGTTTTTCTGAGTATATCCCATGCAGTAGTCTGGGATGGCAGCCATAGTGTCTTAGTGTCTATATAACATCTGACCAGGACGTTCTGGCTTTTATTCTTTCCATTGAGTAGTCTGGTGTTGTTCTCATGGGTCTGCCTTTTTAAGTTACATGGCCCTTTTACTTTGCAGATCGTAGTATTCTTACTTTATCCTGTAGGTTTAGTGGCTTGATTATTATGTGACAAACTTTTAAGTGAGTTTGCTTCTTTTTGTTCTATATCTTTCAGTTGTCCTGTTAAGTTACTGGCATGTGTGCTCCATAACTTTGGTTTTATTTTCTTTGAATTCTAGTACTTTTTTAATTTCTTGATTTTTTTTCCCTTGATCCAATGATAATTCAGTAAAGAACTGTTAATTTTCCACAAGTTTGAAAGTTTTCATTTGTTTCGATTTTAAGTCATGGTGGTCTGCTAGGATACAGGTGGTTATTTTCATTTTTTTGAATCTGTTGAGACTTGCTTTGTGATCAAGTATGTGGCAAATTTTGGACAAGCTTTCATGAGATCCAGAGAAGGTATATTCTCTTGTGTTTGGGTGAAATGTTCTTAAGATATCTGTTAGGTCCCTTTGATTATAAAAATCTATTAGTTCCATTATTTATCTGTTTAGTTTCTGTCTGGATAATTTGTACATTGGTAAAAGTGGTGTTTTGAAGTGCCCCACTATTAAAGAGTGGGGTTTGATGTGTGATTTAAGCTTCAGTGATTTTTTTTTTTTTTTTTTTTTTTTTTACAAATAGCAGTGCCTTTGCATGTGAGGCATAGATATTCAGAATTAGGACATCATCTTGGTGAATTTTTGCTTTAATGAGTATAAAATATCTTTTTGCTTAATTTTGAAGTTTATTATTCTTGTATATTGGAGGAGATACATTAGCTTACTTAATAGATCCAACTGATAGAAAAAAAATTACAACCCTCTATCTGTGTTAACGTCTTTGATGTTAAGGTATATTTATTACACGCACCAAATTGACAAATCACGTTTTCTTGTCCATTTTGTTATCCTATGCTTTTATATTGAGAAATTGAGTCCAGTGACATTTAGAGGTATTAATGACCATTGATTGTTAATTCCTGTTATCTTTACTGGCAGTAGTGGTTTAGTGTTTGTGTGTGTGTTTCCTTTCCTTTAATTTTGTTGGGTTAACATTGAAATTATCTCTTGCCTGTTCAGGTAGGTGTAGTTAACTTACTTGGGTTGAGTTTTCTTTCTAGTTTATTCTGTAGTGCTGGATTTGTGGGTAGATATTGATTAAATTTTGCTTTGTCATGAAATATGTTGTTTGCTCCCTCCATGATGATTGAGATTATTCCTGGTATAGTAGTCTGGCCTGGCATTCATAATTTTTTAAAGATTGCAAAACATATATTCAAATCCTTCTTTAGTGTTTCAGTTAAGAAGTATTTCATTTTCTTATCTGGTCTTTTTCTCTCACAGCTTTTAGTATTTTTTTAAGTTCTGATTATTTACTGTTTTGATTATTATGTGAGTGTGGGGACTTCCTTTTCTCATCCAGTCTTTTTGATGTTCTGTAAGCTTCTTTATAGGCATGTCCTTCTTTAGTAAGAAAAAAGTTTCTTCTATAACTTTATTAAATATATTTTCTAGGTGTTTTAGTTGGGACTCTTCCCTTTCTATTCCTATTATTATATTTGGCCTTTTCATGGCATCACAGGTTTTCTGGATGTGTTTTTACTAGAAGTATTTTTGGCTTTAAGATTTTCTTTGACTGATAAATTTGTTCAATTATATCTTCTGTGCCAGAGATTCTTTGGTACATTTTTTAAATGTTGTTGGTGATGCATCTGTACTTCCTGTTCCCTTACCCAGATTTTCAGTTTCTTGAAGTTCCTGTTTGTGGTTTTTATTGCTTCTATTTTGTTCTCTGAGTCTTGGATAGTTTTCTTTACCCATTTATTTTATTTTTCTTGTCATACTTTAAGAGATTTATTGACTTCTTTCATTTTTGGGTTGCCTTTTTCTCTATTTCTTAGAGGGAGGTTTTTTTTGTTTGTTTTTTGTCTCTTTCTCAGGATATTGTCATCTCTTGTATTGTCATCATGAAGACCATTTTCTTATGCTTCTACTGTGTTGAAATACTTGGGGTATTGCTGTACTAGGTTGGCTGGGCTTTGGTGGTGTCTTCAATATCAATTGTTGATGTTCTTACACTTACCTTTTGACATTTGGATTTGAAGTGATTATAGGTCTAAGGCGCTAATATCTAGATTTATCTTTCTTGGGTATGTATTTTCTTTGTTAGTTTCTGTTTTCTCTCTGGCCTTCTTAATCACTTGGCCTGTGACTGATTGGAGGGTCTCAGCCTGTGTTGGGTGCTAGGCTTCTGATGACCTGGACAGCTTGTGGTCTACTAAGGGTTTGCTGTCCAAGTCTGGAGCTAAAAATTTTCCTATGTAAGTTTATGCTATCTGATCTGGTTGTATTACTTTGGGTTCAGATGCTGGCCTGGCCTCTGGTGTGGTGGAAGGATTCTGCCAGCATTGTGGCCCAGGATATGGTGAAGAGGATAGAAAGAGCAGCTGGAGTTATGCTGAGCAAGAGCAGGTGGTGTGGGGACAGTATTATGTTGCACAAATAAATAAGACTGAGGGATAGATCTCTGAGAAAGTTGGAGATATTAGAGAGAGTAAACACCACAGTCAGATCTTACCCAGCTGTCTTCCAGCTTCCTCAGTCTGGCTTCTCTTGGCTTTTTTTTCTTCTTTCTATTCCTGCCTTAAACACTCTCTTGATAAGTTAAGGCGTGGCCCCACCACTGCCTGCCAGGGAGCCTGGAATTCCTTCTGTAATCTAAGATGACCTCAAATTTAGTTGGGATTAAGGGCATAGCTCACCACTCTGAGGATACTCCCTGTGCTGGGCTTAAAGGTTTGAATCACCACTCTCTGATCCTCCTACACTGACTGTCGTTAGATCAAGGGAACTTTTGGAGCTTTTATTAAATCCCCACAGTCTTAACTAGTTTTCAGGATGTTAACCTGGCTTTTGGGGAAAGAGAAGGCTCCTTCGAGAGGTGTGGGCCAAGATACGGTGACAGGAGAAGAGGAGTAGTAACACATAGGGTCGGCACTGACTGGTCAAGGGTTGGTCTCATGTAGAGTTCAGCTGGCCAGGCTTCTGCAGGATATGAGGGTTTCACAAGATGTTTGTGCTAAGATAAAGTGGCAAGAAATGGAGGGATACTTGGGGTTTTGGTAGGCAGGGATTGGGTGGGATGGTGGCTTACCTAATTTTCAGAATGCTGGCCTGTCCTCTAATGGTATAGAAGGCTTCTGTCAGAGATATGGGCTCTAGAACATGATGGCAGGTAGAGAAGTAGCAGTTGGAGTTCCTTAATTTTTTTAACATTTTTATTTATTTATTTATTGCAATTGGCCTGAGTTCTTACCTTCTGGAGTAAGCACCTGTGTTTTTTAAAGTAGATAGTAATTTCAAATAAACTTCATAGCAACTCATGTGTTTTGTATTAGATGATGCTAAGAATTCAGTGTAGGAAGAGGTATTCAGTCGGTCACCAGGTGAGCTGGGTTTTACAGATATGAAGATTATTGATTAGCATTCTAGCCTTTTATGTGATACTTCCTATGACATGCAGAGTTCTGGAGAGAGAAAAAGGAACATATTCTAAAAAGATAATTAAGGAGGGTAAAAACTGGTAACAAAGAAGGTGGAGTTAACATATGTTGTCCAGTTTACATCCCGCGGAAAGACCATGGTAATATGGGTACAGATGCCACTCCTCTGATGAACTTAAATGTGACCACTAAATACATAGATAGATTTGCAAATATCTTTGGTTTATTTTTAAACTAGATTTGGCGATATCTCCTTTCAAATGTATGGGTGAAATACCTCACATGTGGATATAGCTGACCAGTCTTTCAAAATTAAATGATGATTATTTCTTAACCAGCTTTTTATTGTATTTGACAAAGATTTCTGTTGCATAATATATTGATGTGGGAATGTCTTTCTGTATGCTGTGAATATCAATCTTTAAATAAGCTGTTTGACCCTTGGTGAACACCACAGAGACAGGAGCACAGGTATGAGAAGAAGGGTGGAGTCAGATTCATAGACAGAGCCAGACACCTAAAGAAGCAAAATGTAAGGAACATAGGTAAGCCACTGCCACATGGCAGGACAGGTTAATGGAAATGGGTTGAGTTAATGTGAAGGAACTCGCGAGCAATGTTCCTGAGCCATAGGCCAAAACGCAGGAAGTTAATATAAGGCTCTGTGTGATTCATTGGAACTTTGGAATTGCTGGTCCAGATAAGCAGCACAGGTGCATCCGAACTGTGGGGCTACTCCGGAGTAGAAACCCACTGTAACAATATATACTACACTGTACATATTAACAGACATGCTGGCTTTTAACTTATTTAGCTCTCTCTCTCTCTCTCTCTCTCTCTCTCTCTCTCTCTCTCTCTCTCTGTGTGTGTGTGTGTGTGTGTGTGTGTGTGTGTGTGTGTGTAGCTACATATGAGATAAGACGTTAGTATGGGTTTTTCTTCAGTTGGTCTTCATCTTTTGGAGACAGAGTCGGTCTCTGACCCTAGAACCATCTGTTCTGCTAGACTTTCTGTCCATTAAGCCCCAGTGTTTCTCTCCTCGTGTCTCCATTGGCCAAGCCACGGGGTTATGGATTTATTCTTTTCAGGGATCTAAGGCCAGTTATTCAATATTAAATGGCAAGAACTTTACCACCTCCACAAGCTCATTATATACCCCATTTTTTTTTCCATTTTAATTTAAAACAAACAAATAAACAATCTGCTCCTGCAAGGAACTTATAGAAACTGTAAGAAAAGCCTTCTCTTGCCTTTCAGCAGGCACAAGATACACTTCTGTTTGGCAAACTTGCTTATCTACTTGGGTTAGGAAAAGAGTTGGTTGGATTTGACTGTGACATGTCTTATGGTGAGTGTGGAAATATAATGACAACACCAGTTATTCTTGCTAGGAATTTTTTAAAAAAATAACAAATGACAACATTTTATGATTAGAGTAACCTTTCATATGAACAAATATGAAATTTGGGCTGCATGAATTCTAGGACATTACATCTGAAGATACTGAAACTGGTTTGGGTTGCAGTGAGTTGAAAGAGCATGAGCTACCTGCCTGGTAATGTTAATTTTGGTCTTCAGTTCAAGGTGTCATCTCTATGTTCATGTGACTCTCGTTCCGCATCCCCAGTGTCTCCACCATGTGTCATTCATTCTTGTCTGAACTAAGTTTTGTCATCCTACCTGTGATAAGTTGATTTTCTAATTCCCTAATTCGTTTACTTTGTTTACATTATTTATTTTCTAATTTAATTACTTAGCTATCTATCTCCTCTAATCTGATTTCCAGTGTATCCTTCTAACTTAATTAGTCAAGAAAATTATTGATAAAATTGATTTTTACTTAAGAAAACCATACATATAATTATTTAACTTTGACAGAAAAGAGACTATTTTTCTTCCGTAGAAAATACATTTAAAGATGAAGCAGATATAATAAGTGCACTCTCAAGTACTCCATAAACTATAGTAAAATTTAACAAATATCACTATATAGATAGATCAGCAGTTGAACTGTGTGATAACAAAGATAAGAAATAAAAGAAAATGAAAATTGATCCATCTGATTCCATGACAGAAGGAATTTTACTGTTCAATACAGAAAGAGCAAAAGGAAACAGAGATACTCATGACTGCATTTGTAGATGTCGCATAGTGTGTGTCTTATGATATTTGTAGTGATAGCTTAAAGTCATGAGAGTACTTTTTGAAGTTATTTGTTCCAAGGGCATTTATTTTCATGCTTGTGGGCTCTTTGGTTTTGTTTTCTTTGGTTAGATTACACTTAGTGTTTTTACAATGCTGTAAATATAGCTGAGGTTATGTGAATAGTAATTTTAAAGTATTAATGTCCACACTGCAGAGAAAAATGTGAATTGTAATTTTGTGATTTCGTTCTAACTTATAGAAACCTGATGTAAATACATGAAGAACTTGTTAGAATGTGACATTTTCCAACATTTAATTCTGTCTTAACCTAAACTATCCCTAGAGCTAGTAAATAGTGCTGGGTTGCAGCTATAATTTTAAAACCTTTCTATTTTATTTACTTATTTGTGTATTTTTGCATTCACATTCGTATATGTGTGTACTGTGTGTGTATACTGAATATAGGCATCTGTGAGCTCCCACATGTGACCATAGGTGTGCCGTGGCATGTGCATAAACGGTCAACTTTTAAGAGTCCCTTTTTCCCTTTCATTGAGAATCTGAGATCCAGTGGGTTTAGATTTATGGGACTCTAACAAAGCATGGAAGGCAAGTTTCCTATCTGCTGAGCTATCCGTGGCCCCGATGGTGCAGTTGGAGACAGCTGTCAGTCCTTTTAAAAGGCTACAGGATTCTAGTAAATGTGCTAGTACCTGAGTTTGGATCTCATTTTTTTGAGTTTATTATGTTATCGTTGCTTTTGATTTCTCTTGTCATTAAATTTTATATTCAAATTTTAGCCCACATTCTCCACAAGACAAACTGGTAATAATATGGGGAGGGAAATGTTGGGATGAAAAGTTTTCAGTTTCGTACTTAAATAAACATGTCTTGTGTGTTCAAGAAAAGTGGAGCAAGATCTTTGTGTCATAGCATAATCCATATTCCAGGCTTCCTTCCTACCATAACACCTGATTTAAATTAGAAGCTGGTGAAGTCATTACAATAATTTTGACTTGTGCTTGGCCTGATAAAGACGGATCCCAAGTTTATTTACTGTGTTGTGTCCCTTACAAGACTGAGTTGGTATTTTCCTGACTTTTGTGACAGAATACCTGTCACAGACAATATGGGTAAAAAAGAGTGTATTCTTGCTCATAGTTCAGAGGCCGCAGGACCAAATAAGGGCAGGGAGAGTGGCCAGGTGGCCAAGTTCATTCTGTCCATTCCTTCCAGAGAGAAAGAGGGAGGCAGCTGCTTCTCACTACTCAGTGAAGCAGGAACCAGACAGATGTGGACAGGAACCAGAGTTACTGTTCCTTTTGAATATTTCGCTCAGTTATCTACCTTTCCCAGCTAAGCCTCTGATCCTAAGGTTGAGCGATAATGTCTGCACATTAAAATGTATATCATATATCTATTAACCAAGAATCATTAGACAAATTCAAAAGAGAAGTGTGGGGATATTTTCAAATATAATAAAAACATTCAGAGATATCAGCAGGATCCACCCACAGTAAGTCTAGGAGGATCAGACAGTGGTAATTCACACCTTTAATCCCAGCACAGGGAATATCCAGGAGTGGTGACCTATACCCTTAATCCAATCTGAGTTCAAGGTCATCTCAGTTTACAGAAGGAGTTCCAGGCTCCCAGGCAGGAAGTGGTGGTCCACGCCTTAACTGAGCAAAGAAAGTATTTAAGACAGATATAGAAAGTCAGAGCAGGCAGAAGAAGCCAGGAGGAGCTTGGGTGAGGAACCTGGAAGACAGCTGGGTGAGATCTGACTGTGATGTTTGTTCTCTGATATCTCTGCCTTTCCCAGAACTTTGGCTCTGAGTTTCCTTTATTTATGCAACATAGAAAACACTTCTGTTCCATTGACCTTTCTAATCACACCTGGCTTTCCCCCAACATACATAAGAGAGTAACATTTGAAAGGGTTAAATGTCTTAAAAGAACTGTGGGATCATAAATGTCCTCAAGTGTCTGGGTGTCATGTTCATGTGTGTATGTATGTGTGTGTATTCTTGTGCTGTGCATGTTTAAGTGTGCCTGTCTGTATGTATGCATGCATGTATGAATATATATATATGTATATATATATATATGTCATGTGTATATGTGTGCTCACGTGTGTGTGTTTATGTGTGTGTTCTCAAGTTTCTGTGGGAGGTATGTATGCAAGTATGGGTGAGTGTATGTGTATTTTTGTGCATATGTATGCATTTATGAGTCTGTGGGAGGAACCATCTGTGCAGATATGCTCTTGTAAGTGTGTTAGGAGGACAGATATTGGTGTCAATTTTTCTTCTATTATTCTACACCTTATTTGTTGAGAAACAGTCTCTCATAGAACATTTTATTTTATTTTTCATATAGGATCTCTCATTAAATATAGAAACTAGCTGGAAGTAGAGAAATACATTGCTCAAAAACAATTATCTAAAAATTGGAGAATTATTATAAACAAAATGTTTGTTTACCAATAGTCAGAAACTCAGAAGAAGTTTAAACCCTGGAAATAGTTAAAGATCACTAGTTTCATGGACTCAGGAGAGAAAGATTTGATGAAAAAGAGGACAAAATGAAACTATCCTACGTGATAGTTTGGATAGTCAAACCCCATGAAAGATAGATAGGTAGATACATATATACATACATACATATACATAATGAATAGAAAGGTAATATACATACATGTACATATGGATAAAGGCACATATCTACAAATTTATGTTACAAATATAAATATCAATGTATACCCATATTATATATATATATGTATATATGCACAGACATATAACAAGTGTTAATTCTAATTGCTGCATAGCATGAAGCTTGGTTGATAACTCATTTGTCACAGGTATTTACTTGGAAGTTACTTGGAAGTGGCAGTATTAAGAGGCTCGGAATGTGTCCATAGCTTGGTAAGTCTTTAAAATTTCACACAAACTCAAAAATGCTCAAAATACACTCTAAGTTTTAAAAGTTAACTTTCTATTATGCTCCAGGCATGCCTTTTGGATTGGAGCTATTTTAAGCACTTGCTAGTGATGGAGATGGTTACTTTAGTATAAATGAGTGATAAGACAATGGGAGACACAAAGCACAGAGGAAGCAGACCCTGAGAGCTTGGTGAACTCAGGAATTCCGCCGTCTATCCCAGCAGCCTTTAAAATACGTGGCTGTAGAGATGACACTAAGATAGAGGATGAGATAGAAGTTCGTGCCCATGGTAGGAAGCTCACAACCACCTTGAAGGGCTCTGGGGACATGAGAATGTGTGGAAGGAGGAAGCAGCCAGAGTGTAGTTTCTACTGGGGAAGGAGGAGGCTTTCCTTGTCCTTCCAGAGAACAGGAAGAAATATCATCGACTGTCTTAATCTGCTGGTGCCTTGGCCTTAAGTAGTCCAGCCTCAGATTAAAAGAGATAAATTCATGCTGTTAGTGGTGTTTAGAATATGTTTATAGTTGCCCGAGTTAAAGAACTCACAAAATAACCTCCTAAATTCTTATTTAGGATTAGTGCTCATGTTGTAGATTTTTAGTCCTACTGCGTTGTGTTTCCATTATTTAAAATTACTAGTTTTTCTTTCATACTTCTTTAGGATGTATTATATCATATATATCCTAAAAAATGCCATTATTTCATATCACTGGAAACTGGTTGAAGATTTAGTGGAAGACCATGAAGCTCAGGCCTATCTTTATGCTCTGACTTGGTTTTACCTTATGGCCTTTTCAAAATTTCTTTGTTCTGGAGATATAAGCACCAGCTCAGTGAAGCTTAGCATTTATCTCAAATGTTAAAATGTGTACTCCTGTCCAGGACCCACTAAAGTTAGTGTCACACAGAGCCATTTATCATGGCGAAGAGGTAAGACTGTTTTAGTTGTCAAGACCTGGGTAAAGGCTTCATTGCTAGAATGAGACCGTGGAAATCACACTATAGCTTTTAGAGAGAATGTAAAAGAGGCATGGATCCCTAACAGGAATTCATGATGCTCTGAGACGCTGTTGGCCATGGATCCCTTTGAACACTGGCTATTCACATGATCTGCTTTGTACAGATGTGTTTCCTAGTATTTCTTGGAGAAGTTCTATGGCATTGATTTTCTAAATTCAAGACACAAGAGTGTTGGAAAAAAGTGACTCAAAGAGTTTCTAAGATGGTCTCCCTAAGTATTGCTGCTCTGAGCTTTGACTTTATTCCATTATATAGACAATGGGATGAGAGTATTTTGTGGACAACAAGGGAGTCACATCTGGAAACAGCTGGACCACTGGGTCACAAGAAAATGATGTGACCCTTCGATTCTCACACTCAACTTTTTACAGTTATAGTTATCACTGCCAAGCATATGATGGACTTAGGAGTGTGGTTTGTCTACAAGACAACAATAAACAATTTTTCAATTTTTGCAGCTCATGCTATAAACATCTGTAAATACTTGTGAACTTCTATGATGACAAATCTGTTCCTGATAGCAAGAAAAAAAAGATGTTTTGAATTGAAAGCTCACCCCATTTAAGAAGAGCAGTCTGTATCCACAGTTGTCTAGATGTCCTGTCAGAAAGGTGACTCAGGCGATATATGTCTGAGTCAACCCCTTTTTGGCCAAGGGCACCTACCTTTTTTTAATTTGTCTTCTGTGCTTGCAGTCAGACCATGGCCATTATATACATGCCGGAGTAGCTTTCTGCCACTGAGCTGCATTCCAACCCTAGATATTTGAAGACAAGATCTTAACAGACATCTTAGCCTTTCTCAAACTCACAATCTTCCTGCATTCATATTCCAAGTACAGAGATGCCAAATACCCAGCCATACCCTTTGGGTAAAGTTGTGTGGGGATTTGCTTTTAAAACAGGAGTAATTAGAATTCATTATGCACAATCAAGATTACCACAAGATAAGCAAACATCTCAAATTCAGAAGGGACATTTTAAAATGCAAACTATGATTAATTTTGACACAAACAATGTTATGGCTGAAATTACGTGTCCTGGTGGCTTAGACTACTTAAGAGAATTTTCTGACCTTCTTGACAAGTATAAATGAGGATGCTGCTCAGGCAGAAAGCACATGTCTCCTAGGAGAGACCACTGTAGTTTTAGAAAAGCATAAAATTGGAATTTCAAAAAAAATAATGAAGTTGAAAACGGTAAAAGTGATTTTCTTAATGAAGTGTAAGTGGTTAATATATTAAAACATGTTGCATAGAGCTGTTGGTCAAGTGACTTGAACACCTACATCTTTGGCTCTTTACGCACTCTTTGTATTGTGCGAGACTGAGCCATAATAATTCTGAACAGTCCAGAGTTGAGAATCCACCAGATTATTATGACTCAGAACTTAAGGTAACTGAGGTGAAAGACAGCCATTACTTTATAGGTAGATATTGCCTGTCCACTAATTGGCTCTTTTTGTTTGGTTGATTTTTTTTTTTTAACTTTTGAGGGCAGGGCAAAAAATCCTGTCCATTACTATACTAAGGTTCTAAAAATGATGATTTTCCATACTTTGTGGAAAATCATAGCTATGAAGATTCAATTGGAATAAGTCTATTATCTATATTGCTCAATTTCAACATCCTCCAGCTAAACCTCTACTCCCGTGAACTAAATACACTCACTTGTACCTCGATTCTATCTTTCCTCAGCTAAAATTGTTTATGTACTGTTAATTATTTACAAAATGTTAGAAATTATGTGTATTTTTCTGTTTCCAAGGTATGCTTCATGCAATACTGTCTTAGATATCATTTCCATACTAATATTTAGATACAATCAATATCTTACTCATTAAGAGTTGCTCAAAATTTTACACATTTAGTCTGTGTAGAATCCTGAAACTTTCAAATGTTTTGAATGAATTAACTTCCACAGTTCTATGAAAGTGTTATTATTAGTAGCAGTGTTTTACAAATTAAGAAAGTGAGACACACAAAGTTAAGTAATTTGTTCAAGAAAACTCGAGTGAGGCAGAATATATTATAACATGAGCAGTATAAATGTGCCTATTTATACTGTGTTCCTATTCAAAGTTATACAAACTATTAAAGAAAATATACATGCTTAGAAAGATACTCATGAACTTTAACATATATGCATGTGTTCAGTGTATATTAGTATATGTGTATATACATACAGAATATGTATGTATTCTCTAAGGTGAAAGGATTAGCACTGAAATCACATTCCATAATAGTAAGAAAGACACACTTATTAACTCTCATGTTTTGTCACTAAGTATTTTGATCTTTAAGGAGCTAAAGTGATATTAGAAAACCAGATTTTTTTCTCATGGCTACTAGATCACAGGCTGACCCTAGAGACTTATAGGGCAAACATTTAAGGTTTGAATACATTCATTTCTTTGGAAAAGAGAAGTCGGGTTTGTGAGGCTTGTCTGTGCAGGGAGCATTGTAGAAGCTAGTCTTATTAGGAAGCAGTTGGGTATAGCGGGGTTTAATGGGAGTCTCAAGTCTGCTGTGGCATTGGAGCTTTGCAGCAGCAGAGCACGGCAAAAACACAGGGGTGGTGGTGAAGCTCTCATGGCCATTCTCTCCTTTTTGTGCAATGGTCTTGTAGATGAGCACTGAAGATCACCCTTGCTTCTTGCTTCTTGTACACGGCCATTATTTTATACTTTGAAAATTCACTAATAAGAAGAACCAACCTAAAGAATTTCTTCTGTTTTGTTATTTTTCAATCATTTGCATTAGTTATAGTAAAATTCCATAAAAGATTCATGCATTACGTCTTTTATTCTTTCTAATCATCAGAGAAAGACAAACAGAAGCTTTGGCACAATTAGTACTTGTGAATCTACGAAGTGCACAGATTTGTTTTCTATTTCCAAGTAATTTCTACTGCGCAGAAAGACACAATAATCTTTCCTGTGAGATTTTGTCTATATGAAACAAAGCAACAGAAGTCCAGCTCTATTAATCACTGAGTAATTTAAGAAAATACAAAATTAAAATGGAATATTGGACCCAGGATGCCTAATGTTATTAATGATAATTAACAATACAGTGATTGATGAGAACACCCAGGGAAAAGCACTTTCATGTTCCTGGGAACGTGGGAAATTCATGAAAGTATTCTTAATTTTTCAAAAATGTTAAATTTAAAGTAATAGAAAAAAATGAATGTTTGATGGCACCTGGCTTATACAATCTATATCCCGGACACTGTGACATGATTGATCTCTTCATGAGGAAATTTACTTCCAACTGATACAAATGTTATAATATGGATGAGGGAGTCATCTGTTCATTATTCTCATAAGTTAAATCAGAGTCAAATTCCCAACTATATATACAATAATCATAATGTTCTACTATTGAAAAATAGTAAAATTATCTTTATATGCAATATGATGAAAGTTATAAACAATGTTGTATTTCTAGTAGTGACTAGTATGTTTTAAAATTTATATAGAGAATATAAACTGTAGTGTTACATAATATTTGTCTTCAAATTGCTTGGCCAGACAATGTAAATTTTAGTTATGGAATCAATTTTTTTTATAGCATCATTATAAAATTTGAAAAAAATACATGGAATATGCTATTTGTTCTGGCAACATTTAAAAAGGCTGGTATTGTTCTGTTAACTTATCTTTTTATTTTAATTCATCCTTTGAGAAGGTCAGAGACAGTTAAAGTGTCTCTCTTCTTTCTAGAGCACAGGAGAACAAATTCATGAAATATATTGTTACACATGTCAGGAGGAAAACACATACACAGAATGTATTGTCACACAAGTGTGGCAAGTGTGTTGTGGTAGGTGGTAGTTCCTATGGCCTAAAGGAGTACAGAGCAAGATCATGGGGTTGGAGGTACCAGAGTATAAGTGTGGTTTTAATTACTTTTAAATGTTCTTTAAAGAAGATTTGAAGGTCTGGCTCCCAACTGTGGTGACTTAAATGATAATTGCCCCCATTGGCTCAAGCATTTGCATGTTTGGTAACTGGCAGGGGATGCTGTTTAGGGAAGTAATGGAACTTTCCAAAAGAGGACCCTGGATGGAGGAAGTATGTTACAGACCTTGCCTCATATACCCTCTTCTAGTTTACATTTTGCTGCTTGTATGGGAATGAAAATGTGATCTCTAAGCTCCCTTTCCCTGCTGACATGGCTTCCTGATCATTGTGTATATCTAACCCTCTGAAACTCTAAGTCTGTAGTAAGAGGTTTTTGGCTTGGACTTTTGGGCTTAGTTTTAAGGTTTAGACTTGTAGACTTGTAGAGATATATAGATGTTTATATTAATTTTAGGCTGATTGGCTTAAGGCTTGGGTATATAATTTGTTAATTTTTTATTTTTAAATTAATTTGTGATATTTATTTTGTTTAGTTATGGGGCTTGGTATTTTTTTTTAGAGTAGTATAGTTGTTTTGGGGGGTTTTTTTGGCTTGTTTGGTAACTTTAGAGTTTTATGGCATTTTTGTTTGGTTTCGTTTTCGTTGTTTTTAGAGTTTTTTTAGTCTGGTAGCCTTGTTTATATTTTTTGTCTGCCTTTGGCCTATCAGTGCTTTTTATTAAACTCATAGGTGGGACAATTATTTACAGTGTAACATCATAAATCTACTACATAAGTCCTTGAGTTCCCTTTGTTCATGTACTTTATCATAGCAATAGAAAAAAAACAAAAAAAACACTATTACTCCATTCCATCCTGTCACCGAGAGTGACAGGATTATTAATAAATGGCCTACTGAGTGAAGGTTATATCACTGGTGGACTCCTGGGTTCTGGGTTTCTTCTCTCTTTGACTCTTGGCCTCCATCAGTTAGGTTCTTCTGTATGCCAGGGCCATGTTGTTTAAGATATGGAACCAAGTGGCTTTTGGCTAAAATATTTGAAGCTACAACCAAAGTAACCTTTGCCTTTTATATGATAACTTGTTTAGTACTGTGAATACTATTCGATCTCACTGATGACAGGGAATGGTGTGCACAGCCTAAGCCTTCCTGACACTAAGACATCTCAGTAAGTGGCTCAAAGTTTGAGAAAGAATTAGTTTTTCCTAGAGGACAATGGGACAACCTAAAGTATTGCCATTCTTACCTCCATGTGCTGTTTATGACTCAGGTAAGCCCGAATTTCTTGCCTCTGGAAATGTGTCCTCCTCTGCCCCCATGGAACTTTTATTTTCTTTTATTGATAGTAGATTACTTTCTCATACAATATATCCTGATCACAATTTTCTCCCTCGTGTTCCTCCTAGTTCCTTCCTCTCAATTGTGCCTTCCTTAAGCAATCCCTATCTGTGTCTCACTAGGAAAGAAGAGGCTTCTAAGAGATAACAACCAATCATGACAAAATAAAATAAGATAAAGCATAATTCATAATTCATTATATCAATGTTGGACAATCCAACAAAAGGAAAAGAGTTCCAAGATCAGGCACAAGAATCAAATTCACCTGGTAGTATCACACTCAGGTATAAAAAAAATAGCAAAGCTAAAAGCTATAATTGATACCTTGAGGACTTGGCACAGACATGTGTTTGACGCTTCACCTCTGTGAATTCATAAGCTTTTTCTTAACTGATTCAGAGGGGCGTGTTCTTTTGGTGTCCTCCATCCTGTCTGGTGTTCACTCTCTTTCTCAGTGTTGCCGGGATGTGAGTCTTCACATCTGTTCTCACCTGGTACTGGAGGGAGCTTTTCTACATTACTGAATAAGGCAAAGATCTATGTATATTTATGGATATCAGTAAAACTTATTATATTGAAACTATGTTTTAGACAGGAAGGGTTTTGTTTCACCCGAGGTCTGGATTCTGGTTCTTTGTCACTCAAGCAATGTTGTGTATAAGTTCTGTCTTGTGGAGTAGACCTGAAGTCAAATCAGACATTAGTTGGCTGCTCCAAAAAGTTCTGTGTCACCACTGCCTAAGAATATATGTTGTACTGGAGTGATCATAGACTTTTGGTTGGGTCGTCGTTGTTTTCATTTATTTTGGAACTTGCACAGTACTTTACCACATCAGAGACACTAGAACTTAGGGTTACAGCCTCCATGTAGGCGCAAGTTGAATGGATATCTCCAAATTGTGTTGGTGTTGTCTTTAGCAATGGGACAATTTGTTTTTTGTTTTTTCAAGGGCAAACTATTCTCTTAGCAAATTTTTGCATTGTTTGTGGATTTTCACGAGACCCCCTTTGGCTGACAACCTAATTGAGTAAAGCAGAGTCATCTACTAAGCGCCACCTCTGTTAACAATAGATTATCAGTGGATACACCATTGATATTACAGGATATTAATGACCAGTGATTGTTGATTTCTGTTACTTTTAGTGGTCATGTGTGTGTTTGTTTCCCTTCTTTGGGGTTTCTTTTGGGATTATCTATTGCTTGTTGTTTCATGGGTTTAGGATGGGGTTTTCTTTCTAGGGCTGGATTTGTGGATAGATATTGCTTAAATCTTGTTGTGTCATTGAATATTTTGTTTACTCTGTCTATCATGATTGATAGTTTTGCTGGGTATAGTAGTCTGAACTGGTATCCATGGTCTTCTAATGTTCTTATAACACCTGTCCAGGACCTTCTGGCTTTCTAGTCTCCACTGAGAAGTCAGGTGTCATTCTGATAACTCTGTCTTTATAAGTTACTTGGCCTTTTCCTTTGCAGCTCTTAATATTCTTTCTGTATTTTGTACACTTAGTGTTTTGATTATATGTGGCAAGTAGACTTTTTCAAGGGGTCTAATCTACTTGGTGTTTTGTAAGCTTCTTGTATTGTCATAGGCATTTTCATTTTTAGGTTGGAAAAGTTTTCGTCTGTGATTTTGTTGAATATATTTTCTGTGCCTTTGAGCTGGTGTTCTTCACCTTCTTCTGTTGCTATTAATCTGAGGTTTGGTCTTTTCATGGTGTCACAGATTTCCTGAATGTTTTGTGTTGTATATTTCTTTTTAACTTTAGAGTTTTCTTTGACTGACTAATTCATTTCCTCTATTGTATCTTCCACAGTAGAGATTCTCTCTTCCATCTCTTGCATTCTGTTAATTATGCTTGCATCTGTATTTCCTGTTTGTTTATTCAGATTTTTTTCAATTTCCAGCATTCTCTTGTTTTGTGTTTTCTTTATCGCTTCTATTTTATCATTTAAGTATTGAACTGTTTCCTTCACTAGCTGGTTACCCTTTCTTGATTCTCTAGTCTTTCTTTAAAAGTTTACTGTTTTCTTGCAGTGTTTGGCTTGTCTTTGCATCTATTTCCATAAGGGAGTTTTTAATTTCTTCTTTAATTTCCTCTTTAAAGGCTTCTTCATAAAGACATGTTTAAGGTCTTTCTCCTCTGACTGGTCTGTATGTTTTAGAAGCCCTAGATTCTAATGATATATGTTGTTGAATGTACTTTTGTACAGCATATGCATATCCATTTCTCTGATCAGTGCAATCTTTTTCTGTGTTTCAGGGAGTTTTGTTTTTTGTTTTTTTGTTTTTTTTTTTTTTTTCACAAGATGCTCTTGGTGCAATTGGAGCTTTTTGAGAAATCATAAGCGGTGGAGTCTGTGCCTCAGGGAGTACTTGAGATCTGCAGCTGGAACTGTGTCTTAGGAAGCCACTCTTGTGGTTGTGATTTCCAGATGCAGTGTCTCAGGAAGCAGCTTAGGTTGGGCAATGGATTGAAGCTCATGAGGTAGAGGATCTTCTGATGGGGCATGTTGATAGTCAGGCTTGCTCACACAGTTTCTGCTTACTTACCTATAGCTAGAGCTGTCAAAGACTTGCTGCGGCATGTTTTGTGTCCTGTTGTCCAGATCTGAGGACTCTCCTAGCAGGCCTAGCTGGGAAAAGGGTAACTCACCTCTTGTGATGTAGCTATCCAGAACATTTTTTTAATGAAAAAATGTGTAGACATCTCTATATGCATATATTATAAAAATAAAAATATTACATAATATTTGTGTATGTGTGTGTGTGTGAATACTAACATATGGAGGTCAGAAGATAACTTGTAAGAGTTGGTTTTTTTTTTTCTTCTACAGAATGGACTATACAGGTTGAACATAGGTCATCAGCCTTCGAAAAAAATCCTTTTACTCACTGAGCCATCATTCTAGCCTGACTAAACTTAAAGGCATTAAAAAGCAAAGATAATGGACTTTTTAGAAACTTTTATTTACTTTAATAATCAACTAACATATAAATAACAGTCCCTTTTAATCTTTCATTTTCTCCTTCAGCTTTAGTTATTTAGAAGGGACAAGCTTTGCACTGAAAATGAAAGGCATGGGCTAAGATAGTCTAGATATAAGATATTTCAAGAGGTCAGTAGAGGTGAGTAATCCCAACAATTTGTAACTAGAACAAGTAATTTGAAATTAAATTTATAATATCTCAGGTTAACTTAATAGGCATACACAGCAACCAATCTTAGCTGCCATTACTTGGTTAGTAGGAATTTCCAGGAAATTACAAAATATACATCATGAAACTGACCAATGCTTTGCCAAAAATACAGACTCTGACAGATAAATACATGCTACACACTCATGCTGCCTGACTCACCGTCTCTTCCAGTGTATTAAGCATACCTTCTTTCTATTCTTCACCCATCGTGCCCATCCCTCACTGTCCATGCCTTACTATAATGCTGACCCATTTCCACACTGACCACTCAGAGACCTTGTACTACAAATAATGAAATATTTCTTATTGATCACTTCAATAATATTTTAATATAAAATATATTTGGAATGCCCACAACAAACTTTTGAGGAAATATGTCTACCAGTCACTTATTAAACTATTGGACTCTTAGTAACATCCAATCTGAATCTGAGGCCTAGGATCTAGTTGAATTGTTATAAAACATTATTTTATCTTTAAATTTTCATTCTTTATAATTTTATAATGAAAGGAAAAACTCAGCAGTTGAAGTTAATTTAAATGCTTGATTTCTTATGAATATCAATGACTGTTAATCCCAAACTGTCCTGATATAGGGTGTCTTTCTTTACACTGTGAATATGTTTATTATTGGCTAATAAAGAAACTGTTCTGGCATAGGCAACTGAGTTGGCCTACCAAGTAAATGTTTGTACTAAAGTAAAGACATCTGACTATCTGAGCTTAGTTTTGGAACTCACAAGATGGAAACAGAGCTGACCTCTTCCTGGTATCAGATAGACTCCACAAAATGCCAATAATAAAAACTAAACCTAAATAGATTTAGAACAAGAAGCAAGAGCAATAGTCTTCAATCAGGCATCTTGTATTTATTCCAAAAATCACAAATACCACTTGATATTTGAGAGGTAATCCATAAATCAATCTTTTAAAAATTATTTACTCATGTTGATTTAATAACACATTGATTGGTCAGTAAGCAGGCATGAAGTATAGGCAGGGTGACTGGAGTAGGAGAGTTTAAGGAAGAGAAAAGGCAGAACCAGAAGCCAGCCAGACACAGAGGAAGCAAGGTAAGAATGCTGCATTAAGAAAAGGTACCAAGCCACCTGTGGCAAAACATAGATAAGAATTATGGGTTAATGTAAGCAAATGAACTAGGTAGCAATAAGCCTGAGCTACTGGCCCAATATTTATCATACTATTGAGTCTCTGAGTCAATTGTTTCATAAGTGGCTACAGGACTGCTGGACAGGACAGAGAAACGTTCAACTACATTATCCTGTATAATCATTGTGGTGGTTATACAGCTTCTACTACCAGTCCTCCAGAAAAAGAAGTCATAATTAGACATTGTAAAGAAAATAATAATTGGTAAGGATATTGCTATAAACAGTTCCCAAGGATTTATAATGGGATGTGATTCAGAGTGCTGAAAGCATGATACTTTGTGGTAAGATTTTAGGTGCAAGTCCTGTGAATAACTTGGGGTGGGATAGATCAAATGGAAGATGCTGTAAGGGCAGAGATGCTAAGAAACCTTAAACTAGTGCCCTCTACAGAAAGGAAACATGCTCACAACTTAGTGACTGTGAATCAGAGTGGCATGGGGAGAGACGTCTTTATTCTACTATGAGGAGAATCATTATACTGACAGTTGTCAGCTAAAGATAAATGACTTTTATTCTGTAACAACTCCATCTGTTTTCTCGGAAAGTTCAAGAAAAACTAGAGGGCTTATTCTGAAGAGAAACAAAGAAAAAACAGCTAAACATTTTCCCACAAAGGCTGCAGAGAATCTAGAAGAAGTGCGTGAAGAAGCCCAGGAAAGTAAGCAGGCACAGTAAATGTCAACAGTGGTGCAAGTTTCCTCAGTGAAATAAACCTTGGGTCCTTTCAAAATTTCGATGACAAAGGCTTAATTTTTCAAGTTCAGTAGATGCATGGCTCTTGTAAATATTATTTCATTTTCCTTAAAATCTTTTTTCTACAGAGCTGAGTGTTTTGAGCATTGATGGGTTGATCATTAGTGTGGAGAAAGGAAACTTCTATAGAGAATAAAACGAAAACCAAGAATTCAACCTCCACTAGAACTGGAGTGAGTTCGAACAGCGAGAAGTAGAATTTATTAAAAGCCTGGATCCAGATTCTCTTACCACATGGGTGGGTCCTCACACAACCATCTGATTGCATTGCCATGTTGGAATGCTTGACATGGGATAATATTAAAAGGAAAATATTACAAATCAAATTAAAAGTCGAAAAGAAAACAATGTGAACTTGAAATGGTCATAGAGATAGCAAAGCGTTATGAAAATAAATGAGACTCAGGATTACTAAGAACTGGTTCTGTTTGCATATCTTCATTTCAATCAGTTGATGGCTATAGATAAAATAGACTATGCAAAAAAACCACACAGCTAGAGTGTCTCAGCCCCTGGGTAAACAACAGAACTTAGAGTCCAGACTTGGTTGGTATTTCCATGAATATGAACATATTGCTTCCTCATTTTAAAATCAATTTGCTTGTTCTTAGGTGGTGGAGCAGATAAGCAAAGCTGTCAGTGCCAGACTTCCTCTGAAGGTGACATCTGTGCGTGCAGGTTTCATCCTTCTATTGTCTGAGCCACTTTGATCACTCACTCATCTTCGCAGCTGTCTGAGAGGACCCTTCACTCACACTCTCCGGGGGCAGACAAATGGAACTGCCTAGGCCTTTAGCCCACTTACAAAGTGACTGTGTTTCTAAAGGTCTGAGCCTCTCTTTGGGGGAATGCAGCTGTTTCTTAGCGCTGGTTCTATTATGCTTCCGAGTGAGGGGAAAAAAAAATAGCTCTATTTGTTGCTTGAAAAATATGTATCTGTTTTGAATTTGAAGCAATTAGATTTCTCAAAATGAATGCATTGAACTCGGATCATTTTGAGGTTAAGAAATAATAAGGCACACGCTTGATTACCAAGAAGACTCTTCTTGTCCATGTCGCATCATTTTTAAATTTATTCAGCACTTCTCACTTCTATTGTCTTCAAACCTGCCCCTTTGATATTACTAAATTTCTGAGAGCAACATGAGGGCTCTGAGGATGCCTCCATGATCACTGTATACAGCCACTTCACCAGACACTCTCTTCTCACAAACAGACAGACCTCATAAGTGTAGTGATGATTTCCAGTTTTAGAAACAAATAAAAATATTGGAATTTTAAGCCACTTGGGCTTAGTAATTTACTATGGTACTGAATGAAGAGCTCTGCTCAGGTTTGCATAGAGTCCACTGCAGCCTTGTCGTATAGAACTGCCACCTCACATATTTATTAACATACTTATTTATTTTCATTACAGTACTTCCTACTGTCAGGTCTCCTATATATGTCAGCAGAATTACTCAAAGCAAGCTTCAGTAAGGAGTTATGCTGGTAGTAATAAAGAACCTACCACAGGTCAAAATTTTACAGCAGCAAACATTACAGCTGGCTTATAGTTCTGTTGTTCTTGTTTAAGCTTTAAAACACACTCATCTATTTATTTATTTACTTGGGGGCGTAATGTGACATGTTTATGGAGATGACATGTGAAATTTCAGGAGACAGTTCTCTCCTTCTACCATGTGAGTACCAGGAACCCAACTCGGGTCATCCGACTTGACAGCAAGCTCCTTTGCCGACTGTTTCATTCAGTGTGCTAGGCAGATGAGGAACAGTTAAATTATGCTGAGTCACTGCATAATGCCATTGCATCAAGTTTAGCCAATGCCTAGATAAACATGTAAGATTGTTTTATTTTCTCGTTTTACTCCATTCAGCCAAGCTTCATCACACCAGCTCTCTAAGCCATTTCAGGGATCTCAGGCACATCTTCAGAGTTTTCTGAATATGTCCAATTTCATAATTCTTTAAATATTTACTAGAACATTCTCATTTGCCTCACATTCTTCATAAAAGTAAACTAATGTTTTTGAAATCTCTCCAGTCTCCTGTTCTTTATGAATTTGTATATCCTAGGGTCTAGGGAGAGCTTGAGAGGTAGTGTTACAGAGCCTCAAGAGGCTTAGGATATTCTCTATCCACTCTAAATTCAAATAGCCATTTCTAGAACAGCAGAATAATTATCAGACACTTCAAATAAGTCTTTAAATTAATTTGTATTATTCTTTTAAATGAGGCAACAGATAAGTAATGTTCTAGTTGCTGTACAAAGAGGTCCTGTCATGTGTTAATATCATGTATTTACATCTGAAGTGTATGCAAAACATTCCTTTGCACTCACAAAACTTTCTGACTAAACTCTCCACTCAATAGATATCTATGCTTGTGGAATTTGCCTGAAGTGAGATAAAAGGAGGGTACAGAGATTTTGACAATATGAGGATTATGGAAAAGACATGATAAGGAGATTAGAAAGTCTCTGTAAACAAATAACAAAGGTTTTTTTTCCTTTTGTGAATACCAAACACAAACATGAAAAATTCATTAGTAATATATCAATAGTAAAATTCATCTTTAGAAAAGGTAGCTAAGACACTTCATTGCTATTCCTGTGTCTCTGCTTAGTTAACATCACAGGAGATTCACTGCATGTCTTATACTGCGATGCACATTTAAATTAGGATTCCTCCCCCCCCCCCCCCCCCCCCCCCGTTACAAAAGAGCAATTTAAACCATCGTTCTTGGTCACATGGTAATGTAAATGCTGTGGTTAAAGTGTATCTCATGGAACACCTGCTACAATGTCTAGAAAAATCACAGATAAGGGCTTGATGGTGGAGGTAGAAACATGTAGGTATTTGTGATTTTGAAAAAGGAGGGAACCTGATAGCCGTGTGCAGGACAGATGAGGAGAAGGTGGAGAGTAGAACAAATATAATAAGCTCAGTCACTGAAAACATGGTTGCTTAAAAGGTTTTATATCTGTAGGCAGCCCATCTGTAGTTCTGGGAGACGGAGTAATAATACATGGTTTCTAGTATTATGGAAACTATCCTTATGTAAAATACTGCTTCTCTCTCTTCCATTCACTGTCTCTGTCTTTCTCTCTCATTTATGTGTAGAAACTGATTATGAAGAATGAACAGCTACAAGCTGGTCTATAAATTGCTGCCATAGTGAATTTTGGATATCCACATGTCTAGATTTTTCTACCTATTTGTATTCAGTTACCAATTATGAATTAGTTTTATATCCAGTTTGTAATAGAAATAGTATGAAGTAATATGAGAAATTATCATTAAAATTCAACACAATGTCCAAAATAAATTAATACACGTTTAAATGCCTTAATTTGAGAATTAAATATTGCCTCAGTCTAGTGCCCTGAGCAAACACACCATTTAACCTCCACCTTGGCTTTCTCAAACTGTAGCTAACAATTATTTACCTACCTCAGAAGAGTGTAAGGACTAATTACTTAATGTTTAAAGAGGAGAGGAGCTGAATAAGTATTGCTATTAATAGTATGGGCTCTTTAATTTGATTTAAGTGTTAGCGAACAAAGTAAGTCTAATTCAGCAGATTCCACACAGCCACGGTTGCTGTGCTTATAAAATGAATTAGAGATACATCGTGTTTTCTAGAGTGTGTGCTATAGAATGACTGCTATAGAATTATAAACATATCAGTCAAGGACTGTGTTTAGGATGCCAGAGAATATATGGAGCCTTTATTAAATAACCCTTAGCAAGGGACAGATGGGACAGGACCTGGCTGCTATATGAAATGCCAGGTAGCACTTATTTTATCCCATTGTATCCCCAGACAGGTTGATCTACCTGCTGTGGTGACCACATTTTGTTCTAATAACCAACCATGCTGTTGGGTAAAGATTCCACTTGCTCGTTGCATGTGGGATACTGACTCTTAGAACAAGAAATAATCATATTCAGCTTCCTTGGCTACTCATTGACAGAACAATATGTGAGCAGAGTTTTTGTACTTCTGCTTTGTCCATTGTTCTTCCTCCTATGATGAAGACTGAACCCATAGTGGTCTTTGGTTTCTTAGACTCCACTGAGAAGTCCTGGAGCTCTATCTGTGCACATCACTAGGCATTCCTCCATCTGTGTGATTGTTCTTTCTGTCTTCATAGTTCACCTGTTTATTTATCTTTTCAGATAACCACCGATAAGCAATAGAGACTTGGTACACAGGTGATACAGAGATTAGTCCCAGAAGAGAGAGATTTTTTTTTTTTTTGTGCAGTCAGCCCCTCCCAACTACCACCACACTTTTCCAGGTTAGTGTATGGATTTGAGATATGACCAAAGTCTTCCCATTGCTATTCTCCCGGACTGATTTAATTAACATGGCATTGTTCTATGACAGTAACGAATTGTTTATCCTTTCTTCTTTCCACAAAGTTTTGAATTTATTTCACCACCTTGATTTTCCTTGTATGAGTGACAGGTTAGTACCTTAGAAGTGTGTGTGTTTGTATATGTGTGTGTGTGTGTGTGTGTGTGTGTGTGTGTGTGTGTGTGTGTGTGTGTGTGTGTGATGTGCAACTCCCAGGAAAGTCATAGCCATGATCTCAAGTAAGAATTTCAAGTTCCCTTTCCTTAACCAATCAAACGATTTAACCATAACAGCTTTAGCATGTGTCTGAAGCTATGCTTCTCTGACAATAGCCATCTTACCAGATGAAAGCAGTATTTATAAGCATGCTTTCAAGGCCATAGTTGAATGATGTGGTAATGTCTTTCTATGTGCTATTTTGGCCATGATAGGCACCACAGATGTAGGTAGGGAAATCAGAGCATAGGTGGGGGAAAAAGGGCAGAGTCAGACACAATCCAGCTGCCCAAAAAACAAGATGTAATGAAATAGGTTAGCCACGGGCCACATAGCAAGACACAATAATGGAAATGGGTTGAATTAAGATAAAAGAGCTATCTAGCAATATGCCCGAGCCATAGACCAAACAGCATGAAATCAATATAAGCATCTGTGTGTTTCTTTGGTTCAGATAAGAAGTGGCAGGGAAGTCTGAACTGTGGGACTACTCTGGGCCAGAAAACTTTATTACAGTTGGGGCTTTGAATAAAGACACTTTTACGTTTGATTTTTATGAAAATGGTCATAGTCTGTAACAGAAAGTATGTATCTTCTGAACATATAGGCAGTTTGTTTTTATGCAAATTATCATGGAGGATTTATTAAAATAGCAGAGAACAGTTATATGACACACAATTGAATAAAGTGACATTTCTTGCTTCTAATATTATGATGACAAAGCAAACAATTTCTCATAGCTACAGGAGTTTGAGAATGGAGAGATTCATAGAGCATATCCATACGAGGACTATGTGAGGTCATTCTTTTAGCATGGCATGAGATATCCATCTGTGACTGTTTGGTTCTCTCTACTGCTTTTGCTTTGTGTAACCAAATATCAAGTGGCTATTGGTGCTGATTTAATGCCCAACTTTCTCTGTGAATTTTATGAAAAATGACACATTTTTATAGTATTAGGTCAATCAATATGTAAAGTACCTGAGACATATATCACCTTTGGTATAAGAGGATGTATTAAGTGTGCTTTGCAGTGGAGATGTTAAAATAATGCTCAAACTCCATATATCTGGAAGTATTAAGGAAGACACTAAATGAGGTCATGGGATCTCTTTGTTCAAGTGCAGGTTGTAACGGTCATTGGGTTCCTAAGGAAAATGTTGATAACCTGTTCCATGACCCTTTCACATTTTACAGTGAGTAAATTAGTGACTGGAGATTCAGACAATTAATTAAGGTCTCAGGTTTACAATAATAGTTGATCAGAAACCAGTAGTCAGGCTACTCACCGTCACAAGTGCACACTCCCTTTCTCTGTGAACTTTGTTCCTTCTTATGCAACCAACTTCTTCATGAAAGTGATTACACATTTGCATGTAAATCTATGAGAGAATATTACATAGCATCCTAAACATTACCCTTGGAGACGAAACTGTGAGTATTTTTACTTTAAACATGAGACAAGTCAGGATGAATGGATTGCAAAGATGCAATTCTTTCTATGATACAGAAAAGAAAGGCCTTATTCCAGTGAGGCTATACAGTTTGGATGAATGGCTCTTTGTGTTTCGTAGAATACAGCATTTGATTTTGGTTTGTTACCCTCAATGCCTAACTCGATTTTGTGAGAAACAATTGATGATTGAAAAATGGCTTACTCATAGGATCCCGTAGCACAGGATGAAAAGGTTTTACACACATTGAATTACAAAATGTCTGGAAAACTACAAACAATTATATATACATGGAAACCTGAAATCCTCCTGGGTCAATTTCCACCAGAAAATTTTTTTGTGACATTAGAAAAAAAAAAAAAGTCATAAAGTCTTACCATGAATAGTGTGTCTTCTGATTAAGAACTAATAATCACACATGCTTTAGTCAACAACATAAGCATTAGTTATGAAGGGAGATGCCTAACCTTTATACATCTGCATTTGTATGTACTAGCTTGTTAATATTCTAATGCCATGCATGCTTGGTGATGAATATTTCAATTTCTTGATTCTGTTTAACGCCTTGTAGCTCAGTAATGAATCTTCAGCATGTTCTTTATGTAGCACACGCTTTCCCATGCCAATGTGAATGACTTTTGTTCTTCAGTATAATTACCTGGCAATAGAGGAGGATTTATCTTCTAGTTTGTTTCCCATTTTGTTTTGTTGAACCATTTGTCAGGATGCACAGTCTGAGAGAAAGTCTTGGGGAACACCACAATGTTAGCCATGTTCACTTCACTTTTGCTCTGAGGAAGACACTTAAAACATCCGTGAATGTTTGCTTCATGGATATGTTTGCTGAATACATCATGCCCTCAATGTAGCTCTTACTTTTCTAAATATTCTCATTTCACACCTTTCTTTGTAAGATTTCATAGAAGTCTCTAGATGAATCAAGGCCTCCATTACTATTAATTTTAGTCATACTTGAGTATTTTTCTGTTAATATCTTACATTAAGCATATTCTAATAGTTTTTTATTACCTATTTTTCTAATCACTTATTCAAATGTAACGTTGGATCGATCATACAAAAGTTACATTGATTGAAATAATACATTTCCAGATGTATCAGATGAAGTATACCAGAGTGGTATATTTACTGTTGATTGTACACCATTATCAGTAATTATAGTAAACAAATACCACAGGCAGACACACACACAAGTGTGCATACATACATACCTGAAAAGTGAAACATAAAGGAAATGAAGTTCACATTAACAACAAGGCAAGGAGTTTCAAAGTTACAGTCTGTATTTTGGGGATTTCTTTTTTAAATCCATTGGGGCTACCTCAGAAAATTTCATTCTTTAGGTGTATAAAGAAAAGGGAAATACTCTATGTTCCTATCCTTGTGCTACCTGTACAACAGGATTCAGGAGTCTGGTATCAGGAGTCTGTGACTTTAAATGAATTCTATGAGTTGAACTTACTTGATGAAAATTCTCAGTGGCCATAGTTCCCAAAATAGTCAACAAAGAATAAAATTCCCAGCAAAACATGGAGAAAAAAAGTGAAGTCAAGATTGCTACTCTAGGCCCTTGGTGTAATCTGAAAGAAGCTTAAGCAAAAATAAATCCAAAATGGAAACATTTTCAGATGAAAAGCCCTGCCTCATTAGTCAAATCAGACATCTAAATTGGGAAGAGATAAATCTTGTCACATTTTGGACTTGTTAAATGTCTGGAAATATTTTCAAATGAAAGATGTTTCTAAAATTCAATGTAACAAAATGTCACTCACTTTTATCCTTAATTTTAAAATATCTGAGTGGCGCAGATGTAAAACTTCTCTACTTTCAGATTGCTTTACAGTCATCTGATTAAAGTTTGCTGGGGGGGGCACTTTCAAGAAGACAGCTCTAAAACGTTTCAGGCTTAATTAAATAAGCTCGCTGAATTTAGCTGTTCTACTTTGAAAAGCTCAAACCCTAAAAATCATGGGTCCGAATGTTCCTTTAATGTACAAGACTCATGGTATACGTGTTGTTATGGGACACAAAGCTAGATAGAGGCCTGAAGAGGAACGCTTCTCTGTAGTAGAAGGCAGACAACTAAGAAAATGACATTCATCTATAACATAGAACTTCCTACTTTCAGTAAGTTCCCGTGAAGCAAATCCTTACTGAGAATTCATTTATGATTTTATATGGACGGAGATGTTTCTACATCACACACAAAAAAGAATAGCTATGAATATTATCAGACAGTGTTTTCAGTTCCTTCAAGATGTGACATTAACATTTTATTTTACTAAACAAATGAGCATGTGTGTTTGTCTTAGCTTTTGGAATATTGAGCTTTTTTGTAAAATATCCTAAACAATTCCTTTTGAATTGTAGTTGGTAAGTAACATCATTTAATGCATGTTAGATTTGAGGAATTAGGCTTTTATTTATTTGTATAAGTACAAATTCATTGGTTAAATTCAATGTCAAGGGATACTATCCTTTTCAGATGCTATTTTTAGACTATGCTGGAACTTCCATGTATATAAGGTTCAGAAAGAGGTAAAGTCTAATGTTAAAGATAATACATGGTTTAGTGTAATTAGAATAACTGCTATACATACTGTTGATACTTGTTTGTGATTTTAAATGAGAAAATTTCTATCATTAAAAAGATAATATTTCTTCATTTAGTATAAAAATAGGGAAACTACTCTGTTGAAAGAATTTCTCCGTATCCTTGACTACCAATTTGTTTTAGTATTTACTGAATACAGGGAGATTGAAGGCATCCTAAGTATTCTGTACTTTAAAACGTACACACAAACGCACACATGTGTAGGTAATTTTTTACAACATACACACTACACATTCTATTTTATTATTCATTTTATACTTATGTCTAAGAAATACCATTCTATCACAATTATAGATTTCTATATATATATATTTTCTAATTACAGAGACTGATATACCCCATTTCTCAATTATTGTCCCTTTAAAATATCTCAGCACATAGCTGGAAAGATAGTTCAGTAACTAAGAGCTTGTACTGCTCTTATAGACAACATGAGTCCAGTTCCCATCACCAACAATGGAGCATATTCACCAATAATTACTCTGCTCCAATAAACCCAATGCTCTGGCCTCTATGAGTTCCTGCATGCACATGGTACACACACACCCACTCACCCCCCCACAAATATATGTAATTAAGGAAATAAATATAAAATATTTTTAATATTCAAGCACATTTTATTTTAGACAACACTCCAAGGAATATATTTTAAACTTCAATGCTCATTATTTTATGAGGCACTTGAGTGCTTGATATTTTCATAAATGGATCTGTCTAGAAAAATGACATATTGGTGCATAATTATCCAACCTCACCATAGCTATTAACCTAATATATACTTTCCCCTGAAATTTAGAAGACTACCTACTACCTTCTTTCTACTTCTTGACTCCAAACTATCAGTTTAAACTATCAAGTATTCACTAAGCACCTTAGATAGTTGCCCTCTGTGCATTTACTTATTGAGAATATTTTCAAATTAAAGGGCTTTAATAGCACCTTTACAACCAGCTGTCAGTTAATAACCTTGAATCACAACTTTCTCATGGTGGTTCATTTTCATATCAATTTATTTTTAACATCTTAGAAAAGCTAGTGAATATAGATTATATTAATTTGGAAACTCATTAGTCATTGACACAGGGACTATCCAGTGTAGCACTAACCCAACATAAAAGTTTGACCTCGTATCTGGTTTATCATATCAGCTATTGTACATCTTACATACTACAGATCAACAGAATTTCCCTTAAAATCCCAACACAATTCTTCACTAGTCTTTTTAAGCATTATTCAACTTCGTATGGAAAAGCAAATACCCAATATAGGTAAAGCAATCATGTACAATAAAAAAATTAAAAAAAAAAAAACCCTTTAAGAGGTATCACCATCCCTAATTTCAAGATATACTACAGAGCTATAGCAATAAAAACAAAATTGTACTAGCAGAACAATAGACAGGTGCTCTAATAGAATCAAATCAAAAACTTGACATAAATGCAGACACCTATGAACACCCGATTTTTGACAAAAAAAATGCCAAAATTATACAATGGGAAAAAGGAAGTATCTTAAACAAGTGGTACTAGTATAACTTGATGTTGACATGTAGAAGAATGTAAATAAGTTTATATTCATCATTCTTAACAAAAGTTAAGTCCAAGTGGATCAAAGACCTCTGTATAACTCCAGACACACTGAACCTGACAGAAGAGAAAGTAGGAATACCCTTCATCACTATGGTACAGCAGATAACTCTCTGAATAGAACACCAATACACTAACATCAACAGGCCCAGAGTTTGTGGCCTACAGTCCTATAGTCTCAATGAAACACACAGATGCTTGTATTAGGTGTTTGCTGATTGACCAGGAGCCCAGGCATATAACTTGCTAACTCTTTACCCTTAAACTAACCCATGATTCTTATTCTGTTCAGCCATGCGGCTTGGTACCTTTTCTCAGAGCAGCATAGTTGTCCTCTGCATCTTCTGGCTTCTTTGTGGCATTTCTGCCCTGTTCTTCCTATTCCCAGAGTTTTCTTAGTCTGGTGGCCCTGCCCATACTTCCTGTCTGCTTTTGGCCAATCAGCGCTTTTTATTAAACTAGTAGGCAGGACAATTGTTTACAATGTAACACATAATCCTCCTACAGTCTATCATTAAAACATCATTTTTTTTCTACTGTTGTTCATTTTCTTCTGAGCCTTGATGGAAAGCATATTGATTCCATGCATATATTTTGCTTTTTTGTTTTTTTCCTGTTTTGGACACAGTGCTGTACCAGTGCTACTTTTGGTGGACAGTTTAGTTACTTTTAAATATAAAAATGCCTTTTCTCTAAAGAAGGGAAGAAAATTATAAATTCTGAGCAACGTATGAGTACTCCAGTCCAACAGGAACTGGGGTGGGGGGCATACTCTTTAGACACACATCATGTGAACTCAGAGGGCACCATTGAAGAATGTGATCCTAAATCTCAACATGTATTAAAGTCTGATGGTGAGACTTTGGGTAACAAAGGTTGGAAATCTTCATGTGGATTCCAGATGCTTTTCTTTATCTTTAAAGTTGACAGAGGCTGGCTGCTGACAAAAGCTTTCTATTCTGAGAATTTTAGATGATAGTCACAGGAACTTGGTCACATGCAGAAAATTGCAGGGTTCTAAAAGTCACCTAAGATTCTCCCTGGTTCTCAGTATCTAGCATCCTCTCTTCCACAATTCTATTGTTTTGCTCAGCCAGCATTAGACTGTTGAGAAGCATACAATTATATTATTACCTGGATAAGTTTCATAGTCGTGCCCTTATGTGATCCTCTCCAGCTAAGTAGCTAACTATAGCACCCACAATCATTTTTCATGTACTAGTTTTATTAATTAATTCAATCCATTGGAGCAAAAGGCATTTCTCAAGACTCAGTGTTGACATTGCCTTAGCAACTGAAACTACTGGAGTATACAAAAACCCTGAGGAGCTGTAGCCTGGAAGGAAGACATGAGGCAGACACATTAAGTGCTAGTGAGGTATTAGGGCATGGGAAATGTTTGAGATTTCTCAGAGCAAAGCATTGTTATTTGAGCAGGGTGTAAACATTATGAAAAAGGATACAATTGAACAAAACCCTATAAGGAATGAGGAAGTCAGACTCTGAGGTATGATCTCATCAGGACATTTCAGGAGGATAGCCACCCTGCCTGCCCGGATTTCATCTCTGGAAGGTTCGCTTTAGCTGAGGCAGATTTGCAAGGCAGACTTTCTGGACTACTTAGAACTGAAGTTGTACCAGACTGTGAATTTTAGAGTCTACTTGGGTAAAATGAAAAGACATGGGGTGCAAGGGCTTTTAAAAACATTCAGAAGTATATATTTTTAAACCTTACAAAGCTTTCTGAATGCTAAAGCAATCCCTCATTGGAATATAGTCAATCCTAGAAACAGAGTAAGTAAGATATTGTTAACCTATTATAGCATAGACGTGACATGGGGTAGATTTTCAGGTGGTTCCATAAGTAATAATTATTAAAGTTACACGTGAAGTTAGCTGATGAGAAAAATATGAAAGATGACCCAAAAAAGCCTGGAAATAAAGTTACTGTTGGCTGAGATTGAAAATATAGCCCAAAAGAGATTTTAGAGAGTTGTGATGGAGAAGTGATATAAGCAGCTTCAGTGTTGCATAGCAGTTTCTTCCAAGATAAAACTTGATTCTGTAGGGAACCACTTTAATACAGAAGTTGAACAACACAAGAAAGAACCTGAAATTGATAAGATTCGTTAGGTCTCTTCTCAAGAGTAATAGTACAGACTACCAAGAGTCACTTTCAGACAAGGATAAATGCAAAGAAAATTCTGAGCACAGGTGAGCTTCCTGTGAAAAGCAGATATCAGCCAGGCTTCGTGGAAGAGGTTTAAACCAATGGAAGGGACACTCCCCAACCTGTGGAGCTACATGGAAGCTTTGCGGTGTGCTCTAGATCCTCAGCTTTTGTGGTAGTGTAGGCTTTGGAAATAAAAGTCATTGAGTCATGTATACTCGTAAGTAACCCCTCAAATATATTCCTATAAGTAACTCTATTAAAATTTACTCATTCACCAGCTGGACTTTTGTGATATCTCTGCTTTGATCTTCTGTGTGTTCCCTATCTGGGGTGAGTAGACATGTGTTGTAACTCCTTATGAAAAGATCTGTCACAAAACAGACATTTGGATTTTGAATGCTCTTTTCTATATCGGAAGTTGCGGTTAAATAGCCTTATGACTCTGGTTATCACATTAAAAGTTAGAACACTGTCATGTACTGTGTTGTGTTCGATGCTATTCCAGTCCCAAGACCCAGATTCTAACCGCAAGTTAGGATAAGGCTATCACAGATAATGTCTATGAAAGCTGTTCATGGTCAATTCACCACCAGCAGTAAGGGGCTTTGAAAAGGAAAGTCCAAAAGGGTAAGGAGATAAAAACAGTTTAGAGCTGTGGGGGTCAAGTGAGGTAAATATTTTAAAGAGGAGAAAAATTATTTTGTCAAAGTTTTCTAAATTGTAAGAAATTCAGCAACAGTCAAATCTTAGGCTTGGATATGGAATGATTGGCAGACTGTGCAGGAAATATTTCCTGGAAGTGACAATAAAAAGCCTACAAAGGTGATTTGTATATGTTCTGGAGAAGTTTGTTGTTAACATTAGAAACTGTATTGGCAGATATCCTTAACGCTGAAATATTTTCTTTTTGTAGCCAAACCTACCAAAATTTAAGGCATTGTATATTTAATATTTCTCATTGCTCTGTGTTATTAAATATCTTTGCTAATGAATTTTGATGAGCATTTACAAGTTTACCTTTGTTGGTAATAATTGGTGGGGATTTGTCAAAACAACATATTGTATTTATGTCACAATATGATGTGTAGTCTTGATCTGTGGTTGGGGCAATTTTTTAAGAGTAGAATTATTTCTTCCTAATTGGTTAGTTTGGGGCTCTAAAGCCATGAGCACAATCTGATGGTTCATTCTCCAGTGTTAACTCTCATGCATTAAACATCACCCATTATAGACAAATTAAATATCATTCAAGTATTTTTGGAAACTTATAATTATCTCAAATTTTAGTGGTTATTTCTTTACATAAGTTGATGTGTTACTTATTAGTGTTCCATTTATCTTAATTAGATTTTTAGTAGTTGATCAATGTTTTGGTCTTATGGTATAAATTTATGGTTCTTTTTATAATTTTTCAAAATTCTCATATATAAATGTATACCTCAACATTTTTCAACTGACTATTTTGGCTTTATTCTGTATAGTTTTTAAAAAATATTTAATCAGAAGCAAAATTTTCCTATACTATACATTCTTGCTCATCTACCTTGTAGTTACAACTACTGGTACTTTGTACTTTTAATGCAGGACAATGACACAAACTACTGACCCCACAGGTTAGATAGAACATGAAATGCACAGGATACAGTGTCCAGCAGAAAACCAATACAATACAGCACCCAGGCTCAGCAGCTCCCACTTCACAGGCTCTACATGGAGAGGTGTCTTGCACTAGTCAAGGATATCCTGCCAATTGACGTGGAGGCCATAACATCTACAAGTGAGAAAGAGTCTTGTTAATAGACTGCCAAATGCTTTGACTAGCTAAAATGTGAAGATTAGATACCCTCTTCTCCTAAGTAAAAAGAAGCAAGATCTAATAACAGGGAGACTTAATCACAGATTTAGATCTGCATAACAAAATTATTATTCACAAGCTCTGATGACCTTGCACAAACTAAATTATGCCAACTAGGTCTTTATTAACATTATTTACTCTACAGTGTGGATAGACAAACCCACCCAGACCTATATGTGTGCAGTATATTCTCAAGAAATCCAGGGTTATTAGTTATAATCATCTCATCACTCCTTATTCTTTACATGTAAGGATGGAAATGTTAGTAATATTTGAAGTTAACGGCTTTTTCAGTGTTGTTTTGGATACATATTCCATGCATCTTAAACTATAAAGAGTAACATAAGGAAACATATGAAACTTTTCGTTATGTCTAATTGTCTAAAACACAGAGAAGCAGATAATAAAGAGTTATAGAATATATAAGAATATAAATGCATTATGAGAGATGCATTTATAATCTTTCCTTGCTTGTGCTCTATTACCATACTATCAGGATTTACATTGTAGCATCAGCCATGATGACTCAGGGTACTGTGGACTGTGAAGACGATGGTTATAGAAGACTTAATGAAGCAACATTGGTATCTGGCATTATGTCTATTTAATAGCTTTGGTATCAGCAATTGTCCTATTGTTCACTTTCTGATAACTCAGAAGCAGACTTCTTTGCTTCTATAAAGAGATATCTATAGGTTATTTCTTAAATTTCTCTGACTTCTGGGTATAAAAATATGACCAAACACATAGATGGGCATAATCATCAGAAATGATTATAGTTATATACAACAAAATCACTGTTTTTTAAAGGTCTTAGTACATCATGAAAAGGTAAAGGTTGTAAAGTCAAAAAACAAAAACAAAAAAACAAACAAAAACAAAACCTTTTGACCTATGCCAAAACCCTTCCTGGTACTCCTTTGGTATTTCATATTTTTCTCCACTATAGCAGATTTGTGAGTAGACAATTTGGTCTCACTGTACAGGATGGATGGGTCAGTCTGATGGGTCCATCAGTGAATGTACTTTTCTGTAGTTGTGATAATTTTTGAGTGGGTATTAATGCATATTCAGTGGAATAGCTCATGAGGGGGTTATCAAATTTGGGGCAAGTATATGAAACAAGACTATTACTGCTCAATGCTCTTGCCTACAACTGGGTCTTTCATGTTGGCTCAGGACTTCATCTGTCTCATCATGTGCTCTGTGGACTCAGCAGTATAAGCAATTTTAACTTTTGTCTCTAGAATTCAATTATGTAATTAAATGGTGGTTTGTAATCATTAAGATGAAAGCTGTAGCAGCCTATTGATATTCAAATTGGGTCCTATTTCACTCAGGTCACTTATTGTTATGGGAAGTATGAAGTCACAAGTGTAAAGCTTCCGGAAGTTGTGTGTCAGGGCTGATCTATCTCTGCTTCAGAAGTATATAACCCTCTCTTCATAATGCCTGCTAACATATCAAAAGTCTTTTTTCCACTCACTTTTGGTGGTTTCATTGGTAGTAAAATGATTAAATAGAGAGTTAAAAGATGACCATCTTTTCTAAACAGCCCTGAGTAAACAAACTATCCGAAGCCCAGAAGAAATTATCAAGTATCAAAGTCCAGAAGATGACAAGAGTCATGGTCATCTTCATATCAATTTTCCAATTAATGCATTCCTGAGGTGGAAGACAGAGATAATCTGAGTACTAACCATCCTGTTATTCTGTGTAAACTCTTAATACTCTCTTATCTAAGTACTGCCACTTAAGTGTGGCCTTTTGTTGACTTTTTATAAATGGAGAAATAGGTGCAACTCCTTCCAATATGGAAGGAGACTAAACAGGAGATTCCTCTGAAGATAAAAGCCTTCCTTCAACTTTTGAGATTTATAGACCAGAAGACTATTGATAATAATGATCTGAGGTTGTGCAGTCCATCAAAATCCATTCTTTTTTCACTAGTGGGGTTTATATCCCGCTCAGCGTAATGCTGTGAACAGTCTTCTATACAGGGGCTACATCAAAAGTCAGACTATGTCCTCAAAAACATAAAGTTGAACTAAGGAATGTCTAACTTTTCATAGGTGTATAGTAACAAATTGCCACCTCCTATATTAAAAAAGAAATCAGGTCTACATGCTAAATATGGCTAGCTTAAGCAAAGTTGCACTAGTAATGAGCAGTAAGAAATGCCGCTCTCTGATTTAAGCTGCAGAACCCATACTTAGGGTCCAGGCACCAAATACTTTCTTCAGAAATTAAATTGGGCACAATATCTTATTCCTATAACTCAGAATCTTCCTAGAAATTGAAGCGTGATTTCTCATATATTATAATTTCAATTGTGAAAACAGTTGCAAATTGGAAATTTTGTCAAGCACACATACTCTTGGCCACATATTTTATTCTTCTTAAATATCAGAAATAAATACCTAAGTTTCTTATGTACGTACTAAGACAGATGTATTCACAGAGTTAGGCAATAATGCTGAGTCCAGTTCTCCTGTTACAACAGATACATCAGGGAGCATTAACTTGCTCATAAACTAATCTGTTTTGCGTGTATTCATGATCTTCCAAAGGTGATAATAATTAAGGCATAGAACACTTGCTAAATGCTAGGCAACTCATTTATTCAGTTTTGGAAGAAAGAATTTGAAGATAAATATCAAGAATTTCCTAAACACATTACTTCTATTCAGCCAGAGGGAGGGGTGCTTGAAATATACATGTTTGATATAATGCATTTTATTTTTCTCACCTTGGTAAAATAAATAGTTTACTCTTGAGTAATCACAGAGGCTTCAAAGAGTATTTTGATAGTGTTAAAAGATTCTTACTCTTATACTCTCACCTAAGGTAGGACTTAGACTAACTGTGTTGCACAAATAAAGGAAGCTCAGAGTCCTATCTCTGGGAAAGACAGCGATATCAGAGAAGAAACACCACAGTCAGATCTCACCCAGCTGTCTTCCAGCTTCCTCAGCCTCACTCCTCCTGCCTTCTTCTGCCTGTTCTGTCTTTCTATGCCTGCCTTAAGTACTTTCTTTGCTCAGTTAAGACATGGTACCACCACTGCCTGACTGGGAGCCTGGAACTCTTCTGTAAACTATGATGACCTCAAACTCAGATTTCTTGGGATTAAGGGTGTAGGCCACCACTTCCGGATATTCCCTGTGCTGGAATTAAAGGTGTGAGTTACCACAGTCGGATCGTCCTAGACTGTGGGTAGATCCCTCTGATATCTCAGACTGTTTTTATTAAATTTGAAACATATTCCTACATAACTGTTCATAGAATTCAGACATATGGATCACTCATGCTTAGATTAAGGATTTGAATACAAATAACCTTTTTATTCTACCAAGTATGAAGATGTGGATTGCAAGAAAGTTCATAGGAAAAGAATGTGTACACAGAAAGACCCAAACAAAATAACAGAAGATTAATTTGCTCTGTAGAGTAATTTCTTTCTGCTCCATCTCTCTGCCATAACAGTTAGGCAAAATGCACCATTATGATGCCAAGATAAATATATTGTGGCATGGGCTATGCTAGTGTGAATGTGACATTGAACTGTAGGTGATGTCTGCAGAGTTATAAGAGAGCATTGTAGGTAAAAGTGAAAGCATACTCACTTGGCCTTGCATAATTTTTCTTCCTAGATGCTTTGGTATTGTGTTAAACTTCATAAAGAGACTCACTGGGCATGAAGCTGAATGAGACCCTTAGCAACAGTATAAAGAGTGAATGTCCAGAGTAAATTAGGCAGTACTTCTAAATTAGCCCAGAAGTACTAGCCAGCATAAGTGAAGGCCAGACCAGAAATGTGCATCTGGCCCAGCAAAGCAAAACCAATTTCAAGTGTGTTGGAAAACAGTGAATATTTCAATCGAGGAAGCAGTAAAAGGAGCAGATTGTAGTGCTGACAAATGTGACTTACACATTTATTAAAATCAATGTATCTGGGTAACAATAAAATTTCAGCTTTAGTAGAAATTTCAGTTATAAAGCAAGTGAGTTTAGTGTGACTTGGAAAACTGAATGAAAACATTCACAAGATAGTGTGGTAAAGACTGGTAGCACTTAGTAATACAAACTGGAATTTTGTTTCAGATGTGCTTTCCTCAAAGAATTATATAAACAACAAAATTTTGCAGGGCACTAATTCACAGTGGTTGGACTAAAGAGATCACAGTGAACACAGAGCAAAAGAGTGGAGTAAGACAGATTTTTTACAATAAGAAACAGTGCTTGTCATGTGACCCTAGTCCTGGAAATGCAGGGGAATTGGGAGTTCCATGCTGGTATGGGCTAAATAATAAGTCCTCATTTTCAAATTATCAGTTGTAAATGAAAAAAGAACAAATACTTAGTAAAACTGACCACTGATGTTCACTGTACAGAGAACAGGAAATTGGGAGCCTGACCATTGGTTTGCATTTCAGGCCAAGGGCTCTGTGTTCAGCTCTTTGGTAATAGGAAGGTTTTTAGATATCAGAGATTTTTAATTTTGAAATATTTTTCTTGTAGACATGTTTACAGCTTTCAATTGTATCATCAAGAAAAAATAAACATATTTCAGATTTTGAAAATTTTTAGAATAGAGAAAATTTGGAATTGAGCAAAGCAGAGCACAGAAGGTAACAGGATTCATGGCCAAAATATCGGATAAAGGGGGGTAGGTGTGGCTACAGCTATTAGCTCAGACAATGATATCTACTCAATAGACGTTTCTTTTACTCTTCCAGTGAAGTTAGTTATGTGGGATGGAGAAGCGATAACCGATAGTCGTGATGGTAGAGTTCTACAAGAAGCTGTATAATTAAAAGGAAAATGAAGTTTAGAAGATGGTGTGGTGATGTTTTGTGTATGCCTTAGCAAATAAAGCTTGGCTGAAGATGAAGAAGGCAAAACTAGCTACTACTTAGCCAAAGATGCCTGGCAGTGGTGGCACACACCTTTAATCCAGGAAATTGGGATCTCCTGCCTTTGCTTCCAGTGCTTGAGAGGTACAGAAGCCTTCAGTCTCAGCATGAGGGAGGTTCATCTAGGAAGTTATATGCCTGGGTGGAGAAAGAAATATAAGGCTATGATGTAGGAATGTCCTTCTATATGCTGTGAATAAAGGACTGTTTTGGGTCATGACAGGCACAATAGACAAATCAAAGCAAAGAGAAAGAAGACAAAGTTAAACAAAAAAAATGACTCAACTGTCCCCCAAAAAAACAACATATTAAAAAACACAAATAAGCCATAAGCCACATAGCAAAACAGATTAATAAGAATAAGTTAAATTAAAATAAAATAACGAACAATATACCTAAGCCATAAGCCAAACAAGATATAATATAAACATCTAAATCATTAGAGAAAGCAAGTAAAAACAAGTATAAACCATAAAACTAATCCAACTAAAACCTCCTGTTACATGGTTAGTGGAGAGAGAACCTCAGGCCTCTGGGCTGAGGAGTGGGTAAGGTAAGAGTGTGGCAGTGACTTGATAGTTGGGCTCTCTGATCTTTCAGAATTTATCCCAATATCTGCTTAGGAGCAATTAGGATTCCTGCTACAGGAAGGGCCTGATATCAAAGAAGCATGGAGCAGGTAAGAGTGTGCAGTACCCTTTCTGCTGTCCTGAAAGGTACGTTCCCTTCCAATAGCAAAGGACATTCCCAAAAGTCTTTTTCCCACCCTCTACTTCTTTTATAATAAATCATCCTTTCTTACAAACTCTCATTGATGTTTAGACTCAAAGTGATAAGGTTAAGATGTTTCATACTAATCTTAATCCCATTATAGCCAAGGTCACTAAACTTATAATTTTAGTATATTACTTCCATTCACTTCCTCTGAGCATGATCTGTTGGCTGTCTCAGAAAATAAACTCCTCACTGCACGAATCCAATGGGAATCTTAAGACAAGTTATGAAACAAACACTCTAGTAAGTATGATTTTATTTGTGAATAGTAATTATTCAGGTTTAAAAACTGAACTAGGTTTGCAGTTCTTTATTTGAGACAGGGTATTAGTACTAAGAGGGAGTTGGCTTAGAATTAACAACATAGCTCAAGATTGCCTGTGGTGATATGTTTGATATTTAATAAAAACCAGTTAGAAATATCAGAGAGATCTATCCACAATCAATAGAGCAGGATTAGAGAGTGGTAATTTCACCTTTATTCCCAGCACAGGGAATATCCAGGAGTGGTGACCTACGTCCTTAATCCCAGCAGATCTGAGTTTGAGGCTACCTTGGTTTACTGAGGGAGTTCCAGGCTCCCAGGGATTTAGTGGTGGTACCAGGCCTTTAATCCCATAACTCCAGAAACAGAGGAGAACTTTCTGTATTTCTGTGAGTAAAAATTAACTACCAAATAGTAGTAGCCTATGTCTTTAATCTTAACCTGAATGTGAAACAACTGGGTGAAGATGGTGTTTAAGGCCAGTGTAGGAAGACAGAGATGAAGGCAGTAGAAGGCATGAGGAGAGAGGCTGAGGAAGCTGGGAAACAGCTGGGTGAGATCTGACTCTGGTGTTTCCTGTCTTTGATTTCTCCTCCTTTCTCTGATAACTGGCTGAGTTTCCTTTGTTCGTGCAGCACTTGCCTGCCCATCCTCTTGTTTCAGGCTCCCATGTGCAGGAATAACAGAAGTAAGTCACCATGCCTGGTTGGTGCACACAGCCCTCATCAAGTCATCATCAATGAACATCTAGGTCGGCTCCATATTTCACGATTGTGAGAACTGAAGAAATAACCATGATGTGCAACTTTATGGTCATTTGAGTTCATTCCCTCGTTTATTGTTTAGCAATTTTGTTATATTGCCTTTAATTTTCAGATTATCAGTTTTTTTATTTATTATAGATTATATATCATCTATATATATATGTTTGTAAGTATTGTGCATCTACCTACATACCTAGTTCTCCGTCAAAGCTGAACTATACAACTTTCTCTATCTCTGTAGATTTACTCCTCTCTTGACTGTAAACTCTTAGTTATTTTGATAATGCTCATCATTCTGTTTTGGCCTTAATTTAATGCCCTGTCCACTGTGTCCCACTGACTTCATCTCAAAAAAATGCGATTACCATCCTTAGTCAGTGTTCCATCCTAAACCTTTCCAAACATTTTGTTTCCATTGATGCAAAACCTTAATGGAAACCTACATGTAAACTTCTGAATGTTGTATTGTGAGCTCCGGTTCCTTTCAGTTGGGAACTGAAAGTTCCACAGTTGCAACCTTGCCTCGATAAGTGATCATTGAAAAACAAAGTGAAAGATGAAGCTTTTGTGAATGCAAGCATACATGGCCACATTAATGATGCTTATACTTCCACTCTCCAATATATCCTAGTCTTAAAGATTAATTTATTACAAATAATTCTTAATCTTCACACTTGGAATTATTTTCCAAACTTCAATACGACATTCTTCCTCTCTTCAGAGGTCATATGCTATGCTATTTTTCCCTGGGAGAATCTGATGTTTTGAGTAGGTGGGCGTTGTGCATAAGATATGCACCATTCATATGTTGGGTTGGTCAATATCTGCAATAGCTGTTGTTCCTCTAACTTTTGTGATGATTTTCTTAACTTGGAGTAAAATGTTTTTATCATTATCTTCAACTCATAAGTCAATAGCAGAGATTTAACCACTTTCCACAAGCTAGAACTGAAACTCAGATCCATCCATTCTAAAACTAAAACCTTCATAATTCCACTTCAAACAACTCAGAAAAGACTTCTCTAAGATCTCAATTTTTTTGAATTAATGTCTGATTCTGAAACTCACTACTAACTTTAATAAGCAGAAATTTTGTGATACTTAATAAATTATGCATTTGAATTCTTTTCAAAGATACCTTTAAAAACTTATTGCTATTTAAAAATAAATAATAAGAGTCAATAAAGGGGATGATCTGGGGGCCTAGGAGGGGGCTTATAGTATATATCTATTGTTTTGTTTATTGGATCATTGGCTCTGACACTTTTAAAAACCTTGCTACATAGAAATATAACATATGCCAAAAAATGTTTGCCTCCACTGAGGGCCTTATCTACATATTATAGAAAATAAAATTAACTTCTCTTAAAATGTAACCAGAAGAAAAACATTGCAAAGTACATATGTTTAAAACAAAATAAAGCATATTTGCTTAGTTTCAGTCTTACCCAACTGAAAGAACTAATGTGTGGTAAACAAGAATGTTCTAAGGGATCTATCTGTAGAGATGGCTTCATATTTAAGAGTGCTTGTTGCTCTTACAGAGGACATAAGCCAGAGTCCCATAATTCACATTGTAACTCACATAACAGCTTCACTTCCAGTGACTGTAATGTGCTCTTCTAGTCTCTTCAGGCTAGAGGTGTGGATGTGGTGTGCACAGCCATGCAGGCAGGCGAAACACATGCATATAAAGTAATCAAACTGATCTTAAAGTAAAGTAAATAATCCTCAATTATTGACAATTGCTTTCTCTGATATTTTTTGCTAACTGGTGAAGTTGTCCAAAAGTGAACACATCAGTCTTTATTTTCAGTAATACAACATGTGTTGTACAATAACTTATACACACAGGCACACATAAAAAAAAACTTTCTGTTTTGAATATGCTTAAATGTATGTAATCTTTATTTAAAATTCTTCTTTTTGACAATTTTGAACATAGGATTTATGTAATTATTTTTATTCTGTGCATGACTAAAAGTAAATTGTGCTCTGATGCAAAGTAGAGATACCTGGTGACCATGGGATGAGGATGTTCTCTCAGATTGCATTGAATCAAGATAGAAATGAGTGAGCACTTTAATACAGATCTTTGAGAGGCAGCCCTCACTATATGCAGAGATACCTAGGAGCTAAAATTAGCTTTTGTTTGCCATGTGCAATGATGTTGATAAAGTGTAATAAATCTCATGGAGATACGATTTTGTTTCAAATTAAATTTCAAAATTAAAACACTTTGTCTTTAATTAATATCAAAACATTTGAATTCTAGAAGCTCTAATGGATATTGGGAATGAAATAACAGGCAACATTTTAATGAAGACTTTGCATTGTGTAAACAGACAGCAGCCTTTCCTGTCCTGGCGATGTGTGAATCTATAGTTTTTGAACATGAACTTTCTTCATTATAAAGTAGCGTCTGTGTTCTGTTCAAAGCAAAAATGAAAACTTTTTATTTCTTTTTAGTTTCTTTGTCTAATGACTTGGTAATATGTGTGGCACCCACTGCTGTTGTAAACCTGATGAATTCTCAATTCATTTAGCTACTGTCTCAATAGGCAGGCAATGCCTGGTGGGAGTGATGATTAAAAAGGAAAACAGAGGCAGAAGAGGCATGAAAAAAATCTATAACAGAGCTTACTGCTGTTGGCCTGTCCTGTCATCCCAGAGAAGACAGCACTTTAATTATACAGCATGTTGGTTGAATGATAGGCACAGCAGAGATGCAGGAAAATACAGAATAGAAAAGAAACCACCCTTTGATCACGTGCCCATACCAACAACCAGCAGAGGCAAGATGAGTAAGATGAGCCATGTTCATGTTTCCTAAGTTGTTGGGTGGTATTCACAAAAATACAATGAGGTAATTATTTTCTTTGTGTAGTTAGTCAAGGCAGGGATGGCAGAGGGCCATCCTTCTGCTGCTCAATTATCTTATGATTTTAAGCGTCCTACTGCCCCGATTTTATAATGACGTAAGAGAAGTAAATCCAATGTTGATATGTGCTGGCCTCTGCATTGAGGATCACACCTCTGAGCATCCTGAACAGCTCAGCTGATTATTGTGGAATTCAGGGTATTATAGGGTTTCACATTTAAAAAAGAAAAAAGAAAAGAAAAGAAAAAAAGCAAAAAAAAAATAGAAAAGAAAAGAAAAACAAGAGAAGTATTTCTTTAAGGCATATTAATACCGGAGCCACACTGTATCTCTCTTTCCCTCCCTCCTCCCTCGCTCCCTCCCTCCCTCCCTCCCTCCCTCCCTCCCTCCCTCCCTTCCTCCCTCCCTCCCTCCCTCCTTCCTTCCCTCCCTCCCTCCCCCTTCTCTCTCTGTCTCTCTCTGTAACTGATGGTTACACACAAATGGTGGGGTCAGTTTGAGATTGATTCTCTTGTTCCAAGCAGATTAGACTTCATGAAATGGCCAGTATTTCTGCTGAAAGTCAGTGAAAGGCATGAGGTATTTCTTCTCAAGAAAAAGGGAAAGATGAGGACTTACTTCAGAATGATTTGATTTTCAAAGTTATCGTCACATTGTACAGTTTGTCAGGGGCACTTAAGCTATGAAAATGTCCAGTTACTTTTTTCCTAAAATTGTTCGTGATATACATATGTTGTAAGAATTATGCTGCCTCCATTTGGATACTATTCCTTCACACTCTCAGATGATGACGATGATGATGATGATGATGATGATGATGATCTGACTATGTGCTCCTTTTTGTCTTCAGAAGACCCATATAGCAAACAGTCAATTTTTTTTGTAACACCATAAGGTATTACCAAATGCTTGAGTTCAAATTCAAATCTTCCCTTGAATAAAGGGAATACAGAGTGTGTATTCTGATAAACTCACAGCAGTATAACTTACACTTTTGACAGAAACAGCTCTGTTCCTGCAGAAACAAGAGAAAAATGGTTTCCCTGGGAACAAGACACTACGTGAAAGGACAGTCTCAACTGACTCCCTCCTTTGCAGAAAGCTTCCCGTTTTTGCTTTGCTTTTCTTTGTTTATTTGTTTTGGTTTCGTTTGGTTTTGCGTTCTTTCTGATTTTCTGTTTGCACATGAGTTTTGATAGAAAATCAGATCCTTGCTCTAGCAGGTAGAATCAGTAAGGAGGGAGACACTTCAGCACAGATTCTTATCAGCGTGGTCCTAAACTAGACACACATTTATCTGTGTGTGCAATGGAAGCAGTGTGCTGAAAATAAAACAATATATATGTGCACGGGCTTTGTTCTCAGTCAGACCTGGTTTTGCTAGGAGTCCAGAGTCCTGAGAGGTTTGTTTCTGGACACTTGTTTCAATATTTTTTTTCCACCACTACAGAAGTGGCAACTGACAGCCATCAGGGATGGCAAGAATCTTTTAGTGAAGTAAAATTAAGCTGGTGTAATAACTATTGTTTGTAGTGCCCCAGCCATAGGGGGGTTGGTGGACATTTGTCAAGCTAGGTTAACAGTGGGAGATTAGAAAATGGTTTAAGGTAATTTCCTAAATGGCAAACTGTGGTGGTAGAGATTTGCATAAATTGCAAAATGCATTAAAAGGCTCTTTCTTTAGCCACCTACATTTTAGTCCTCAATACTTCTTTTGAATCACTCGGAAAATTAGTAGCTACAAAATTAAATCCATTCAGTTTGGACCCTGGGAGCTCCTTGGAAAGAATGTTAGAATGACCTGGACTTCGCTCCATTGGCAACTGGGCAGCCACCTTTGTTTCCTTACATGTCAGCTGACTGGTTGCTGTAAGGTCAAAAACCCAATATGCATGGAAAAGGATCTTAGAAATCCAGAGGGGAAATATTTTAGGTAGAATCTAATGTGTCACAATTTTAAGGTATAAATAAGCATCATATGTTCCAGTGACTGCTGTGGCTGTAGGTACCAGGAGGCATAACAGTCACCCCCACTGACATTTTGGTCCAGGGACCACAGCTAGCACCTAATGGGGAGATTGTTTTATCCACTACAGGGGAAGGAAAACTCTTAAACTGACAAAGGAATATATCATTGCTATCTGTGGAATTTTTTGTGACTCAGTATATCTAAGGAGGATAATACTAATTAAATTATGCTTTAGTTAAGAAGTTTATGTACCCCTAAAATATCAAAGATAAATAGCAAATGAACTTTTTTTTGATATTGAAATATGTGTAATCAAATACAGTATACACACACACACACACACACACACACACACACACACACACACAGAGTTTACACCATTTCCACGTCTCTTACTTCCATTTCACTCCTCCTGTGATCTTCCCTCACACACTGCTTTAATTATTCTTGTTGGTCACACACACTCCATTGAATCCACTTTGTATTGCAATGCTGACTACTTGAGATTGCATAACTTATACCTATCGGGACATTCATCCCTGGAGAGAGATAATTTTCTTCATCTAGGGATAGAACTTTGTGAGATTTCTCCTGTCTACATTAATATATCAGCTGATGTTGTCGTGCTAGTCTTGTTCAGCTGATCACATCAGTGATATTTTCTGTGTGTCACTTCCTGTCACATATCTCGAACACTGTCTCAAAGTCAATGTTCTGGGCCTCTGGATACAACTACAACATTGAACAGCCTGTCAAGATGTCTCTAGAGAGAGTATATGAGCAAAGGGATCAGGATCATGAGCAGGAGACCCACAAAGACACCTAACTCAAGCTATTGTGAGCTCACCGAAATAACCACCTAGGTGCCTTCATGGAAATAAACTAAATCCTCTGAATGTAGATGACAGTTGAACAGCATGGGAAGTTTGTGGAGCTTCTTACAGTAGGACCAGAGTTTATTCCTGATTCATGAACTGACATCTCAAAGCCCATTCCTTCCAGAGGAACACCTAACTCAGCCTTAATACTGGGGGAGGGACTCAGACCTACCTCAGTTGGACTTGCCAGACTGACTCACTTTAGAATTCCTTCCCTCCTTGGGAAATGAATGAAGAAATGGGGTTGGAGAGAAGCTGGAGGACTGGGAGGAGAGATGGGAGGGCACCAGTGGTAGATATGGAAAAAAAAAACTTAAACAAAAAAGATGCTTGTAATAGTGACACTTATATACCTTGGGAGTAACCAACATCTGTTTCATTGGACTAAAGGACTTTTCTAAAGTCAGAAATTTATTCTTGATATTGTGAACTTATCCAGTTACAGGTGGTTAATGTGGCCATGGACTCTAAAAGTGAAATTACTATGTTCAATTTATGAACCAGTTCAATTTCCACAGCATTCTCGATATTTATATTTATACCCACAGGTAAGTGTAGCTCCCACAATTCATCAAAGCAGCCGCCTTTTGCAGATGAAAACTATTACAGGAATTCACAGCTTGTCAAAATGCAAAGGACAACTGACAACTCCAATAGAAATATCTACGATACAATCTCTAAATCCATGGGACTGCATGGAAAATGCAGGCAGGAGGGACAGTGAGAGCAGAGGACTTATGTACTACATACAAATTAGACTAAAAGCATCACCATTGACAAGGACAGTGTTACCTTATCAGATGTGAGCCCACTAGAGTAATAGCTGTGTGTTTGTTTTCAGGATTTTGGGGTTTTTTTTTGTTTTGTTTTTATTTTTGTTTTGTGTGTGTGTGTGTGTGTGTGTGTGTGTGTGTGTGTGTGTGTGTGTGTATGTGTGTGTGTGTGTGTGTATGTGTGTGTGTGTGTGTTAGTTTTTCATTTCCTGGCAATTCACAAAGTTTCTAAAAAAGCTTTAGTAGGATATTCATATTTAGAGAGGATCCTTAAAATTTTCAAGATACATAGAGTATGTTACAATATTGTTTCTTGGCCCTGGGCGCCAGAGGTCCAGACCCATGGACCTGCAGTCCCTGACCCCTTATCTGCCCACGCTGATTACCACCCCCTCAAAAATGACTCAGATGTTTATATTAAGTTCACGTTGTTTGGCCTATGGCCCAGGCACATTGCTAACTAGCTCTTTCATCTTAACTCAACCCATTTTCATTAATCTGTCCTGCCACGTGGCCAGTGGCTCACCTGTGTTCCTTACATGTTTCTTCCTTTTGCATCCGACTCTATCTGTCTCTGACTCTGCCTTCGTTCTCCTACCTATTCTGATTCCTCTGCCTATTTTTTCTATGGTGCCTGTCATGGGCCAAAACAGCTCCTTTATTTAAAGATTGATATTCACAGCATACAGAAAGACATTCCCACATCAAGAGTGACTTTATATATGTCCAACATAAATCTTAGCACCTTCCCCTTTCATTCATTATTTAATGCTTTCACATGTGTGCTCTTTGTGAGGTCTGTGATTTATCAAATATGGTTTTGTGTGTATGTGGCTAACTCAGTCTTTATGATAGATATTGGTATTATTGCTGAAACCAAGTCTTATAGGTTTGAAACTGGGTCATTTTGTGTGGATTCAATTTGCTAATAGATAGCTTACACTCAGCTGTCTCTAAAAAATACTTGGTGAAAGATGGATTAACTGTAGCCATAGAGAAAACTTGTTCCAAACTGGAATATACTGTTAGGATAGATGTGTATCAAGAAGGATAGGGTTCAATATTGAACATTGAGTCAAAATCAAAGTTTCCACACCCATATTTTGCCACTTTTAAAATAGATAAGTTAGTTAAATATTTGTATTTATATCCACATATATATTTATGTTGGGAGCCTCTGGCCCCAGCCCCTCAAGATGGCGCCGATATCTGGTGCTGGCTAACCCGCCTGAGTCAGTAATCAAGGCAAGGGCGCATGCCTTTGGTAATCTTCCGAGACTGGTCTCTCCGCCTCTCCCGTGGCGTCATGTGGGGTGATGAGCTGCAGCCTATAGAGAGGTGACACGTCCAAGGCAGAGGTCTTTGGTCTATATAAGGATTGGGCTTTTCCTACCTCGGTGTCTCCATTTTCTGTAAGCTGATGCTCTCCCTCAAGACGCATTAAAGCTTTGCTGCAGAAGGATCCTACGTGTGTCGTGCCTTTTCTTGTGGGCGAGAAGTTGGCGTGGGACATATTTATATATTTGTGTATATTTTTATTTATTTAAACAGCAGAATCCAATAATTACTTTCCAAAATTCTATATCCATCTTCTAAGGATTACTAAGGTAGTATGTACACATGCTTAGGTTAGTTCTGGGCACAGACTGGGAACTTTACATTCACCTGTCACTCATTTATTTAGCACTGGAGCCCCAAGAAGCCTTCTGGGGGCCATAATATTTCTGGTATTCTGCATATGACACAAGATCTTTGATTTTTCTTTGTACTAGATGGGCTGCCAGGCCAAGTGGCTGTGTCTACTCCATGTTTTTTGTTTTTTTTTGGCGGGGGGGAGTGGTTGTTTCATGACAATATGTTTTCTTTGTTTATGTTTTTTTTCTTTATGGTAACCTTTAGGACAGCATTTCATATATTTCAAAGATGGCCTTTGTCATTGCCATCACACATTCATTATTGTAACTGCTGCACTTCACTTAATACTATTTATTATTTTTGCTCTTTTCCTTTTCCTGATTTTATTAAAGTCCAGAGTGTTAACTGAGCTAAAGGATAAACTCCAGAGGTGATTTGAAGTATAATAACAGAGTACACACTGAGCAGAGTGTCTGTCGCTGTAATTGATATCTCAGAAGATAAATCAGGTTGAAACAGTCCACAATGTGGGTGTGAATGTTCTACAGCCAAGTTTACTATGTACTTTTAGGCCATATATTAATTTAAATATATATTTGTGTACCACTATCTTTGTTTCCAGATTGTTAGTAAAGAATGTGCTTAGTAATCAGACATTCTCATAAATGTTCCAGTATAATTCATAAATTGATATGTCAGGGTGTATCCATTTCATGCATCACATATTCTACATATAAAGTTAACATTGGGATGATAATCAATTTCCAAAAAAAAATATAAAAAAAATAATGGGTGTTTTCACTAGAACTCCAACACAGCAGAAGCACTGGGGCTAGGAGTATTATGTGTAAGTTATTCCTTTATTCTGGTCCAGCTAGAATATATACTCAGTATGTTGTCATACAGATGATTATGAGACTCAGGTACATTAGGTTTTTAGAATCTAAGTCAGCCCTCTGCCAGTCTTCACAGTAGTGAAGAATTTTACAGCACTGTAGACTATCAGCGGTGACACTTAAATAGTCCTAAGTGGCAGTGAAAATCCAGAGAAGACAAGAATAGCAAGGGGTTACATAGGAGGGCAGGGATGAGAACGCCCAGTTTTGGATATCATGACTAACAGTGAAAGAATTGTGTCTCTAGTTACATCAGTTCCAACAAAGCAGCAAAACTATCATTAGCTTGACCATGACTACTACAACTAAGATGCTATTGGAAAATGCAACGGAGTTGGAAAATCACCTCTCTATTTTACTGATGAGTGAAAAAACTCAGACCCTCCTTTGTTCCATAATGATACAACACTGCTCACTGGAGAAAACTCAGTAAGATTTCAGATGTTTTAATCATCTATGTTTTCATCAAAGTTAAGGATGGAACAGTAATTGCCAGAGAATCACACACTCATACCCATGGCCTTGCTATGGTACAGCTTTGGTACCTTCTAAAATGTACAAAGCCTCCATGTTCCCAATAAACAACTAAAAGTTTCCTTTTTAGACATGTTCACTAAACCTCGTCACTGGGCACTGTGGCTAATTATCTTAGCAGTCTTGTAGCTGAATCATCTTGTCTCCTGTTTCTTGAAGCCAATGGAGCAGATCACCCAAGAATCTGACTCTAAGGACTTAGATCACAGTATCTAGTTTAGCTCTTGTTCTCAGTAAACTGTCCAGCAAGTGCCCATGATTATATAAACTCTATTAGGAGTAATTATTTTATCCCCATTTGTGGGGAACATTTGCTTTTATAGTCCATTATGTAAAGAAGTACAGCTTCGCTATAAGCACAGCCACTTAACACCTCAACTCAAATATCCCAGGCATTATCTTTCATGTTACCTTTTAATATTTAAGGAAGAAAAAAATAAACATTATTTTACTTACTTGTTTAAAATAATAAAACTATTGTCAAACTTTAATTTTTGTTGTGTTTTATGTCTTGAAATAAGGAAGTTTCTTCTTGTATTTCACAATGTCTGAGTCTTTTAATGCTCTGGTAACAGTAAATACTCCAATAATTATCATTTATATTGTAGACTAAACAGACAAATTCTTCAATGTTTGGTGGGTTTTCTAATATCAGAGGGCCAATAAGGGATGTAGAATATTTTTCTCATGCTTTTGACTTTATGTATTCTCGTTTCAATGGCAAATGCTTGTTTTAACTTCTCACATGACTGTTTTAAATTCCATTGTCATTTCCTTGAGAAAAGTGGCCTCATTTTCAGCTATTTCAGTAAGTGTCCTTCCTGTAGCATGTCCTTTGATTTTATGATATCTTCCTCATAAAGAGAAAAAGAAAGATTCCAAAAAAAAAAAAATGTGGCTAGTGCTCCCTGTTGTTGGAAGTCAAAAGTTGTAGGTCAAGTACTAGAAAAAGGAAAAAGCATCCCTGATTGTGAATAGTGGGGCACAGGCTTCAAATTTCCATAGGACAGTCATTCTCACAAGTTACCTTGAAGAAAGAAGAAATAGCTCTTTCTTTCTGTAGTCCCTCCTCTGCCACCTAGAAGAGAGCAAATTCAAACACTTCAGTCGTGTGTATGGTATGTAGTTTCTGTTAGCCGTATCTGTCACTCTTGATGGTGGAGACCACTCTCTGTTTCCAAGGTGAAAAGATGAAGAAGATGAGAGAGTCTCTAAAAGCTATTGATTAGTGAGAAGCTGAAATGTGAGGCCTTTTATACTTTTAGAAACAGTTGACTGAGAAAAATTTGAAGAGCAGAGGCAACTTAGAATTCTGGAAGACTCCATGGCAATTTGACTTGAGCATTACAGGGCAAGCATCACCTTTGGTAGTTTGTAGCTAACTTGCCTCTGTAAGGAGACGCTTGAGGATGGTAGAAAAATCTAGGTAGTGCACTATGAAAAATTATTAGTCAGATAATCTTCAGATAGTATGTGGGGTGTGTAAGTAATTTTGGCTAGCATTTGAATAACTTTTAACTTCATGACATCATAATCAGTTCTTCTGGAGGTGTCTACATTGAAATTGTAATGGAAAATAAAATACTTTGATAGGAATTTAGGGATTAGAGGACAGTTTACAGGGTGCTGCAACCTCATTGCTCCAGAGAGGGGACCTCCATGAGAGCAGTTATTATAGTACTACTGAGAAAAGACAGAGGAGGTCTCTCAAGAAGAGAAAAGCATCAATTCTAAGAGATGATTGCCAGCCAAGGGTAAGACATCTGTAAATGTCACATTTCTTTAGCTCTTGTAGCAAGGTTGATTGAGAAGTTGTGACCAGAGATATACAAAATGATAAAATTTGTTTTCATGTTATCTTATTCTTCTGAAGGTTTGAGCAAAGAAATAATTAGGATACACTAAGGTGGAAATTTTAGAGTTAAATAAAATATGGATTCCTTGAAATAAGGCTAAACATAACAAAATATACTTCACAGTAATAAACGTTATATTTTCTCTTTATAGGCAAACATGCCAAGTTTGTTGTTCACTCTTTGTAAATGTCACTTAAATGTAGAATACTTCAAATTTCCTTTACAAACACAACATCGGAATTATATGTCTATTCCTAATGTCTTTTTTGGCCAGTGTCTCAAAGATTAGGTCATGTTAAATAGGTAGGCTAGAATTTAACCACAAATAAAGTTCAGATATGGACAAGTGTATCTCACATATTATACTTTGCTGTGGGATATGCAAGAACAAGTACTTTCCCCATCTAAACAAACAAACAACAAGAACACACATATACAACACTTTAAACTGCCAGACAAAAACTTTTTCATGCAATATAATAAGCGCTCCAACAGTTTTAGGTTCTTTGGGACCCCCTAAGCAGGAAACAGTTAACATAAATAAAAGGGATTATGACGGCAATAGTGAACTGTGAGGACATTTCAAGAAAAAATGAACAAATGAAGGATTTCAAACTCACTGTAGATCTCCCGTAGAATTCTTCATTACCAGCACATAAAATGTGTCTGTCTACAAAGTAGAGGAAGAAACCACAAGTATGTATAAATGTGCTTTGTAAATGTGGGGATGTTTGCAGGCTATGATGCAGTTTGGGTAAAGGAGAAGCTTCTACATACAATCTTTTCATTTACAGAGGGAAAATTGTATGTGGTTCAGAAATCACTATAGATCTTTTGTCTTATCCACACAGTCTTCACCTTTGAAATCAGAAGCGTAATAGGCTTGTTCTATCAGACACTTCCCGCTGTGAAAGAGGCTCAGACCTGAAATGTTGAAAATATCAAAAAGGCTCTTTGGCTGGTTTCAAGATGAAGGTCACATCCATATTAATTGCCGTGGTACTGAGGCCTTCCTGAAGACCACCTGTCAGAACATCTGGAGCTGTTGCTGCTGGTGCTTACTACCCAGCACCGTTTCTACCTCTGTGCTGGCTTCAAAGGCTCATCAAGATTGACATGAAGGACCCGGGAAGGGCATCTCACTAGATTCATTGGTCAGAGTGAGGTTTGTTCTTGTACTGCTAACATTTATTTTCCTTCGTTAAGGACTTAGAAAGGAAAGGTGACTTTTAGACAAACTTTCTTTGAAAAGTATAATTTTCTAAAATTCTATTTTTTGATGAGTATAAATAAAAATCATGTGCTTCAATGTCAATAAACTTAGTGCAATCAGTTCATTGACACTATGGTATTGTAGAGGTGAATACTGAATGTCCACTTGATGGGGATGAAGGGCTGAAAGAGGTAGATCTATTATCTTCACCTGATACGTGTAGGCACTATTCAGGAGACTATTGACCATCATCCTGCAGAAATGAGAAGTTGAACAAAGTAGAACTTGTGTTTGTTTTCCCCTTCTCACTCTGTCTGTCTGTCTGTCTATCTGTCTATCTATCTGTCTGTCTGTCTGTCTATCTATCTATCTACCTATCTATCTACCTGTCTGTCTGTCTGTCTATCTGTCTGTCTGTCTGTCTATCTATCTGTCTGTCTGTCTATCTATCTGTCTATCTATATATCTGTCTGTCTGTCTGTCTGTCTATCTATCTATCATCTATCTATCTATCTGTCTATCTATCTATCTGTATACACAGATACACACACACATATATATTTCTTTCTATCTCTCTCATGCATATGTGTGTGTGTTTTGATAACCTTTGAATGTCTGAATTCTATCCTGAAGAGTTCAGTGCTAAAAAAGTGCATATTTCCTATTGCCAGGCTACTCTAGATATGAGTTTAATTGATTTTCTATATTGCTAAATAGAATTCAATTATTATTTCTCATTAAAGTCACTTATTTGGAACAGAAATTTATTTCATACATGTAGTTCAGAGTAATACTTGATGAACTGAGTTGTGAGAACAAGGAATCATCCTCAGTGGGTCTCCTCCTACAAGCTTCTTTGTGGGTTTTAATGTTTAAAATGTAACACTTACATGTTAACATTACATTTTCTTTTATAGGCAAACATGCCAAGTTTGTTGTTCATTCTTTGTAAATGTCACTTAAATGTAGAATACTTCAAATTTCCTTTACAAACACAACATCGGAATTATATGTCAGTTCCTCATGTATTTTTTGGCCAGTGTCTCAAAGATTAGGTCGTGTTAAATAGGTAGGCTAGAATTTAACCACAAATAAAGTTCAGATATGGACAAGTGTATCTCACATATGTAACAATGAGGCCAGAGGTCCATACCCACAGACCTGCAGCCCCAGATCCCTTAGCCACTCACAGCTGATTACGCCCCCAGAAATTACTCAGATGCTTATATTAACTTTATGCTGTTTGGCTTATGGCTTATGCATGTTGCTAGCTTGCTCTTACATTTTAACTCAACCCATTCTCATTAATCTATCCTGCCACGTGGCCTGTAGCTCATCTGTGTTCCTAACATGTTTCTTCTTTGGCAGCTGGCTCAGTCTGTCTGACTCACCCTGCTTCTCCTACCTATGTTGTCATTTCCCCTCCTACTTTTTCTATGGTGCCTGTCATAGACCAAAACAGCTCCTTTATTTAAAGATTGCTATTCACAGCATACAGAAAGACATTCCCACATCACCTCCCCCTTTCTGTCTAATCAAAAAGGAAAGTTTCAATTCTAACATAGCAAAATTACATATAACAAAATAGTTATCAAGTAAGAATTACAGTTACAATATCTAGTCTATTTGCATTTAGCAAAATAAAAGAAAAATGAACAAATGAAGAATTTCAAACTCACTGTAGATCTCTACATATTTGTGTCTGTTAAGTCTGCTTTGTTTCCTGAGTTTTACCAGCCTCTCTCTTTCCTCTATGAAAGAATGCTTACATTTGAAAGAAATAGCCACAATTCAGTTTTAGGCTTCTTTATAATACTATAATTTTATATATTTATCTCATGGAGTTAATTTCTACTACAAAATTATTCTTAATGTGTTGCTACATGTAGGTGGTTGTAAAAGGTACTTAGCGTGAAAAGTAAATTAGATATGATGAGATGCTGCCATTATGGAGTTTTATATCTTAAGGACACAAAAATAATCAATCCGTATGAGGCAATATAGATTTAGCACCTCTGTGACAAAGAGATAGAAGTACACTTGGGCTCAAGTTTTCCATAATCTAAAGACTGTTCGTTCTATATTTATCCACTTCTACATATGAGAAGGAAAACAGGGACATTGTCTTTAAAATAACATCTCAATCAGATTGGTTTGAATACTGTAGCTAAAGGCATGCTATATTGAGTTATGAAGTGGAATTCTCAGCTGTTACAGGAGTTACCCCAGTCTAGCTTAAAAAAAAAAAAAATCCACTCTCTATTCTTGTTTAGAATGGAGGCTTCACAGCCCTACTCTCAGATGGGAGGCATTTGCGATTTATATTTTCAGTAGGGTTCTTGCGTCTTTCTGATGCATGTGGCCTGTCCTCCAAACTTTCTAATATTCATTTGATAGTAATGAGGTCTACAGAATGCTAGAGCACAGTTTGCATTATTATTGCTATGATAAAACACCATGACAAAAACATTGTGTGAAGGAAAAGGTTTATTTCACCTTACAGCTTGTAGTTTATCATCCAGAGGAGTCAGAGTAATAGCTGAGGGCAGAAACTTGGAGGCAGTGAACTGGTATAGAAGCCACGGAGGCATGCTGTTTACTGGCTTTATCATGGTTTGTGCAGTCTGTTTTCTTATACACCCCATTGCCATATGCCCAGGGCTAACATATCCCAGAATTGCCTAGGCCCTTCCAAATCAATCACTAATTAAGAAAATGCAACACAAGCTTGCCTACGGGTCAGTCTCATGTGGGCATTTTCTCAATTCCCTCTTCCCAGATAACTTTAGCTTGTGTCAAGTTGAGAACCATCACTGCACCGGCAGACAGGGAATAACAAAGAGAATCAGTCCATCATATAAGATGACCCAAGCAAGACAAAGAAGTGCAGCTCCAAGAACTCCTGTGAATTAGAGGCACTATGAGGGCCAGAGCAAGCTTGGAACACATTGTTCTTGCCCTTGATAGAAATAATTGAGTGGCTTCTGTGAATCAACAGCTGACACTTATTTCAGCTAAGTTCCCAGTGGCTAAGTGTTATTCAACACTTACTAAAACACTTGATCCTGTCCCCATCAAAAGACTTCCAACAATGTTTCCCAGACTGTAAAAGTTTACTGTCGATGGCCCAAAACTAATGTTAGACCAAGCTAAAAACGTTTTACTTTGGAGCAACGCCAGCATCTCAAGCTTTGAATAAGGTGGTATGGAAAAAATGGAGAGTTTTCTAGAGTCCAAAAATGAATTCTAATACTTTAATTAAATGTACACATTTAAATATAGTACTTAATGTATACTAATAAATATGTATATTCTTATTCTCAGGAAAGAGTAATACAGTAATGGCAACATCACCTTGCATAGAAAATATATAAAGAAAAGTTTATTATTAATAGCTTGGAAATACTGTTCTTACAAATTCTTAGGGAAACACTAGGGGAGTTGAATGTATGCGAACAGTTCTAAAGTGATGGCCCAAATAAAATCATTCATTTTATTTTTAAAATTAAGTTAATTATATTAAAATTATTTGTTTTTTTCTTCAGATTATAGTATGTTATAGTCCTGTCTCTTTTGTCCCTCAAACCCTCTCCTAGTTCTTTCCCTACTTCCAAATTTATGGACTCATTTTTATTAATTACTAGTATATCATATAAGTATACACTTTTTGTCCCTAAGGAACACTTATCATTTCATCAGTTGTGGGGATTTAATAAAAAGCTCCAGAAGTTTCAGAGATATAAGAAAGATCTAACTACAGTCAATCTAGGAGGATCAGAGAATGATGCTTCATATGTTTAATCCCAGCACAGGGAGTATCCTGAGAATGGTGACCTATGCCCTTAATACAAACTGAATTCCAGGTCATTTTACTTTACAGAAGGAATTCCAGGTTCCCAAGTAGGCAGTGGTGGGGGCATGCCTTAATTTTTTTTTTTTAAAAAGAGTATTTAAGGCGGGCATAGAACGACAGAAGGGAGGAAGCCAAGAGAAACCAGGCTGAGGAAGCTGGAAGACAGCTGGGTAAGATCTGACGGGTAATATCTCCCTGAGATATGAGAGAGAATAAACACTAATATCTCAGAGAGACTTTCTCAGAGATCTATCCCTGAGTCTCATTTATTCATGCAACAATCAGTCGTAGAATTAATGTTACTTCAATGGCTGTATTTCAGGGATGATTATTTGGTTTTGGATTACCAATTGCTCTTCACTGGGAAAGACTACTTTTCAAAGATCAGTGTAATCCTTATTCTCATCATGAAAACTCTTTGCAACAGACAGATAAGATCATTACAAAAAAAAAAAAAAAAAAACAACCAAACAAACAAAAAACACAGCAAATCAAAATGTAGACATTTGGAGCCCATCCAATGGATACATCTGCACTATCACTCCCATACGTGAAACCCAGGGAGCATTGGATAAAAGGGGGAAGAAAGAATTTAAGAGCCAGAAAATCGGGGCATTTCTGTGAGATTTTGTCTCTTGGAAAGGTCAGAAGCTACACTTAGAGTCTCACAAACAAGACTCTCCCAAAACAGGAGCTAAACCAGAAATCAACAATAGACATGATGATGTTGAATGAATTCTAAAAAAAAAAAATGTCATAATAAAAATCCAGAACCAGATAAGTCATATCACTACTTGATTCAACCTTCCTAGTGCTGGAATTACAGGTGTGTGCCACTATGACCTGGCCTCTATGGCTAGATCTGTGGCTGGCTCTACCTTTTGATCTTCAGGCAATCTTTATATCTTAAAGGACACATCACAGATTATTACCACAATAATGTGAATGGGATGTAGGGTGGGACTCTGGAGGCTAGAACCCTACACAAAAACTGCAGACTATTAAGGAATGCTGAGAACTGAAGAAATAGTGTGGTTTTCTTCCACTAGGATGCAGGAGTCTTAAAACTACTATGGGTTGTGTGTCTTGGGAACATTTCAGATTATGAGACTATCAAAGCTTGCACGATAGGATGTGGTTTCTGGTATACCTCATCTCATTGACATCAAGGTTAGAAAATGGATGTTAAAGTGTCAGCATTTACCACCTGGTGCTTTCCACGGACTTAACACAATCTTAAGTAGAGTGTTTGCTGACATTTAAAAGATAGGAATAAGTGTTAATCTATTTTATGATAAGTGTTAATTTTATTTTATGAAAATGTCCCTTGTTCTTCTAAAATAAATATAACCACATATTTTTTTCTGATCTCCTTTTTAATATTTTCCTTTCTTTCCTGCTTAACTGGCTGATTATAAACTCATTGTGGATTCTGGCAGAAGATTTAACTTATAAATGCTTAAAAGTATTTTGTGACTGGATGAATAGATGCAATAGTTGGCACTTCTAGGCTATACAGACAATATTTTTTTCATAGTAAAGCTTTCAGTTTGTTTAGGGTAAACAATCATCTTCCACAACCCAGACAGTCTGGCTCAGCTTCTATGTTGATAGTAAATTAGAGAATCAGCAATAGTTAAAGCTACAGAGATGTATGCATTATGGTTAATTTAGGAGGAGGATCCTCCCTCTACAGAGGTTCAGCGACCACACCTCAAGTACGTATTTACTGTGGTGAAAATAGTGTTAGCTTTCCAAAGGATGAAAGGTATGCACAATTCCCTTGTGTCTCAGCTCTGGTCCTATGAAGTAAGCCCTGCATTGTTATCTTGTTAGTAGGGATGAGTTAAGGGAACCGACATAGTTTCTTCAAAAAAGGATTCTCTCCACTCTAGGATATTTTCTTAATCTCATAGATAATTGCCTCAACTGCAGGTGGGTGTGGGGTAGGAGCTGAAGGAGGGGTGAGTAGATGGCAGAGGAGCGTAAGAGAGCAGGTGCTAGTGGGGCAGATGTGAAGGAGTAAGAGGTAGTGGAGTTTGGATGAAGGTGGCACTGAGGAGGGGTGAGGGTGAGGAGCAGTGTTAGGAGAGCAGAAAAATACTGTTCCTGTGAGGCTTTGCTCTCTCTGGAATCCATGCCATTAGAGGCTTTGGAGAATCACTCATCTCTCTGTCTTCAGCCTTGTGATCCCCATGAATAGTCAAAGCTCCCATTCAAAAGCAGGAGGTTATTTTTGTAGGAAGGGAGGGAGGTCAACAGGATGAGAATAGACTACATATACAAGTGTAGCTATATAGGCAGCTACACATACAAGTGACAGTGTGGACTTATTCAATTACTGGACAGGTTACATTCTGTGTAGCAAAAGCCCACAAAATTCATTTCTGTGCATAGAGAGAAGCCACTGCAGCCCAGGCTCTTCCATTTTGGTGTCTGACCTTGGCAAAGTTCCTCTGGCTGCTTTAATTTTAATTGTTCATTTAAAGAGTTGCCTTTATACCACCACTTCCAGACTCTGGATCACATAATGCATAAAACTTCTGTTCACACTTTGCATCTTTCTTTCCAAAAAGCCAACTGCTCAGTATACCCTGTGAGCAAGGTGGAGAGTAATGCGTTTATTTTCAAACTTTGCCAACCTGTTTCCAGGTTATCTGCCTGCAAGTCCTGTGGTTCATTCAGGCTTAACTTACAAAGTGGCAGTCTCTCTCTCTCTTTAGGGCAAACACATCATGGCTATGTTCACAAAACCACCAGAACAATATTCCTAGCTGCCTTTTTGAGTCAATTTATTCCTCCATGTGCTCAAGGAGGCATGACTAAGCCACAGGCCTGCAGGAGACTTTCAGACTGGAAATCTTTTAATAACTATGAAGCCTTGGTCTAGCAGTATATAGGCTAAAATAGTTGAACTCTTGGAGTTTACTTTATATATATATATATATTTTTTTTTTTCAAACAAAAATCTGGGACTTCTGATTGTGTTTGTGCACATGACTTTTATTGTCCTTAACTTTGCTTGTAAGTAACTATGCTAGATAAATAAATTATAATGCATCTATGTGTTTAGGGTCATTAACTTTTAAACTTCTAAGTAAATAGAAAAAAAAATTAAAAAAGAGGAGAAAAAAAATCCTCTGAATGTCTGGGTTCTTTCCTTGGTATCATTTATTTTCTTTAATTCTCAGAAAACAAACAGGTCCATTTTGTGTCAGCATTCAATGGTCGGCAAATCTTCAGGAGAGTTTTGACACTGCATTCTCTTTACTCTGGCTGTTGTATCCCTCATCAATTTTACTTCATCTGAAGCTGGTGCTGAGCAGATGTGGTAAGGGTGCAATCCCTGTTTTTCACTTCTCCTCTGGGTCACTTTCCTCCGCCTCTATACGTCCAATGGCTTTCTATTCTGGGAGTCTACCAACTTCTTTACTTCACTGTGGTTTTGCTAAGGTTGTCATTCCAATTTAAAGAATAGCCAATATGAAAGTCCTTATTTCAAAGATATCCTGTAGTTTAGACACAGTTCCCAGAGGCTTTTGGGCAATAACTGACCTGATAACCTCTCCTCTGAGGACTAGGTTTCCGTTACTAGATGACACATGCAAGCTTCCAAAGGGGAGAGGTAACCTCCACCCTTCTTTTATTTGGCCTATATTATTTCTTAAGTGAACCATGAAAATAATGTTTCATATAGGCTATGAGTCACAGCGTGACTCGATCATCATGAGGGTGCAGTAGTGCTACAAAACCTTTGCTGTAACCAACAGTTCTCTAATTGGAATTAAAACCCACTCAGAAATAGGAAAATCATGCCTGGTACTGAAAACATAGCCAATTTCTCAGGGCTAATGAAGTCATAGATTTTAGAGAATAGACAACTACCATTTTACTAAGCCAGAATAATTCCTAGCTACAATCATATGTTCATATACTACTAAGTACATGTTCTTATAGCCACAGGTATGTTTTTGTCTCACCCCTCATCAAAGAAAAGAAACTTCTTTTTGCACCTGGGGGAGACAATTGCAGAAAACCACAACCCATCCAGCTACACAGCTGTCAAGTCCTGTCCCAGTATATTCATCTATAAATTATTTCCCACACCTCAGCTCAGGGAACATTGGGGTAAAGTGATTTTGAATAATGATAAATGACAGAAAATCGTAGTGTAGCAGAATTAACATGAGGCAGTTTATTCCTTCTATTGTGAAAGTTCAGTTACAATTACAACCTAGTAATTAATAAATAAAATTGTAATAGCAGCTGGTGGAAGAGCTTTGCAAACGGGTGCCATGGCTAATGCATCTCATAATGATCAGAAATTGGTATTAAAGTTCAACATGGATTTTGGAAGAAACAAAAAAAGCAGCCAGATCATCCCACTCTATTCATCTTTCCCATGCCTAAAATATTGACAAGGCTTCTGCAGCAGCATTCCAAATCATGTGGATTTTCCTCCATTCTTCTTTTATTTGACCTATATCATTTCTTAAGTGAACCATGAAAATAATGTTTCATATAGGATGTCATATAAATTGGAAGAATGACAATAGGAAAAGCACGATAAAGAAGGGGTAAAGTGCTAGGTGTATTCTCAGAATAGAAATCCGTCTAATGCATGTAGACTGAGGAAGTGACCCAGAAGAGGAGGGCATTACAGGGACCCTACCTTTCCCATGTCTCCTTAGCCTTAGCTTCAACTGGGGCAAAATTGACAAAGGGGTTCAAAAGCCAGGATACAAAGTGAATGCAATATGAAAATTACCCTAATTTAAAACAAAATGTCTTAAACAAAATATTTGAGTTTGAAATCTCTCTCACATACATGGAAGGATCTAGCGAAAACTCTGTGTGTGTTGGATGTAGAATCAGAAGCTTCCAAACCTGGCTATAATTTTCTCTTTAGAGTTCTGATGACAAGGGCTTTCTACACCTATGCAATGATGAGTGTATGATGTTGGAGTAAGTTCCCTTCCTCCTCCATGAGATTTCTAGTACAGGCGATGTATCATTTCAAGCATTTTCCAGGAAATCCTGAGACAAGAATTTATTATAATTATATAAGAAAGAATTTGAATTAAAATACCAGTAGACAGGAAAGCTAGGGAACACGTGGGTAGAAGGACTCGGGGGCATTGTTGTCAACGTCTGATTTTTCTTATGACATTGATGGTCACTGAGTTTAGAGGTTTCATGTTCTATTTTATAAAAAAAAAAAAAAGTTTATAATGCAGAGTAATGCATGCATTGTTAATAAAGATAACCCCAAGCTCAGTATGAATTCAATTTTCATTCTACAATTTTGTTCGAGAAGTTATTCAGCCACCTTGGGATCTTATACCTTTCTGAAATAAAATCTCCCGGGTATCAGTTTCAACATCTGTCCTGGGATGCCATATGTACAATAGACTACAGCAGAGGGAAGTGGGGTCCAGAGTAAATAACTTCTTATTGTGCATCCTGACATCATTCACTCTCAGGATTTTTTCTTTATTGCACTTGAAAGCAATCAGTCACTAGTTCGCAATAAGTTTCAGGGAAAAATTGAAGTTCAGAGTATAAGAAGTGTAAGACCATTGTTCAATACTTTGCAATAAGGTAATTTGGTGTGCGAGGTGTTAGGCTGGAACAGAATTCACAACAATTATCTCCTTGATATAAGTGCAAAAGCCCTTGGCAAGCATAGATTCTACTGGACCAAATATTTCTTATTCAGATTTAACATATTTATGTTCTTTGTTTTTCCTGCAAAACCATACATGTAGAATCTACCTAAATTCTATATTGACTCCTGTTCAAATTCATCTATTTTAATTGAAAGTGATAATACGAAGAGAATTATAACTATCTCTGCCCCCTCTTAACTCAAGGTCACATCCTACTCAGTGTGCCCTGGCATGCTGTGCTCTCATGGCTCCATACTGTTTGGATCTCTGTGCAAGTCCTCTGATCTGAACAGATATATCTGCCCATATTTTCCCATTTCAACTTACAGCCAGCTGCATGCTCAGCCTCTGATTTCAATTTCATTGGCCAATTTTTGGTGAACATATGCTGTGGGGGCCCTCCCTGAAAACAAAAGTGAACTTTTGACCACAAATATTATTAGAGAAAAGAAAACATTAAGGTTTTACATCTTTCACTTACTTCTTCCAGTGGAGGAAGACAGAAGCATTGTTGCAGAATCTAAGTACAAAATGATATAGATATTAATTCATTATCAATGTGGTTTTTCACTGTGTATGGTCCAGTCATCTGTATACAAATCTATAATTCATTGTCACGATGACTTCCAAAATATATAAGAAAGTAAATGTCACACATAAAATATAATGGTACAAAATAATTTAGGAGGGAAGACAGCCTCGACCCATGACTCCAGTTGCACAAGGTTAGCAGAAAATGTCAATAGCTGACAGATTTTAAGTTCAGGTATTTTCTGTGCATGGATATGAACAAAGAATTTCAAGAACATGTGGGAACATCTGTTATTATTATTCTGAATCTTCATTTTCCTCATGGAATCCCACCTGTCACACTGTGAAGAAATCTAACAGGTTGGTTATTTACTTGCGCAGAAGTGTCATTGTTGATGTAATTAGTTCCCACTGGCAGACTCTTCTAGATCATTTTCAGAGTCTTTTTTTTATGTGTAGTGCTTCCAATTACATTCTTCCAATAAATCACTCTTCACATAGACAAATACACTCGTAGGAACCCGGGATCATACTTATGAATTTTGTGGTAAATTGAATATTTAATTGTCCATTTAAAATTTGAGGGATGAGTTATATAATATACAATATGATGACATAAAACACAAAATTTCTTATTGAAACCTAACATTTATATATAAATCTATTATTTATTCATATATTATATAACCATTTACCATCTATTTATTAGTCAATCATTCAATTAACCAATTAGTCAGTAAGTCTATCTTTACCTAAATGATTGTTCATACCCATGTGTATATAATTTATATTTCTTTAGTATCTTTGTGTCCCAGTCTAGTAAAATGTGCAGTCTATTTTACCCCAAAGGAAACTGAGACTTGTGAGTGTTTCTTCCCAGAGAGGTCAGACCTGAGGGTTTTTGGATGTGACAACAACCCATGAAACATGAAGAGTTTCACATTTTCAACTACCTGCATCAGAATTTTTTCAGTCTCTGCACATGCTCACTGTGGCAGAAGAGCTTAGCCTCTCTCATTCTCTATTTCTATACTAATATTTTTCTTTTCCTTCTTTAAATGAAGAAGGACATATAATATGTATATATACACATATATCACACATATATGTATACACACACATTTATATACACATATATGTATACACACACACACACACACACACACACACACATATATATATATATATATATATATATATATATATATATATATAAAGTTTCTTTGTACTTCTTCCATAGTAGGCTTTGTGTTAAAAAACCCCTCTTTTTCTAGTTTTCAGTAATTGTTCCTATATTTCCACTTCTCTGTATTTATCTGTCCTTTTCTGTATTTAAATGGCCCTTTCTTCAGAATTGGAAAACCAATCAGATTTTGTAGTGATTTTAGATAGAAACCTTATTTTCAATTCTTTTGGTATTTTGCTTTAAATTGTTAAAGTGAATATGACCTTCTCAATGACTTTTCACACTTATTGTGGTCAGAAACAGAAGAATCTAATTCCTGTTAATGTGAGATAAACGATTTAACATAGTCGTCTCAGTTTCCTTTCTTAGTTTTGACATGAGTATTAAATGTATAAGTCTGCATTATTACTTAATTTCTAGCAACCATGTCTAGAGAATTGGACTATTACTTTACTACTCCAGGGAGTCAAATGTGAGAGTGCTTGGCTATAAAGATTGAACAAAATTCTGCTACATTTGGGAGCATGTCTGCTGGTAATAAGCAGTAGAATTTTCCACAATATTACAAAGATTTCAGACTCTTTCTTGCCTCCTTTACATCAGGATTTTCGTCTATACCATAGATATAATTTCTGTTTGACTTTCTTCCCTGGAACCAAGCCTTCTGAAGATGGGTTTACATACCTGCTCAACACCCCCCCACACCCATTTAATTTTTTGTTTCCTCTGTAGTTGCTACAAATGTTCTTTACTGTCATGCACTTTTGTAACCTTATCATCTTTCTAATGTCTAACTTTCTGTCTTCACAATGTGTCTTACAAAAATTCTTTATGCATTTTTAAGCTGAGCTCTTTCCTGCTCTTCTGTTCTCCACTAGGCTTTGTTGTAGTAACATCTCTCCATAATGCATTTCTGTCTATGGTATTACTTCTACCAATTGATTTTCATGATAGACAATTGGTGTCTTTCATGTTTTCCTTCCTGATTAAAGGAAGTTTCCGGAAATTGTTGTTCTTTGGAATTTCTTGGAAATGTGTTTGGTTTCATTCCCTGAAGAGTTTTACTGCTTCTATTCTCCATCACTGTCTCTATTCTCTTTCAATTTGGAGACATATTTATAAGGTCAGTGTTTGCAGGTCAACTCCATCATTCTTCTTGCCTCTTTCAGAAAGCTGGCTCCTCTATTTCAGGTCCAGTTAGGAAAGGTAGGCTGACCACACACTCGGTTCAGGACCTATGCACATGCAGTGCCTCTCTGCTATAAGTCTAATGACACAAGCTGAATAACAGGTATTCCTCCCTTCTTATGTGACAAACAATAGCACAAGGAGAATCCTAAGTCCATGTGCATACAGTCTCCAGCACTTACTTTGAATTTTATGAAGCTTTATGATGCCGAGGGTCTCATACAGCCTCTATTACTCTGTGAGATAACTTTTATCACAATATAATTTTAGTCTTTAAAGAAAGGAGAAAAATAGCTACAGATGGGGAAGCTGATGCTGAGCATAGCTTCCTCCTCTGCGTGTCTTGCACCTCTGTCTAGTGGGGAAAAGACTTGATCTTCTATTTGCTTTCACAAGCTAGGACAGTCATGTACCACCTTGATGTTGGCAGCTTGGTAATTTCCTAGGATTGTAATTGTTTCTCCTTGCTCCTCTAGGGTCTAATGTGGTCACTTCTGATGCCTCACTTGTGATAAAAGTTCACAGTTAAGCTTAACGAGTGATTTCTAGTTCATGATATAGTTTACATTTTCCTGCTGTTTCTAATGGTTCAATCCTCTAATATTTTGAAACTCCAAATTATTTGTTCATAACTTTGGATAATGATGTTTTCAAATATATTGATGTCTCAGGTTATATCTCTTCTCTGTTTCAAGTTTTCTTTTTTTTTCTACCATTTGCTTTTAGGAGCTTGTTTTATTTGAGTTCTTTTATATATAATATTTTTTTATTATTTTTAGATGGAAAGTTCTCTCATTCCAGTTTATACTTATTTGTAGTGTTATTCTATTACTTTGCTCTTACTTTTTGATTATTTTCTCAAGTGTATCTTCCAAAAACAACATGTTCCCAATCATAAATTTTTGTTCTTCTTTGCAATCTGAGAGCTTTTGTCTTTAATCAGAAAGGTTAATCTGCTCAGATTTGTTATAATTACCAAGCTCTCGGGGGTTCTCCTTACCCTGAACTCTAAGTTATCATGAAGTATTTTTGAATGTTTCCTACTGGAAATATGAATTGAAGTTTGACTTTTTATTTTGAAAACCATGGATTGTCCATTAGTTTTATTTAGCAATGTGTGGTTAAGGTACAGACCAAAGCATGTAGCTAGTACTGCCTGATGTGGGAACTCAGAAAATTACCTTGTCTGAGAGTGTCTAGGACTGCTTCAGTCCATTAAACCATCAATACTGATTCGAGGATACTTTGTCTCACTCACACTGTAGCACTGTCCAGGATTTTGTGTGTGGGTGTGTGTGCGGCGGTGCATGCATATAAGGGCAATTCATAGGAAGTGGTTCTTTTCCTTCATTATGTGGGATTTGGAGATAGATGAGAAATTGGTCCAAAGGCTTAAACAAGTGCCTTTACTCACTGAGACATCTCATAATCCAGTACCCCATTCCTTAATTGCCTGGATGTTTGTTATTTCAGGAGCATTAACTTATACTGCAGATAGTTGGAACACTTATCCTTTATTTTATTAATGTCTTTTATTAAAAATGTCTTTTATATCCATGTAAAAAGAAGCTTCTTGAAACTGTTGTTCTGCTCACCCTCCCTTCCCTCCTCTCCTCGCAATCCCTCCCAGTCAGCCTTCAGCCTCCTCCCTCACCATCCCCTCATCTCCTCCCCTAAAAGGGCAACAAGTCCCAAGTTGGGTCAGCTCATAGTGGCACATCCACTCCAGGCAGGACCAAATTACTCATCTCAAAGTCAAGGCTGGGTTAGTTGTTCCCCTGCAGGGAATGGGCTCCGAGGTGCCAGCTCAAGCACAGGAACGCAGTCTAATCTCACCCCTCGGGGCTCCACATACTGCCCATGCCAATCTACAGTGGCCTGACCTTAGAGGGCCTAGCTCCCTTTACTAATGGATCTCCAGTGGCTGTTCTTCGAACTTAATGATTAGGGTAGTGTTTGGTGAGCAGGTAGTTGTCAACAAAACGTCTGTAACTGACAGCATTTGTTTACTCACATTTGAAGATATCCATGCACTTGTTCTAATGTATCTCCTGTTTCCATTGCTGATGCTACTCAATGCTTGTGTTGGATATGGAGAACATATCCAGGGTATGTATCGTATTTATCATACGTATCCAGGGTCACATGATATTCCAATACTCCTGGTTCATAATGGTGATCGTTTTGTCGTTTGAAATAACAAAATCTGGATGATCATATTTCACGGTGTCTGATAAATTTGACCCACTGTATGACTTTGCCAGATAGCCCACCTAGGTCCTGGATAAAGAAAAACAGTAAAAGACCAAAAATTGTGGTTTAAAAGAGTCAGAAAAAAATTTCTCTGTAAACAGACAATTGTTGTGCTTAGTTTTCCCCTAGCAATCTATCTCTGTTGTCACATTCTGAGTCTCCTAAATTTTCTGAGCTGAATTTATCTAGGTTTCAAGCTACACCCACACTAACTGAACATCCGGGCATCTTGTGGACATGGTATTTGTTGTGAAGGCAGAGTATACAGCTGAACCACATGTCTCTCTCTCTCCTGTACCAGAATTTCGTGTTAGTTTCATATGCCTTGTGCTCATCTTAGTCTTATTGTGTAATATTTTTTGTTTTCTTGTTTCTTCTACCAGGTGGTATCCTCCTTGATGGAACAAAATATTCCGTCTCCGATCCATAGATGTCTCATAGCAAAATTCTCAATTCTAAGTTAGGACACCTAAATTTACCTTTACCAGATGCCTCAAGGAACACAAGTAGCTAAATACACAGGACGATCATCCTTTTTTTAAAAAGGGAATACCATGAAATGGAAAAGCTCTTTTGTTCAAATGTATAATTTTTTGAGAAGAAAATATTCTCCCCTTTTCAATCACATAAATTACATTTACTGAGAAAGCGTCATGGCACAGTTGTTTATTATTGCCCCTAGAGGCTTATCTGAGATTCATGCTGCTCAAATCAAGTGCTGTTAATGTTTGGTTTCCTAAAGAGGTGACTCAGGCTCATAAGGTGAACAAAAGCTACCAACAAGCATTGGTTGGCCATGGAGCTTTAAAAAAGCGTTCTAATAAAATCAACCGAAACAATCCAAACTAGAAAGAAATATCTGAAAAGATTAGAGACAGGAAAAAGCTGAAGACATGTGTAAAAAACATGCTATTTCAGAGTTTTCAAAAAATTATATTTTGTTAAATTTGTACAGGTACAAAAAGCCATTTTATCATACCCATTCTTCTCTCTGACTCCCCAGATCTTCTTTAAACACCTACTAATTTTGGTTCCTTCTTTTCCTCTTGCATCCCTCACTAACACAGGACAATGACCAGAGATAATAATTGCATCAGACATGAATGCACCATTACATTTTAGTATTAATTGATTACTTGCATATCTAAGAAAAGCTGGACATAGTAGCTCGTACTTGTAATCTTAGAAATCAAAAGGCCGAGGAAGGAGAATGGCCATGAGTTCAAAGCCAGCATAAAAGACACAGTGAGTTTCAGACCAGCCTATGCTACAGAGTGCACTCCTATGTCTAAGAAAGTAATACATTTTTGACAAAATTGAAACCAGCACTCTGTTTTCTCAGGGGAAGTAAATTATCCATCTCTACCAGGCTTTATGCTAATTTAACAGAAGCAATGCAAAAACCATTTGGAAATAATTAAAAGCTGTTGTTATGACCATGACCTATAGTATAAAGGGAAGCTGATGTGAATGATTATAAAACCCCTGTGCTCTTTTCTAGGGTACTGGTGCTGTCTCAAAGCTTTTCTGACCCTGGCTAAAGAATGTGAAGTTGCTCATTTACCTGTTTGCTCCATCTTCCTGCTGCCATCCCAGCTTCTGCTTTATTTCATTCTATTAATTCATATCCTCAAGTGATAAGTGTACATGTTTTACATTTTAAATTTGGTTTATCACTTTGTTTTCTATGTAAAGTGGAAAAAAATCTACAGAAAAAGACAGCAGATATTGAATTCTGCTTTGCTATAGGGCATATGCCACATAATCTCATCTTTAACTTAATCTCAAGGGAACATTGTTAATGAAATAGTCAATGATGAAAGAAGTCTGCCTGTCTGAAATTTATTCAGATATAAATGCATTATAATAGCAATCATATATTGCAATAGTATAATAGCAATAATATATTTTTCCTTTGCTATAGTTAGAAAAGATTTATTGTCTATAACAATTGAATTTCAACAGGGTGAATGCATAAGTAAAGAGGTCTTTAAATGACATGATTTAAGCATCAGCATCTGATAATGCTATGGGGGTACTATAAATAAGTCAGCATGTGCCCCAAAGAAACACGCTTTAGTCTCTCTAACAGGGAAGCTACAGAAGTTAAAAAGTGTGCTTTCTGTTAGTTCTCTTACCTGAAATAGTTTAATGAAGGAGAAAAACTATACCTTATAACTTACAGCAATCTCTGTAGTAAGAAGTTTCTGGCCCGGAATTTCTGGCCTAGCCTCGAGGTTTGGATCCAGAGACCCACAGAGCCACAGTCCCACAGAGACAGTCAGAGGCTTACATTAACTGTGCACTGATTGACCTGGGGCCCAGGCATATAACTTTCCAGTTCTTGCTCTTAATATAACCCATGATTCTTATCCTTTTCAGCCATGTGACTCGATACCTTTCTCATGACAGCATAGTTGTCCTCTGCATCTTCTGGCTTCTCTGTGGCATTCTGCTCTGTTCCTCCTGTTCCCAGAGTTTTCTTAGTCTGATAGCCCTACTCACATTTCCTGTCTACTTTCAGCTAATTAGTGCTTTTTTTTTTTTTATTAAACTCATAGGTGGGACAATTATTTACAATGTAACACCATAAATCCACTACAAATCTCCTTAAAACAACCCATAAACTGGAAGCTGCAATCACTTAACCCCGGAGTATGAAAGGAGACACCTCACTTTCTGATTACAGTGGAATGTTTGAAGTGTTCCATTTATATTTTTAATGCCTGCTGTATTTGTTTCCTTATGTAGTACAATGGTGTATTTGGGCTTTGTGGGCCAGGAAAAAGAAATAATTTAATAACAACAAAGTGTATTCCAGGTGATGGACTCTCAACATTTGAAATGCAGCTTAGCAGAGAAAGCAGAGTCCTTAGTCAGAGAGATGCAACTATAATGATCTCTCCCTTTACTCTTTAAGTGGATTTAGGCTGGTGTTTAAACCAAGCAATTAAGGTAAACAGTCTACTCCCACATCACAAATCTTCCTTAAAAACAAGTGTGTTTGCTTTGGGGCTCACTTTATATTTATCTTTTGCACTAACAATAGGGAAACCGCATTTTAATAGCACAGACTTGAAAGGGTCAAAAACATTAGATTTTTGCCAGACAGCCCATATTTTTGATGTTCAGCTAAAGCTCCTGTGTGGCTTTGCTCTACATCAAATACAGCTGTTCCTTTGCCATTGCACTTAAAATACTGTATCAGACAGTAGGATTGGTTCCTTACATAATAATTTTGATGATTATTACATCTTATATTTTAAATAAAGTACAATTTATTGGAGATAAAATTAATGCACATAAAAAAAGAAATTCTTCCAATGATATTCTTTGTAACTATGTAACCTAGTCAGAGATCTATGCTTCTGGATTTCTGTGGTGTTTTCCTGAGGAGTAATACATAGTGTACCTTTATGGCCTCATATGTAGTGATGTAATACAGTAAATGACTGACTGACTATGTTTGATTTAGACTATAGTAAATTTTCATGATGGAACAAAATTTATAGCAAATAATCATATATAATTATATTATTACTAATACTTTCATCATGAAATTTTTAGAGATTAATATTTGTCACAAAATTATAAGAAGTTAAGTTGATTTTTATTTTGGTTTGGAGTATATACAAGGACAAATTCTATATTTTATGATGATGCTTGTATATCACTATGGCCTCACATGTGTGGTGAATTCTTAGTGGTCCAGATTGCTGGGTTTTTTGCTTTGCTCACCAATCTCTGGTGAGTGTAGCTGATATCTATGGTTTGATGTTGAACAGTTGAAGATATAACATCTATAGTTAAGGTATTTTATAGAAGACTCCACATCCCTAGAGATGATAACAGAAGTGACCTTGATTCAGGAAGTCACCATTTTATAGAGTAGCTTGAAAAGCCTCTAGGAACTGTAGATCACCTCTGGGATCTGAGTGTTCCTTTGTCCTGGAGAAAGCAAAAGCCCTCTGTCCCTTCTGGACATGAAGAGATATTCTTTTAACAGGTTGAGTGTTCTCAGAAAAATTATTTCTCTGTCTCCCAGATGAGACTGTTACCCATTTGATATAGGTGGAGATTCTGTGTTGGGCTAGAAACTTTCAAATACCTGCAGTTGCTTTCCAAATAACTGACATAATACTACTTACAAATACTTAGTTGGTAGTTCAAGCTTATTGCTAACTTTTATGCTTAAATTAACTCCTAATTCTTATCTGTGGTTAGCCATATGTTTAGTCTGGCATTCTTATATTGCTTCTTCTGCATCTGTCTAGTGACTCCTTACCCTGTCTTTTATCTTCCCAGCATTCTTAGTTTGGCTGCCCCATGTATACTTCCTACTACTGGCCAACCCGTGTTTTGATAAACAAATTCAAGTAACAAATATTTACAATAAACAAGAGCCTCATCCATCTTAATCTTATACTGTCATTGAGACTCGGATCATAAAAGAACAGCTCAATTATTCATTTTTTTGATTCCTGTTCATTAAAACTGTGAAGTTATAAATGTTTTTACATTATAAGCATGTTAACTTGGTAACAATTTACATGCTTCAATAGAATACAAAGAATATCTCCAACTTGTAATGGCTTACCTGTGGCTTTCAAGTAGTTTAATGGAGATAAAAAAAAAAAGGTTATGTGGCAGTAAAACTTAGATTATTTAATTACAATGTACAGACATCTCAGTCAACATAAATGTTGCAAATATGGATGTTTAATAAGACAGTTTGAAGTTTTATTTTATTTGTAGGCAATATAAGAAATTTTCTGAATATAAGTGTTCTTTTGGAGTATGCTAATTTTGCTTCATTACAAATGTGTTGCTAATGGAACATCTATTAAAAATTTGATAATAACCTAAAAATAATTTGTGTGTGGCTTCTTTAGGTTAACCACGTACAATTAAGGGTAATTGATACTTGAAACAACAGAATATTCTTTAAAGTCTGTCTGTGAATGCACTTTGTGGTCCCTCAAGCTTGGACCATTATCAATAAAGTTACCAAACCTTTAATTGCTCTTATGTGAACAGAAAATATTATTCAGTGTAAGAAATATCTAGATGTTTGGCAAGTATATGACTAATGTAATGACCCACTCTGAACACTTTTGCCAAAAAGCCTTTATCATTTTGTACTCCTAATGCTATCCATAGGCTCAGGGTCTTTAGTTATAGTTCTCCCAGGAGATGCTACTGATGGTTTAATTTTTATTTAGGTATACCAGGACTTCTAGTAGATGTTTTGAGTTTATCATTACATTGTAATATGGATCTTCCCTAATGACTAATATTTGAGAATACACACATACACGTGGAAATTCAGATTACTTTAAACTGGTGACTTCTAAATAAACACAATTTTTATGTGACTTCATATATCATTGATAAATATTTTCTAAAGGCGTAGATCATATTTTTATTCTCTCAAAATTTTTTACAGAGCTAAAATTTAGTATATTCTGATATATAGTCTTTATTTTTAGACCATGACTTGGCTGATGTGTTTTATGACTTCAATGTAAAGCAACACAAATATTTCTTCCATGCATTTCATAATTCTGAAGTTTACATTAAGAGTCAAGATTGACTTGTGCTGACATTGTTATAAAGTGTGGGAACTGCGATGAAATTCATCTCAGTAGGTTGTATTTAACATTGACTTTTCCAGTACAAATGTTGAAAATGCATGGAAACTTGAATTCCTGTGTTCCTGCCTGCTCCATACTCTATATTCCTATTGGAAAGCCAACACCTCTGACTATGAAATACACTACTGAGTACCTCCCTCTGTCGTACTTTCACAGTATGGGCTCTTATGTCAGGGCCCTTTATGCATTTGGTGTGGAATTCTGTGTATGTTGAAGTTACTGTTGTTTCTTTAACTTATGTTTTTGATGTCTTTGCTGCGTTAACTTGTATCTGAGTTCTCTTTTCTATGCATTGACTTATGTATGTGTGCATTCAGGTTTTGTTACTATGGCTCCATATTATAATATAAAATTAGGAAAGACAACTCTTCATACAGTTCCCCTTTTATTCATTACTACTTAGACTCTTCTTGCTTTTGGGGCTGCTAAATAATTTTTGAGATTTATTAAAATGTTTCTGAACAATGGTTTGGAACTTTGATTTAGATTCAACAGAATCTCTAAATTGCTTCTGGAAGAATGGTAATTTTACAAAATTAGTTCTTTCTATCTATGAACATGGAAAACTTTCAGCTACCTATTGCATAAATTAATATTGTTTGCCTTACAGAAAGCTGAAAAATATGAGTGAAAAACCTGAACAGTAGAACTGTACAGTGGCTAAGCTAATAATGTTACTACCATCAAGCCTGCCAAACTGCATCTGCAGAACCTGAACGGCAGGAGAAAAATCTGACACTGCATGCTGTATAGTGACCTCTGCATGTACGATGGCACAGGCTAGGCCCTAAAAAATAAATAAACATAAAATAAATATTTAAAAAATTTATATATAAGGAAATACATTTCCAGGTGAAATGGTAGAGTTACCATCCTGTACGCTGTCCAAAATGACATTCTCCAAGTGTTAAGGGGTGGCAGGCTAGGATCACAGGCTCCTCAGAGTAATGAATAAGTCACAATTCTTTAGGTTCCATGTACCATATTTGGGACAGTTAAACAAACAATCTCAATAAAATCTGAAGTCCAATATTTGAACCATAAATTCTTCATCAAACCAAAATCAAAAACACGCCTTCCCTCAGCAGTCCAGAGACAGAAGATTAAACAGAAAGTGTCAACCCTGAAACATTTGAGTCTCTCCTCGGAGGTATGATTCTCATATCATTAGATTTCTAATGGGAGAAGGCATAAGAGGCAGTGTGGTAATAGAATTTGCTAATAAATATGTTTGAGGATATTGTTGAGGAGCTTTTCTATCTAAAACGTGAGAGAAGACATAATCTACATATTCAAAGAGCAGATGGAGGAACAAACAAAACCCCAGAAGTAAACAAACTAAGAAAACACGTATGAATAGATGCCAAGACATACCATGATCCAACTTGGCAGAACTTTTCAAGGTTTTTTTTTTTTTTTTTTTTTTTTTTTTTTTTTTTTTTTTTTTTTTTTTTTTTTTTTTTTTTAACTAAAGAAAGTATGACGTATGGCAGGAAAGGTCTCAAATGACAGCCCACAGCATCAGAAGCCAGAGCAGTCAAAGGAAGGATGTAACATCTTTCAAGAGCTAAGTGTGAAGAACTGTTAACCTAAAAATAGCTAACTAATTGTGATGACGTATTTTATACTTAATGAAATCAGTCTGGAATGCATTGTACACTATTAGTCCCAGCAATTAGAAGGCACAGGCAGGAGGGTCTCTGTGCATTCAAGGCTAGTCTGGTCTATAAGGCAAGTTTCAGAACAGCCAGGACTGTTACACAGAAAACCCTGTCTCAAAAAAGGGATGGACAGATGGCTCTGTCCTCTAATATTCCAGGATGATTTTATTAAATATAAAATATATAACCACATTTATTGCAAATACCTGCCAGCTGGAAGAAGGCAATCAAAAACCAGATAAAAGAAAAACCAAGAAGCAAGTAGTGCATGAACATACTTTAGTAGATTGACCAAAGCATTTTTCCTACACTGAATAGAAGTACTGATTTTGAAACAGAAGGGATGGAAAATGAGTAAGGAAGAGAGTGAACTTGTTAAGAAGAAAGGCCTCACTATTTAACAAGTTGTTAGAAAATTGGGATAAAGTTGAACCCATCTATGATACTTCACCAGCATTGTTTTTCGCCCTTGACAGTTTGCATAGCATCTTCCAAAACTGTGAGACCTAGTCCTAAGGGAGGAGGTTTCTAGGCCAGATCCAGCTCTGTTGCCCAGCACAGTGACTGTGGTGTCTTCTTCAGTATGTATTAACCTTCAAATTCTGGGGGCAACCAAAGAAAACAGCAATATCATATATTGTTTTGGGAGTTGCTAGAAATATTTGTCATGTAATTACCATGCAGCACAGCACTGTATAACATCTGGCACATATTTATTTGATCACTGTTTTTTTGCCTCAATCCCAACTGAAATGTAAGGATGATAAGACGGTAGAATCAATCTATTGGGCATACATCTGCAGTCCCAGAGCATAGATTAGTCACTAACAGATGACAAAGTAAATATTTGCAAAAATGAAGAACATAAATCACAAAAGACATAGAGCTTAGAAAACAGTATACTCAGCATAGATAGTGGTTAAGAGTACTTAAACAAGAAGAGAAGCAGTGGAAGATGAAAAATAGTAGTTTGAAAGGAGAGGGAGGCGCAAGTAGGCATAGTGAGGAAAGGCACAGTACAGCACTCCATTTGCCATTGTCTGCTTGTAATGAATCAGTGAACTCAAGGAGGGAGTTTTTCATGATGTATTTTGAGCCTACTCTAATTTAAAATGTTTGGAAAGTAGTAATCAAACTCTACTATATTTTCAATTAACATTACAATATCACATTGCAAGGAAAACAAACATCCCTCTGACCATATTCTGCCAATTTTATTTTGCCCACATTGTATCATTTATTTTTGTTTTATTTTGGTGTAATAGTTAACCTTGACTATCAGCCAGATGACCTTAAGAACCAAAGAAGTAGCAGACCTGTTTGACAAAAACTTTAAGTCACTTAAGAAAGAAATTGAAGAGAATATCAGAAAATGGAAAGATCTCCCATGCTCCTGTATAGGTAGGATCAACATAGCAAGCATATGAATTTTACCAAAAGCAATATACAGATTCAATGCAATCACCATTAAAATCTCAAAATTATTTTTGAAGACCCTGAAAAGACAATACTCAACTTCATATGGAATAACAGGAAACTCAGGATTGCCAAAACAATGCTGTTCAATAAAGAACTTCAGGAGAAATTACCATCCCTGACTTCAAGCTATACTATAGAGCTATAATAATAATAATAATAATAATAATAATAATAATAAAACCAGTCTGGTACTGGCACAAAAACAGACTTGTGGATCAATGGAATCACATCAAAGATCCTTACAATAACCCACATACCTATACACACCTGATTTTTGAGAAAGAGGTCAAAACAGTCAATGGAAAAAGTAGTATCTTCAACAAATGGTGCTGGCATAACTGGATGGGAGCATGTAGAAGAATGCAAATAGATCCAAACCTATCACTCTGCATAAAACTCAAATCCAAGTGGATCAAAGACCTCAACATAAACCCAGCTACACTGAACTTGATAGAAAAGAAAGTGGGAAATACCCTCTAATGCATTGTCAAAGGTCACCACTTCCTAAATATAACACCAGTAGCACAGATACTAAGAACAACAATCAATAAGTGGGGCCTCCTGAAACTGAGAAGCTTCTATAAGGCAAAGGACACAGTCAATAAGAAGAAACAACAGCGTACAAAATGGGAAAGGTCTTTACCAACCCTACATCTGACAGAGGACTAATCTTTAAAATATATAGAGAATGCAAGAAACTAGAGCCCCCCCCCAAAAGCTAAATAATTCAATGAAAAATTGGGATTCTGAGATTAAAAAAGGGGGGAATTCTCAACAGAAGAATTACAAATGCCTGAAAAGCACTTTAAAAATTGCTCAACATCTTTAGCCGTCAGAAAAGTGAAAATCGATACAACTTTGAGATACCACCTTACACCTCTAGGAATATCTAAGATCAAGAACACATATGACAGCCTATGCTGTAAAGGATACAGAGCAAGGGGAACACTCCTCCATTGTTGGTGCTAGTGTAAGCTTGTACAGCCACTCTGGAATACAGTATGGTGGTTCCTCGGAAAACTGAGAATCAATCTACTCAAGGATCCAACAATACCACTATTGGGCATACACACAAAGGATGAGCATTCATATCAAAATGCAGCATTATTGTAATAGCAAGGACCTGGAAACAATCTAGGTTGCCTTCAACTGAAGAATGGATTAACAAACTGATGTACATCACACAATGGAGTACTACACAGTTGTAAAAAAAAATCACGTGCTAAAATTTGCAGGCAAATGGATGTATTTGGAGACTATCCTCTTGAGTGAGGTATCACAAGCCCAGAAAGACTACGCATGTGATGTACCCACTCATAAGTAGATTTTATACAAAAAGCAAAGAATACACAAGCTATAAACCACAAACCCTGAACAGCTTGGGATCAGAGGAACTTAAGAGAGACATCCAGAGATTTCTCTAAGAAGAGAATTCAGACAAGATCACCTTCGCAAATTAGGTCTATAGTGGGTTGCAACCATGAAGAGTTGGGAATAAATCTTGAAAGAAGTAGATGGCTGAGTAAGAGGAATAAAGAGGGAGCTAGAAAGAGACGGATATCTCAATGGAGAAAGCCAATGTGGAGTTAGAAAGACAGTGGGTGCTAGGGAAACATCCAAGATCTCACGAGATGTCCCTGGTCAAGTCTCCAAACAATAGTGAGGGGGGTGCCTAAACAGAACTTTCTCTATAATCAAATGAGTAACCACCCTAAGTGTCGTCACAGAACCTACATCCAACAATGAATAGAGGTAGATGTGGTGGGATTCAGGTGTCAGCTGATAAGGTCTGAAGACGCTTATCCAGGGTCCTGGGCTCCTGAAGGGAAAATGGCCAACCCCATTCATAAGTGGCTGCTGGAGTAGAGGCAGAGATATTTAATGTCAACACTAGGAAAGTGGAAACAAGAAGTGATATGGCTGAGAAGAGCCAGGAAGGTAAGAGACTATCTCAGGGTATTCCATCTAAGGATTTACAGAGACAGGATCTCCTTTTTTTTTTTTGCTGAGGAATTGGACAGTTAAGTGGCTGTCTTTCTGATTTTTCAAGATTTGCCCCAATATCTGGCTCCAGGTTTGTATTATAAGACCAATGAGAATTTATGCAATATCTGCCATTCAACTTTTGGGGAACAAATTTATAAAAAAAAATCTGCTTGCCTATGGCCTCACATCTACCAGCACAGGCTGAAGATACATGAATTCAGAATCAAAACCACAAAAGTTAGATTTTCCTTTTGTTCCTCAAGCCCTCAGAGAGTCTGAGAGGTTTCTGTGTGTGTGTGTGTGTGTGTGTGTGTGTGTGTGTGTGTGTGTGTTGAAGACTCTCTGCATCAGATACCACACAATTTTAAACTCCAAAAGCCACAGAACTTATCCACATTTGCATGTTTCATTGTGAAGACAGCTGCTTGTTTGGCTTCTTCCCTCTTCCAGTGGGTCTTTGATTAGACCCCTCCTTCAGCTGTTGCCCTATTAGGTAGCTGCATCATTTACCATCATCTGAATCATAGTCAGCAGATTTGGTGAGTCAATTGGCAATTCTAAAAGGGGGAATTAGTTTTAAAAAGACACAAAGAAATATTTTTCCCACATTAAAAAATGAAAACACTATTACAATGGAGAGAGTTTGGTCTCTGTTTGATAACACACTAGAGGGTTTGAAAATGTAAGAATTAAATATGAGGATATTAATGTATATTAATGTTATTTATGTAATGGCCATTATAAAGAGTATTTTTCTTGTTTTTGTTTCATCATTTAAAATGTTAGTTAATATTTGTGCCAAGAAAATTGTTTTTAGAAAACTTGTTAAAACAGGTCATAGAGATATTTAGACTGAGACAGAAGATTTTAAAAAGGAATCAATCTCAACATTACAATTTAGGATTACATAGAAACAGATTAAGTCTTTCAAACAGTCAATTTTAATTCATCCAGTAACTATAGAGTAACTGCTAAATGGTATATATTCCCCAGACTTGTAAGAGCTGAACGGACTCCTGGGCAGATATTAAGGAGAGTAAAGAAAGTAATGCATTCACCATTTGTAAAGATGACATTAAACTAATGGCAAACTTGGAGTAGAATTATACCTCAAGAGTGTAGAGACTGTGTTACAGCAATCCTGGATCCTGGACCTTAATTACAGTGAAGGACCTGTTGGAAAGAAGAGGTTAAGACTATTGAAGACAAAGTAGGGCTCAGGGTATTGAAATCTCTCAAAACCAATTTCTTGGGGGAATATGATAATGTATAAAGGCAATTTGTATTTAATGATAACACCCTGGCTGTATTCCACACAATAGCTCTGAATGCTTTGGATATAATTGAAGAAATATGAAAGAAAATTGAATCATTTACAAAAATTATACATGGCCCAAGATAAACCTTCATTGACTTCAAACAAAGATCAACTTCAGCAGTAAGTAGAATGATAACAAATTCAGAAGCTAGACAAATAATGATTGAGTCTCTGGCTTTGTAAAATGCAAATGCACAATACAAATAAATAATTAGGCCATTAAAGGCAAAATCAGCACCCTTAAGGAAATGGATCCAAGATATAATCAATATTGAATCTCATAACTATAATGATGCTTGAAGAGAAGAGCTTATTTTTAGATGTTTGAAGAAAAATTAAAATACCAAATGTTTCAATTGGGGTAAATAGGGTCACCTAAAATGGTACTGTAAACAGAGCATCCTAGAAGTAATGTTTTTGCTAAGAATGTTCCCAACAGAACATTCTTTTTTATGGATTATGCAGAAGGTGTGGCAAAGGCAGATGTCAGAAGAGGTGATATGACTAACACTTTTCATTTGTTCACATATAACTTGTAAAAAGGAAACCTCCCCACAGTTAAGGTTGGGCAAAGGCTTTCTTTCTGTTTTTTTTTTTTTCAATAAAATAAAGGAATCCAGCTAAGGAATTTGAAGATAACTGAACAAAGGTAAAATCTGGAGGAAGAGGATGAATCATCTAGAAAAAAACGTCCCAAGAAAAGGAATGCTTGGTTTATTAGCAAATCACATCTCCAACAGGATAAAATGCTATTGATCTCAGAAGTTTGTTTTCGCCTTTTTCTATAGACATATAATGCAAATCAGATTTTTTTGTAATTTCTGTTCAACTAAAAATTAAAGCTGTCTTTGGAGTTGGAGTGTGGCTTTAACTTTGCTTAATCCCAAGCATGTTTGTTAAAGGAAAATGCAAAATATGTCTCATATTAAAATGCCAGCTGATATAGACAGAAGAAAATTCAAAATTAAGGGACTATTCTATTATTACTAATCTCATGGTCTTTTGGCTTTATTTTTACTATTTAAAAACTTTCTTAAACTATGAATTTTATATCAAAATTTATAAGATTACTATATATATTTTAAACTTTTTTGCCATGATAGTAATAGTAATATAGAGTATTAACTTATTCTAAAAGAAGGCTTCTCCTAGCTTCTTGTACATAATTTCAGGTTTGAGTCTATCAGCTTTCTACATTCCATTATGACCATGCCTAACAGAGACTTTTGAAGTGTTCAAAATGATGGAGCCTGGAAACAATAATTTCACATGGACTTTGCTATTACTACTAAGCTAACAACCTACATAATGGTTGGATTTGGACTACAAATTGATCAGGACACTATTAGTGGCCAACTGAGATGATCTAGCCTCACAGACGACTCTAGCCAGGACATGAGAAATCCCTAAACTTTCTCATTCTATAGAGACTGGACAACAAATGAAATAGCTACTCATTACATGGATTGACAACTAACCCCAATTTTTCTCTTCAGGATCTTCTAAAGATGTCTCTGACCCAGACAGCAGGAGGTAAATTTATAAACACGAGGCACACATTTCCAAGAGTGTTGTGGGTAGCTTTTGTTTATTCAATGACTCATTGTTTAGGGTGGTTTGTTACAAGTTGTATTGGTAATGGTCAGGAAAAAAAGATGAACAGAGAAGAATAGATTCAGGATGTTTGCTTGAGAAAAAAAAAGAATGGGATACAGAGATGATGAAGAAAAGAAACAGATCATGAATCTACTCTTAAAAAGCAATAGGATAAAAAGATAGATTATTGAAACTACTCAGAAAAGAAAAAGGGGGAAATATCAATAAAATAGGAGAAAAGGTAAATTATCATATCTACTTTTTAAAAGCAACTACTTGTTTTAAATATTGCATATTGTATTAGATTTTTGTATATTGTATACAAATTGTGTATAATAATACAAAGTTGAGATTAATTTTGTTAGAACATATTGTACATATATTTCAACTCTTGTTCTAGGTATTGTACATATTCAGCCCATTTAACAATGTAATATAAATTGCTAGTCTTTTAAAGTTATTATTACCAATGACAGGATATAATGAAATTTAGGTTAATAGTTATTTATTATAATCAAACTTATGGTCATACTTAGTATGTTGTCAAGGTCAAGCAAAGATATATTTTAGGTAGACAAGTTATCTTCAAGCACTTTAGAGATCTACAGATTATGACATTTAAGATGTATTAATATGTAGGTTCATTTTTTTGTCAATTGAGAAGTGCCTGCTTCTGGAAGCACCAATATACTTCAGAGACAATGATGGGCATTGCAAAAAAATGTATATAGAGTTTGCTTTACTTTCTTTGTGGCAAAAGTTAGCCATTGGGTAAGAAAATGCCTTTGCCTTGACTTCTGATAGTATGCTGTCTAAATGGACAATCAGGATGCAGAATAATGGATTGAAGAACTTTGCTTAAAAGAGGTAGAACAGACCTTTAAAAAAAATCCTGCTTCATATATAATTCTGTTAGATATACTAGGACTGCAAGCTAAAGATTAATGCCCTAACATTGCAGAGAAAGCTTGGGTGACTGTTAAGGCAACCAGCTGCTTCTGCCATTTCTCACATTTTTTTAGAAGTTGCTTTGCTTTCAATCCTGCTTACTCAGTTAATACTATTACCATCTTGGGTCTCTGATAAAATTGAAGGCTAAATAGTTATAGTTATTTGTGGCGGGATTAAGGTGTCAGCCAATAAGGTCCGAAGACGCTTATCCAGGGTCCCCAGCTTCTGGAGGGGGTATGGCCAACCTGGAGGGGGTGTGGCCAACCCCATTGATAAGTGGCTGCTGAGACAGGAGGACTTTCTTCCTAGTTCCTGGCTGCTGGCTGTTGGAGAGACAGAATCGGAATCCATCGTCCATCGCTCGTTCATCGCTTGGATATGCCAGTCCTTATTCAGGTGCCACTATAAGCTGTTACTAATATTGTGAGTGTTGATTTATATTCTAACAAATATTAATTTTGAACTGGTGCCTTGTAAGTAAAACTCCACCTACAGTTATTCATTTTCTTGTTATCAAATTTAGAAAGGAATTTCACTAAAGAGGTGTAAAGTAAGTTTGATAGACATCAAAAGATAGTTTTAAGTTGGTATTACAGATTACATAAAAATTGAATTAGTTACAAGAGTTTGGACCTATCAAAATACAACAAATAATAAATTATTTTCTCTGAATTTGTAGATTGTTAATGGACTGGTCATTGTTGATATAATTCTTGAATGTTTATATCACATATGGTTATTATACTTATTATATATAGTATTTTATGTTAGTTATAATCATTTTATTTTAGACAAAAGGAGAAATGGGGTAATTTATTTGTTTTACAAATCTTAAACAGTCATGAGTTAGGGAGGAAGTATAGGCTGGAGAGCCAAACAGAATTCTGGGGAAAAAGAGTGGAGTAGTTAACAGAAACATAGAAAGCAAGATATGCTGGTGGACATGCATAGCTAAGAGACATGTGGCAGTACTTAATAGAAATGGGTTAATTTAAGTTTTAAGAGCTAGTTAGTAATAAGTCTAAGCTTGATTATCTTTTAAAACTAATAATAAATATTTCTGTAATTACTGGAGACCTGAAGGTCCTAAAGAAAATGTCTGCTATACTTTTTCTTGCCTAGTTCCTCTTCATAATATTTCTAAAATATATGTACACATATGTATTCTGGTTTTTCTTAATTTTACCCAGAAAAATAATAAAATTATATAAATATATTTACACATATAACAATATATTAACTATAATTATAGAAATTTTCTATGAAGAGATTATATTATTATCTTATTATCATATCAAATTATTTCTGATCAAGCCATAGGGATTTTAATATATTTTAGCATTAAGAAACATTTAGTACTTTTAAAATCCTACTAACTAAATAATCCCACCAAATTTTCTTTGTAAACATCAGCCTTTGATTTTTTCTATCTCTTGTATCTGTCAGTAAAGTTATTATTTTCTCTATGTTAATTTTTACCATAATTTTATTATATTGTATTTTATGCATATGAATACTTTACCTACATGTATGTCTGTGCACACATAGGTAAAATCAGAATAGGACATCAGATTTCATCAGAATAGGATATCAGATTTACTGATACTGTAGTCACAGACAGTTTTGAACCACCATACTGGTGCTAAGAATTAAACCTGTGTCCTCTGGAAGAGCATCCAGGACTTTTAATTGCTGAGCCATCTCTCTATTCCTATCTCCTCTTGTTTCATTTTTATTTTTATCTCTTTTATAATTTTGGATAATTATTCTTCTGCTATCAATGCATACCTCTGTCTTAGCTATAATTAAGTGGTAAATAATTTACTGTGTCTGAGGTTTCTCCCATTACTCACTAAGTTCCTGATAGACTCCTTAGTTATAATTCAAGGTAGCTGTTTGTTTTAGACCTGTGTAATGTGCACAGTCTTTCCAATTGCCTTATATTATGCCAGCTATAATATGCATTTGGCCCCTGACTTTAAGTGTCTTCTTTCCCATGAAACAATCTTGAACATAACTTCAAAAAGATCCATTCTGCATTATATTCACATAGTTAAAGTGCAAGATACTTATTGTTACATTGCTGCTTTGGATTTCTTTCTCTGGTTACATATATTTTCAGCTTTATGTGTTTTTTCATCTTGAAACACTTAAATAAAATCTATTTCTATGCATTTTACTGATGTGCATTGACTCTACAGGAGAAGCTGACTAACACCACACTACTGATTACTAGGGGAATATCCTGAAGGTAAATTTCAAATCAATTTGTAAGGAAACTTTTATTAGAAAATGATAACAGCCCCTGTGACACCAGACTTTCCCTATCCAGCATGTAAATGCTCCTACTTAAAATTTATCACTAGCCATGTGTCCTTAGTGCACTGAATTCTGGATATAGATTTATAAATAACTGATTCAATTTGAATGGACACAAGGTTGTTAAATAGAAGATAGGAAAAGAAATCTGAGACAATAAAGTCATTGCCTTGAGTGTTAGGACCAGACAGCGTGCGCCTGAGCTCTGTAAACAAGACAGTCCTTCACGATGCCAGAAATTCTCAGACCAATACAAGTTAAGTTAATAACTTCATATTAAATCAAAAAATAGAAGGGATAGTAATTTGAATATTCCTGTGATTTTAAAATATTTCACAAACAATTTCTGCTTTTAATTTCTACATATGGTAAACTGAGGTACATTTGGAACTAAAAGACAATATGGTAAACTGAAGTACATTTGGAACTAGAAGACATCTTCACCTCTAACCGTAATTGGGATAGAAAAGAAGGAAAGGGAATGGATTTTATAAGTGTTAAAAATTACCAAAAACTAAAGAACCCGAGAAACTGCAGGCCAAAACCACAAATAACCCAATTAAAAATGGAGGTCACAGCTAAATAGTAAACTCACAATAAAAGAATTTGAAAGACTCTTAAAAATTGTTCAACATTCTTAGCCATCAGAGAAATTCAAATCAACAACTCTGAGATATAATCCTACACCTGTCAGAATGGCTAACACAAAAAACACAGAGGGCAATATATGCTGGAGGGGATATGGAGCAAGCAGAAAACTTCCCCTCTGCTGGTGGAAATGTAAACTTGTAAAGCTGCTTTTCAAATCAGTATGGGAGTTCCTCAGAAAACTGGGAATCAATATAACCAATGATTCAGAAATAACACTATAGGGCATATACCCAAAGCACACAATCTTAGGCCAAGGACACTAGCTCAACTTTGTGCATAGCAAAATTATTCATAATAGCCAGAATCTGGAAAAAGCCTAGTTGTCTCTCCAATGATAAATGTACTAAAAATTTAGGTGCATTTACACAATGGAGTATTACTCAGCAGTAAAAATAAAAATGGCATCCTGAAATAAACAGGCAAAAGGATGGATCTGGAGAGTATTTTTTTGTGAAATAAGAAACAAATATGGCATGTACTCACTCATAAGGGAATTTTAGACATAAAGGATAACCAAGCTACAACCCACAAACCCCTAGCAGCTAGGTAACAGGAGGAACTAAGAGAGATATCCATGAGTCCTCTTGGGAAGGGAAATAGAAAGATCTCCTGAGTAAATTAGGATCCTACATGGGAGAGAGGAGAGATGGAAGGAATCTATGAGAGATCAAGATAGTTGAGTGGGAGGAGCAACAGAGATGGAGATCAAAGAAATAGATATAGTGATAGAGGCAGTCATTGTGGAGTTAAAGAGAAAGCTGGAGCTAGGAAAGCACCCAAGAACCCACAAGATGCCCCAGGGTAGGACTTTCAGCAATAGTGGAGAAGGCGTCTGAACAGGACTTCCCCTATAATCAAATGAATGACCATCCTAACTGTCATTATAGAACCTTCAACCAGCAAGAATGGAGGCAGAAAGAGAGAGAAGGAGAGAGTATATGAGCAAAGGGGTTGGGATTATGAAGAGGAGACCCACAGAGATGGATGACCAGAGCTATTGGGAGCTCACTGACTCTGAAATGACAACTCAGGAACCTTCATGGAAAGGAAATAAACCCTCCAAATACAGATGACAGTCGAATGACTCGGTCAGTTTGTGGAGCCACTTGAGGTAGAACCAGAGTCCTTTTCTGGTGCATGAACTGGTTTCTTGGAGCCCATTCACTATAGAGGAACACCTTATTCAGCCTTAATACTGGGAGGAGGGACCCAGACTTAACTGGATATGCCAACTAGCACTGAGACACCTTGGGATTCTTTGTCCTTCCTGGAACATGGATGGAGGGGGTTCTCATTATGAGAGAGGAGTAGGAATATATTTTCAGATTTAGTAAAAGTATTCAGAGATATCAAAGGGATCTATCCACAGTCAGTCTAGGAGGATTGGACAGTGGTAACCCACACCTTTAATCCCAGCACAGAGAATATCCAGGGAGTGGTTACCTAAGAACTTAAACCAATCTGAGTTCAAGGTCATCTTAATTTACAGAAGGAGTTCCAGGCTCCCAGAAGGGCAGTGGTGGCACCATGCCTCAACTGAGTGAAGAAAGAATTTAAGACAGGCAAAGAAAGACAGAGGAAGCAGAAGACGCCAGGCAGAAGAAGCTGGAAGACAGCTGCATGAAATCTGACTGTGGTATTTACTCTCTCCAATATCTCAGCATTTCCCAGAGATCTGGACCTGAGTTTTCTTTATTCATGCAACACTTGGCATTCAACTTTGGGGCAAAACTTCCTCCTCTCCCTACCCAAAAAACTACAATTGCTGGCCAGAACAACACATAACTGGAGGAGTAATTACCGGAGGTGTAGGCTTTCTGTTCTGAGTTAGCCTGCAATCTTAGGCAGACTGGCCACACGTGTTTCCAATTCATTTTCATCTGGGAAAGGTTTTTAGACAATGGCCTCTTTTTCCTGGTGGTTTGTTGCTTTTTTCTTTTTGGACCCCTCCTTGGTCTGCTATCATACTAGGTAGCTGCCCCACTTCACAATCAATTGAATCATCCACAGACAACAAATTGGTGAGTAGATCAATTTTTTAAAAGAGGAAATTTTTTTTAAAGCAGTGGAAGGTGCTTGATCCTTCAGTCATCTTTTCACTAGATGATTTGGTATTAAAGCCAGTGAAGGAAAACATAAATATGGTATATGGGACTATATAATGTATATCATACTGTTTATTATAATTTTTTTGATTTCTATTTTATCACTTAAAAAGTCAATTAATATAATTCCAAAGGAAAAAAAATGTCTTTAAAAAGCCTGTTTAGAGAGAACACAAAGATGTTCAAATTCAAGCAGAGGAATATGAAGAACCTATTTCAGCAAGGTCATCTAAAATTAGATAAAAACGGCAACATTAATATACCCAGTAACCTTTAAAAAAATGAAGAAAGATAAAGATGATAGAAAAGCTAGTTGGGCTCCAGTATGAATGCTAGAATTATGGAGAGTAAAAGAAGCAATTATAACATATGGGATGCATTCACCATTTGTAAAACAAATGTTGACCAGCTGGTCATGCTGTAACCGGGTTACCCATAAGTATTGGTTAGATAAGGTTACAGCTGTGTTAGAGACGTGACCACTTATACAGTCAAAATCATGGTGGAAGGAAGAGGCTAAAACAATAGAACAAAGAAGCAGGGCCAGAGGCATAGAAGTCTCCCAAAACCAACTTCTTAGGGAGGGAGATTATGCTGATATTGACAGGCAGTCTTTATACAGTGAACATATTCTATATTTATGTCACATGGCAGCTTTAAATGCCTGGAGCCAGATTAAAGAAATTAGAAAAAAAAAAAAAACTGAATCATTCACGAAAGTAATTCAAAGCCCCAAAGAAACTTTTACAGACATTTTGCAAAGAATAACTGAAGCAGTAGACAGAATAGTACCAGACTCAGAAGCCCGGTGAATAATAATTGAATAGCTGACTTTTCAGAATGCTAATGCACAGTGGAGAAAAATACTTAGACCCTTAAAACAAGGTTAGCACCTTTGGAAAATTTGATTCATGAGACAATTAATCTAGAGTCTTAAAATTGATGAACTGGATAGTTTGTTCAAAACCATAAATGGTGACAAGGACTTAAATAGTCCAAGAGAATTATCTCCTAAAGCTGAGAAAGAATTGGATTTGGTGGAAAAGAAATTACAGGATGCAGATGTGGATCATGTGGATCCAGACCTTAATTGTATTCTAGTTATCTTGCCCTCTAAGCATTCTCCTATAGGAATTTTAATGCAAAGGGAAAATGTTAAATGGGAATGGATATTTCTTCCACATAAACCAAAATTAAAGACATGTGGAAAAGATTTCTGAACTTATTTTTAAAGGAAAATTAAGACTTCGTCAATTGACGGGAATGGATCCAGCAGAAATTGTTGTACCTTTAACTAATGAAGAAATTGACCAATTATGCGTAGAAAGTGAACCTTGGCAAAGAGCCTGAAGTAATTTTTTGGGAGATATTAACAACAAATATCCTCAAAGCAAAAGAATTGAATATCTAAAGAAAAATAAGTGGATTCTTCCTTGTATTGTATGAGATAAACCAATTTCTGGAACCTCTAAATCTTACACTGATACAAACAAATAAGGAAAGGCAGGTTACAAATCAGAACATATAAGTAAAATGACTCAAAGCCCTTATAATTCTCTTCAAAAGTCAAAATTGTATGCTATCGTGATGGTATTAATGGACTTTACAGAACCACTTAACATAGTCACTGACTCTCAGTATGCAGAAAGAGTTGTTCTACACATCGAAACAGCTGATTTTATTAATGATGAGTCAGAATTAACTTCATTATTTATTCAGTTAAAGAAATATTCAGGTCTAGAAATCATCCCTTCTATATAACACACATTCGATCCCATACGGGTCTGCCAGGTCCTTTAGCACAAGGTAATGATAAAATTGATAAATTATTATCAGGAATACTAGAGGCCTCAGAATTTCATTAAAAAATATCACATCAATATCAAAGTATTAAAAAAAAAGATTTCTCTATCACTTGGCAATAAGCCAAAGAAATTGTAAAAAGGTATCCATACCTATTCTTTTTATAACCAAACTCCATTGCCAGCAGGAAGTAATCCTAAAGGTATATGTAGAAATGAAATCTGGCAGATGAATGTATTTCATTTTTCAGAATTTGGAAAACTGAGATATGTCCATCATACAATAGATACATCTTCAGGATTTCAATGGGCAACTGCCTTGGGTTCAGAAAAGGCTGATTCTGTAATCACACATTAGCTAGACGTTATGGCCATCATGGGAATACCTTCCCAAATAAATACTGACAATGCTCCAGCATATGTCTCTAGTAAAATGAAAAAAAAATTGTGCATTATAATATAAAGCATATTACAGGAATACCACACAATTCTATAGGGCAAGGAGTCATAGAGAGATCAAATTGAACTCTAAAGGATATGCTAAATATACAAAAAGTGAAGGAATAATAAAGACCCTCAGAGATAGACTGTATAATGCTTAATTAACTTTGAATTTTCTCAATGCTAATGAGAAAGGAACAACAGCTGGTGAAAGGCATTGGACTATAGAAAAACAACTGAGTTAAATCAGCCTGTCAGGGTATGGGCTACATTGGGAAAGGGGTTTTGCTTTGTTTCCACAGATGAATAAAAAGATATAGATACCATCAAAATTAATACAGACTCAGTTTGAGCCAGAGAAACTTTCTGAAAATAAGAATTGATAGCTCATCCACCCATATTACAAATCTTTAAGTTGTAAGAAAAAACAAAGGGTAGGGGCAGGTTTTTGTTTTTGTCTTTACAAAAAACTGCAAATACCAATCTTCAAGAAGTGAAAGACATTGGACATTTAGATGTCTAAAGCAAAAGAGAGGCTATCCAGAAAAATTTACAAGCTAAAGAATATGGGATCTATGGGTACCAGTATACTCTACAGGGTACAATTTTATTTCTTAGTCACTATTCTTTGTGTAAGTTAAGGTCCCAGTTTAATTATAATTTAAAGATGTCTTTAGAGTTAGAGTGTGGCTCTCTCCTTCTCTAAACTCAAGCATACTTGTTAAACGAAAATTAAAAAAAAAAATCTCTGTATCACATCAGAAAAGCCACCTGATATGGGACAGAGGAATCACAAAAAATAAGGGACTATTCTATTACTAATACTATGCCAAAAATAAATATTTATATATTTAGTTTTTGTACATTGTGTTGGGTTTTAGTCTCTTATCAGTTTTCTGTAGTGATACATGGTAATGCCTAATTGTGAACTTGAAGTATCCAAAAAGAAGATAAGGCCCCACAACGATGATTTCACATGGGTTCTAACAAAGCCACTAGGCTGACAAACACCAATCAAAGATCAGATTTGGACTACAAACTGCTCAGGACAATTTTGAGGCAGCTAGCTGAGATGAACCAGCTTCACAGACTACTATAGCCAGGACTTGAGACAAGCCGTGCACTTTCCTGTTATGCAGAGACTGGATGACAAATGACACAGCTACTTATTTCAGGACTTGACAATTAACAAAACTTTTCTTTTCAGGATCCCCCCAAAATACCATTGCCCCCAGACAGCAGGAAGTAAATTTAAGAACACAGCGCCCTCATTACCAAGAGGACAGGTGGTTGGTTTTGGTCCTTCAATGAGTTATGGAAGATTGTCATTGTTTAGGTTAATTGGTTAAAAATTGTTAATGGTTAGAAAAAAAGTTAAACAAGAATGATTAGATTCAAGATTTGTGTTTTTAAAAAATAGAAAGAAAAAGGGGATACAGATATATAGGATATAGGATAGATTATTGAGTCTTCTTTTAAAAGAATTTACTAGCTTTAAATATGTTATATTGCATTGGATTTTTGTATATTTTATACAAATTGTGTATATTGAGATTGTGTCGCTGTACAAATATCTCTATTCTTGTTCAAGGTGTTATACTTAATCATTTCATCGAACAATGTAAAACAAGTTGCTAGTCTAGTTAGAATATAAAGTAATGCAAGTTAGTAGTTAGATGTTGCATTCAAACATTGTCATATTAGACATGTTTTCAAGACCAAACAAATATATTTTAGATGGACAGGTCTTCTTCAAACACTTCAGAAATCCTAAAATATTTTAAGAACTTTGTCGCACGCACCCTCGCCCGCAAGGATGACACGACACCAGGCTCTTCTTTCATTGGTTTATTCAGGACCTTGAAACTTCTTCTGCTGCTTCTCTGCCTCTGCTTCTCTGCCTCTGCTTCTCTGCCTCTGCTACTGCCTCTCCTACTGCCTCTCTCCTGCTTTCTCCCACTGGGGAAAACCTGCTCTCAGCTATATACCCTCTGGACTGCTAGTCACGGGGCGCACGTGGGCCATGCCAATAGATCCAGGTGCACGGAAGCAAGCCACACCTGGAAGCAAGCCACGAGCTTAGCCTTAGCCAAATGAGTTGTTTATCTCAGAGAGCTCTCAGGTGGAAGGTGGAAAGCAGAAGCCAGCACCATCTTTAAGGTGCGGCCACAAGGCTCTCTACAGAACTTAGACTTTTCTGGACAGTGAGACAAGTCTGCTCCTGGCAGCACAAATCTACATCAAGAGAAAAATGGGCATCAAAGAAATTCCATATGGAGTCTACTTTCTTTGTGGCAACAGCCAATGGACAAGAACCTGTTCTTGTATTGACTGTTTGACAGCATGCTATTTAAACTGGACATGCAGATTCCCTAGGAAAGTGTCCTCTGAACTTTGACAAAACAACCTGAGATGGTCCTTCAGGTTCTTACTTTTCAAAGAAAACTGTCAGATATTCTTCAGGACACAAGGAGAAGTGACTTATCTATACCAGAATGGGCAGAGCAGATTTCCTGCTTCACTGAAATGAAAAGAGACTCTGGGCCTGTAGACTGAAGATGGAGGCCCCAACTTTATAAAAGAACCTTGGGTGACTGTCCAGGCAAATAGTTGTCATCTCTGTCACTTCTAGATTTTGGAAATTGCTTGCATTTCCTGTTTACTTGGGTAAATATTTCCTTCTTGGGTCTCTGAGGTAGTTGAAGATGAGATAGTTATATATTTTGCTAGTGAAAGTTTTAGAAAAGAAAACTTATATAAACTTTGAAGTTAAAGTGTATAAGTTTAAGAGACATCAAAATAATAGTTTTTAGTTAGTAATACAAGTTAGAAAGAAAGTGAATTAGGTATAATCCTTTGGACTCATCAAAATAGGATAATTAATGAAATATTTTCTTTGAATTGTCAATTGTTAATGGACTAGACATTACTCATTTATTGTTTGTATATATTGTACATAGTTATTGTATCTATTTTATATGGGTTTGTTATGTTATCTATAACCTTTTTAAAAAAATTTTACACAAAAGGGTGTATGTGGAGATATCTTCAAATATAATAAAAACCTTCAGAGATATCAGAGGGATCTACTCACAGCTGGTCTAGGAGGATCAAAAGGTGGTAACTCATACCTTTAATCCCAGCACAGGGAATATCCCCAGAATGGTGACCTATGCCCTTAATCCAATCTGAGTTCAAGGACATCTTAGTTTACAGAAGGAGCTTCAGGCTCCCAGGAAGGCAGAGGTGATACCACACCTTAACTGAGTGAAGAAAGTATTTAAGGCAAACATAGAAAGTCAGACCAGGCAGAAGAAGCCAGGAGGAACAAGGTTGAGAAAGCTATAAGAAAGCTTGGTGAGATCTGACTGTGGTGTTTACTCTCCCTTTTATCTCTGCCTTTCCCAGAGATCTGGCCCTGACTTTCGTATTTGTGCAACAGAGGAGGGAGGGAGAACAGTGGTGAATACAAATAAAGAGTATAAAGATAGAAATGAAGAATTATCCTGAGCAAAATTGGGGGAAAAAAAAAAACCTCTGATCATAGAGAAACTTTTACTAATGAGGATTCAAAAGTTAAGTTAAAAAATTCTAAGGTGTAAATCTTACATGTTTAATAAAATTCAAATGTATTCTTCTCTACTGAAAGAGGAATACAATAGCTTAATCTCTACATTTTTAACAATACATTCAAAGAATCTCTTGCCTTTGACTTTTTTCTCCTCTAAAAGTCTGAAAAAACAAAGTAAGTAAAATAATGCTACTTTCCCTCACATAACAAGCAAAGCAAAGAATAGAAAACTATATTCTAGGCAGTATTATTTCTGAGGCATGAGAAATTCTAGTACTTTTCCTAAATTAAATCATAAACAAATTCAGCAATCTGAAATACAGTTACATTTACAGATACATAAATTTTATCTAGATAACTGTGTGTCAGTTTCTTAAAAAACATACACAGCTCCAAGGAGCATCTTATTCACATACCAATAAATCAGGGGATCTTAATGGCTTAGTTGTCATGGATACATACCTTTTGTTTGAGCTACCTTTCAGATGTGTGCATTTTAACCTTTGCTTGGCATATCTGTAGTCATGCCACAGGTATTTTACAGTACCAAATAAAATTAAACCTCTGTCAATTTATATTTAAAAAATAAATACATTTACTGCATATATTTTAATAAATCAACCCTTACTGACACATTAGTTACAAGAAGCTAAGGACTGTTATGTACATTTCATGAAATTGTACCTTATCCCAATGAGAATACAAGTGTATTGTATGGACAGCCATAGGACCCAGGAGAACATGAATGGATGCCACATCTATTCAAGAATCATATTATTGGCTCTTAATAGACCTCTGCACTATGAAGAGTGAGCCCCATAGGTCCAGATACTGACTATCACTCAGTCCTTGCTTCCTTTTTTAGTGTCACTATTTTATTACCTTCTTGCATCTGTAGACACCAGAAAAATAAGTGTTCCTCTGTGTATACTGAAAAAAACATGGAGATATATATATTATTATTGATATATATATATATATTATACATGCACACATATGTAAAAGACACTGATACAAAGGAGAGTGATGAACAAAGACGTTAAAAAATATGAGTGAAACAGAAGATTATTTAAGTTTCTGTCATGTTTAAATTCATAGACTGAAAATTTGATGTCGCTGTTATATCAATTTGGAACTCATGCTAGCTCTCCGATAAACAGATGATGCCATGTTGTTGAGCAATACCCAGCAACAGAGGATTCTTTGGCAGTTAATGCTGATAAAAGCCATGAATGGCAAAGAGAACACATGATAGCTCTGTATCTATTTTAAAGGACATACAGATACATCTTTAGTAAATTAATATTATCTACTGTATAAATTTCAAATTGGTCCTCATTTTTATTTCATGTGGAAATAATTGCAGATATTCATTAAGGTATAACTTCTCAATCACATTATTAGAGACATGCTCTAATAATTGACAAAATTTTAATTAAATCAATAGAATTTTATTTTGCAGGAATTAGAAACACTTAGGGAAGTTGTTGACTTACTATGTGACTTATAGGCACATATAATTAGCTAGATAAATACTGTATGAATATACTTATGAGACCTATGTTTTAATGTTTTATATGTTGCAGTGAACTATATGAGATATGGGAAGATGTATACATAAGGTTTTTTACTTAAAGTCTTTAATTTAATATGAAAAGAGATTCTTTGGGGCTGTTTATAGCCTTTCTTATGAAGACCATTTTCTAATGTTATTAAATACTAAAGCTTTGCTTTAATTTTAAAAAGGAGACACATTGCTTCTAGAGTTATCTGTATTAATAATAAGTTAGAATCCATGTCATTGGGACTTTCTGAAAAATTCTCAGCACACTCTATAAACTGTCTTAAATATAAACATTAAGACCGAATCAATATAATTTAAACTTTGGTTATTCATTTAAAAATATCTAGAACAAAGTAGACAGCTAAAGTATATCCAAGATTAGTGTGTAATATTCTGGAAGGATAACACTTGAACCAATGGTATAAGGTTGACAGAAGGAGGGAAACCTCTGTAAGTGAAATTTTAACAGATACAATAGAGCAGAAGTCATCAACTCTAGAGAAAAAACAAGAAAAAATCATGTTGAATGAGAACTTCTAGAAGGTGTTGGTTACTTGGTTTTAAAGCATATAACACGCATGCACACACACGCACACACATATACAAATGAAAGTGTATAAATTTAATGTTATCTCTATCAGTGGAGAGTGTTAGCTTGTTGGCTCCTGTACCTTGACTTAAATGTATAAATATGCAGAGGCTAACACCATACCATGATGTACCAAACAAGTGTTGTATTGTCTTCAGTACAGTGTGCCTCAAATAAACATGCTCAGAAATTAAATTATCACAGAAGAGTTCAAGACGAGCCATCATTGTAATCACATATTTCTGTGCTTATTTCAGTGACAAATGATTCACTGAACAAAATTAAGTTCAGATAGGTGTTGTATGAAAACAAACTTTATATTTCTTAGTATAATTTCTGTCTTAGATAATATCTATTAACATGGAATAATTCAATGAAAATAAATATTTTCCTGGTCTTCATTAGAATATTTTTAAACTACAGATGACAGCACAAATAAAACCTGACAATACTTAATAGAAAATCTCTGAGGAAAAAAAAAGCTTTAAAATTTCATGTTGTTGTATCTAACATTCTAAGGAAATAGTCTGAATTCTACAAACTATTAAAAATAGGAGGTAGGTCAAAGAAATCATCAATCTACAAAAAAAATTTCAAAGTTTTATTTTTATTTATTTTGTCTATGTTTTATGCATATAGTTAGACTTCTTTGTTCGTAGTCCTATCTTATGAAGGCCATTTTCTAATTCTAAGTCTAAGATTATGACACAGAGTTAAACCCAGAAGTGAAACAACTGGATAGGGAAGATATTTAAGGCAGAAAGAGCCAGATCTCTGGGCATTCTGTAAAAGAGATAAGTTAGGCTGAGGATTCTTGAAGATAGAATTTACCCTCAGTCCTGAGATGTTGAGTAGGTGAGAATTGACTGTGAGCTGTTTCCTTTCTCTGATATTCCAGCTTTTCCCCAATATCTGACTCTAGGTTTTCATCATGTACTAACTAGAATTTGTGTAGTATTTGGCGCTCAACTTTTTAGGCGCAAATTTAAAAAAAAAAAAAAAAAGCCACTTGCCAGCCAGAACTACATGTAGCCTGAATTGCTATTGGCTGGCTAGGTTTTCTGTTATGAGTTAGCCCTCAGCCTTAGGCAGAGCACACACATGTGTTTATTCTCCAAGTTCATCTGGGTAAGTTTTTCAGGCAGCAGCTTCCCTGATGTGGGAATGTCTTTCTGTATGCTGTGAATATCAATCTTTAAATAAAGGAGCTGTTTTGGCCCATGGCAGGCACCACAGGAAAAGTAGGAGGGGAAATCGGAGCAAAAGTAGGAGAAGCAGGTGAAGACAGGCAGACCAAGCCATCCTCCCAAGAAGAAACATGTATGGAACACAGGTGAGCCACGGGCCATGTGGCAGACAGATTAATAGAAATGGGTTGAATTAAGATATAAGAGCAAGCTAACAATGTGCCTAAGCCATAGGCCCAACAGCATGAACTTAATATAAGCGTCTGAGTCATTTCTGGGGCCTGAGCAGGGGCGGGCGGCTAAGGGGTCTGGGGCTGACTGCAGGTCCTGGGTCTGGGCCTCTTGCTGCCTGGGACCAAAAAGCCTCACTACAACACTTCCCTTTCCATTATTGCTGCTCTTACACATTTTTATTGTGGGAAAGAGTTCTTTCTCTGCCTTGAATAAATTTCCCTTTTTAAGAAAGCCCAGTTGAATCACCAAACTTGTTGTTAGTGACAATTCATATGAATCTGAAGTGGAGCAGCTACCTACTATGCTAGCAGCCTAAGGAACGGGATCCAAAAAGAGAAAAAAAAACTGCAACCCACAAATTTTCTAAATAGTATTAAAATATCAGTTAAAATTGACACACAAGAATTAGTCATTACAAAATTAGACTTTATAAGTTATTTCAAGATACAAAGTTTCCATTTCTCACAATATTTACACATGTCCAGATTAAGGAGGCTTTCATATTTCACTAATATAACAGGTTATGCTTGTCCTAACATTAGACATGATCCTATCACAGAAGAAAATTACAAACCAGGTTCAATCACAAACCTTAGGGAAACATAAAATAAATGTGTCAATGGTTTCCAGGAGTTCTTTAAGACTACAGAAGTGACCGAGGATTAAGATTGGTATCACATTACAAGTTAAAGCCATGTATGTTAAAGCCAAAACCAACTGGTCAGTTTATAAGTTAAATGATAGTGTTAGTAAATTTGCAAAAGTCACGTGCGATTAATAAAAACTGTAGAGCATCAGAGACTGAAATTAACAATAAGAAAACTCCAGATCTGAAACATTTATAATGGCATACTGAAGCCATTACTATTTTTTGACAGTGACAAAGAACATAAATGATGATGAATAATAGCGATGAAGTATTTTTCAGATGTTAACCTTCTCATTGTGTATATTGGTTGCATATGGTTCTGTTACATAAGGACATTATAACACAAAGGCCTTGGACACAGAGAAGCTGTTACACCAATAACACAAACTGTTTTCTTATTATTTCTCTTTTATTATTCTATAATAGTAATATGTGGATGATAATGTAGAAAAAGATGGATGCTATTTGTGAAGTAATTGGTAAATTCAAGGAGAAAATGACATTTCATAAAAGATCAAAAATGGAATTTCCACAAATGAAAAGTAAAATGACTTAGAAATCAGACGTTTTTACTGGGTCAACGTAACAGTTCTCGGGACTCTGATTCTCATTAAGTTTGAGGACAGAACCATAGAAATCGTCAAAATTGAAGAAGAGACGCAGACAAAACCTGAAAAAGAAATGTACTTTCTAAGACTAATATACACTTGACATTCTCAGTAATTCACAAGACAAATTGAATTACTAACTCTTGCAATTTTTTCTTTATTCTTGAGAATTTCATAATAATATGTAATGAAATATCACCATATGTATTTCCTATCTCCCTCAACTGGCTTCCTTCTCCTTAACACATTCCCTTTCAACTTTCCATACCTCTCTTTTAGGGTAATAAGATGATAATCAGGAAGTCCTTTTCATGTGTATATGGGTATGGGCACATCCATTAGAACATGACAAATTTAACAGTAGCCATATACTCTGGAAAGCATGATTCTCACCCCTGACCACAAGGCTCAGAGTACATCATGGAAGCAAGGACTATAGGAGTCTGTGGATGGCAAAGAGAACTGTGGAATTCAGTCTTCGTGGTATGACAGTGGTTAACCATATGAACTTACAGCACCCAAGATGACGATAATGTTACCAAGCCAGTCATTATTCTGACAAAAATGGGGTATATAATCTTTAGGCTGCACATCTTATTAAATTAACTTGTGAAAATAGAGGAGGAAAATATACTCTCTTTCTGTCAGTGATGGTCCTGATCTTCTTCCTAAAAAAATGTAAAAACAAAAGGGGAGGAAGGTCAGCATGCAACTGGGTTTTCAATGGGGGCTGGCCATGCCCATTTAGGATCCTGAAACACCTATGCCTCTAGGTCTCCCTCAATAATGCCTGCATCTCACTACATGCATGCCTAAAGTCTCCTTTGAAAAATACTATAAGGCTTGTTAGGTGAATGAAATGACAAAAACCAGGGGCTCTGCTGTGAATCCTTCAATTTTGAGGTTAGTCTGCAGCATGACTCATCTCAGTGAGAGTATAGTGATGTTTCTTGTGGTCTTTTTGGCCGAAGGCATCTTTCTTCTGTCTGTAGAATTAATACAGTCACTAAAATTAGTTGATTTAGATAGTGCCATCTAGTGAGGTCTCAGAATGTTTCTTACAGAAGTACATTCCTCTAGTAAGTCCTGTTTTATTTACATCAACCTAGAAGAGTATTCTTGCACACTGATGAATCAAGATTGGAACATGTAGGATACCCCTGAGCTGCCTCCTTCAGTGTAGCACTATTCATGTTGGAGAGAAGGAATCAGTGTCTATCTCTTTGGGAATGAATGACAACAGTGGGGATGCTGTCTCAAAGGGCATGTAATATTTAAACTGGAGAAAGTTTCATGGTTTGAAAAGACATGGATAGAACTGTAGAGCATTGGGTTTGGTCAAGCAAGCAAGTTCAGAGAGCCAAGAATATGGCCATATGTATGGGCCCTAAAGATTCTCAAGCCTTCAGAAGAGAAAGTGAACACTGTTCACATGAATCTATGGTTAAGGAAGGGTGTAAATGAGGAAACACTTATTGATAGATGCATCTTCCATTGTGATAAACCACATAGACTAAAGGCACCAGAGGAGATGAGTGATGTCTTTGGCTTGTTTTTCCAGTTCAGTCTTTCACTGAAGGAAGTCTGGGCAGTCGACCTAGCAGGAACCTGAGGAGAGGTGGGCTAGCTTTCCCATTCAGCATTGCCTGCACCGAGGGAAGTCACATCCAGGGAAGAATAGCAGAAACACCAAATTCTACTGCTCTCTTCTGGGGGCTCACACCAGTCATCCTTAGCTGTTATTTTGCTGAAACAGAATTTGTACATTTATTGGAAAATGACTTATTATTCTAAGATTCCATCATTTATGATCATTAAAAGATATGATATGAACTTCATGTTAGGTTTGTATGGATATGTTTCTGTTTTTCTTCTGAAATAAGTAAACTGTATGAGACTGATTGATCATATCCTAAATATTTTTAACTGCAAAAACATACTTTTTATTAGATAAGTAAATTTAAAGTTGACTTCAGAATATTTTATAATATATATATGTATGTAATGACTGAGGGATTATTTTTCAATGTTAAGAATGACTAAATTTATTCTCTTCATCAAATGCTAAATGATAGAAAAAACTTGTGACGTTGCTTATTCACCATGCCTTTGTGATGCTCTTGGGAAAAGTCTTTCAATGTGTTTCAGGTTATGTATCTCTTTACCTCTATGTCCCTATCACCAAAAAGAAACCGCCAAGTCTGAGTTCATCGGAATAATTACAATTTCAAAATAATTCTTCATTTTAGAAATTCATGAAAACTAGTTCAAAAGCCAGATAAATTGATGTTTTTTTCCCATGTCACATTTTTCCATAGTGATAGAAATAACCATATTAATATTCATTTTAATATGTTTTAATTGAAATACAGTTACATTACATTTCTACCTTGTTTTTATTCAGATCCTCCCCCAAGACACCTGAATCTCATTTTGTTTATATATAAACAGACTGATCACTGCATGGACAACAAATACAGCATTATCTCTGGAAGATGATACATCTCCCACAGATCATTAGTATCCCAGCTCTGATATATAAATATGCATCATAGCTCAAAGAATCGGTCAATAGAAGGCAGAAAATTTTTAACGGCTAGAATGCAAGAAGGCTATTCTTAAACAATCTCTCTTAGAAATGATTCCATAAACAAGTCTGGAACAATGGGTATGTTAATGTGGAAGTGGGGAATTTGTGTAGATTCTGACCACTAAAAAAGAATTACATATTAATATTCTCATCAAACATCTGCACTCAATATATATATATTCTCTGCAAATAAAAATAAATCTCTGCAAAGATATACTGTCAGTAAAGTAAGTTATCTCTGAGTTTCTTCAAAGAATTGGGTGCACACAAAGCCAGTTTCAACCCTATGGAATTTTTTAAGATCTTTGTAGATGCAGCTACTCTTCTTTTGGCTAAGTGATGAAATAGAAGATTAAATGAGATTATTTATGATCACATCATTAAAACATTGATGTGGGAATGCCTTTCTGTATGCTGTGAGTATCAATCTTTAAATAAAGGAGCTGTATTGGCCCATGACTGGCACCATATAAAAAGTAGGAGGAGAAATCAGAGCATAGGTAGGAGAAGCAGGGCGGAGTCGGACAGACCGAGCCAGCCACCCAACAAGAAACGTGTAAGGAGCACAGGTGAGCCATGTGCCACATGGCAGGATAAATTAATGGAAATGGGTTACGATGTAAGAGTAAGCTAACAAGGTGCCTAAGCCATAGGCCAAACAGCATGAAGTTAATATAAGCATCTGAGTCATTTCGGGGGGCCTGATCAGCAATGGCGGCTAAGTGGTCCCGCAGGTCTGTGGCCACATGGGGCAAATTATTATTCTCTCACGTCACAGCCGGTTTCCCCTCTTCTCTTCACAGTCCATCTACTCACTCACCTCCCTGCTCACTTAGATCTGCTCCCCATCAATTTCCCGTAACAGGAGCCCTCCTAGGTATATCAAGATGGTGTAGCAAATAACAACAAGGCTAGGCACGTACCCTCATATTAGCTGTGAGTGAGGCAACCCAGTAGAAAGAAAAGGACACCAAAAGCAGGCAAAAGATTCAGAGGATTCCCCCACTCCATTGTTAGGAGTTCTATAAAAACTGGCCCCTGACTGTCAGATATCTTTAAAACTCACTTTCAGATTTTTTAAATAGCACTAAGACAAGAAGATATTTCATATTCTCACATGAACTCTTTTTTTTTAATTGTTAACCAACTTTTCTTCTTTCTATGAAAATTTACCATTCGAATTTCTTCTCTCTGGAAATAATTCTGATTGCCTCATAATGTAAATATTAGAGCATTTTATTCACAATACAGAGTTAATATTTTGTCTGTCAATCCACGAAGGCTTATAGACTTCCCAGGAATTCTGTGAAATATTAATGAAAATACTAATTTAAAGAATGATGTGACAGGATGCCATCTTCTTATGGGGTACTCTGTCAACTAATCTAAAAACAAAACAAAACCAACTCTTTGTTTAGTGTAGAAGAGTGGTTTTTACTTAGACACTTCCCACTGGACTTTAAAACTGTATCAATGTGTTTATAGACAGACATAAAAGAATTATATTGCTTACATTTTTTCTCTGCATACATTATGATAAACGTATCTTTCCCATTCTTATTCCACTCTGAAATTTGACAACTACCTAGAAAATTGCTACAGTACTGTGGAAATCAGCATATTTCCTCCTTAATCCTAGAATGGAACAAATACATAAACTAAGCTATGAATTTTCTCATATAAAAATGTTGCCTCTTGTCATCTGAGCATAATAATTCTAGTATATAGAAATTGGTAAGAGCTTGACTTACGAACTATATGTTGAAACTGGGTGACAGTTTTGGGTTGGGGGATGACAGAGATATTATGGTGGTGATTGTTGGTGCTGTGGGGGAAATGATGGAGGCTGTGACTGTGCTTCTGGGAGTCTTACAGTGAGTTTTAACTGAAGATGCTCCTTCTTGCTGAGCTTACTGCAAGGATACTAAAGTTGGTGGAGAAGTTTTGGTAGTCAAGGCAACAACACGGAGTGTAGCTGTGATGGTGATGGGCTGGTAGTAAAGAGGGATCAAGGAAAGATCTAGTTATCTTATTTATTTGTTCAACTAATGTGGGAGTGTTGATAACTGCTGCTGTATGTATGCTATGATTCATAGTTCTGTTCTCATTGGAATCATTCCAGGGTGAGAGTGGAAGGCAGATATAATTCTGTATTAAACAACTTGGGCTTTTGCTAAGTATTGCAAACAGTATAACTCTCAAAATATGTGCCTGATACATGCAGGGCATTTTTTTCAAAGACAATGTGGCAATTATGGAAGACACACAGAAGTAAATGCTGTTAAAGTTTATGTCAAAATGGAGGAAATCATGCATTCACTAGAGAGAATGGACAAGAATCTAAACATCATTAAAAGGTGAGATGACTGCACTCTCCTCATTACAGTGTATTGAGGAAGAAGAAATGAACTGTTTGTCTCTCAATGTCCTTTTAATGTCAATTGACCAAACTTATCTTTATATTTTGTAGTACAGGGCTCTAAAGAACATAGCCTAGGAATATTCACTATTGTTCCACATTTACAATGTTGTAAAATTATATTTAAAGTTTTGTTCCAAAATCTTATACATGCACATGAACCTTTCTCATCCTCTAAATTGTCACAACCATGTAGATGCCATAATAGTAAATATGCATATCTCTAATATTCTTAACACTACAAATGCTACATTTTGTTTTTCAGTGTGATTCTTTCCTTGGTTAGCTATTGTTCCTTAACATCAGCAAAGGCTTAAAACTTTGAATAAACTTCATACCTTGGTTCCTCAGAGCAGAACTCTGGGAACTTTTGAGCCTTCCTCATTGATACACTCTTCTTTATACACCCTTTAAGTCCACACAACAGTATTATGCCTGAATGCCTCAGAAGGAGTAGCTTGTTGACCAATACCTCTGTAACATTGACTTTTAAGTTCCTAATTCCAATGAAACATGTTAAATTATTTTATTAAAAGAGTCCAGGCTAGTGAGATGGCTTAGTGAATAAAGGTACTTGGTACCAAGCATGATGATCTAAGCTTATTCCAGAGGCCCATACAGAGAAAGAAGAGAACCAATCCTTGTAAGTCTGAGTTTCTCTTTGACCTTCCCAGGGGATTTGAACATCTGACCTTCCAGTATTCCTCAACTGCTTGGAATACATGTGAGCCTGACCATACCATGGGGGGGGGGGGGAGTGCGCAACTGAACCTAAGCCTTTGTGTACACTAGACAAGCAATCTATCAACCAAGCTGCACTCCAAACCTCATTTGTTTAACTCTCAAAAACACTTCTGTTAAGTAGATGATCACCAAGTGAACTTACATCTCATGTGTTCCAACTATGAAGTATGAAGAGCATTCTTTTATCCTGTTGTTGCTCATTTCTTATTGTTTCCCAATGCCACATCTTTTCTCCCAACTACAATGAGTTCTTCATTTTTTCTTTACATAGTTGTCAATATTCTATCTAGTTCTTCCTCACTCCATGTCTCTTCAGTGTTTGTAAATGAAAACAGAAATGGGCAAATGACAGTTAGGAGTGAGAGTAGATGCCTTAGGCCACAACACCTCTGCTACAATGACTCTGCTCTACTGTGTAGGAGTGAAGATTGTATACTGATTTGCACATATAATGTATTTATTGGTCTAAGTGATTAAGAGTAATATAAGCCCTTAACCTAACTTTTCTGGTTCTTATACCAAGTTGAATTCTGTGATGAAGTCTAAAAAAAAGGTAGCAATTAATTAGCAAATGTAGAGTAAATACCTCCTTCTGAGTGATTTGGATGGAACCTGCAGATCAGAGTCAGACATAACTCTGTTACCACAGGGTCAAAGCTACATCTAGCTTGTGGTCCTGAGAAAATCTGATTTCATGTGAAAGATCTTTTTCATTCTTTTGCTCTTCTTTAAATTATGACTATTTTCTTTATATTCATTTATTACCATTTGTCTACAGTTAATCTTTTATTTCTACATTTGCTGATTACAAACAGGTATGTGGTATGTAAATTTCTATGTAATAAATTATGTGTGAGATTTAACACTTTGTCTTTGAATTTATTGCTATGTCATTCCTGATCTGAAAATGTGGTATAATATTCTGGTATCTTCCTATACACACTGATCTGAAGTACATATATCAGATTACAATTGTAAGGTATTAATGCTTTCAAAGTCTTCAGTTTTACACAATGATGGTGAGATAACATTTGGAATGAGTTTCAAAGTTTTTATATTCTTTTAAGCAGGTTTAAATATCTAGTTTGTCCTTTATCAACAAATATTTATCATATAGAAAATATTTAATTTGAGGTAATTTAGTGGGTATTAGATGATTTTTAAAACAATACATTAAACAATTTGTGGTTTTAAGTTCACATTCTAACCTAATTGGAAAAATGAATTAGTATCAGTGCCAAGAAACTACACATGAATCATAAAGGAACCCTAATCTCTGTGTACTTTTTAAGAGATAGACAAGAGTCATTACATCCTGTCATATTACCTCAGCTAGGTGATGGTCATTTTGAAAACAATGTTCCAAAAGCAATAATTCACGACTTTGGAGCTGACTAGTAATATCAGTGTAAGCTTACCACTGTGCAGTCCAGAAAGACATGTAGCCCCTTTTGAAACTCTGGTTGAATTAGCTTATACCCATGTGATAACCCATGGAAGAGAATAGGGTTGACTGAGAAACCAGGAGCATTCCATATGCAAGGAACATGGGGAATGTCTGTGGCTTATTCCTAAATCGCTCTTAAATCCTAGAAATATGGCAAAATATGCATATTTGTGGAATTTTCAGTTTTAAGCCTCAGCAGGACTACACAATCTAAATGTGTAATTATAATATTTTTAAATAAGATAGAGTCATGGGTATGCTTAATACATTTATGAATGTGACATATGGTTTGTTCTCAATAGCTAATATCCAGATGAGGGCTAGGATTGCTCTATTTCATTTGTGTTAATAGGTAACAATTTTGTAATTCTCAGTGTAATGAATGAAAACTAAGCTATTCATTTCTCTTTAGGGGCCAGCATTAAAGCTGTTGTCATAATACTGGTAAAAAAAATATCATTAGAAAACCTCCTTTTGAAACTTGAATTTGAAAACATATTCCTGAGAGCTTATTAGAACAAAATAGAAAAAAAAAGTGTTATTTAAAGCTTGACAATCAAAAACAACTCTTTTTTTATATGTGAAAAATCACACAAATTGAGTTCACATAAAAGACGTTTGATTTATTAAATCTTTATTAAGCTCCTGGTTCTAATGTACTGTTTGATGGGAACACAACTGTGCTTTGTTCTCATTTGTGATATTAGCATCATACGATAAGGTAGAGCAGGGACAGTGCTCATTGACTCATATGAGTCCCAATCACTTTTTCCTTCATTTTATTTTATTTTTATTAAAAATATCTTTTTTATCCATGTATCCCCTGATCCTCCTCCTGTCCCTCCTCCCAATGCCTCCCAGTCAGCCTTCAGCCTCCCCCATCCCCATCCACCAATCCCCTCCCCCAAAAGGGCAAGAGGTCCCAAGATGAGTCAGCTCAGCGTGGCACATCAACTCCAGTCAAGTCTGATTTCTTTATCCCAATATCAAGACTGTGTTAGATGTTCCTCCGCATGAAATGTGATCTAAAGTGCCAGCCCATGCACGGGAACACAATCTGATACCATTCCTTGAGGTTCCACATACTGCCCATGCCAACCGAGAGTGCCTAAATTTGGAGGGCCTAGCTTCTTTTCCCAATGGATTCAGTGAGCTTCCCAGAGCGCCAGGCAGCCATCACTGTGGGACTCTTCCTCATAATCCCTATCCTCTTTCTCATACAGACTCTCTTTCCCTGCTCTCAGCTGGACTAGAAGTTCAGCTCAGCCATGGATGTCTGCCTACACCTCTATTCATTGTTGGATGTAGGTTCTGTGATGACACTAGGGCAGTTATTCATTTGAGTCTAGGACATTTAAGTCATGTTCAGGCACCCCCTCCACTATTGATTGGAGATGTGGCCAGGGACATCCTGTGAGTTCTTGGAGGTTTCCCTAGCACCCAGTCAATTTCCAACCCCACATTGGCTTCCTCTATAGAGATACCATCTCTTTTTTCCTCTCTCTTTGTTGCTCCTCACACTCAGTCAACTTCTTTCATGATTTGTTGCCACCTGTTCTTTTATGACCCCCATTTGCTAAGGAGGTTTTCTCTATTTTCTCTTTAGAGTATCTCTGATGCCTTTCAAGTTCCTTCTGATCCCAAGCTGTTTAGGGCTGTATTTTAAAACTTTGATAGTCTTTGTTTTTTGTTTAAAAATCCACATGTGAGTGAATACATCCCATGCTTATCTTTCTGGGCTTGTGATACCTCACTCAGGAGGATATCCTCCAAAGCCATGCACTTGCCTCCAAATTTTAGGGTATCATTTTGTCCATCATTTCTACATGTAAGGTGGAAAAGCTTTATGTGTCATAATTTTATTTTTTTAAATTAAATTACTCTATTTTATAAAGTGCTAAAGTTACATTATATATTGATGTTTCTAAAACCCAATATGATATTTTAAAGAGCAATAGTGTATATTTTCTGCTACTGTAGGTTAGTAATATTGTTAATATTATCTTTAAACTTAATATAGTAAAACTAATCAATTAATGTTTAAATATCCAAGACTAAAATTCAATATCAATTTATAACTGTTTAGTTAAAAACTAATGATAGAAAACATTTATGGAAAATGGAGAGATTATGTAAAGGGAAGAAGAGAATTGGAAAATGGAGGCATTGGTACCCCTTGCCTGATTTCTGGAATGTTATTCTGCCTTGTTTTCTTAAAGCACTTAACCGGACATTATCTTCCAGTTTTCCAATGTTAGGTAGAGGTTTTGTTTTCTGTCTCTGTTTTGTAAGATATCTATAAAACCCCCACAAATACACATTTTTATTTTCCATGTGAGTTCATTTAGCATCTGTATTTGGTATTTACTCTGCCTAGATTAATGTAGTAAAGAACCACAGATCTGAGCTTCAAGTTTTGTGCTAGTACCATGTTTGAATATTATGAGTTAATGAGTTACCTAGAACCATGATGGAAAACTGAAAATACATTTAGAAATAAATTAAAGCTAAGTTTGATACTTCTGTTATTAATCATGTTTCAGTCTTCTTTTATTTTTGAACTTTTCATACATATTTATAGTATGTCATGATCCCTCGCTCACTACAGCTATTACTTGCTGTGGAACTATGCTCTTGTATACTCTAAATATGTATCACTATAAATACTGGTTTAATAAAATGCTGATTTGCCAGAAGCTAGGCAGACAGGAAGTACAGGCAGGGTGACCAGACAAGGGGAATTCTGGGAAGAGGAAGAGCAGAGCAGATGCCAGCCAGACACAAAGGAAGGGAAGAAGACAAGAATGGTACAGTGAGCAATAGCACTAAGTCACACGGCTAAACATGGACAAGAATCATGGATTAACTTAAATAAAGGGGTTAGTATGTAATAAGCCTGAGCCATAGGTCAAACAGTTTATAATTGATATAAGCCTTTGTGTGATTCTTTAGGACCTGCCAGGTGGAGCAGAGAAACTTCTCACTGTAAGTACCTCTCCACCCAAATACATCTCTCCACCAATTTCATGATTCATATTCATATATATCTGTGTGTCCTCTAAGCTTAATTAGTAAATAGTTTCAGAGGACAAAATTCTGTAAGCTTTTCTTTCTGTAGGATATTGTTTAATATTAGAAACAATCACAATGTTTTACATAATATTACATTAATTTTGAGCTTGTTCATAAATAAGTTCTGTTTTTTCTGTTTGCTTGTTTATGTTTGCATTTTGTGGCTTCTTTGAGACAAGTTTTCTCTGTGTTGCCTTGGCTGTCCTAGAACTACCTTTGTAGATCAGGCTGGTCTTGAACTCAAAAATACTCATCGACCTCTACCCGTCAATTTTGGGATTAGAACTGTGCACCCCTACTGCCCAGCAAGTTTCCTGGTTTTGATCATTTATTTTTGTGTTTCTGTGTGGAGTACTCATTATTGAATAAGTGCCACATAAAAGTGCCTGGGAGCAGATGCTGTGCATGCACAACCAGAGCTGAAAGCAGGAACAGGTTACCATTCACTATCTCTTTCTGCCTTATTGAGAGAAGGATTTTTACCAGAAGCTCAATGTTTGGGTAGACTTTTTGGCCATCAAGTTTTCAAGGTCCTCCCATGTATTATACCAAAAGATGAAGAACATCAGCCATTCCTGACTCAGTTTACTGAGTATCAGGATTTTCATCAATTACCAGATGATGGTGTTGGAGATCTGGAACAAAAAGTGTAATGTGAAGGATTATTAGAGAAGTGGGTATTCATAAGACAGTTGAAAAAATATTGAAGCAATAAAAATATTTTCAAATTATACATCTTGCAACACATATTTCTTGAAAATCATTAAATTAATAAAAATTCTTTACAGTGATTTTTCGTAATTATATCAATTATTGTAAAACAGTACCTTACTAATGAACAATAAGCCGAAGCTATGATGTATTTTCCTCTTGCTATCTCTTCTTGCTAATATCTTGGTAGCTTTGGCTATTCATCATATCGTGAATGTGAAGTAGTTGTCTGTACATACTTCATTGCTGCAGGACAAATTTTACTACTGGACAAAACTGTTACTGAAAAATGTTAGAAATTCACAGCATCATTTGATAAGTGTTATTAGTGAATACAATCTTACTGAAAGAAGAAAACTGAATTAATTAAAGTGTTACTACCTACACTAATATACTTAAAAGATGAAAATTTGTTTTTTCTAAACTAAAATCTCTGTGACACTATTGTAGTTAGATGTGTTCTGTTCTGCCTAGCTAGTCCCACAGCCATTTTAGTCCTAAATAATCACACAAAGGCTTATAATAATTACAAGATATTTGTCCCATGGCTCAGGCTTATTATTTTTTAACTTTTTAACTTTGCCCATTACTTTTATCTATGCTTAGCCATGTGGCTTTGTATCTTATCTTATTTTAGGATTCCCATTTTGCTTTCTCTGTGTCAGACTGTTCTTTCTCTTCCCAGAATTCCCCTTGCCTGACTGTCCACTTTTATTTACTCTTTATTTTCTGGCTTATCAGTATTTTATTAAGCCAATATTTGCAGTGACAAATATTTATGGTGTACAAGAGCATATTATCAGAGAATACTTTTAATTTTTAATTTTTATTTTTCTGAGCTAGTGATTTTTTTATCAGCAAAACAAGGTAATGTGGTAGGCTGGAGTCTAGATAAATGGGATCCAGGTAAAAATCTATTGTTACTTTGAGAGAAATTTTAATATCATTATGGTGTCTGTAAGGGGCATTAGGTATTTACCAAATACTTATTGCTATGTTAACATAAAATCCTATATTCTATGTTTAAAATGAATTATATCAGTGGGAAATTTTAATAGACAGTATTTTGATTATTTAAAGACTTGGGTACGGAATAAATAAGAGATCCAAATATACAAACATTATCAACTCAGAGATGTATTCATCCACTATCCATCATCTATTTGGCAAATTTCATCAACATATATATTGCTATGTCTAGGGCTGTAAGGGCTCCAAAGATTGATGTAATGTGTATTTTATCCTTAAGGTCACTGTGGTGAAGTTATGAAGGTGAGCCACTCTTAAGAGTAGATATGAAAATGGCCTGGAGGATGTGAGAGACACTTTGACAGTTCTTTGCAATCACTGTTTGAGTCTGAAATATCCTTCATGGCATTCTTACTAAGCAGTGAGACTGTGCCTGTCTCCACTAATACTGGGAAAGAACAGAACAATGTAAAAAAAATGTAGAGTTTGTGTTTTTGAAAAAGCATAGGGAATGCAGTAGAAAATGGGAGAAAGGCATGACCTTTAATGTTTAATGTAATACTTCAATACAAGGAATATACTGTAATTCATACTGATTTTCTACAATAAGGGAATTGGCCTATAAGATATCAAATGAAGTGTTCAAATAATATGATAATAATGTCTAATGTTCCACCAATCCTTTATTTTCTCCTGTCATTTAACTAAACCTTCCCATATTTTTTTTCTAAAATATCTCATTTAACTAAAATAGTATAAATAAACAGTGAATATAGACATGCTCAGAACTGCAAATAAAGCAGATTAGAAGCCTTGTGTTATCAGTGACTGGCTGGGCTGAGGTAAAACTGTAAAGTTGGGGAAGGATAGAGTTCTTCCTTATTCAGATTTTAACAATAAAAGTTTCAGCATTGCGTTAAAGTGACATCACAGGTTTAAGTCTAGGCTGGTAACAGAACAAATTCAGCATGGAATATCTCTAAACATACAGAGATTTGATGGATACTATCATAGTACATGATTACTATCCCTGGGACAAATCAGTGTCTCAGATGTAACAGTGCACATGGACTTCACCCAGAAAATACACAGTACTTACTATAAGTCTAGAACATTATAAAGCTTTGTGTGGAGATATTGCACTCCCTTATAGTATATACAGTATTAAAACATCCATAAATATGTTGATACAGTGATATGTACTAATTTTATTCAAAAGAAGTTTCAAAAATAATATGTTATCATAAAATTAGAGATGTCTCAGTAGCAAAGAGAAACTTCTGCTCAGATTTAAAGATGAGATCTCAATACTTATTTACAACAAGTGACTAGTAAATGTCTGTAGTTTGAGCTCCAAGGGATCTGACTTCTCACTTTTGGCCTCCTATGGCGTCTATGTACACACACGCACATTCACACACACATACACAAGTTCATACACATATACACACACATGTGCATACACACATGTGCATAAACACACAAACACTCTCTCACATACCCATACACACAAAGAAAATAAATCTTTAAAAATATGTACTACTAAGTTCCCCTTATCCAGTTCTTCTCATGGTGCCACTATTCAACACATTAAGATCAGGCATTAGGCTTTATATTTTCTTATTCGTTGAATCTTTCAGTTTCCACCTGTTTCTGTATGGAGTTCAACATGACTTTTCTGCACTATATGTTTGTGTAGTAATTCTCATTGTCGATATCTGGAACTACTCATCACCACAGAGCAATTTTCTCCCAGTCTCAATCTGTCCTCCCAATGGACTCAACTGATTCTAATTTCTGTGTTTTGATCAAAAAGTCCACATATAAACAACTCATATGCCATGTAAATTTCTAACACATGTTTAACTGAGGACAATGCTTATGGCTGTCACTCAAGCTGTTTAATTCAAGGAAAAATGGGCATTTATACTGCTAACTTTTTATTCTGTTTCACAGATACTCCAACATAAACTGCAATTAAGTATGCATTCTTTAAGGACTGTATCATCGCAACATAATTTCCAATATTATGCTTTTTAAAAATAAAGCTGTGATGGGTATTTGTGTGCCACTGTTCATGTTAATAATGATTTCAGTTTCATATGGTATATCCAAGAATGGGCTGAGTGAATCACAATAAATTTATATTTAGTTTATAAAGAAACCAAAATGATGATAGTGATTTTAGGTCATTCACCCTTGAAAAGTCTCTTCAGTAACTATGTACTAGTAAATAAAATATATTCTTTAATGAGTATTAAAAGAACAGAATATTCTTTCTACTAAAGCATGTGTTACAAAGATTCTACTGGTTAATCATATAAAACAGGAGCAGACAACTAAATGTTCCACTTAATTACAACCGCACATTTATTTCAGTAGTAATATAATTTTGCTCATAAATCATAAGCAAAGATATTTTTTAATGATAAAATGTTTTACATTCTTTCTATTCACTTCTGTTGGCTTCTGCAATATGTGATGTGTTTAAACTTTGTGTGGTATTCTGTTTCACCTTGTGTATATATAGAATGTATGGATATGCATATACATATACATCTATAAATATACATATATACATGTAATATATGCATATATTCTGTATATAATAAATTTTAAAAGCAGCTTACCAGTAAGAGTAGCTTGTTTCTTTCATGAGTCTCCCTTGGAATAAACTAGATGTTCAATGGCAGTGATTGTTAATTGGAGGGAGCTTCAGGATTAGGATGGGGGCATGTTTGCTCTTCTCCTTCTGGCATAAACCTGTGCAGACCACCTGCAGCCTCTGTCTCTTTGAACTCATATGAGCTGTCTTCATGTTAATTTAGAGGTGCCTATTTTCTTGGTGTTTTTAAGTCCCTCAGATCTTACACTCCTATACATCCATTTTTTGAGATTTCCTGAACTGCAAAGGGAGAAGTTTGATGGGAACATCACATTTGTGGCTGAATGTTTCAAAATTTCTCATTTTCCCCGTAATGTCTGGCAGTGGGTCTCTGTACTTGTCCTCACGTACTGCAGAAAGTTTCTTTGATGATGTCTGCACAAGGCACTGATCTACGAATATAAGGTAACAATATAATATTGCCATTAAGAATCATTTTACTGACACATGATTTTAGTATAACAGAATATTTTGCTTTATTCTTAGACCCTTTGCTATCTATTCTCAGGTTATTAGTCACCCAAGCAGTGTTTGAAAGTCATCTCTCTTTGAATGGAACTTAACATAAATTATATATTGAATGATTACTCCCACAAGTTTATGGCACAATTTTATTAGCATATCCTGCAGATGAAACAGCATCATATATTAAAGGGGTTTGTAGTGGAGTTGATGCTTCTCCTTTATAAGGAATTAAGATTACTTTCCTGTACCAAAGACACTATAGAGATGCAGCCTCTATATAGGTATCAACTAGGCTTTTCATAGATAGGTGTTTTCTTCAGCAATGGAGCATTGCTATAAATTTGTGGAGAGCTTCCTATAGTCTAGGTAACTTTGGTAGGTTGGGCATTCCCATGGAACCCCTTTGGCCAAAACCTAATTAGACACAGCCCATTCCCAGAACTGGAGATTTATTTGGAAACAGAAGGTACACAGTCTCTTGGTGCTCTGTCTCTCCCAATATTTAGAAACTTTATTTAGATCACTTTCATGTGCGTATATTTTAGGAAGCTTCTACTGTATGAAACACAAATTCTAGTTTGTATTTAATGAAAACTCAGAGCCAGATATTGGGAAAAGCTGGAATATCCGAGAGAGAAAAACAAACCAAAGTCAAATCCTACCTAACCAAGCTCTCAGGTAAAAGTTATAATCCATATTCCTTGGTCTGGATCCTCATCATTTCTACAAAATAAATATCTGTCTTCCTAAAAACTATCTTTTGATGTTTCTCAAACTTACACACTTTAACTTCTAAGTGAGTTTCTTTTATAAAACTGTCACTATAAAATTATATCTATAACTATCCCATCTTCAATTCCCTTAGAGACTCAAGAAGGAAATTTTCTTAACTAAGTAAACAGTACCAGCAAGCAAGCAACTTCCAAAAAATGTAAGAAATGAAATATCTGGCTGCCTGGACAGTCACTATAGTTCTTCTTTATCATTGAAGCATCAATTTTTGGCCTACAGGCCTAGCATGTCTGACAGACTTCTCTGTGAAACAAGATATTCTCAAAGACCTTCATATCTTGTCTTGGCAATGTTTGGCAATTCTTTTTTGTGTGTGTCTCCTACTTGTCCATTTTGAAAATCATACTGTCTGTAGAAACTTTTGTGACAAAGAAGGGCAACTGAATATGGAGGAGTTCCTTTGATGTCCATAATCTTCTCTGAAGTAGATTGGTGCTGCCAAGGGCAGATGTCCCATTATCATAAAAGTAATAAGATCCTATATTATTAAAATCTCTTAAGTGCCATATTCTTTGGACCTCTGAAGTATTTGAAGACCTGTTCATGTAAAATATATGTTTGATCTTGAACATATCTAATATGACTGTAAGTTTGATTGTAATGTTTAACTACTAATTTGCATTTCTTTATATCCCAATTAATTGGGAATAATAACTTTCATGCAATTTGTATTACATTGTTAGATGAACTGTATAAGTACAATACTTTGAACCAGCATAGACATATATATATATACATATATATACATATATATATATATTACAGCCACAAATTAATCTCAACTTTATATCAATATATACAATGTGTATACAATATACAAAATATTCAATCCAATGTAAAATATCAAAAGCTAGTAATTGCTCTTTAAAAAATAGATTCAATAGTCTATCTTCATATCCTATCAGATCTGTACCCCCTTCTTTATTTCTTTTTAAAAACAAGAACCCTGAATCGAATCTCTGTTTAGCTTTTTAAAACTATAACAAATAAGTATTTTTAACCAATTACTATAAACAGAGACCATCATCAATAACTCACTGAAAGATCAAAAACCACCCATCCTATCTCTTGGGAATGTGGGAGCCATGATCTTGCATTTACTTCTTACTATCTGAGAGCAATGGCATCTTTAGGAGATCCTAAAAAGAAAAGGTTTTTGATTGTCAAGTCCTGAAATAAAGAGCTGTATGATTTTTGTCCAGTTTCTACATAACAGGAAATTGTAAAGCTTGTCTCGAGTCCTGGCTACAGTAGTCTATGAAACAGGTTCATTTTAGGTAGCCACATCTAAATTATCCTGAGCACTTTGTAGACAAAATCTAATCTTTGGTTGGTGTTTGTCAGCCTAGTGGCTTTGTCATACATAGTCCATGTGAAATCACCATTGTGATGCCCCATTTTCACATTCGGCATTGTCCTGGATCACTGCAGAAAACTGATGAGACTAAATCCCAGTATAATGTACAGGAAGCTAAATAAAGCCTTCTACTTGAATTAATTAGTACTCTATATTAACATCAATATCATGATAAAATTAATATATATATATATATATATATATATATATATATATATATCACATTCTTGTAGTGTAGAAGTGGGGACTCTTGGTCCCAGGCGGCCAGAGGTCCAGACCCACAGACCTGCAGTCAGCCCCAAACCCTTTAGCTGTCTGCCGCTGCTCAGGTCCCCAGAAATGACTCAGAGGCTTATATTAAGTTCATGTTGTTTGGCCTGTGGCTTAGGCACATTGCTAGCTTAATCTTACTTCTTAACTCAACCCATTCTCATTAATCTGTCTGCCACGTATCCCATGGCTCATCTGTGTTTCTTACATGTTGATATGGTATATAAATGATTTTTAAAAAATTAGATTATTAAATTTGCTTAGATCAGGAAATCAGATGTTAATCTCGAAATGTTTTACATTGATATGGATTTTGGTTTATTGATACAAACTTAAGGTCAATTCTCTTATGCTGTATATATTTTTCTACTCTTGTTTAAGATATGATGTTTATGTAACTGATTTAAAATTGTAATGTAAAATTAAGAAATGCATGTTAGTTAGATTTTTAGGTATACAAAGATATAATTCAATTAGATAGGTAATCTTCAAATATTTCTAAGACCTACAGAATAAGGCATTTAAAATATTTTAAGAACTTAGACTTTTCAAGACAGTGAAACAGATCTGCTCCTGGCAGCACCAATCTACTTCAAGAGAAAAATGGACATCGAAAAAACTCCACATGGAGATTAGTTTCTTTGTGGCATCTGTTAGCTACTGGACATGAACCTGTTCTTATATTGACTGCTTGGCAGTATGCTTTTTAAACTGGACATGCAGGTTCCTTATGAAATTGACCTCTGAACTTTGGCAGAACAGGACATTCAGGTTCCTTCTTTGCAGAGAAAACTGTAAGGTATTCTTCAGGACTTGAGGAGAAGCAATTGATGAATGGGAAGAGCAGATTTCCTACTTCACTAAAATTAGAAGAGACTCTGGGCCTGTCGGCTGAATATGAATGCCCCAACTTTATAAAGGAAATTTAGGTGACTGTTCAGGCGGATAGGTGTCATCTCTGTCATTTCTAGATTTTGGAAGTTGCTTGCACTTCCAGTTTACTTGGGTAAATATATCCTTCTGTGGTCTTTGATGTAGTTGAAGATTAGATAGTTATAGGTACAGTTTTTCTTACTCATTTGAAAGGTATGTTGGATATGAAACTTTAGATTCATAAAGATAATGTAGATAATGAGTATTTTCTTTAATTTTGCTAAATACAAATAGACTAGATATTGTAACTGTAATTCTTGCTTGATGGCTATTTTATTATATGTAATTTTGCTATGTTAAAATTAAAACCTTCCTTTTTGATTAGACTGAAAGGGGGAAGTGATGTGGAAATGCTTTTCTGTATGTTGTAAATCTCAATCTTTAAATAAAAGAACTGTTTTGGCCCTTGTCAGGCACCACAGAAAAAGTAGGCAGAGGCATCAAAATAGGTAGAAAAGGAAGGTTGGAGTCAGGGACAGATAGAGCAAGCCACCCAAGGAGCAACATGTAAGGAACACAGGTGAGCCACGGCCACATGGCAGACAGATTAATAGAAATGGGTTGATTTAAGATGTAAGAGCTAGCTAGCAATGTGCCTGAGCCATAGGCTAAATAGCATAAAGTTAATATAAGCACCTGAGTCATTTCTGGGGGCCTCAGCAGCAGCGGTGGGTGGCTGGGTGGCTAAGGGGTCTGGTGTGTCAGAGTCTGGGCTTTTGGCTGCCCAGGACCAAGAGACCGCATTACTACATTATAGATTTTAATATAAACATTTATTCAACATAGGATTAGTAACAATAGAATAGTTCCTTACTTTTAGTTATTCTTTTGTCCCATATCAGGTGGTACTTCTGACATGATACAGAGATTTAGCATTTTCATTTAAGAAGTATGCTTGCATTTAGAGAAGGAGAGAGCCACACTCCAACTTCAAAGCCAGCTTTAAATTATAATTAAATTGGGACTTAACTTCTTTTACAAATGAAAACATAAAGATGTTAAGCAATGAGATTTTACTCTGAAGAGTATACTGTACCAATAGGTCTGATATTCCTTTGTCTGTAAATTTTTCTGGATAGTCTCCATTCTGCTTTAGACTTTTAGATGTCCAATGTCTTTTAACTTCTTGAAGATAGGTATTTCTAGTTTTCTGTAAAGACAAAACCAAAAAATCTGCCCCAACCCTTTGTTTTTCTTACAACTCAAAAAATTGTAATATGGAAGGATGATCCATTAACTCTTATTTTCATGAAGTTCCTCAGGTTCTAACCAAGTCTTTACTAATTTTTGCAGTATCCATAACTTTTTCTTCACCTGTGGAAACAAAAGCAAAATCCCAATGTAGCACATACCCTGGCTTCCATTGTGAGGTCAGTATATCTTTGATGTAGACAGGCTGATTTAACTCAGTTGTTTATTCTATAGTTCAATACCTTTCAGCAGCTGTTTTTCCTTTCTCATTAGCAATGATGGAAATTCAAAGTTAATAAAGCATTATGTAGTCTATTTCTGAGGGTCTTTGTTACTCCTTTCTGTTTACTTAGCAAATTCTAAGATTCAGGAGACAATTTATTTGCACTATTAAAGTCCTTGTCACAATTTAAGGTTTTGAAAAAGTTATCCAGTTTATCATTTTTTATTCCAACAGTAGTTTATAAATTGGCAATGTCTCCTAATAAACTTTGGAAATCATTAAGTGCCTTCATCTATCTCTCCTTATTTGTACATTTTTGGAATCTGATTTTTTGTTGACATATTTTGTAACCTAAATAATTAATGGAATTTCCTCTTTGTATTTTATTTGTAGTCACCAAACAAGATATTTTTTTCACTTGTTCAAACATGCTAAGGTATCAATACTTGGATCAGCAAACAAGATATTGCTCATGTAATGACAAATGATAAATTATGGGAATTTGTTATATATCTCTTCTAATGGACTTTGTAGAAAATCTTGGCACAGAGTGGGGCTATTCAGCATTCCCTGGAAGAGAACTGTGGGGATTTATAAAAGCTCCAGAAGTTTTGAAGATCTAACCACAGTTAGTCTAGGAGGATCTGAGAGTGGTGATTCACACCTTTAATTCCAGCACAGGGAGTATCCTGTGAGTGGTAACTATGCCCTTAATTCCAACTGAGTTGAGAGGTCATCTTAGATTACAGAAGGAATTCCAGGCTCCCAGGCAGGCAGTGGTGGGGCTATGCCTTAACTTACCAAAAGAGTATTTAAGCCTTAAGGCAGGTATAGGAAGGAGGAAGCCAAGAGATGCCAGGTTGAGGAAGCTGGAAGACAGTTGGATAAAATCTGACTGTGGTGTTTATTCTGTCTAATATCTTCAACTTTATCAGAGATCTATCCCTGAGTTTGATTTATTCATGCAACAGAGGACCCTCCATTTATATCTCTTTATAGGCTGAGAATTAGTATAAGTGGGCACTGTAAAGGTGAATTTTTCTTTGTCTTGTTCTTATAGAAGTATTGTAAAGAAACAGTCCTTTAAATCAATAATTATAATGGGCCATTCTTAAGGTAACAGAAAAGGTAAAATGATCCCAGATTGTTGAGAGCCCATTAGCTAGATCACCTTGTTTATCACTCTAGATCTGTTATTATTCTCCACTTTCCAAATTTCATTCTAATAACAAAAACAGAATTCCAAGCACTGGTTGGTTCTTCTATATGCTGAGATTTAACTGCTCCTATACCTGCTGCTCTAATGCTTTCAATTTATCTTTTGTTACAGGCCATTGACGGACCCATATAAGCTTCTCTGTTATTTAAAGGTAGTGCTGTGGGTTTCTTTGAAAGATCAGCAGCTGTTGTGCCTTGTTTCTATACAACCTGAATGGTTTGTGACTGTTTCTCATAATAGCTTCTAATGATTTTCTGTAAATGCGTTAATTTATAATTTATTTTTGAGTTTGGAGAAATGCTAATCTGTGTATTCCATTGTTGTAGTAAATCTTGTCCCCATAAACTTATAGCATTGTTCATCACATATTTTAATTTTAATTTTTTTCTCTGTGCATGTTGTCCTATACACTAAATCCATCTTATACTTTGTTTTATCTGAGATAATTCCCAATTTCCAAAAACTGAACACTTACCCCCTGAAGGGACCAATTTAGATGTGAAGACAGTGGTAAAAATTATTGTTACATCCACCCCTGTATTCACTAAACGTTCAATAATAACATCATTTATTTGTACTTTTAACTTTCGCCTTTGTTCATTGATAGAATCTTGCCAAAATATTCACTTTATAATTTTCCCTCTGTTTTTTTTTCTTTTCTATAGATTTTCTGTCATTCGGTGTAGTATGTTTATTTAGAATATGTTTTAATTTCTTTAATTGTTCTGGGAAGGTGTTTCTTCCATGGCATCAGGATAAGATTTAATTAAATTTGATGTGGGGCTTTTGTAAGCCCTCTTGGTGTGTTTCCTGAAGGAAGAAAGTTATCATGTTTGTCCCTTGTTGACCTACATTTATTAGTCCAGCATCTGTGGTTGACCTGCATCCATTAGTGTCATACCATCTGTATACTCAAGAAGGGAGGGGCATTCCCTTGAGGTTATTCCTAACAAAGACACAGTTTCTGGGAATGCTTTGCTTAAAATAATTTTTTATTGCTTTCCACAATTGTAACATTTAACATTTTGTTCTTATACCTCTAGAAATAACCTCTCCTACACAGTTACGTTAATAGCGATAAGGCTCTAGATTAATTGTCTCATAAAATTCATCCTCCAAGGGTGCTGATCTTGCTTATAAAGGTCTAATTATTTTTTTACATTATGAGTTTTATTCTCAAAATACAGCAATTCAATTATTATTTGTGTAACTTCTGAATCTGGTATCATTCTGTTTACTGTTACAGTTAATCTCTGCAAAAAGTCTGTAAAAGATTCTTTCAGGTTTTGAATTACTTTTGTGAAGGATTCAGTTTTCTTTCCTATCTCTTCAATCTGATCCCATGCATTTAATGCTGCCATGTGGCAGAAATTCAGTGTATGCTCATTGTATAATGTTTGCCTTTCTATATCAGTGTAATCTCCTTCCTCAAGAAGTTGGTCTTGGGAGACTTTTATGCCTCTGTCTCTGCTTCTTTGTTCCATTGTTTTAGTCCCCTCCTTCTACCATGTTTTCCACTGTAAAAGTGGTCCAGTTTCAAAGATAGCAGTAACCACATCTAACCAGTGCTTAGGGCTGATGCTGCTATGATGACCAGGAATCTAACATTTGTTTTAGAAATGGAGAGTCCATACCATATGTAACAATTGCTTTTTTGTCTCCCCTTAATTCTAATACTTGTACCAGAGCCAAACTAACTTTAATACAATTTTTATCATTTTGTGATTTCTTTAAGGTTACTTGATATATTAATGTTAGCTTTTTGATAACCTTAGGTTGTTTTGTGTAATCTTAGATGACAGTGCTGAGATTGGTTTTTTTATATTCTTCTGTATGTATTTGAATATATTTGTGTTCTCTCTTAACAGGCTTTTTAAAGACTTCCTTCCAGTCATTTACATTAATTGAACTTTTAAATAATAAAACAAAGTAATCAAGCCAATAATATTTATAATAAACAATATGATAAACATTATGAAGATAATTCCATCTACTTCATTTATCTTTTCCTTGACTGGTTCCAATATCAAACCAAGTAGAGTAAGATCACAGAATGACCAAACACCTTCCATTGCCTTAAAGTAATTCCCCTTTTTAAAATATCTCATTTACTTACCAAACTTGTTGTCAGTGATTATTCAAACGACTGTGATGTGGGGCAGCTACCTAGTGTGATAGCAGCCCAAAGAGGGGTCCTAAAAGAAAAAAAAAAATACCTGCAATCCAACAGGAGAAAGAGGTCACTGTCAGAAAAACTTACCCAAATGAAAGTGAAAAGGAAACATCCATCGGTGACCTATCTGCCTGAGCCTGGAGGCTAACTCAGAAAAGAAAGCCTAGCCAGCCAGCAATTACTCCTTCAGCCACTTGTTGCTCTGCCTGGGAAATGGCTTCTTTTTGTAAGGGAGGAATTCATGTTCCAAAGTTAGATGCCAAGTGAAACATGAATTCTAGTTTGTATTTAATGAAAACTTGGAGCCAGATATTGGAGAAGAACTGAAATATTGTAGAGAACATACCACAGTCAAATCTCACCCTGCCAACTTCTCAGAGTAAAAGCTACCTTCCAGCTTCCTCAGCCTGGCTCCTAGTAGCATCCTACACCTGTCTTCAATACCATCTTTGCCCAGTTGTTTCACTTCTGGGCTCAACTCTGCATCATATTCTAGGGTTAAGATAAAAGGTGGGAGCTATTACCATTTTGTAGTTAGACCCTGAACTCACAGAACCTCAGGAAGATCTCTATTTCTGGAGTTATGAGATTAAAAGTGTAGGTCACTACTCCCAGTTGACCTTAGGCCTAGTCCATTCTGGGATCAAAGGTGTGAGTTTCCACTCTCTGACCCTTCTGGCTTGACTGTGGGTGGTCCTTAAAATTTGTATTAGTGTGGTTATCCAGGCTGAACAATATAATTTGTATTAACTTATATTTGTAGATTAGCTTCTAAAACAACGGAAGTCAAGCTACAATCCACAGAAACACAGGAATCTTGTATATAGAGAAGGACTCGAATGGATAGATAGATCTCCCTAGGAAAGGGAAAGAGGAAAGGGGTTTTTGGATGGATGAGGGTTGAGTCCAGAATGAGAGGATCAAATGAGGAAGAGAGTGAATAGGAGAAGAAGAGGGAGACTATGGGGAGGAAAAACGAGGTGTAATCAGTTATGTTAGGTACTTTGTCTATAATGTGAGGTGACATTTTTGCTTTCTTTTAAAAATGTATCATTTTATCTCTTGTGTGCCTTGGGGTTTAAAGCCAGAAAGCTGTTTTCATACATGATTTTTTATGATTAAATTAGTTAATATTATTACGTCCATAGACATACACTTTTAAAATTAAAATAGTTTTGCAAATTATTGCTTATTTTTTTATTTTTCTGATATTGCAGTTGGTCCTTTAAATTACCTTTTCATGTTGTTTTTGCACTTCTGCTTATTTCTCTGTTTTGTTTTTGCTCTAGTCATTTATATTTCCTTCTGCAGTATGTGATATATTTAACCTCCATGTGGCAAATTGTATTGTCACATTTGGGAGCTCAATAGTACTCATTTTATGTACATATATAAAAGGCTATTTGATCCTGTATACATTCTGGAAAATAATAGTTGTAAGTTAACGACTAGATTACTGCAGTAGGCACAGGTTTTCTCTCGTGAAGAAAATCAAGAACAGCTACTGGGGAACCATTCGGAAAAGGAGCTAGGCCCTCCAGTGGAGGCAACTGTTGATTGGCATGGGCAGTATGTGGAGCCTTGAAGAGTGGGGTCAGACTGTGTTCTTGTGCATGGGCTGGCACCTTGGAGCCCATTCCCTGCAGAGGAACACTTAACCCAGTCTTGAATTTGGGATGAGGAAATCGTACTTGCCTGGAGTGGATGTGCCAGGCTGAGCTGACCCACCTTGGGACTTCTTGCCCTTTGGGGGAGAGGATGGGTGGATGGGGAGGGATTGGGAGGAGGGAAGGTAGGGGGAGCAAGGGGATACATGCACAAAAAGACATTGTTTTATAAAAAAATAACAAAAATGAAGGGAAAAATCGGATATAGAATCAGGAGGTGATAAGTCACCCTAACAAATATACCGCTAGTGCAATAATACAATAGACCTTGCCACATGGTACATTATTATATTCACTGTAGTTCACAACATGACTGTTGATCCAGCAGTCTGCATATTGTGTTTTTTTTTTTTTTCTATGAAGGATATCCAACGAAAAAGAAGCCTCCAGGATAGTACAGACTTGATTTCTCTAAATCTTTAGGTCAAAGTTTATAGTGCCTGCATCATTAAGGCCTCACTATCAAGTTCTGATGGACAGCCAATAGAAAAAATGCAGTACTTATATTGTTTTGGGAGTCATTTGGACCTTTTTTGCCAGACAAACAAAGACATATCTCAATATCTCATGTCTGGTCCTAGGATTTTCTTTGGCAATATAGTCAGATATATTTGGATATATTTTCTGTTTTATTACTGAAAAAGTATATACCATTGTTAATAAGATACAATTGTTTTCTAAGCTTTTAGGTGAGATGACCATGCATTGCCTGGCTAGGTCTTCTTTCTTGGGTCTCCATAAGATAGATGTATCATTATGTTTCTGTTTCTGAGGCTACTCTTACATGGTCTAGTAAATGTTGTCATAATTAAGTGCTTGCAGTATTTGGATCCAATTTCCTTTTGGCTCAAATGCCAATCAAAACATCTAGAAATCTCTGAAGTTTCTTCCATTCCTTTTCAGTTCCTCTCAGTCCTCTTGTTTCACCGGATGGTAGTTTACTTTTCTGAATTAGAGTGCGAAACTCGGTCTCCCAAAGAGCAGAGTCATCCCTCCAGTGTTTCACATTTGTCTCCCCATTAAATAAAAAACCAGCCGACTTGAAACTTCATAGCTGTAAATGCCTTTCACCTTCACCAAATAACAAGTCCTATATGCAATTATAAACCCATTCAATTTGCAGGCCATACTTGAACATAGCATCGGAAATATGAAGGACACATACTTCAAGGGCCTGGGCCATATTAACCATCTTATATTTGGCTTGACACACTTCACTGGACAATCACTACTTAGGCCATGATTACTGTCTCTCCATTTCAAGGAAACTCTTCATGAGTACTATATCCAAAACTACTCTGAGATTTTCTACCCTTACTACTTGGAAAGGCACCTCCTTACCAAGTGTGGTTCCTGGATATTATGTTGTACTCCCTTCATGTGATTTTCTTTACACTTGACCTGACAAGAATTATTAATATTAACATGAATTATTTAAAGGAATTCCACACAGACCTCAGGGTTCCTTCTCTGTGGATCTCTCTCCTCTTTCTCGTACATGACTCTGACTTTAAACTTCTTCCTTTTTGCTTTCTACAGAATTCCATTCCTCAGATCATGGATAGCTGAAAGCTTACTCTGGCAGTGAGTAGGAAGCATGAGTGTCTGTTGGCCCTTACAGAACACTGCTGTTAGTAATCTGATTTTCAATGCATCATAATCTTTATTGCCTTGAGATAGAAAGATCCTTCTTAGTCCATCTTGGCTAGAAGAGAATTTTTAAAAATGTATTAATAGCTTTTCATTTCCTAACTTAAAATTGTATCATCACCATTTAGTCTCTACTCAAAAAAAAAACCCTGCTTTTTCCATAATGGCTGGATGAGATGATCTTTATTCTATGGCATGCAACCTATAGTTTACCGATATCTTCTATTAACCCAATTAATGAAGTTGTCTCAAGCATCATTTAAGTTTTCACAGTGTACTTTATGGTTTCCTTAGTCTTTGGGATCTCTTGTTGCTTTCTCATTATTAAGAACAAATAAAATGCTTTCTTTCCACACTTTTGTCCTCCACTATCGATGTTCAGTGAGGTTTTAGATTTTTATTTCTGTTTCCTTTTGGAAGTATTTCTTGTTGTTAAAAGGCTTTGTTTCTATGCTAAATTTATTTTGTTCTGAAAAGATTCCATGGCTTAATGACACATTACATAGTCTTCTTACATTACTTAGAGGTCACATGGTTATTCATGCTTTGTATGTAAAGCTTTTAAGACCCACAAATAAAATATTTTTATGGCACATCTTGTTCCTGCTCTTCCATATGAATGTTCTCATAAAATATCTAAATACATATTTCACTCCTGCATAGAGATAGCAATAATACAACATAGAGAGACTTACTGATTCAGATCAATTATGCTGTAATTTGGAAGAGAGCTGACAAATGACAACAACCTCCTGAGCACTAGAGCTATTTTTAGATTATTGCCTGGCTATTGTGAAAAAGTATGGCCAAATGAAGATGCTATGGATTTCTATTTCTACCAGAATAGTCTAAACACAATACAAATGAAGCACACAGAATGGTGAATTCTGTTCAACTAAATGCTTCTATGGCATGGCAGAGGCACTGCTGTTTGTATGCTAAAGTACTGTTAAAATCATCAGGTCATTAGCTTTGTTAGATTTTTATGTAACATATGATATACTCTTTTATCATGGAAAATACCTGTGTGGGCACTAGAAATTGTTATTGACCATGGCATTTAGTTTAATTAAATACATCATTTGTGGGGGCTTAATCATGTGTCAATTACAAAAAAATCTACTGGTAAGAGGAGGGGTTCATAAAGTGCCAGGAAGAAAGATAAGGGGGTGCTAGAGTGCATGTGATATTATAGGAAAGGGAAGGACTCATTAAAAGTCAATGTACAAAAGCAAGTAGGCAGAACAATGAGGGAGACACAGGGCAGGTAGGGGAAAATGATCAAAATATGGTATGCACAAGTGAAAATGTCACCTTGGAACTTATTGCATACACTAGCCTATGTCTACCCAGACCCTCACTATAGTCCTGACAGTCTTAGAGAGGGCAACACAGACTTGGTGCCAAGTCTGTAATTTAATATCAACAGCAAGCATTAGATAGATATTTATTTTTCCTTCTACTTTTTCTATCCCTAAAATGGTGTAGAATACTATAAGTTGTACAAAATTGAAAGATATGTGCAGAGAAATATAGGTACGGCACTGAGCTGGAAAGGATGATCTGTGGTAAAAGACATGACAGCTTAGGTCTGGTTTCCATGCTCCTCCACTGTACTGAAGATTCAGAGATTATAGTGTTAGGCTGACTACCTTATGACCACAAAATCCTGCATTCATCAAAATATGACATTTCGCCAAAAAGAAGGTGCACGTGTCCATTAAATAATTATTTCACATTTACATATTTATGTGTACATGTGTACATCCCTGAACACTCAAATGTCATGCTATACATATGGAGGTCAGAGGTCAAGCTGAAAGCAGTTTCTCCCCTTTCCACCACTTGGATCCTGAGATAAAACTCTGTTCATCTCCCTTGATGTTAAGGGCTTTAGCTGAGCTATCTTCTAACAGATTACTCTACTTGCCTATAGATTGTCATTGGATTGCTTCTTGTTGAGACAGGTTAGCTAAAGCAAGCAAAGTTGATCAGGCAATGTCAGGGGTGATCTAGATAAGAAGGAGGAGCCAAGGTTTTATTTCTTTTTCTCTGATGCCAATTGCTGATTTGCATGCATGCTTCTTGGCATGACTGGGATGGTGCAGATGGCTCATCCAATCCACATAGAATTTTTCTTTGCCAATCAGTGGCTAATTAATAGTATAAAAGACAGCTTTTGTCAAGGTTTCCAGCAACAATAACTCCTATCCTTACACCTAAACATCCTCCCCACTCTAGATAGCATCTATCCTATGGCTCGTGGATGGCTCCAATGGCTCAAAGGATTATTTGTACAAGTTAACTGGGTGACACACATTCTTGCTAAGTGACAAATCCCACCAGTTTTGTGGTGCACTTCAGAAAGCCCTTTTCTCCAGCTCATCATGTATGCCATAAGCTTTTGGATTTATTTCTTTTTTTTTATCTCCACTGGCATCCTTTCACCTTCCTCATACTTACTGCTGGCATTATATAACAGTCCACCAACCAAAGGAAATCTTTTGGTACAACTTTTTTTTTTTTTTAATAAGCTAATGCTATCCATCTTCATAGCAGTGACAAGTAGATTCAAAAGGAAGTCAGAAGTTCTCCTGTGTTCATGGAGACTCTAAGCTCAAACAAGACTAATTACAAGACAATTTAACTTTCAGAGAAGCCAGCATGGATGCACTGTAGAACTGCTGGTAAGACTATACTTTGAAAGCCATCCAGAAGTAGTCCCTGATCTCACTGTCTGGTAGCTTGTGACAGAGTTACTACCTGTTATAGATCATACAGATAATTTGATAAAGGAATCTCTGTGTTTTTAAATGAAATCATCCCATCTAATAATTTACAGAGAAGTAATGATTTATTATGGGACAATCATTTTGAACTCTGAGGTTGATATTTTCTGTGCTCTAACATTATTCTCATGGAAAGTGTGAGACATATATATTTATTCCTTCCATATTCTTCTTTTTCCTGGATTAAAGTAGGAGACAAGATTTAAAACAGTCAAAAAATGGAGCCTTGCATTGTAACTCAAAAGTCACCCCCCCCCCAGTCCAGTAACAACAACTAGGTGGCAAATTAAAGACAGATGATAACTTATATAGAAGGGTTGTGGAAAAGGGAAATCTGTCACATTGTTGATAGAAATGTCTGTCAATGGAACAGTTGTCAACACCATAATAGTAACAGAACTATAGGACAACTCAGCATTTCTAGTCATGATAGACATCCAAGAACATACTACTCATCTGCTGAAGACGTACCTAAAGCCTTGTGTTAACAGCACACTCTTAACAACAAATTAGCAATTAGCAATGCAAACAACCTAAACGCCATTTTTTGACAGACTGAAGAGCCTCAATACTTATACAGTGAAATATTATTCAGCTATGTAAAGAACAAAGTCTCATTACTTGCCACACCTTGACAGAATCCATCTGTATTTATCGTTCAGTAGTGAGGAGTAGGGTCCCATTATTATGAAAGCAAAATAAGCAAGACACAAAAACATATTATTCACATATGGACTCTGAAAATATAGATCACATAGGAGTCAAGAGTAGTCTGGGGGTTATCAGAGGGTAAGAGAAGTCAGTAAGAAATGGATCTGGTAAATGTTGACCAATGGACACTTAAAATAGCACATATAAGATTGTCAGCTTTGGCTGAACATGATAATTGTATGCAATGTGTTTCAGATGGATTAAAAATATTTCCCCATAAAAACATGTTTAACCCTATTTAAACATCATATGAAATAATCACTTGGCACCCCATTATTGTGAACAGTTGTAGAGACAGACACTTGCTACTTGGCTTAGGCTTCTGCTTTCAAATGTGTGAACACACTATTTCAGATATTGGGATATTGGCACTCAAGGCATTAGATGACATGCTTGGTTTGTCATATCTTAAAAAGATCATCATTGCAAGTAAGATCTTGGAGATTGGGTAGATGGCCCTTTACTTTTGTATAAAGTTGGCTTGGAAAAATTTTCACAAACAAAAGTGGACCTCGAGGACAGATTTATTCCTTGAATAAATATGTCTTTTGGGATAATAGGGAGCCTATCTGGATAGACTGGATAATAAGGAGGAAGAAAAGGAGGTACTGTAGTCTAAGATGGCTGGGCACCTTCTGCAAGGACCCAGGATGATATATCACACATCAGAAAGGATTCCACAATTTCTTGTACAACTGAACACAGTCTAGATAAATTAGTACTGTAACTTAAAAATATAAAGGTCATGTTTAACTTTTTTTTGATAGCTTCATACATATATAAAAATATTCTGATGACTACCACACCCACTCTAATATCTTTCCTATTCCCACTATCCCTGTTTATATGAGTCTCTTTTCCATATTCTTATCATTTTGTCTTTGTTGGTGGACTTTTCAGGGGATACCAAACAAAAAACAATGACTCTTTTCACCAGAATCCATCAGTAGCTAACAATTAAGTAGTAAGAGGAAGAGACCCATTAGCATGTTAATCTATAATTAATTGTTAGAAAAATCACTATTCTGCAGTCCAGTGACAGCATCCAATACTACCATGAGACAGTGGATAAATGCCTGTGTATCCAGAAGACAACAGTTAAGAGCCACCTGGCTCCAACTTCTAGAGCTTACATCTTCCTACATCTTCTGCTTTGACCCATAAGCTTTAGTTGAGGTGTTATTGATGTCACACCATCTGAATATAAGCCTTTTAGTTGAGGATAAAATAACATTTTATTTAACAAAGATATTTATTAAACTGTTTGGTAAAGTGGTGGTTTAAACAATAATATTATTTGCCACACAGTGTATGACCTCCTCAGACATTCTTTTCAACCAAGTTTACATGATCATACATAAATTGATTATTTTAAAGAGGAATTCAAATCAATGAGAGTATTGTTGTTTACTCTCATAACAGTCCTGCTATCATTCAAAATGACAAGCTTTCTTGGAGCCACACTGGAAATTATAACTATGATATTCTAAGATTCGTTGTAATTCAATATTGCAAGAATTCAAAACAAAATAATTTAATATAATTCAATATTGCAAGAATTCAAAACAAAATAGAAAAGTTATTTTTAATATAGTAGTTAGTAGTTTTTACTGAGTGATGTACACTCTATTGCTTTTTTCTTACACTGCCAGATATACATTTACGATACACAATTTTCTGACAGAAACCATTTTTATACAACAATGTGGGCTCACAGAGAGAACAGGTACAATGGGTTGCTTTATAAAACAGGAAGGTAATGTTATTATAGCCAAATAAACTCCAGATTTAGTTAGACATTTCTTCCATCCACGCTTTACATTCTCTATAGAAAGGGGAATCACATACAGTGTGGGAAAATTACAGAGAGGAGTAACATTTCTGACTCTCAGCTATCTGTAGAATCTGCTTGTAAGACACCGAACAACTAAAAATGAATTGGAGCAATGCTCAAGCTGATCTCTCTGTCTTTGCTTCTTCCTGGAACATTAAAAAAATATATGAGCAAAGAAACAAACATTGAAAATAGTAATTAGCTACTTTTCTTTTGTTACCATAGAATAACATCACATAAAACAATGTGAGAAAGAAATAATATTTTTTTTTTTTTATAATTTGAGAGAGTCCATCATCATGGCAGATAAGAATGCATAACATGGCAGCATGATCAGGAGGAAGCTCGATGATCTCATGACAACTGTACATAGAAAGCAGAATGAGAGAACAGGAAGTTTGGTGAGGGCATAAACCCCGAAAGCCCACCACCAGTGACATACCACCTTCAGTAAGTCTCCACCTCCTGAAGGTGCCATAACTCTTTCATACAGTGACACCCTCTGTGGGCCAAGTTTCCAAAGCAGTAAACCTACATTTGTCATTTCTCATTTAATTCAGTACAGAAAGACATTTATGATTTCAATTCAGCTTTCATAGTTGGGACAAGAATTGACCTTAATAAACACATGTACTGCATTTAAAATAAACACAATAAAATCAATATACTTGTTTAATACATTCTATGCACTTTCTGCTTTACTTATTGAGCCTTTAAAGTAGCCATTTTTTTGTGTCACAGGCATGTAATCTTATTACTGTGATGATGGACACAGGTGGGTTATGAGTTTAATAATTACAGAAAAATATAATGAGAACTTGAATCAAACTATCAACAATAATAAGAAATTGTTTATAATGGTACTGAGAGTATTAATACTTAAAATTAATAGTCTTCTCTTTAAGATAATACAGGCTCCTCCTTAAGTTGGTTAGCTTTGAGAAAGGGCATAATTTAATGCAGGCTTGCCCTGAACATCTAGTTATTCTTCTTGCTTCTTCTTCCTATATGCTGAATTGCAGACTGGAGACTATAATCATTCATTGTGTTTTGTCATTGTGTATTTATTAATTTCCAGAGTAAGTTTTAATACTTACTTACTTAAAAATGTCTTGAGAAAGAATAAAAACATCTATGATATGACGAGAACTTTTTTCTTATGTAGAGTTAGGATGCCCTAAGAGGCTGTCATGATACGTTTATCCATCTTCTACATATGGTCAACCTCTTGTCAGTACCATGTCTCCAAGGAGCATAGAGCTTTCATTTTTTTTTTTAAAAAAAAGTCAATTCTATTTGTGGTAATATTTCAGGAGACATACAGCTAAACATTACAAAGATCATAAAAATGACTATTGCACTAGTACTAAGTGATAATTACTTATACTATTTAGGCTATTTTATGTGAAAAAGTTTGTGTATATTTTACACATTTAAAAGTAAAAACATAGTGTGAATACAGAAGTATGAACGAGAAATCAGAAGTACATCATAAAACACTTAAGTAGGAAATTTTTGTCATCTACCAAGACATCATATTTCCATCTAGAGTCCAATTTCCTTTACAGCTCTTTCCTATTCTGTCTGCAAATATAAAAAAATGTGATCTCATGCTCAGGCAGCCAGTTTTCCCTTGCATTTATTTTCTGAAATCCTCTCCATGTGTGCAAGACTCTCTTTGTTTGACCACAATGTGCTTTGTTATTACCAGGCCTTATTAAATTTTTTACTACATATTAAATGGCTTATACATATATAGGTGGTTCAGTGTACACTAAATTTTTATTTGCATTTACATGTGGATTAGACAAGACTCTCTTGTGGAACCAAAACAAGGAATGTTGTGGTAGTACTATTATGGATACCTGCACAATAACATAGGAGACTGATAAGTACATTAACATGGATTTCTCAGCAGTCAAAATCAGGGGCTCTATAAAGAGCTTCTTGTACACATTCTTCTTTGAAATTCTTAAGAAGTTGACGTAAGTGAAGAGTTAAAGCATTGGTGACAGATCCATTCACCAAGGACATAGTAAGGCTTGCTAGGTGTCAGTACTTCCTCCTTATACCTATTTATAACTGGCATGTTCATCAGAAGACACATCTTAATTTAAAAGCATGTCTTCCCTCCCTTTTTCAGAAAATCCTGTCTGGAAAATCTTGTGGATAAGACAAGTTGTATGTCTCCTATCTTGATTCTAACCTTTATTGAGTTGAAGAGAATGGAAATCGCACAAGAAAGCATGAATTCTTGTTAGTATTTAATGAAAACTCAGAGTCAGATATTGGGGAAAAGCTGGAATATCAGAAAGAGGAAACAGGCCGTGGTCAACTCTCATCCAGCCAACTTCTCAGTATAAAGCTATTTTCAAGAGTCTTCCACCTGGTGTCTCCTCTACAGAATACTTCAGTGTCTGCCTACCTTGCCTTAAATATCTTCTCTCAGTTGTTTAACTTCCAGGATCAACTCTGCATCAAACTCTAGAGTTAGGATTAAAGGTGTGAGCTACTACAATTCTGTTTTTAGGTCCTGAACTCACAGTAACACAGAAAGATCCCTCTCCTGAGTTATGGTATTAAAGGCATAGGTCATCACTCAGTCATCCCTGTGCTGAAATTAAAGGGCCAAATTATCAATTTTTCATTCCTGTACTTGGATTAAAGGTATGAGTTACCACTTTCTGACCCACAGTGCTTTACTATGGGTGATTCTGTTCTGATATTAAAGGCTCATTTTATTAAATAAAAAATATATCACCACAACAGAATGCACTTTATTTTCAAGACCTTTGATCATAAGTTTACCTGCTCCCTTCTTCAAATATCTTTACAAAGTGCTTGCTACTATTAGTAGAACTATGATACATTTTCATTAGTGTCAAAATTTATTTTTGGGTACTTGTTGAGGAAGAAATATTGGGTGGAAAATTTTAATTAATTTGTAATTTTTGTATTGATTAAGTATTTCTAAGGCAAATCAATTTATAATTAATCCAGCAATTAATTATAGTATTTATTTTATTAAACAAGCATACCATAAAGTCATTTTAAAGTATTCATAGTTTAATTAGAGAGGCAGGGCAGTTAGTGCTTGTGAAATCCACCATGAGAATAGGTTTTTGCAGACAGGAAATTTGCAGCTGGTCTGGAAGACATGACAAATACTAGACATGATTTTTTCTTTGAAATGGGAGACTTTATAGACACCTAATAAAATTGGTGCTTTGAACTACTTTATTTGTACATATAAATCATCTAATTTGTTGCTTTATATGTTGTAAATGCTCGTAAAAGATGTTATATATGTGTTTATACACACACGCACACATGCACACATGCACACACACACATATAAGTTGCTAGTGAATCATAATATATTTATTGGTAGTAAATTTGATTATTTCTAGATCAAATTATCATCTGTTAAGTAATTTGCTTGTTTTCTTTTATAATCTCTTTTAAACAAACGCTAATGAAATTTTATAAAGGTTTTAAGCTATTTGCTTTGATGAGAACTTACTATTTCCTGTTTGTATTTTGTAGGTTATTTTACTAGTTATATTTCTTGAACTTAAAGCAGTTAAATGTATGGTTTCTTTCTGAAGTTTTTTGCTGTTTCTCTACTGGGAAACTCATTCTCACAAGAAGAACATTCATTTTGAAAAGATGATTTAATTCTATTTTATTCACCGAAAACCAATAAGAATTGTAGGGGAAGGTTCTCCTTGCTGGTATTGACTCTACATCTTCATAATTACAGGCATTTGTAAAAGGTGGACTATTGAATTTTGAGGATGATATGTCAAGTTTAAGAGTGTTCTTGGTGGGAGGGGAAGAAACAGGAATGGTAATCTTCTTTATTTTCTGCCTGACTTTCCATCACTGAATTTTTTGAACAAGTGATTCTGTATATAGAGAGTGAGAGTCTATAAAATTTTGTCACCACATTTACTCATATGTGTATTGAAAGTTTTATAGCTTTGTCAGCACATCTATTCTTATGTCCTTTCCTCTTTATATCTTATGAAAGTAATGACCATTAAACAATTATGTATTTTACTATCAAGAGGTAAACATATCAAATAATTTTGAAAAATTCTCATTTAAAATGTTTCTGAGTCTTCAGTGTATAGATACTCTTGATAGAAGAAATAGAATATTTTTATTAAAAATAGAACATGTCAAAAACTCTGCAAGGAAACTTTGAACATTATTTCCTATTTCTAGTGAAAACAAGTTGATCTTTTGAAATTAACTAACAGATAAGGACAGTAAACCTCCACAGGAAGATATTTTTATTTTAGATTTTAAAAATATTTCTTTAATATCTAGAAATGAGAAGTAAATACTAGCCACATTCTTATCTAAGAGTGGGTAAAGTTCAGAACATGCAACACCTGCATCCTGAGTAAGTTACCTAAGCATGGTGAAAAAATCCTTTAACTGATAGCTGTACCCATGAATAAGAATAAACTATTGTGGTAATGTGTTATATGTTTAATAAAACCAATCTGGAATATCAGAGAAGAGATCCACCCACAGTCAATCTAGGGGGATCAGAGAGTGATAATTTACACCTTTAATCCCAGCAGGGGAAAGACCAGGAGTGGGGACCTATGCCTTTAATCCCAGAAGATCTGAGTTTGAGGGCAACTTGGTTTACAGAGGGAGTTCCAGGCTCCCAGACAGGCAGTGGTGGTGCCACGCCTTTAATCCAATAACTCCAGAGACAGAGATCTTTCTGCTTTTCTGTGTGTTCAAGGTTAACTAACAAATTGTAGTAGCCCACACCTTTACTCTTAACCTGGATGTGAAAACTAGGCAAAGAAGGTAGGCATAAGAAAGACAGGTGAGGCAGTAGAAGCACGAAGAAGCGAGGCTGAGGAAGCTGGAAGACAGCTGGGTGAGACTTGACTGAGGTGTTTCCTCTCTGATATTTCAGCCTTTCCCCAAGATCTGGCTCTGAGTTTCCTTTATTACAACCAGAATTCATGCAACAAATGATGCTTGAAATATCTAGATGTACCATCAATAAATGAAGCATATATAAGTTCTCTGTATTTAAATAATTGTTGTCAAAGAACAAGAATATAAAATATGATCAAGAAAATATAAAGAAAACAGATAGAGTTTCTACTATGTATATGAACATATACATGTATGTATGTATGTACATGGTTTCTGGAACACAAATGTGTATGTAGACAGAGCTTATGGAAAAAATTACAATACAAATTCATAAACACCTATATAAAAACGTCATAATAAACATTTTAAATGAACATTTGATGTTCTTCTAGTCAGTACTAACGTGAGCATTGCATGCCAAAGATAATTACTTTGTAACACATTCAAATTCTTTTTATAATCTCTTCTGAAATTACTATGATTATATTTTGTATTTCTCTCCAAAATGTAACTATTTTGTTTCAAAAATTTAAAAAGCAATCACAAAACCATTATATATAAAAAAGTGAGCACAGGCATAAAATAAAACAATCAAGGTAATAAAAATAAAAGTTCCACTATGAACTAACCCATTACTGATTCAAAGAAAATAATGGCACAAATGTGGTGAGTGCCAGATACACCTGAATATACCCACATGCTCACAAGATTCAGGAAAATTAACTGAGTAAATATTGGAGTAAAAAGAATCTTCAGAATTTAGATACATTTAAAGATCTTTTACTGTTGTATTCTTTATTTCAAAAATCTTGACTTCAACACTGTGAGCTGCTGGTGACATCTTGTCTCAGTATTGTAACGAGAAGTAAAGAGGCAGTGACAGTCATAGTACATAGAGAGTGCTGACTTGAGCCACTCAAGAGAAATGGAGAATTTTAGTACAAAGTGAGAAAAAAGTTCACATCACTTTGAATAATCATAATTATCAAACCACACACACACTTACTGTTCAATAACTAAGGACCGTGGTATGACAAGGTTGATTCTGAGTGTTACTGTTATACTTATAGACCAGAGCATGATAAAATCATCATCAGTGGGGCTTCCTCCAGCAGCTTATGGGAGCAGATGCAGAGACCCACAGATAAACATTAGGCTCAATTCTTAAACCTAGCAGAAATTAGAAGGAAGGATTGTAGAATCTACTAGAGGGGTAGAGGAGAACACAGCCCATAGAACCAATAAAGCAGGGTTCATAGGAGCTCACAGTAAGTAAAGGAACTCTCAGGGAACTCTGCACTAGGTCCTCTGAATATATGCTGTAGTTATTTAGTTTGGGGTTATTGTAGGACAGTGGGAATGGGCTTGTCTATGACTCACCTGCTTTTGGAGCCCTTTTCCACCTGCTGGGTTGCTTTGTCCAGCCTTGATATGAGGCTTTGTGCCTAGTCTTGTGGTATCTCATTATGACATGTTTGGCTAATATTCTTTGGATGCCTGTTTTTATTTTCTGAAGGGAAACAGAAGTGGATCTGGGGGAGAGGAGAGGTAGGGAGAGAGGCTGGGAAGAGTAGAGGGAAAGAAAACTATGAAGAGGATGTATTGGATAGGGATAGTAAATTAAAAGAAAAAAGATGATGTTATGATGTGTAGCAGAATACCACTTTACACATTCAGAGTGTGTGATGGACTCATGTTTAAACACCTTAGTGGTGAGCTGAACGGTCCTTGAATCAAATAAGATTCATGAATGATTATCAAAATAAGTGGCTGGCACTGACATAAGAATATATCATTTGCAAAAATATATGAAAAATAATGTTAGCAGAAATAATCATGTTAAACAAGATAAATCAAATTTATAAACACAAATATCTCATCTCTTATCTGAGATATAGAATCTAGATTGATTATAAGATGTGTGTGTAGGGCATTAAAAACATAAGGAGGGCTCTAAGCAAAAGGAGATAAGACGATGTGATTTGACGAAGAAGGATCAACAGAGAGAAATGTTTAAAAGCCCCCAAATGTTACATTTTAACTCACATGAAGAAGCCCATATAAAATATTCATGTGTGCCTTTATGTGTATTCCTGTGCAATTTGTATGTATATTTCCATGAGCATGTATGTATATGCTCATAAATGTATATGTGTGTATGCTTGAGTGTGTATCTGCATGTACATATGTATGAGTGGATATCTGTACATGTATGTAACATATAGGTAACAGCACTTCTGGAGTTGTAAATGTAGGGACAAGGGTGGGGTAGACTAATGAATGGGGCTGAATTTGAACAGTGTAAAATGATTTATAAATAGGAAATTATAACAGCAAAATCTATTGCTTTTGTGCTAAAGCTAAGAAAATGCAAAAAGATTAAAAACTAACAAGTGAATATTTAATCATGAGTTGAAATCTCAAAATGCTTTGGTGCTATCCTATCCACACTGATTTTGTAGTTTTTGTGACTCTCAGCTCCTGCACGGACCAAGACAATGTCTTGGGTACTTTTCAAGTGGAATTTGCAGTGTTGGGTGAGTGCTGTGTACATGTGCACTGAGGCTTTAGGATGTCCATAAGGCTAATGCACTCCCTGTATACATGGCTACCAAGCCCACACCTCTTCTTGTCAGGTGGAAGTATAATGCTACTCACCTTACAATGCAAAAGGATGTGTTTCAGAAGGACCTGGGAGCACTGCCAGACTCATCACTTAAAAGTCAATAAATGATTTCAGGATGAAGTAAATACCTTATTTTTCTATAGGATTTATTTGCCTAAAAAATAACTTTTAAAGATAAGGTAATGAAAGTCAGGGAAGGCCTATGATCTTAGCATTCTGGATGCTGAGGCAAAAAGGTTGCAAGTATGAGACCTGCTTAAGATAAAAACTTAGTGAAAGCCCAGCCTGTATAACACAATAAGGACCTATCACAAACAGAAAGGTGAACAGAATGCTAAGATCTACCTTCTTATCAGAGTGGTTGTTGGTGTGCCAAGATTTAATTTTCAGTTACAATTTAATTTTAAAAGACCCCCCTCCTCAAATGGAGATCAGAATTATGTTGTTGATTTGGTAATTTTCAAGAGAAGTTCAAGTAACATAAAAGGGTCATTTATTCAAGCAAACAAATACTAAATCTTTATGGTTCAAACATCCCAAACGCAGTGATGATAGCATGTATATATTTTATAGGAAAGTAAACAAACACATTGTCGGAAATCAAAAGCAAGACATGGAGAACAGGTCCCACCAAAATTTAGTACAAATAACTGAGTGCAGCTGACCCTCACATTAATGTAAAAACCCTTACTCATGTGCTTTGCCAAAGACATAAGTGTCCCAAACAGAGAGAGAGAAGAGAGAGAAAAAGAATACATATAGATGTACTATTTTTGCATCTTTTATTAAACCTACAATTATGAAAATTTTAAATGTAATATATTTACTTGCATATTTAATATCCTTGTTAAAATTTACATTAAAATCCAATAAGAATATTTAAGGAGTCCTTTTTTTTATAAGTGAAAGTAGATCAAGCTCTTAAGTATGAACAGTAAGAATTTTTACTTCATAATATTTAAAAACAAATTTGAAGCTTCTAATTTGAAACTCTACATGTGTCTGTATAATTCTGTTAAATGAATTTTAAGGCTGTTGTGACAAAAACTTTAAACTGGTACACATCCTGTGCACTGTTGTGTTTCCACACTCAGTCTCCACTATCCAATAACACTCAGTTCCAATATATTGCAAATACCAGTAAGAAGAGGTACGTGAGACACTTGTAAACCATGTTTGCTGAACACAAGGGTAGGGTCTAAAAAGAATTTAATTTTGCTGCTGAATTTCTGCACAAGTGTTCTTGTTAGTGGCAGGGAGATGATCAAGCTCACTGTGAAGAACCAGAGGCTGACACAGCCCACATGACTTTTTCAATTATTTTATCTAATGTTTACTTAAGTTGCACTTGTAATCAAGTCTACAAAATTGACTGCAATAGGCTGCCTATTTAAGAAAGTATAACAATTGACAATAAAGTATGATGGCTGCAGGCTGTGGGGAGATTTCAGGTGTGAATGAACCATTGAGGTGATGAGAATCCAAGTGTTGGCTTAGGCCACAGAAGACATTAGTAGGCTACAAATACATAGGAACTATTTGTTTCAGGACATAAAAATACCATCTAGAATCTTAGAAAATAGAATTTACACATGATAAAGCAGCTTAGCATTCATGGAAATTGAGATGGATGGTTGCTTAGAGATTGGGCCAAATTGTGAATGAAGAAATATCAAGAGTGTCTGTTGACAGGGAAAGTCCACTTTACTGTTGGGTTGAAGTATTTATGAAGGGAATAGACAGAGTTGCAATGTTGACTCAATTCATAATGTAGAGGAATATCTGCGGGCTTATATACTGAATAGGTAAGAGAGAGGTGAGTCAACTCTGCTATAGCCTGTGTGCCAACACAAATTTTCAAGTTGCTTTGTCTTGAAGAACTAGCCTTTGCTTTTGCTTCTTACATTCCTTTGTGTCTACTCCATTTCTTTGTCCATTTTGTTCTATCTCGAGGCAGTCTCTTTATGTGGTCTAGGTGATTATGGAATTCATGGTCCTCTTGTTTCTACTAGCAATGGAAGACAAGAAACACCACACCTGGCTACATATGTCTTTTTACATGAGAACAGTAGTATAAGAAATATATGTATATAGCATGTATGCACACATATAAATGTGAACACAGATAGATTCATACATAAGTATGTAGACAAACAAATATATGAGCAGATAAATATAAAGATACACACTGATAGATGAGTGTGTGGATATGTTTTCATTTTTGTGGTCTTGAAGAAATACAGTTTAGCTGTATCAATCTAAGGAGACTTGAAATATCCTGATGTAAAAGGATCCTAAAATGCACAAAAGGACCATGTATCCTTTATTTTTTAGAAGTGGTGGACATGTCTTTCTCTGAAGTACCTATAGCTTCATGCCAATCAATGTGTTTTATGCAAACAAAGGGTTCTGAAACTGTCTTTCTTATTGACCTCATTTTCAAGCACTTTCCCCATAAATTATTTTCCTCCTAAGAATAGTGTATTTCAAAAATGCAATTGTTGTCTTGAAATTGCAACTAGAAGGCTGGAAAAGCTAATATGTTAGAGCAGGTATGAGTCACTTATAGAAACAGAAAGTGTCTTGCCTCAGAGAATGATGTGTTTTAAATCTCGTGAAGATTTTATCTGTCAATTTTTCTTTCTCTTTCTTACATATTGAGGCTTTCTTCCTAAAATACTGAAAATGTTCAGATATATATTACTTTAAAGATATTCTTTCTGTGTAGTAAAAGGTTTCTGCCCCAGACTTTTGAGCCTAGCCACAAAGTTTAGCCCTGCAGACCCACAGACCCACAGAGACACACAGATGCTTTCAATAGTTTTAGGCTGATTGGCTTAAGGCCCAGACATATATCTTGCTAACTTTTTATCCTTAAACTAACCCATGATTCTTATCCTGTTCAGACATGGGGCTCAGTACCTTTTCTCAAAGCAGCGTCCCTGTCCTCTGCATCTTCTGGCTTCTTTCCACCATTCTTCTCTCTTCTTCCTGTTCCCAAGTTTTCTTAGTCTGGTAGCACCACCCACACTTCCTGTCTGCCTTTGACCAAACAGTACTTTTTATTAAACCCACAGGCTGGACAATTATTTACAATGAAACAACATAAATCCACTACATTCTGTTTATTCAATCATTCATTCAATAAACAATGGCAAACTTCTCCCTAAAAGAACTTTATTATTTAAGGAGGACAAAGAATCAAGAAAATAATAAACATAATAACTAAAAGATCTGAAGAAAGAAAGCAGCGTACATCTGAGGAGGAGATATTTATAATAGTTATGAACATTCATTTTCTTACTTATTTACTTTGTTATTGTTCTAATGGGACAGAATTTCACAATGCATTTTTGACTTGCCTAGAACTTACCTTATTTAGCATGATGACCTCTGACCCATGGAGACCCACCTGTCTTTGCCTCCCAAGCATTAAAGAAATACTCATTTTAAAGGCTAGAAATAAAAACTTTAAGTCATGGGAAGTAAAGGTGGAAGATTTGAGAGGTTGGGAGGCTCTAAAAAGTGGAGTTCCACATCAGTACTAATCCCTATTCTGGCTGTGACAAAGTTAATGATGATCTTATGATATCTTCAGACTAGGGTACTTTATCTTGGAATTTGGGCATGTTGTTTAGTATCAGGAGCCTAGTCTCTGGGTAGGGTATGACTACCTCTCCAACTGGTGTCTTCTTAGGGGCCAGTATCTGTGGAAATGAACTTACTTGATAAGGACCAGTTGACCAAAGGACAGTGTAGGGATATACAAAATTTGTACAGCTTGCAGGCTCTTTTCTCTCTCATTATATTGTTGATTCTTTGCTTTGTTTCTACTTTTGCTTAGTCTGTTACACAAGAAATATCTATAATTTTCCCTGAAATTTATGTTCTTCCTTGAATATTTTCCCCTAATATTCAGCAGGAGACTAATTCTTAAATCTCTTACCTGTAATTACTGACTACAACTCTTAATCCCGGGAACTTTTCTGACCTAATACATATGAGAAAACAACATTTGGAACATTTACCATGTATCAAAGTTCTGGAAAAGAGAATAAAGTCTACATATACAAAACAGAGGAGAAAAAAAAACCTCAGGAATACATATAATGCCCACTGTTGAGAATAAGTTCCATGGACACCAATTATATTGAATCACAAACAGGATATACTATAGTCTATTGAGGTAAAACGCAATGTAAAACATGGGATGGATAGATTCATATTTATCATACACAGAAGCTTGTGTTGGTGGAAAAAGTATGGTATAGTAATATGGAAAAAGGTTACACACAGGTTGAGACATGGGATGCCCTTCTAGGAATTAGAACTGTTCAAAAGCATATCTTGCAGATATGAAATATTTGCTTGTGTTTTAATCTTGTGTACTTAAAGCATTGTGCCCATGTCTATTAATTTTAATCCTTCTAATTGCAAGTATCTGCCAGCATGAGTGTTGTAAGAGCAGGGTGTGTCTGGCATGATGTTTAGTTAAGCCTCAAAAATGCTGAATTCGATGACCTAAATAAAATTTTGTAGGGGGTGGGGAACTGTATTTGAAGAAACATATATAAAAATATTAGAGGATCTTATGATGCTTATGGTATATTTCTTAAAATATGATGTATTTCTTAAGATATATTAATAGGATCCAATAATAAAGTTGTTCATGTAAACTTGTTAGAAAAAAAACAAAAACCTTGTTCAAGTAAAAATAAAGACAGCTCAAGCTATTAGGGACCCCCTGAGTGCAATTCACCTAACGGTCAAAATTTTTCTTTGTGTCAGTGATAGACCCCAGCAGATAGCATTGGTCAGTGATTGAAATTTTCTAAATGTTTTTGTACCTTAAAAATATAATGAGAACAGTGGAGAAATTATAAAAATATCCATAACTAGTGCATAAATTTTATTTAGTATATAATAAAACACAGCGTCAGATATTAGGGAAAAGCTGAAATATCAGAAAGATGGAAAACAAACCCCAGAACATTCTCACCTACCCAGTTGTTCAGGTTGAAGAGCATCTTGTCTTCAGAAGTCCTCAAACTTAATAAAGGTACTAGCAAAGAGAGAATAATTTCTAACTTCTCCTTTTTTATCTTTCTTTCCCTCGCAGATATTTGAATTCTAAGATCATCTTTCCAAGGGCTAGGGTTAAAGGTGTATGCCCACAACCTCCTGGCTTTGTTAATGGCCTTGAACTCATATATCCAGAGGATCTCTGCCTCCTAAGTGTTGAGATTAAAGGTGTAGGTCAGCACTCCCTTACCTTCAAGGCTTGGTTCTGTGGGTGTCTTTGTCCTCTAATATTCCAGACTATTTTCATTATAAATACAATTTATTACAACACATAACAGACTATGGTTCTGATATGTCATAGATATTTAAAATGAGTAAGTAAACTAACATACAAATGTGACACATTGGTATTTTTTCAATAAATGCAAATAATTTTCAAATACTTTAGCATAGTAAAGAGCTTTCAGTTTTTATGTGTACACCAAGGTTAAAATGCAGAGTGAAAAGCAGTGTTGCTGGGTAGGTTTGGGGAAACCAGAATAAAGAATAACATTTTACTTTGTGGGTAGATGGTAAGACACAGAAGAGATGTGTGTGAATATTAGTCTACAGAAAGCCTGCTCTAACCTGTACAAATCCTGCCTCTGCCTTCCTCACCTTAAGGAAACCACCTCTTTCAAGCCTCCTTGGTTACTTGGCTGCTTTTGTAAGAGAACAGTGTTGATGCAATCCACTCAGTCCTACTGCCCGGTACCACAATGGCAACCAGGGGCCTCTTTTTTGAACTCATAGTTGCTCTATTTTCAGGTTGTAGTATCTATATTATGTCTCTTGACTCTTGTGGTCTCTCTAGGTATTTCATGTGATTGTTTGCTGATTTCTGAGAAAAACTTTCTGATCATTCATTCAGAGGCAATTTACCCATTCTCATAATTTTAATTTCCTTGATGATAACTACAAATTTTACTAATGGTTGTGGTAGTTTAATAAGAATGTCCCCATATACCTGGATATTTAAATGCTCAATTAACAGATAGTGGCACTATTTGAGGATTAGAAGAATTAGAAAGTATGGCTTTTGGAGTAAGTGTGGCCTTATTGGAGAAAGTGTGTCCCTCAGGGTGGGCATTGAGGTTTCAAAAATGCTCACATTAGGTCCAGGGTTTTTCTCACTCGCTTTTCAGATCAAAATATTATCACTCAGCTATTACTTTATCATCCTGCTTGCCACCATGCTTCATGCTATGATGGTAATGGATTTACCTTCTGAAACCTTAAGGAAGCCTCCAATTAAGTATTTCACTTATAGCAGTTGTCTTGACCATGGTGTGTTCACAACAACAGAACAGTGACTCAGACAATAGTCCAGAATGCTTGCATGTGTTCTGTTGTTTTTCTCTATCTAGGCCCTGATGTATCACCTAAGCCCACCACAGGAGTCTCCCGTGAAAACAGGAATAGGCTTTGCCAACAGTGCTTACTCTCAGTGTTAGTATGTGGCCCATGCCCCCTCCTCTCCTCTTGAATGCCACATTCTAAAATGTCCTTCTGTTTTTCAGTTAATGCTGTTTAACTAAGACATGGAAAGCTTCTATCCCTCTTTATTTTATACCTAACTGCTGTAGAAAACCTGGCATAGGGAGGGGATCTTATCTCCCTAGAGTTTCTGCTATATTATACTATCACATGACAACCCATTTTATATTGATCATCATATTTGGATTTTTAATCAATATCTGAATTTGCTTCAATATTTTAAACTCCATCAGTCCATGGTCACACAAATCTATCTGATAATATCTTCTAAAGCACCTAAAATAGGTTTAGGAACAAGCTATATACTAAACAAGTGTTTGTTGAATAATAAGTAAGTAGAGATTTTAGATTATGAACTATCTCTGCATGAAGAACACGTCGAAGAGCCTGGAAGTTTTAACATTGAATGTTATTTCCAACACAGGGCCTGGAGTTTGTGCACATACACACTCAGCATAGTTACATTATGTACTTCATAAGGCAGAGAGTTTTAACCAAATTTTATATTTTACTTAATAGCTTAAGAAAAAATTTGGAATGTTAACATTATATTAAAGTTATGATTTCCACAACACCATCTCTAGTAAGGGCAGTGGGAGAAAAATAAAATAGGTCATTCTGCAAGGCACCCAATGGGCATTCTTTGAATAAAATTCCCTCTTTTGTTGCACCTGCTTTGATGGTGCCTTTCTAACCAAGTTTTTGTAAAATTTATTTTTTAAATTATGTATTTATGTATTTAACATCAAAATAAAAAAAATGATTTAAAAATAACTTTAAAATAAAAATATAAAGGTGTTGATATATTTTGTCTTGGAAATATGTTCATTTGGCACTAAAACAGTAAAGTTTCTAGGTGCTAAGGAGGTAATTCATAGGCAGTGGCTCAGCCCCATCTTGGAAGGAGAGGTAATTGAATTGCCTCTATCCATTCAGTAACTCACTCAGGATTCAAGGATTCATTATAACTATCAAAGTTTTATTACTTCCTTGGAGTATAGGGTGGGTTTTTATTTGAAGGCAGAGGTGATATACAGTTCACTTGTATAATACGACAACCATAGTCAGAAAATATGGAGACTTGCTATAGTACCTTTATATTTAGATTATAGCTTGCCTTGTCTACTTCTTCCATTAAAAAAGAATGAAGAAAAAAAAAAAGAAAGGAAAGAAGAAAGCCCTGAAACTTGACTGTGATTTTTCACCAATGGGCCACATAATGAAAAATGTAATTTTCTTAAAACTGTTTGAATCTGTAATTTAGAATGAGATACATAGTACACTAATAAATACTTTGTGTTTTTCAAAAATATGTTTATATTTTCTTATATGTAATAAAAACCTAAGACACTAGTCAAAACAAATGGTATCTAGTTTATAACAACTACAATAATAAACACATGAAATCATTGTCTCTAGCTGCCAGTTTTTAAATAGACGTTGCTTAACTTCTCATTATTTAAAACTGTAAGCAAGAACAATACAGCAGGGGTTTTTCTGTTGTCTTTATGCTGCTTTCCAATCCTACTTTCTTACCAGCTCTTTGTTTGCAAATGAAAGACAGGCAGAAAGTAAGAAAAGGGGGAAGGAAGGGAGGGAAGGAAGAGAGGAAGGAAGAGGGTTTAAAGGGTATTAATTACTCTGATATAATCATTTCAGGGAATTCTGCAATACTTTACCTACATTTGTCAAATATGTCTAATAAAATAGACTATTCATCTAAGCAAGTGAGTCTAAACAATTTGTTGCTCCTTAATGCTGGAAATTCTAGAATTTGGAATTTATTTTTAACCTCCACATGTATCATGGACTATCTAGAAACATCAGCCATTTCTTACCTTTCTTCTCTGTTCAGTCACTATGTTCTCTCTGGGTTAAGGGAGAGGGAAACATTTTATTTCAATGTCTTTTACATAAATTATAACACACACTTGATTATAGATACTGATTTAGGAGGTGTTTACGTGACTGTATAGTTACTGCATAATTTAGTGCTTGAGAAGTCGGAGGGAACCCACGGAACATATATAGTTATCCTCATAGCACCTCTAATCCCTCCTTAGATTCATCTGTATAAACGATAGCAATATTCCATATTTTTATCTAGTTTCTTTTACAAGCATATTACTTTAAGGCTCATAAATATTACAGTATACATAGTAGGCTTTTATTCTTTCAAATCACCAAATAATAATCAATTGCATAGCCATGCTACATTTGTTCCTCTGTTCCCTATTGGATGGTATTCTGATTGGTTAAGCTCCTCTGAGTATATAAAGCAGCACATGTACCAGTTGGTTGATTGTACATGTCTTCATTTCAACTACCTATATACACTGAAGCAAAAATTTGTTTTTATATTGTGCTTGGATTTTGAAAATTTGCCATATGAACAGAAAGGCCATTATAATTTACTTCCTATGAGCAATATATTACAGAACTCACTTTTCTAGATTTTAATCAACACTTGTAATTGTCTCTCTGTGTTTGTAGCCACTGTATTTATGTATGTTTGTTTGCATTTCACTGATGACTGATGTTGCAGATTATTTTCTACATGCTCACTGGTCCTCTCTGTGACTTTGTATACAAACTCACCATACTTTCACTTTCTTGAAAAAGTAGCATAATATCCATGTCTGGAATATATAATTTTCTGCATTAGAGCTATTGCCTTATTAGTCGTTGTTTGCATCAGATAAGACAATTTTGCACAGGTTGTATACTTCATCTTCTCAGTGTATTTACTCATGTAGACTCCTTTGCAATTCCTGTGTCAGTCTCCAGGTGAAGTCAGTTTTTCTGTTTAATCTTTTTGAGTCCTTTGCTTCCAGAACACACACATCTTATTAAGGGAGCCTAGCTTCCTGGGCAGTCTTTCCATCTGATAACTGGAGGACCATGAAAGCAACCAGCAACAGCATCCACACACAATTCCTCACAAAGACAACTGAGACTGGTTTTCGCTAACTTCCACGCACGCTACCCCTGTCCCTTCCTGCTCCTTACCCAACTCCCATCCCTTTATTCCCTTCTCAGAACTTCTCTCATGGCCCCTTTTCTCTCAAGGTTCCCACATCCTCCCCTCCCACCGCCAGTCCTGCATTCTCAGATAGTTCTGCACATTCCAATAGGTCTTGCTCTCCCAGTTAACCTTTTGCATGCCAACTTTCTCTGGCAGTATCCCACATGTGCACAGACAGGAATATCCTTTATCCAGTCACATAGACAGCCGAAGCTCACAAGCAGTCTGACTAGCGTATCATTTCTTCACTTTTTAAATTTGGTTTATGCAAGAAATGGAGAAGTATTTTTGCTTTTTGCAAAACTCTAACAAAGAACACATCCTACCAGCTTATAAACACATCATTTTCTGTTTGGCAAGCAATGAAAATCTCATGTGACTTGGGCTTGACACTCACGTCATGTGGTTCTAGATTCTTTGTCACGTTGTCAGAGAAAAACAAAGACTCCGAAAAAGTTGGGCTCACTGATCTGCTTCTGAGGATATGCCTGTGTACCGTCAGCCTGGAGTGTCTGCTGAATGCAGAGACATGAGCAAGCTCCTAGCAAGCTTGTCAGGAGCAGAAGTACACTAGGGAAAGGTGCCCAATGAGCCATAACCGTGTGCTCAAGCATTTGTCCACAAGGTTTCTGTTATGTTACTGTTTATCTTCTTTCTTAAAGGTTGATTTATGAAGTTTGACAGGGTAGTCTCTAAACTCAACCCTGAGCTACTTGGAGAACAAGAGAAAATGATATATTAAGTCGCAGTGATCCAATTGCTTTGAGATATTAGTTCCCAAGCTGTACTGGGACAAATGAAAACTTATTAGAAGTGAATATTGATGTCCTTCATATCTGAAAATGTAATTTTGAACAACTTCCAGGAAGATCTTTGTAGGTCCCTTAAAACCTGGATTACATATGCATAAATGATCAATGCCTCTGTGACTGATACTCACTGGCACTATTTTAGTATTTTATTTTCTGAAAATTCCATGAACCCACCTCAAAACATAGATTTAAATTTAACATAAACTGTCAAGGAGTCACACATGGAAGTGATCTACAGTGCTTGATTTTGTGCATGACCAATTATGTTCACAACATAATTATCTAACATGAATGACCCTATAAACTAATTTATAAGAGGTTAGTAGTAAAGATTTACATTTACAAAAGCTATGATTTTTTTATTAGCTGTGAAAACAACTTATCACTTTTCTCAGTTAACATGTAACTGATTCAAATCCAAGCGAGAAAATCAAAGAGAGAAAATAATTTTTTCATAATTTGAGTAAATACTACTTTTATTTTTAAAACTCTGACCTCGTTTGAGGAAATTTTAACTCTATTTACTGTCAAACCAGTATGTATTTTTGTGATGTCTTGCAAGTTCTGACCAGGCTTGAGACTATAAGCCCAAGCTCAAGGTTCTTCCTGGTCTGGACTTTTGGTTATAACCTTAGTTCCTCTTGTCCTCCCAGCCTCCTTCATTCCACTGGGTCCTGAATTCTCCTGAAGCTCAGCAAACATACATTTCCAAGTCTTTGTGATATCGTGAAGTCACTTGTAGAACTTAAGAGCTTTAGGCTCAATAAGAAAAGTCCAGACTTTAATTTTCCTAAGCCTGAGCTTGGAAGGTCATAGATCATGGGTTCACTATGTTACTTGGCCCATCCTAGTGTGACTGTCTAATCAGTTTAGCCTATAGGGTGAAGGGGGAACCCCATAAATTTATTGAGAAAAACTACCTGCGAAATATAAAACAATAACTTAAACTTCTTTAAAATATAAATCAAGTTCCATTAAAAGGAATTAAAAGGAATTAGAAATGTTTTCACCCACTTACTATAAAATACTTACATTGGCTTTATTGTTCCCTGGTACAATAAAGGTAGTTGTCCTAGATATAATAACACATTTCTTTTCCATCTTCACGCTAAACATTTTTAAAATGTGATACTATTTTATATTAACAACCAAAATAATAGGCTAATTTATATCCCTTGTTTCCCTTATCATCAACTCAGAATACTATAGTATTATGAGGCTGCCATCAATAGGATGGCTTAGTATCCCAGGACCCCATTTTCTTTTTTAGCATGCACACCTCTGGAAGCCTAGTTCATTGAGTTATGCATACGTGTACATCCTCATCTACAAACAACGCATCTGGCAATGTTAGTGCCCTTTAACAGTCATCCATACATGTACTTCCAGCTCTAAACCACAGTATGAGTATCCTACTATTAGTAATGACACAGTTTTGAAAGTTCCTATTCAATGTTTTCATATAGTATCTGGGTATGAAGACCAGAGAGGGCAATTTAGCAGAACCAGCCTAAATGATGTTTCTATATGGGGAAACAAAACTGAATCTTCTAAAGACGTCATTAAAAATCATGAATAAAAGGCATTGACCTATAAACATAGTCTCAGAGCACATTAAGAATATTGCTAGTGAAAGCAAGACATTAATTTCTTTTCATTTTACATGACCAAATATAAGCCATAGTGAGTGGAATAGATAGAATTACACAAAACTAACTTTATACAGTGACTCTATAGTCACTGGGGTAGATTAGCTCCTCAAATTTATTTTGGTGATTGGATTTATCAAACTTTTTTTCCCTGAAAGACCTCCCTCACATTATATTTTGGCAACTTCTCCACACCGTGCAGGACAAGTTATGTGTAGAGATATTGCTTCATAGCAGATTCTATAGGACCCCATTATAGACATCTGTAGTAGCGTGGTTTCTTGGCCCAGGGCAGCCAGAGGTCCAGACCCACAGACCTGCAGCCCCAGACCCCTTAGCCACCCAAAAATGACTCCGATGCTTATATTAAGTTCATGCTGTTTGGCCTATGGCTCAGGCACATTGCTAGCTAGCTCTTACATCTTAAATTAACCTATTTCTATTAATCTGTCTGCCACGTGGCCTGTGGTTCACCTGTGCTTCTTACATGTTGCTCCTTTGGGCTTCAGCTTGGTCTGTCCCTGACTCCACCCTTTTTTCCTACTATTCTGATTCCTCTGCCTACTTTTTCTATGGTGCCTGTCAAGGGCCAAAACAGCTCCTTTATTTAAAGATTGATATTCACAGCATAGAGAAAGACGTTTCCACATCACTTCCCTCTTCCTGTCTAATAAAAAAATGTTTTAATTTTAACATATCAAAATTACATATAACAAAATAGCCATCAAGCAAGAATTACAGTTACAATATCTAGTCTATTTGTATTTAGCAAAATTAAAGAAAATACTCTATCATCTACCTTATCTTTATGAATCTAAAGTTTTGTATCCATTATACCTTTCAAATTACTAAGAAAAACTATACCTATAACTATCTAATCTTCAACTACATCAGAGACCACAGAAGGATACATTTACCCAAGTAAATCGGAAGTACAAGCAACTTCCAAAATCTAGAAAGGACAGAGATGACACCTATCTGCCTGGACAGTCACCCAAAGTTCCTTTATAAAGTTGGGGCATCCATCTTCAGCCTACAGGCCCAGAGTCTCTTTTCATTTTAGTGAAGCAGGAAATCTGCTCTGCCCATTTTGGTACAGTTCATCATTCGCTTTTCTTTGAGTCCTGAAGAATGTCTGACAGTTTTCTCTGCAAAGCAGGAACCTGAATGACTGTCTTGACTTGTTCTGCCAAAGTTCAGAGGTCATCTTCCTATGGAACCTGCATGTCCAGTTTAAACAGAATACTGTCAAGCAGTCAATATAAGAACAGGTCCATGTCCAATGGCTAACAGATGCCACAAAGAAACTAATCTCTATACAGAGTTTCTTTAATGCCTATTTTTCTCTTGAGGTAAATTGGTGCTGCAATATCAATCTTTAAAAAAAGGAGCTGTTTTGGCTCTTGACAGGCACCATAGAAAAAGTAGGCAGAGGAATCAGAATAGGTAGGAAAGGAAGGGTGGAGTCAGATACAGACTGAGCAAGCCGCCAAAGAAGAAACATGTAAGGAACACAGGTGAGTCACAGGCCATGTGACTGGAAAGATTAATAGAAATGGGTTGATTTAAGATGTAAGAGCAAGCTAGCAATGTGCCTGAGCCATAGGCCAAACAGCATGAAGTTAATATAAGCATCTGAGTCATTTCTGGGGGCCTGAGCGGGCGGCTAAGTGGTCTGGCATGGATGGCAAGGTCTGGGTCTCTGGCTGCCTGGGACCAAGAAACTGCACTACTACTGACATCCACTCAGTTATTCCAGTGTTTACTTTTTAATATCAGCTTGAAGTCAACCTGATGTTTGTAGCACTGGTTTCCTAGACACATGGCAGCTAATGTAAGACTGAATATTACAGTACAAAAAAATCTAGTTTCTCTCTTAAGTCTTTGGCTATGTCTGGAGCATGATGTTGTTCTAAACAGTTAGACCATGATGGTCCAGTGATAGCCTTAACCTCAACCCCCTTCTTGATTTTTGTGTCTTTTAAAGAAAATATTAAACTGATAAAAACCTTGCTTTCGTCTCTGTAACAGAAAATGATTGTAATTCAACAGGAATGGATGAAATATTGTTTGTGAGGATTAAAAACAATTATTCCAGTGATTTCAAAATCTATATTTAATACTGTTTTGTTTCATTCTGGTTTTTTTTTTCATGAGGTGCTATGTGTGGGAAGATTAAATGACCATTCCAAGACAAACAGTTAGCAACTGTGAATGAAAGTGTAAGCCTAGTAGCTTCTGTATATAATGTTCTTCCCTCTTCTTTATATCCAGTAATGTATCCACTTGTAAATGGGTGTTTAGTTTTTACTTTATAGTGACTTTCACATACAGAAGTTCTTTGTGAATAATAGAAAGTCCCTTTGCTTGTCAAGAAATGCAGAAGAAGCGCTTCATTTAGAATGCATGCCTTGAGCATAGTATACCAATGGCTGTTGAATAAAATTTGGTCTAAAACAAGAGCAAAATATCTCTGTCAGAGTACAATAACAGTGTTTCTAATACTTTTAGTTGAAAATTTCTGTCATTACTGTATATTTCCATTTATGATCTCACATATGTTTTTGTATTCTGTATTATTACTATCACGTATAGGTATAAGATAGGCTTATTTTTAGATTGAGTAATAAAAGATCCAATTCTCTCATATATTCTTGGAAAAATTAGTAAATTTACAAAAACATTTAAGATGCTTCATGATTTGAAGAAAATGCAATATATACCTTATCAAAGCATGGCATGGCAACTTCTTACAGTGTTTGATTTCATGTATCAGTTAAAGCAATAGTTTAAATGCTATGGTTTGGAACAAGTGTCATTTTACGCATATGCATGTGTGGCATGCACAGGTATTGACAAGAGTCCTCTTTTGTCTGTGAGCACATGCCTGTGTGTCTGGCACATGTGTTGAGGCCTGAGGATGATGTCAATTGTCTTCCCTCTTTTCTCTCAAACTTTTAAATTTGCCAGGGTCTCTCCTTGAAGCCAGACATTCAGGGATCTCCATGACACGTGTCGATACCCGTACATCTTTTATGTGGGTTTGAAGCATCAAAGCTGCCTTGATTTGCCTATGTAAGAAATAATTTACTCTCATGCCTTCACCTTTACCCTTGACTCTGCCCCCCTGAGGGGGGCATTACTTGAAATAAAAACTTGGACTTCTAACTATCTCTGTTATACCCATGAGAATCTATTCAGCCTTTCTCAGAAACTTCCCTTTGTGGTAAAGGTTGGTGAACTCAGACACTAAAGCTGAGACTACATGATGACAGCGTGTTCAGCCCTGCACAGAGCATTGATGTCCCTTCCTCTACTGCTCAGAGAACTCTGAGGAAGGGGGAGGGAAAGAGTGAAAATGCCAGCTTCTAAGAATGACACAGCTACTGCAACCATGACCTTACAAAAGTTTTCCTTGTATGCACTGGGCTTGCAGAAGACTTGACCTGTTTGGAGTAGAGAGATAGCCTAATGGTTAGTGTCCTGTGGGGTTTTTATTGGGGGGGGGGGTGCCGTCAGGTTAGGTTTTATAGCATGTAGATTGCAACAACTCCAGGATGATTCAGCGTCTCTGGCATTAGCACATGTATCCACATGCTCTACACCCACATATGCTGTACTCCCACATAGGCACAGACACAATTAAAAAGTAGCTTTTTTTTTTTAATTAAAAGATGTTGATAGATTCTGAAAAAAGTCATTGTATTATCTGTGTTCCAGGTGGGTGCTGATCCCACAAGACCTCCAACACATCTTCCAAACCTAGTGATCACACAAATGGACATAGTTAAGCTTAAGTCAACACAGAGATGGGATTTGTAGGGAAGTGGGAGTGGTGTATAGCAAGAGGTAAAGGGGTACACAAATGTTAAGAGTGACAGGGTTCAGGGTGTGTTATGTTAGTATAGATTTGTCAAAGAAGTATAAGTAAATAAACAAGATGTTTTATGTCATAATGTTATTTCTTAAAAACTAACATTAGTGTACCTTATTTTGCAGTCAAGTTGCATATAAGAATGCATATAATAGGTAAAATAAAAGGCAAAGAGCTGGCTGGATCAACATGCTGATAAGACAGTGTGCAGAGATGAGCCAGCCTCGAAACTGTGATAAGATGACTTGTATTCCTTCTCCTGTAAAGGCTAAGTCAGCATCTCATTAGCACCCAGATTTCATATGCATTTAAGTTCCGACACATCTCCTGACACCACACACATGCTGCACACTGACTTGTGTTTGAGGCCAGTTTATGGATTCTAACTTCCTGTGTATACAGAGTCCTCTGTCTATGACTGATGGTTCTAACCTCCTGTGAGACCTGCAGTATAAACAGGGTCCTCTCTCTACGGCGGATATTCTAACTTCCTGTGAGAGCTGCACTGTATACAGGGTCCTCTATTTATAGCTGATGATTCTAACCTTCTGTGAAACAAGCAGTGTAGGCAGGACCCTCCATCTACAGATGATCTCTATGACCTCCTGTGAGACTCGTAGTGTGGACAGGATACTCTGTCTATGGCTTATATCTTTAATCTCCCATGAGACCTGAAGTGTGAACAGGATCCTCCATTTGCAACTGATCTCTCTAACCTCATGTGAAAGCTACAGTGTGAATAGGGTCCTTTGTCTACAGTTGGTGATTCTAATTATTTGTGAGCTTCAGTGTGGGCAGGATCCTCTGACTACAGCTGATGGTCCTATTAGATGTTGGTTGTTTTCATGAGCAAAAACAACTGTTACTGGGGATAAAGTACACGTACCTACAGAGGTCAAATAGAAGGCTATTGTCACATTGATGCTAACCACTTAGTTTGTTATTACTTGCCTTTTGGATAAACCTATGACATTCTAGTCATTATAATATAGTAACCTTATCTGGTCATTTTAGCCTAATGGAAAGGCAGAATTCAGCTGTTTAGATATTGACCCTTCAAATATAAAACCTCTGAATTTCTTTAATTTTTTTCTTTATATATCATCCAAGTCATAAAGAAATGATATTTTAAACCAGTTAATACTTCCCATCTCTCTTCTCTATCCCTTTTTCTTTCTCTCCCTCAGATTTTTCCTGTTTTCTGACCAAAGAGTGCAATGAAAAGATAATTTTGTAATAGTAAAATTTTGAACTTGAAGATCTATGCAAATTGAACTTGAAGAGGCCCATATAAAGCAAAGTTTTGAAATAAAGAAGCATCTGTAGCTCTTTGCTTTCATAAATAAAATAAAGGGTCCAGGAATGTTGTGTAGAATGCCTCTCCATGTTTTCCAAGCCTTATGAATTAAATACTCTTAGAACCAAGTGGGGCTGTTACTGTGGAACTATACTTTTATACAGTCAATATTGATTTAATAAAATGCTGATTGGTCAAGTAGCTAGACAGGAAGTAGAGGTAGGAGAACCAGACTAAGACAATTCTGAGAGGAGAAAAGTCAAAGAGAAGATGCAGTGAGATGTAGAGGAAGCATGACGAGATGGAACAATGGAGCAAAACGGTACCAAGCCACATGGTAAATATAAATACAAATATTGGTTAACTTAATGCATAAGAGTGAGCAAATATTGATCTGTGGCTCTCAAATTGCAATTAATATAAGCCTTTGTCTATATCTTTGGGGTTAAACAGCTGCAGACAGGTTTAGATCTTGGGGCTAGGTTAGACCTGAGACTTCCTACTACAGGCTGTGAGATTTATTTCATAAAATTTTTGGAGGTAAAAATTTACCAAGTGAAAGAAGAATCAACAATATTTGAATAGACCCAAAATACAAAGGGTAAATACCTTGAGTCATGGTACCTTGGCAGCAAAAGAGATGACTAAATAATGGGAATTACCACATCCATAAACTATAGGAGAGAGACCACCATCCTGATTATAAATATCCTGCAAAGTTCAAAGATTGGGTAAGTCATGTGCAGCATGGACAATCTCTGATGCAAATAGAAGTGTCAAAGAAACTGTCAGTGTGGGAAGACTGAAATGAAGTCCAAGAGAATCCATCATGGTAAATTGATGTAAATTATAGAATTCCACAGAAGTATTAATTACTTTAAAAGTCAGTCTTAAAGATTTTATTTTTGTTTATGCGTAAACATGTATAGGTGCATACATGGACTGGAAGAAAGTTGAATACCATGAAAGCACAGTTATGTGTGGCTGTGAATTGGATGTGGGACCTGAAAATCAAGCCTGGATCTCTGAAAGACAAGCAAATGCTCTCAACCAATGAGTCATCCCCATAGCCCCAAACTCACTTTTAAAATGTCTCAAATGGGAACATCGAAAGAAACCTGCCAGCAAAGCCTATTAAAATTCCCATCTAAGGAGAAAATGCTGTTTTGTTGCAAGCACATAGTAAACCTTCAGTGCCTCATCACTGACTCCCAGCAGCCAGAGTGGTAGGTTTCAGAATAAACACAGTGATAACCTCTGGAACCCTTGTGACACTCACTATACATTAGAAAGCAAATCTCCTCTTTACTTTGGCTGAATTACAAAACCTTCCTTATCAGACTTTTTCACAGAACTATACAGAGACAATGATTCTGGAAAATACTGACCACAATTAGCCACCCTCACATAATATGTTACCTTTACATAACCTGGTTTCTTCCACAACAATTCATGAATTCATGAATAAGTTCATTACCAGCACTCAGATTCACTTACCTAATGACTACTTGGCTTCATAATTAGTGCTATTTCCTAATTTTACAGGGTGTAAAATGTACAAAAATGGATCATGCTTTATCATATGTAAAGTCTAATGAAAGGAGATATACAGGCATAGCCGAGAGCCTAGTATGGAAAACTGTAAGAGAAACATGGATTCTCATATCACATAAAAATCACAGTGAGACAACTTTTTCTCTAGTTAGAATGGAAATCATGAAAAACACAGTAATAGCAAATGGAGGCCACTACATAGTGTTGGTGACAGGTGAGAAATATCTTGGCCATTATATAATGTACATGTGTTCCTTGAAAGCAGAGAAATGGTTTGGTATCACCAACTACTGTCATAGATTATGAATAGGGAGAGGAATTATAAATACAAGACATTTCCTTCTGTGACATGATCTACAAATCTAAGGTTTGAAATCATTGGAAACACCTGTCAACATATGAGTGCTTGTGTATGCCCATGAGAATATGTGTGTACATCCATGAGTATATTCATGTAACACTATTGAACTACAGCAAGAATGAATTCTGATTTTTGAAGCAAAATTGATGGAATTCAAGTGAACTGTATAGTGTGAGATAGTTTATGAACCAAGTAAGATAATCAATACCCTGTTTTAGCATTTCCAGGCATCTGAGAAGCAAATGAAACATGTTAGAGGCAAGCAATGGAATGTCTCAGTAAAGGGCCCAAAGCTGCAGATAGAGGGGGCTTAATTGTTCTTCAATGGGGTAAGGTTTCTATCAGCAAATATACTATGCAGTATGTGTCAAAATGACTGAAAGTGTGTAAAATTTCAAACACATACAATAATTAATAGCTAAGAAATGCAAGTTTGTACTACCCTTATTTTATTAATATGCATTTCACACCTGTCTTGACTTATCACAATGTTCTCTGTAAAGATGTATAAATATTGTGGCTTAATAAAAACAAAAGGAAATCTTTTTATAGTGAAAAAAATGGATCTAACTCTGACATCGGAATCAAGAAAACATATCATTTTGAAGCTGAAACTGAAAAATAAAAGACTCCAAAGACACTTTCTGGTCTGCCTGTATGCATTGTGGGGCCCATGATGGGTGGGTGATGGGGTCAATGTCACAACTTATCTTACAAGAACAAATGTTTTAACCCTTGCAAGTTCTTGAGGCAGAAACTATAATTGTCTAGTTTTTGGAGTCTGTAACTTACTGCCTAAAGGCTTTCTGGCTATGGGGGCTTGTTTATCCTGAAGCCATATTATGACTTCTGTGAACTCCAAAATAATTAGTCTTCCTGGGGCTTTCCTCTGTTAAAAATAAAGTATAAAACTTTCCAATTACATTGGTATAAAAAGAAGTTAAAATAAGACTGGTTTCTAGAATTTTAGTTCACATTAGTTCAACACCTAAGAATTTGCCCTTAAGCCTCTTCTTCAACTGCACAGGCCCCTTCATAGGGGAGAGACTATGCATGCTGAATAACCACATTAGGGTCAATGAGGATTGCAATCGATTCCTCTGCCTATATTATAGAATTTCAACCTTGTGAATATGGTTTGTATAATGGACTATTAATTAGGATATTTACCTGAATATTACAGTCATTCATCCTCAGCATCCAACTCATTTCTTAGAGACTTCCATTTGTCACTCTGTGTGTGTGTGTGTGTGTGTGTGTGTGTGTGTGTGTGAGAGAGAGAGAGAGAGAGAGAGAGAGAGAGAGAGAGAGAGAGAGAGAGAGAGCTGTTCCTCCAATCTAATGATGACAGACTTTCAATGTCCAGAGGCAGATTACACCAATCAGAAGAACAGGTGCAGGCCAAGCCAGAAATAACAAAAAAAAAAACAAAAACAAAACAAAACAAAACAAAACAAAGAAACAGATAAGAAAGGAAAAAAAAAAAAGAACCAAACAATTCACACAGAGACTCCCTGCTGGACCAGAGACCACACCTGCAGCCAGAACCACAGGTAGGCAGCCAACCAGTAGACATCTTTCACCCACCCAGTGCCATCAATCTTCACTTCATCCTTGTTTTCAATTTTGGCAGATAAACTTGCGACATCAAATGCCAAGCTAAGCTTAAAAAATCCAGTCCTCAACTTGGACAGAGGTGTCATAAAATTACACTGGCCCCCAGAAATAAGGACACAAAGACCAGAAACTCAAAGAGAAGAAAGAAACTAAGGCGTAAAATAACTATATATGAAAAATAAAGTCAGAAATCAGTACCTAGACCCATAATTTTCCCAAACACAGATGTATTAGTAACAGTGGAAGAATGTGATCAACAACAGCTAGGTCAATAAAAGATCACCAGAGCACAGACATCCCTTGACGCAAAAACGTGTATTCCAACACAGCTGATAAAGAATCACCTTTATAGAAGTGATAGAGATCCTTAAAGAGGAAATTTTAAAAATCCCTTCAAAAATTACAGGAAAAGTCAAACAAAAAAGTGGAGAAAATAAATAATTCCCTTAAAGAATGCCGAGTTCAAAGAGAAAAATTAAAACAAGTGAGAAAACAATTCAAGTCCTGAAAATGGAAATGAAAAACCTTGGTAAGTGATTAGAAACTAAAGGTGCAAGCATCACCAGCAGAATTCAAGACATAGACGAGAGAATCTCAGGCATTGAAATACAGGAGGGGAAATAGATTCATTAGTTAAATGAAATATTAATCCTGAAAACATTTTAAATCAAGGAAATCTGTGACACTATGAGAAGACAAAACCAGAGAGAATAGCAGGAATCGAAGGAGAAGAATCCATGCCTAAAAGATCAGAAAAATGCATTTAACACAATTATAGTAGAAAAAATTTCTAATCTAAAGCTGGAGATGCCTATACAGTTACAAGAAGCTTACAGAACACCAAATATATTGGACCACAACAAGGAATTCCCCATGCCACATAATAATCAAAGCACTAAACATACAGAACGAGGAATATTAAAAGCTGCAAGGGAAAAAACCAAGTAACTTATAAAGACAAACCTATTAGAATTATACTCATCTTTTCAAAAGAGACTCTAAAAGGCAAAATACCTGAAAAAATTTCTTGTAGACTGTAAGAGAGCCTGAATTCCATGCCAGATGTCTATACCTAGCAATATGTTCACTCACCAAAGAACAAGAAAACAGGGTATTTTATGACAAGTCAAATCTGTACAATGCCTTGTCACAAATTCAGAACTACAAAAACGACTTGAAGAAAAATTTTAGCACAAGAAGGTTAGGAGGTTAATTACACTCATGAAAATACAGGCAACAAATAGTCTCACACAAGCAAAATCAAAGAAGAGAAATACACACACACACACACACACACACACACACACACACACACACACACCACCAACACCATCAACAACTGAATAATAGGAATTAAAAGTCATTGGTCATTAACTTCTCTCAATAATACAGGACTCAATTGGGCACATGCTAATAAAATAGACAGGAAAACAAGACACATCCTTCTGCTACATATCAGAAATAAATCTTAACATTGAGAATAGACTTTACCTAAGAGAAAATGGCTCAAAAAGGAATTTTTAAGTAAGTGGATTCAAGAATCAAGAAGGTATAACTATTTTAATAACTAAAACATATGTTTCAAACTAAACTTAATCAAATGATATGGAGAAAGACATTTCATACTCATCAAAGAAAAAATTTATCAAAATAATGTTTCAATTCTGAACACCTATGCCCCAAATTCAAGGTCACTCATACCTGCAAGAGAAACATTTCTAAAGCATAGGTCACTCATTGAACCCCACACATTAGTAGAGTAAGACTGTTGCATGAATAAAGGAGACTCAGAGCCAGATCTCAGGAAAAGGATGAGATATCAAATCTCACCTAGCTATCTTTCAACTCCCTCAGCCTCACTCCTTGTGACTTTTACTGCCTGATTTGTCTTTCTATGTATGCCTTAAATACTCCATTCACCTAGTTGTTACACATCCAGGTTAAGATTAAAGGCATGGTATCACCACTGCCTGCCTTGGAGTCTGGAACTCCCTCTGTAAACTAAACTGGCCTCAAACTCAGATTTGCTGGGATTAAGGGCATAGGTCTCCACTCCCAGATATTCCCTGTGCTGGGATTAAAGGTTTGAGTTACCACTCTCTGATCCTCCTAGACTGACTATGGGTAGGTCCCTCTGATATCTCAGATTGTTTTGATTACATTTGAAACATATCCCTACCAAAGACTTCAATAGACTCTCATTAATTGACAGGTCATCCCAACAGCAACTAACAGAGAAATAATAGAACTGACAGGTGTTAATAATAAAATTGATCTAACAAATGTGTACAAAACATTTCACCCAATCACAAAAAAATATATCTTCTTCTGAGAACTTCATAAAATCTTCTCCAAGACTGACCATAAGCTTGGTCTCAAATTAAGTCTCAACAAATACAAGAAAATTGAAATAATATCCTTTATCTTATCAGACCATCATATATTAATGCTGTATTTTAACAACAGAAACAATGGAAAGCCTAAAAACTAATGGAAACTGAAAACTCCCTACTGAGTGACTACTGGGTCAAGACAGAAATGTGTTCCAAGCAAACCTGAGCTATTGTATGACAACCTATCTTGAAACTTAAAAATGACTAAAGAGTTACAAATTGTAGTTTCATTACTCTTGTTTCTAAAAAGCTAATAAAATATATTTTGGAATTATCACTATATTCTAAAGAGGATACCAAGTCTGGTTTTCAAGGTAGCTAAGACACAGAGTGCCACTGTAGGGTATACCCAGCAAGATACCAGCATTTAAGACTAGTAGCAGCATGGACCTCTAATTTTCTGTACAATGTGTAAGGAGACATGAGGGAAGGGTCATCTTGTGGGGTACTCAAGGCCACTCATTTATGGTATGTCATGTACAATCATACCAAACAACTCTTATACCTGTGACCTTACTTCAGACATTGAAATAAGATCTGAACATAGTGGTCAGTTTTGTCCAGAGAAAATATAACATGTTTTCTGTGGGATGGCCTTTCTGTATTCTGGGAATATGTGTTGCTACTATTGGTTAATAAAAAAAGATACTTTGGTCTATAGTAAGACAGGATATAGCCAGGTAATACATTCAAGGGAGATATAGAGAGAATAAAGGAGAAATCAGGAGAGACACAACCCACCTGTCCCCAAAAAACAAGATGTGACTGTACCAGTAAAGCCACTAACCATTTGGTAATAGATGAATAGAAATGGAAAAATTTAAGATGTAAGAACAAGATAATAACATCTTTACCCATAAAACTTCTGGCTACAATTGGCATCCAATGTGAGGCATTGATCTATATAGATTTGAAAATCTTTAAAAAATATGCTAAAATGGAGTCAATAACAGCTTCCTAGTTCATGTCACTCACTACAAGCTATGGACCTATGGTACAAAAACACTTCTCTTAGCTGCAGCAGGCTTTGTCAGCAACATGGTAAACATCCAAAAGTCTCTCCATGACTGAAGGTATCGAGAGTCTTTGCCCAGCCACTGCCTGAGAGCACAGATACAATCTTAGGAACATGTCTGCATGCTTCTTAATACTACTTTCTAGAATTGGGGAGATAAGCATAACTCTTTGCTACATGTGCCATGCTGAAAAATTGAGAAGGGTGGCAGCTGTAGCCAGCCACAGCTTTGTGCAGTTTAGCAACTTAAAAACTCTGCTGGTAAGAAAAAGATTCCAGATACCCAATACAACAGATTCAGATGGAAATAATCCTCTAAGATTGTACATGTTTATAAAATGTGTATTAAAGTGTACATAAACGTAGATAAAACAGAAAAATACAGGTAATTATATAAAAAATAATTAAAAATAAAGTCTTTCAAGAAACAGTAAAAGTAATTTAAAAAGCCATGTAAGATGTAAAATACACAGAGAATATTGATACTGTATATTATTGTGTTATCTTTGGAATTTTTTAGTTGCTATGAGACATTTGATTGTATGACTATCAGTTATAAAAACAAATATATCTTAAAGGTATAATCTTCACTTCAAAATTTGAGTCTAAGTACATGTTGCTTTGGAAAAGAGGCTCTGCATTTGTTTCCATAAAGCAAGATGCTTTGATTTGTTCCATGCTAAGATAGGTCAGATTTGATTGAGACTTCCTAAACCTTGACAGATGATATCTATCACAAAGGCTATAGCTGTTCTTCCTAGGACTTGACCATTTTCTTAAAATTTTTAAAGATTACCATAAGATTACTTGTGCCTCCAATCAGTAGAAAGTAATATATAAAACTGTAGAGTGAGGTTTCTGTCCCGGACTTTTGGGCTTAGCCTTAAGGTTTAGACCCACACAATGGCAGACCCACAGAAAAACTCAGGTAATTACAATATGTTTAGGCTGATCAGCCTAAGGCCCAAACATATAACTTGCTAACTCTTTATCCTTAATCTAACCCATGACTCTTATCCTATTCAGCCATGCAGCTCAGTACATTTTCTCAGAGCAGCATAGTTGTCCTCTGCTTCTTCTGGCTTCTCTCTGGCATTCTGCCCTGTTCTGCCTGCTCCTAGAGTTCTCCTAGTATGGTAGCTCCACCCACACTTCCTGTCTGCCTTTGGCCAATCAGCACTTTCTATTAAACTCATAGACAGGACAATTATTTACAGTGGAACAACATAATCCCCCTACATATCCTCTTTTTTAAAAACAAAAAGAACTCCAAATCTAATATTTCCACCCCATTATCTATAATAACTTATAAACAACACTGTAAATAAACACAACATCAATAATCCATGTTTTGGGAATGTGGGCATCATTCTCTAGGCTACTTCCTGCTGAATGAGGGCTCTGGGATTCTCATGGGAATCCAAAGAAAAATGTAAGATTATTCACAAGTCTTTAGTGGAGTAGTCTGTAAGGCTGGGCCATCTCAGCCAGTTTCCTTAAAATTGTTCTGGATACAGAGCTCAGGAAACTTCAACAGAAGTGCTCTGAAATGCTGAATTATCTGAGCCATCCATTTCCACTGGAGATTTTTCAGGGGGTCTTCCTCTATCAACGTTTATGTTTTTTATCCAGGAATAAATCCACAGCCTCTCATTATCTGTGAAAATAAAAAGAAAAACTCGTCTCCAAAGTAGCATATTTTTGCATTTTAATTTTAAAGTAAACTCAGTTACAAAATATATAGGTTGAATTAATCCAACAGCATTTATAATCAACTGGGTTTTTTTTTTTTAGCAGCTTTTACATTTTCAGTCAAGAAACTTAAAGATAAGACAATAATATACACTATTCAGATATTCTTTGTATTTTGCATCTTTATGAAGCTTATTATTTATTTATTTATTTATTTTACTCTATTTCTTTTTTAAGGGCTTTCTCTACCTTTTCTTTTCTTTCGCTAAGCCTATACACACACACACACACACACACACACACACACACACACACACGTATATACATATATATATGTATATATATATATATATATATATATATATATATATATATATATATTTCAACACACTCTAAACCACTTAAACTTTAAAAAAAAAAAAAACTGTCTTTACTATGTATTTATTTCTTAACTTTTTCTGTCTCTGATCACATCATTGCTTGGCTAGGTGATTAACTCCACCCAGATTCTCCAATTTCTTTCTGTTTCTGAACACACCTTTAATCTGCCAGGGTCCTTGGCTAAGAATTAAAAGTTGATAGGATGGATCAAAGGCTCCATCCAGCTTCTAGTCTCATTTCATAGAATTTATTTTTTTTAACCCAGGTACTCTGGGGAATTTTAGGGTCCATACAATTACCAAGTAAAGCTTTGTCATCTGCTGCTTATGAACTCCATTTAAGTATTTGGCAGCAGGGCCTCTTAAAAGACTCACAAGTGTTTTGCTTCAAAGGCTGAATCAGGAACCTTCTATTACAAAAGCCAAGCCTCAGTTTGCCTCTGGTAAACAGAGTTTATCCAAGAAAATGACACCACTAAAAAGCCATCTTTGTCTCTGTCCCCTTTTTGTCCTTATGAACAGAAACCTCAAATATATCATTTATAACTTTTTCCTTATATTGAGGGTCCTGTGAGACTTGGGAAACAAGCCATTTTACACCTTAGGTTGCACTCCAAAAGCCCACCATTGTAGGCCAAGCCCACATGCCCCACATCGGGCACCATCTGTAGAATGAAGTTTCTTTCCTAGACTTTCGGGCCTAGCCTCAAGGTTTAGACCCACACAACCACAGACCCACATAGATACTCAGATGCTTACAATAGTCTTAGGCTGATCAGCCAAAGGCCCAGGCATATAAATTGCTAACTCTTTACCCTTAATCTAACCCATGACTCTTTTCCTGATCAGACATGCGGCTCAGTACATTTTCTCAGAGCAACATGGTTATCCTCTGTTTCTTCTGGTTTCTATCTGGCATTCTACCCTATTCTGCCTGTTCCTAGAGTCTTCTTAGTCTGGTAGCTCCACCCACACTTCCTGTCTGCCCTTTGCCAATCAGCACTTTTTATAAAACTCATAGGTTGGGACAATTATTTACAATGGAATAACATAATCCCCCTACATAAAATAATGCACAATTTCAAAATATTGTTTGTAATTTTTTATTTAAAGGGGGTTGAATATATATAATTAATAGTCATAGTCAAACTCTAGAGAAAAAAGAGAAATATGTTAACAATAAGATAAATTAGTAAATCTACTTTAATTCAGAAAACAACTGTTAACCTCAAAATACATTACATTGGTATGGAATTTGCTTCACTAATAAAATTAAGAGTTAATTTTGTTATACTGTATTTATATTTTTACTCGTATTTAAAGTATTATGTTTATGTACTTATTTTGAATTGTAATATAAAATGAAGAAATATAGATTAATAGTCATCTATGATAATCAAACTTACAGTCATGTTAGTATATTTTTCTGGGTGTACAAATATATATTGGAACTAGGTAGGTACTATTCAAACACTTAAAAAAATCTACAGAATATGGCATTTAAATGTTTTTTAAACATGTAGACTTTTCTGAAAACTGAGTAATTACTGCTCTTAGCAAAACCAATTGCTTCAAAAAGGATGATGAGTTTTAGAGAAACACAGTATAAAATTTTGTTATAATGTATTAAAGGCTATACCCATTTGGGCAAGAAATTTATCTTGCCTGGACTTCGTGACAGTATATTGTATAAACAAGACATGTAGGACCCATAGGAAAGTGACTACTGAACTTTTCCAGAAGAATATGAGATGGTCCTTCAGGTTCCTGCTTTGCAGAAGAGACTGCCAAGAATTTTGCAGGACATCGGAAGAAGTGACTATTGAACTTTGAAAAAATGGATGAAACAGTCCTTTAAATCTCTTGCTTCACTGAATAGTCTGCCAGAGACTCTAGAGTTGTAGGCAGAAGATGAATGACCCAATGTTAACATTGGGTTAAATGTCTAGACAGCCAGATACCTCTGCAACTTCTAGAACTTTGAAATTTGCTTACAATGCAATTTCTATTTACACAGATAATATTATATCCTCTAGGGTCTTTAGTGAAGATGAAGACTGGATTGTTATAGTTCTAATTCTACTTAGAATAAAAAACAACTTAGATATGAAGATTTAGACTTAAAAATAGAACATATGATAAAATATTTTTATTTAATCAAAAATATGAAGAATAGATATTGTAAATGTATTTCTTACTTGATAACTTTTGTTATCTGTAATTTTACTATATTAAAGCAAAAACTTCTTTTGATTAGATAGAAAAGGGAATGTGCTGAGGAACATTCAGTAATTGTTAAACTAAAGTTTTAATTATTTATTACTTGTTCTAATATAATAAAAATTGGTGTGTTACTTGATCAGTTACTCTTTCATTTCTGTAGGAGGACCACATTGTAAAAACCCGCAAAGACCAATGCAATTAATCAGAGATCATAAATAATAATCAATAAATTAAAAAAACATAATTTTATATATTCAAGTACTCATGTTTTAAGAAGACCCATAACACATAGCAAAAGTTCCTTGACACTGATGTAGTTTTGATGTATGTCTTCCTTAAATTTACTTATTTTATGATAATCCCAAATCCAACAATAAGAAGTGGAACTTTTGAAAAATGAGTATGCCATTAAAATAGAATACATGAGTTGAAGGCCTTACAGTACTTGGAAGGGCAATAATTGTGTTTGTTTATGAGTACTTAATGAAATGTATACTGGCTGTCACCAGGCACAGGGACTGTGGTAGCCTTGAATCTTCTCTTTTGCCTCCATTTGTCATAGAATTCTATCATTTAGGAGCCACAAAGTCTAATACATTTTTCTGTACTTCTGTGTGATTTTTCATCCAGAAGTAAATATTTTTTTCTCAAAATTGTAATAATAATCAATGAAGACTTTTTTGAGATACAGTAATTATTATCTGTTTGAAGTTTCAGTGATATACAAATGTTTCACTAAATGTTAGGGATTTTGAAATGTTGGACCGATGCAGGTATTTAATAATGGAAAATTTATTTAATAATTTATTTTAAATTTACATATTTCTAGGCAGAAATACACAACTTACAGGGATTATTAATAGCAGAGGTTGGCAAATACAACTCCAGGATTCTGTACCATGGTGTGGGAATGCCTTTCTGTATGCTGTGAATATCAATCTTTAAATAAAGAAGCTATTTTGGGCCATGACAGGCACCATAGAAGAAGTAGGAGTAGAAATCAGAGCATAGGTAGGAGAAGCAGGGCAGAGTCAGGCAGATCAAGCAAGCTGCCCAAGGAGCAACATGTAAGGAACACAGGTGAGCCATGGGTCACGTGGCAGATAGATTAATAGAAATGGGTTGATTTAAGATGTAAGAGCTAGCTAGCAATGTGCCTGAGCCATAGGCCAAACAGCATAAAGTTAATATAAGCGTCTGAGTCATTTCTGGGGGCCTGAGCAGTGGTGGCTGGTGGCTAAGTGGTTTGGCACGGCAGGGTCTGGGCCTCTGGCCGCCAGGGACCAAGAAACAGCTCCCACAACAGTACCATGTACTTCACCTCCTGTGATATATTCAGAGATGCTAAATTTTTTCTTTGAATTCACATCACATGCCACTGTTCAAAATCTAAGCTTCAGGTGTGATATAAAGAAAGGAGAGGATATAATTTTAACCAGGTTCTGAAGTTAAAAGATTTAGTTAGATGAAGACAAGTAAGAAATATACTCCAGACAGAATTGATAGAACACAAAAAAATAAAAAAAAAAAATGATGGATATTTCTGTGTTAGAAAGAAATAGAGTTGCACCAATACTACAAGTATCTCTGGCAGAAAGCAGAAAGAGACATACAAAATCTAGAAAGACAGATTCCACATAAGAAAAGGACACATTGACACATTTATAAATGTGCATCTTTTAAGTTCCTTGAGAATTCCTGCCAAAAGGCTGCATGTAGCTGATCTCCATGCTGAAATAATTCACATAATATAATCTTTTCTTTCTCTTCATCATCTTATTTCTAGTACTTGCTAATATTCATAGTTTGTCTACTATGGGGTTTTATTTTAAACTTAATAAAATTGTTGGAGTAGTTCCTTCTCTGTTTCTAAAATAAAATGAGGAACATAACTTATGCAAGAAAAGATTAATTCTAGCTGATAGTCTGCTATGACAAAAAATTTTAAAAAAAAAACCAACCAACCAACCAAACAAACAAAAAACCTAAGGTCTTAAATGCCAGGACAGCTGGGATCTCCAATCTTCAACTGCAAGCATGAACCAGGAAGAGTGAACTGGAAATCATACAGCATAATCTTAAATCCCACCCTTCCCCAATAATGTGCTTCCTTCATCAAGACCAACTGGAAGCAAGTCAAATGCATCAGACTTTGGGAGAATTTCTTATACACTCACATTCTATTGCCTAGTAAATACACTACCCGATATATACTATAGACTTAATCATCATTCATAGAATTTTCTTTTGGGGCCGTTTAAAAAAATCTCCATAACAGAATAAGATTCTTGTATTTATTATACACATAATTTAATTTACATAGAGAACAGCCAAAATATTTGGTTACTACTAGCAAATTTTATGTCTAAAGCCACTGAGAATCCATACTGACAACTTCAGTTATACAACATTAAACAATCAGACTAAACTGTATTCCATTTTAGATTTTAAGTATGGTGGGAAGTCGGAAATGAATTTACAGTTCACTTACATCATTTGTACAAAAAACTATTTTTTCTCTAGGTTCTGAGCAATTGATTTTTTTGAATGATTTAATTAGTTAAAACAAGTTTTTTTTTAAGATTGGGAAGAAAAAGTGCCAAATGAGATCCATTTGCTCAAATATGAGTTATTTAGTATTAATGGTTGGCTACTGGGAGATTTATTTAACTAGTTTCATGTCTAGTACCCAAGGTAACAACAGCTATCCCCACCCTTATCCCAGCAGTGATATTGCTAAAAATGAGCTCAATTTGTGTTCATAATATGAGTTGAATGGATTCTCGGAGCCGGGCAGTTTGAAATGCGTTATCATTTTAATAATTATTAGGATGCTCAAAACCAACAAGGGTGAAAATAAGAGCTAGTCTGTGAAAACCAACTGGATCACGGGTGCCGCTTTCAGGAGCCACCCTGGAGTCTTTGCTCTATGCCTAGGCTATGCATGTTGACTCATTGCCAATAGGAGCTGATGTGGGGATATCAGAGTCAATGGGGCCAACATGGACCATCTTCACTGTGCACTAATTCACATAAATAAAAAATTTATTCAGTTTTTGAAACAAGTTGCAAATAAATAGTTACTCACTATCAGTGTCTACTAATTTACTAAATACTAAGTATGTGTTAAATTGACAACTAAAATGTTACATATGCATATATAATATATATTGCACACAGAAATATATATGAAATTATGTATATATAAATTAATTTTCTTTACAAAGTGTTCATATGTAAAATCTAAACTATATGAAGAACTTAATTTTACTTATTTATGCAATGTAATTAAGGGGAATAATCTGATATACAGATTGATAATTGGTATTCTAACAAAGGATTGCAAAAATAGATATTTCTTCAAGAATGTTTCTAGATGTTCATCATTATAAATTCTAATGTAAATTACTTTTTTGAGTTTTGAAATAATCTTGGAAGTAATGTATGTTTTAAAGAAAATAAGACTAGATTTTTATAATTCCCTGATTGTATAGAGTTGGATTGTATTCATATATTATTGGATTATTTTCATTTAAATTTTAAAAAAATAAGCAATTGTTACTGTAAAGTTTATACAGTTAAAATTCAAGACATAATTGTATTTATCTGAACATCATATATAAATACTATTATTTTGTGACACACAAAATAGAAAGAGATCAATGGGACTTCAAATCCACAAAGCCCTCTTTCCTCGTATGCCTACTGATAATAAAATTTGATTCATATATTAAGACAAATTGTACTTATATGTTTATATTTTGAGTAGTGTTTCACTCTAAGTATGTCTTCACATACACAGGCACACATTCTATCAGCATCGTCCATCAGAACAGTTTCTTAACAATTATATGTATGAGTACAAAGGCCAAAGGTCCTTGTTGAGTCTGCCTCAGTTTCTCTGCACCATAAATTTTGAGACATGGTCTTGTAATGAAAATGGAATTGAGAGTTTCATCTAGACTTATTAGCCCAAATGTCTCTAAGACATTTGTGTTGTAAGTATATGTCACCAGACCTGTCATTTTACCTGAGTGTTGGAGATCCAAATTTCTCTATGATTATATAACAGGCATATTACCAGCTGGGCCATCTTCCAGATCTATAGATGCATGTTTTAAATTCAAAAGGGACTTGTAGAGACCCACTGCCTTCCTCTCAGTCTATGGTTTATGTTAGGATTAATTTCTGTTTTATACAATAAAGAATGTGAATATACAAGGATGCGAATAGTTTTCTCAGTGTTGGATCATCATGTCCTACCAGTGGACATTAGGGTAGGTCAACTCTACCAGAAAAGACAAGAGACTTCAAGAAGAATTAATTATGAGAAGGAAATACAATTCACTCTGTAATCATTTCACAAATAATTTTCATTGGGTAAAAATTTTTTTCATTTTATTATGTATTTTTATTCTGATTTGCTTACAGATGAAAACATCACACATCTAGTTTAATAAAGGTATTCAAACACTGTCTGGTCCCTGAATTTACAGCTTGGGGAAATGCTATACGGTTAGAATATGGTGCTTCATGTAGAATTTTATATTTTACTTTCAATTTATTTTTGTAACTCTTTTATTGACAAATATATTTATACATCAAGAAAGGAGTAAAAGCTATGATTAAGAAAAACTAGAAAAATCTTCTCTGGCTTCTGAAATAGAGCCATAAAAGTTTGAATGAAAGTTCTTTGAGTTCGTATCTTGACAATCTTTAAAGGTTGTGAGAGAATTAGCTCTCTCAAATTGCATTTATTTCAATTGGTCACAGTATCCCAAAGACAGTCTAGATGTCACCATGATAATAATTTTGTGGAATATCAACATTCAGATTATAAACCGAGTAAATCACATAGTCAGAAGTTTCTGACCTGTCCTATCAATCCTCAGCCACTTAACCCCAAATAATCACACAATGGCTTAATTACAAACTGTTTGGCTTATGACTTAGGCTCATTATCAGCTACCTTTCAAAACTGAGCTCAACCCATTTCTATTAGTCTGTCATGCCATGTGGCTAGTGGTTTTACCTGTGTTTTATTACATCTTGCTCTCCTGGGCAGCAGCTTGCTCCATATAACTCCATTTTTCTTCTTTTTTTACTATGCTTAAATTTCTCACCTGCCTTTAAGCTGTCTTGCCATAGGCCAAAAAGCTTCTTTATGAACCAATAGTATTCACCACATAAAGAAAAACATTTCATATCATTTTCTTTTTTGTCTACATAAAAAGAAAGGTTTCAATTTTAACATAGCTAAATTACATATAACAAAACAGCTATCAAGTAAGAATTACAGTTACAATGTCTATTCTATTTATATTTAGTAAAATCAAAGAACATATTTTATCATCTACCTTATACTTATGAGTCCAAAGTTTCATATCTAATTTATCTTTTATTATAACTAAGGAAAAATATAATTATAATTATCTAATCTTCAACTCTACCAGTGACCACAGAAGGATAAAATACTAACAGGAAATTCATTACAAAATGACAGAGACATCTGCCTGCTTAAACAGTCACCCAAAGTTTCTTTGTAACACTGGTGCATCCACCTTCAGACTATAGACGTAGAGTCTCTAGAAGACTTTGCACTAAAGCAGGAGATTTGATGAACTATTCTGCCTATTCTGGCATAGTTCATTAATCACTTCTCCATGTATCCTGCAGAATACCTGGCAGGTTCTGTAAAGAAAGAACCTTCAGGACCATCTTGAGTTGTTCAGTGTTTTGACAAAGACCAGTGATCATTTTCCTGTGGGTCCTGCAAGTCTAGTTTATACAGCATACTGTCAAACAGTCAAGACAAGAACAGTTTCTTGGCCAATGGCTAAATTTGCCACAAACAAGGTAAACTCCATATGACATTTCTTCATTGTCTATCATTCTCTTGAAGTAAATTGGTGCTACCAAAATTGGACATGTCTTCTCACTGTTTATAAAAAGTTCTTAAACTATTTTAAATGTCATATTCTGTAGGTCTTTGAAGTATTTGAAGATTACCAATCTAATCAAAATATATCTTAGTATATTTAAAAGTTATAACATGACTATAAATTTAATTATCACAGATGATTTATTATGCATTTTAATTATACATTACAATTCTAAAGAATTTTCATAAACATGTCTTAAACAAGAGTAGAAATACACGTATAGTATAACAAAATTAACCTTAAATTTGTATCAGTATACCAAAATTATATCAATGCACAGTATTTTGAGATTAAGAGCTCTGTTTGGGGATTAAAGTAGATTCAATAATATATTTTTTAAAAATCATTTCTATATTATATCCCCCTCTTTCCCTAAAAAAGATTGACTATAACTATTATCCATTTACAATGAAAATAAGCATTTATAAACAATATTTTGGGGATTTGGGCACAGCTTTTTATAAACTACTTTCTTCTGATTGTGGGCACTGGCAATCTTATGGGGATTCTTTGAAAATTCAGAATCATTGTTAAATCTCAGCCAGTTTCTTTCAGGGTGTCTTGGTCAGTCAAACTTCATTTGCCTTAACCTAGAATAAATCCATAACCTCTACATTTATTTATTTTTTAAAAGACTTTTTCTGTCTTTTTTCCTTTTCTATCCCAAATCTCTGCTATTTTGAGGTGTGTTTTCTTTCTTTTGGTGTTTTAATATATCTTCATTGTATTTGTCTTAAATTTTTCTGACCACAACTATTATCTGATAAACACAGCTAGGATTATAGGTTTGGTTAAGGTGACTGGTCTCTTTCACCTTTAATCTAGCATTATAGAGAATTTAGCTTTATAGAAGAGGAACTGACAGAAGCCCCAGAATTGCAGGGTTTATGTGAATTTGGACAGTCCACATTGGAATATCATTTGTAGCCAGATGTTTCTGACATTTCCAGATTTTGAAAGTTACTTGCAATGCATGTCATTCTTACTTAGTTAATATTATTTCTTTCTTGGGTCTCTGAGGGAGTTGAAGCTGAGACAGTTATAATGATATTTTTAGAAAATAAACTCACTAACAAGTTAAAGTATATAAGTTTTAGAGACATCAAAAGATAGTTATCGGTTAGTGATACAAGTTAACTAGAAAGTGAATTAGGTATATTCCTTTGGATTCACCAAAATAGAACACATATGGAATGTTTTATTTGAATTTGGCAATTACTCTTGAACTAGATATTATTGATGTAATCATTGCTCTCTCACACACACATAATATAATTACTGTATCTATTATATATAGCTTTCTTATGTTAGTTCTAACCTATTTTATTTTGACTCAAAAGGAGATATGTGGTGATATATATTTAACAAAATTAATCTGAAATATCAGAATCAATGACAGCTGAGCCAGGTCCTGGGAGCCATCTCTCTCCTCTGTCTTGTGTTCTGATATTTTCAAGACTCAGGTCTTCTAGCTTACACTGCAAGTTCTTTTAACTACCTCACCATTTCACTGGCTGTAGGCACATTACAGTCTATGTTGTAGCTGGGCTTAAATCAAACAGATAAAAAATCAGTGACAGAGGTCTTTCCAGGAATAATTTCCCCCTAGAATAACTTAGAATTTAGGCCACAGAAGCTGCTGTCCCTGGCTCTCTAGTCATCTGCCTACCAGATTTTTTTTCCATACTCCATTTGTGTAAGCTAATTTTTCAAATAAGCATATAGTTTCTGCATCTCTGAGACCATGAACTAATATATTGGCCACATGGTTTCAGTATATTATAAGACCATGTGATTTCTTCAGTCATATATTTAGTACTGGTGCCCTTACTAGGTTATGATTACATGAGTTTGTATAAATGTATAGATCAGGGGAATAAACATAGAGTGGTAAATGTACACTTAATATTGTTTTCAACATTCAATGTCATGTACCGTATTCCAATGCCTGCCTAACAACCTCACCCAGAGAAACATCATCTCAATGAAATAGAAACTGTTCTGCTGAGGATGCAGATTTTAAAATTACCTATCCTTGATATCCACACAAGTTTCTGTAGACAAAATTTGGTATTTTTTCTCCCAAATAATATAAGAAAACAATGTATTTGTGTGCCCAACTGAGACCATTTTTTTTCTAAGATGAAATTAATAGCATTTCAAAGCATGACAGGATGTCTAAGTCTTAGAAGCCTAAGATGTCATCATCTTTGCTAGTTGTGTGTAGTTCCTGTGATTGCTGAATTTGAAACTTAGACACAATAGTGCTTTAATATGGATGAATTATGGAATAATTTTTAAGTGTTTTAAAGTAACTATTCATTTTCTGGGGCATTTGGTGAAGAACGTGTGTTCCCCGAGGAGGAAGTGGAATATGTTCAAAAAGCTCATTAAGGATCAAGAAGTGGAAACATTTGGAGCTTCATATAGCCTCCAGTGGGTTACCTATTATACTTCTTTTAAAATAAATATAATGAAAATTGATTTTATCAAGGCCAAATTCTTCCTCCGTACAGCTATGACCTGCTTTTCTTGTATATTGCTGACTTCCAGACACTAAGTTTGTCCATAGAAGACAATGGTGATCTCAAGTATTATTTTCTATAATGGAAAAAAAGAGAAAAAAACCTGGAGAAAGCAGTCCTGAAGGTAATGTCTGAAGGCATTTCTGGTGGTCGTAAGTACACATAGTGAGGAATCCCATAGATGTATTTTCATTCAGTGGTACTCGGCACTTTGATTACATTCATTCCTCTTTATTTTTCTATTCTTGTCTTACACAATACATCATAACTGCAGCTTCTTCTCCCTTTATTCCTTCCAGTTTCCTTCCCTTTAAAGCCTATTCATTCCCCATTCCCCTTCAGAAAATAGCAAGGCTCTCAGGAATATCTAATGAACATGGCATAACAAGATACAATAGGACTAGGCACATCCATTATGTTAAGACTAGAGACAACAACACAACCATAGCATATAAGCAGAGGACCTATTTCAGACCACTTCAAGCTCCCTGATATTCCCTTAAGTCTGTGTGAGCTCTTATGAGCCCTACTTAGTTGATGCTGTGGGCTATGCCTCCCCAATGTCCTTGACTCCTCTTATTTCTACAATTTTTCCTCCCCTTCTTATGTAACATTTCCTGAGTTCTGAACGTGGGCCCACAGATCTATACATCTGCTCCTATCAGTTTGTGAGTGAAGCCTCTCTGAGGATGATTAGACTAAGCATTAATCTATGAGTATAGCAGAATATTATTGAAAATAATTCTATTGGCATTTTTGTCAGAAGTTTTTTGTTCCATCTCAGGTCTCTCAGCCATCCATGCTCTGGTTCCAGGGTATCTTATTTAGGGTTTTTATTAATGTGAAGAGACAACATGATTATGGCAATTCATAAAAGAAAAAAATTAATTGAGGTGGTAACTTACAGATTCAGAGATTTATTCCATTATTTTCATAGTAGGGAATCATGGTGATATCCAGAGAGACATGCTGCTGTAGAAGGAACTAATACATGTTGATATAGAGAAAATAAGAAGTAGGACAAGAATCAAAGTGAGCATGGCTTGAACTTAGATGAGACTTTAAGCCCTACCTCCATAGTGACACACTTTCTTCAACAAGGTCACATCTAACAGTGCCACTTCCTTTAGGGGCCACATTTTCATACCACAATACTGACCATTCAGGCTCTGTTTGGCATGGGCTCGCTCTCCTGGTGTGGACCTCAAACCCCATTAATTTCCTGACCATTCTCACAAGCTTTTCACCACCATTACGCCAGCACATCTTATAGACAGAACAAGTTCAAGGGCTACCAGGTCAGGAGAAAATGGAGGGAGAGAGAATGCAGAGATGTCAATGGGATTGGGAGGCATCTGGGAGATGATGCAGGAAAAGGGTGCAGTGGAAACTCCCAAACTCCCTGGAATTCGTTAGGATGACCCAGCTAGGTCTCTCTATAATGGGGATACAGAGCTTGGGCAGTTGCTTCTCCTATCTTTCCACATTTACTTATCACTCCCCTAGTTACCTTTCTTCCATATGTAGTCACATTTATACTATATATATATATATATATATATATATATATATATATATATATATATATATATATATAAAATCCATAGTGTGATCTGATCTGATGGCTCTGTGTGTTACCAGCTGACTCATGAGGTTTCAAAGGAGAAGAATTTTAGTATGTTGCCTGAAGATGAAAGATGACTCTAGCGATATTTAGGTAAAGAAAGTGGCTTCTTTTTGCCCTTGTTCGAATAATCTGTCTGAGTGGAATGTGAAAACTTTTGGATTCATTCCACTGGCAGAGAAAATTTCTCTTCATAGTGACAAGCCTCAACTCTTCTATAAGAACCCTTCAATTGTGGCCATTCAACTACTACTGAGGCTTTGCCTTAACCAATGGACTCTCCTGGCCTCCCATAGTGCTAAACCTCTGCTGCTTTCTACAACCCCTTTATGCTTTCAAAATTGTCCCAACTGAGTGGTTCCTAAACTACTAAGTTTGGCTAAACACACCAGGATCAAAATTGTCCATATCTGGAACCAACATTTATGTGTTAAATCTTAGAAAACACTGTCCTGAATATTTCATTTAAAAACATCTGGTCTTTTAAAATTGTATACTTATTTTTTATTTAAGTTTTTTCATTTTGCAAACCAACCCATTTTGCCCTCGAATTCTCTCACTACTCACACTTGCCTCTCATCCCACCCTCCATCCATTCCTCAGAAAGGGTAAGGCCTCCATTGGCAAGTCACACAGGGTGGCATACCAAGTTGAAGCAGGTCCAAGCCCCTTCCCCCTTGCATCATGGCTAAGTAAGGACTGGGCTCTAAAAGCCAGTTTATGTATCTGAAATAAAGCCTAGTCCCATTGCTAAAGGACCCGAAAACAAACCAAGCCACAAACTGTCACCCACATCCAAACAGCCTAGTGCTGTCCCGTGCAGGCTCCCAGCTGTCAGTCCAGAGTCTGTAAGCTCCTGCTAGCTCAGGTCAGCTCTACTTGTGGTTTAGGCCATCCTGATCTTAACTGCCCTTGGGCCTATAATTTCTCCCCCTTCTCTTTAACTCAACTCCAAGTGCTTGCCCAAGTGCTTGGTTGTGGGTTTTTACATCTGTTTCCATCAGTCACTGGATGTAGGTTTTAAGATGACAATTAGGATACTCACTAATGTGACTACAAAGAAAGGCTAGTCCATGCACCCTCTCCTCCACTGTGAGGAGTTTTAGCTGGGGGCATCTTGCTGGTGTTGGTGATTTTCCTAGAGCCAGGTTTTCCCTCATCACAGAATGGCTCCCTCTATCTAGATTTCTCTGTCATTCTTCTCTCTTTGTCCCTCTCCCAAATCAGCCTCTCCATCCCTCACATTCCCATCCCCATGCCCCGCCCTCTACCCCATCTCCCAGTTTACCCAGGAGAAATTAACCTCTTTTCCTTTCTGGGACATTCCATTCTGCCTGTTCCTCTTAATGTCCCCCTCTTGTCTGGCTTCTCTGGGATTGTAGATTGTAACTACCATATTCTTCACTTTGCATCTAATATCCCTTTATGTGGGAGTACATACTGTGTTTGTCTTTTGGGGTCTGGGTTTCCTCACTCAAGATAATTTTTTCTAGTCCTATCCATTTGCCTACAAATTTCAGGTTGTCAATTATTTCTACCACAATGTAATACTCCATTAGTAAATACATTAAATTTTCTTTATGCTTTAGTTGAGAGGCGTTCAAGTTGTTCCCATGTTCTAGCTATTATGAATAATGCTGCTATGAACATAGTTGAGTTATGTCCTTGTGGTGCGGCTGAACATTTTTTAGGTATATTACAAGAGTGGTATTGCTGAATCTGTTCTTTCAGATGAGATGTTAAGTCACTAATATGAGATTTCTCCACCTTTTTATGTTTGCAACTAGTGCTATGCATTTTCCTCTTAGTACTGCTTTCATGGTATCCTATAAGTTTGTGTATTTTGTGCATTCATTTTCATTGAATTCTAGAAAATCTTTAATTTTTTTCTTTATTTCTTTCTTAACCAAGTGATGGTTCAGCTAAGCAGTTCTCAGTTTCCACGTTTGTAGCTCTCTGCTGTTCTGGTGTAGTTGAACTCTAACATTAAGCCATAGTAGTACAATATGTTACACAAGATTATTCCATTTATTTTTTTACATCTGCTGAGATTGGTTTTGTTATTGAGTATGTAGTCAACTTTAGAGAAGGCTCCATGAGGTTCTGAGAAGAAGATATGTTTTTGTTTGTTTCTGGATAAAATGCTCTATAGGTGTCTGTTAGGTCTATTTGAGTCATAGCAATTTCAGTCTGGCAGAACTTTCCCAGTGGTGACAGTGGGGTATTAAAGACACCCACTTTTAGTGTATGGTGTTTGGTGTTTGATTTAATAATTTTTTTAAACAAATGTAGGTGCCCTTGTATTGGGGATATAAATGTTTAGAACTGAAACTTTGTCTTGGTAGATTTTTCTGGTGATGGATATGAAATGTTCATCTCTACCTCTTTTGAATAATTTTAGTTTGAAGTCTATTTTGTTAGATATTAGGATGGCTACACCAGCTTGTTTCTTTGGTCCATTTGAATGGAAAATATTTTCCCAATCTTTACCTCTGAGGTAATGTTTGTCTTTAACATTAAGATGTATTTTTTTTATGCAGCAAAAGAATGAATCTTACTTTCATACCTATTCTGTTAGCCTGTGACATTTGTGGGTTATTTGAGTCCATTGCTACTAAAATATATTAACGACCAGTTATTGTCAATTTTTTTGTCATTTTTGCTTTTGTTGTTGATCGTGGCTGTGTGTGTGTTTACATTCTTTGGGATTTTGTGCTGTGAGACTATCTATTGCCCATGTTTGGTTGAGGGCAGCTAATTCCCATGCATTGGAGTTTTCTTCTAGAATGTTCAGTGGGGCTGGATTTGTGAATATGTGTGATTTAAATCTGGATTTGTCATTGAATATCTTGTTTTTCCATCATTAGTAATAAAAGCTTTGCTGGGTATAGTAGTCTGTACTCCCATCCTTTGTCTCCTAGTGTCTGAAGTCTTTTTAGAATTTTCTGCCTTTCAGAGTGTGCAGAGAGAAGTTGGGAGTAATTCTGTTAGGTCTGCCTTTATATGTTATTTGAACTCTTTCTTCAGCTGTTCTTAATATTCTTTCTTTATTCCATATATTTAGTGTTAAAATTATCAAGTGGTAGGAGACTTTTTTATCGGTCCAGTCTACTTGGTGTTTTGTAAGCTTCTTGTACCTTCATAGGCATGTCTTTCTTTAGGCTGAAAATTTTTTCTATTATATTATTGAATATATTTTCTGTATTTTTGAGCTGGAATTATTTTCCTTCTTCTATTCCTATTCTTTGGTTTGGTTTTATCATGGTGTCCCAAACTTCCTGGATGTTTTGTGTTACTTTTTTAAACCTAACATTTTCTTTGACCAATGAATTTATTTCCATTATTATATCTGCAACACCTGAGATTTTTTTTCTTCTATCTCGTTTTCTTTTTATTATGCGTGCCTCTAGTTCCTGTTCATTTATTATAATTTTCATTTTGCAGAATTTCCTCAGCTTGTGCAGTATGACTGTGGTAGGATTCAGGTGTCCGCCGATAAGGTCTGAAGACGCTTATCCAGGGTCCTGGGCTCTTGGAGGGGGTGTGGCCAACATGGAGGGGTGTGGCCAAACCCATTGATAAGGGGCTGCTGGGACTAGTGCCTTGTAAGTAAAACTCCGCTACAGTATGGCCTCAACTTCAATTTTCAAATCTTGAACTATTATCTTCACTTCTTGAGTTTTGGGCTGTCTTTAAGTGACTTAATGATTTCTTCCAAATTTTGTTTGTCATTTTCTCAATTTCATTAAAAGATTTTGTCATTTTCTCTTTAAGGGTCTCTATTATCTTCATAAAGTTACTTTTAAGGTTTTTTTCTGGTTTATCTGCACTGGGATGGTTAAATCTTGCTGTTTTAGAACCACTAGTTTTTGATGGTTCTATATTGTTCTTTATGTTGTTGAAAGTGTTCTTACTTTGACATCTATTCATATCTTTCTTCAGTTTGTACAAATGGATTTCTTGTTGCTGTTATAATCAGTGCAGATGATGATGTATGTGTGTATGTGCGTGTGTATCAGTGGTGGTTGCTAGTACCACATTGGGATGGTTGCCGAAGGCAGAAGGAGCACATGGCTGCAGTGGTCTTTAGAGCTGTGGGAGACAGTTGAGGAGGCTGCTGTCTAGCCTCTGGGTCTGTAATGGCTGGGGGTCTGGTCTCTTCTCAATGACCCCTAAATTCTCAGCTCCAGGTGAGAATCATTGAGTATCATATTAAAGCAAAGTTTTCACTTCAGTGGTTCTCGTGTTTGCTATTCACATCTAATTATTCAGCTTTAGCCTACCAGAACCACAAACTGTTAATTACAAATTTTAAAATTTCATGATAAAATATTTAGCTTCTCTTTGAAACTTTATAAGCCATGTTTTTATCTTATGCATTGTCCTCAATATTCTTAGCCTAAAATTCCTACAGAACTAAAATCCCAACTTTCAGTGGATTTTCTATTCCAAAGTTCCAAAACCTTTCCACGATCCTCTCAAAAACAACATGGTGAGTTCTGACATTTCAATACCCCACGTTTGGTACAAACTTGTCTCATAGGGTTTTTATTGCTTTAATGAATCACCATGAACAACAGGCAAATTTGGGAAGAAAATAGGTATCTGGCTTATACTGACACACTGTAGTGCATCATTGAAGACATCAGAACAGAAACGCTCACAGAATAGAAGCCTGAAGGCAAGAGCTGATGTAGATGACATAGAGGAGTATTGCTTACTGTATGACTCCTCAGGACTTGCTCAACCTACGCTCCCTGCCTTTCTCATTCTTATAGATCCTAGAACCACCAGCTCACAGTTGTCCTCCTCACAATGACTGGACACTTCCTCATCAGTTACTGGTTATGAAAATGTTCTATACACAGATGAATTTTCTTAATTTCATTTGTCTTACTCTCAGGTGATTGTCTTATGTTAACTTGGCACAAAACTGTCCAGCACATGCATGTAAACAAAATATAAGCTATATATATACATATATATATATATGTAAAGCTATTATTTTTTTTATTCCAAAAATAATTTTACTAATAAGATGGTCTCCAGTTCTATCCATTAGTATATTTCTTTATTTAAAACATATAGAAGAGTGTAACATTGTTTAGACAAACTAACACAACTAATACTTCCAGAATCATAATGACTAAATACTAAAATGAAGAAAATATATATTTCATAGAATTGGGTGTTGGCAAGGTACTTCACACAATTGTTCTTGAACTAAGACCATTGTGTCTCAACAGAAAAACTGTCTAAAGTCTCTGAGTCCTATTCTAGATGTAGTTGAGTCACTTATAACCTCCTTTGGTGAGAGGTAATTATAGGGCATTTTTGAGATTCTAAGTACATGCAACTTGCAATGGAGAGTAAAGGAAGATCATCCAAGAATACTGCTAAACAACAGAACTTCTGCAAAGCAAGTTATAGCTTTTTACTTTCTGCATGTTCTACAGTGTGTCTACTATGATTTTCCTAACAGATTTTTTTTTTATTCACATTTATGTTCTTGTGTGAGTTTATGTGCACATTGAGCATGCTCAGAAGACCATAGAGCTGTAGAGTTGTAAAGTTGGGTGTAAACCCAACATAATTGCTTCATCTTAACTAGATGCACTCTCAAAATATACTGTTTGCTAACAAATTTGCACTTGTACATCCTGTGTCTTTCACCTTAATTGTGACAGTTTGAAGAGGCAGCCAGCAATATGTAGATCTATAGTATAAACTGCTCTTAGATAATTAGTGCTCTATCTCTTGTATCTTGCATGCTTCCCACTTAGAGATTTTCTTATGGTTTGATGTGATGTGTGTGAATGAAACTGTCATTTTGCATTTGGAAAGGGCTGTTTTTACTAGAGCTTCTGAAAGAGGATTGCACCTTAGGAGATGCTAGTTCTCCTATCCTCCCTGTCCAAATACAGTGTGGCGTTCCTTTAGTTACTGTGTTATGTTTTGTCCAATATCATTGGTATTCCATAGTCCTGAGACTTGGGGACCCAGTCTCTAAAGGGACACACATTTACTATATCTCTTGATATAATTTCTTTTCCCTTGTCCACTTGGTTTATTTTGTGCAAAATTCCCCTGGGCATAGGGATCCAGAAACTACATTATAACCCATATTTCCACTTCTCTCTGGGGCATAAGAAATCAACATAGCATAATAACATCATTTTCGTACGTTTGTATTCATTGTTATTAAAAAAAGACAGCCTCTTGCAAACACAAACTGTGACTCAAAAGAAAATTTAAATGTGAGTTTTGTCTTTTTTCTTTTAAAATGTCTAGAAAGACACTCAAAGAGTCTTCTTGGCACTTTCTTTAGTTTCCTGCAGGAAAGAAATTCAAATCTTTTAATAAAAATCTTAATGTCATAAAGGGAAAAGAATAAAGCTGTATGTAACCAGTAAATTAAGCCGTCTTTTACCTGGGAGCGAACATGCTGTGATAGCTAACTAAACATCTGAAATATTGGGTGTACGAATTTATAATATTTGCTTCAAGCATGCTTTTCTTTTCTGATTTTTTTCTTTAATATAATTCACCAAAATTGAAGTCACATACATTTAACAAAAGTGCGCGCGCGCACACACACACACACACACACACACACACACACACACACGGATACACATATCTCTCTTACTTCCACAGCAATGTTTTCTATGTTGACTTGGAGACCAAGGTTGGCAAGGTATATTTTTAGGCTTTTTCAAATAGGGTGTTGTGTTTCTTATGGAGAAAGCCTAGAGAATATTATATTACTATAATCTATATTTTTAATGACTATTCCTCAAGACAATATTTTAACACTAACTATACGCAAAGCTTCCTGTAAGTGCTATGAAGGACATTGTGGGGATATGTTTCAAATCATGTGGAATTGGAGAAGTAAAAGATTATAATGTTTGAGGTTGTGATGGAAACACTGAAACATTACTCACCCTTGTTCCACTGTCTCAATGGGCCCTCCTACTGCTGCCATATTTCTAGATAGGAAACAAAAAATTAATTTTGTGTAGAAATCCTGACCAATTAGTATCAGAGCACACTGACTGTGATTTCAGCTTTATAACTCTCAAATGATCATGAGAGTCTGAATGAATCTCCTTTCATGGTTCTGTTATATTTGCTCATTTCTTTTGGAAAATGTCGTGTGGAATTTACACCTTTTTAAAGAAAACAATTCTAATTCAAGTTAGTAATCTCGTTGGAACGCCAGGCATGGTGGTACGCGCATGTAGTCATAGCTACTCAGAGTCTGAGACTGTAGGATCACTTGAGTTCAGGAGTTCTGAGCTGTACTGCACTATGCTTATCTGGTGTCTGCATCACAGTTCTTTTTTAAGAGAAGTAGTGGATACCTGGGCCACCAGGTGCCAGGCAGGCAGAAACCAGCCAAAGTCCTGCTTAGTGCCCTGGCCCAGACAATCAGATGTGTACCACTATGATTATGTGGTAGAGCAATGGGAAAAAAGGTGGATTTTGTACAACGGAGAGAAGCAGAACTGAAGACAGAATGATTGTAAAGAACAGACTGATAAGGGTGGCCTATGCTGCTGGTTTGGGGCCATGTGTATTCTGATCTGTACTGCTGCCATGGGCCATCATTGGTTCTATGGCTCTATAACACCTGAGGTCTTTATTATATCCATGGTCCATGTTGCCTCATAGAGCCATTCAGATGTGCATGGTCTTGGCTGACATCTGAGCCATGTTGGTGACAAAGGGCAATATTATAGCCTAGACCATGCTGATGTGAGTAACCTGCTCTGACAACCAAGGCCATGGTTACAACCTGTCCCAAGGTATAGATGGTGACCATGGCCACACATCACCAGGGTTTATGGCCTGTGTTAATTCTGGAAGCCATAGGAGAGCTTGCACTGGTGGCCTGAGCACTAGAAAGCTACTCCAACTCCTTGCTGGCTGCCTCAGCAAGAGAGCTGATGGGTTGTTCCTTTTGGAGGCCTGTGTTACAATAGGTTTCTCATCCCAGGCACTAGAGGTCCAGACCCACAGACCTGCAGTGCCAGACCGCTTAGCTGCAGTGCTGCTTACCCCCCCCCCCCAAAAAAAATATTTGAACACTTATATTAACTTCATGCTGTTTGGCCTATGGCTTAGACACATTGCTAGCTGCCTCCATCTTAGTTGGGTGCCATTTGTAGTAAGAGGTTTCTGGCCCAGACTTTTAGGCCTAGCCTCAAGGTTGGAACTTCAGACCTACAGTCTCACGGTCTCACAGAGACACACAGATGTTTATATTAATTTAGGCTGATTGGCCTAAGGCCCAGGCATATAACTTGTTAATTCTTTATCTTTAAACTAACTCATGATTTTCATTTTGTTTAGCCATGTGGCTCAATACTTTTTCTTTAGAGCAGTATAGTTGTCCTCTGCATCTTTTGGCTTGTCCAGCAACTCTGGAGTCTCTGTGGCTTTTCTTCCTGTTCCCAGAGTGTTTTGGTAGCCCCGCCCACACTTCCTGTCTGCCTTTGGCCAATCAGCGCTTTTCATTAAACTCATAGGTGGGACAATTATTTACAATGTAACACCATAAATCCACTACCGGCCTGGGCTAACTAACTCAGCTCCCTACCAGGCCAACATCCAGGGCCTTGAGTAGACCAGTTCCAATATCAACGCCATCCATGTGGAACCATAGCCACAGGATCTCCACGACATGGGGGAATAGCAGGATAGCTGAGAGAAAATCAATGAGGGTTTGGAATTTATGAGGTACCAGAAGCCAGAGGCCACAATCAGAGCAACAACTCATCGCAGTGAACATGACGTACTACAGATCTCAAGACTACTATGACAAAAAAAAAAAAAAATATGTGATAGAGAGGAAGAAAAATGGGAGTAAAGTGAAATGACAAGGAAATGAGTGATATTGGGAAAAACTAGGAAATAAGTAATTCATAATGTTAAATTCCCAAAGAATATGTAAAAATATTTAAGAAATATCAGATTCAAGCAAGTGGAAAGGTTTAAAAAGGATATAGTTTATTGTTTACTCTTTAGAACAGAGGGAATATATATAGGTGAATGCATTAACGTTCTTTCTTGAATAGAAAAGTGAATGGTATACACGGTTATTAAATATTTTTTGTAAATATTAAAACCATAAAAGACAAAAGCAAAGACCAAAGACAGTGGTACTGTTCTACAAGAAGTGGAACATTCCTCCAGTCTTGGGGTCCTTAGATAGGGACCTAACATCCCAGAAAATTAAATAGCTGCCAAGGCCACTCTGACCCCAGAGTTTATTGGTCAGCTGCCTCCTGAGCTTGAAGGACAGATAAGGACAGTAGAAGAAGATGTGAGCTTGGGTTGTTTCGAATAGTAAAGCAGCTACTTGGAACAGACACCACTCTGAACCACCATGTAGTTCTACAGGACTAGGGTTAGAAAAAAAGAAGTCTCTTTCTTTTTTCTTTAAAATGGGAATGACATTGATAAGATAGTGCCACGCTTAAACTAGGGATTGATTTTGGGATGAACTTGATGAGTTAATTTGAATATGCCCTGGGAATAGTGATTGGTTTATGCATCTGAGGAAAGTGCTCAAACTAATAAAGACCTACAACGAGCAAAGAACAGCAGATGAATGAGCTCTCAGAAATGGCTTAGTCCATTAGAACACAAAAATTCTTCCTTGCCCTTGGGATGCTGCTTTGCTAATACCATTAAAACGACATGACTACAAGTCCTACAGTGTAGGAGAAGAATACCAATTCCTCCAACTCTAAAAGTAAAAATATGCATTTTCACTTGGATCTTCTAATTAGATACTTTTATCTCCCTAAATTACAAGAAAGTAGGATTCTGATTGAATCAGCAAAATTAAATATTATTATTTATCTATTAAATATAAAATTAAAATTATTTTAAATATTTGAAACTCAGAATTTAGGAAATATAATTGTTACTGTGTATTACAGTCCATTTAATAAACCATACAATCCTAACACAGAAGCATAGAAAGTTGAAAATGGCCCAGGATAGACAAACCTATAACCGCTCTGATAGCGGCTTGTTGGTTTCTCATCTATTGAACTATTTCACTGTAGGGACCTAACAAATATTAGAGTGTTTAAAAGAAGGCAAGCACTGTGGTTGATATCATAAAAAATGAAGACAGAACCAGAGACCCTTGCCTTTACTGTGGCAAAGAATGTAAAATTCTAATAAAATATAGAATATTTACAGAAATGGAAACATAAGGAATAAATCATAAATCTTAGCAGTACCACATATGGGAGTAATCTCATTGATCAAATTAAGGAATGCAATTGTATTCCTCAAGGAATGTCAGAAAATAACTCTTTAACAAGTGTGTACACTGATTATTAAGCACTAAAGGCAAAAACAATCTGTTCACAGATCAGTGAAAGTGTTACTATGCCCAGAGGTGCAGGAGCAGGAAGAAGCTAGAAGAGAAGACCGTCCAGGTTCTGAAAGGTGTTGTTCTCAGAACATACTTGTGATGCATTTTAAACAAAACACTATGAAAACTCACTGAGATATTAACAAAGGAGAGTGTATGAGATATTAACCAAGCAGAGAGGCATTTCAGAACTCACTCTGCCCACTCTACAGGGAATGAATTATAAAGAAATATATCTTGAATTTAAAGAATGGCCTGTCAGAGAGTGCCATACACATTAAAAGTACATTGAGATAAAATTTCCTTTTAATCCGATTCAATTATTTCACAGCAAGTAGACACCTCCACACTACGGGGTCATCTGGGGCTGATGTATTCTACTATTTTGCATTAACAATTTTGCATTTTTATTATATCTGTTTTTTAATATTTTCCATTCTTTCCACTTGAACTGCTCCAATATTATCTAGCTCATCTTCTAGCATTCAGAAAGTAAAGTTGGGATCTAAGAGATAAGGCAGAAAAGGTCAGCCTCCAGAAGGTGAAGTCAACCTCCAGGAGATAATATTAGCTTCTAAGATGGAGGTAAAGACTCCAGAAAATAAGGTCAACCAAGGAGGATAAGGTCGGTATCTAGGAGATATAGGCATGCTCCAACAGATAAGGCCTCCAGAAAATAAGGTCAGAGTCCAGAAGATAAGGGCAGACTGTAACAGAATGATAAGGTTACCTCAAGAACAGAACAGCAAAGTCTACCAGATATGTGCATTGGCTTGCAGGTGAGGTCAAAGTCCTAAGGATAAAGACTCAAGAGAGGAGGTCAAGCTTTCTCTAGCAGACAGAGGCAGACCCCAGAAGATAAGGGCCAACTCTATCACTATGGGCAGACCTTGCAGATTAGGTCTTAAGAACAAAGTCAGACTGTAAGAGGTGAGGTCAACCTCTAGAAAATAACTTCAACCTCAGGGACATTAGGTCAGATTCCATGAGAAAAGATCAAAATCCGTTAGGTCAGGGCAGATTTAGCAGATAAAATTAGTGTCTGGCTGATAAGGTCAGACATTTTTCCTTCTAGGAAAAACTGTACATGTTGTATCTGGTTTCAAGTAATTATAAGTACACATACCCAGCTAAAGCACGTGTTTCTATACATGAATAAAGATAAACACAAGGGGATAAAAAGAAAACAATTTAAGTAGATAGTCTGTTTGTAAAAGAAAGGTTGACAAGGACAATGGCCGCTAATATGTTGTCACACTTTGCCATCTACAGACCAACAAGTATAGAACTCAGTCCTTATAGTTAAGACTCCACAGCCAACGCCTTTCTGCTTTATTTACAAGAATCAGTCTTTGAAACAAACTTGTACTCTGATATCTGATTCTGGAGTTAATTTGGCTTCACTTTCAATCCTACCTTTATTTTATACTATTTGTGTCTTTCTTGAAAGATACTTTTCCCACAGAGATGGCTGGCTAGAGCTCTGGGGAGCTCCCTGAATCAAGAACAGCCACTGGGGAAACATCAGGAAAAGAGCTAGGCCCTCCAAGGGTAGGCATCTCTTGAATGGCATGGTCAGCATATGGAGCCTAGATGGTTGGATCAGACTGTGTTCCTGTGCCTAGGCTGGCACCGTGGAGCCTGTTCCTCAGAGGAACACCTAACCCAGTCTTAATATTGGGATGAGGGAATCAGACTTGCCTGGAGTGCATGCTCCACGCTAAGCTGACCCACCTTGGGACTTCTTGACCTTTTGGGGGCAGGGGATGAAGGGATGGGCAGGGGGAGGCTGACTGGAAGGAATTGGGAGTATGGAAGTCATGGGGAGCTGGGTGATATGTGAGAAAGTCCTTTTTCAATAAAAATAATAAAAAGGAAAATATTATAAAATTAAAAAAACATTACTATGAAACATTGAAACTTATTTCAAAGAGAAAAAATATATTTTCTATACCTTTTTAAATATAAAAACGTATGTGTGTGTGTGCCAAAATAAGGAAGACACTTCATGTATCTTCCTGTTCATTTTCAAAGTAGTGAATAGCATCTACCATTTACAACAATTGCTACAACTAAGAGTTATAGATGTAAGTGTGGTGGTCACGGTGTAAAAGCTGAATAAATTCTGGGAGTTCTTTCAAATTCAAATTTATCACCCTCTACAGCAATACCCCAGAGAGAATATCCTTCTTTTTGACACATGTTGTGTTATCACAGAGAACTTGTGACCCAAGCCAGCCTCCTCCATCATTTATTTTAATGCCTTCCTTTTTACTACTATACATCTAGGGCACTGAATAAAGGAAAACATATTTCTTCTCACACAGAAGAAAAGTGAATTTTTTTTTAATTTCAGGGGTATATTCTATTTCTTTTATAGATCATGACAATATTTGTTTAAAACACTAATTTTTATAATAATTTTATGAAATTATAGCATAAGCTTAGGTTCAAAATACATCCTCAAAGGCAGTACTGCTGAGGATAATGTCATAAACAGAAACAATTAATCAGGGTAAACAGAAGTTGAAAGGTACATATTTTGTTTTCTACAAAACTAGAGCTCTTCAAACAGTTTTTATTTGCAAGCAGTCTCCCTTAATCTGGCAGGAACCTTCCTTTACCACCAGGAGTCTTCCTTAATCTGCTTCAACATGAACAACCATGCTCAGGATCCCTAGTTCTGATCAATCTGAACAGCTGACACCACCTCAAAGATCCTACTCTGTTGTCATATAAAATTTGCTCACTTTTCCACCAATTTTCTTCTGTATCCCAATAATATGTTGACACTGTTCACTGTCTTACAGAATTTTGTGGAAGACTGAGTTCCCATTAGTTTTTGTTTCTACCCTGTGTATGTCCTTTGTTGCTGTCATTGTTAAGGTCTTGTTTAGACAGCTGTTTGGTGAGACTTTATAGATGTAGTTTCTCTGACATTTCTAGGAAACACATAAACTATCCTGTTCTTCTGGGTCTTATAATAATAATGGACCCTTTTCTTCATGAACTCAGAGCCTTATGTGGAGAAATTATGCTGTAGATGCTTCATTTGGATTTGGTGACCATATGATCTTCTCTATTCTTTATTAGTTATGGTATTTAAAAACAGTCTCCATCTGTTGCAAAGAGTTTTATTTAAAGGGGAGAGTTACACTCATCTGCAGTATATGAATAAATATTGTAATGTAGTTGGCTTACTAAAGTGACATTTGTAGGTACTCCAAATGCATGACTTCCTTGGCAATGTTTCATTCTTCTTGAGTGGGCCTTAAGTCTGATTAAGGAGCGTGTATTAAGGAACACTGTTGCACTCTTGGAGTTATCATGACATGCTAGCCTTTGTTGCATGTGGTTCATTAGGTATTGTAGATAGATTTCTTTTCTTGCTTCTTTGGAAGCTTGCATTGTACTTTCTGGTATCATGAAAGCTAGTCCTGAAGGAGGATGCTTTCAGAGAAGACCCAGCTCAGCTCAGGTTGGCTGAGTCCTACATTTAAAGTATGTGGTGTCTTCAACAATGAGGATTATCTTTGACCCCTTGGATACAACCAAGTGTAATTAACAGTATCTTGTAATGTGTGGGGATTGTCCTGGGCAAACATGATTAACAACTAAAAAGCAGCCTAATATGCATTGGGTTTGGGGGCTTTGTTAGATGATTTTTGACTTTAAGAAGAAACATTTAAATCCAAGATGAAAATTTTTCATTTAAATTAAATATGTATATGCGTACACGGACATAAATATTACGTGTGACTTTGGGTAGATAGACAATAACATGCTGCTCTGTGACATTTCAAGACATTCTTACTGCTACTTTTTGCCCTCATTCTGCTTCTTCTGTATTTATCTCTCCAACCCCCAAATAAAGCTCCACACCCCATCTTTTCTGCCCCTTCAAATATCCTGTATCCTACAGTTCTAGATTCTCCTCATTGTTTCTCAATATAATCCCTTTTATTATGTGTTTGCCTGTCTGTTAAGACATGGCTTATGTGCTAGAGTCTTGAATCTATGAAAACATTAAGATCTGGCTGGTAACAGTTACCTCATGCCTCACTACTCATCTGTAGAAAAATGGCTGCAATTGGTAGAGATTATCAAAAATTAAGAAAGAGATCCTATCACAATCCAGGGAAGAAAGGAGTGCCTATTTTTAGGTGTGGGCAAACAGTTTTTAAAGATAGACAATATTTATTAAGATTTCCCTTAGAAAGTAAAATGGAAGAGAAAAAAAATCAGTGACCAGTGCTAAAGTGATCCGTGTTAAAATAAACAGTCCATAAATACTTGAAGGAGGCAGGGATGTTAATCCAAGAGAAATATTTATGAGAAAGACAGGCATCATCAAGAAAACTATAGTAGAAGAAAAAAGGCTTCCCAGAAGTCCTCACAAGTAATTTGGACAGACAGGGCATAAAGAACATGGCTAAAGATAAACATTAAGAAATGCTGTTGTCTATTGGTGAAGAGAATTATCAAGAAATAAATTAAAACATAAACTACGCTTGTTTCTGGGAATCTAAAGCCGACCCTTTCCTAGGCAGTGGGAAAATAAGATGGTGTATTCCCTGTCATGGAGACCATCAGAAATGCTACTGTATTATAACTGATAGACAATGACTTAATATAGCCAAATCAGTAGCTTACATCATTGTAATTATTATAAGCAATGAGATTATATTCATGAAAACAAAAATATAATGGAAACTACATTCTAGAAGCATTCCGTCCAGAAAGTTCTGATTGTCAGTTGCACATTCTTGTATTACCTGAACTAACAAAGTTAACAAGAACGTAAGTGTAATGGTTTTGGGTGACAAAATTGGAAGTTTCTGTACAGGATTCGGTGTTTGTAACAGAAAAGCATATTTTTACCATCTGTTTGGTAGAGAGAAGATGGCCACCTCTGTGACTGGGAGCAAATAATAAGGTTCCCCAAATCACTTGGTATAACATGCACATAATGAATGGGAGACCCTCCAATAAGCCTGATTTCTTAAGGTTTTATCTCATCCAGGTAGCTGGATTCTGAGCATTAAAGCCTTAACACATAGGCCTTTAGAGAACATTCCAGATCCAAACTAGAACTAGGAGATATTTAAGTCAGAGTTGTATTTTAATTAAGTGTGACTTACATCTGCCTTCTGCAATGTGAAAAATATAACAATTGTATTTGGAGCTGCATTTGCTAGAAAATAATGTTATAAATAGGACAAAATATATGTAAAACATTTAAAAATGTGACACATTTGGTGACCAACACATTAAAATTAAGTTTTCTTGGTAAATAAGCAAATGGAAAAGAAAAGTGTTGCACGAATAAGGGAAACTCAGGGCCAGATCTCTGGGAAAAGTGGAGATATCAGAGAGAGGAAACACCACAATGAGATCTCACCCAGCTGTCTTCCAGCTTCCTCAGCCTCACTCCTCCTTGCTTCTTCTGCCTGCTCTGTCTTTCTTTACCTGCCTTAAATACCTTCTTTGCTCAGTTAAGGCATGGCATCACCACTGCCTGCCTGGGAGCCTGGAACTCCTTCTATACACTAAGATGACCTGAACTCGAATTGGATTAAGGGTATAGATCACCACTCCCAGGTTACTTCCTGTGCTGGGATTAAAGGTGTGAGCTACCACTGTCTGATCCTCCTAGACTGACTGTGGGTAGATCCCTCTGATATCTCAGACTGTTTTTATTATATTTGAAATTGAAAATATCCCCACAGAAGAGATACCCTTGTGAAAATGTAGTTACAAAGAACATAAAAAAAAAAAACCTCTTAATATGCACTACATGACTGATGGGCTCCTATAAGTCAATCAAAACAACAGAAAAGAAAAACTATGCCAAATATAGCTGGACTGTTAATGAAAACAGAAAACATATCACCAAAATAAAATGAAAGAGACCTGCTTAATTATGAGCAGAAACATTCAAACCTAAAGAAGGTAGTTTGCTTATCAATTTTGAATGTTTAAAAAGTTAAATATTCTAGTTTCAAAAACAATTCAAATTTTTATACTGCTGTAATTTATTTGAGCAGCGAAAATGCTGCAATTTTCTAGCTCTTAATACTGAGGTAACTTTCAAAGCGTATGAAATTGTTGGTCCTTATATCCATTGTACATTTTAGAATCTTTCACACATACAAAACAAAATAAAACCTTTACATACATTTTGCACTTTTTGGCAATAAAAGTTATTGATAATATATGGAAAGCTTCAAATATCTGAAAGTTGATATACTGCAAAGGATATTGTATTTTTAGGTATGAAAGTAATGGTGAATGGCCATGACTGTCTAAATGAAATAAGTATGAAAGGTAATGGGCTGATTTCATAAGATGGAGAAGCATAGGATGCCATTGCTGTTGAGTCGGGTGTTATGTGCCTGATTGGGCAAATATTTAGAAAAAGAAGGACAGTCTGGAACTAACAAGAATAAGATGAGAAATAGCAGGGGAGCGAGAAATGTAGGTTTTCCTGTTAAGACATAAAATGCCCTAATTCCAGCTCAGCTCTACGATACTCGTTTTCATCATATTAAAATTGATGATAATTTCTGAAATTATAGAGCCATTGTGAGAGTAAATGCATGTATCTTTAAACCACTGCGCATAGGTCCCAGTTGAGTGCAAGGGTTTGGCTTTGTGAAAGGACATGTGGTGTGCCTAACATTTCCCCAGGACCAGGTTCACTAGGTTGGTTTCCAGACAGAGCTAGAATTCACACAGCATTGGAGACACAAGACTCCGAGTTGTTCCCAGCATACCAGAGAAAGTGTGTCTCATTATGAGTTCAGTTTCTTTAAAACTGTGTCATTCTTCAGACATCCACTGACCATATAAATATTCATAAAACAAACCTAATATTATAGATAGCAACCACATTAAAATATATAGCACTATCACAGGAATTTTTACATGTATTTCATACATAGAATTATCAATGTTAAAGATCATGTCAAATGAAAAGTGAGGGTTTTATATTGTTCTATTTAAAACAGAAGAAATCAAGACCTCTGCTCCCACTCTCTCCCAAGGAATGAAGCATTCTTCTCTCATCATTCAGAAAGCTCCTTCACAGCCTTGCCTCCACCAAACTCCTGTCAGAATACCCCGGGTTCAGATCCCACACAAAAAGTATGCAGGACCACATAGACTGTTCACATGTGCTGTTCAACATACAGGACATAGACTGTTCACATGTGCTGTTCTACATATGAATAGAGTTACTTTCCTGACTTTTCCCGTTGTTTTGTCTGTTGTATGAAGTAAATACATACAGGAGCCATTCCCATCTATGTAGCAAATGTGGAAACATGTTTACATACTTTACCTTCAGAATTTTAAAATCTCTAATCATCTGTAACAAACTTTTAGTTCTTGTATTTCAACATTTTTTTTATAGTAGAGTTTCATTTGCAGCTCAACTTCATATTCTGATGCTTTGTAAAGGCACGATGCACCTGACAGTCATTCCGGCTTTTAGGGTTGAATCAATCCTAAGGCAGTAGATAACCATATGAGAACTGAATTACAAAGACACTCATCATAGCATTTTATGTGTGAATGAAAAATATAATCAAACTAAGTGTCCTATAACATAGTATCAGCGCAGAAAAATAACAGGCCACTTAGTCAACATAATACCCCGAAACATCAAGAAAAGTGATACTGATGAATATTAATCATTGTGTAATGATGTTTACAATGGATTAATAAATAAAAACATGAATACTTAGTGGATGAAAGAATTCATGCATGATTTAAATATATGCATACAGAAATATAAGCTAAAACACACAAGATAATTATATAAATGAGGAAAAATGTAAATGTGGCTGAGCAATTATCTCATGGGACATATTCTAACTTAATGCACAGTCTCATTATTTCTGCAATCAGAAAACATTGCCTAATCATAATTAAAATGGTAAAACTGATGCAAATAACATTTATTGATAGCTCCATTTGTGATGAGAATGTCTTAAGACTAGAGTAGAAGTGAGGCTCTTAAGTAAGAAGCCTGGTCCAGAGACTACTCACAAAGTTTGTTTAATTAAATATATAATGCATCCTAATTAGTAGTCAGGTGAGTGAAGTGCATAGAAAAGTCTCTTATTACATGTTCAATGAGCACTCTGCCAATCATTTGTTCCTATTTGTCACAGAGCAATCCATTGGTGTGCCATGCAACATCCTTTAGTAAATTTTATTTCTTTTCATGCTGTTTGGATATAAATATGAGCATGCTGTCTGTATGTATTTCTATCTCCAGCATCTAAATTAATATTGCTTGTCAAATGTAGGGGTCTCCACTGTGCTTATTAAATGAGCTGATGAATGAATATAATTTAAGTATAACCTGGAGATGTTCAAAATATCATATTTTACTTAAAATGGCACACACATTTGGGTGAATGTACACTTAAAAATAATTAGTGGCAAGTCCTTCAAAAGAGAGCAGAAAGAATGCCTTTGTGTCTCTGTGACCTTTCTCACAGCTGTAAAGTAGATTCAGCAGGCACAAACAGATTGTTGATTTCAAGAGAGAAATTCTTAAAAGACAAAACACAGAGACATAGGCCTGTCTTGGAGAAAAGTTCAAAAGACAATAACAAACCTTATCTTTTCTGTTCTTGCTATAGACAAATGATTATATGCAAATCATTAATTTAAAAATGTGATAGTGGAAATGATTTTTAGATTTCTGAAGGCCTATGCTGCATGATCATGGATGAATTTTAGTAAATACTGTTAAGTTCTTGTTCATGTTTTTGTAGAGCTTTATGTAATGGCATTTGGTAGAGAGAGGTTTGAGCACGCTGACAAAACAGCATCGATATTTGCATTCACACAAAACATAAAGAGACCATTATATAATGGAAGGCTTATAAAATGCTGAGAACAAAGCTGAAGAGTTTTAATCATCCATTGTTGGGTGACAGAAAGACACCACTTGCCAGGGTTCCGGTATAGAAAGGTAACCCCAGTGTAGATGGGTCTCTTTAGATTCTCATTTAATAGTCACATAGGTTGGCATTTAACTCCCTACTTTTTTTGCAAGCAAAATGGAAGGGTAGAGATACTAAAAAAGCATATATCTGTACAAAAGAAATGAATAATTATTGCATTCTGACTGGCTTAGCAAAAACTTTCACCTAGGTTGTATAGATGCTGCCAGTTGGCCTTCCTAAAATGTCTCATTCCTTGTATTTCATCTTTATAATTTCACTCTTCCTTTCCTGTTAACTGGGGTTCACATGACACCTTTGAGCCAGAGTCAGATTGCTGAGTTTTAGGAAAGATCCGCCATTCTTTACAACTTCCTAGACTTCAGCATTAGTGCAATAAAGTTGACTGTGAGGAGAGTTGTGGTCCATGTTCCTTTCTGTACTGACAAATTAAAGGTGAGTCATGACGTGAACACTTTTGGTAAATATAAAAGGGAAATCTGCGGTGATATGCTGTATATTTAATAAAATAGTCTGGAATGTTAGAGGACAAAGACATCTCTCCAGCCTTTTTGTGGTTTTATGTTGTTTTTTTTGTTGTTGTTTGTTTGTTTGTTTGTTTGTTTGTTTTTTATCTTGCTTTGTTTTTTTTCAAGACAGGATTTTCTGTGTAACAGTCCTGGCTGTCCTAGAACTTGCTGTGTAGACTAGGCAGCCTTGACACAGAGCTCCTTCTGCCTCTGCCTCTCAAGTGCTGTGACTAACAGCAGGCACTATCATTCCTGGCTTTTAGGCCTTGAACTCATAGATACTGAGAGGGATCTATGTGTCCCTACTGAGTGATGGCCACTCCCTGACTTTCATGGTTTGGCTGTGGATGATTCTGTCCTCTGATATTCCTGACAATTTTATTAAATATACAAGATATCACCACAAAAATCCAACAAAGGAATGTCATAAAGAGACATTTTGTAAACTTGTCTAATAAGATTTATGAATAAGTTAGAGCCTCCAGGAAACCAGCACAGTTTAGAGGGAGGAGTCCACAACAAGTATTTCCACTGTCCCATCTCTTCTGTTGTTTAACCTTTTAAGTAGATCAAGGAACGAGTCGTTTATCTATGTGACTGCTGACGGATATAGGTGGATGGGGCAAAGCATTTATAGGGTGTAGAAGGAGTTTTACGTTCAAGGCACCAGTCCAAAATTAATATTTATTAGAATATAAATTAACACTCACAATATTAGTAACAGCTTATGGTGGCACCTGAACAAGGACTGGCCTATCCAAGTGATGGACGAGCGATGGACGTGTGATGGAAAGACGATGGATTCCGATTCTGTCTGTCCAGCAGCCAGCAGCCAGGAACCAGGAAGAGAGCTCCTCATGTCCCAGCAGCCACTTATCAATGGGCTTGGCCACACCCCCTCCAGGGTCCCGGAAGTGTCTTCTGACCTTATAGGCTGACACCTTAGTCCCACCACATCTCCCCCTTTTGTCTAACTAAGAAGGTTCTAAACTAAGACTATGCACAATAGGAATTATTATGAGTTAGTAACTGTAAATACCTATTCTTCAACCCCTTCAAGATCTGAGAAGGAAGATATATCACTTGAAAGTCAGAAGTATATGGAAGTAGTGGCTTCAAAAATTTGGGAGAGGACAGCAACACAGCTACCTGGACAATCACCTTGGCGCATCTATCATATTGGCTACAGGCCTATGGTATCTGACAGATCTTCTCACAAGCAGGGAAATTTTGGAGGGACTATCTTATCCTGTCCAGGCAGGTTTCGTCAGTCTCCATCCATCAACTTGTTCCTCCAGCTTGGACACCATGTGTGTACTGTCAATAATCAAGGTAAGGACAGTTCCATACTCAACCAGCCATTCTCTGCCAAAAGGACAAACTCCAATGGAGTATCCTCGATGCTCATACCATCTCGGGAAAGGAGCAGTGACACCAGGAGTTGTCGTGCCTCTCATGGCCGAATTTCAAATGTTAAATGCCATATTCTCTGGGTCTATGAAATGGTTGAAGATTTCTGTCTATCTATGATATTCTAACCTGTATCTGAGATGACTGGGATATGGTACCTTAAGTAATGTTGACAGTAGTTTTTATTGTCTTAAGGAATAAACCCTGTACTAAAAATTAGAATACCTATATAAAGGGTTACAATCCCTGAACAATGACTTTTAGTATAACTATCAAACATTAGCCAGGGGTATATTACTATGTAAAGTGGCCACAGCATTTTAGACATGTATATACATGTATATCATCTAAACAGAGTTATATAAAACATCTTGTGCATATATCATAACTAGTGCAACCATACATTATATCTAGTATAGTTAAATGAAGGTAGTAATTGGATAGTGTACATGACAATGATGTGCAAATATTTTAAACAGAGGTAGAAGCATATGTAAAACATAGCAATTACAGATTCAATTTTACATAATAGTTACAGATTCAGATTTATATCGAAATACAAGTTGCTTTGGTTATATAAAGCAATTTCAGAATTGAACTTTGTACAAATGTACAAATTATCACAATTAAACATATAAAATGATTTTACATTTTTATCAATACATAAATACCTATGCCAATGCAAATTGTCTTTAACTTAGCCCATACATTTAGCTAAAATGGTGTATAGGTAGGCAGAACAATCTACCTTTATCTATCTTATCTATCCCTCTTCTCTTCTTCAAAAGAGATCTTTGATGCTATATTATAGTTCTGTCCTCCACCCAATTTTCACTTAAAACTATTCTAACAGAAAAAGAATTACCCACAACCCTCAGAACACAAAACTTATTGGGAAAGGGGGCATAGTCTTTCATAATGTTGCTTCCTGCTGACTTAAGGGTGATGGCATCACTTTGGGATCTTGTAAAGGCTAAAACAATGGTTAGATCTTAATGGACTGACTATATATATTTATAACCATTCTCAGAATAGTGGTTAACTCCATCTGGAATTCTAATTAGAAGTGTGATCTGGAGATTATCATAGAGAGCTATCTTGCAGCCATTTTTGAATAGTCTATTTTCTGAAAACAATCATTGATTGATGCGCACCAGGTTCTTGATTTCTCTAATGTTGCCTCTGTCTGAATGTCTGTCTCTTACTCTCTCTCTCATACTCTCCCTTTTATTCTTGTTTCACTAGTAGGAGTTGTTGCGGTGGGGGCCCCATCTCGGTTCCAGATTCTTTGTAGATAGCTGATAGAAGGAAATGTTATTTACAATGGAAAACTTAAGCATTGTTGATATTCAAAAAAGATATTAATATCTTCTATAACTTCAGGAGATTGTATGCAAACAGGATGTTTGAAACTTACAGAAACAGAGAGAAACGAGGTTTAAGATGAAGTCACAATAATATTGGTCCCTAAATATTCTGTCTTCTGTCTCACACCAGGTGGCTTTTCTGATATGAGACAGACTACTTCACATTTTCTATATCAATATGCTTGGGTTTAGAGAGGGAGAAAGCCACTTGCTCCCAATCCAAATCCAGGCCTATTAATAGTCAAATCAGGACCACGCCTTCTTTTTTTTTATTTTTGAGGTGTAGATGCAAGATGCGAAGCAGTAAATATTGAAAGATTATCCAGTTGTGCATATATGTATTAGTTGGTCTCATAGTCCGTCATGTACACTTCTTAATCATCAGTCTGTCTTCTATTGCAGGTGAGTAATTAGTCTTAAAAACAGTTGTATCCATTTTCCTATAAAGACAAAACTGAGACCTTGCCCAAGGTTTGTTAAATGTGTTTTCCTTACCTTGTATCCATTTGTCATATCAGGGGCGAGCAATTACTTCTCCTCCTCAGGAAGGGACTCCTTTACAAAGCGGCCTTTTATTAGTTTTGTCGGTACCCATATCTTTTCTTTGCCTGTTGAAACAAAAGCAAAACCCCTACCCCATCGAAGCACATATCCTGGCTTCCACTCAGAAGTCAACACATCTTTGAAGTAGATGGGTTGATTTAACTCAGAGGATTTCTCTATCACCCAATGTCTCTCAGCAGCTGATGTTCCCTTTTCATCAGCATTAAGAAAATTTAAAGTCAATAAGGCACTGTGCAATTTCTCCCTGGGTTTTCTCATTTCTTTCTTCTGTTTATAAAGCATCTCTTTCAACGTGCGGTGAGATCTCTCCACAACTGCCTGTCCTGTGGGATTGTGTGGTATCCCCATAATATGCTTTATATTATAGTATCCAAAAAATTATCTTCATTTTTCGGGAAACATAAGCTGGAGCACTGTCAGTCTTAATCTGAGTGGGAATTCCCATTATGGCCATGGCTTCCAAAAGGTGAGTTAGTACAGCATCAGCATTTTCAGAACTCAGAGCAGTTGCCCATTGCATTCCAGAGTAAGTATCAATAGTATGATGTACATATTTCATCTTTCTGAATTCTGGGAAGTGAAACACATCCATTTGCCAGATCTCATTTCTCTGTGTACCTTTAGGATTACTTCCAGCAGGTAAAGATTGTTGGTTATAGAAAGAGCAAGTGTTGCAATTCCTTACTATTTCGTTTGCTTCATTCCAAGTGATGGGAAAACGCTTTTTTAGCCCTTTGCTGTTAACATGATGTTTCTCATGAAATTCTGTGGCCTCTAGCACGTTTCCTATCAGCAACTGATCTATTTCATCATAAGTAAAGAGTTTACTTAAACCATTAGAAATGTGTTCAGCAAAGTTGAGGAACATCTCATGGGGTGCTATAAGAATACATCTGACAAAGTCTGTGGATAACCTAAGAAAACATGCTCCATGTGCTTGGTGGCCAGGAATACAATCTTTAAAAAGAATATTTACTAAGATACTAAGACACTTGGCTAATCACGTGTTAGTTTAAGTGTTAGCAAGTTATATGACTGAGCCAAAGGCCCATCAGCATAAAATTAATGTAAGCTTCTGTGTGATTATTTGGGGATAAGTGGCAGTGGAGCTTAGAACAGATCTTAATCTTGGTGCTAGGCTGGAAAAGCCTGGCTAGGAACTTCATACTACAATTCTGTGTGAAGCATACATACAGGGACTTTGGTGCTCCTGTGGTTCAGACAAGGCACCTGCTTTTTGTGTTTGGGCATCAGTGAAAACCTCAGGGTAGATACAGGACTATAGACTGATATATTTCAGTCATGTGCTTGAAGGATATTCAGGCTTTTCACTTTTGACATGAACTTCTAATGTGAAAATGTTAACAATAATATTTAAATGGGAAATGGAATAATGTTTCCATGACTAAGAACAGTGGCTACTCTTCTGGAGGACCTGGATTTGATTCTCAGCATCTACATGGTAACTCCTAACTGTCTGTAACTCAAACTCCAGGGGATCCCATGCACTATTCTGGCCTCAATGAGCACTAGGCATGCAAGTGCTGCACAGATATGCATGAAAACAAAAACACTCATATGCCTAATATAAAACTTTAATTTATCTGTCATTTAAATCAAGTTTAATATTATTATAGAAACTTGACTAATTGAGATCTAAGGAAAGGCTTGATATTTTGGCCAATTTTGTCTCATATAATGCTTCTTTCTTAGTTTTTATTGTGTACAAATGTGAGGATGGGAGCCAAACACCTTTATTTTTAACTGGGTGATGGATGTGATATTGAAAAACACTTGAAATCTTAGATTATAAGTCCTTAACATTTAGTTATAAAATCATTCCACAATTATGCCAAGATATCAGTTATCTTTAGATGTATTGGAAGTAGAATCTTTTCACAATTTGTATTTAGAGAATTGCCTCATTTTCCATGACAATTCAAGAGAAGTGGATTTATGACACAGGTGATAATGTTTTTCATTTTCTTCCAAGATATGATTTTCTGTACAATATAACTTATTGACTCTGAGTCTAAGAGGATTTAGTTTTATTGATAAAAGAGGAGGAAATAGAGTCTTCTGTGTGGGTACTTTATTTGATTTTCACATATTGTACGTTTTATAAGAAAATAACTTAAATGAAAATCAACATAATTTAAAATTTACACAAATTGCTTTTTTTTAACAATGCAGCTAATGAGGTATGCCTGTGAAAGGTGATTAGATAGTAATATTTTAAACACATAAAAGACTAGAGAGCATTCTGTTCAAAGCTGTGTGCCCTCTTCTGAGGTTTAATAAGTATAGGATATTTGAGATTAATATGAAGGTGCAGACCTCTCATATGTGGATTCTGAAATAATTACCAGTTCAAGTCCACAGAAGAAAGACCAAAGAAAACCTTGGAGTGTATTAATGTTAAAGAATGGAAAGGTAGAATTTTTTAAGAACATGTATGCAGAAGTACCACTGTACGGGGGTGGGGGGGTAAGACACTGTGTTAGAACATGGAAAAATGTAAACATTTGGAGTTATGTGTTTTTACAATACACACAAAGGTGCTGTGTGTAAGATTGACAAGTTATAGATATAATTTTTTCTCTAATTTTAAATGGACTCAAACAAAGGGAATAATAATTTACCACAAAAATGATCCTGAAATAGTTTTAATTATAGCATGGAAATACAAATTCCATGATTATCATTAATATCATAGTTTCAAGAAGTCATATCTTACCTATCTTAAGAATTTCTGACAGTAATAAACAGAAGTGGATTTATACAGTATTTTTTAACTTCTAGATTCATAGTCAAGGTTTTATTCACTATGGGAGATTATGACAGAAAGTAAATGGAGGGAAGGAAGGGAAGACAGTAGTGTGAATGAAGAGTTGTCTTGAAAGTTACACTGTAAAAGATACAAAGATGACACAATGAGACGAGCAAAGGACATAGAGATGGACAGTGAGAATTGCCCCTCTTCACACTTAAGCACTTGCTTTCCATAATGCATGCAGGTGGTACTACAGAATTGTACTCAACAGTTTGTGGCCCATCCTAGCCTCAAGGTCCATACCTGAAGTCCTTCAGCAACTGAGTTCTCAGTAATTACTCAAAGGCTTCTATTAATTACAAACTGTTTTGCTTCTGGCTTGGGCTCATTACCAACTAGCTCTTATAACTTAACTAAACCCATTTCAATTAATCTATGTATTGATATGTTGCTCTGTGGCTTTACCTGTGTTCTATTATACCTTACTTCCTTAAATAACAGCCTTCAGCTTCTTTTGACTCCACCCTTCTCCGTCTTTTTTAACCTCTGCTTGGATTTCAGGCCCACCTCTTAGCTGTATTGCTATAGGTCAACACAGTTTCTTTATTAACAAATGGTAACAAAGTATATTCCCAGGGTACAGAAAAGCATCCCACATCACTTTAACTTTTCTGTCTAATCAAAAAAGAAGGTATAAATTTTAAATTACATATAGCAAAACAGCTATCAAGCAAGAATTACAGACACAACATCTAGTCTCTTTGTATGTAGCAAAATTATAATAAAAACTCTATTATCTATCTTACTTTTGTCAGGCTAAAATTTTATATCCAATTTACCTTTTATAAAAACTAAGGAAAAACTATAATTATAACTATCTAATTTTTAACTCCATCAAAGAACACAGAAGAATATAATATTAACCAAGCAACTGAGAAGTATATTGCAAGCAATTTCCAAATTCTAGAAATGACAGAAACATCAGGTTACCTGGACATTCACCTAAGGTTCCTTTGTAACATTGGGACATCCATATTTAGTCTCTGGCAAACTTTCTAGTAAAGTAGAAATTTGAAGGACTTTTTCACCAACTATGGCATAATTCATCAGTTGCTTCTTCTTGTGTCCTACAGAGTGTATGACAGTTTCTCTGTAAAGCAGAAACCTGAATTTACTGTGTTGTCTTGTTCTGGCAAAGTTCAGAGGTCATTTTCCTATGAGTCCTGAATTTCCAGTTTATACAGTAAACCATCAATAAGTAGAAGCAAAAATATTTATTTTTTGTCCAGTGGTTATGTTTTGCCACAAAGGAAGTAAATTCCATATGGAATGTCTTGGATGCCCATCATCCACTTGAAGTGGATTGGTGCTGCAGGAGCAGACATATCTCACTGTACAGAAAAGTCTAAGTTCTTAAAAATATTTTAAAAACCATATTCTCTAGGTCTTTGCAGTATTTTTAAATGACCTATCTAATTGAAATATATCTTTATATATCTTAAACAATTAAGGAACATGACTATTTTGGATTATCATAAATGATTAGCTATTAATTTGTATTTATTAACTATACATTACAATTTTCAGGAAACTTAAATTTACTGGCATGAGACTGTATGATTAGGAAGCCCAGTCTGGCTCTGATTCTGCATGTTAAAAATCTTTTGAAAGTTTATTCACTGCCCAATAGTGAGTAGCATTTGTAGCCAGATTTTTTTTTGTCCTATACAGGCTCCTTGGTCCTAAAACCAATTGCTCATCTTAGAATATAGTATTTTAAATACTGTCTTAAAATAATAAGTTTAATTTTTATTATTATTTTAAAATGATGCCCAAATCCTAAAGGTTTTTAATTCAATTATTTTTAAATTAACAACTTACAAAATTATATTAGCTATGGTATTTTATAAATAAAATAGGTTCTTGTCTCTTCTTTCTGTCTTTTTTTCATTACTATGTCTCTACTCCTGTCCCCTCATGTAATCCTGAATCTGAGCAAAGACTTCAAGAAACACAGCTACCCCAAGACTGAGTGCACACCTCTTAGAACAATACAGAGCTACAGAAGATCTACCTGAGACAGTGAGGTTTCAGGTGCTTATGGATATACATATGTGAAACTACAGTCTGAGCTAGAGGTCCACAAGTCTGAATCTCTTGCTCTGAGTGGCTGTTGAAGAAGATTTCAAAATTATCAGCTGAGAGAAACAAAGGGCACACTTAGAAGAATATTTAAATAAGTGAGTTACTATTCTCTAAATATCTCTTTATATTAACTTTCTTTTAAAATTTGCAGTTACAGTGTTGTAACGGAAGACCACTGCAAGCTTATTCGTGAAGCTTAACTAATTTTATTAAGTTATCAATGCTTGTAATTGAAGTACTAGAAATTTTATACACTATCCATACTACATTTTGGTATTTTGATGTTATATTTTTTGACTATGAATAATGAAATCAAGATTCAAAGATGTACAACAATTTGCCAAAGTTCAATCGCCTGACAAATGTCTGTAATAAGTCTCACACATAACACTTTTCATATGATAATTTTTTGCAGTGAGTGGAGATTGGTAGTTAGAATTCTGAGCTGATTTTCTCGCAGACATCATCCATCATAAAATTCTGTGGATTAATCTGCAGAGCTGCTTGGAAAATTTTATTCTATGAACAAATGCTGTTGTTGTACTTGCATAGTATACTAGGTATCTGTTGAGTGTGGGAAGGAGGGATGGAGACAAGGTGAGAAGAGGGGAGAATTGTTTGCCACTGTCTACCCAACAGAAATCCCCCTCTCTGTTCAAAAAAAACAATAGGAAAATAAGCAGCATAGAGCTTTCACCTTCTAGCCAGCAGCATACACCATAAATATCCCCTTTCATTTATAATTATTTCATTTATTTTCTGATTTCTTTTGGTAATACACAACCTAGCCCAGGACCAATTTAAAGAGTGATAGACATATTGACAGATAGTTTTTAACTTTCAAGCCCCTTTGAGAGTTGCACTGGGTCAGAACAAGTTCTTCTCCCCAAATATCTTCATTTGACGCTTCATCAGACTGATTATATGGAAACCCAGAACCCCCACTCTACCTCAGAAAACTGAGAAGACCAGGGAGTTTTTCAAGATGCTTGATGCTTTGATGTCATTATTTGCCAAGCACAATTCACTCTGCTTTGCCTGTTTCCTTCCTGTCCTGGCAATGGGCCCTATCCCAAGAGCATTCTTTGGGGAAGACACTGATTGCTTATTCCCATCTCTGCAGCTGAGACCTGGGAAAGTCCTTGTATAAATTGCTTCAATAGCAGAGGCAGCTGAGCCAACACTGGTTAATGAAACTACAACAATGGTTCTCCAAGGAACATATTTTCATTTGGGTTAAGAATACAGGGGTTTTATTTATCCTCAAGAAAGGATCTAAAGACACTCTTCTTCCTGTTTTTCACCTGTTTTTAATGCCCATCAGCTCTTCTTCAAAAAGGACCAATAAAATTAAGGGATATGCTCAAGGCACCTACACCACTGGGCCCCATGAAGCATCCTCAGATATTTCATCCTGAGGAAAACTAAATTATCACATAGGACTAGCAGCTGACACAGTTGCTAGCAGCCACTATGGTGACAGCTTGAATGTTCATAAAGGCAGAGGGGATTTAGTATGGGAACTGCTGACTCTGTGTGCTCTTGTAGTTTTTACTGGTGTAAGTAAACACAAGTGAACTATGTCAACTGGTATGTCTGAGGTTACTCTCCTCATAGTCATAAAATGAGATAAACAGAAGTACCATAGACCATGACTACTTTCCTAGGCTTCCAAAGTATAATCATCAGATAAATCCTACATTCATAGCACTAGGGGAGACTCTTACTAAACTTATAGCAGTAAAACAGTAATATAATCTTGTTTTCAGAATATATATAAAAAATATTGTTTACCAGACAGTGGTGGTGCATACCTTTGAAGCTAAAACATCTCTGAGTTTGAAGCCAGCTTGATCTACAGATGTAGTTTTAGAATACCTGATTTTAGGCAGTAAAGAAAACCATAACAGAAACACACACACACACACACACACACACACACACACACACACACACACACACACACACACACAGGAAACCATAACAGAAAAGAAAACACACACACACATACACAAGAGAGACAGAGAGAGGGGGGGGGGAGAGAGAGAGAGAGAGAGAGAGAGAGAGAGAGAGAGAGAGAGAGAGAGAGAGAGAGAGAGAGAGAGGAGGGAGGGAGGGAGGGAGGGAGGGAGGGAGGGAGGGAGAGAGATAAAGAAAGCTGGTGAAGATATAATTAAACAAGAAGGCCATGTTCCAGCCCCAGCAAGCAAACTTGGCAGTTTTGGCTCCTTGATTCTTACATTAGAGTTAAGGACAAAAATCTTTCTCCCTCACTAAGGAAGCCAGGCCTGTGTCAGGGATATCCATAAATGAAGTTGTAGAGAGATCATCGCATGGATCTGTGAAGTTGAAACTTAGAGTGCCTTGGAGACTCAAACATGTTGGGTATGCCAGAGCACGGGATAGTTGCTGAGAAGAGCTACTAAAAAGGAGTAAAACAAATCCAAGAGACTGCATGTGTTGCGGTCATCAGGGGATTGAGGTCATCAGCTGACATCAGACACAGAGATGTAGAGTTATAGCTTGTCCAGCTGTTTTTTCATATCACTTTGGTCCAGTTTTTCCTCACTATGCTCCCTTTCTCTAAACTTTGAAATGGTAATGTATATCTTGTGCCATTATATGCTGAAGGTATGTGCTCGTTTGTTTGTTTTCATTTTGATTTTACGGGGGGGGGGGGGATTACTGTTAAGAGATTTCATGACTCTCAGAAGAGATCTTGAACTTTGGATTTTGAAACATTGTTGAGACTGTGATAGTCTTTGGGACTTTTAGAGGTGAAGTAAATGAAGTTTGCATTATGATATTGTTATAAGCTCATAGGGGTCAGGGAGTGGAATGTGGTATTTTGAATGTAATTGGCTTTCATTAACTCATGGGAAGTAGCATTGTTAGGAGGCAATGCTTTATTGGAGTGAGAATGGCCTTGGTGGAGGAAGTGTGTCCCTGTGAGGGCAGGCTTTTAGGTCTCTCAAATGCTTAAGCCACACCCTAGTGTCTCAGACCACTTCCTATTGTCTGTAGGCCAAGTGTAAGTAGTCTCAGCTCCTTCTCCAGGTGCTATGTCTGCCTCCACATTGCCTTGTTTCATGCCTCAGCCATAACTGTCTAAACTTCTCAATTTAACTCAATTATTTTCTTTATAAGAGTTGTCATGGTCATGGTACCTCTTCACAGCATTAGAAACCATAAGACAAGGAGTTTTGTAAGAAAGTGTTATTTCAAAAAAGTAACTAAAAATCACAACAGAGGTGTCCAAATGGATTACAAACATGAGTAAAGGCGAGAATCTAAACTGAGTCTTAAAACAGGGCTCAACAGTTGTAAGAACACACTTGTCTTGCAGTGTATATATATTGGTTCCCATCTACATCAAGTGATTTACCTCTCTGTAATGTCAGATCAACAGTATCCAATGTCTTCCCCTCACCTCTGGGGTACACTCATACACTTATATATGTGTGCAGGCACACACACACACACACACACACACACACAGAGAGAGAGAGAGAGAGAGAGAGAGAGAGAGAGAGAGAGAGAGAGAGAGAGAGAGAGAGAGAGAGAGAGAGAGAGTAGGGGGAAGGAGAGAGATAAAGAGAGAAAAGAAGCACACAGAGAAAAACATAGAAATAGAAACACAGAGAGAAAGAGAAAGAAAAAAAACTACAAATCTAAATCTATGTAATGGGCAGGCGCCCCTAACTTTAGCACCCCTAGACACCCCTAAGACCACGGCTAATAACCACTGTTAACTTTAAAGAAAAAGAGAGTTTAATGAATGGTATGCTGGTACACACATGTGCGGGCTCAAGGCACTGTGGAAGCCAAGAGCCCTGAATACTTTCAGAGTAGAATTCTTACACCACACTCTGGGTAGGGAAGGGGTACATCCAGCTCGTGAGATAGAAGTTGTAACAGTTCTCACTGTAGGGTTTTCCTGGGTAGCCCCACCCAGGTTGTTACATCAGGAATGTAGTCCCAGGGCCTGATCTTGAGTGGTCCCCCTCGAGTAAAGTCCAGAAGGTCAAGCTGCTGACCAAGTGGGTCCCAAGAACTCAGGAAGTACATCCTGCGTGCAGTTGAGCAAGCTGCCATAAATCCTGTGAACAAAGCTTTTCCAAGAATCTGAGCCCTGAGCAAACTGTCATCTAATTTAGTGATACAATGGAGCTGAAACTCTGTTCTGAGAAAGCTGCCAATAGTGTGCTTGATACAATGGAGCCGAAACTCTGTTCTGAGCAAGCTGCCATTAGTGTATTTGATACAATGGAACCGAAACTGTCAACCTTGGCTAGTTTCAGGGACCTCAGGAAGGGAGTCGAGGGGAACGAATCAAACAGGATCTTTCTATCTTCACATCTAAATCCATTTAAAATTACATTTTATAAAACAAAGACTATTTTCTTGGGGGTTTGCAATCTGTTTTCTAGTCCTCAGTTGTCTGAAACATTTAGGGTAATCTAGTTCTTACATACATACTAATTTTTTCTCTATTGATTGCTTACATAAAATCCAGTTCAAAATCATAGAAAATCATAGTCATATGAAAGAGAGGTCATACTCAGTATTGCTGTAAGCTTATCAAAGAATTTCACTTATAGAATTATGTTTTGGTTAATCTATAAAAAATTACAATACAACTAAAAGCCAACCTACAAAAAAGCAGGATACAGCAAAACTTCTTTCAAAAATTATTTATTAAGTATCTCTCCCAAACAATTCCAAAGCACACACCCATACTATTATGTGCTGCAATGCAGGGCAAATGCTGCTTTGTTAACATTAAGGATGGGTTCAGAGTGAGTGTACTTAGGAAAACAAGAGAATGTGGATTGTGTCGAAGCCATACTCTAAAAGACTTATACCTTTGCTAAAATTGTGTTTAGAATATTCATCTATAAAGTCAGAGGGAAAAAAAAATGTTGTGTCTGCATTGAAAAACCTAAAAGAGGTCTACTGAAGGGGAAATAATGAATTGACTCTGCAATTCACTTTTTAGTAAAGAACAGACATTAGTCTACATTATGGTGATGCTGGACCTAAATGAATTTCATTTTGTGGACAAGATTAGAAGAGAGTAATGTAATTTGAAAATATACATTACTTATGTGAACTTTTATAATAAAATGCTGTCAGTGGTTCCAGAGGATGAGAAGCTTCTTTCCTTTTAGGTAATTAACTAGCAAAGTGCCTGTAAGTCCTTTTTATTCTTATTTTGTGGTGTCAAATCAAGGTAATTTAAATTCAAGTACCATACCTGCCCCTCTACTTAAAGGATGTATTCACACAAATCATAATTTTCAAACCTTGCAAGTAAAAACAGTGAATGTGGGACTTCAGGATGTGGAGACTAACATTACAGTCACCAGTGAATATACTTTTTTAAAAAAACAAACTCCATTATAATATGGGAATGAATAAATGCCCAATTGGATTATATTTTATTCCATAGCATAAACAATTCATCTATTTAAATGAAGTACTTCTGCTTGGTTCTTGGCCCCACCAACAAATTCTACACTAATGCAGTATTTCATATAGCAAATATTATACTAGTCAAACCAACATGGACATCCCTCTCCCTTCAGATGACTGCCCATTAATCTTTGAATGCTGAAGTACTTTGACATAAATATAATAAAACTTCTCCTCATTTTTCTTGTAGCCTTTCATAATAAAATGAATGTCTCTCACTAGGTCCAATTCCAATTTAATATCAAAGTAGAATGATGTCCCTCTTAACAATGCTACCCTGAATTCTATGAGTCAACTAATTTCCTAAGTTATCTCAAAGTTAAATAATTTCTTATTCAAGCTATCAGTTAATGTGATGTATATTTGAGTCACTTCAAGTGGTTTTGTAGGACTTTAGATTAGTGAGGTCAATATATGAAGAAAATGAGATTACACAGTAAACTAGATGGTTTCTAGTTTGCCAGGACACTGTTAGAAGTTTCAAAATAATATACTCAGCTCTCCTTACTTCAGAATCCCTTTATTTTATCAATACAATTACATTTATTTAATAATTATCTTTCTGATTAAACCTGTATGTATATCTATTTCTTCCGGAAAAGGCTTCATGTTGCCTACGATGGCATCAAACTACCTATGCTCTAAGGATAACACTGCTCTCTTCATCCTCCAACCTCCAGGAGAATCACAAGCCATCATTCCTGGTGAAATCTTCTTTTCCTCATATACAATGCGTTTAGCAGTCATAGCAAATGTCCTATTAATTTAAATTTAATTGTATAGTTTTATTAAATTTCTATATTTAAAAGTTGTCCTAAAGTCTACTTAGTTTATCATTTGTTAATAATAAAGGCACATCTATTGCTAATTATAATATTTTTTAAGAATAAAAAAAACCCTGAAAGTTGATTCATATCCATTATGTGTTCAATTTTATCATTTTATAAGCATCATAGACTTTCCTCACATGAGCCTGGTCCAGTATACTACACAACCAGGCTCCATGGTACAGACTATGGCTTCTAGAGCAGTAAGCAATACTTACTATATTTTCTTATTCAATAGTACTCAAAATAAAATGTTGAAATTAAAGACATAGAAGAGAAAAATGAGATGCTTGAGGCTGCTGTCAACAAGATATGTCATGCCATCTTAGCATCGTTTCTAAACAAGCATAAATAGCACACTCCAAAAATGATAAAGCTGACAGAAGAGACATGAGCCTGTGGTAGTAGCTTATGGATAATAGGTATGGGATGTAATTGATGAGTGCACATGTTGCAGTTATAAGAGAGTGGTGAAGTGTATCCATGGGTCTCTCCCACCTGGAATGGGAACTCAAGGATCTCTTTTCTGAATGTGAAAATGAAATTTTATTATCCACCCAAATTTTGGGAAACTGAGAATTGCATGAGTGCAAAGATAATATTTCCAAAAAGAGGGTTCTAAAATTTCCAAAGGGCTGCACCTCAGTTGTGTCTGCAAATTCAGGAATGGGGATCTCTCTGATCATGCTTAAAAGACTGTTATGGCATTTTACATATGCCCATCTGTGGATGCTTAAGCTGAGGAATATTAGTATGACTACAGATGGCTTTTTGAAAAGTTCATAATTGATAAAGACAGAAAATATAGAAATATAATGAGACTGTGCTTCATGTGCTGTGCTCACTAGTGAAATTGAAATCTATCTCTGGTGGTAGATGAACTTCCTGCCAAAACTTCTGGCTAGAAAATTAAGAGCTCACAGATTCTGCGCTCACCTGAATTCTTCCCAGCTCAAACTGCATCACATGTGAGTTTTTTAATACCATTTACATTTCTTCCATCTCCCTTCAACTTTTCTTGTATTTACCAGCATTTCCATTCAAATTCACCACCTCTTTTAAAATTATTGTTATTTGAGCTTGCATATATTTATTATTTTATGAGTAATATCTAATACAATACAAATGCTTTATAAAGACAATATTGTAGAATTAACACTAAGGTACATGTTCATCTCATATATATATATATATATATATATATATATATATATATGTCAACATTAGTTGATATCTATTGATCTATATATATATATATCAACTAATAATTGAACAGAACAAGGTTTGTCATTTGGTTTATTGACCACCTTTCCATAAATATATGTTATAAATATTTGTGAACAAATTATTCACAGATTTCAATTTTCATTACTCTTTGATAAAGATCTAGAAGCGGGATTAAGCACAGGAAAACAAGCAACTTCCAAAACATGTAAAAGATGAAATAGATGGCTACCTGAACAGTCACTCAAGGTTCTTCTGCATCATTGAAGCATCCATCTTTGGCCCACAGGCCTAACATGTCTAACACACTTATCTGTGAGACAGGAAATTCTCAAGGAACTTTCTACCTTGTCTTTGGAAGTTTTGGCAATTCTCTTGGTGTGTCTCCTGCTTGTCCATTTTGAACATTATACTATCAGCAGTCAAGGCAAGAGTAATTTTTTGCCCAGTAGCTAACTTTTGCTACAATTAAGGTCACTTTCATTTGGAGAAATTTGATGTCCATAATCTTCTCTTAAGTAGATAGATGTTACCAGGAGCAGATGTCCCATTGTCATAAAAAATAGTAAGAACCTATTTGTTAAAATATCATAAATGCCATATTTCATGGATTTCTGAAGTTTTTGATGAAAACCTGTTCATCTCAAATATATGTGTCTGCTCTTGAAAACATATCTACTATAACTATAAGTTTTATTGTAATGTCTAACTACTAATTTGTATTTCTTTATATCCTAATTAGTTGATAATAATAACTTTTATGGACTAGCAATTTGTATTGCATTTTTAGATGAAAGTATAAGTATAATATCTTGAGCAAGCATGGAGATATGTACAGTAACAAAACTAATCTCAACTTTATATCAATATATACAATTTGTATGCAATATACAAATAATCCAATCCAGTATACAATGTTGAAAGCTAGTAATTACTTTTTAAAAGGAGATTCAATAATCTAACTTTATATACTATCATATCTGTATCCCATTTCTTTCTTGTTTTTTAAAGCAAAATCTCTGAATCTAATCTCTCTTGTTTAGCCTTTTTCTAACCATAACCATTACTAATTTTTAACCAATTACTCTAAACAATGACAATCATCCATAACCCATCAAAAGATCAAAATCCAGCCACCCCACCTATTGGGAATGTGGGCACCGTGTTCTTAAATTTACTTCCTGATGTCTGGAGGGAACAACATCTTTAGGGGATTGTGTAAAGAAAAGTTTTATAATTGCCAGTCCTGAAATAAGCAGCTGTGTCATTTGTTGTCCAGTCTCTGCATAACATGAACGTGCACAGCTTGTCTCAAGTCCTGGCTATAGTAGTCTGTGAAGCTGGTTCTTCTCAGTGAGCCAATTCAATATTGTCTTGAGGAGTATGTAGTCCAAATCTGATCTCTGGTTGTGTTTGTCAGCCTAGTGGCTTTGTCAGAGTCCATGTGAAATCATCAATTTGGGGCCCATCTTCCTTTTGGATACTTCAAGTTTGCAATTAGGCATTGTGATGGATCACTGTGGAAAACTGATAAGAAACTAAAACACAACCCAATTTACAGGAAGCTTAATAAAGCCTTTTTAAAAAAATTAATTAGTACTCTATATGAGTATCATATATTATGACAAAATTATATTATATATATAATCTTATAAAATTTAAGAAAAGCATTTATTTGGCATATGATTAGTAACAATAGAATAGTCCCTTACTTTTAGTTATTCTTCTGTCCCATATCAGGGATTCTAAAATGAATTATATTTGCCTTCATGGGCTTCAATTGATGTATGCTTGGAAATTGTTTTATCTGAATTTTGTTAGTCTACATTCTCAACATAGGACTGAGAGGTTTTGAAGTTGTGGTTACTTTAATTCTCATTTACATATCCTTTTATGCAGATTTATATTCAACTTTTAATGTCATTTAAGTTTTTGGTCTTTTAATTTAGTTTATAAACTATGTATTTGCAAGATTATTGTGAAATGTCTTCCCACTCTATATCCTTCATTATTTGTTTTTAAAACGTATATTAAATTTTAACTTTATACTGTTTTTCTGTTCTCTAAGAAAGCTGTTTATATGAAATTTTATTATATAGAATTTATGATTATGATTTTTTTATATACCCAAATTTTTCTCAATTGACTGTGTGTGTCTTATAAATGTTTAATTTTATATTTTTGTGTGACCATCTGGTCATTCTCTGTTACAGCCTTCACTCAGCAGCACAGCACAATCACACAGCATTTAAATTCAAGTAGTATTCTAGCTTCATATTTTCACTGTAACAAACAAAATGACCAAAAGCAACTTGAGGAAAATAACTTATTTAGCATTGACTCATTGTTGAAAGAAGTCAGAGCAGTAGCTTGAACATGAAATGAAACAGTCCCCGTGGAGGAAGTTTTGCTTGGACAGCCTTGTGCTGAGATGGAATTCTTACATAGCTCAGGCTTACTTGCCCATGGATGGTGCCACCTGCAGTGGACTGGACTTTCATATATTGATTAATAGTCAAGACAGCTCCTCACAGACATGGTCAAGGTCAATCTACCTGGGCAATCCCTTAATTTAGGCTATTGTTCTCAGGTGAGTTTAGGCTGTGCCAAATTGTTGATGAAGCTAGCAAAGATATTGATACTGTCATAATCTGTTACCAAAATGTTGCAAAACTCTTTATTGCTGACTTAGTAGAGATTTCCAGGTAGAGCAGAGTCATGTTTCTGCTGTGTCTTAAAGCGTCTGTTGAGAAAGGAGAATGAAAGGGATTTGGAGTTTGAGAGTCAGGGAGTGAAAGAGTAAAAATTCTTGTTCTCTTGAGAGAAAACTCTAGGAACTCATTACCATAGCAGATATCAGCCAGGAGGGAAGCGAAGTTCTTGGCTGTCAGACATAAAACCTGGACTCATGAGACATTACGTCTTGTGTAAGGGACTAACATTCCCTTCCATATTACCACAGTACTTCCACGAATACGCATTAATGTGTTCATACACATTACCTTGACCTGCTTTTCATTCTTCTATGCATTTTTTCCTTAAAATAAAACCTTGATAACATGGCTTCATAGTGACAACCTTCCCTTTTCTATTTCAAATGAAGTTTTATTATATTATGTACATTGATTTTCCACATGAATTTCAGAATTAGTTTGTTATGTTTTACAGAAAAGATGTATAGATTTGATTGATATTAACTTAAATTCATAGATTAATTTGGGTAAAGTAGCTCCCTTAATAGTGAAATTACCCATTTATAATCACATTATGGTTCGACATTCATTTATGTTTTCTTAGATTATTGCTCTTAAGACTTCTTTATCTTTTCTTTTTATTTCACAATTAACAATGTGCCTTTGCTCCTAAGCACGCTAAGGGCTGGATACCATATATTCTAACAAATATTTTCATTATCATTTATATAAATTACTCACCAGGACATATAGCCCAGTCATCCACATCTGCAGAGATATGCATTGTATAATTTTCCTAACAATGAATAGTGTTCAGAAGGGTGTTAATAACCACTTTTAAAGCTACCTATGGCTCATTCTCACTCTAACCATGCTGTGCTTACAGAACATATTTTGTACATTTTCCAACTATATAGCTTTTGAGCCTCAATTATTGGCCTGTAATGTGATTTTCAAGTGGATGTTCCATGTACATTTTTTTATAATTGGGTAAGTAGACATGGTGTTCTCTTCTCTGTCAGGTCATATTTAATATAAACACCTCAAACCACCTAAATATTTACAACATTTATCTTTAAGATTTTACTCCTATGCAGAAAAGGACTCTAGTCTACTACAAGGTGCAGTTATGAGTGTCTTTATCAGTGTGACTTAATGTTCTGTATATGTTAAATTTTTACCTAATTTGATATTGTTGGCTTTTCATCTTTTGTAAATCTGTCATTCCTAGGTGCTATTTACTATTGTGTTAATCCTTTTCTCAAAGTGCACTCTCTCTCTCTCTCTCTCTCTCTCTCTCTCTCTCTCTCTCTCTCTCTCTCTCTCTGTGTGTGTGTGTGTGTAGCCATGTATGTATGGGACATCCTCTAATTGTGATGTAAATGCCAGAGGACAACTCTGGGTGTCTTGATCGATTGGACTGCAGGTTTTGGGACAGGATGTGCAAACCTACCACTTTGGTTCAGTTAAGTCTTCAGGGAGTCTTGGGATATCCCAGTCTTTCAATCTCACTTACATACCCCAGTGTAGACCCCACCACCCACACAACCTTTACATGTGCTCTGGGCATGAGAACATAGATTGTTTGTAGTAGTAAAGGTTTCTTGGTCCCTGGCAGGCAGAGGTCCAGATCCACAGACCTGCCACACCAGACCCCTTAGCTGCCCGCCACTGCTCTGGCCCCCAGAAATGACTCAAACACTTATATTAGCTTCATGTTGTTTGGCCAATAGCTTAGGCACATTGCTAGCTTGCTCTTACATCTTAAATCAACCCATTTCCATTAATCTGTCTGCCACGTGGCCCTTGGATCACCTGTGTTCCTTACATGTTGCTCCTTTGGGCTCCGGGCTTGGTCTCCCTGACTCCACCCTGCTTCTCCTACCTATGCTCTGATTTCTCCTCCTACTTTTTCTATGGTGCCTGTCATGGGCCAAAACAGCTCCTTTATTTAAAGATAGATATTCACAGCATACAGAAAGGCATTCCCACATCAATTGTCATTTCTGAACAGAAACCATTCATATGCTGAGGTAGCTGCAACCTTGAGGTCCTAATTGGAAGCAATGGCAGACATTTGAACATGTTCCTGCTTAGCATTTGTATCTCCTCTCCTTCTTTTCTACACTTGTTTTCCTCTTCAGCAGCTTGGACACTCTTGGAGTAAACTAGAGCATGCTTTCCATGCTTCCAGTGCACATGTGTGAACACCCAGCTCTCTTGCTTCCTGGATTACTTTTCTGCATTTACTTTTGCCATCTATGTACTTTGTGTCCTGCCTTCTGCCCTGGCTTTTTGTGCTGTTTTTCCTGTGGTTATGACTAGCCATCCATAGCTGTTTCTTGTGTCTCTGCATTTTTAATTGCTGTTCCTGCAATTGTGGCATGCATTTTTTAATTGTTGTAATGAGCTTGAAGTGATGTCTGAGTCTGGTTTTCTTCTTAATTATCACTTCTTGTATTTGATTATGCTTTCTGGATCTCGTGTTGGTTTGTGGTATTGAAACTCTCATGAGGCTTTAGATGGGGTTTGGATTTCTTAGTCCAGAGCTTAGATCTCACTAAGATGGGGGAAGCCTGAGGCCTGTGTTAGACACTCAGTATTCTGACCTTTATAATTGAGTAGATCTAACACCAAATGGCTGACAGCTCTATTTATACTCCAAGTATATGCTCCTTTTTGGTTTCTTAAACTTTGGCATTTTGCTAAATGAAAGATGGGTCATTTGTAAGAATATTTATGACTACTTGTTTCTGGTTCTTAATTCACAGACTTCGCTTTGTGTTTCTAAATTATTCTCAAGTCTTTAAGATTCAAATAAAATCTTGTTATTTGTATACTATATAGTTTTCAAATCAGGGAAAAACTCATTTTTTTCTAAGTACCTTTATTTTTTCCTCCTATTTTCATCTGTTGGATTTTTGCTTACTGTTATTCATCTTGCAAAAATTTCAACAAAATATTTTTATTAGTTTGTTTACAAATTTTAGTGTCTGTCAGCAGGAACATTTGTTGGACACAACCTAATTTACCATTCACTGGATAAAACTACCCCGTGTATAAGTTCATGTTTATACATCTTAATTATCATTTTCTCTTTAGGGAAGCCATAAAGGTTCATTATAAAATGTTTAACAATACGTAATGATAAAAGCAAAATATAAACTTTTTCTAATTTCACTAATTAGAAATACTTTACATATGTGTATTTTATCTTTTTATTTGCCAATAAACATGTCTCTATGAATGAATTTCAGATAATTATAGAGATGTTGGTGTATTCTCAAATTAAAAATTTACATTAACATATGAATATTTTCTTCTAATATATTAATTTTTATATTCATGAAGAATATTTTTGAGGATAGTACTAATAATATCACATAATTAATCATGACTCACATATATTGGCAAGTGTTTAATATTAATTTACAGTTTAGAGGTTATTTTCTTGGAAAAACTAATGTTCTTCACACATTTTCTCTATACTACACCTTCATTTTTCTTCTTTCTTCTCTCTATGGAATGTACTAAGGTCATATTTTCCCTGGCCCTGATTTCCTGAGGAGATAAAGGCAGTTAACAGCTGATGATAGGATTTATTGTCCTTAGTATTGTAGTCACTGAAAATCTTTCTTTGTTCAAATAATTTCCCACCCATGTTCATGGAGTCAGCTAATTAAAAGCCGTGGTCCACGCATGAACAGACAGTCAGATGGACATCAATGCAGGAGGAGGCCTTGTTGCAAGTTATGTCTTGAGAACCTAGATTCCTTGCTCTGCAGGATCACTGGAATTTCTCCCCTTGGTGCGATGACCTCATGGAAATTACTCCAATACTGAAACCCAGTTTAAAATCAAAGCACACAAACAGAAAATTGAGTGCTCTTCTCTGAACTGTAATTGCAAGGGTCACTGGAGACTCTTTCAGTCCAGCTTGACAGATGCGTCCTCTGTGGGAGCCTCAAGGTGACTCACTAGTAGATAAATAAGTTCAACATTAACTTACAAGAGCCTGTTCCAGCCGTCTACCCTGACTGCTCCTGCCTGCAACAGTCACTTGTGCCAGTGGCTTGCTGTCGAGTGCTGCCAGTCTCCAGTGTCTAGTGTTCCAACACTGGCATCATTCTCAGGGGAACTGATGTGGAAAGGTCTTTCTGTATGCTGTGAATATCAATCTTTAAATAAAGGAGCTGTTTTGGACCATGACAGGCACCGTAGAAAAAGTAGGAGGGGAAATCAGAGCCAAGGTAGGAGAAGGGCAGAGACAGAGACAGATCCAGCCAACCGCCAAAGAAGAAGCATATAAGGAACACTGGTGAGTCATGGGCCACGTGGCAGACAGATTAATGGAAAGTGGTTGAGTTAAGATGTAAGAGCTAGCTAGCAATGTACCTGAGCCATAGGCCAAACAGCATGAAGTTAAATAAACATCTGAATCATTTCTGGGAGCCAAAGCAGCTACGGGCGGCTAAGGGGTCTGGGGTGCCAGGTCTGGGGTCTGGACCTCTGGCTGCCTGGGACCAAGAAACCTTAATGTAACAGGGAACTAATTTTTAGAACATCTTTCTGCCGTGTCTGTGACATCTTGGCTATACGATTTCAGGAAAGCAGACAAAACGTTTATTTTCTAACCATTACACATCATTCTCTCCCCTCTCTGCCTTCCTCTCTGCCCTCAGCCTCTCCCTCTTCCTCCTCCTTTTGTTAGTTCCGGGATGTGAACCAGCTCTCATACGTGCAACTCAGTGGCTGTACACTGTGTGACACCCAACAAACCGATTCTCAGATTTTCAATGATAATTTGGCAAAACTTCCCCAAAGTTCACTGTCTTGTTGATGATTCTCTTACATATTCTTTTGTGTGTGTAAAAGAATCATGTTTTCACCACAATTATATAGCTGAGAATATTCTAACATTAGAGAATCTGAAGTTTGGAAAGCTTGAGAAAATTGCCACACCAAAATAAAAAAGGTAATGAAGAATCTGTTCATGTATCATGCCTAGAATCCTGTCTGATCTTTCATGGAGGTGCAGTGTGGATTCTCTCATGTGAGACAGAGTTATCACTAAGACTGCAAAAGTCCAGAGGAGTCTGGATCTGTATTTGACTGGGTAAAATAAGAGAGGTAGGAGGAGATGGAAAGTGAGGAGGTTTTGTTGAACAGAGGGTATCTATCTACCCTTAAAATTTTTATTTTGGAATTTCCTTGGTTTTATCCATTTTGTATGTGCCATCACGAGTGTGCAGAAGTTAAAGGACAACTTTCAGGAGTCAGTGCTTTCCTAGACCGTGTGCATTCCAGAGGAGTCTAACTCAGACTGCAAATACCTTTCACCACCAAGTCATCTGGACCGTCCCATTTTAAAACTTTTATAAGTTATTACTGAAGAAAAAAGAATCCGAGGATATTAAACCACTTCTAAATTTTTTAACTCAGAGAGTTATTATTTTCATAAACACTATAACCACTTCCTCTTCCTTTGTATCCTTAAGGTTTTTTCCATGTAATATTAACACATATTCTTTTTATGCAAACTCATTTTGACAGCACTAGTGCAAGCATATGACTCATTCTTTACTAAAAGTAATTTAGGGAAAAATTCAGGCAGCATAATTTGTTAGGAAGTACAAAGATATCTGTACAAAGAATTCAGTTCAAACTTGACTTAAGGTTTAAAAGTAATTTACCAAAGGGAGGAAACAAAAGCTTTCTCTCTGACAGAGCCTAAAATCTAAATACATACTTAGTATGAACGGACTCTTTACTCTCCTCCTGAAAGACTCACATGTTGAGTGATTTATACTTGATTGAGAATGAAAATTCTGAGAGCCAAAATGTTCTAAGTTGGTTTGGAGTGAGAAGTAGTGATCTTAAACATTCCTAAACACACACTTTCTCATACATCCACACACATACACAAACACAAACACAAAACACACACACTCACACACACGTACACATATACACACTCAGACACACATGTACACAGCACACACATGCACTCACACACACTCAACACTCACACACATGTACTCACACACACATACTCCCATACACATGCACACATACACACACTCACACATACAATCACAACATTCATACACACATAGACACACACACATACACACACTCATACATACACACACACTCATACAGACAGACACACACACATATATACACATACACAAGCACACATACACACACACATACACTCACACACTCGCATACACACTCATACAGACACATACACACAGACATATATACATACACTCACACAATACACACGTACACACACATGCACACATCTGTTCTGTTCTTTAGAAACTGGAGTACACATTCATCACTCTCATTTCTTCTGGATGCTGCTTGTGAGGGTGATTGATATGACCTAAAAGGAAAGGATGGACCAACACACTCAACACATGACTAAGAAAATGAGCACCTGTGACAAGAACACAGGAGAAACAACAGAAACAGGTACAAAACGGATTTCTATCTGGTTGGTTCATGATCACTCTTAAACTGGTATGAGTGAATGGACGTTTGAGAAAAAATTGCATAGAACTGGCCTTCCTTCTGTTCATTTGGGGATGACTGAATAATACGTGACAAGGAAAAGGAGATAAATTCTGTGAAATGCATTAAGTCTATTTGTTTTTTGTAAGCATTCTGTGAAACTGATATTGTAGAATGGGTTTGTAAAGGAATTATTTATATTCTCCCAACCCGTGGCTGTTTGGGTGAATATAGCAAAACCTCACCATTTAAAAAATAGTGTGGCTGTAGCCTAGGACAAGGAAAACATATGTTGTGTTAGGCGTATTGAAAGTTGATTTTCTTGTCAAAATTATTGTCTGTTCCTGACTTTTTACTAACTCTAAGCATATTATACACTAGAAAATCCTCTTAAAATACGTAGTATTCTGTTTTTTCAGGTGATCACAAATTAAAGGCAATCTCCCATTGATATATCTCTTTTATTCCTCTGGTTAAAACAAACAAACAAACAAACAAAAAACCCCAACATGCTCCTGTAGGTTAAGACGTGAGTTACATCATATTAGATTATGGCCCTAATGTCACCCAGCTACAGAGCTCTTGCCTAGCAGGTGCAGACTGGGCTTGTTATCAGGCACTTCAAAAATTATATTAGATTAAATCAATTGACATGAATTTATGTCTCATACAATGGGTCACAAAGGCTGAGTCCCTGAGGGCTGCTACACAGTTATTCACCATTCTTCAGTGCTCAGCTGTAGTTTCTAAGATTCTCTTATGTCTCAGATGTCAGCATCATGTCCATTTCAGAAGAGGACAAATGAGGAGCCAGCCTCAGCTTCAATCATCGCCTAAGGCAGTTCAACAGAACAATGGTGGTTCCCTGTTCTTGTGGCTACACTTGACTACCACAGATGAGAGGAAAGGAGTCACTCTAAGTTGTCAGCATTTTTATAACATGCATCACAATTTGTATACTGAACTTTGGACAATAATTACACTGCCCATGTACTAATAGTTACGGAATCTTCTTTCCTTCTCTCAGCCAATTTGTCTGTTGCATGTTTACATTGATTCAATAAACACACATCTGGCCTATGTACCGAATGTGTAAAGTGGCACGTATAAATAGTGACCTAGTGGTTTTCATCTTACTTCCAAATGATTTGTAGATTTGGAATGCAACTGAGATGCCAGGCTTTTAGTTTTTATCAAATGTAAGGTGGGGGTATTTGAATAATGATAAAGTTTGGTAAATACCTGACAGGCTGTCTCAAAACAGGATCTTATTACAAAGATTTGAGAATGAAGCTAATATATCCATTTAGAGTTTATTAAAGGATTTCTAAGTGGTAGAAAGTTCCATAAGATGAGGCTGTGTGCACACACTAAATACTAAACAATTCATAATTGCGGTTTACCATCAGTGCAGAGACCTTGAGAGCTGATACTCCTGGAATGATTCTAATAAGGACAACAACATAGAGCTCTTGAGAAAGGCCTATGAAAGAATTTTGTAATTTTAGAAAAAATATCATTCTATTTAAAGAATAATTTCTTTTCATTGCAAGATCATTAGAAGAGTGTGAACTTTGTTAATGTTAGCTGTTGCACAAATAAAGGAAACTCAGGGATAGATCTCTACAAAGGTGGAGATAATAGAGAGAGGAAACACCACAGTCAGATCTTACCCAGCTGTCTTCTAGCTTCCTCAGCCTCACTCCTCCTGGGTTTTTCTGCCTCCTCTGACTTTCTATTACAGCCTTAAATACTCTCTTCACTCAGTTAAGATGTGGCCCCACCACTGCCTGCCTAGGAGCCTGGAACTCCTTCTGTAAACTAAGATGACCTCAAACTCATTTTGGATTAAGGGCATAGCTCACCACTCCTGGGATACTCCCTGTGCTGGGATTAAAGGTGTGAATCACCACTCTCTATCCTCCTAGACTGACTGTGTATAGATTCCTTTGATGTCTCCGAAACTTTTGAATCTTTTATTATATCCCCACAGTTAGCATAATACCTAAAATTACTAAAAAGTATATAATATTTTTTTCTTAAAAAAAATTCATGGTGATGAAAATGTTTAAGTAAACCTGGGTTTTAGATATGGATGAGACCACCATAAATAGAGATGTAGTTTATAAAGGTGATAATTAACTATGTATTTTTTTTTTCATATCAAAAATTTTCATCTTTTTACTCAGTCTGGAGAATACAGTTGGGAAAATAGATTTATAGAGCTCAGCATTTGCACTGATTGCTTAATTTGTGTGTGTATTGGCTTGAACTATTTACCAACGAAAGCTGTTCATTTTAGTGTGGACAAAGATGAAACATACATTAGAAGCCATTTGGATTATCTTGTAATTGTCTAATGCAAGAGAGGAGATTAGGATAATAAAGACCTCAATGTTCATCATGGAATAGATCATCTAGGATAAGTACTTGTCAGCATCTGTCAGAGAGGAAGGGAAATCACCTCATGATGGGCTATGAGTCCTACTAGAAAGCTTAATAATGTAAGCGATGGAATTTCGTCTTTAATTTTAGTATTTTAATAGGATACAAAAATGTATATATGTATTTTAAGAAGTGATTATGTTCATAATGATATGCTATTACACAAACACATTTTATATTATTTCATGTTTTCAGGGCTAAAATAGAGCAAATGGTATTTTTAGCTACTTCTTATCTTTAATGTTAACCTTTGATGTTAAATATGTGCTATAGAGTAAAAAGAAAAATCTTCAATGTTCTTTTTGGTCTGTCTATAATTCTTATTTACTTTACGCAGAGTTGAGGTGGCAGCTTCATTGTGGAATCCCTGACTCCAGACAGTGTTTTCACCCATTAGGATCACTTGTGCATGGCCAGGCTGCTCAGGTCATAGTATAATTTATTTTTGAAAGATCGTGCACATGCTTCCATTCCATTTAAAAAGAAAGAAGAACCATGTATCTCAGTACAACCTCCACTCTCCCCTCCTCTCACTGTAGGTTAAAAAAAATTTCCAGGTAGGAGGATTGTGGTTGTTTTCTAATAAGCACGGAGGAATAGAAAGAAATAGGAAGATTCTTAGTCTTAAAAGAGAAATAAGTAAAAGATAAGTGAATTTCAGAGTGATTGAAAAGATGACAAACAATTGTCTTTATTATTTCTACTTTGGATAGTAGGGGACACGGTGTGACTAGATTACAAATGCTTTTATATAGTCGCACACCTGCTTCTGTTCTGTTAGGAATATCACATCCTGTCATCTACTTGCATATACAGAAATGGTTCTGGCAAAACAAACAAAAGACATCCACAGTGGTTTATTCTGCTTTTCCTCTTTGGTTGAAATGGCACAGATCATAGGTCTCTGTTTTTTCTCTAGATCTCTAATTATGTGGGTCTGTAATTTTGTCCAGAAGTTTTAAAATGTATTGTATATTGAAAACCAAGTACAGTACATTTTCAATTTGGCTTCTTCATACATTTTTAAATATCAAAATGATTAGGTCAGGCTTAAGACCAATGCTCTGAGAAAGTCCATGATTAAAATGTTCAGCCTGTGGCTGGCTGTGAGATAATGAAGCAGTCAACACACCTTTATAATTTCTTGAAGAAGGAGGGAAGAGGTGACCGATCTCTACCTTCTCTGTTGCTTAACTGATGTGTGCTTGGAGTTTGGGTAATATAATACATATTCATGCTGACAGCTAATTTTCAGGCTAATGCAATTCAAAACAGAAAAGATAATGAACCCTAAAAAAAAAAACCCAGAGTTAGTAAATGGAAAAGCTGACAGTCTCTTAACTCTAATAGCTATGCTATTGGGCACCACAAAAATAACAAAGCTAATTTTAATGAAGATTTGAAAGTAGATGAGGCATTTATCTTCGGTAATTATGGTGCTTCTGAAGGACCAATATCTAAATGGAATTTAAACCTTTCAAATGACCCAAGGGAAGGGACAAATGTAGAAACAATTTTTGCTCAGTGTGATTTCATATAAGTACAATAATATGGTAAGTTTTTTATCCCCACATGAGAATCACATACATTCCAAATATAAGCATACCATTCTCTTTTCATTTCATCATCAACTCTGGTTGAAAAATTCTTAGAAGATAGTGCTTGAAGCTGATTCTATTGCTATAACAAAATTTCCATGACTGTACATTTTATTTATATAAAAGTTTCAGAAATTAAAATGGATGGCACAACAGTTTCTTGAATCTGGCTTCAAGGATTGTTTGTCCCATGGCATAGACACATAAAAAGACAGACAAATTAATTAGATGGAACAAAATTAATTCATGGTTTCTGTATAGCCCATAACTTAACAGTCTTCTGATATACACCAATACTTACTGACATGGAGCACATCAAAAGTGATACAGTATTAACCATGATTCTAAGACATGACTCTGTGAAAATCACATTTAGACTACATCTAATATATCCCATATGCTTTTGGAAATGTTTGCCTTAATAAAACTACTGTGCTTTATATGCCTTATTTATACAACCTCCCAGTATATTTTGCTAAATCTATGTTTATTTCACTACACCTTGATAACACTCTGTCAGACTTACCTTCCCACTCTGATGGTCAGATACAATGACTATTGATAGATATTCCACATGCTTTAAGATCTATTCACCTGTCTGTGTTACAGTCCATCCATCCGTTTGTCCATCTGCTCATCTGTCCGTTTGTCTGTCTATCTCTGTCTATCATTTATCTATTTATAACCTACCAATAGATTTATCTGTCACCTATCTTTATCTATCACCTACCATCTATCTTACCTATTTATCTATTTACAAACATCTAGCTATATAACTGTTAATCATCTATTTATAATCTATTTCTACCTGTCTATATTTGTTTGCCTAGCTATCTAATTTTCCACCTGCCTAGGAGATTAGTGACACCTCTGAGTACACCTGAAAGGCATAAACAAAAGAGATTAACACAGTGAACTTGACTTCTGTCACTTCACAGACATAAACAGAATATAGAAGAAACAACGAAATCCTAAGAGAACAAATATATCTTTGTGCTTCATCCCCTTTCTGATGTTAGCTGCTCTGCCTGCCTTTCCTACTAGTGTGCCAGGATAACCTTTATTGATTATTTACATTTTGAACACAATGGTAATCTATGTAACACAAAAATTAGTCCAGGAGCAAGGTCATTGTTTTGTCTAAATCTTGCTACTTGTTACTAAACCCTTGGGAAATATATAAGTGAAAAAAAATGGAGAAAAGGGTCAGAAAAGATACAACGAGATAAGCAGAATTTAATGATGTGTATGTACAATGTACAGTGTAGATAATAAAACCAACAGATCTTGATCATGTGATTTCACAGTGATATTTTTGTTAGTTTTTGCTCTTAGGGTGTCCTGACACCTAGATCCCAAATAAATCACACTCAGAGGTTTATTCTTACTTATAAATGCCTGGCCTTAGCTTGGCTTGTTTCTTGTCAGATTTCCTTAACTTAAGCCACCTAACTTTTGCGTCTGGGTTCTTCATTTTCTATTCCTGTATACCTTTGATGTTTTTACTCCGTGGCTTGCCCTGAAGCTGGATGTTCGGCCTCTGGAGTCCTCTTCCTTCACTTCCTACTTCTTTCTTCTTCTCAGATTTCCACTTCTACATATTCTCCTGCTTTCATGTTGTCCGTTCAGTTCATTAATAGACCATAAAATGTTTTAGATAAGCAAAGAAAATAGCTTCAAATACGTAAACAAATGTAATATAAACAAAAGTAGGACACTTTAAAATACTATTCTATAACATACAGAAATGAGGGTTCTACTTGTAACTGGAATATTGTCCATATACTAATATAGCACATAATCTGCTTACATTTTATCTGTGTCTTCAGAAGTTGCATGAAGTTGATTTTTTTTCCTTTTTTTTTTTTACTATTATATATAAAAAATCTTTTTTTAATCCATTTATTCCCAGGCTTCCCCTCCAGTACCTCAATCAAATCACTCCCAGTCAGCCTTCAGCCTCCCTGCTTCACACATCTTATCTTCTCCTCACAAAGGACAAGAAGTCCCAAGGTCAATCACTCAGCCTGGCACAGCATCTACTTCAGGCAAGTTTGAATTCCTTGTCTTAATATCAAGACTGGGTTAGGTGCTCCTCTGCAGGGAATGGACTCCAACATGCCAGCCCATGCACAGGAACACAGTCTGATCTCACCCTTCATGGCTCCACATACTGTTCATGCCAATCAACAGTTGCCTACCCTTGGAGGGCTTAGCTCCTTTAATCGATGGTTCCCCAGTGGCTGTTTTGGATTCAGTGAGCTCTCCAGTGCTCCAGTCAGCCATAACTGTGGGAGTTTTTCTAATTATCTCTATCCCCTTTCTCATACTGACTCTCCTCCCCTGCTCTCAGCCTGGACCAAGAGTTGGCTGAGTGCTCAGCCACAGATCTCTGCCTCCACGTCTGCTCATTGTTGGGTGCAGGTTCTGTGATGACACGTAGAGTGGTTATTCATTTGATTATAGGGTAAGTCGTGTTTAGGCACCCCCTCCACTACTGGTTGGAGACCTAGCCAGGGGCATCTTGTGAATTCTTGGAGGTTTCCCTAGCACCCAATCTCTTTCCAATACTACATTGGCTTCCTCTATCAAGATAATCATCTCTATTTTTCTCCCTCTTTGTTGCTCCTCTCACTCAACCATATCCATTTCTCATTATTTGTTCCCACCTTTTCTTGGCTGCAACTAGTTATGATCCCAATTTGCTAAGGAGATCTCTATTTTCTCTTCTTAGGGGAATCTCTGGGTGATTCTCTTAAGTTCCTTTTGATCCGTAGCTTTTTAAGGGTTGTAGTTTGCAGAATGGATGTTCTTTGTTTATGTGTAAAGTCCACTTAATAGTGGGTACATCCTATGCCTATCTTTCTGGACTTGTGATACCTCGCTCATGAGGATATTCTCTAAATCCATTCATTTACCTGCAAATTTTAGTATGTCTTTTATTTTTCTTATCTCTACTGAGTAGTACTGTATTGTGTAGATGTACCACAATTTATTAATTCATTATTCAGTTGAGGGGCATCTAAGTTGTTTCCAGGTTCTGCTATTACAAATACTGCTTCTATGAGCATAGCTGAGCCTTTGGGGTATAAATGTGCATTCCATGGATATATGCCCAATAGTGATATTGCTGGATCCTTTCTGAGGAACCACCATATTGCATTCCAGAGTGGCTGTACAAGTTTACACTCCCACCAACAATGGGGGAGTGTTCCCCTGGCTACACATCCTCTCCTTCATAGGCTGTCTGTCATCTGTGCTTTTGATATTAGCTATTCTGACAGGTGTAAAATGCTATAAGTTGTTTTGATTTGCATTTCTCTGATGGCTAAAGATATTGAGCAATCTTTTAAGTGCCTTTCAACCATTTGTAATTCTTTTGTTAAGAATTCCCTTTTTAGTTCTGAACCCCATTTTTTAATTGAGCTACTTAGGTTTGTGGGCTCTAGTTTCTTGAGTTCTCTATAAATTTTAAAGATCAGTCTTCTTCCTGATGTGGGGTTGGTTGGTGAAGATCTTTTCCCATTCTGTGGTGCCAATGTGTTGAAGCATATTTTCCATTTTCTTTTCTACCAAGTTCAGTTCCATTTCTTTTCTATCAAGTTCAGTGTAGCTGAGTTTATATTGAGGTCTTTGATCCGCTTGGATTTGAATCTATTTGCATTCTTCATACTATCATTCGGTTATTTCAATACCATTTATTGAAGATACTAACTTTTTTCAAAAAATCAGGTGTTCATAGGTGTGTAGGTTAAGATCATGGTCTTTGATTTGATTCCACTGATCCTCATGTCTATTTTTATGCCAGTACCAGGTTGTTTTTATTAATGTATCTCTATAGTATAGCTTGAAGTCAGGAATGGTGATGCCTCCTGAAATTCTTTTATTGAGCAGAATTGTTTTGGCAATCCTGTGTTTCCTGTTATTCCATATGAAGTAGAATATTGTTATTTCAAGGTCTATAAATAATTGTGTTGGGATTTTGATGTGTATTGCATTGAATCTGTAGATTGATTTGGGTAAAATTTTCATTTTTACTATGTTGATCCTACCTATATAGGAGCATGGGAGATCTTCCCATTTTCTGATATCCTCTTCAATTTGTTTCTTCAGTGATTTAAAGTTTTTGTGAACCATATATATTTAAGCTATTTGCAGCTATTATAAAGGGTCATGTTTCCCTTATTTTTATTCAGACCTTTTATTCTTAGTGTATAGGAGAGCTATTGATATTATTGAGTTAATCTTGTACCCTGATACCTTGCTGAAGGTGTTTTTCAGGTGTAGGAGTTCCCTGGTAGAAGTTTTGGAGTCCTTTATGTATGTTATCATATCATCTGCACATAGAGATAGTTTGACTTCTTCCTTTCCAATTAATATCACCTTAATTTCCTATTGTTATCTTATTGAATAGATAAGGGGCTGTGTGTCTTAGATAGTTGTGGAGTCCAGGACTCTGTATCTTCAGCTGTTGCAGGAGTCCCTCCTAGTTGGCTCTTAGCTATAGACCAGGAGTCTCTAGTTGTTGGTGTGTGGTGATACAGTTTGAAGTTTGGGTGGGGTTTGGCACATGGGACGTCCCTCCAGCTGTGTTTTTGGGGGGGATTTGGCTTGGGGATGCTCTCCTAATTTTATTTGGTTTAGGGCTGAGATGGGTATGGTTAAGTTGCTTGGGGTTGTGTCCCTCAAAATATAACATAATACTATGTGTATACAATTTGTCACAAATTTGTTAAATTTCCACAGGGCTTCAAGAGAACACATGAGACTTGAAATTTGGAACAATATTTGGGTTATGTTCTCCAGGGCACCTAGTTCTATCCTATTGGGTTTTAATTAGAAGATTACCTATATGTTCCTGATTTTGAAAAGTTGATTGGACCTGACTTTGGATTGGGATACTTATAATTATGATCCAAAACCTGTTGCTAGTCATATTCTTTGCTTTTTGGTCTTCTTTAAAAGATTAAAGTTGCTTCTGAGGAGCAACTTTAATCTTTTAGAATTATAATTTTCCTGAAGTATGTGACTAAAACAGTACTGAAACAAAATCTCTTCTCCCTAAGATACTTTGATGAGCAGTTTTGTCACATCAGTAATAATAAAAGTTAATAGATGGCCTAAATAAATTTCACATTGTGAAATAGGCCTGGTCTCTGTGGGGGTTTTAGAAAGATTCTCTGACAATAGCTACAGATAGACATAGGATAGTTAGTCTTAAATTCTGTTGAAGTAAGATGCACCTGTGAGGTTAGTGAAATTATCATCTGGAGGTATGGAAATAGAATAAAAGGACAGATATATAAGGTAGAGTAAAAGGGGAGGTAGGAAGCAGGAACACTCTTTACCTCTGGTTCCTAATAAAGCCTGTGCTATGTCACCCTCTCCATTGTACTTCAACACTGAAGACAGGAGATGGATTGAATGTTTTTGTCCTTCAGATGCTTTTTGAGATTTTTTTGTCACATGGGAATAACTTCTGCTAGCATAGATGGCTTTATTTTCATCTTTTTAATAGGATTTTCCCTGGTAAAAATGTAGACATTTTTATTTCCTGTTAATGAGACAATTAGATGAACTACAGACTCATCTAATTGTCTCTTTTCTATCCAAGTTCTTTGGGTTAGAATCCTGGGTAACTGCAACTTTAGAAAGAGTACGTAGAAGGCTACAAAATTTTTCTGATGAGATATTTCCTGTGTACCACATGATGGTTGTATATATTATATGATATAGAAAAGAGTCTTGACTTACATATGTTTAAGAAAATAAACAATTTTCTAATGTTTTGAGGTCAATTAAGAGATAGAAATTGGTACTTGTCCACTTTTTTGAAATGAAAAGATGGTTTCCTAAATGTTTCTGTTCTACACTAAAATTTAGAAATGAGTGGTCAGAGTACATGTAACCTGTACTTGTTAATGACACCTTTTCAGTGAGGTGGTGCATTTGTCATGAAATGAGCTAAGACTGTGCTCTGCATTCAATTAGGAATTCTGGAGTTTTGCTTGCCTAAATGGTCTTCTGTTCTAGAATCCCACTGGAGGACAGCATATTGCATTTAATTGTTATGGCATCTAATCCTCTTTCAAATTCTAGCATTGGTTTTTGCCCTTGCTTTACCTTTTGAGTATGTCACTGAAATATTTTTTAACATCCTTTTTGAGATGGAAAGCACCATTTACGAGCTTTTAAGAGCCAATGTAATTACATATCATAGTGGCATTTTATGTGTGTGTGTATCTGTGTGAGTATATGTATGATGAACTTAATCAATAATTGTATTTATTATGGTTCATATTTCTCACCTTTAAATGTAGTTGTATCCTTCTTCCTCCTTCTATTCTTTTGAAGTGAGTTGTTAAAATCACACTACACTCAGGCAGTAAGGAATTATACCTTTACATCCTCAGGTTCATTAGAACAAATGCATGGCATTCTTTGAAATTCTTCTGAAACAAAAATAAAAATGCTTCCTTGCTTAATTTTATAAGCTAGATAGTTTGTTTATAGAAATATGGATTCAAACATATTTACTATATTACTGTTTACTATTTAACAACATTTTACTTATAATTCAGTATTATATTTTCTCGCTCAAATTGTGCCTTCTCCTCCCCTCAAAAGTCTGTCATTTAGTGTTTGCAAATTCAAGAATCTGTATCTATATCTCTTACATCAATGGCATGTTTGTTTTCTTTGTACAGATTCTTACTTTCTGGTGTTCTGAAATGCTCTTGCCTTATGCACATTTTCTCTCTCAGCCACAGAGCTAGGCATATCTTCAGGGATCTATGTTTTTATTTACTGAAGGTTCTATTTGGCATCAGCTTCTGAGAGTGAAGTGTGCTCACTGTGACCTTTCTGTTTGGTTCTATTCCTACTAAACTGCACCAGCACACCTGAGTAGAAGCAGACAAGAAAGATACAGACTCTGCTCTGACTTTTATCTAAAGGATCTGAACCTATTCTTCTTTTCTTTTGCTTGAAACTTTCTACAGCTGGAACCAGACTCCTTTCTGTGCTTTTCCTGATTTAGCTTTTACACCATTCTTTCAAATTTCTTCTCAATTTCTATTTCACACATTTATGGACAGAGTCTTAATTATTGAATTATTATATTTCTAATATTATATTCATAGTGATTAAGTATAAATTTAAATTCAAAATTTTTTATATAATTTTGTATAGCAACCATAAGTTGCCTCTGTGTTGAATATTGAGCCCCCCATCCATAACTGAAATCAGTGTCAGGTAAAGAACTCAGTTTGATTGCAGTCTGCTTGCATTTCTTAGGTGCTGCATGACATGCAGTCCACTTGCATTTCTAAGGAGTTGCATGACAGTGAAAGAAGATCAAAGAACTGAGTGAACAGACCCTAGACACAATGAAATAATCCCCCAACTCATCAATGACGATATTGAAAGCCTTTCTGCCAAGCATAATTTTGTAATGAGTGTGGTCATTAAATTTTATTAGGTACTAGTGGAACAATAAACATTTTTAGAATTTCACCTCACCTAAAGCAATTATCCTTTAGATAGAAGAGAAAAATGGTTAAGCAAGCTGGAAACTTAGCTGGGCACAAGTTTGTTCTGAGGTCACCACTCTATATTCCTTTTCTTAATCTGTTTAACTCCGTGAATGCAGGACTTACTTCTATTCCACTTTCTTTTCTCCTTACATTTGACGTTTGCTAATTTACCCTGCTCAGCTTGATACTTTTCATTATACATCCTCATAAGAGTTACCACTAATAATCACATGACAGAGTCTATACTAGGTTGTTTTTAGATGTCTCCTGTCAAAAAAAAAAAAAATTAATTCCAAACTCTTATTTTAGCCCCAGGAAGATTGTTCAGACAAGGATAAACTGCAGCCATATTCCTCACCAAAATATCACAAGAGCAGTCTGTAAGCAACATATTAAAATTCTTCTCCTCTTAAACCTCTTGAGCCAACCTCCATAGCTTATCAAATCACACTCAGCACCACTGTCTTCCATGCCCCTTACTAGTATGGCCCATTAGTCAATGCTTAAAGACTTCAAATGTTTTCCTAACCCAAACTCCCAAAGCCTCTATTACTTCAAACAAAAACATTTTCTGGCCTAACACAATAATACCAGAGTCCTTGGAAAAATTTCTGCTTTAGTTGGGGTTTTCTATTGCTTTGGAGTGACAGCATAGCACTAAACATAGCAACTCTTATAAAGAAAACATACAATAGAGATGGCCAATTATAGTTTCAGAGGTTCAGTCTATTATCATCATGACAGAGTATGACAGCAGGCAGACAGATATGGTGGAGAGTTAGCTGAGTTATGCATCTTTTGGGCAATAGGAAGTCAACTGAGAGACACTGGGTAGTATATTGAGAGCATAAGAACCTCAAAGCCCAAAGTCACACCCTTCCTCCAGCAGGGTCATAGTTATGCCAACAAAGCCACATCTCATAACAGTGCCAGTCCCTAGAAGACTGGGGAGAGGCAATTGCAATCCATTTACCACAAAGGCAGAGTCTTGTTGCCTATGGCTTAGAGTGTCAACAACCAAGAAGTGGAAGATTGTAGCTATAGGCATGGGGGTGCTTGGAGTCTTAGCTTCTTGCAGATCTTCTTCACTTGCTGTTTGGAACACTTCACCTCTTCTTGCGATGATTGCTCAGAGCTCTGGGTTCTATGATACTCACCTCTTCATGCTTCTCTGGAAATTACAGCTGCCTTTTGATGCTATATCACTGAACATTGAACACCAGAACTCTCTGGTGGATTTGGGCTTTCCTTTCACTATTGCTGATGGATCATTGGTTAGAAACCCTCAAAATTCTGTTCTTATAATTAACTCAGTGCCCTTTACCTGCAGCAAAGACCACAATGAGGCTAAAGCTTAGGCCTAGCGTTTATTAGACTTTAAATTGCAGCTCTAGAAAAGTACTTATGTATGAGTACATGTGTGGCCGTACATGTGTTTTTATATATGTGCAATTACATGCATGTGTGAGTACACACAACAAGCTTTGGGAATTTCAGAAGGCTTCCACTTCAGAGACAAGCTTTGCCTCAAATATAGATTGTTTATTTGTAGGTGGAAAAATTAAGACCCAAATGACCAAATTATTTTTTGATGACAGATGTGTTGTCATTTTTCAGAATAATCATATGTACCACTAATTATATTTTTTTGTTTCCTAAATTTTTGAGTTTCCTGACTTATTTCCACAACATGTTAATTAAAAAGTGTACAAGGATCATTGGACAAAAATATCTTTTTGTCTTTTTTTCTTTTAAGGAGAGAAATTCTCTATTTCTTTGGCACTTAAATTCCATTATCCTTTTGTCTTTTAACTGTTTTTGCAATGTGTCTTCTATAAACAAGCTGAATGTTCTCTTTGAGATGAGTAATTCAGTCAAAATGTTTCCACTTGAACATTACATAACAAAACAGCAAGCTAGTTATTGATTTGACATTAGAAATGAGCTGGCTTTATTTATTTTCATATTCTCATTTTTCTTTTCTCCTAATATCTTGCAAGCCAATTACTGTTTTACTCACCTGAGCTAGAATTTACTCACCTGAGCTAGTTGAAACATATTAAGTGAAATATACTGTGTCAGATAGACTAAGTACACATGGTCAGTAGAAACCTGAAACATACAGAAGAGGCACATCTAGGAGAGACACCAGCCTGCCAGCTTCAGTAGAAGGTGAATGAAATACCTTCGAAGAGAAAAGCTCAACATCGATTAAATGAAGTCTCTTGCTTCCCTACACTAGATGGATTATCAAAAGCAAGAGGATAGTCAGCTAGACATGGTTATCTTCATTGTTCTATTAGTTATTCTCAGTTACTTATACTTAAAAGGAGGCAGGCACTGATTCCCACTGCTTGCAAATCTTTGTAAAATAAAATGGTATAAAACATAATTAATTTTTAAGTGTACATAAAATGTAGTAACCATGCAAAAAATTAATAATAAATTCAAATCATAATGTGACCTCATCTTTATTTAAACTCTACAAACCGTGAGTTTTTATGACTGAAATAAATGTAAAACTGGAAGCATGAGAGTTGCGAACTCTAGAAGCATAATTCAGAGTCACTAACAATAGCTCCAAAATTATTATGTCATGTTATCTAATTTTCAGAGATTAATTTCCTCCACTTAATTTAGCCCCAATTTTTGAGCTCTGTTTTCACATACACACTGCCTGTGATAGTGTATAACATGCAGAGCACAAAGAATAGTGTACATTGTTATTATCAAGGCCTAGTATCGTTAGCTCAATTAGATTTCTTTAGCTCTTTTTCTGTTTTAACATTACTTGTAAATATCTAATGTCTGTTTCAAAGATGTTTTGAGGAGACTGAAAGCTATCTTACAGTAATGTGAACTCTTTTTTGATTATTGTCAATAAATTTACTGATTTGTATTCATGTTTATGTACAAGCATGCTTGAACTGTCATTCCTAAACAGCTAGAGATTCTGTTCATCACTATGTTAGCTGCCAATTCTCTATCTAGTGCTACTTATAACTGTATTTGTCTCTCTATCATATGTCAGCATCTTTGGATATTACTATATCTAGATTTTCCCCCTATAATCTTTCATACTTATACCATCTGACTTATATCTGTAATATAAGTATTAATGTTTGGTTTCTTATCCATATCATCTACCCTCTCTCTAGACATAATTTATCAGCATATGTACTGTTTATATTTGTATACTCAAATCACCGGTTTCTATAGATTCTCTGCCTTCAGTGACAGACTCATCTGTATCAATATTTTTAATCTATCCATGTCTGAATTAATTAATAAACAAAACCTCATTGAAGCATTGCAGTTTTTTTTTTCCAAACTATTCTACTTCACTATAAGCTTGGGTGTTTCTCCTTCCTTTTATCTCATCTAATGACCCACAAGTCAGAATGTCAGGTGAGGCTACAGGCAGAACATGAAAATCAAGCTGAGTATGGTGTGGGAATGTAGCCTAAAACCACACCTTTCCCGCCCTCTTGCCACTGAAGTGCTGTCACTAAATAGAGACATACAAGGTAGGAAGAGCAGCACAAAGTCAAGGCAGGCAACCTGAGAGCCTCTGCCCCGCCCCAGCATGACTGTCATGGGTGGTGGAGCACAGCATGGGTCTGAATCATGAAGAACTTGAGGAAAACATCTGAGAACAGAACAAAGAGATGCCTCCACTTTCTCTTGCTTGCTATTTTCTGTCCTCTGTGCTCATGCCACAATTAGTGATGCTTGTTAAATTTTTGTCAGAAATTGGCTGCATGTTTTGTGAAGTATTTTCCATAACAAATGGCTTTGACACTTAACTCACCCAACTCTGCACAAAGTGAGTCTCCTTCCTTTGCTGCCTGAAATCATTCATTCACTAAAAATCAGAAGCAAGGTTTTGATTTATTCACCTAGTTCACATATGATTGTTTTAAGGAAACATGAATGAGAATATGACTTACCCAAGAGGAAAGATTCTGAAATACGAAAAGTAAAGGTTATTTACCTGTTTGATTTGAGACAGTTTGCTTTTGGGGAAGCCCACACCTGTTAGGAGAGAACAACTCTGTTCAAGTGGAGTTTTAGCCTTTGTCTTTGCTTAGCAGGCGTGTTGTACAAACTGATTTATAGTTGAAATATATATTGAAATCTGTCTTCAGATAATGCATCTTGTTAATTTAGATAACATTAAAATACTAGAAAATGTTACAAATTTAATAGACAAGTGGTTTAAATTCTGAATTTAATTCAATGAGAAACCTGAAGACACAAAATAAAAAGTTGGCCAGAATTATGCATAGTGTTCAATCCTCAACTTTGATATGTTTGGTTCATGATTACACATAAATGTTCAAAATGATAAGAACAAGTGCTGTATAAATTTTTAAATCAAGGCAGACATATAATTTATATAGTTAAATTTTTCTATAAAATGAGACAAAATATTTTATCAATTATTAGTTTTTTAGAATTTTATTATATCTTTGTAAGAAAAATTATAGAGAAATATATATATGATAATATTATTGATGTAGATAAAAATATTTGTCTTTAAGGTTTACAAGGTACAGACAGAAGTTTTACATGCTCTTGGCTTCTTAGTTTGTACAGTCAAATAAGCAATAAAAACAGACACATGAGCTATGATATTTTAATGCTGTTTATTTACATTGAGGTAAAGGCGGTTCTGGATTTAAATGTAGATCAAATGTTGGCCATAATGGAAATTTTAAATATATATAAGCAGAATAAGACAAGATAATCTTTCATCGCTAGCGAATTTGGTGTGTTTCCCTAAGTCTCCTATTTTAAAGAACTAAAGACTTGGTTCCTCTGTTGCTTCTTTGACAGGTTTTCTGTCAGGAATCAAATGGAATCAACTTGAATCCACTGATGCAGTCTCAGTTTCATGATGGTTTTATAAGTTTTCTAATCTGAGATGGAAGTGGGGGTAGGTCATGCAAGGGAGTATCATGTCTCTGGCACTTTCCAAACTGATAAATATTCCAGTGACTGAGGGCAGTCTCCTCTGCCATGACCTAAATTGCAGCATTTTATTTCATTGCAGCCCAAAGGCTTGGATCTAGGAATCATGAGCTGAGGTTTTTTTTGTTTTTGTTTTGTTTTGTTTTGTTTTTCTTTTCCACTTTCTGACAGGAGTTCATAGCACAGATGCAAAGTGACTCACACATTCACATCTTTGACTGAGGCAAAAAAGTTTTTCTATCAGTATAACATGGTGCCTTCTGAGTCCTCTTTAAAGACAGCAAAAAGAAAAAAAAAGAAAAAAAAACTGTTCAAAACATCATCTACTATAAGGACAAACGAAGAAGAGATAAAGAAGAGCAATTTCAATCTCGAATATAATCCAAAGAAACAAAAGATTTTGGCCCCTCACAGATGAGAATAGGATCATGACTATAGCACATAGCAATGTGATAAGTGACCTTTAATTATAAGAGAAATACTAGCTAAATTCACAACCATCTCATTGTTGACCTGCATAACAAAATTATAGCTTCTTTCTCATAATTTTGACATTTATTAGTTTTATGTGCCACAAATGCTTCAATCTTGTGTGAAGTAAATGGATGTGTTCAGATGTGATAAATAACTTGTCTCCAAAAATTTCTAACATGAGTCCTATATGATCGCATTTCCTTTTTATCAGTAACATTATTTTACCCTATAAGCCTTAATATATTTCCTTACATTAATATTCATCTTGCCCAGGTTCCTATTTAATAATTAGGAAAAAACTTGAGATCATGCAGATACTTTAGTTGAATCCTGAGACCATTGCTTCAAAGTGTGATTTTAATTCAATAACAATAAGTGATCATTTTCAGCTACATGTTATATCAAAGAATTTAGGAACTCAGTCCTCTTTGCACAGCTTTCAATTAAAACTCTTATTTATTTTCTCCTGAAATTGCATCTTGTTACAGAAATTTGTCATGATTTCATAAAAGGGACTAACAGATCTGGGTCACTTTATACTGTGTCAGATAACCCACGCTGTGCCATAATTCAGTGCCTGTTCATACCACTTCCTGTACGTGTACCCTCACTTGTCCACAGCTTTCAATGGAAGGCAGATCCTGGGGGAAAGCAAAGCATGTTGCTGCTTCCAACATTTCATGGCTTTAGATACGACTCTGCTTTCCATGATAGTCCAGGGCTTCATCATTCCCATCCCCTATCACGGTATGTGAGGCAATGGAGTTAATGAGAAAAGCTCTAGACATTATATGAGCTCACTGATTCCCCAGCAACTTATGAGTGTTTTTATGTTTTCCAATATTTTCATTGTCATCTAATGAGAAGCTCCGTGGTTCACATTTCCAATTGTTCATTACTTCATTTGATGAGAACATAAGTTGTGGCACATGTAAGCATGTCTTTACTGTATGACTTTCCCACATGCAGACCCTATAACACACGCCAGGCCTCAGATTCATTCTTAACTATAAATACATTATAGTTTAAAGGTATTAGTTTAAAATGACATAGTTCATGGTAAATTGGTTCATTCTTTTCTGATCTCCCTGCAGTACTAGTATTTTAGGCTACAGTCTGTCTCTTCTTGTTATAGCCAGACTGATTAAAACAGGGTTTCTGGAATGGTAGAGACTCAATCAATTTTTATTGAATAAATGCCACAATACAATCTTGCCACATCAAATTAATTGCAAATTAAAAGCAGAACAGAATGAATAGAGAAGTGTATTTGAAAGTCTCTTCTAGAAGTTCTTCCATCTGTCCAAAGAACTTTGATCTCTCAGGCTTCTGAAATTGAATCTATCACACTCTATTCTATCACACTCTATTCAGTAATCTCTTACATGAATTTCCCTAGTGGACTTTGGCCTGGAACAAGAGCCACATGTTAGTAATCTTGATAGACAATTATAGTACATTGAAGTATCACTCAGAAAAAAATAATAATTTAAAAGCAGGAGTTTCTTGTGGTTTTCCAAGTTCACTCAATGGCATGTCTGCTTTCCATTAAAGAAAATAGACTGTAATGTATACAAAACCTGTGTAATCATTAACTTAAAAAATCAGAATAACCTTACATTAGCCAACTAGAGTGATTATTTTTATTATATACCCCAAGCATGGTTAAAAGCTTCTTCAAGGGTGTTGTTTGTCTGCTATAGAACATAAATTATCTTATTACTGCTAGGCGTTGGGAATTCATGTTGTATTTTTAGAAGAGCTCTTCTTAGAACTTTAAAATATGGCCCTTGTCTCTCTAGTCACTGTGTTATTTTGAGATAAGGGCTTTTTGGCTGGAGAACTTCATTCTGAAGAACACATTGACCTCCCAATCATGTTTCTGAGATTATAAACCACCATTCCTAAATTAACTGTGTTTAACAAGTCACTTTTGAGTGAATGGGTAGATGGCTGGATGCACAAGTGATAGATAGATTAATGGATAATGTGCCCAGCTATTTTTACAATCAACCTTCCTTGGCTGCATCTGTAAATTATTTTTGTTTTCATAGTTCACTCTTCTGACCCTTGATATTTCACTACTAATTAATATCTCAACCCTGAATAGATGAAACTAACTATTTTTAAAATCTTTAATTAGGGTATAAACAAATCAATGTCTGAGTGCGCATTACGCTATTGCATACAATGTGGGTACTTTTCCTATACTCATATATATGTATATGAGTATAGGAAAAGCACCCAGACACATAACTAAAATAATTTTAGAATTTCTTTAATCATGATTTCTTCTTAATAGTTAGAGCTGCGTAAATATTCAAATATATATACATATTTAAGAATATATATATATGGTTTTTAGTCTGTATGTCTCACTGGTCTGGAGCTCACATATGTAGTTGAAAGTTTCTGTGTCCTGCCCAGCCAGTCCTGGCCCCACTTATGAAATAATTGACTCAGATGCTTAATATTATACCAACTACTGGGACAGTAGTTCAGGCTTCTTATCTGACTCTTAACCTTAAATTAACCCATATTTCTTATCTATGTTTGTAATACAACTTGGTGACTTTACTCAGTAAGGCATACTCATCTTGCATCCTCTGCAACTGGCTGGCAACTGCTGCTGTTTACTTTTTCCAAAATTTTCTTAGTCTGGTTGCCCCTCCTATAATTTCTGAATAGCTACTTGCCAATCAGTGTTTATTAAACCAATACAACCAACAAATATTTACAATGCACAGAACACAGAGAATTCTACTTGCCTCGGTCTCCTGAGTGCTAGGATTTAAGGCGTTCCACAATGTTTATTGGGTATTTTTAATTCTTATAAAACTCTTTTTTATTCCTTTTCTTGAGTGTTTAATGTACTGAAAGCTAAATATTATATCTCTTCACAGAGAGAGAGAGAGAATGAGAGAGAGAGAATTTTCTGCATATGAACAATAAAAAATTAATATGAAGAGAGAGAAAATTTAAAAATGGTTAATAGAATCTCAAACTTAAAGAAAAAAATCAGTTGAAGATAAATGTCAAATTGAATATGAATTAACAGAACAGTGACTGAGCTGTTCTCTTTTCTCGTCCAATGTTCAGCTCCTTCCCTGGAGGTTGTAAAATCAATGAAGAAGCTAATCTCAGTAAAAAGGAGTTAAGTTAGATTAAATGGAAGTATGCAAAGACAACTTTAGGAAATATAGTCTCAATATCAGAATTGAAAATTAAACTCTGCACTTCATCATTGCCAAACTGAGCTCTCATCATTGATCTCCAAACAATATTCCTCCAGATTAGTGTCAATTATATAAATTTATTGACAGGTATTAAAATCTTACAGAATGTTAGACCCGGAAATCCAGAACTATAGAAATTTTTGCCATCTTTTATATTTACTACAAGCTCTATGCAATACTTGGGGTTTTCATTACTTTCCATATTAATACAAATGGAAATGAGGCTTTGGTTTGAATTTTGCATGGATAACACAATTTTTCTTTCCTTTTGTGTTTGTAAAACTTCACTGTCAACCTCACTAGGTTTAGAATCACCATAGAAACAAAGCTTTGGACACATCTGACTTAAATTAAGAATGTTTCCAGGAAGCTTTAGCTGATTAGGGAACACTCACCCTGGCAGTGAATGGACATTTGCTAAAATCTTAGGTCTCTTGTTAAATATAGAAAAGGTCAGTGAGCACTAGCCTCCAAGCTTTACCTGTGCTCCTCCTCATCATCATCATCATCATCATCTCTCTCTCTCTCTCTCTCTCTCTCTCTCTCTCTCTCTCTCTCTCTCTCTCTCTCTCTCTTATACACACACACACATGCACACACTCACACATGCGCACACTCACACACACATGCATACACTCACACATATATGCACACACTCACACACACATGCACACACTCACACACATATACACACATGCACATACTCGCACACACTCACACACACATACACACACGTGCACACACTCACACACACATGCACACACTCACACATGCACGCACGCACACACAACCACCTGTTTCTTTCCTTCCTGTTGTCATGCCTTCCCAGCCATGACAGACTGTACCCCTAACACTGTCAGCTCACACAAACTTTCTCTTTTTAAATTTTTCTTGCTAAATATTCTGTCATTGCAATGAGGAAAAGTAACCGCTTCATCTCTTTTCGTCACCATGTATTCCTAAGAGTATCTTACAAATGATTGACACATACTAATAATGACCTATAACAACTGTTCTGAATTTGAAATGGGGACTCATCTGACAGAATGCAAATACTTACAAACACATGATGGATCAACAATAATCAACTGCTCTCATATCAAGCCAAAGGTAGATTGCAACACTTTGTAGTTATATGTTGTGTGCTCTCTAACAAATAAAGCTTTCCTTAAGACCTAAGGCAGAGACAGCCACGGAGTTAACCGTAGAGTTCAACAGTGATGGCACACACCTTTAAGACTAGCACTCAGGAGGCAGAGGCAGACAGTTCTCTATGTGTTCATGGCCACACAGGACTACTCTAAATGAATCCAGTCTAAAAGAGAAACAGAGGCAGGCAGTGGTGGCTCACACCGTTAAGAGAGTAAGTGATGTAGCTAAGCAGAGAAAGGACTATTAGCTGGGAGGAGACAGGAGTTCAGCCCGTGCTTTCTCTTTCAGCTGAGGACTTAGTGGCAATCAGTCTGAGGATTCCTGGAGACACAGGATCTTCTCCTTTCAGCCTGAGGATTCAGTCGTGGTGAGAAGTTTCTCTAGTGGCTTCTTGCTCTGCTTCTGTAATCTTTAAGCATTTACCCCGAAACCTGGCTTTGGGTTTTTATTAAGGCCAATTAGGATTTGGGGAACAACAGGTCACTCATTAATAACAACATTACCGAAGGAGAAAGAAAAGAATACTTCTCTTAAATCTGGTTTGGTGTGTACAGACACATGCATGAAAAGGTCACAGAGCAATATCAGGTGCTGGTCTTCTCCTTTCAACTTGTTTGCATAGGACCCATGGTTTTCGCCCTACTGCACGGGCTAGGGGAGCAGACCCAGCAGCTATGGAGAGTTTTCCACCTCCCCTTCTCATTTCATGGTAGAATTTCTGGGAGCAAATGTGAGTGCTTCTATATCTGATTTTATCCAGAATCAGGAGATCTGAACTGGGGTCCTCATGCTAACAAGGCAAACTTTTATCCAGGGTCATCTCCCCCCCCTTTTTTGTTATTTTTTAACCATTTGCAGATTGATGATGAGAAAATAAATGAATTGGAAACTGGAGTCAGCACTAAACTACATTTTATTAGTTATCTCTAGGAAGGAGGGTGAGGGTATGTTCCTGGAGTTTGTGAGATCCACAGAGGAAAGCAACAACGGAGTAAACATGTAAAATAGTAGCAACTTCTAATTCCTAGTCATGAACTTTCAACTCCTCAGTGGTGATATTTATAGAGAATTCTAACACTACAGAGACTGGCTGACCTATCCAGTTTGGACATCTATGAAGGAACAATCAGCTTCAGAACAGGAATCTTTAAACATCGAGCCTTCTACACTGTTACAGTCAAATTTCAAGGCTAGTACCACCTGCCAACTGATAGTATCATATTCTCATGTTGGTGAGGTATTATTACCTCAATGTAGCAGAAAATCTGAGTGAGTTTCAAAGAAGTTTTTAGCCCCTGAATTAAACAAACAGAAAAATATTTTACTATAATGTACTGTGATAATTCAAAGATTTTAGCCAGAGGATTGCTTCTTTGTTTCAAAGACAAATGCAGACCATAAGATAATATCAGTTTTGATTGTAAAATTGTTAAATTATTCTCATTCTGTTCATATCTCAGCATGATATGAGGAAAATAGTTGAGTTTTTGAAAGGAAAAGACCCTGGTGTGAAGCTCAAGCTTGCTAATTATCATGACTAGTATTAATTTCTAGTGTAGCCATGAGCAATGTTTTTAACTTCTTGATTTCATTTTCTATATCATCTAATTAATATTATTTGCAAATATGCAAGGCAACTATAGCACAATAAAATGTTGATGTTATAATACATGCAAAAATAAATATTCATTATCTCCCATAACAAGTACTTGCCAAATAATTAAATATTCTAGCCTGGAGGTTCTGGGGTCTCTGAGAAAACAAACACGTACTGCACACTGAACAAGTTTATATTCAGTTTGCACAAAATATAAACCAAACTGACAAAGTAGGTTCACGGTATTGGGGGCTCATGAAGAGATAAGACAGTAGAGGACTCAGGAAGTGATTTTGAAGCAGAAAGGGACTGAAAGAGAGTATCCACATGATCACACTTACTGGCACAGGATGGGCACATGCCACATGTGCACAAGGAAAAGACTGCCCATGTTTAACCAACAGTAAGGGTCATGAAAGGCTAAAGCAAGATGAACATCATAGGATGAAAAGAAAAAAGATAACTCAGAAACCACATTGCATGACTGTTGTCTTCCTGTGAACTAAAGGTTTCTGTTCATAAATTTTTGCAGAAAAGACACTTTGTGCTGTTTAGTGTACATGTGTGGAGGTACATGCATTGAAAAATAGGTTATAATGAGAAATTTAAGTGAGATCGCCATTCTTGGATGGAAAAGAACAAAAGACAGTGATATCTTACAACAATCTAATGACATAGCATGTAGATAGACACCTGCAAAGCAGATAGAAAACCTTCATCAGTTGTTGTGTTGGATAGATCCTTGGCCCTGGACTTAGTGGCATCATCTCTAGGAGAAATACATATTTACAAGGAAGAACGTACGACCTAGGCCATTTGTATTTCCAACTCTCCCTGAATCAGCTTCCTACACAGCCAAGATGGGCAGGTACTGGAGAGCGCAAGGAAAATAACAGGACACAACAGAACCCACAATATTGCATTGAGAAACATGAGAAGCACTAGGTCTGCAGATAAACTGGAGAGATATAACAGTTGCCTTGTAGCTCAAACAGGCCAGAAATTCACTGCTCAGGAAATATTTTCTTGTCCCACAAATGTAGGAAAAGTATGTCCACACAAAGTCCCCACACTGGAAATGATATTACCTCATTGGCTCCAGATAAACATCTAATTCAGCAATTTCTTTCTAATAAGCACTTCTACAGGTTACTGTGATGTGATACAGAAGAAAGAATAATGCTAAGGCAATCCTTTCTCCCTAAAAGATTGTGATATCATCATTCAGGGTGACAAATATCACACAGGGCTGGTTTTGTCTGTACTAACAGTGAGTAGTTTCAAAGGACATGCCTTGTCTACATAAATCCATGTACACATACTTATGAAAGAGGGGGTGGGCAGAAATACCTAATACGTTGAAACAACTGACTCCCTCCTAACTTTGGGATAACTGTAAAACAAAACAAAACAAAACAAAACAAAAAACAAGTATGTAAAAACTCTGTGACCTGGTCAGTTTGTCTTAAAAGATACCTCAGTGCTCATAAAAGGTCCCAATCTAGGAGTATTTCTGACATCACTAATGGAGCAGAAAGCTTATTATCTGACTATTTTACAAGCACACTTACATAGAGGCCAAAACAGATATACTGAGTATAGTCAATTGACAGTTTAAAAAGAACCGAAGCCATGTACAAATATTTCAAAAGATTCAATTACTTAAATTGTATTGATCACATGTGATCTGTGTGCATGTAGTGATACTTGTGAGAGGAGTTGTATGCATGCCCTGTGTGCACGTGGAAGTGAGAGGAGAGCTCCCAGGAACTGATTTTATTCCACTAGGGTATCATGCTCGGCAACAAGTACTTTTCTTGCATTGAGCTATCTCAGAAGTCCCAAAATAAGTATTTATATCCATATCTTCTTTATATATTTCAAAACCATTAATTAATTATATATGTATATCTATGTATATTTTATGTGTTTGTACTAACATGTCTATACCTATAGATATAATTATTTTTTTAAAAATCATTCCTATCCTTGTAACTGAGAACAATGTTTATCTTTTACTGCAGGGATTAGAGTGCTGAGGGCTGTAAGAAAGAACACAGGAAAGACTGTACTTGTGATGGTTATCCTACATTTCTCACATGAGAGTGAAGCATCTTGACTTACCCATGTGGATATTAACCTGTAGATACACATTTTGGTTCAGGTCACTCTTCAGTAAAATCTTGAAATTTAAGAAAAGAAAAATATCATACAAATCAAGAGAAAATACAAAAAAAAACTTATTTGTTTTTGAAGATTAGAAACAGAAGAATTTTAGTGAGAAAATCTTAAGAAGCAAAAATGCTATCCGTGATTGCTAACTGTAATGTTGTACGGATAAAGGATACTCAGAGCCAGATCTCAGGGAAAGAAGAAATATCAAAGAGAGGAAACACCTCAGTCAAATCTCACCCAACTGTCTTCCAGGTTCCTCAGCCTCGCTCCTCCTGGCTTCTACTGTCTGCTCTGTCTTTCTATGCCTGCCTTAAATACCTTCTTCGCTAAGTTAAGTTGTGGTGCCACCACTGCCTGTCTGGAAGCCTGGAATTCCCTCTGTAAACTAAGATGACCTCAAACTCAAATTTGCTGGGATGAAGGGCATAGGTTACCATTTCCAGATATTTCCTGTGCTGGGATTAAAGGTGTGAGTTACCACTGTCTGATTCTCCTAGACTGACTGTGGGTAGATCACTCTGATATCTCAGACTAGTTTTTATTAAATTTGAAACATATCCCCACACTGTAAAATTTTGAAGCCAAAGTGAGTGAAGACAGACAATGGAAAGACAAGAGCCTCTTAAATCTCCTTTTGTGAAAGCACACCCAGACCAGAAGCAGAAAAACTCCATATTTGCTTTTTATTTTGCCATTACTTCTTTCCATGCATCAATCCTTAAATCCACTTAACAGGTGAATCATTGCCAATTGTCTAGAGAGAGATTTGATGGGAACTGAAAATAAACATTTTACTTGCATCAGCTAAATGTAAGTAAACATATAATTGTGTTCAGAGTTTTCTGAAAACATTACTACTAGTGTTTCTGTATTATTTTTATTTCTACTAGTATTTAATTATAAATAAAAACAATGGTGTCCAGCATCCATTAAACAGCACAACACATATTTAGGCTTCACTGCTTCCCTCAGCGTTTACTTACTTATTCACTTCATTTCAACCATGATGGCTTCTTTTATGTGAACTTTAACTTGCAATTATACTACAGAGTGTGTTCAGTCACCAGAGTCTCTCTCCTTGAAACATAGCCCTGGATTTATTACTTACATAAACTCCATTAGTCAGTTCTGAATTATCTTTATCTAAAAAAAAAAATATGTTTATGACTATCACAATAAATCCAACTTCACAAAATTGGTTATAAGAATTAAATACATGTACAGTACAAATGAAGCATGGGCATACATGTAAAGAACATGCTGAAAATGACTCATGATTATAGTGTGGTGGGATTTAGGTGTCAGCTGATAAGATACGAGGATGCTTACCCAGGGTCCGGGGCCCCTGAAGGGGGCGTGGCCAACCCCATTGATAAGGGGCTACTGAGACCCTGGAAAGCCTGTTTTGCCTGATTCCTGGCTGCTAGAGAGACCGGTTTAAAATCCATTGTCCATCGTTCCAGACTCCAGTCCCTGTTCAGGCTCCACTATAAGCTGTTACCTGTACCGTGAGTGTTGGTTTATATTTTAATAAATATTAATCTTGGACTAGTGCCTTGTAAATAAAATTCCACCTACATTATAGCTTTTTATTGACACATCAAATAGATAATGCATGCATAAGAAACCATCTCTATGTTGTAAATCTTTTGTCTGACAGGTGAAGACTTTCTAAAGGTCCAAACTATTTTGGCCTATGAGAGGCATTCAGAAGTAAATGGCTGAGATTCTTGGAACACTGCTTGCATGCTCTATCAACATGGAGAAACTCTATTTGACTTATTATATTCATATACAGACATAACAAGGTATTCTAGCTTTTAATTTATTCAAACTGAATTTATATGTGCCTCAATTCTACTTTAATTTCAAATATTTAAGGTCCTGAAACTTAGAATTCCCAATGTTTAAAATTAACTTTATATAAGTAGTCACAATATCCACAAATTTTTTTGTTTTTGAATTTTTCTTTACATGATTTAACATTAATTTCTTATTATATAAATTTTATCTAAAGTAGCATTTTGAATGCTAATATCTTTCCTCCAAAAAAAAAAAATTCCTAAGGTTTTATCTCTAATGTTTCAGTTAGAGACAGCATGCATTTAGTTTCAGAGATAAGGGTTCATATCCTAATGTGTCTGATTAAAACTAACTATAATTCAACCCAAAAGCTGTTTATATATTTGACAATATGCTTTAGTTTGTATTTAACATTTACTTTTGAAATTATGAACAGTCTTATCCACAAGTATGATAGAGATGATGTTACTAGGAAAAGTGGGGACCATGTATTTTTTGCTCCATATAATCATATTAAGAGTCACAATGAAGCCTTTTGAGTGGCCACAGAACAAATAGTTTTGACATCACTTGGAAACCATAGAGTAGAAATTTCCATGTCCCATTTAGACCCATGTAGCAGAAATCCTGATTAGATATTGTATTAACAAACACTGAAACCAGGCTGGCACTTTCTGAAGTAAGCTGATACCCTAGCAAGTGAGTTCACAAATGCAAGGGCTTGCTTACTCTGAAACATTGGAAAATCTTATTCTTTCTGTGTCTAGCTGTCACCTGCATCCTACCAAATGTTTATTGATTTTTTTCTTCCCAGGTGTCCTTTCTGGGGAGCAAAGAGTTCAAATGTATCATTGAATTTATGTAAAATGATTTGTAGGTAGCTCAGAACCAAAAGACACTTAGGGAGATGGATGTTTGCTGGTTTCTAGGCAGGCCCAGTTTTCTCCTAGAACATAGGGCCTGATCTAAACTTTTTGATGTATGTTTTGACTTATCTCTGCATCTCACCCGTACCCAGAATAATTTTCTTATTTACAAATTGTTTTTTCCATGAACATGTTGGAAATGTCAGGTTTTTCGTATGAAGGTAATACATCCAAATGTATAACTTTGATAATAATCTTTGAACAATGAGCAAGAAAGAACATAACCAGTATCATCTTTATAAGTCTGAGATAAAAATACATTTACCAATGCTGTACCTCCCCCCCCCACACACACACACACAATGTTACAGAAAGTAACTGGAACTTTTTCTTTAAGCAGAGAAATAGAGCTCTGTTATTTTTGTCTCATGACTAAATACAAGCAATACACAATTTAAGAATTAAATAAAACAGCGTTTTGAGGAACCAGTCACCTAGTTACCTAGCGCACTCTTCCCCTTGCAAACTGTACATTCCCATACGAAATGAATGGATCTTCTTTAACTAGATATAATGTTAATTTTCAGAAATGGTCAAATGGCTTGAGATACTTTATTTCTTCCTTTGTTCCACAGACATGCTAAAAACTTTGCTAACATGTTTGAAAGTTTGGTGTGAGATAAAATCAAGTGAACTATATAAAATACTACAAATATACAAATAAAAATGTATAAATATCGGAAAGGTGGAATTCTAGAAAAATCTCTACCTTGAAGGTAAGTATGGCTTTAAGAAAACGATTCATCTATATAAGACTAACTAATGAAAAAAGCTAATACTTTGAATTTTTCTGACCTATCTTCCTCAAAGCTCCTTTAGACTTAAATGTGGAAGCTGGAAATAGATATATCTATTGGGACTGGATTCTACACCTCTACATTTTGATTTGTTATAGTTTTCTGTCTCTTGCAAAGAGAAGTTTCTTTGATTATGGGTAATTACTAAGATATAAGCACTAAAGGATTTGAAAATTGAAGGTAACATTATGTTTGCTAGTAATATTAGCAGTTATACACATAAAGGATCACCAATGTAACTGCCTAGCCACATACTGTTGTGGGAGTATACTCAGATACATTGTAATATTTGTCCTTCCTACTGGTTTAATAAAACACTGATTGGCCAGAAGGCAGACAGGAAGTGTGGGCGGGCTCACCAGGCTAAGAAGACTCTGGGAAGAGGAAGAGTCAAACATAGATGCCAGGCAGATGCAGAGGAAAGAAGGTTAAAATGATGTTCTGAGAAAAGCTTCTAAACCACTTGGCTAATCATGGGTTAGTTTAAGAGTATGAGTTAGCAAGTTATATGCCTGAGCCATAGGTTGATCAGCATGAAATTAAGAAAGCTTCTGTGTGATTATTTAGGGGTAAGCAGCAGAGTGGTTGTAAGCAAGTTTAAACCTTGGGGCTAGGCCTGAAAATCAGGGCCAGAAACTGCTTATTAGAATGTACTAAGTAAGGACAAAGATAGACATGATAGCAAGGGTCCAGGGAAGCTCATGGGCTTCAACCCTACACAAATAACTCCAGGGAATTAAGAATGCTGAGAGTAGGAGAACTCATCTCCACAAAGACAAGCACACCAACTGGTTATGCAATACTAACTAATCATCCCTGAAAATACATATATACGTGTGAAATTATACAGACTGAACATTTGTTTTTGTATTTGTTTATTTAGAAAAGTATGTGTGTATATATGTATGCATGTAACAAAAATTAATGAATAAAGAGACTCTGAATTTGAAAGAGAGACAAGATGGGCCTATGAGAAGGATTGGATGGGGACAATAAAGGGAAATGATATATTAAAATATCAGAAAGAAATAAAACAATAAAAATATGTTAATACATGTATTTGCTTCTGCTGGAGGCTCTTCTATAGATGATTAAAATCATCTCTTATATACCTATACCTGTAACTATAAACATAACTTTTAAATCAGAATCTTCAGATTAGGGAAGACAAGTAACATCTTTGTAAACATCTTGGTACAATGGGCTTTAAGAACATCTAAATATAATGTTTATAATTTGGAAATGTGTGATTCAGTTCAGCAAGACATCTGAATCCCAGAAAAGGCTGTCTTTTTTTCCTGAAAGCATGAAGACATTGTTTCTTCTTGATTTCCATCCTGTGGCTGAATTTATCATTTGGCAGTTTTTAGAACACGTGCTGGTGAATGTTCAGCTCATAATGTACTTGTCAGGCTTATTCCTGAGGTCAGAGTCTTGACTGGAGGCTGCAGTGTTACAGTTTTGTCATTGTATTTCAGGGGGAGGGGAGGAGACAAACAGAGGAAATAGGCAGGTTGAAGAAACTGAACAGAATGTGTTTTTAAGTGCAAATATATTGATATTTAATATTTTCCATTCTGAAAACATCATGCAAGAGACATCTTATTAAATATACATTCTGCTGTCCCAAGATTTTTATATTCTTGTTCTGCTCCATTTGTTTTTGCTACTTTGACATAGCAGAACTGTATAGTCCCCTTGAGTTGACAATTGCTCTTCATTATCTTCAAAGGACAGGATGTTATCCTGAGAACTCAGCACACATTAAAGTCTGTTTCTCAGATTTCATATGCAAATCTTGAATGATATCTATCACAGAGTGTTAATAGTTAGAGGACATTGCATCATACTGAGTAAAAGGTCTATTACTAAATCTCTGCTTGCTTTTTGTACCATTTTAAACATTTTAGTATATTCAAGTTGTGATCTGTGGGGCAAGAGCAGGAAAATATAATTCTAAGAGATCAGGAAAGACATTAAAGGGATACCTGCAAATTATTTTACAGATAGGCAGTAAGATCCTCCAGAGGCCAATAATAATTAAGTATTCAATTGCTGAATATGTAAACCATCCTTCAGTGTGTTCTTACAATAGTCACTGTTACTTTAAATATTATAATATTGACAAATTTCACTCTCTCATATGGAGAGAAGCCTTTAGGCAAGTCTCATTAAACAGTTTCTGAACTTGTCCGAAATCATTGTAAGAGTCATGATGGTCATATGATCCCACAAATCTGGGCACTTTTTAACGCAGTAACTATGTAAAAGTGTAGAATAGATCATTATAAATTTAGAGAAGACAACAATTACATCCCATAAATCTGCATGGTGTTCCCAGGTATAAGTAGAATTTCATCAGTGAGGACCATGCGTTTTTGCTAAGGACTCCACTCCCTAGACCTCTCAGAGGCCCGATGATCTCAACTATTTCCCTCTAATGAATAGGAGTGCAATAGGGGCCATCGGACATAGTTAAGAAACGAGTGTTCTTGCCTTTCTGCCATCTATGTGGAGATGCCATAGAGAATGGGGATGACATTTGGGAGAAGGTGTTAGATGGGATTTAAGTAGAAGAATTCCATTATCATTTGAGGATAACCAGTGAGGAGCAACGGCTATAAATCTGATGTGCTTTGACTGAAGGTATTTTTGTAATTGAACTGTTACTGAATATGAACAGGCAAATACCTTCTTAAAGTCTAGGTCAGGGAACATCTGAATAAAAGGTTCTTGAACACACAGAGACAAGAAGGAGGGCTTTGCTGCCACACTCTGTGGTTCCATACATTTGATAAAGTTTTCTTAGTATCTTTTCCTACAATGCTAATTACATACCTGATATCAGTGCTATGCTACCTTCACTACAAGTGACACAAGTGGCATTTTCAATGACGTGAAAAGTTTTTGGTAGAAAGTACTAAATTATATTTTGTGAATATTTTACTTAGCAAATATGATAGACTAGAAACCCAGAAGGTACATGTTAATTATCTAACATGATTGTTTCTGTGACTAGTTGTAGGTGGTAAACACAGAAATAATGTACAAAATTTTATACACATTTAGCATTGATCAAGACAGTTTTTGTGGCCATCGCACTAAATGAGTGTCAAATTACAGGAACTAGAAGAAGCGGAAATGAGGTCATTAGTACATGAAGAGAGTGTTCTTTGCTTCTTCAATATTTATGAACAGAGAATGAAATTTCTATGCGGGGAAAAGTGATTCCTGTATCAGTTCCTTCCAGGGTAGCAGAAGAGATCTTTTTAGTGTTGCAGTGTGCTGTCTGTAGTTTCTAAGACTAACATGATCCAAAGGCAAGATAGGCTTGGGGTCCTGTTAGGCTTCAACTGATCATCTCTCAAGCAATGCATCCCACCTCCAGAGCACTCCAAAGGTAAAATAATGTATTTAAATTTAATATCTCCACTTAAAATACCTCTGTGCTCGTCCATATAACTCTTGCTGCTGGCAGGAGAGACTCGTGAGATAAACTTAAAAAAAAAAAATTAAAAATGAGTGTATTTTTTCCTTTTGATAGAAAAGCATTTTAGACATAAAATAAAAACCCTTTGAACTTTCTCAAATACTCTGATACTCTCAAGATTCTGTTCAATATACTACATTTACTTTGCCTACAAAAGCTTACAGATCTCTATGTTCCTCTCCAATATCTCCCCTTGAGCCACTTTCTTGCTCCAAGCCTGGCCTCTCACCTTCCATCTCATCTCTTCTCATGTATTCATGCTGAAACAAGCTGCCATTTATATTTGCCATTCTTCTCCACAACTCTCCACAGGTGACTCTCCCCATAATGATTCCACACAATGACTCTGCAAATCCCTGCGTGATTCTCTGCTCTGGCACCGACTCTGGAGATTATGCTGCAGGACATAGATAGTGACCTTCTCTGATATGTGGATTCTTACTGAATCTTATCACTACCCTCCCCCCTTTTATATAGTTATCAGATATGTACACATTCCATTAGCTTCACATATGAGCACCCAAGAAGAACTTGAGAAGCAAAGGTAACTTAAAATATTGGATGTGGGTCTGACTTATACTTCAGTGGGGGAAAGTTTGTTTTTAGCATATATTTAAGTTCAATCCTTAGGATAAAAGTGGGGAAGAATAATTTAAAAGAGATTGCAATAATTTTTTGCTTAGTATTATCACTGCTTCTATGGCTTCCTTAAGGATTTTATATATGAAAGCAAATGAAAAATAAGAAAATATTATTTTAGTTAACTTTATAAATTTCTCATCAAAACACTGTATTTACAAACATCTCCCTCTCCCACCCGGCTCCTCCCAACTCCAGTCATATTCTCTTACAAGTTGTGTCTTCTCCTTTCTAATTATTTGTTTCTTTGTGTGTGTCTGTGTGTCTGTGTGTGCGTGTATTGTGTAAGTGAAGTGTGAGGATGTACATGTGTGTGTACCTGCGAGAGTTCACATCTTTCAAAGTCTATTTAATTTTCCCTCAACTGTATCTGAGTGCAGACATCTTTGTAATACCTTGTAGCATAAATGTTCATGCAAAGCTTTCTTCCCTTCTATCTTACAATATTGTTGAGTTTCTTAAATGAACTAGTTACCCTGATATATTAGAGTGAGAGACAAAAAGGAGAATAAGATATTGCAGGTATCCTGGGGAATTAAGAAGGATAAAATGAGGAGACTTGTCTAGCAATCGTTCTTTCAGGGTTCGGATGTTTAATATCAGTTAACAGTATCAGTTAGAGCTCTAATCGGAGAGGGTGTCAGAGCCCATGGAGACTAATGCAGGCAACAGCGACCTTGACGTCCGCGTCTACTGTTTATGGTAATATCTGTCACGTGTGACTTTCCCAGTACTTGTCTACAAGTGGCCAAAGAAGACTCGGACTTCATCTTAACTCTTTTCTTTCCTTTTAGATTAGGAGAATAAGAGATATATGATTTTAAAGCCACATGTGGGTGACTATGGCCTGAGAACACAGATTTAGGATATCACAAATTCCAATTTGAAAGCAATTTTATTAAGTTTTTATAGTGTTACAGAACATAGAAAACAATAAATCAAGTCAAGTTTGAAATACATTGGAGAGTATATCAATAGAGGGTGTTAGAACAAATTGAAAAAAGCTTGTTCATAGCTGTTAACATACTGTTAGACTCATGCTTTGCAGGTCCAGAGGCTAATTACCTCATCTGGACTAGTATTAGCCCCCTGAATAGAGATTTCTTTCTACCTCTGTGTCAGAACTAACATCCTGTGACTGATAGATAAAGCATCCTTTGAAATCTATTAACTTATCAGATGACTAGATTTTATCAAGCAAAAGTCCCCTTTTCAAGCCTGTGTTTGAACAGTTTTGAGAATAATACTTCTAAGTGAACTAATTATATCCTCTTAAAATGAATGGCTTTACTGTCTTTCTGCCCTCTACCCCATCATGTTCCCAGAGCCTTGGGTATAGAGTTGTGTTGTAGATATATTTTCTTGGTATGTGCATTTCCATATCTGTTGTTTTCTGTGCTTTGACAAGTTATGGATTTCTGTCATGGTCCCCATCCATTACCAAAAGAAGCTTCTTTATGAATGGTGAAAGTCACACTAAACTATGCATAGGGCAAGTATTTAGAATGGGAATGAGCCAGAGGCATATTAGTAATGTCTCCTCTATGTAAAGAACCAGCGAACCAAAAATTTGCTGAGACATTGTGTCTTCTATATGTGATGGGAAAACTGCATCTATGAAATTTCAATAACATGGTTACCTAAATAAGGCCGGCATAATAATAATAAAAGCAATATTAGTTCACATGCCAGCATGGATTGGTAAACAGAGTCTCAACTATAGGTTAAGGTCCACCCACAATTGATGTTTGCTAAGAGTTAGAAAATTATTTTTTTTTAGGAATGACCCCCAATTGGTCCTCTAATACCAATTGGCCCACCTTAAACACTTACAGTTATAGTGGCACTAAATTGAAAATGAAGGATATATATGTGATATCGCGCACACACACACACACACACACACACACACACACACACACACACACACACACACACACACACACACAATCTGTCCTGCAGTGTACTGATATTTTGAAGACCATTTAGCAGGTCTTCTTGATAGACACTATGAGTTTTGTATGAACAGAACATGACTATCCTGGGCACAAAAGTATTAACAATGTAAAATTTAAGGAAAATGAACTGAACCTGTTACCTTTTCAGCCTGGAGCTAAAGCTCTCTGCATCCTGCCCTTCCATAAAGGGTGTTTCTGACCTCTGCTTCTTTACAGCAGCCACCAGATTCTAGCCTGGGGCAATACTCTGGATTGACTTGTCTCAAGTGTCAGTCAGAGACTCTGGCTCTTATGGTCTTCATAGCACAAGGTTGTAATGCCTCCTAGGCATACAGAGTGAAGGTTTCCTATAAAATAAGCTTAAAATCTACTTTCTGAAGTGGTGAATACATTTTGTAACATGACATGATGGACTTTGCAGATACACTTGATATTAAGAAACACACAGAAATGGCTTTTGAATTTGAGATTGGCATTGTGGTCCCTATGTGTCAGGTCACATTCATAGATATCTTACGGTGCAAATGATGCTGCAGTGCTACAGTTTGGACACACTTGAGGGACTGTCTTGTGAATTATTCACATGGCCCTATTCTTACTATGTTACTACTAACTAAAAACAAGAGTTGGAATTTTGCCCCTAGAAACTTAAGTAAGGCCAAAATTCAATGTGATATGGACCATGATTAGCCCAGATGCCATCAAGGAAAATTTGGATCAGGTTTCTGATGTAAGTCATGTCAAACCAGATAAAAATCAGAATTGAATAACATTTATAAGTTGCCAGAAGACTCAAAATATCAAAATGTATTTCAAATAACCAAGATATTCCCAGTTTCCTGTGTCCCCAACACACGTTTCCATCCATTTGCACAGAAAGACTGAATGAAAGTCCCTGGAGATATCTCATGTTATACCTTCCACAAAGCTGATTTTCTGAAGGAGCAGTAAGGATGAGGAGAAACTGAAATGTTGCAAACTCACAGCTAAGTCATCATGGGCTAACAGTTACTTTTTGTTTTTTCAACCACTTCTATGTGTGAAGTAGCATCTTTGAAACTGTCATATGGATATTAGGTATTCATACATTTTGAGATGTATGAACAAACTCCTAAGTTAAGAATGTCAGATCATGTCTAAGGCCTATAGCCACTTTTGATCCATCAATCTACCTGATGTTTCAGTAAATGTACTTAATAATACACTATTTATGACATTCTTTCTTATCCTATAGACATTTTATGAATTAGTTACCTCATGTTGGAACATAGAATGTGCAGAAATCTAAATCTGTCTTCTACACTATGGTTGTTCATATGTGGCTCCAGAATAAACGCTCACATATTCCCTTTGAGATGGGAGCTGTTTCTCAGATGTAAAGAGGTCTCCCCTCTGTTTAAGTTTACAAAAGAGACCCTGAGCAATCTCTTTAGAGTTCCTTGGTTCCACGGCCTAAGGTGTCTTTCTGATTGTAAAATCCTAAACCTCTCAGCTTCTGGGAACTTTTGTATTGCTTAAGAGATGAAAAACAGCCCAACTTCAGAATTGCTAATAAAGGCCAATTACATCTTCAAGCTAAATTTGTTGCAATTTTGTCTTTTGACAGTTTAAATTATTCAGCAGGTTACAGCCTTCTAATGCCTGAGGAAACATGAGCTTGGGGCCTCTTTGTATGCACTAAAACTTTGTATTCTTTCAATTAGATACAGTTTTCAAAATTGTGAAGTGATTGTAAGCAGGCTGCACACATTTATAATTGGAGTCAGATTCTGTATCATATGGACTGCTGGCAACCACAGTTCTTGTTGAATTTATATATGTATAAAGAAGAAATGAATGCCAATAATAAGAGACAAAACAGGCTGACAGCTTTGAGTCTTAAGGTCCATGGTCCTAACCCATAGAGCATTGCTTGTTTATAAGTTTAGTTCCACAAACAAACATTATTTATTTTAGTATCTATTAAAGCCAAGATTTAACAACATCCAGCAAATTCTGTGATATCTCCACTTTTTTGGGGGGAACACACACACACACACACACACGCTTCTGAAAACATGGTGGAACAGCAGGAGACTTCCTACTCACCCTCAGTTTATGTACCAGGCTGTGCTAATAATATCATAAATTATAAGAAATGGAAATCTATTTGCATCTCACAATAAAAATGTAATCCAAAGGGAACAAGCTGCTCTTGGCTACACAGAACCATAAATCTATTTATTATACAAGAATATTTATTAAAGTAAGCCCAATTTAAAAAAATCTGACAGCTTAAAAATTTAAAATTGAAATAATATTTGATACTACTTTAGAAAGTTAAGTGACTTATAAACATCCAAAGTGCTTCAAATCAAAGACATGTTGTTGGCTGTTTTGCCTAGTATTCCAGATTAATTATAAAAATATATTTCATTTACTACATATCTTCAAATTAAAGATTAGGATGTGATAGATCAAAATCACAAACAATACAGTTGGAATTATGCCCAGTTGCAAAATCTCCTTTTAATCTGCTGTGGGTCCCCAAATGTGCTAGTTGTTGTAGTAAAGTTTCTTGGTCCCTGGTGGCCAGAGGTCCAGACCCACAGACCTTCAGCCCCAGACCCCTTAGCCACCCACTGCTGCTGCTCAGGCCCCAGAAATGATTCAGATGCTTATATTAAGTTCATGCTGTTTGGCCAATGGCTCAGGCACATTTTTAGCTTGCTCTTACATCTTAACTCAACCCATTCTCATTAAACTGTCTGCCACGTGGCCCATGGCTCACCTGTGTTCCTTACATGTTGGGCTTCAGGCTTGACTCTGCTTTGCTTCTCCTACCTGTGCTGATTTCTCCTCCTACTTTTTCTATGGTGCCTGTCATGGCCGAAAACAGCTCCTTTATTTAAAGATTGATATTCACAGCATACAGAAAGACATTCCCACTTCAGCTAGTACACACTGAAGCACCTGACATGAAATAATAACAATTTCAGAAAGGTATGGCTTTAATTTGTGAGACGAGAATGGCTGTCCTTATCAATAGCTGAAGTATTATCTTAGTGAGTTTAAAACTCGTTCCTTTCCTCTTGAAGCTGTATGGTTCCACTACTCTTCACTTTTGATGGGAAGGGCAATATTCTAGGAACATTTGTTATGCTTTCATATTGCTGTAGATACTTTTAAGATAAATTATGATCCTATAAATGCAATTAAGTGTCTATAGAAAGGGTATATAGCAAGATAATCTGATTGAAAAAGTGGGTCAGTGGTTAAGATTGCATGCTAACCCTCCAGAGAACCCAGCCACATTTGGATTCCAGAACCTACATGCCTAGCTACATGCAAATCCCTCTCCGGAGTATCTGGTATCTGATGATTTCTTTCTGTATTTCCAATACACAGTGTGTGTGTGTGTCTGTGTGTGTGTGTGTGTGTGTGGGAGAGAGAGAGAGAGAGAGAGAGAGAGAGAGAGAGAGAGAGAGAGAGAGAGAGAGAGAGAGAGAGAGAGAGAGAGAGGAAGTAGGAGGGAGAGGAGTATATAATCTTTAAAACAGTAGGAAATGTGAATTTGAAAAAGGATCACAGTTAATAAAGGAAGGTTATAGAAAGCTGATGGTATCAAAAACTGTGTTATTTACAATGGTAAAAGATCAGCTCAGGTATTGCAAAACTGATATGGATACAGCATTTCACTTTTCATAAAATGTAGTATTTTGTTTCAAAAGTAGATGATTTCTGAAGATCCACAGTAGTTACTGTTAAGACTTACACAACAGATGTCCAACATAAATTTGAACTAATCTATTAGCTGCATGTATTTTCATACTATTCCATACACATGAAGTTATCTAAAATAGGTGGAATGTAAGGAATATAGGTGATGGATGTCCAGTTGAGTGTCTAGGGAAAAACTTTTTGTTGTCATTATTTAACAAGTTTTATGATATTTTACATAATAAAGTATATAATAGAGCAAGTATATGTGATAGGAATGGTTTAAAAAGATAGACTATTGAATCTACTTTAATCCAAAAGAAGCTTTTAATCTCAAAATATTTTAAATTTGTGTAGATTTTGGTTTGTTGATAAAAGTTTAAGGTTAATTTTGTTATACTGTGTGTATAATTCTACTCTTATTTAAGGTATTGTGTTTATGTAACTCATTTAAAATTGTAAGATATAATTAAGAAATACAGATTACTAGTCATCAATAATAATCAAACTTATAGTTATGATAGTTAGGTTTTTTTAGGTATACAAAGATATATTTCAGTTTCATAGGTAGTCTTCAAATACTTCAAGTATCTACAAAATATGACATTTAAAATATTTTAAGAACTTAGACTTTTCTGGAGAACGAAACAGGTCTGCTCCTGGCAATGCACATCTACTTTAAGAGAACTCCGGGAATTGAAGAGCCTCCATGTGGAGTTTACTTACTTTGTGACAAAACTTAGTCACTTGATAAGAAAGTGTTTCTGCAACTGCCTGACAGTACGCTTTATAGACTGGAAATGAAGGACCCGTAGGAAAGTGACCTCTGAACATTGGCAGAACAAGCCGAGGTGGTCCTTTGGATTTCTCTTTTGAAGAGAAAACTGCCAGACATTCTTCAGGACACAAGGAAAAGAGACTAACAGCCTATACCAGAATGGGCAGAGCAGTCCTTCAAATTTCCTGCTTCACTGAAAGGTATGCCAGAGACTGTAGGCCTGTAGGCTGAAGATGGATGCCCCAAAGTTACAAAGGAACTTTGGGTGATGTCTGGGTAGACAGCTGTCATCTCTGTCATTTCTAGATTTTGGAAGTTGCCTGCACTCGGGTAATATTATATCCTTCTATGGTCTTTGATGTAGTCGAAGATTAGTTATAGCTATAGTTTTTCTTAGTTATTATGAAAGGTATATTAGTTATGAAAGTTTAGACTCACAAGGATAAGGTAGATGATAAAATATTTAATTTTGTTAAATACAAATAGATTAATTGTAAGCATAGTTTTTGCTTGATAGCTGTTTTAATATGCAATTTTGCTATATTAAAATGTAAGCTTTCCTTTTTGATTAGAGAGAAAAGTGAAAGTGATGTGGAATATTTTTTTCTCTATGCTATGAATATCATTGGTAAATAAAGGGACTGTTCAATTTCTGGCAAGGCATCATAGATGTAGGCAGGAAATACAAGCATATATAAAGATGAAGGAGGGTGGAGTCAGATGGAGAAGTGATCCAGCCACCCAAGAAGCAAGATGTAAAGAAATAGATGTCATGTGCCACGTGGCAGAACAGATTGGTGGAAATGGGTTAAGATGAGAGAACTAACTAGCAATAAGCCATAGGCTGAACAGCTAATCAATATAAGCATTTGAGTTATTTTTAGGGGTCTAAGCAGTGGTCATTTTGGGTGGAAGGTCCAGACCATGAGGCAAGGCTGGGCCAGAAACTCATATTGCATATGTGCCCTTTTATATTTCGCCTACAAATGTTTATTAGAAACACAGTTGTCTATTGGCAGGATGGGAGATGAATGAGTCATAAACTAGATATGACAGGAAAAACTACATGGAGTTTTGAATAAAAGGCAATAGAAGTTACCAAAGTTGAGCATGTAATAATCAAATGAAATGAGTATCAGTAAAGACCAAGGATTTTGTTCTAAAGTAAAAGTCATTGGTGTTGTGTGGCCAGCAGCTTCCTGATAGACTGTAGTTTTTAATATGACCAAAGCTTTTATAAACATTCACATGTATGATTTATGCTTCAGAAAATTATCATTTCTTATGAGTAAATGAGGAAAGGTAGTTGTTGTGGGATATCATTTTAACTTTGCAATGATGTTTTACTTTTGTTTATGCTGCAGAATATTACTTAATCTCTGTAAAGGGTGTTACTTTTGTTTATACCATGTTAGTTTGATTATGTAGAAATGTGTTGCATTTCTTTTATCTTTCCTGCGTAAGGAACCTGATGGGTCTAATAAAAAGTAAATGGCTAATAGCAAGATAGAAAAAGGGTAGGGGAGGCTGGGAGGCAAAGAGACTGAATAGGAGAAACTGAGGCTAGAGAAATGAGAAAATGAACAAGAGAGACACAAGTAAGAGAGGACACAAGGGCAGACGCCGGATGGCAATGAGCCAGCCAGACACCAGAAGCAGTGAAAATATGATACATGGAATGGAAGAAAATATAAAACTTATGGCAAAAAAATAGAGAGAAACAAGTTAATTTGAACTAAAGGAGCTAGTCATAAATGATCCTAGGCTAGGCAGAGCATTCAAAACAAATAATAAGTCTCTGTGTCATGATTTGGAAGCCGACTCGTGGCCCAAAAGAAAAAAAGGGGGGGGGGGGCTGATACACATATTTCTGAGTTATACTGCATAGTTTAACTGGCTAAGAAAATGCCGAATGTTCATGAATCACGCCATTTTACGCTTCTAGCCGCAAGAATGAAGTGCTCAGCTATTTAATATTATTTGTAGAAATCAACAAAGGGTTCCTTTAATTCTTTTATGCCAGTATAACAAGTACACATTTGAAACTCAATAAATGTTAGCCTCTTTTTAATAATGATCAAGATACTTGCATACATCTCCTGAGCTTGTTACCCACACAATGTTCTCCTTAAAATAATCTCCTTCTCTTTCGTGGCTTTTTATTGTCATGTGGAGATTAAGAGCCCTTTCATCATTAGGCTGTGAATCTACTCCAAATATGTGACACATTTTCACTAATTTCTGGTATTTTTTTCATTCATTCAAAGATATTCCTTGAGGAAAGAGAGTTTAGAGTATGAAATTTTAAATTTGTTAACCAATATTTATTATATTTTGTCTTAAAGATTAACAGTAAAGTTATTAGTGAAGATAATATAAAGATGATTATATAAATCAGAAAATTCTTTGTGTGCCAGGTTCACAAGTCTTTTATTCTGTTTTCAGCTTCAGGATCTTGATTCTTGGACATTTTTATTAATTTATTTTTAGTAAATAACAAAAGTTCTGGTATTCACTAGTTTCTAGGATGCACAGGAGAGGGAGTGTATAATACTAACTGAATCAGAAGAAGGATTCAGCCATTTAAGTGGACATAATTCTTATGACCTAGAATTCACATCAACAAAACATATTTAGAACTCTGAAATTACAAGGTCAAAATAAGAATGCCAATTTTCTCTATTTGTGATGAGTTTGAGGCACTTACATAGAACAGAGTGAATAAGAAGCAACAGAAGAATGGCTTTTGCTACTTACAATTCCATCCTGGTCCTATGGCCCCTGTATCTCTTCCATTAAGTATTAACTCTTTTCCCATTTGGGGAGCAATCATAGCATAATGAAACTAAAATTATCTAAAATACAATCCAGGAATAGAAGTTGTCTCAAGCCTCATATAAATCTTTTCTGTTTCAAACTTTGAATTTTGTTCAGATTGACATTGGTTGCAGCATAAAAAGGAAATAAAATTAAAGAAAAAAAATGGACTTACATACTTAGAAAAGCAAAGCTCCAATCTATGGAAAAGTAATAGAGAATATAATCGTTTTGTGTTCAAAGTAGATTGGGTTGAGGAAGAAAAATCATGTAAGCTAACATCACAAGTTCCAACATAGCTTTGAGATCAAAGCTCTAATTACATATATAACCAAATTAGATGAAAAAGTTCAATAGACTTTTTATACTTAGCGTTTTTGGCTTCTTTCTGTAGATAAAAGATATTGATATCCAATACTGAAAACTGTACCATTAGTGGAAATCCAGCTTTGCCACAGTGCAGTTTCTCTATTGGAAGGTAGTCTTCAAACAGATGTTAGATCTCTGCTGGCCCTGAGAGAACTTCAAAGCAGAATAAACTCAAAAAAAAGAGGAATGTGGCATCAGCAAAGTCATTCAACTGTGAGGTATACCACATACTCACTGGCAAAAAGAGATTGTTTCAGCCATGGCTGCACAAAGCCTTGAAGGGCTTCATTACTGCTTTTGATTTTGCTGATTGCTTATTAACTGGCTCTCTTCAGCCACCTGGCTGTTCTAAATGAAAAGATTCCACTTGTATTCTAAGTGATTATTGGCATGGTGATTGAAAGAGAAAATCCTTCTAAGAACACATTTAGTCTGCCCTTGACCGTGTGAGAAGTTACCAATAGAGGAGAGAGATGGCTGAATCGAGCTCCTTCCTCTCAACACACCCTCAAATGGCTGCAAATTGAAAGATTGCACACTGATGCGAGCTAGTGGGGCTGGCTAATGAAGCATTTCTCATAATGTCCCAAGGAGCCTGGATACGAGGACAAAGCTGCACATGTTGGCATCAGCACCTCATCTGGAATAGCACTGGTTTCTTTTCAACTCTCAAATATATCATGTACTAAGCACCAAAAGAAAAAGAAAGACAGAAACCTGTTTTGCTATGGGATAGCACACCTAAACTTAAGCCAGCATGTGCAAACTTCGGTATTGCAGAGTTCTGAAGTTCTTCTTGTAGACTTTGTACGTCCTGCTCTTGTTTAAATGGTAGTCAGATCATAAGAATAGAAACTGAGAAACAGGCTTGTTAAATAGCAATGAGTATGATTGTATTCTTATATTTACTCTGGGAAGATTCCTTTGCTATGTGTTCTAGGCAATTAGGGAACTATCCTAGAGTCTTTAGAAGATGTCTCATGAAACACTGAATATTTTATATTAAGACATACTAGTGAAATTTTGTAGAGCACTGGAAAATCTATGTATGTTACTAATTCCTAAGGCTCCAATTCCTACTAATATTTTTTAATGGTAAATTCCAAAGAAGGACATGAGGATAAAGACAGAAGTCCACTCTCTACGTAACATTTTTCTGTGTTGGGATCTGCATACTTGTGTTTAATGTTCTCACTGTATCCCCAGGAAATCGAGTTCCTTTCTTCTGTTATTCCTCTGGCTTCACTTCCTATCCACAATCCTCAGAAACTGTTACACTTGAATAGTCTCATTAGTGGGAAGTCACCCTGATGTCCCCAACAAATGTGCCAAGACAAGGACTGTGGCAAGTTTGCAAAAACAGATTTTATTTCTTCTATGGTGAGAGTTGCCCCATTATCATACTTTCTGCTAGCCCAGGAACCTGAGAATTTATTCACCAAGTGACTCTTTCAAAGCCTTTTAACCAAGGTTTGTCTTCTTTGTTCTGTAAAAGAAACAGCTTAAAAAAAATGGAACATTCAAAGGTGGATACATAAATTTCAAAGCTTCTGTTTTTGTGTTTTTCTGTGTTGTCAGGGCTTAAATTTTTTTAACAAATCATCAGATCCAACACCTAAAATCTGGTGTGAAATAAAACATCCTTGCAAGAAAATGGTAGAGTACCTTTAACCATAAATCTTTCTCAAAGCATGGCATTTAAAATACAAGCAGCTTTCTAAGAGTGTGGTGGTTCATAGATGTGGGAATAAAAGGCTATGGAAAAGTCAAACTGCTGGTCTCCATGTATCATCACAGTGAAACATGATAGATCAGTTACTCCAGGGTGCCAAAATCTACTGTCTATGCATTTTAGTACCTAGTCTCACATTCTATCAAATGGTCTTCGGTGGTATTCAGTGTTCAAAGGTGAGTACAATTAAGCTAAGAGCAGCAATTTTGTGTCATCTACCTTCGCTGTGAGAAATTTAGTGGTCATTCTTAAGTGACTCTACAGATGTGTGAGGAACAGCATACTGTGGTTTAAATGTGGACTGAGTGTTCATCCCCTAGAGAATGCTGGCCAATGGTAGGAGTTCCAGGCCAGATGCTCACTTTTATTAGAGTAACATTGAAATGAATGTTGGAAGTAAGAACCAGTCATGTCAGTTAGGGGTGCACTCAAGAGTGAGTACATGTCCTTATTACAGGAGTCTCATATTTTATTACAATAACAGACTCCATTAAAGTGAGTCTGAGTCTCACCTTGTCTTGTTTCTTTCCCAATATCAACGTTTTTCCCTCCAAACTAGGTTGGTAAAATGATCAACAAGAAATGAAGGCCATAGCTATGGACTTCCCAGACCCTGGGGGTAAGAGTCACATGGATTCTTATCATAAATTAAAGTCTTGGTAATTTTGTTCTATTAAAAAAAAAAAAAAAAAAAAAAAAAAAAAAAAAAAAAAAAGGCTGAGACCAAGACCAGGTACATCCTAAACTCTGGATGTTCACCCAACGCTGTCAGTGCTGTGGATAATTTGTAGTTTATTGGGGCAGCTTAGAGATATGACACTCATTTTTATTTTTTACAGGGTTTACATGCTTTCCTTGGAATTACAAGTTGCACTCATAAATTATTTTCAGTAAGCATTATCTGCAAGCAATAATTAAAGTTAAATAATGGAATATGTTCCTACACAAAGAGACAAATTAAGAAGTGTGTATTGGAAATAATCCTTGCACTTTCCCATAAGAAAAGCAGGAGAAAGGGAGCCAAAATGCAAAAATAATAACTTTCACAGTATGAAAGTTATGTATAAATTATTTCAGTAAAAAATTATTTGTTAGCTACATTTGACTACCTGAATTGTTCAAACACTCACTTGCATACCCTTCAATAAATACTTATCCAGAGACTATTATCATTCAGGACCAGCACTGAAGATCTATGAGTAATCAGAGAAGCTGTTATTATTCTAATATGCTTGAAAACTGAAGAATTTGGGTTATTTTAGGAATGTAATCTTTTCACACATACCAAATTCCAATGTAAAGAGGTCTACTTCTCTCCCATCATCTCTAATAGATAAGTGAATATCCAGTTCACTAGAAATTATCTTACTTTTCATGTATTTGTATTAGAGACACTGATTTCCAAATATAAGTTACTTTGGGTACCTTTATGTTTTTTGAAACAATATTTCATTACATAGTTGGGGCCAACATTAACTTGCTTTGTTGAAGAGCTGCAGATGACCTCCACTCCTGCCTTTACTTCCCATATGTACAATCATGTGGCATTGGAAACTGCTTATGTTTGCCTCACAATTGAACTAGGGGAGTCTTGCTTCTTAAGTAATTGATCTACCAAGGAAGCTGCACTTCAGCCCTATGATGCCTTATTTCTACTTTTATGGGAAATAGATATGTTAAATAAAACTTATGGAGAAAAATTAGATCAAAACTATGTAAGGAAGATAAATACAGGATACTTAGTAGATAGAGGACAAGGTTTTACAGGAGTCACAGTATGAAATCTCTCCAGGCACAACATTTAAGCTCCCCCCCTCATTCCTAAGACTTTCATCAAATATTACTGCTAGATCTAGGCTTAGAATCATCTGGCTTTATCAAACTATATCATGAATCTTTAGAAAGATATTGTAAAGATAGAATTTTCCTTGCCTAACCTGAGATTTGACCTTTTAGAATCCTCCACCCCTGACCTATAACTAACCCATGTGCCATTTACTGAAGCAGGAACTTTCCAAAGCTTGCACAATGTGCCCATTGTGACCATTGACCAGGAAATGAATGTCTTCAAGTGGTCTCCTGTTTGCCCAAGACTTGCTATTGTTTCACAGGAAATATGCCTGCCTGCCTGACCACAGTCTGTAGCATACCTAAAATCCATCCTAAACTGACCTTTGGCCCTGCCCTGTTGTAACTTCCCTATCTCATGAGCCCAGATGTACCCCCTCCTCTACCCAGAGTGCTGTATAAAATTTCTGTCCTAAAAATATTCGGGGCTCTTGGCTTCCATAGTGCCATGAGTCTGCATGTGTGTGTATCAGTATATCGTTAAACTCTCTTTTTCTTTAATGTTAACAGTGGTCTGTGGTTGTGGTCTTGGGGCATCTAGGGTCACCCGCCCGTTATAATATCAGAGGGGCAAGTTCAGTCACCTCTGTGTAACAGTGGCGGGTGACATCCCACTCACCTTGTAGTGGTCAGAGCCACTAAGGGATGCTCATCTAAGGATGTGGAACTCACAAGCAATGGTTAGTAGAGGGGTTGCTTCACATCTCACTTCTTAGTTTTATCAAATGGAAAATGAAGAAGCTAACAATATCCCGTTAATAATAGGCATGCGACAAAGCACAGAATAGACTATGTATCTAACACTTGCAATGGCAGCCTAGAAATTTTAACATCCAGTAGATATCAGTCCTGTTGCCTCTTCCCTAACATACATACACACACACACACACACACACACACACACATATATATATATATATATATATATATATATATATATATATATATGGATATATATATATATATATATATATATATATATATATATATATTCCTTATAGTTTTTCCTTCTGGAAACTGACACTTTAGGTATAAGAATTGTACCTCCACTATAGATATCTCCCTTGTTCCATTGTTGAGATTTGAAAGTCTGGCACAATTCCATCTTCAGAGCAGCTGATTAACACTATAGAATGAGTCACTCAAAAGGCACTGTACAATGACTGACCATTTTCACACACTGATGGAAATAACACCTGTAATAATTCTGTCATCTGAAATATATTTCTGGAGATTTTTTTAAAAGAAAGAATAAATTTCATAAATATCAGCAAGACTTGGTTGATGAGTAACTAGAGAGAAAATTTCTGCATACTACATGTGACTCGTACATACAGTAAGGAATAAATATATCATCGTGTGCTTTAAATGTATGAGGCATGTTTTCCATAACACTATAAAATTTTAATGAATTATAATAAATAGTTGATGTAGATAATGTAGAGTTGGCTATTATCTTTCAACTGCCAATTAAAAGTAGAACATTAACTGGTGGCATTTGCTTTCTGTTCATCTTGTTATCTAGTTAGTATTATGGGCATATATACTATTTCCATGAAGAACATCTCTCTGTAGATTCATGACCCTGTGTGTTCTGTGTCAGAAGAAGATGTAGATTTTCAAATTTGTGATCTGTTAATAGAGGCTCTGAGCATCCCCATGGTTTAGTGCCTGTAATCTATGATGAATACCACTACAGAGCCAAGAACCTTTGTAGGGGTCATCACATAAAGTGTATTGACACAGTATAATCACTCTTGTTCTTCTGAGCAGAACATCATGAAGAAGATTCTCACAAGAGAGACAGAAAGGGTCTGAAGAGGACAAGGGATCACTGAAGAAGAGACTGAGAATCTCTCATGAAGAAATTATAATCCAGAAACCGTTAGCAACCACAGGCAACAGGAAATGGCACCAAAAGAAGCAAATAAATACAATGGCCAGAAGTGCGGCCATGCCCCTGAGGCAGAAGTGACTTTGAGCATCCAGAATTCTAAACAAGACACAGGAGTTTAGTATTAGATTTTAAAAGATTTTCTTTTTATTATGTATATGTATGTGGGTATGCACATGTGAATGGAAACACTCTCAGAGGCCTGAAGAGGGTATTAAATCAACTAGAGGTAGAGTTAACCAATGAATTAATGATCATAGGTGCTTGGGTCAGAACTCAGGTTCTGAGGAAGAGCAGATCACAGTGTTAGCCACTGAGGCATTTCACCAAATCCTTGTAAGTATTTCTACAGAGGAGTAAGAACTGGAGAAGGTATCACATGGTCTTACCCCTATACCAGCTAACTAAGAAGCTGATTTTTTTCTTGTAGCTAGTTTATATACAAATAAGAACTTAAGAGGCCTCCCTCATTATTTATGTATAAACACAGAATATACTCACTACTCAAACAAAAAGTTTTGCTATTAAATTTCTTTATTCTTGAGAAATTCATACATGCATACTGTGAAGCACAATCCTATCTGCCTCCCATTTGCCTCTCAAACCTACCCAGATCTGCACACGCTCCTTCCCACCTCCATGTCTTCTGGATTGTTTTGTTTCTATTGTTTGTTTTGATAATCTTTTAGTAAAATAATTGTTTCTTACACATGTGTGGTCTTGAACTATATGCTGGAGTACAGAAAATCTTCCAGTGCTGAAACAGTAAAAAATATTCATAATATAATTAAAAAATAAATAAATAATATTATTCTCTCACAGTTTACTAGCTTCCAGTATGCATAGATGGGGCCTGGAGAGTACCTCACTGAATCCATTGATGGTCAAATAAAAGACTTTTAATCATATTTCTCAGACAGTTACTGATTAATTAATTTTTACAAGACAGAGTAAGTTCATTTAAATCAATAATAAAGTTATTGATTCAAATCTTCCCTCCACTTACATGTCCAAAGTATGTTTAGGGTATCTTGAGCACCCTGATGTTTTGAATAAACAGACAGGAAATGTCTTACTATGACTTGAAAAGGCAGAGAAGCTTCTCCCAGTTTTCAGCCCATCTCTGCCCCCAGTGTCTAATTAGTGGCATTTGTGTTTGCTTGGCATTCAGTGATTTTTGTCATCATGCCTAGAAGCCACCTTAATAACCATGTCAACAAATTTATAACATAGTTTTATTTTAATATGCATTTGTGTTAGGTATGGGGCTGTGTGGGGGTGAGTCCCCGTGTCAGTGGAAGCCAGGAGCTGAAGTCACAGGTACTTGTGAGCTGCTTGAAGTAGTAGCTGGAAATCAATCTCTTCAATAACAGTACATGCTCACTAAGGAATGAATAACCTCATTGAAATGGAATATGATTCGCTATTTTTACTTTTTTGCAAGTAAAGTGATTAATTTTCCATAAATAACCATTTCCAGTAGTCAAGCATTTTGTGACTTTAACTAGCTTGTCCCTGTGTGTGCTTGATGGCACAGCTGGCTGGAGAGCTTTACACTTGCAAATGAAACTATGAATCAAGGTGATAAAAAACACTGAACTCAAGTCATTGTAAGTCAACGAACTTCTTCTAAATATCAAATGATATGTGAGAGATATTGACTCCAAGCAGGAGACTGTTGCTTTTTTGTCTCAACTCTTTGGAATATGAGTGATAAAATATACATGTTTATGTAAAGATAGCAATGCTTGGAGATAACATTTCATGACCTGAATAATGAATGGTGCATCTGTCTTCCCAATGTATCTGAAATTGTATGTGTGTGTGTATCTATCATCTATAAACTGAGAGAGTTGACTATGTAATCCTTTTTGTTAAATGTGACCAATTTGTTTAATGTTAATTTAAATTTGAATTTAAAATTTTCCTTCAATTGATAAACTTTTGTAAAGCATTTATTTTCTTTTGTAATTCATTGGTAATGAGCAAACACTCACTTGATTGACATTATTTTCTGAAGTAGCTTCATGTTCTGAAATTTAAAAACCTTACCAATTTGAGAGAATGTAGAAGGCTCTTGTGTTTCAGTTCATAATTCTTATGACTTAAGGTGGCAAGGGATATTGACTAATCATTTATATACTTCTTAGCATGGTGCTTGCCTAAATCTTCTCTATATCTTTGCTTTACAATGTCAAATATTTAAGATAAAAAGTTCATGTTTTTTCTCACTTAAATTTTATTCACTATTTCACTCACATACAGGAAAATTTACTCTTTTGCAATTCCAAGAGGTATATAAATGTAATCAGTTATTTATTGCCAAAATCTATGATCAGGACAGAATAGCTTCAGTGTCTTAGGTGCTACATAGGAACAGGATTTAAATAACAAGTAAATAACCTAAGAAAACACCATGTACTGCTTGAACACTAACAAAGAACACAAGTCCCGAGTCAAGGGTTTGAAGGCAATGATTCTTTCAGAGGGTTAAAAGAACCTTTTCAGCTTAATCATACTACTGGAGACTTTGTCCCTTTATATTTTTTCCCTGTGCATCCAGCATTAGCTCAGATCATTGAACTTTTGGTATTAAAGCTCCAGTTGTATGTCTCAGTGCCCAGACTATTTGCAACTGTTTACCTGCACAGGGCATTTGAATTCTTCTCAGGAATTTTTGTTAATGATGAAAGATGTCACATAATTGGTAATTTTTTTTTTAGAGAGATTCAGTAATCCCATGCTTTAAGTTTATTCTAAAAATCTAACACTCAGAGAGTTGTGAAATTGTGCCCCACATTGGGTACCAGTTTTGCATGAATCTCATTTGCTATTATAATATAAACCTGGAGCAGATATTAGGAGAAAGGTGAAATATCAGAGAGACAGAGAAACAGATCATAGACACTTATCACCCAGCCAAGTCTTCAGGCCTCTCTCCACAAATACTCTGACTCCAAACCTCTCTTTCAAAAAGGAAGTTACAAGACAAACTCAACTCAATTATCTCCCTTCATCCAGCTGTCTTACTTCCTGATTCAACTTCCCAAATGCTCTAATTAAAGGTGTGAGCCACCTCTGCGTGGCTTTTAGGCCTTGATCCCACAGAGATCTGCTTCCTGAGTGATGAAATCAGAGGTGTGGGTCACCACTCCCTGACCTTCATGGTTTGGCTTTGTGGGTGGCTCCATTCTATGATATTCCAGGCTATTTTTATTAATTATAAAGCATAACAGCACATGATTATGCTTTCACAATGTGATAACTCATTATTTAATGATACTTTGAGCAAATGTGTCTATTGTATCTGTCATATGTGTCACATGTCTCATAATTCTTTAAGAGGAAGCATGCACAACTCTGGGATCTTCCATTATTTTGTTCACTGTCTCCCTCATTTCAGTCTGCTCATGTTTAAAATTGCCATTCCCTCCAGTCGAGAACATCCAACAAATCCTGAGGTTTTTCTTACCATTTACTTCAAAAGGCCAGTGATTTTCACTCAAAAGTTCAATTTAAGTCAAACAGAACATATGTCTTACTTACAAGTCAAATATCTACTTAACAGCAACCCCAGCTTTATGAAGCCAGTACTGCTTTTTAAGTTCTTACAAAACCTCCTGCATTCATCTCTCAAACATTGTGTGTGTTAGTCATATGTCTACTTACAAATTACAATGATGATATAAGTATTTTCTCTTCTTTTTTGATGTTCATTTTATTTTTTACTAAAAGGATTTTTTATTCATGTATCCCCCTGCTCCCACTCCCTTCCCTCCACCCAGTTAGCTTTAAGCCTACCCCCTCCCCATCCACCCATCCTCTCCCCAAAAGGGCACGAAGTCCCAAGGTGGGTCAGCTCATCGTGGCACATCTACTCCAGGCAAGTCCAACTTCTTCATCCCAACATCAAGATTGAGTTAAGTGCTCATCTGCAGGGAATGGGCGTCAAGGTGCCAGCCCAAGCACAGAAACACACACAGTCTGATCCCACCCCTCTTGAGGCTCTACATACTGCCAATACCCATCAACAGCTGCCTACCCTTGGTGGGCCTAGCTTCTTTTTTAGATGATTCCCCAATGGCTGTTCTTGATTCAGTGATCTCGCCAAAGATTCAGCCAGCCATCACTGTAGGAATTTTCCTCATAATCCCTATCCCTTTGCTCATACTGACTCTCCTCCCCTGCTCTCAGCTGGACCAGTGCTTACCCATGGATCTCTGCCTCGATCCTCTATTTATTGTTGAATGTAGGTTCTGAGATGACACTTAGGGTGGTTATTCCTTTGATTCTAGGGAAAGTCCTGTTTAGGCACCCCCTCCACTATTGGTTGGAGACCTAGCCAGGGTCATCCTGTGAGTTCTCGGAGGTTTCCCTAGCACCCAGTCTCTGTCCAACCCTACATTGGCTTCCTCTATCAAGGTATCCATCTCTTTTTTTCCCTCTTTGTTGCTCCTCTCACTCAGCCATCTCCTCTCATGATTTGTTCTCAACAGTTCTTGGTTGGAACCCGTTATGATCCCAGTTTGCTAAGGTGATCTTCTCTATTTTCTCTTCTTATGGAAATCTCTGGATGTCTCTCTTAAATCCTTTCTGATCCCAAGGTGTTCCGACCATTATTTTAAGCAAGGAAGCTTCTTATCAATCTCATGTAATATAGACATAGTTAAGAGCTCACCCAGGTGATCAAGAGATAATGGCATCTAAATGTTATCTATGCTAGGCTTATAATAAATGTGGGTGGCAGATATTACTTCATTTCTAAGATCTCAGTGCATATTCTAAGCCAGTCTAAGAGAATAAAGCTCCTACTATATCTAATTCATAAAAGTATGTGAAATCAATATATTACCTACAAGGAAAATTACTATTAAAATAATAGATTTTGGCCAACAGCTTCTCTGCTTTGATTAGGTAATAAGTATGGGGAGGTGAGAGATTTTTGCATGAATGTATAAGAAGTTTCTGTAGTGCAAAATTCCTGACAAATTTACTTCTGAATTTTTATAATCCCCAAATATCTGTCTTTCACACAAGCAAGGAGATGAGTTGTTAACTGAGTGGTGACTTCTTGAGTCACAGATCACTTCCTTTTGTGATCTGCAGATGAGATCCACTACTCTCTAGCTATGAAGACAGAGATAAGATAGCCAGTTGCAACCTTTTTATAGTCTATCCAGAGCTATTCTTTGCACCTGGGAACCTGAAAGAAAAGTAGCAGAGTTTACTGAGGTGTGAATTCATATGGAGAGCTGTTAATTTTGTCTAACAACCCAGCAAGGAAGATGATTAATTTCTTATGCTATCTACACTTTCTTTTTATCCAAAGCCTCGTAAAAAAAGAAAAAATTGAGATTGTTTCAATGTACTTGTTTTCTTTCTGCCTCGATTCTCTGGATCCTACCTACTAACCAAGTAGACACTTCAGTCTTCACACGGTTTTCTTAATTTAATGATACCTCTCACTTGTGTTTTCATGTTTTCCAAAACTGAATCTGGACGGTGATTCTTTTGTTGTTGTTTTTTCTCTGTTATTGTCTGTGAAAAGTTACTATACACCAAAAAATACATATATTAATTGTTATACAACATGCTGTTTCTCCCTTCACTGCCTTATGTTTCATAATCCTTCTTCCTCTTCTTTTTCTCTGCATTTTTCTCTTTTTTTCTTCCTCCTTTTCCTTGCCTCTCTTTATAGTTATTAGCCCGCTTTTCATTCTGGATCTTGGCCTTTTATTGAGAATATGTAAATGTTGAACACCAAAACTCAGTTACCTGTTGTGTGATCTCAGAAGTATCTGTAGGTACTCAAGGCACCATCTTAACCCCATACTCCTTTTTGCAGTTTTCAGAAGGAGTACTCAGTCTGTGTTTTTCACGCTGTGAGAGATGTGCAAGCTAACTCAGTGTTACTGGCAGCTCTAAGAATTCGTGTTTCCAAGGCACCCTACATTCTATTTTCTTCTCCAGGCTTCACTGTCTGCTGGTCTCTCTCTGTTAAAGGGGGGGAGGGTAGAGTTGAGGGAGGAGGAAAGTGGATGGAAAGAAATCAATAGAAGTGTATCTTCATTAGACGCTTTGACTTCCGATCCATAGTAGAGGCCTGTTCCTCCCTTCAGATTACATGACTGACACCTTGATGTCCATTGTCTCATGACATTTGTTAGCTTGGAGTTAGAGTTAGAGTTAGAATCCTTACTGAGTCTCTCTGCATCATCTTCCATGGCCATTTTCTTAAGGTTGCTCTCACAGTATTTTACTCTTACTGTCACAGCCAAGCTAACATGTCACATCTTAGTAACCATCTACTTTTTCCTCGCTTTGCTTTTCTCTTGTGCTGTGAATGATAAAATATAGCTGGTATTGGGTGAAAAGTGTTTCTGGTTTTAGATTCTTCTTCTTGTTCTCTGTGGTAGCCTCTCCTAATCCTTTTTCAAAACTTTCATCGACCTCCACATCTTCCACTGAGGATTCACCTCAAAGGAAGAACCAAATTTTCCAGGTTTGTTACAAGCTTTCTCTGTGTATTCCAGTTCTCAGTTCTCAAACTTGCTCTTTAAAAGTAACATCAGAAACATGAATTTATATTCTCATCTGGAATGCATTTGGATACAAACATATATATACTATAATTTATTATAAAATATTATATTATGATTTATGTATAATTTTGTCACTATACAATAGTGTAAAATTCAATAATTATTACAATTAATAGAAAATTCAGGACAAGTTTTAGTATAAAATTTTGTATTTACTCAGAATATTTCTGAACTTTTCTTTTTATTAAAATAACTTATATGTGATCTGAAATTCTTCAGTTTTAGTATCATCAGATTACAGTGAAAGATAACATTTGCTTCCATAAACACATGTGATCATTTACCAGATGCTTGAAGAACCCACATGATCTGAAACATTGGTCCTAGTCTATTTTTATATTCTGCAATGATCCTTGAAACTCTGTGTTTGAAATTTAATATTTATATTACACTACTTTATTTATTTTTTTCTGTGTGTTTGTAAATCGGAGAAATAGAATTGATCAAAATTGATTAATAAAGACTCAAGAATTTCACATATTAAATAATGAACTGAATTTCTTATAAAGATATAAAATGTATTTGTGAGGACAAGAAAGAGCAATTTATAAAATATTTATATCAAGGATTGTGATGTTTGAAGACAAGTAAGCATAGGATTCAAATAACCAATGAAGAAATTAACATAAATGCTTCCCAACCTCTATGTGTTAACTGTTTCCTGTGTCTTTCTCTGTGTAGTTTCAAAATAAAGTCATTCTCTTTGTGTGTGCTGGTGTCTTTCTTGAATTTTAATTATCTACCCTGTCCTCTGGTCTGTGTGTTACTATGTTATATGTACTTCTTACTTCACATGAATGTCATTGGAAGAAAAATGAGAACAAAGCAGTGAAAATCTTACTGCGCAACGAAAGGAATATGTTATGCTAATGTATCTTATGATGAGTGCCCATTAGAAGGACAGTTCTACTTTATCTAAGAATGATGCAGACAAAGGGCTGTGAAATGGTTCTTGATGTTTCACTTAAGCAAGCATTAAATAAAGGAGCCAAGAATTTTTTTCTCTACGTATGAAATATGTTAGAAACTCAGAATTCCTCCTCCCTTTCTGGCGTAAAGAGTCTCTAATCTCATTTTCCTCCTTCTGGGTAATGACTTATTGTGTGCTAATATCAAGATTTTCATTTGCTAAATGTTTTACAAGCATTTATTAGTGAAGCTTTATTCCTTATACTCAATACGTGTCAACAAACTTTATTCATAAGATGGTTGAGGAAGAGAGTTGCTCCATATCCTGCTTGGCATTGTGCAAAGTCCTAACACAATGGCTTAGATATTTTAGTCCACACGGTGGGAGGCAAAGCTGAAATTAGAACTCAGACTTCCAGCTTTTAACTTCTGCATCAGTGCTCTTCACATCAGGATGCCTGACACCCTGCTGAGAAATTTTCATGCTTTCCAACTTCTATGTCTGTGGTGATATTGAGGCAGAGTCTGGTGATGTATCAGATACAAATTAAACATGAACCTGGTAATTATGATTTTATTTTTTTCTTGAATTAAAGAAATACTCTTGGAAATTTACTGTTCCTTAGAACTTTATTTCTAAATAATTGTATCAAATATGTCATAGGAAGATTTGAATTAAAGTGAAATTTTTATAACGACTACATAAAGTAGAAGTCAATTTGCATTTTTAAATTGTGTATATTTTTTATTTTTTAACTAAGACACAAAGTTATAGCATGTTCAATTCTGTAAAGACAGATTCTTTTGTTATTTTTTCAAATATTAGCATTAATTTTTTTATTTATCAAAGTATACTTAATAGCATTTGTAACTGAAATGAAATTAAGTTTAATGATTAATATTGAGAGCATGTAATCTCTTTGTGAGATACAATACCAGAATCCACTTAAGACTGAGTATGATCTGTGCTTAGGTTACATTTTTGAAATTTTACATTGACTTTTCTAAAACTTAGATACTCAAGTCTCATGATTTATTTTCTTTTAGAAAATATACTTGAAAGTGCATGTGAGTGCATGTGCATGTGCCTGAGTGCATGTGAATGTGAGTGCATGTGACTCTGAGTATGTATGAACGCATATGCCTGTAGCAACCAGAAGTGGTGGGGGTTCTAATTCCTAGAGCTGGAACTGATAATCATTGTGAGTCTCACATGGGACCTGAGACCCTGCTGTAACAAGAATTCTCAGTGTCTGAGACAATTCTCCAGCCCCCATAATACACTTAAATCATACCAATAAAATATTCGTCTGAGACAATTCTCCAGCCCCCATAATACACTTAAATCATACCAATAAAATATTCAGAGAAGGAGATCTTTGGGCTAGAGAGAAGACTAAACCATTAGATCCTTGGCTCATGACCAAAGCATCACATCAAGATTTACTACTTATCAATCATTGTTTCTCTAATATTGATAGCTTTTATTGATATCTCCTGATACTTTAAAGATAAAAAATTCCGACCTATGAGGTAAGAAGAGAATTTGACCATAATACATTATAAACCACAAATTGTACGGTTTTCATAATGTACTCTGTAGAATTATCAATGAGAAAAGTCATAAACATACTTCTCTCTAACGCACCTCTTCAAACTCTCAGGACAAGGAGTATAGAATTAACCAAGGCAAATGAGTCCAATGGGACATTCTTTTTGTTAAAGTTCTTCTTCCTGAAGTTTCTGTCATCAGAAAAAGGAGTAGGATATTTACTGTCTTAAAATCTTCGCTTCTCCATCTTCATATGGTGGAGCTGATGCTTCTTCACAAGCCAAGGCAGAAGACCGAGAAAGAAGAATATGGAGTAAGTGGTGTCACTAGTTCAGCCCTTTGTATCTAGAAAAATCATGAGGCCCTGAGGCTCGATCCAACCAGTTCTGGCAGATCACATAAACCACTTCACATCTAACTAAACAAATTGTGTGGGTGTGTGGGTGTGTGTGGGTGTGGGAGTGTGTGTGTAGAACATTCGATTTTTGAGGATCTCTCACTAGATCTGAAGCCCTGCTGCTCCAGAAAGTTTTGAGGATCCAGCTGGCAGTGCCTTCTAACATCAGTTTATACACAGTGGCTTCTAACAGAATGTTGAGGGTTTAAACTCAGCTCCTCCTGCTTTCATAGCAAGCTGGTAAAGAATTTAACCTACAAGTATGAAGGGCTGAGGTTAACATCTAGGTCTGAAGAGCTAAGGTAAGGAGGTGTTGTTGTCTGTCTATAACTCTATTGCCTGGAAGGCAGAGACAAGATGACTAGCTTGATTAGCAGAATCATCAAGCTCTGTGTTCAAGTTAAAGATTCTGCCAAAATGTATGAGGGGGGAATCAAGAGAAACACCTAATATGAGACTCTGAAAATTACCTGCATGTTGGTCTGGGTGCACACAGCCCCATGGCATGCAAACATACAGTCATCACACATGCACAAAAAAAAAAAAAAAAAAAAAAAAAAAAAAAGATGTCACTCTACCTACCTTCTCTAGGCTTGGATATTCACTAATATCTAACAGATAAATCTTTACCAGAGCTCCCCATAATCACCATGACTGTCTGATGTGAGAATGTCTTTTTGTATGTTGTGCATCAACTAAAAAACAAAACGAAACAATAAGCTACAACCAAGCCAGTTCCTAAAATCTCACAAAAGACTTGATAACGTGTGATTATTTTAAAGTTTCTGTTTACATTAAACAAACAAACAACACAACAAAAAAAACAAAGTCAAAGACAATTTTTTAATACCAACATTTCTTAGGACTTTTCTGTTTATTAACAATAAACAAAGATACTGCCCCTTTAAAAAAACTTCCCAAATCAACATTTTGTACAAAAACTCTATAACTCTTTAAAAAGTATAAATATTTTAAAAACTCTTCTAGTTAAAAGATAATTAAATATTTACAATAAAACAAATAAAAAACCTATAAACAGGTTACAATATATATAAAATATATATATAAACTTAAAAAAATAAAAAGGTCCATAAAAACTAAAATAATAAACATATAATAAGTTACTTAAAAATAAAAAAATAATTATTATTATACTTTCTTTTAATTTTCAACTGTTAATAAACTAAGTACAAAAAGATAATAGGTTGCAAAAACTACTATATTAAACAAAAATATATATTTTAAAAATATCTTAATTTAAAAATTTATGACTAAAAATTTATTACTTTAAAAAAGTTCTACTTTTGTATCCACAAAAGATAAAAACCTAGAAATTACTTCCAAACAAATATAGGTTCATTAACCAAAACCACCTAAAAATTCTCTAATAAAAAAATAGTCACACCAGTTTCAAGACTACAGATTAAAATAATCCAGTCTCAAAAATCTATAAAATTCTCAATGCCCCTTAATCAACAAAAAATAATTTAAGAAAACATGCCCAAATTCCAAAAATATTGTTTATAAATGTTTGTTTTCATTATAAATAATTAATAGTTGTAATCTCTTTCTAAAAAAGATATATATGAATGAATTTTAAAAATTAGATTATTAAATTTACTTTAATCCATAGATCAACTGTTAGTCTCAAATTATTTTATATTAATATAGATTTTAGTTTATTGATACATATTTAAGGTCAATTTTGTTATGCTGTATATATTTTTCTACTCTTGTTTAAGATATGTTTATATAACTTATTTAAAATTATAATGTATAATTAATAAATACATATTAAGATTTTAAAGTATACAAAGGTGTATTTCAATTAAATAAATCATCTTCAAACACTTCTAAGATCTACAAAATATAACATTTAAAATATTTTAATAACTAAAACTTTTATAAACATTGAGATAGATCTGCTCCTGCCATCACCAATCTACTTCAAAAAAAAAACAATAGACATAAAAAAATCTCCCTATAGAGTCTACTCTCTTTGTGAAGACTAGACATAAGCTTATTCTTCTATTGACTGTTTGACAATGTTGTTTAAACTAAACATACAAGTTCCCTAAAAGATGTGACCTCTAAACATTGAAAGGACAGGCAAAGATAGTCCTTCAAGTTCCTACTTTTCAAAAAAATAAAATAAATAAAAATTGTTAAATATTCTTCAAGACACAAAAAAGTGGCTAATAAACAAAACAAATTTCCTACTTTACTAAAATAAAAAAAGACTCTAGGCCTATAGGCTAAACATTGAGTCCCCAGCTTTATTAAAAAAACCAAACAAACAAACAAAAAAATACTTTCCTTGACTGTCCAGGCAAATAGATATTATCTCTGTCATTTCTAGATTTTAAAAGTTGCCTACACTTCCGGTTTACTTAGGTAAATATTATTTCCTTCTATACTCCTTAATATAATTAAAAATTAAATAATTATAGATATAGTTTTTCTTAGTTATTTAAAAAAAATATATCAAATATAAAACATTGGGTTCACAAAAATAAAATAGATAGTAAAATAATTTCTTTAATTTTGCTAAATACCAAAAGACTAAATATTATAACTATAATTCTTATTTAATAACTATTTTGTTATATATAAGTTTTGTTATGTTAAAATTAAAACCTTCCTTTTTAATTAGACAAAAATAGAGAGATAATGTGGGAATGTCTTTCTGTATGCTGTGCATATCAATCTTTAAATAAAGGACTGTTTTGGCCATGGCAGGCACCATAGAAGAAGTAGAAAGGGAATCAGAATAGGTAGGAGAGGAAGGACGGAGTCAGAGACAGACCGACCCAATCGCCCCCCCACCATGTATATAAATATATGTATATATATGAGCCACGGGCCACGTGACAAACAGATTGATAAAAATGGGCTGAGTTAAGATAAAACAAACTAGCTAACAATGTGCCTGAGCCAAAGGCCAAACAGCATAAAGTTAATATAAATATATAAGTCATTTTAAAAGGCCTGAACAGCAGCGGGCCGCTAAGGGATCTAGGGCAGCAGGTCTGTGCGCCTAGACCTCTGGCTGCCCTGGGCCAAAAAAACCTTATTATAACAACTGTCACTATATCACCATGTTTTCACCTGTTTACTGTGTTTCCTGTATTATACACAATACACATGCATCTTTGTACTGATGAATGGATTTAGCTGTAGCTTAACTTTCAAATTTGACTCTGCTATAGTGTTTAACCGCAAAACGAAATTGAATTATTTAGCTGGTCTAAACATTCACTGGACAAGACTGTAAGTACAGAAAATTATTTTTGTTGTTGTTGTTTTCACTTGGGCTGAAAGTAGTTTCTCATTGTAGAAATAATCTGAATGTGCTTCCTGAGGAACTTTCCAGGTTTTATTTACAGCCATGTCTGACTACTGCTTTGGAATATTCTCTCACTGTGTAAATATAAGTCACTGTGTCTGGTAGAATGAAGAAACTGACTGGACAATAGTTGAATAGAATGAGGTTAGGCAAGACAGGCAGACTAGGAGAATACTAGGAGGGGGGAAGGGCAGAGTCTGAAGTCCGCAGCCAGATGGAGAAGGACCAGAAGTTAAACATGTCATGTTGATAAAAGCACCATCACATATCAGAGAATAAATAAAGAATATGGGTTAACTTAAAATGTAAGAGCTAGATAGTAATAAGCCTAATCTATTGGCTAAGCATTTATGACTAATACAAACATCAGTGTTGCACGAGTGAATGAGGCTCAGGGATAGATCTCTGAAGAAGTTGGAGATACTAGAGGGAATAAACACCACAGTCAAATCTTACCCAGCTGTCTTATAGCTTCCTCAGCCTCGATTCCTTTGGAATGGCTTTCTCTGTGTTTGGATCCCTATTTAAGTATTCTTTTGATAATTAAGGCGTGGCCCCACCACACCTGCTTGGGAGCCTGGAATTCCTTCTATAATCTGAAGTGAACTTGATTCAGTTAGGATTAAGGGTGTAGGTCACCACTCCCAGGATACTCCCTGTGCTGGGATTAAAGGTTTGAATCACCACTCTGATTTTCCTAGACTGACTGTGGTTAGAGCTCTGGGACTTCTGGAGCTTTTACTAACCTCCCACATAGACTGTGGGTAGATTCCCTCTGATATCTCCAAAACTTCTGAAACTTTATTAAATCCCTACACATCAGTGCATTTATTTGAGGACAGCTGTAGGATAGGAAAACTCAGTCTACGGACTATGTTGTTCAAAAGCATATGGTTATCTTCCATGAATTCAAAGCACAGGTTTAGTTCAGGGTATTATCCTGGTCAGAATATTGAGCCTTCAGATCTGGGAAGGATGGCACTGGAAAGAACTATGGTTTACTAAGACATGGGAAGAAAATTCTCTGTAATAAATCCTTGAAGTTAATCAGTAAGTGAAGTCATGGAATCTACCGGATTCTTTAATGATACATAAGGATGGGGTGAGCACTTTAGGTGCATTTCTTCACGATTCCCTGGTTAGGTTTATATTGCTGTCTCTTAGTAGGATTGTAATAAATATTAATTGAATGTATGATTACTTCTTCCTTTTGATATATTCTTCATGTATTTTTAAAGAAAACAAGTTCTTTTCTAAACCAAAATGGTTTCTAATATGAAATTTAATTTGTTTTTATAAATAAAACATGCTGTTTTGATATTTTATTAATTTATTAAAAATTCACATTTTGGAAAGTTTTCTGAAAATGTTGAGGATTTCTGTTTTATAAAAAAATTCTAGTTATATCCCCTTGCCTGTATTTATTGATTACTTCAGCTATTTGAAATTGGAATCCTAACAGCTGCAAAGATTCAGTTCCCATTTTATCTACAACCTCCCTTGTGAGTTGATTTTTCCAACTGTTTAATTTTAATCTCATTTGCATGATCTCTTATATGTTTTCCCATTTTTTCAGCTGTTGTTTCGGGAGTCTGTGATCAACACCTTCCATCCTCATCCAAATGTTCTTTGGTTTTTAATATGCTCTTGGAGATTACATTTTATCATCTGATAAAGAAGTCCACTAATGCATGCTTCATCTTTGCCCTAAAAGAAGCCTTTCTGTGTTTTATGCCCAGTCTGTGAATGAAAATGAATGAAAGTTTTGTCAGTGGAAGGATTAAACGTTGGGGGCTGTTCCCTCTGGATTAATTAGATCTAGACTTTTCTTAAACTAAAGTGACTGAAGAAAGCAGATGATTTTTAATAACAAGTTAAGATTTAGTGCATTAAATAGCTTGGGGCTAAAAATATCTATTCAAGTTTAAGATGTGAGGTCTATAAAAGGTGGCATGAAAATGAGATGAACGTCAGTGTTTGAAAATTAACACTTTCTAATTGATATGTTAAAATTTATAGTTAATAATTTATAATTAATATAACAATATTATATTGGAGTAAATGATGCCAGCTAGCCAGTGAGATCTGAAAGAAAAACTGTAAAGTTTTAGTGAAATGCATGAAAGCAAGGGGAGAAATCTACCCAGAGCCTAGAACATAGGTATGTTCTCTGAACATGAAGTTCCCAAGCTCTGTCTCTACACAGCAATGTCATTGACAAAATTGAGTGAAAATTCACTCATGTTATCTACTAGTTTAATATACACCCTGAATTTTAAAGCAATGATTTTTAATATTTTATTCATAAGTTGGCTCAATTTCTAAGCTAATTGTTTTCTTTTCCCTTCTATTTGGAATAAAATATGGAACACAAGTTAAGACAACACTGGAAAAAATGAAAGTGATAAGACTACCCAGCTTTTTGAAAATCATCCAGAAATGCAGCCATACTATGACCCATTAAAGTAAAATTTATGGAATTATCAAATATGCATCTTACCATAAGGCAGGGCTATCTGCATTGATGATGTCTATGAACATTCCTCTATGTCCAGCATCCTGTGAGTATGTACATGTGCCTAGTGAGAAGGTCTTCTTGATACCCACAGCCATGTACATAATATCAAAAATCACAGAATAAAACATCAAAGCATTCACAATACTGGACAGACTCTACAGTCAGGTGTGTGTCCTCTCACACAGAGAACCTTACTCCCATTTTTAGTTGAAGTAATGTGTGCAGAGTTAGGATTTGTCTATTAATATTAAACAATGCATGTTAATGACCTCAGATTTTTCATGAGAGATACATTAGGCTGCACTGTCTCCTGACACTGAGACCTTCCTGTGGCTGTAGAACTGTTGGAAGGTTTTTGTTCACTGCAAATTGTCTGGCTTATCTTTTGGCTAATCACTTCAAAATTCTGTTCTGTTTCCCACAAACACTAGAGTTACATTTATTGTATCACTAAAATCATAGAAACTCATGATTTAATTACATTCATTTGGTGTGTGTGTGTGTGTGTGTGTGTGTGTGTGTGTGTGTGTGTGTGTGTGTGTGTGTGTGTGTGTGTGTGTGTGTATTCCACAGTGTAAGTGTGGAAATCAGAGAAGAGCTTGTGAGTATGTGTTCTCTCTATCCATCATGTAGGACCCATGGAGTAAACTCAGATCATGAGTCTTGGCAGTAAGCTCTTGTACCTACTGTTCCAGTTCACAGGTTCTGTGTCATTATTTGGAACATGTACTCACTAACATTAGTAAATACTTCTATGGAAACTTGAATATCAATGATTTGTTCGTTTTTCTTAGATCTGTTTTAAATGGTTTGACTATGTCACAATTTATTTCCAAAGTGGACTTGTGGGTGGCTTCTACCTGTCTTCCAGTTTGGCTGCACTTTATCTTTTAGTGAGCACATGTGCATATGGATTTCTAGTGACATTTACTAAAACTCACATGAATCTTTACAAAATTCTATCGGTTTTCCAAAGGCTATTAAGAGTTTGTTTTCTAAGCAATGCTTTGCATGAGCTGCAGTTGTTTACCATTTGCAGAGAAGCACAATAGTATCTCCCTGCCTACCTTCCTTCACCTTCTTTTTTCTCTCTGGGGATCATTTATATGTTGTACTATTCTGAGTTTCTATAAGCACTGAAGAGTGCCCTGTTTTCAGGTGTTCTCTGGCCATTTTTGTGTCTTTATTTAAGCTCTGCGGGTCACTTTTACATCACTAGCGGGAAGAAAATAAAATGGTGATAACTGAGAAAGGACTCAACATTGTGCAAATTTAATACATTACCAAGGCACCAAATAAGTAATAAAATACAATAATAAATTCAAAGAGATCTACACCTAAAACCATAATAGTAACATTATAAAAGACAAAAGAATACACCTTAATAACAGTGAAAAATGAGTATCATATTCCCCATAGTAAATAGAATCCCTGAGACTGTCACCCAGCTTAGAGAACCTGGGACCTGTTCTCTAATCCAAGAATGATTTTTAATATTATAGAAAGCACTACAAATATCACAATAAAATGAATAAAAACAAAAATTTAAGAAAATACGCTTGTAAAAAATCCTTAAATCAAAATAATTTATTAGTGTAATAAAAAATATTGCAAATATGATTAAGCACATCTCACTGAAGAATTGGAAAATGCAAGCAGACACTGCTGTGAAGAAAATGAAACGCTGAGACTCCACGCTTCAGAAGGTGAAGAGTTATCCTCAAACAAATACATGATGAGAAACAGCCCCCACCTAGGAAAAGCAATAAACAGAGAAGAGCCAAGTAGTAAAACAACAAAACAAAAATGGAACAATTATTTTTAATGTGTGCAATATATATATATAAATATATAATATATATACATATTTCAAACAAATATAATTTAAGGACTGAGTTTGTGAAACAGAAATTGTTGGTCTGTCTTTCAGACATGGATATAGGGAATCTAAAACCTGGTAAAGTTGGGAATTACTATTATTGGCAATCATCCTTGAAATGAATTCAAGAATGATATTTTGAAAACTAAATGTTAATAAACTATATAATGGAGAGAAATATGACCACATTTCCAGAGTGCTAGCAGTAAGCCTTGGGGCTAGCCTGAGAGCATAGGAAATAAGACTGCAGTTATAGTAATTAAATTACAGACTTATGACTGTATATTTCCAGAGAATGCAGTGAAACATCAAGGGTATTTTTTAATGTAGAAAAAAAGCTATGGTGAAGATAAATTGATTCTATCAGTGCATCTTAAGTTTATGCCAATTAAGCAAAAAATACCATAACATTAAAAAAACTACCATTTATTTTTAATGTATAAATACAAATTTAATCTTATAAAACATGGAGTCTTATATGACATATAATTTATTGTAGAAATAAAAGTCTGTTTTATTACACATGTAGTAAACCAAGTTAATATTTCATATAAGCATTGCATATTTAGCTCAGTGATTTCTGAAACTCATTAGGTAAATTCCAACAGCATTGCACGATTAAATTGAAAGTATACAATAGTATTTTTTTCTGCTTATTGAAGAATATTCAAAAAAGTCAGCATCTCACACTGCACAAAATGTAGATCCCACAATGCTACTTTTCTAAGATAATGAAGAGCAAAGGGTCATGTTTCCTCCACTGTGGTGTAGCCTCACTTCAGATACTCTATTCATGGCTGGTTCCTGTGATTAAATCTAAAAAGTCTGTAGGAGTGAAGGAAAATTTCAAATCATTGCTATATGTAGATAGTCTTAGCATTCTCTAGAGGCATGTATATATGGGGGGGGGGTGCATGCACATGTGTGTGCATAAGCACTTTACTAGAGTGGCTTGTAGGCTGTGATCTGCATAGTCCAACATAGTCTTCCAATGGAAAAGCCAAGCATTCTGCAGGTCACTGCAAAAGACTGAATGCCTGAGCAGCTCCAATCTGACACTTGAGTTCTGAAGACCTGCTGGCCTTTAGTTTACACTGGAATCCTGAAGAAGTAGATTCTAATACCAGAGAAGGAACACTGCTATAACAGATGAACTTGTGGGTCAGAGTGAAAATAAGTGGGCAAAAGCAAAAACTTCCTAGATTAACGATCTTTAATGTGACATGTCATCAGAAAGTGTGATCCAAATTTAGTGTGTGTCTGCAGACCCCAAATGATCCAATCAAGGTAGTCCTTTACACTTTTATACAGATACGTGGAGTTTAGTTAATTTCAAATGTACTCAAGTTGACAACCAATATTAAACATCGCATAGATTATCTACACTTGTGTTTAAAAACTTTTAAGTTTCATTTAATATCTTATCAAAATAGATAAGTGAACTCAGCAGGTCTTTAGGGAATATGCTCAATATTCAAAAATAAATTTCATGTGTGATAATTAGTACCAAACTAGGTTCATTCACTGTAGCATCTCTACCACCATGGCTGGATGCTTAGGATGTTAGTCAATGCTAACTGGTGTAGTGATGACCGTGGCAAGGATGCTTTGAGGATACAGGAAGCTGACTGGGAGGCTCCCATGAATATGTGCAATTTCTTCTAATTTTTTTCTATGAACTTAAAAGTATATTGAAACTATAATAATCAATGAGGGAAAACTTGTATTCCATAGTACAACAATTTTACAGTAAGAAAATGAAAGTATGAAAATTACATTCTTAGCAACACAAGTAATAAAATACTGAACTATTGAAATCTAATTTTTATGCATGGAAGCCACTGAAGACCTGTGTGAACTTACCAGTATTTTTCTCCTGCTCTCTTTTCAGCTTTTTTAGGAAACAACAGGAGTTTACAGCAGATGATGAACTGAGAAATTCTCTGTACTACCCATCTGTGTTCATAACTACACATATGAACCCCTGAACCACACTCAGTTCTTAAGAGTTATCTAAGGCAGTGATTTCTCATTTCTTTTACTTTAACTGCATCATTCTCTGGGTTTGCTAGAACCATTGCTGTTATTTATAACTCTTGTTCTCTGTTTTTGGTTTACTGAGACAGGAATTCTTCTACATATTTTGTGACTGTTCTCTGAGGCATGAACAGACTCACCTGTTATAATAAGGTTTTCTTGGCTCCGAGGTGGTCAGAGGTCCATACCCACAGACCTGTCACCCCAGACAGCTTAGCCACCCGCCAATGGTAATGCCCCCAAAATGATTCAGATGCTTATATTAAGTTCATGCTGTTTGGTCTGTGGCTCAGGCACATTGCTAGCTTGCTCTTACCTCTTGAATCAATCCATTTTTATTAATCTGCTCATCATGTGGCCCATGACTCACCTGTGTTCCTTATATGTTTCTTCTTTGGTGGCTGGCTTGATCTGATTGACTCTGCCCTGCTTCTCCCACCTATGCTGTGATTTCCGCTCCTACTTTTTCTATGGTGCCTGTCATGGGCCAAAACAGCTCCTTTATTTAAAGATTTATATTCACAGCATACAGAAAGACATCCCCACATCACTCACCTTTCACACTTAGGTTTCTACAAACCCCTGCTTTAGGCTTTGGTACCAAGTGCTTGAAAATTTTTTCAGCCTCTGTCTGTTGTTCACTTCTAGAACCATTTCCACATCCTAGTTCATTTGTTGCATCAACACGCCACTTCAAGCTGTGTTGTTACTTTAAAATGTTGTATTGGGCTACCACGGGCTATTTAGCTTAGAATATTAGTGTGAAAATGCATTAAGTATAAAAATTCTTTATCATTTTCACAATGCTACACTAATAAAACTAATTTCTTCTTCTAATCATTGTTCCATGATCAGAAATCTCTTCTCTACAGAAATTAGACAACAAAGCAGCAAGACTGTGTGGATAAATGTATTTCTATCTGATTCCAGAAGCGAGAAAATGGAGAAAACAGCACACCACTTTATCTCATCTGGGCCTCCTCTTGGCCCTGCTAGTCTCTCTGGAGCCTTTTGTGTTGGCAAAGATCACAGCGTGTCTTTGTTTGCAGCCACAAAAGTGCAGTTTCATTGCTGTTATCTATCGCTTACCCATTGCATCTCTGCCCTTACATGGAGTTTCTCTTTCCTTATAGTTGCTTCAACCTATTAAGTGAATATGTCTTCAATGATCATATTCCCAAAACCTCTTCTTGGGGAAACAGTGCAAGGCCTATAGTGTTGCCTTCTGAGGTTCACAAGAGATGGTTCTTTTATACAAAATGCAAACACTACTGTGACCAGTTTACCTTACAACCAACAAATATAAACCAAGAACATTTAGTAAAAATCTTGAATTAAATTATGGTCATCATGTTTTTGGCAAAGAGAACCTGAATCAACACTCAATGTAGAAATAGTAAAAGGTAAATGAGGAAAAGTACAGTATAAAATAACTTTGCTCCATAAAAACAATTGAGAGAGTTTAAAGTCAGTTCCTAAAACAGAATGAATTTACAAACACATATTTCTCAAATTACTTTATCTAGAACATGTAAATAATAAATAGGAGTCAATGATAAAACGAAATCTATTTAATTTCATCAAAATATGTAAATAGACTTTTCTTTAAATCAAAAAATAATATGAAAAATAACTATACTGAAGGATTTTGTATACTACTAGTCACCAGAAACTTGCAAATAAAACCTGGAATCAGATCACATTTCCCATATTTTATATTGCCTATAATAAAAAGATAGATAATAGGCTTGTCAGGGATATGAAGAGAGATTTCTCATCACTCATGTCTGAGAGCAGCTATGGTAATCTGGTTATCCAAGAGTTCCTCAGGAAGTTAAATGAGGTTGTCAGATTCTATTGCTGAAATGTTGACATTTCCATCTGAGAAATAGACCAAAGGAAAATTTAAAAATATGTAATCTTAAAGAATTTGTACCAAGCATCATTCTTTGTAGTAAGATCAATATAATATATCTATCAACTAATGAATTGATTTTAAGTATATGATGAATGTTTATCAAAATACATTAGTTTAGTCATTAGAAGACAGACGTGCTAACATGATCTGCAACAGTGAGAAATAAAAAAAGAATGTGAATGAAGTCACAAAAGTCACAAATGTCATAGAATCTACAGTTGCATTTTCATGGACTCTCAAGACTCTGCCTAGTTCTGACTACACAACATTGTGGTTGCTGAACAAAGGCATATGGGAAATGGATTATAGATATTGGATTTCTGAATGTGGTGATTTATCTTAAAGGATAACTTAGAGATGATTATCTAGTTCTGTGCAGTCAATTCAAAATGTTTGAGTTATATTTTTTAAATTACAGTAATTACATTATTTGCATTTTATCTTGATAGTATTGTTATATTAAAAGGAACTGTTTTATATAATACATTATATAAACAGAAACATTTGTATTTATTAGACAACATATGAATTTAAATTACCAACATAACCATGTGTATGCATGTGGTGTGTGTGTATAATGCTCAATTGTTATACATTGTTAGGTTGATGAAAAGACAAGAGCTATTGGTAATTTTGTTCACAGATAAAGAATTAAGTTTCTTTTACTTAACAGCTAACCTCACTTATAAATGAGTAATGGATAATAATGCTACGATACACAGACACAGGTAGTTAAATAAAAGGAAGGGTCTAAAGGGGACAGGAGGATCTCTCTGGGAAGGAGTAATAGGTAGGGGAAGAAGGAGTAGACTGAGAGCAGATGGGGAGAAACAGCATCGAGAGAATGATGGAGGAAACCTGGTACATATGGTGACCATGGTGTGGACTCTTAGTAATGGGGGATACAGAGCTGGAAGCAGCCAACTCCAGAGTAAGCAGGCAAGGTTCCTAGGGGAGGGTCTCTGACTCCATCCCAGCTACAAAACTTTTGACCCACACCTGTCCTACCTGCAAGATGTGCTGGAGCAATGGTGACTCAGACACTGTGGGACTGGCCAACCAATGACTGGTATGCCTGGAAGTCCAAAAAAAAAAAAAAAAAAATGAGAGGGAACTTGTGCTGTGTTTGATTGATAACCCAGAAAGGCCTGCTCTTCCCTTCTCTGAAGGGAAATGGACAAGCAGTAGATCTAGGGAAAAGGGGAGGTGAAGGAGGGACCTGGAAAGATGGGAGACAGGGAAGGCTGTGATCAGGATATATTGCATGAGAGAGGGATAAAGAAAATGATATAATTTGGTTTTACTACTTTCATCTCAATGGTATTTTGTTTCTGTTTGCTTTTATTCTCTCAAATCTAGTATATATTCTCTAAACATCTTTGAAGGCTGAAATATTCTACAATATATCAACTGAAGGAATACTAGTCTGAGAAATATAATTAATACATTAGATGACTGAGTTAAGAGAAAAACATTGCCTGAGTTTCGGTGAAGTGTGGCTGGCTGGCTGTACCTGGTATCACTCACAGTGGGATTCCAAAACCCTGGTCAAAGGCATTCTGAAAAGCATCCCCTATGAAAAGCATCCCCTACAAACATATATGAAGCTCACACTCTCTACCTCGCATCTTTAGAAATATGGTTTGCCATTTATTCACTTGAACTAATTTTATCCAACTCTTCAGTAAACTAATCCTAAAGCATGTCATTCATTATTAAAGTATCTTAAATAATAATGAGTCTTCACAGTGCCACATGATGAGCTGAAAGTTGTACAGATATAATGTAGGTGAGAAATACTAAATTCAACACTTCAAACTGAACCTTTAGACCAAAAATATTTCAAAATTGGCAAGTCTAATCAAATGTTTCCCTGGCCCAGGATCTATGTAATTAACTTGACACAATTCAATCTGTAATCTAATGTGCAATGCTGGAAATGTTCTTTGATTTAGAAAAGTCAGTTATAAATTTGACTCTGACTTTAATATATCTGCATTAAATGAAAGCTCCAATAGACTTAGCCTGTCAAATACTGAAACATTTTTTTTTCAAAACTTCTGGAAGTTAATACAACACTAGAATAAAATAAGTAAAATATACAATAAGTTTAAGCAATTTAATCCACTTTTTAACTTGATGGTTAAAAAAAAGTTTTCTATTTTGGGTAATATTTCCATTTGTTCCCACATAAAAATCATTATGAAAGTTTTAACACTTTCAATTAAAAAAGAAAACCTATGTCATCAATAATTGTCTCCAAGTTTTCTTAATAACAAAACTATCGTATCACTGTCTGATGCCCTGTAGCTTTCAATGTTACTTTCTTTATTAATATTTAGGAGTATGTACAAGCAAATTCAGTTTACTTCTAAGTGTGTATATATAAATTTTATGTAGCTTCTTACTATGTGTAGAGTGGTAGCATGATTTGGTAATTAATACAAAAGACCTGGGACTGTTCAGTTTGGCTTGCCTACCCCATAATTGAGTGTCTCATGATGGATAAGATTCTTAAATCCCTGAGTCTTAGAGTTTCTGTGATATGGTGGAACTGACAATCATCTGTGGTGGTGCAACGTTATGCAAATCAGTCAACTTTTAAGGCCCATCAAATAATAACTTTCAATGGACAAGCTGTAGTAAAGTGGGATTGTAATTATTTTAGGAATATGGAACTTGCTTCAATACTGTTTTTAAATATACTCATTTTATATTTTATTCTTATTTTAATTTCATTTTTTCAACAGTGTTATGTCAATTTTGATGTTGCTGAGAACCCAACCCAGATCCTCTGTGAGATCACTTGTTGCTCCTGCACCACTGAGGCATCTCTGAAGCAAGAAATTATTAACATAGTATGTAGTATATTCTATGTGTGCAATTATATGTTCTAGTAGCAACTATATTTTGCTCTTTCCAGTATTTTATTTATTACTCTAGGCTACCAGTGATTATGCCTGTTAAGTTTCCTTAACATATTTCTATTACATTCATTAATGAATAGTAACTTCCTTATTTGGGGGAAGTAAATATAATACTTGTTATTGTAAGGATTCCTGGCACATAGCTGCTACATGGTAAACCTAATGTTTCATGAGTGAAGGAAACTCAGGGCCAGATCTCTGGGAAAGGTGGAGATATGAGAGAGGAAACCCCACAGTCAGATATCACCCAGCTGTCTTCCAGCTTCCTCAGCCTAGCTCCTCCTGGCTTCTTCTGCCTGCTCTGTCTTTCTATGCCTCCCTTAAATACTTTCTCTGCTCAGTTAAGGCATGACCCCACCACTGCCTGCCTGGGAGTCTAGAACTCCTTCTGTAAACTAAAATGACCTCAAACTCAGATTGTATTAAGGCCATATACACCACTCCCAGGATATTCCCTGTGCTGGGATTAGAGGTGTGAGTTACCACTGTCTGATCCTCCTAAACTGACTGATCTACTTATCCCTCTGATATCTCCAAATGTTTTTATTATATTACAAAATATCCCCACAACCCAACATGGCCCTGGCAATACTGAATGCTATATTAATCCATCCCATCCGCTCTCTTTAAAACTTGAAGCCGACATGTGAAAAAGTCTGTCTCTTTCTCTTCTGCTTCTCTCCCTTGTACCCACTCAGTAACTCTCCTGAATGAACTCTAATGTGGCATTTGGCAGTGTGTGTCTTATCTCATGCACAAAACTAACAGTTGTTACTATTACAAACTAATTATCACTCATATTTTGTTATTTGTATTAGAAATTCAATTTCCAGTTTTACTTTTCTTTTAAACCTGACTTTTCTATTTTTAATTCCTCTGTGAATTTTATTACTCTTTGTAAAATTTTAAGCACATTGAGGATAAAAACTTTCAATAGTCTGTGACAATTTTTCCTGATTTTTCCTTAAACATTCTATTACTCAATAACTTTGAGAATCATTTATTTCTAAATCAGAGACCCTCCAGCCCTTCATCGTGTCTCAATTTTTACTTTTTGTCTATTGCTTATTCATTTGTCTTTTGGAAGTTCTTTTAGTTTTTCCTCTCCTTTTATCCATTACCAATTTCATTACTATTAATACATAATGAACTATTTAATTTAGCTGTCTAATTTTTAATTCCGATGCTGATACTTCTTTAAAGTTTTAATCTCCTTGAAAGTTACTCAGAAGGGTCTGTGTTCTTTAATTGCACATTAAACATATGTCTGATAACTTTATCGTCTGTAATTTTACTATTTTTCTTCTCAATCTTCACACAGTTGTGTGTATATGGTAATTTATGATAATTTATTAATTAATTATAGCATATATTTTGATTATGTCTTCTCCCCCAGCTCCTCTAAAGTTCTCATCACTTCTTTATATATCCAGTTTTATTTCCTCTCTCTCTTGCTCTCTCTCATTCTGTTCAAAAGACAAGCATAAATAATAACAAAAATTAAAACAATGTATGTGGTGATTTCTATTCAGTAAATGTTATTGGGGGAAAATAGATAACTACACACCAAATTAAATTATATCCATACCTCTTATTCTGTCCAAAAATCAATTCAAAATGTGCTGGTAAGTTAATTTAAAACTTGAAATGCCAAAACTGCTGGAGAGAAATATAGGAAGTACACTTCAAGTTAGAAATATAGTCAAGGGCATTCTGTGTAGAAAAGACTCTGATTGCTCAGGAAATAGTTTCAAGAATCAACAAATCTAACTATATAAAATTTAAAGTTCTGCACCAGAAACCAATTGTCAGCAGAACACACAAACAGCCCACAGAGTAGGAGAAAGTCTTCTTCGTGTGTTACATTTAATTTTTAATAAATTTTATTTATGTTTATTTGGAACTATTCCTTTAAAGAATTAATTCTCAAGCTGTTTGGCATCAAAATCTACTCATCCCTAAAAGGACTGAGAAGCCAAATGATGGTGTTTTATGCAACAATTTATTGTATTAGCCTTACAATTAAATTTAATGAAGTACCAATTTATTTTAAAACAATAACAATTTTTGTTTTATTGTCCTAAAATAGATTATATTGCAAAAATTATTGTTTTGTTCAATGACTTTTCTCGTTTGTTTTTACCACTGTCGTGTACAGTTTAGAGTGTTAGCAGCAAATGCTTCTCTCAGGTGACAGTGCTAATTTATGCTCTGTTTTCAGATTCTAAGATCTTTCCTAGTCAGTCAACATTTGCTGATGGCTGAAATCACTGATCTTATGGATGTATAACTTCACTTGCTTTTCTCAGCTTATTGTGAATTTAAGCATTTTATATGTTTATTAGGTCTTAAAACTTCTGCTTGGCATAATTGCTTATTCAAATTTCCTTTTTAAAACTTAATGGTTCATACAATTTCTTTAAATAGTTTGTAAACTAATCTTTGTTCATAGTAAATGTCGGTAACACCCATTTGAAACTCTGTAAGTCTGTATATTAGACATTTTTGCTAATATTTTACAATAGTGAAAACTATGTTTTGGAAATATTTTTCAAGATAGAGTAATATTTTTCACATTTTATGATAGTATTTTATTCTTTGAGAAATTCATATTGTATACTATGTTTGTATTCATATTTCCTTTCCATCACTACTGAACCCACCTGTCTCTCTACACACACAATTTTTAAAACACATTGTGTTCAATATTTGTTACTCAAATATAATCAGTGTGTTATTAATCAACCTACCAGGTGTCACAAATCTTATAGAAAACTGCCTTTTCCCTTCCTGGTAGTCATGGATTGCCAGTAGGTCCTCAGAAGAGATATGAATATGCCTACTGCTCAAATCTGTGCTGGCACTTTGTCTGGTTTTAGCTTAGGTGGACACTGGATTTTTCACCATGGAAGTAGGTTCATATGTGTGACTGACCATTGTGTTCAGGAGCTATTTCTCATTTTAGTCATTGACCACCTCTCCTTCTGTCTTCTTGTTCTCTATTCAACAATGATCCTAAACTTAAAAGAGGCTGAGTGAGATACAGACAGTCCATTAAAATTAAGTATTGTGCAGTATCTCATTACAACATGTTAATTGGTTGTGGATCTCTGTAGAAATCGCCACTTACTGCACAAAGAAACTTCTGTGAAGACAGTTGAGAGATGCACTCATGTATCAACAGTATGTCATGAGGAGTCAATTTAATACTGAGTCTGTCTATCAGACTAGTAATAGTAGGTTCTCCTCCAAATACTTTGACCTTTCTAACTACTTGTTCTTGGGCCAGGTGATGATGTGATGTATGAACCATTTAGTAGATTTGGCCTTAAATCTAATCAGAAAGTAGATGGTTATCCACATAATAATCATTCCATTATTTAATTGTTAGCCATGTCTTGCCTGGACAGTCACTGTTGCAGCTCACAGATGTAAAAAAGGTTGATAATGACCTTTCTCATGATGGAACTGCAAAGCATATATATAGTATATAGTATGGATGAAGCATCAAGGTCTTTACAAGCTTATTTTCCCATTTTTCATAGCTTAAGCATGGTATGTGTTTCTTCAACAAGATTTTTGTGTTAAGTTCTGGACAAGAAGCACAAACAATTTCAATAACCTGTAGGTTTGTGAATTTATGGTACCTCCAAGACCAACAGCTCTGAATAAAATAATTTATTCCTAACACTGATCTTATTATGTGATAAACTCTGCTGTCTCTATTAAGAGATTTCCCACCTCTGTAGGAATAAGGAGGTAACTTCATTTACATACTTTATATATGTACATTTACATATATGTACATTTTATATATATGTACGTTAATATATTATCATCTGTTTTCATAACTATTGAAAGGCCTTTAGTGTTAGTTTTCCTTCCCTATATATCCTTATACTTCAGTATCTTTATTCCTCCTCTACATCACTACTTCCTGACTTTTCTGCAATATGAGTACTCTGGCATAGCTCTGACTAATTTTGTGAGTTCTAAGAATATTTCAAACAAATACCAATATCTCAAGAATCAAAGCCAAAATTCCCAAATGAAAAAATGTTCAAAGTTTGTCTTTCAGGGGCTGGGTTACGTCACTCAAGATGCCTATTTGTAGTGATATGTTATATATTTAATAATATCAGCCTCCACTTTCCTTTATTTGGTAATTTTATATTTTTATTTTCCTAACAGGCTAATAATGTTGTACTGTGTAATGTAACACATTTCCATTTTCTTTTTTTCAGTTTGTTGACTTAGCCTAGATCTCACATCTTGCCTAGTCTAGGCACCCCAGCCTTTCCCACAACCAAAGTCTGAGCTTTCTCCAGGATTTGCCTTCATTATCTATCCAACCATAGATCTCTTCCATTGTACATCCAACTTTCTACCATGCCATATCTATCCCTACAGATCAGGCTTTTTTCAGGAGGCAAATCATATACAAAAACCCAGCAACATTTCTCCCTGGGATTTCATTTACCTCAAGCCATTACCAACATCTTCACATAACTCATCCTCATGACTATTTTCTTTGTCAACATGCTCTGATAATATCAGACTTAGAAATAAATAATTTCATATTTCATAAGAATGAAAACACTATTAAAGAATACTTCAGCATCTGTTCTCAAAAACCTACCAGTGCTATAGAACATTGTCCAGTGAGACTCTATAACACAAAATTTAAAAGAACAGTAATAAAATTCATTAAAGATAGCTCAATAAACTTAATAAGAAAGAGCTTGAATAAAATAAATGCCTTAGTGACATTCGAGAAAACTCAAGAATTAGGGTGATAGAAAGGGCCAAGATAACTGAGGACTTGAGAGTGGAATTCAATAAAGAAAAACATTAAAGATGACTCAAGCTGCAATAAAGATAGAATTTTAAAAAATGCAATATGACTCAATGAAAAAGTTCAAAGGAAAGCCTTGTAAGAAGAGTGAATCACAGAAGAAAGGCAATTGAGACTCAATAATATGTATATAATATAAAATAAATAAGCAACAGATATGAAAAAGCACAGGAAAGGGACATATAAGGTATGATGGACACTTTTAATTCAAACCCTTAAATTATAGGCATAGATAAGGGAGAAAACTCTTAAGTCAGTGGCATAAGCCAGTTCACCAACAAGAAAAACACTTTCCAAACTGAGGAAAGATACACTCATACAGATACCATAAGTACATAGAATACCAAATAGATATGTCTAGAAAAGAAAACCTCAAAGTTTATGATATTTAACACATTAAATATAGAAGACTAAAACAGTGTCTGAAACTTTAAGAGAAAAAATACTAATATCCTCTGAAGAAAAAAAAAACATTAAAATGATGACTGATTTATCTTAGCAACTTTAAAACCCTGAAGAGATTGGAACAAGGTTTTGCAAGTCTGAAAAGGCCATGCATGCCAGATGAGATTAATATACCCAACAAAACTAGCCATTATAATTGAAGGAAAAAAAAAACTTTCCGTAATATCAACAGCCTAATTCAATTTTATAAGCTACAAATAAAACAAAAATACTGGAAGAAATACTTCAATTTCAGTTGAAAATTGAAGAATAATGGAGAGACTGTGTAAAGAAATATGAATACATATTTACTAAAACACAACTGTTGTTAGAATGTGAAAGGAGCAGCTAGAATAAACATAGTCTCCAGATGTTTCACACCCATTTCAATAACTGAAAATATAAATGGACTCCAATTTCCATCAAAAGACACATGCTAACTGAAGGTGTAAACAGATAAGGAAACAAAACCCATCTATTCTTCATCTACAGAAAACACACCATTGCCATAAATATGGAACAACCTTACAATAAAAGGATTGCCTAAAGTATCTGATCAAAAGTGACTAGAAAGCAAGTGTCACTATTTTTCTGACAAAGTGGATTTTAAAACTAATCCAAAGGCAAAAAGAGGACATTTCTTTGTAATCAAGAGAACAGTTAACTAAGAAAATATTACTATCATAAACAGATGCATCAAAATTTTGGGAGCCTAATTTCACAAAAATATTTACTACTAGAGTTAAAGACACACATGTTACAATGAGGTTTTTTGGTCCTGGACAGCCAGAAGCCCAGACCCACAGATCCGCAGCACCAGACCCCTTAGCTGCCTGCCACTGCTCAGGCCCCAGAAATGACTCAGATGTTTATATTAACTTCATGCTGTTTGGCCTATGGCTCAGGCACATTGCTAGCTAGCTCTTACATCTTAAATCAACCCATTGCTATTAATCTGTCTGCCATGTGGCCCGTGGCTCACCTGTGTTCCTTACATGTTGGTCTTTTGTGCTTCTGGCTTGGTCTGCCTGACTGTCCTTCTCTTACCTCAGCTGTGATTTTCCCCTCCTACTTTTTCTATGGTGCCTGTCATGGGCCAAAACAGTTCCTTTATTTAAAGATTGCTATTCACAGCATACAGAAAGACATTGACATTTTGAGATGACACATGATGGCATTCTAGCCCTGCTACTCACTGTTGGAGAGTGGGGCTCTGGTGCTGTGAGTCCTGAGCTGTTTGGGGGTCCCCTGGGTGGGCATGTCTATAGAGCATTCTTCATGGGCATGGTATGCAACAGCAACAGCCTGTACTGTCCATTTCTACCCCTTCACCTTGTACTAAGAAAGAGTCCGGTGTGGTGGGGTGGCTGAAGCTAAGGGGTCTGGGGCTACAGGTCTGTGGGTCTGGGCCTCTGGCCTCCCAGGGTCAAGAAACCACATTGTAACAGATGACATTCCTGGTAAGCTGAATATCCACTTAAGGCCTGAGAAAGTTTAAAAAGGGTTCTAGTTCACAGAAACTGAGCCAAAGTGCTTCCAAATTGTGTATCTGAAGTGGGTCTTTGTACAGAGAAAGCTCAGCATCTAGCCACATTCAAAATGGTGCTGGCAGAATGGGGACAGGAATGTAAGATGCAATCAGGCCAGTTCCTGATGTCTCACAGAAGACTTGACAGCATGTGATTGACTTAAGGTTTCTGTTTATTTTGAACAAAAAGGAAACAAAGGCAGATACTTAGTAGCAGCATTTTCTTGGATCTGCTCTATTTGCTGGCCATGAACAGACCAGGTCCCTTTAAGAGAACTTATTGATTCAGCTTTATCTGCAAAAACTATGTGACTATATAAGAGAGTGTGAGTATTTTAAAAGCTCTTATGGTTGGAAGATGATTAAGGATTCACAATAAAACAGATTCAGATGAAAAGAAAAACCTGTAAATGGGTTACAATGTATGTAAAAGGTACATAGGCTTCAGAGAGAAAAGAGAGAAAGTCTTTAAAAAGAGAAATAGAGTAATAAAAATATAATAAGCCACATAAAGGTGGAAAATAGACACAAATCTGGATCTTGGTTCTTATTGTGTTTTCTTTTAATTTTTTTAACTGTTAATGAGTTAACTGCAGAAAGACAATGGATTGCAAATGCAAAGGCTACTAAGTTAAAGAAGAATATATATTTTAAAGGTATTTGATTTTGAAATTTGTGTCTAAGTACTTATTGCTTTGGAAGAGTTCTGCTTTTGTCTTCACAGAAGATGAGAACCTGTGGATTGCTTCCAGGCAAATATGGTTTCATCAACCAAGACCCCCTGAAAGAAATCTCTGATGGGAATCGATGGCTGTATCAGCTTCAGACTACAGACTATGATCCAGTCTCAAGATCTGTGAGATTTTCAACTCCCCTTAATCAGCAAGAAGTAGTAATGGAAAACTAGGCCCAAATTCCCCAAATATTGTTTCTAAATGTTGTTTTCATTATAAATGGTTAATAGTCATAATTAATCTCTTTTTAAGAAAAAAAGGGGATATGTTATATGAATGATTTTTTTAAAAAATTAGATTATTAAATTTACTTAAATCAGGAAATCAGCTGTTAATTCTGAAATGTTTTATATTGATATGGATTTTTGTCTATTGATACAAATTTGAGGTCAATTCTCTTATGCTGTATGTAATTTTATACTCTTGTTTAAGATATTATGTTTATGTAACTGATTTAAATTTGTAATGTATAATTAAGAAATGCATCTTAGTTAGATTTTTAGGTATACAAAGATATATTTCAATTAGGTAGGTAATCTTCAAATACTTCTAAGATCTACAAATTATGGCATTTAAAATGTTTTAAGAACTTAGACTTTTCTGGACAGTGAGACAGGTCTGCTCCTGGCAGCACCAATTTACTTCAACAGAAAAATGGGCATCAAAGAAACTCCATATGGAGTCTACTTTCTTTGTGGTATCGGTTAGTCACTGGACATGAACCTGTTCTTATATTGACTACTTGACAATATGCTGTTTAAACTGGACATACAGGTTCCATAGGAAGGTGACCTCTGAACTTTGGCAGAACAAGCTGAGATGGTCATTCACGTTCCTGCTTTGCAGAAAAATCTGTCAGACACTCTTCAGGACTCAAGGAGTAGTGATTGATGAATGGGTAGAGCAGATTTCCTGCTACACTGAAATGAAAAGAGACTCTAGGCCTGTAGGCTGAAGATGGATGCCCCAACTTTATAAAGGAACTTTGGGTGACTGTCCAGGCTGATAGGTGTCATCTCTGTCATTTCTAGATTTTGGAAGTTGCTTGCACTTCTGGTTTACTTGGGTAAATATATGCTTTTGTGGTCTTTGATATAGATAAAGATTAGATAATTTTAGGTATAGTTTTTCTTAGTCATTTGAAAGGTATATTGGATATGAAACTTTAGATTTATTAGGATAAGGTAGATGATAGAGTACTTTCTTTAAGTTTGTTAAATACAAATAGGCTATATGTTGTAACTTTAATTCCTGCTTGATACCTGTTTTGTTATATATAATTTTGCTTTGTTAAAATTGAAACCTTCCTTTTTGAATAGATAGAAAGAAGTAGGTGATATGTGAATGTCTTTCTGTATGCTGTGAATAACAATCTTTAAATAAAGAAGCTGTTTTGGTCCATGACAGGTACCATAGAAAAAATAGGAGGAGAAAATCACAGCTGAGCTACGAGAAGGGTGGAGTCAGACAGACTGAGCCAGAAGCACAAAAGAGCAACATGTAAGGAGCACAGGTGAGCCATGGGCCACGTGGCAGACAGATTAAGAGAAATGGGTTGATTCAAGATGTAAGAGCTAGCTAGCAATGTGCCTGAGCCATAAGCCAAACAGCATAAAGTTAATATAAGCATCGGAGTCATTTCTGGGGGCCTGAGCGGCAGCGGGCAGCTAAGGGGTTTGGGGCTGCGGGTCTGTGGGTCTGGGTTTCTGGCCACCCGGGACCAAAGAACCTCATTGTAGCACACACAAGTTAACTTCAATTCATTAAATGTTGGCCTTTTCTTTATTTTTTTCACATAGATGAGTCACCTAAAAAAGTTAAACAGGAAGATATCAGAATTAATTTGCAACATACATCAAATGGACTTAAAATTTTTTACACTATATTCTGCTTAAACTTCTAAGAATACACATTTTTCCTAGTAGCAAATGAGGATCTTCTAAAATAGACCACATCCTGAAGCACACACACAAAAACATCTTTAGAAATTTACAATGATTGAAATAAATTCTTGCATCCTACCTGACCACAATTCAATAAAATTTAAAACAGACAGGAAGTAAACCTCTAGTAAATACACTAACTCATAAAAATTAAACAATTCATTACTACCGTGTCAGTTTATCAAAGAATTAATCAAGAAATAATTTTTTTTTTCTGAAACTAAATGAAAATAAAAGCACAACAAAACAAAATGCAAAGAGGGACGTTTTAAGACCTCCACTTCATCAGTCTTGTGAAGCTAAAAGAAATAAATAAAATTTTAGATGCAGTAATAACAACCAAAGTTAAATCAATTTGGGCCCATAACAAATGAGAAGACCAGCATAGTAACATAAAAGGGAAGAGAAAGCCCCAGGCTTCAGCTCTACATAAAGAATTCCTGGCAACTAAGTAATGCTGGGGAAGGAAAAAGTGGTCCTCCCCAGGGAGGCTAAACACCACCTACAAAAATGCATGCAAGTAACATTATACAGACTGTGTAGGTTGCATTTAGACAGTAACAATTAATAACAAGTGAGATCATAAATTTGAAAGAGAGGAAGAAGCTACAGATGGAAGGGATTAGAAAGAAATGTTGTAATTAAATATAAGCTCAAATATAAAAGAAATAATTTGTTAAAAGTAATACTTATAATCTGGCTGCTGTCTCATTATAGCTCCATCTCTGGATGCTCTCATTCTCCTACATGATCCTTATACTCCAGCCTGGCTTTATCACTTACGCATTCTTAAATTCCTATACATGATTGATTGATTTGGAGCACTCACATTTTAAGTGACAATTCCTTATACTTATACATATATATATGCATATATATATGTATATATATTCTGGTTTCTCTGAACTTGTGGAATTTTTTTTCTGATTTCATTCTTTCTCCTAATGCATCAATTATACTCCTTTTCTAGCTCTTACCCAAGAAATTACGTGTTTTAAGCAAATTAAGTCCAGAGTGAACAGCTCCATTGCACTTTAGATGAAGCATTTGCCTCCTCCCCCCACCAGCTGCTTTAAATCACCTCACTTAGTTAGCAAAATCACCAAACACCTTAAGGTATTTACAAAGTAAGGCTGACTTAAGTAGATCAATTCTAAAGAAGGGTGTAGTCCCTGCTTTCATCTCTTCCTTCTCTAACCCTCCTTCCCTTGAACAGAGTCTGGGCTTCCTACGCCTCTCATCTCTCTCACATTTTTCCACTTAGAGAATAAAACACCACTGCTGTAGGTTGGATCTACTCTGGTCCAATTTCTCACTTTAGGCATTCTGTTGAAATCTTTATTTTCCTTTTACTCTGGGTGGCAATTGTTATGAACAAAGAATTAACAGCTGTTACTATGCTATTTTCTTTCAGTTATTTTTTTCTTAGGTACTTTCTCAGATGAAGTCCATTGGCACTTTCACATTTTACTTTTTTACAGGTGAAATTTCAACTGTCTGACTCCTTTGAACATTTTCTCTTTACATTTGTTTCTTATAATACATGTGCCTATGGTGCCTTTCATCTTTTTTGCAATTGGCACCTCTCTTCCTAGATTTGTCTTTATGATACTAGTGTCAATCAGATCTGAAGACTTTGATAATATAATTACTACATTACATCTGTTTCATTCCTCATTTATTGCAGGTATTAAAGTTATTCACTTAATTTATCACATTTGTTAAAATGTTTGCTTTCTTTCTTTCTTTCTTTCTTTTTTTACTTTTGGCTGCAATTTCTAAATTTTACATTAACCTGTGACTACCAGTTTTTATCTTTGGCCAAGTTAAACATATAAATAAAGACATGAAAGCTTTTTAATACCTCTTGGCTGTTTTTGTTTCTTTTGATTTGGTTTTCACACCATGACTAGAATGACATTTTTCTATTCTGCCATAGAGTTCATTACTTGTGTGTTCAGTCATTCTCCCTTGATGTGGGATGTCTTTCTGTACACTATGAGTTATCACCGGATAATAAAGAAACTGTTTTGGCCTATGGCAAAGCAGCTTAGAGGAAATGGGATTTTCAATCACAGATATAAAAGAAAGAGAATAGAGTTAGGGAAGACATTGCAAGCCGCTGTCCAAGAGAGCAAGATGTAATAGAACACAGGTAAAACCACTTAACCACTTGACAAAACATAGATTAATAGAAACGGCTTAAGATTCAAGAGCTAGGTAGCAAAAAGCCTGAGCCATAAGCCAAACAATTTGTAATTAATATAAGACTTTATGTGATTTACAGGGACTGATGATATGGATCTTTGAGCTAGACTAGGCCAGACATGTCTTGCTACACTCTCGACTTTTTTTTTTTTTTTTCTTTTGACACTTGTAACATATTCATAGCTCTTCTCATCTCTGGTTTCATGAATTCACATCTATATCATGTTTTATTCTGCTGCTGATGGCTCCACATCTTCGAGTGTACTGTGTTTATTGCCTCTTTCAATCCTATGCACACTTATCAAAAACTGATGTAAAGTTTGATTTAATGTCAAAAATATATACTATAATATGTTTTTCTGCCTAAAGTTTAAACAACTAGTTAATATTTTCTATCACCAGAAGTACTTTAGAATTTAAATTCTTCTAATACCCTTACTTTTATATTCTTTCTTGACATTTGAACTTTTTGTACCCATTTATTCTCAGAAAGTCTATTGCAATCAACATTTTCACTTTAATGCCCTGTTACTATGTGATAGCCCTATTGGTATAAGGTGAGATACTGGCCTGCCAGTAAGGGTTCTATAATAGAGGAGAAACAATAAATATATGGATAAACTTAGGCTTAATAATAAGGGGATTGATGCTGACATTTTGGAGAGGCAGAAGATCACTAACTGATTATTCCAAAAAGGTGGATGCTTCCAGAATTAAGAGCCACCAATGCTACATATTAACTCCAGCGATACATTGCTAAAAGCTCCCCATGGAATACTGTATAAATGAGAAAATAACTAGAAAGGAGAAGTTGGAGTCTGGTATCCTCAGGCAACAAAGTGTCAGTTGACACTCTAATTTAGTGGAAATGGCTGTATCTTCTTGTACTCTATTTAGGTCCTCAGCCTATGGAACAATATTATTCACATTTAGAGAGAGAAATTCACTCTTTATTACTGTTTCATATACCAAAAATTTAAAATTACCTTCAAAGACAAACTCAGAGGTTTTTTTTTTTTTTTTTTTTTTTTTTTAATTCTATTTGACTAAATATAGTCACATGAACACAAGAGGTCAACTATGGCATCGTGAAACTATGGCACTGCTCTTTCAGTGATATGTTGTTGGGAAATACTGCTAGTCAGATGTTGCAGTCTACTCTGGCCTGTCAGTAATCTCCATGCTTAGAAACATGGAGGACTCACCACGACATCTTGTTTATTATCTGATCTTATTTGGAGAATGTCTCTAGGCCTAGATTCCTGGCTTATCTCTAGTGTGACCCTTGACAGGACACAGTCCCCTGCAGAAACTCTGCTTCTGATACACATAAAGTAATTACACATTGTGCTAAGGATCTTAGGACAGGACCACGCTCCCAAATATGACAACTAAACTTGTATTAGGAGATTTATGGTAGAAACATGCTATTCAATGTAAATTGGGTGATAGCTCAGACACTGTACCCAACCTGTGTCTCCCCTCAGCCTGAAATAAAGTTGATCACTAATATTATTCTACACAAAGCTATTTCTGCTGTGTTCGTGGATTATCCAAAGCTCTCTTACATTCCCCCCCCCCCCCCGTTCCTCATGGACAGGTGTCCTACAGACTGATATAAAAGGACATCACAGAATATTCATCTCAGAGGGACCTGTTCTCTGGTCCATTCCATCCTCTAGGATGGTATGTACCTACAATCTTTGCTACCTTTTCTTTGCTGGGAAATTCTGAATTAATTTTCTCAAAGCCCTGCCTGATACTTTATGCCTCTGCTTAGTTTTCCTTTAATGTTATAAAAGAGTACTGGAATAAGACCTCAAATTGTAATTTAGTTAAATTCCACCTTTGTTTTTTGTTTGTTTATTTGTTTTTCTAGACAGATGCTAAACAGCTGACTCTGGGTATGTTTTAGTTTTTGTCAGAGCTGTAAAAGTATATTTTCCAGATCTGTGGAATGGAATTTTGTATTTTTAAAAGGACATGTCTATGGAGACTTGAAAGAACATGATAGAGACAGTTCTCAGCAAGTGATTCTAAGCCTTCATGTGGCAGTTAGTCATGATCACACATCTAGAACCAATAAGGTGAAAGATTTCATATGCTGGTTTGTGTGAAAATGTCCAGTTATTAATTTTTTCTCTGTTAGTTTGCTTTGAGGAAAACAAATCATTCTCACATAAAAATCACTGTTATTCAGATCTTGCTTTCATTTGTATAAATTGGCTGAAAATAAATTAAGTCTCTACAGGTCAAAGCTTAAGTGATAAATTGTTGTTTACTGTTTTATTTTCAATTGATAAGTAAAATGTTTATATATCCAAACATTTCTTAAAGTTTAATTTATACATTGAAAATTATATATGTATATGTGTGTGCAATGTACCTTGATCATATGTACCTTCTCTTCAATGCCTTCTAAAATCTCACCACATCTTCCTGACAGCTTTATGTGTTCTCTTTATGAACTTTAAATGGTTTGGCTTGATGTCTTCTAGGAGATGAAATTGCATAGATTATTTTGTATATACAAGAATACTGAAAACTGACCTTTCTTTTTTCAAGTTTAAGTCAAGTAATAATTACTTACAATGTGCATTCTATCATTCTCCATTAGATTTACAAGTTAGCAAGAGTGGAACAGTTTTTCCTCTTGTTCATTAGTGTGGTCAAGATTAAAGAATTCACTTTGGCTTACTGAAGTGCACAGTGAATCAATATAAATAAGCACACATTTCTGGTCAGCTTTTGAATTACAGTTACTTTATTTATCCTTCTAATATTGATTTTAGTATAATAGACTCATAGTATTGAATATTTTGTACTTTTTATAAACTTTAAAAAGAATGTAATCTTTACAATTTATTAAATACAATGCATTTAATAACTTATTAATCACTTATAACTTTGCTTTTGCAAATTTTGTTATATTTCTTCAGAATATGTGATGTGTGTGTGTGTGTGCATGGGTGTATATGTGCGTAGGTACATGCACATGTGAACAAACTCAGGAAAACATGGGTGAGAAGATGAAGTAAGTCTTCACCTAATAGTTCTATATCCCAGGGACTGAACTTGGTTCGTCAGTGTCAAGCCCTTTTGCTTGCTGAGTCATCATATTATTAAACCTTTCTATAAGACCTTGTCTCTGCATTTAGTTTGTTAGTCTTTGCTGCATTAATAAGAGAGCTAGAGAAATAATAAAGCAATTGTATTCTGATCGGTGCCTTTTCCAGTTACCATATGAGATTCTTCCTCCGTAGCAGTTGAAAACAGTGGAGAGCCCAACAGCCAGACTGTACTTGAAGAGGGAGAGGGTATAAATGGAAGGTCTTCACCAAAGCTCTCCCTTCTGAGCTCAGAGACTCCAGTAGAAGCTTGATTGTTAAAGGCAGAGGAAATGAAAGACACCAGAAAAGCAAGAGCCTCTGAATCAATTAAGCAAGGTACATATGATCTCACTGATATCTAAGCAGAAAGCACCCAAACTACATGAGTCTGCACAAGGTCTTCTGAATTTATTTTAGATACTAACTGTATTTTCTTGGGATTCTTGACTGTGAAAATGAGTGAGTCTCTGACTCTTGATGCTGATCTGAGAACCCTTTCTCTCCTGTTGTGTTACCAGGTCTAACTTTGATGTGTTAATTTTTACTTCATCGTATTATATTTTATTGCGTCTTTTTTGTTATTGTCTCTTGGATACCTGGCTTTTATAATGAGAGGAGAAAAAGGAGTGGAGCTGACAGAAAAGAGAGGTGAGAAGTTAATTAAAAAGGGGGATGGAGAGAAAACTATGATAAGAATATATTCTATACAAAAAGAACATATTTTCAATAAAAGGAAACTAAAACCTAATAATAAAGCAGCCATGCTGTTTTGAGAAAACACAATTCAATGACTTATAAACAATAAAAAGGTTAAACAATTTCTACTCGGAATTTTAAAGACTGTCTCATTGGAGGAAAATTACATACCCTAACTGCCAGTAAGCCCTTTCTCTGGCCTCAGAGAGACACTTGGCACAGAGGAAGTCAGTTGCCCCAACAATCTGAAACATGATCTCCTCACATTAGCTGCAACTGCAGGGGAAACTAAATGGAATGGGACATCTTCCTGTACGCTGTGAATACCATCGGTTAACAAGGAGGCTGTTTTGGACTATTACAAGGCATCTTAGAGTCGTGGGGAATCCTAGCATAGAAAAAACAGGAAGACAGTGTCAGACAAGATATAAAAGTACAGGTTAGCCATGAACCACATGACAATACATAGATTAATAGAAATGGATTGAGTTAAGTTATAAAAGCTAGTTCGTAATGAGCCTTAGCCATAAGCCAATGAGCTTGTAATTAATATAAGCCTCTGAGTCATTATTTTAGAAGTGTCTGTGGGACCATGTATTGAAGAGCTTCCTCCAGACCACAGGCCCTAAATGGGTCAGAAACTTTTGACTACAAATGGTGATCACTGGCAAGCAGTAAAAAGCTTTAAAGGGATTCTGAATGCACAGAAATGGAGCCATAGTGGGCTTTCCTATCTTACTCTCATGCAGCAGCAGTGCAGAGACTGGTCACCCAAAAGCTGCCTGAGCAATGTAGCCAGCCAGCATGAGCTAAGCTGTATGACCAATTTTCAGTCTCTCTCAAGGGCTGTGGTATAAAAAGCCTTCTCCCGGGCACTGCTTTTGAGTTTGAGAGAACAGCCATGTTCGTGATGCTTAATACTGCTTCCCAAAATTGGGAGGTAAGCATGATTCATTGTACCTCCTCTACCATGTGGCAAAGCTAAGAGGGGCAAATCAAGCAGCAAAGGGACCTGGCCACAAAGTTAAGCAATCTAAAAACTCTCCTGGTCAAAAATGATTAAAGATATCCAATAAAATAGTTCCAGGTGGTAAATATTTCTAAACAGATTACAATGTATGTATAAACATATGTAGGCATGAGAGGAAAAGAAAAAAGGACAAAAAGTCCTTAAGAGAAATAAAATAATAATAAAATAAACCATGTAAAAATGGAAAATACTCCAATAGTATATATTATGTATATTGTGGAGTTTTTAATTTTTTTTTTAACTATTAATGATCCATCTATAAAAAAAAAACATTTGATTGTAAAGGTTGCTGAGTAAACATATATTTTGAAGTTATCTTAACTTTAAAATTTGGGTCTAAGAATATGTTGCTTTGGAAAAGAAGCTTTGCTTTTGTTTTCATGGGATAAGAGAATCTATGGATTGCTTCCAGGCTAATATGGTTTGATAGACTAAGACTTCTTAAAGGCAACTGAATGGCATTATACAGCTTTACAGGCTACTATAACAGGATTTAACAATGATTCTGAATTTTCTCAGGATTCCCAAAAGATTGCCAACACTCCATATCAGTAGGAAGTAGTATGGAAAGCTCCACCCAAATTTCCAAAATATTATTTATAAATGTTTGTTTTCATTATAAATGGTTAGTGGTCTTAGTCAATCTCTTTTATTAAGGGGATATGATATAAGAATAATATTTAAAAGTAGATTATTGAATCTACTTTAATCCAAGGAAAGAGTTGTTAACCTCAAAATTCTTTTTTTATGTTGGCATGGATTTTGGTTTATTGATACAAATTTAAGATTAATTTTATTATATATAAATTTATATATATCTACTCTTGTTTAAGGTATTATGCTTATATAACTCATTTAAGGTTGTAATGCATAATTTAAAAAGGAGAATATATGTGATATTCAAATTATAGTCATTAATTTTTTGGATATACAAATATATATTTCAGTTAGATAGGTAATCCTCAAACACTTCAAAGACAGACAAAATATATATTTAAAATGTTTTAGGAATATATACATGTCTACTCCTGGCAGCACCAATCTACTCCAAGTGGATGATGGCATTGGAGAAACTCTATATGACATTTGCTTCCAGCTGAGATTGTCTTTCAGGTTCCTGATTCAAAGACACGGTCAGATACCCTGTAGGACAGAGGAAGAAGTGACTGACAAACTGTGCCATAACGGATGGATCAGTCCTTCAAATTTCCTGTCTCACTAAAATGTCTGCCAGAGACTATAAGCATTTAGGCTGAAGATTGATGACCCATGTTACAGAGAGACTTTAGGTGACTGTCAGACAGCCAGACCTGTCTGTCATTTTTGGAATTTGAAGGTTTCTTATAATTCACTTTCTGTTTACTCAGGTTATAATATATCCTTCTGTGGTCTTTGATGGATTTGAATATTAGATAGTTATATTCATAGTTTTAACTAGTTATAATAAAAGGTAAATTAGATGTAAAATTGGACTCACAAGGATAAGGTAGAATATTTTCTGTAATGTAATAAAAATCAAATAGATTAGATATTGTAATTGTAATTCTTGCCTGTTAGTTGTTTTGTTATATGTAATATTGCTATATTTAAATTGAAACCTTCCTTTTTGATTGGTCAGAAAAGAAGAAGTGATGTGAGATGTCTTTCTGTCTGATGTGAATAGAACTGATTAACAAAGAGGCTGTTTTGGCTAATGACAAGGCATAATAGAGGCAGGAGGGAAATTCTAGCATAGATAAAAGCCAAGAAGGGCAGAGACAAATGGAGATGCTACAGGCTGCCTTCGAGAAAGCAAAATGTAGAAGTGCAAACCAAGAAAAATAGACATGGTACGTACTCACTTACAGGTGGATTTTAGACATTAAAGCAAAGAATAACCAACTACAATCCACAACTCCCCAGCATCTAGGTAACAGGAAGAGGTTAAGAGAGATATCTATCCTTCATGAAAAGAGAAAATGAGAATATCTCTTGAGAAAAATGTGAGCATAAGGGAAAAGGGAGCAAGAAGAAGTGAGAAGAGAACATGAGACAATGGTTGAGTGGGGAGATAGCAACAGAAAAGGAGAACAAAGAAGTGGTTATCATAACAGAAAAAAAAAGCCATTGTGGCATTTTAGAGAAGCACACAAGAACCCACAAAATAAACTTAGCTAGGACTCCAAGCAGTAGTGCATAGGGAACCTAAACTGTCCTTTTGCTATTATCATATGAATGACCACGATAATTGCCGCTATTGAACCTTCACTCAGCATCTGAGGGAAGAAGATGCAGGGATCCAAAGTCCAGCTGAATAGAGGGAAGAGAGATTGCACAAGTGGAGGGATTGGGATCATGATGGAGAGACTAATTGAAATGCGTTGAGTTAAGTTATAAGAGCTAGTTGATAATGAGCCTAAGTCATAAGACAAACAGTTTGCAATTAATATAAGCCTCTGAGTCATTATATTATTAGTGACTGGGGATCATGGGTAGAAGAGCTTCCTCTGAACCTCAGGTCTGAACAGGTCAACAACGTCAGACTACAGATAAACTTCACAGTGATCTGTGCTCATTTGTCCCTAGAATCATTGACTACATAGTTAAAAGTACCTAAAAGACTCCAAATGCAAAAGTCAATATCCTGCATTTTGCCAAAATCTTTTCCACAGTGGAATTAATTTCAAATTCAAGTTGAGTTCAGTCATGTATATTTGTTAAGTTCTTGTTCAGTTGACTGATAGAATATGAATTTCTTTTGGCATCTCAATGGCATAGAAATGTGTTTTCTATAGTGTTTTCATAAAATAATATAATGAGAATAAAAAAATGGTGATAACCTTTAATTTGCACTTCGTGCCTCGGCTTCAACAGCTTCCTCTACAGAAGAATCACTTACTGCTTACCTATAGTCAAATAATCTTCTTAGGTTTTTTCCTCCTGCTCTTATATTAAGCTAGAACAACATTTTCATGCGTTGCATATCGATTAAACTTCCAGGAAAATTCAGAAATTCCTAGTTTGATCAAAAGAACACTCAAATGTTTAGAGCTAAGGTTTTACTATGACTGTTCACAATGAAATTAAACTATATGGGAAGGTACTCTGGGTTGTTGACTTCATTAAATCTGTTTTAACCATGAGGCACACTTCTGCATGGACTTGAGTATACCCTTTCAAATAGATCAATTGAGGGGAAAGTCCTTTCCCTGAGTAGGAAGTACCAGCCTTTGGTACTCCAGGCAAGCCCAAAGCCCAACTGCCTGACTTTTCTGCTGGTGTATAGGGCTGTCTTGTCACCACTGCTGCATCTGGCATTTGTACTTCTGAATCAGACACAATCTGAATTTTTTTCAGCTTTTGGGAATGGACTGAACACTGGAACTGACTCTTAAGAAACCTTTTGGGCTTCAGCAGAGTAGAGACATCTAGGTCATCTCATTTCAGATTTTGACCAGCTATTGGGTTCTGAACCAAATTACTTAAACAAATGTTGTGCAGCACACTGAATGTTAATGTTTTTGTTGTTGCTTCAGTTTCTAAGATCATGACAAAAAAATGACTTTAATTCCTGTGACATTTATTTTGGCTCATGGTTCAGGGAACATAAGCCACAAGTATGTATTTTTTTTTTTTTAATGATTTCCTTAACCGTCCTCATATTTCTAACACTCTGGAGTTAAATGAACTTAAAAGTGAGATCAGAATATCTACTTAACACCAAATTTTTATAATATAATCAAAATATATATGCCAAATTTTTGTTTGTTTTTATTTTTGAAACAGAGTCTTTCTGCGTAACCCATGTTGTCCTGGCACTTTCCATATAAACCATGCTATTCTGGTAATTGATTATCATGCAGCCTTAAGTAACCTTGGACTGTAGTTGGAAGTTTTTCTGTTCTAACCAGCTGGTCCTACAGTCATTTAGTTCTAAATAATCATACAAAGACTTAAATTAATTAGAAACTCTTTGGCCTCTGGCTCAGGCTTATTGCATGCTAACTGTTACTGTTAAAATGACCCATGATTCTTGTCCATGATTGACTTAGTGCCTTCTCCTCAATGCAGTATTTGAGTCTTATTTTTCTGTGTCTCACTGGGGTCTGTTCTGCTCTTCCTCTTCCCAGATTTATCCTTATTTGTTAACCCTGCCTTTACTTTCTGTCCACTTAGTTTCTGGACAATCAGAATTTTATTAAAGCAATATTTACAGTGAATAAGAGCATAGTCTCACAGCATTGACTTATGATATTTTTTATACTTTTATTGTGTGGGTTTTATAACAATATTTAAATACTTCTGGATTTGGTGTAACATGTGTAGACCTAATATGGTTTTATTGATTTGAATTCTTGCCTTATGTATTTCAAAATTACTTCTCTAGCATATATCCTGTGTCGGTACAGAGATTTATTTTGTAATGCCATAGGGCTTGTATGTATTTATCTTCCTTAACATTGTTAAGTTTAATGTGCTAATATTTTTATAATCAACATATATGGTATTTCTTAAAAATCATTCTTGTCTTTGGTTATCACAATTTTTTAAAAGTGTACCTTTCTTGTTATTTATTGACTGAATTCTGTTGAAGCGTTATTTTAAATATATTTTCTAAATATATTTTAGGGACAAGCTTAGTTATATTTTGATGTTTATTCTTGATATTTACTATTAACATGTACAAAAATGCCATTTTTAATAAAAAGTTTTAATAATAACACTCACTTCCAACTAGGACTCTCACAGTGTCATTATCATCTGCCACTGAATCTTGTTCTAGTCTTTCAAATGTGGTATTAGAATCTAGTCTAAGCATTACTGGCCAAATCACTGATGTCAGAAAATGTTGGGTTGTTTTAGCAAAGGTCCCTGCTAAGTTTCCTTAAGGAAGAGAGTAAAAGATACAGAGAACAATACACAGTCTCCTGTGACTAGTTGAAACCAGCAACTCCAATTTTACTGAGGGAAAGGAAAGCCTTAAATACCTTCCTCCCAGCCAGGGGTAATGGCTTTGTTTTGCTGCACCTATGTTATGGTCATCTCAGATCAGGGTGCTTCAGGCAGACCCCAGGTTGGCTTATAAGAAAGTTCTAGGAACACAGGTCATAAGGCACCAGATATAACCAGTTTTAACTGGCAGAGGCCACTCTGTTTTCCGTGTCCTTAGATGCTTCCAGTGCCTACACAACTCCAAGAAAAAATTTCATTAAAAACCAAGGGAAAAAAAGAAGATGTGATTACTTGTGTTGTGTCTTCAACCATTGGTTGGTACAATATACAAGTTGTCACAGACATTTCAAAGAAAGGGGTGAGTTCTACACTTGTCCATGTTTGAAAATTATTCTCATCTTTGCAAACATGAATCTCATCATTAGTGTTCAGATTATACTCTTACAAGTGTTAGTTCACCAGTGTCTTTGGGAAACATAGTGTAAAATTGCTAGCTCTAGTTATACCGAATATGGTTACTGAACTTGTTACTCTGGGTGGATTTTAAAGTAAACCTTATCCAATGCTGTTATTTCTGTCATTTTCTGAGAATAGATACAGCTAAATGTCTATCTGAACCTTGGGCAAAGGACCCTGGTTCTCTCTTTTTTTTTAATCTCTTCCAAAATTCTGTGAGGATGAATGTTTTTATTCCTGGAATCAAATATACTAAATGATAATTTATAAAAATGTCTGACTATCTAGATTGATAATTAGTCCTATACATTTGGTCTAAGCACTTTTTAGGGAGGGTTTATATATGGAAGTCCTGGAATTCTCTATGTAGACCGTGCTAATCTTGAACTCACAGAGATTTGCTGCTTCTGCCTTCCAACTGCAGAAATTAAAGGCATGTTTCAAAACTCTACAATATTTTTTTTTAGTTAAACAGAAGATGTTAAGATACAGTCTCTCATGTCTCTGTCACAAACATTTCAAAAATCAAACAAAAAGTGCTAAGGAAAATGACCAGACTTTGGTCTCACCTCTGCAAGCATTCCTTTAGTCCTTGGAGGAGAAAATTTGCATTCAAAACAAAAATTGGTATGCCAATTTACCTAGAACTCATCTTTCTCTCTAGGTTGATATATCTGGCTATTTTTGTTAATTTGTATAATACACATTCTGTAAATTATATGATAATTATTTTGAGCAAATGAATTGTAAAGAACAGCCCTCCAAATCTGTCTTCTGCAGAAAAAAATCCATATTTTGCCTTCTACAAGTTTGGAGTAAAAGTCAAATATCATGGACTTCATAGCTTCTCTTAACATCCTTTCTTTCAGTATGTTATTCCTTCAATTTCTCAAGAAATTGTGACATCAGAATTTTAAAATTAATTGTAAAACTACTGCATTTTTCAAAAATCAGAAGGTGAAAGGTGTGAAATCAAAACATTCCCCAACCCTGTGAGTTCTCTGTATCTAGTTCTGATTTACATATCTGATCTTAGGGTTCACAGATTTGCAAGGAAGATCAACCGGGATGCTGTCAGCCAAAGAAACTTTACTCCAGAGGCTCATCAGTTGCTTTCCTTTAATACTTAGTCAGTTCATAAATATCTGCCACCTGTCTTAAATATGGGTATAGAATATAGATTCAGGGAGGTCTAGATCCATTATGAAAGCATATTACTGATTGTCTACTTTGCTGATAAAAATGTTTCTTTGCCCATTTGTCTCATGTAATCTGAAAGCTTTAGTAATAGAGTTCATTAGTGTTTTATATTTTACTGGGGAAAATATGTGGTGACCTGAAGTGTCTCCTATGAATCTTGAAAGTATCTGCTATGGCCTCCAAAGGGTGACTGTATCTCAGAAATGACCCACTCTAACCTATTGTCTGAAACTGCCATGTTTACAGTACTGAGTCTGTTCCTGAGGCTGAGTTGGCTATGACCTCTTCCCTGAGACCGTAACACACAGACTTGCCTACAAGCTCTGTCTCATTTTCTGATAGATATAGGTCATTTCACTTGCCTCGACTTCCACTTCAGAAAAACAAAACCACATTTAAGATTTTTTTAAGCTTTTGCTTCATTCAGAATTTACTGCTGATACACCTCAGACAGAAGTCACTGATTCCCATGCTTAATCTAAGAGCATTGGTGATTACCTTCGTTTAGACTCTCAGGGAAGAAACAGGGGCAAAGCTGTGTGTACAGTTCTCAAATTCTAGTCTTCCTTTCATGCTTTCCTCTTTCACTTCTCTACACCCGGTGCTGACATAGGCTAGAGCATTAGTCACATAGACAGGCTGTATCCACGATTGTCTCCTTTCCTTTATTGTGAGGGTTGATGCTTTATATAGTCTTGCATTGATGAACACTATGAGGCTTCTACTATGTTTTATCTCATAGATTTGGGATCTTTGCTAGTTCTATTCTCTTCTTTCTATCTAGAGAAAATAGCATCTATGGTGTGCCTAGACAGAATTGATTCTGTACTGAAGAGTATGCCAGTCAGAAAATAAAGTCTTCTATCAATATAAATTATTAACCATTGTACCATTAACTCTTGTACCATTTTTATGTAAAAAAAAAAAAGCCACAATGAATTTCCTACATGCCCTTGAAATGCCTAAGCAATGATTATTTCCTTTTCCTTAGATGTTCACAGCAGAAGTGTGAGGATTAGAGCAGCCACCACCATGTCTTTCCACCACAGCAAACCAATCTTGTAAGCCAATTTGTCATTAATAATCTGACTCCCTATGGCCTCTCTGGGAACAGGCATACATGTGGCATTAATTTACACTCACAAGCACATATATACAAACACCACACACACACACACACACACATACACACACATACTTACCACACACATACACCATATACACACACATGCACACACCAGAACAACAAAAAAAAGGTGGAAAACAATAATGTGATATGCTCCCTTTGACTTCTAGCCTCCATTTGTACTTGCACACACATATGAATGTATATATGTAAACAACACACAGATATAACACATGAAATAAATATATGTGGAAGAGCAACACAAGCTTATATACATCTAAACTATAGCAGCTCATCTTTTCACCTCCTAACATTTGTCAAAATTCAGTTATTTAATGGAGAGAAAACTCTGTCATTGGACCAGCACATGCCTTCAGGTGTACTGCAATGATCTTAAGAAAATAAAAGAAGTTGACTGATGGTATGTTGAGAAGAGGTATGTTAAATGGTGTTTCAGAAGTGGATCTTGGTCTCTGTTCTAAGAAAGGTCTGCGTTCATCTCTGATTCAATTAGAAAATGCTAGGTTTCCTTTACTTAAGCAAGTACTGTGCGACTACTGCACTGTGGGTGCTTAATATACTGTGCCAGACGGAAAAAAAATATTATTTCCTATATAGCAAGTGGCTTCATGATTGATTTAGCAAACTAGAAGGACCTTCTTCAGATATCTGAAGCATATAGAGCCCAGCGCTTTATATATAATGTGCTTGATGGAAGTCACCACAACAAATGTACAATGTATATGAGCACAAGTAGACTGTGAAGATATAGAACATTGGTTTTAATGTAGACATGGGCCATTAGAAACTCTCAGCTCAGAGTAATGTAATGTGTGTGTATTCAAGATGTAGAATTTGGCACCATCCAAAGTCATGTATAGAAATGTTATATTCTGATGTGAAATGTCTTTCCGTATGTTGTGAATTACCATTGCATAATAAAGAAATTGTAAAGCAGCTTAGAGGCAGGTGGAAATTACAAGCATAGATAAAGGAGAAAAAAGTAGACTTATAGGGAGAATCTGCAAGCTGCTGCCCAAGGAACCAGGATGGAAAGAAACACAGAGAACCCATGAGCCATGTGGCAATACATAGATTAATAAAAATGAGTGAGTTAAGTTAAAAGAGCTAGCAAGTAATGAGCCTGAGCCATAAGCCCAGCAGCCAGTAATTAATGGAAGCCTTTGTGTGATTATTTGGTGCTAAGTAGTTGCAGGATTACAAGTCTGGACCTTGGGCCAGACAGACCAGAAACTACAGGCTACATCCCCCTTACAGGGAACTTGAATTATAACTTCAAATAAAGAATCAAACACATTCACATATGTAAGATCATGACATTATGATTCAGTGAGTGGTCTTAAATGCCTTCCCATGTGCATATACCTGGGTTTTAGTGTGTATGTGTGTGTGGGGGGGGGGGCTAACATTCTTATTTTTTTTTTAAGGTTACATTTAAATCCTTTGATAGATTTTGACAAAGAAAGATGGCTTATCTCTGCTGGATATATTATGATGGACAAAGCACTCACATATGGATATATACAAACACATGCACACACACACAAAGCACTTATATGAACACATACACATAGCACATATGCATAGCACTCATAAACACAGAGGTACTATAGCCAATAGGTAAAGAAAATTTATAACTATTGCACTAGGCAAGGTATATTAGCTTGGTCAGCATTAGCAGTTATGGTACCATTTATAAAAACTAGTTTAGGACTGAACACCTAAGAATGGCTGGTAAAGAAACACACATGACTATGAAGCAGATGTTTGTCCTGATTTGTTTCAAAGAATTCTTGCCTCAAGTTTTCTTTCCAACAAGTCAACTACTGACTTTTCTCTAGGTGATATAGTTTCAGCACAAAGCACCCTACAAGAACCCAAGAACCTAATTTATTTTTTATGTCCTGAAATTAACGTGCAATTTATAAAGTACAGGGTGAGTTCAGATGGGACATTGTTCTCTGCTGATGGAACAAAGTCAGTGAGACAATGTTAAGTAACTTCTAGCTCCCCCGTCTATCATTTAAGGACAGGTAGCTACTGACACTAAATCTCCATTTATTATTATAGTGGTTGAAGACCTTATGTTTTTATACTATGTTTTTCATGTCATGAATTTATAGAGAAGGGCTGGATCTCTGGCTAACGTCACACAGGTCAACAGATTCAACAAAGTTGTTTTTTTTTTTTTTTGTACTTTTTTTTTTTGTAATTTCTGATTTATCTGTTCCTTAATAGTTTAAAGTCATCATTCAAAAAGAAGTTTAGTATATTGTATAAACAGAGGCATGTAAAATTCTGGCTTGCAAAAAGACAGAAAATAAAATTTGATTAAATTAACAATAAAATAATAACATTTAGTTTTGTCTTAGTAAATCAGTGTTCCATTTTGTTGTTGATTGCACAAAAAAAGATCCACACAGTGGGATATAATTTTGAAAGTGTTGAAATTTACATTCATTAGCACTCCAGAGGCTAATCAAGGCATTTCCAATTAGGACCCACTCCAGCTGTACTCTTAGCCACTATGGAAACAGTTTACATGGATAAGGAGAAAATTTACCACTGTACTAAGCTATCTTTTCTAGCTCCTGACATCTAATCATTTGACTTGAAGATGGATATGTGGAAGATGTTTCTATGTAGTAAGAATTCAACAGACTGTGAGATACATTGGTCCTAAATATTTAAAATATATTTGCCCAATACATTTTGAGCACTTGTCTAATTAAGAATAAAATTTTAGGACTGGGTATAAAAAAGAATTTAGACTTTGAAGAATTACCTACTAAAAATTCTAGTCAAATTAAATCAACTATAACCAAAACTCCCAATAGTCAGCATCAGGTAATACTATGAAGACCATGGAAAGTTTTTATTTCATAGAATCACCATCTTACTGAGGTAAGTGTTGAGTTTGTCTCCAGTTACAGAACCATACAAGAACAACCTGACTCTGTGATTCTAGCCATTCCTACCACTATTAGAATCCTTAAAATCTATCGTGAGCTCATAGCCCTGGAGTCCGGCTTTGGTGGTCTAAAAATATAATTATGTAGGAAGGTAACAAATTGATGTTCCTATGAATCCACCAAGATATTCTAAGATACACTATATAATATATATGTGCTAAACAAAGCAAAAAATACAAGTACCATATTTATATGATATATGTATACACCAGCATATTTTTGAGCTTCAAAACAAATTTCAAGCTTGTAGCCCAGATTGACCTGTAATTTACTCTGTAACTTAAGATGAACTGAATACATTAGTCCATCTGCCTTAGCCTCCCAAGAGTTGATATTATAAACATGGACCAGAGCATCTGCTTATATTTAATATTGGTGAACATTAACAAGCATATAGACAATACATTTTTTATATTTATATTAGCTGTTTCCAATATTTTTGGTGTTTCCTGGAATTGTCTCTATAGTCATGGAATTGTCTCTATAGATTTAGATTAAGCTAGGCTTGAAGTCAGAGATCTGCGGGCATCTACCTTCCCTCTTGAATACTAGGATTAAAAGTAAGTACTACTATTGCCCACTTGACTTGGCTGTTTCGGTATATCTCTCAAAGACAAAGGGTGGTCTGCTCAAGGATTTTATGTTCCAATAAGATTTGAAATCTGAAATAATGAAGTTTTTAAAGAAATTTCCAGAATTAGTAAAAAAAACAAAATAGCTAAACTTAGAACTATTCTCTGTATAGATGTCTACATAGCTTATCTAGAATAGAGTCCCATCTGCTGGAAACCTGTGAGTGCTTGCCAGAGCCTGGGAAGAATTTCATTATTAATGATAGGCTGTATAGAAAATTATGGTCTTAAAAATGGAACCTCCAGATAATAGCATGTGTCACAGATTCCTAACCACCTGTTTGTAAGATAAACCCTTTATTAAGATGTACATGACTATTCACTCTTTTTACATGAGCAATTTTATTCTGTAGAGAAATTTGTCATAAATATATAATTTAAGAAGAAAATGATTGAAATTATTAGCTGTCAATTTATGATACCTTTGGAGTTTATGATATTTAATTTTATTGGGTTTCTAATTAGGTTAAAAATTATACCATTAATTTCCATAAAAATTTTATTTAATCTTTCCTTTTTCTAGAAATAATGAAAGAATAAGTTAGCATAAAAGATTTTGACAGAATGAAAGAAAAGTCATAATGAATTAATTATGGTGTTCCTCTAACACTCTGAAAGTAAGTGTTATATACTGGTTTCATTGTATAATAAGAATCTATCTGAAAAATATCAAATAACCATCTTGATTATAAATAAGGTATCTGCCTGGGAATCATAGCACAGATAAATAAGTCATGAATACTTTTACTCAAAATGAAGTCTCTGTGCTACAATTCACATTTGAGACAGCTGTACTTGGCCTCCCTAACAAAATAAACCACAAGAGAAAATGTTATAACAAAATAAAGATGGGGAATATATCATCTAACACAAACATAGCCTGTTACTCTTGTCATTGTACACGTGATAAACTATAAAAGTGATAACCACAATCACTACCACATCTCTAACCAGCTACAGAAACCAATTGCTTTAGGAAATTGTTCTACTGAGAACTTTGGAATTTCAAAACTTATGATAAAGAAACTGTTTTAACTATACATTTAATTCACTTTTATTTGAAGGACCAGGCATTAATTATAAGTCAAGTATTTAATGTTTTAGAATAAAGGAACAACATTGCATTTAACTTTTACATATGCAATTAATTTGTCAACAATTTCTCCTACATAAAAAGACTTTTCAATTTTTTATGCAAAAACAAAAATGCAGAAGAGCTAAAACAATCCTGTACAATAAAAGAATTCACAGAAATATCACCATTCCTGATTCATTCCGATATTTCTATCGGAGCCATAGAAATAAAAACAGCTTGGTATTGACAAAAAACAGACAAGTAGATCAATGAAATCAACTCAAAGACTCAGAAGTAAATCAACAAACCTATGAACATTTGATTTTTGACAAAAAAAAAGAGGCCAAAATTATATCGTGAAAAAAAAAGAAAATATCTTTAAAAATGGCATGGGCATAATTGCATGTTGGCATGAATAAGATTGCAAACAGATCCATATCTACCATCCTTCAAAAAACTCAAGTCCAAAGGAATCAAAGACCTCAACAGAAATCCAGATACACTGAAGCAGATAGAAACGAAAATGTGAAATAGCCTTGAATACATTGGCACGGGAGACAACTTCCTGAACAGAAAACCAATAAAGCAGACATTAGATCAACACTTAATAAATGGGACCTCATGAAACTAGATAGGCTCTGTGCAGCAAATTACACTGTCAATAGGACAAAATGGCAGCCTATAAAATGCTGTAATAAAGCTTGCCTGAAGATAAGAGGGCAGAGCTAGCCACTAGTTAACCACAGATTCCAGGTAGTGGTGGCACAAACCTTTAATCCCACTACTTTAGAAGAGAAAGCAGGAAGATCAGTTGTTCAAGACCACCTTGATCTGTACAAGATTGAATGTGGCTAAAAGAGAAACATGCAAGCATTGGTGGTTGATGTAGGAATGTCTTTTTGTATGCTGTTTATATCAATCTTTAAATTAAGGACTGTTTTGGCCATGGCAGGCACTGTAGAAGAAGTAGGTGGGGAATCTGAACAGTTAGGAAAGGAAGGGTGGAGCCAGAGATAGATGTAGGCAGCCATCCAAAGGAGCAATATGTATGGAACACCACAGGTGAGACACAGGCCACGTGGCAAACAGATTAATGGAAATGGGCTGAGTAAAGATGAAAGAGCAAGTTATCAATGTTCCTAAGCCATAGGCTAAACAGCATGAAGTTTATAAAAGCATCTGAATAATTTTGAGGGGACCAAGCAGGAGTGGGTGGCTAAGGGGTCTGGGGCGGCAGGTCTGCGGGTCTGAGCCTCTGACACCTGGGGCCAGAAAACCTCACTGTAATTTGTAACAGGTGGTGCTCACACCTTTAATCTGAGCACTAGGGAGGTGGAGACAGAAGTATAGGATGTGTGGAAATAGGATCTCAACCCTTTTGAACTGAGGATTCAATAGAGACCAATTAGGATTCTTGCTATAGGAAAAGATCTTTACCAACCCACATTCAATAGAAGGGTGATTTCAAAAATATACAAAGAACTCAAAAAACTAGACCTCAAGAAACCAAATAATCCAATTTTTAAAATGGAATACAGATCTAAAAAATTTCTCAATAGAGAAATCTCAAATGGCTCAGAAGCATTGAAGGAGATATACAATATTTTCAGTTATCAAAGAAATGTAAATCAAAACAACTTTGAGATTCCATCTTATACTTCTCAGAATGGCTAAGAATAAAGGTCAATGTCAGCTCATGCTGGAGTGGATGTGGAACAAGGGGAACACTTCTGGTCGGAGAGCAAACTTGCACTTTGGAAATCAGTGTGTAGTTTCTCAGAAAACTGAAAATCAATCCATCAGAAGATCTAGTTATACCTCTCCTGAGTACATACCCAAAGGATGCTTAATAATACTATAAGACACTTGTTCAACTATGTTCATAACAGTGTTATTCACAATAGCCATAACCTGTAAACAATATAGATACCCCTCAACTGAAGAGTAAATAATAAAAATGTGATTCATTTACTTAATGGAATATCAATCATCTGCTAAAAACAGTGACTTCATGAATTTTGAAAGCAAGTGGATGAAACTAGAAAAAATCATCCTGAGTGAGGCAACCCAGACCGAGAAAGACACAGATGGTATGTATTTGTTCATAAGTGGATGCTAATTGTGAGGTCAAGGATAACTATGTTACAATCCACAGATCCTGAGAAACTAGGTAACAAGGAAGCCTCAAGGGAGATTATCTGATCTCCTTGGGAAGGAAAAATCCAAGAGCTTTTATGAGTCATATTCATGCAGGTGGGGATAAGATCATTGAGCAATCAGATTTGGGGGAAGAATGCAGGAGTACTGGAAAGGGGTGAGACATTTCATCATCAAGTAAAAACCTGTCCTAAGAGACTCTCCCAGGAATCTCCAAGTATGACCCCCGCTAAGACTGCAAAAACAGTGGATACATAGCCTGACCTGGCCATCTCCTCCAACAAGGCAAGGCTTCAAATGAGAGTATTGGCACAGCCACATAGCCATATAACCTTTGACATATAATCTGCCCTACATAAAGGTGGCATGGGAATTGTGGGAGTGCCCAACCAATACCTTGTATAGGTAATAACCTAAATCAGGAGAGTAAGCCTACCACTAACACTGCCTGGAGCACTGGTGCCCACAGGCTAGATATCCCGGAGACCTGGGATAGAGCCAAACATGACTGGAGGTAGATGGGTGCCTAGGCCAACTGTCATCAGAAAGGCTTCATCCAGAAACTGATGTAAAGAATTACAGACCCATAGCTAAATGATGTAAGATGTATTTTTGTATATTGTAAATGTAATTGATAATAAAGAGACCTTTTTTTTTTTTTCTTGCCTATGACAGGGCATTTTTAAAGAGGGCAAAAAATCCAAATATAGATACAAAAAAGAGGCAAAATCAAGAGAAAACCAATCCAGTTACCCAGAGGGCAAGGTAAAAGTATAAATAAGCCACAGGCCATGTGGCACAACAGAATAATAAAAATAAAAAGTTAAGATGAGATAGGTAGCTAAAAACAAGCCTAAACCATAAGTCCAACAACATATAATTAATATAAGGGTCTGAGTCATTTATGAGAGGCTAACCAGCTGCAGGCAAATCTGGACTATGGGGCTAGGCTGTGTAAAAACTCTTATAATAGCTAAACATTAGACAGAGCTCAGAAAAATCCTGCAAAAGAGAGGGAGAAAGAATTTAGAGAAACCAGAGGGCCAAAGATACCACAAGAAAACTCACAGAATCAGCTCACCTGTGTGTGGTGAGATTCAGGTGTCAACTGATAAGGTTCAAAGACACTTATCTAGGGTCCCAGGCTCCTGAAGGGGGAGTAGCCAATCCCATTCATAAAGGCTGATGGGACCTTGGGGTCCAGTTTATCTATCATCTATCTATCTATCTATCTATCTATCTATCTATCTATCTATCTATCTATCTATCTATCTATCTATCTATCATCTATTTATCTATCTATCATCTATCTTTTTATTTATTTATTTTATTCCCTGATTGGGCCATGGCAGTGAGAGCACTGAATCTTAACCACTAGAGTCCGGTTTATTTATTCAGTTATTTATTTATTTATTTATTTATTTGTTTGTTTGTTTGTTTGTTTAATTCCCTGACCTGGCCAGGGCAGTGAGAGGCTGAATCTTAACAACTAGACCGAGCCAGCTGCTCCTCCTCATTGGGGAATCGAACCCCAGTCTCCTGTGTGACAGGCATGGCTTGCTCGGTCTAGTGGTCTAGGATTGGGCGCTCTCACCCCCAAGGCCAGGTTCGATTCCCCGTCAAAAAACCAAACAAACAGGACCCCAAGATTCCCGGTCAAAAACAAACAAACAAACAAACAAACAAACAAACAAACAGGACACCAAGATTCCAGCAGCCCCTTATGAATGGGGTTGGCCACTCCCCCTTCAGGAGCCGGGGACCCTGGGTAAGCATCTTTGGACATTATCAGCTGACACCTGAATCCCAACACAACTGTGAACATAGGGATTCACAGAGACTGAAGCAACAACCAAGAATCCTCTGGGACTAACGTAAGTTGTACGTTTTGGTCCTCTTGTTGGGTGGGACTCCTAAAAATGCGAGGCTGCCTCAGACTCCTGCTGGCATTTGGGACCCCATTCTCTATACTGGGTCACATTGCTCAGTTTTAATACATGGGGTGGTTCTTAGTCTTACTTCAACTTGATATGCCATGTTTTGTTGATTCTCATAGTCCATCTGCACTTCCCTGAATAGAAATGGAGAAGGAGCGGATTGAGGTGTGAGAACAGAGTGGTGTGTGAGAAGTGACCAACAGAAGAGGAAGATGGGGAAACTATAGCCAAGATGTAAACAAACAAAGTCAGTAAGTAAATAAATACATTCTATAGAATTTGAGGGTTCAATAGGTTCTTTGGGTTTTTTAAACTTTTTAATACTTAAAAATTTCATGTATGTGTGTAATATATATTGATAATGTCCACTGCTGGTGGTCTCTTCTCAAGTCTCCTTAGACTGCCCCGTCACTTCTTCCTCCTAAAATGTATATTATTTTCTTTTGCCAGTTACTTGATAAGTAGAAATTAAAGCTGCTACATATCCATGGACATGATGTCATCCACTAGGGCATGCCCACCACCCCCCAAATGAATTTCTTACTTCAAAAAACCATCGATTACCAATGGCTCCTCAGCCAGGGATGGAGACTCAGGGACCAGTCCTTCCTTCACACTGGAATTTTAAATCGCTTTGGTACAAGATTTGTGTAAGTTAACTTTAGCGGCTATGAATTCACATATACAACAGTTGTGTCACTTACAAAAACAGCATTTCATAGCACCCTTCCAACATTACATGAATTTTAGTTGGTATATAATGAAAGCCTGGAGCCAGATATTGAGGAAAAAACTGGATTATCAGAGAGAAGAAGCAAAGCACAGTCAATTTCCACCCAGCCAACTTCTCAGGTCAAACAGCGTAAATCCTATCTTCACAGGTCCTCACCCTGATTTGTTGTTTCTACAGAATGCTCAATCTCTGCCTTCTGCTGACTATATCTTACCCCACCCATCTGTTTCACTTCTGGTTTAACTCTGTACCATAATCCTAGAGTTAGGATGAAAGGTGTGATCTACTACTGTTTGGCTGTTAGGTCTTGAACTCACAGAAATCTAGAAGAGCTCTTTCTCCTGAGTTATCGGTCACCCCTCTCTGAACTTCATTGTGGATTTGTCCTCTGACATTCCAGACTGATTTTTTTTTTATTAAATATACAACATATCACCACATTCCAAGTTTCAAGTTTTCTATTCTTTTGTTGTTTCTTGAAGCTTTAAAAGAATCCACGAGCATGTTTTTCATGGCTGAGAATTCAGTAGCTGATTCTTAGCACACTGAATAGGCCTTTGAAAATGGGGTCTTACTATCAAACTATGTTGGCCAGTCATCAGTAATGGTAATTTCCTGTAATGTTTTTGCGCCTCTGAGGTCTTGATAATCATAAACTCATAGGGAGGCAACCTGTGGCTGGCAGTGAGGTTTTCATTTAATAAACCATGTCTCCTGGGATTTTCATTTCTTTTATGATTAAAAAGTGCTGCCAACTTTAGGGTCATATTTGTGCAATATCCTTCCTGCAGAATTGAAAAGGTTTCAGAATCTTTACCGGAGAGACCTTTGAAAACTGGCTAACAGCATTTCTCTCCTCCTTTAATTTGACACGTTAGAAAACTTAAACTCTGTCATTCACTCATTCAGTGTGGGTTGATGAAGTGGTTCACTGAGCACGAAACCTACTTGAAGTTCCATTATTGTACAAATAAAGCACAGGCCATGACTGATTATTTTATTTCATTGGAGATAAAAATGTGCATTTGAAAGAAGAGGTAACTTTCTATGCCTTCCTTGTATATAAATGCAAAACTTCATGAAGAATAACATATATTCTTATCTTAATAATCTTATCAAATAATCCTTACTGATTGGAAAGCACATGACTCAGTGGGTCATAGACAAAATATGATGAGAAACTAAAAGGAAGAATGCCTGAGAAGAAAGAAAACTTTCAGTGGGAAAAGGTGATAGAGGATGAGGTAAAACAATTGAAATTCATTGTATATACGAAGGATACTGTCAAAGAATAAATAAAAAGTATGTTGGAAAGCTTAAATTCAATAATTTTTTATTAAAAATTGAATTCTGGGTGGCCAGAGAGATGCCTTGGGCATTAAGATCACTGACTGCTCTTTCAGAGGACCTGAGTTCAATTCCCTACACTCACATAGCAGCTCACAATTGTTTGCAACCCCAGTTCCAGCGGATCTAACACCGTTAAACAGCATATGCAGGCCAGAACACCAGTGTACACTGAATAAGTATTTGGAAAAATAATTCAACTCTGAGTACACAATTCTCTTGATTATAAATTAAAACCCAGCATGCCAAAAGAAGTTTCTCTTCTTTATAATACTGAAACAGCTATCCATTTTTTGCTTTTAGTAATAAAATATTAAATGTATGCATGGCTTCACACTGATACCTGGTATCCTGTAATGGAAGGTGTGGGTGGGGGTAGTAAGGAGTATAAGACTTAACACTTGGAAGTAAAATCCATTCATTTTATGCATGTATGAGAAATCACCCATGCTGGGAAAAAGTACAGTCATCTAATAAAGACAAACTGTGCTTAATGTCAGTTTTACTAATGCTTTTTGCTATTCAAAGTGCTGCTTTTGTATGAAAACAGTTGGCAGAATATTAGACAGTTCTTAGGGTGACAGCAATATGCAGCGTACAGAAGGCAAAGCCTGCCGAGAATCAGAAAGGATGAAATTTATAACCTTTGATTGAGAAATTGTTTGAAGTAGTACAGAAAGATTGTTTTAAAGAACATTAATTATAAAATGAATTCACTATAGTTCTTAAGAAACATTATTTTAAATAAGAAAGAAATAGTATTTTCTAGAAAATATACATCTCCATATATTCAAACAGGGCTCCAGAGTAACTTTGTTCAAGGCAAATCATTACAAAAAGTAGAAATATGTAGCTAAGCAAGGTGGACTACTTTTTTAAAACAAGCTTCTTAATTAAATTAATTGATGAATTCCATACCTAGAGATATCTACCAAAACAATGATGTTTTAAGACACTACTAGCCATGAATTAAAAACAAAAATATATAAAACACCATAAAACATTTGCACTTTAAAGTATGTTTGTAGAATAAAATAAAAGTCAAATATTTTGGATAAACTCTTCTTTCACTCAATTTAAAAATAATGACAAAATTTTCATGGAAAGCAGATATCAAAGGATTGGAAGCACTACATTTACAGCTTTTCTATGTCAGGAGATAAAGGTATCACAATCTGTTCTACTGTCAGGAAATTCAGCTCAAAATGAACTATGTCTTCTTCATCTTCATAAGCAAAATTATGTTTCAAATTAGATATATATGAGACCAAAATTCTATGCCAATCTTATGGGCACAATTTTAAGAGTCCATAAGAAAGAAGAGGGAGAATGAGTGACAGGTATTAGGTTCATTGTAAGCTATAAAAATGTTTGTTTAGGGCTATTTGTTTTGCACATGAGAAATAGATGGACAGCACTACCAGATGCTACATGAGCATTAATTCAGGGGAGTTGCTGAATGGGTAAGAGAGAAAGAGAGTGGGGGGAGAGAGAGAGAGAGAGAGAGAGAGAGAGAGAGAGAGAGAGAGAGAGAGAGAGAGAGAGAGAGAGAGAGAGGAGAGAGGAGAGACTTTTACATAGTAGCTCCTTTTAAGAGAGCAGGTAGGCACAGATTTACATAGCCACACCTAGGGTTGTGCCCTCCATATGCTGTGTTCTGACAGCATCATTTTGGGTTTACCATGTGTGGGTTACGTGCCAGGAATTCTTATTTCACCCTGTGCCATGTTGGGTTTACCATGTGGCTACTATGTGTTGTGAATCCTTACATATCACCCTTTTTGTTTATTATAAAAGAAAACCAGGTTGATGTAGGGGTGGAGGCATGAGGAAATAGATTGGACTGGAACAGGGTTGATGAATCTCTCAAGGCTGCTTCAAGTTGTCTTAAAGGCAAAGAGCTGTATCTTCTGGCCGTCAGTCTGCTGGGTTTTGTGGCTCATTCCTGAAGTCTGGATGAGTTTAAGGCATGGCATGATGAACTGTGATTTTCTGGACTGCGGAAAAAAACTGAGTTAGTAAGAGAACTTTGGGAAGTGACACATATAGTGAGGCTACTCTGCTATTACAGGGTCTGGAGATGAGATTGAAAGAAAAAAAAGAGGGAAGAGAAAGAAGGTTTGAAATTGGGGCGTGAATCTACGCTTTAAATAAACCTTAAGGTTTTTGTGTTTCTTCCTCCTAGGGGACTGCAGCTGCACAATAAAGTCTGTGGGTCTCTGATAACTCTGGGGATGGGAAGAGGTTAAAATGTCCTATTTTGTTTACCCGTTGCTGAGGTCAAAATGGCTTCTGATTCCTTTCCTTTTGTCCTGGGGTGTGTGGGGGGAAACAGTCTGTTTTATCTGTATTTGCTCTAAAAATGTCTCCTTTTCTCTAGTCCTCAGTGGGTGGCAGTCAACTGTTTTCTGATGGTTTTTCCATTCTCCAGAAGCTGTGGCTGGAGGGGTAGTTTGTGGATGAGGGGAAAGCCAAGGAGAAATACCTTGGAGCTTTATGTGTCTAGTGGCTGTCTGGACTCTGAGAAGCAGGCAGGAATGGGAAACTTGGAGATGTGAAACTTTAGGAAAATGTGTCTAGCGACACAAGGATTTTGGGTTTTCTACACTAGGGGGGTCTACCTGGGAGGTTGAAAGAAAGTATGGGAGGGTCTGGCCCTGACAGTCTGGGCAGATAGCAAGGGAGTGGCTAGAACAGCTGTCTGTCGAGGCTGGATTCAGGCAATTGTGATGGCTAAAAGACATGAAAGCTTTTATTTTAGCTTAAAAATCCCTTCCCATTAAGGGAATAGGGCAGGTTGGCATGACCAAAAGTGAGTGCATGACAGGGATATCTCTGAAAATGAAATTAAGTGGTGGTGTCCACTGAGGCAGGATTTGTTTTCTTCCCACCCCAACAATGGAGGCTAGAGAGGTAGAACCCCAAAACTCTTAGGAGACTAAGTATTGTAGCACTGGTGTCCACAAGGAAGGAGGTGGACTACCCTGGTACTATTATGAGTAGCTGAGACACCCTTTTTGTGATGGCAGTGTTGAGTTAGGACAGCCCTAGCAGTCCCAACCTTCCATGGCCAGGCCTAGGATATCAGCCAGGGAGTGGTCTGTGTGTAGTGTCCCCCTGTCATGTGGGGCTTGGTAACAGTCACTTAGACCAGTACTTCCCTTAATAGCACCTAGGACAAGGCCTGAACAGCCTCTGTGAGGCTGGGCAAGACCAGAGACCAGTAGCCAACCTGGCCACACTTAAAGCATGCACAGAGTGTCTGCCATGGGAGGAGGTGAAGGAGCTGGTCAGATAGCTTTTGCCAGCAGGTGGTATCCTTCATTAAAAAAAAGCCAGCACTAAGACTTCTGCTTGTGGAGTCAGTGGTCCCCTCTCAAGAGATGTAACTCTGATGTTGGGGGTAGGATAAAAACTGGGTCATGAGAAGTTGCTTTTCTTTAGTGCTCTCAGAATCTAAGTTAGCATACTGTGAGAATGCATTTGTGAGGCTTCAGAGCATACTTGCCAATAAGCAGGTCACAAATTTGCCTCTGGCTAAGACCCACCTTGGTGTATTGTAATTCTAATGGGGTCTACATATGGGTCAGCCTCAGCTCCTGGGGTGTGCTACATTTGTCTCATGAACTTTATCTGTATGAGTTCTAGCCTGTTCCCAAATTTGTCTTCAAACCAGAGCCCATTTTTTTTCTACCTGAAAAAGTTTTGACAGAGGAAACAGGGTATAAACTTTCACTATCCTATCTATGCCAGGCACTTTCTGCAGAGGGAGAACTGGATCAGGGTTAGAGTTCCTGGAAAAGAAGAAGCTGGAGGAATTGTAGGTAAGCATTGATATTTGAAAGGTGGAGGTTGCAGAGAAGGATCTGGTCATGTGGCTAGAAACAGATGGTGGAAGAACAGAAAGCCAGAAGAGAAAGTTTAGAGCTGAGACATGGAAAGGGATATGGGAATACTCTTTCCATCTGCCTGTGCTCTTGTAAAAGTTAGCTACTGTAAAATATTGGGGTCCAGCGAGCCGTTAGGTGGCTGTTTTGAGTTATGATCTAATGAATACTAAAGCCATTTCTTTGTTCAAAAACGGAGAAGTTTGATGCTGTCTAGGTAAGGCAAAAAGGCTAAGCAGCTTGAAAGTCTCAAGAAGGCATCCTCGAAGTAAGGATGGAGAGACATTTTCTGCTGACCCATTCTCCATTATTGAGGCCCACTGGTGGACAGCACTAGCTACTGCTAAGTAACTTGACAGCTCCGAGCATTAGGCATTAGGACACAGCCCAAAACAACACTAGCCGCCATGAGAGTGGACATAAAAACCACACTGACTATAACTAGACACTTATTAGCATACATGATAGGTGTCAGGGCAGAGCCCAAACCAATGCTTGCTACCCCAAAAAACTCTGTAGTTCTCAGGAGCAGACATACAAACCAGATGCTAGCTACTGAAGGCACTTATCAGCACTTGGAGTGAGCATTCAGTGCAAGCTACAGATAAGAACTTGTCATTTGGGATTGGGCAGAGCCCTGGCAGTGTCTAGGGACAGAACCCAAGGATCTGGGCTGGACTTCAACAGCAGGGAAGGCCAGAAATAACTGTCAGGAGAGAAGAAGCAGCCATAACCAGTGAAGATCACAGCTGGGGGTGATCCTCAACAAGACTAGAGTCCTACTGGAAAGCCGGACAATGAAGGGTCTTTTCCAGAGACAATAGTTCGCGTTTATGCCAACTGGGAAGGGGAAAGCTCACGAGTCGAAGCTGGTGTTCGAACAAGCTGCAGTGGGGCAGATGGAAGGTGTCTTGGTAGTGAGTCCCGGATCAGAATCTCATGACCTATATGCACCTAAGTCCAGCAGAGAGCCTATCCAAGTCACGGCACCAAAACATTAGTTCCATGCATGAGAGGTAGATACACATACTACCAGATACCAAATGAGAGTCTATTTAGGAAAGTTGCTGAGCGTGTAAGAGAGAAAGAGAGAAGGGGGTAAAGAGAGGGGACAGAGGAGAGAGTGAGGACTTTCAGGTGGCAGCTCTTTCTAAGAGAATGGGTGGGCAAAGATTTACATAGCCACACCTAGGGTTGTACCCTCTGTATGTGATGCTCTGCCGGCATCATGGTGGTGGGTTTACCGCATGAGAGCTACATGCCAGCAATTCATCCTGAGCCATGTTGGGTTTACCATGTGGCTACTATGCACCATGAATCTTTACAAGTGTTTGGGTTTTTTGGTTTTTTTTGTTTGTTTGTTTTGTTTTTGTTTTTTTTTTTTATCAGAAAGAATAAAACATTTATTCTTCTGGTGTTTTATTTTGTCTTTTGTATTGCATCCATTAACAAATGAGTCTTTTCACATATTATATCCATATCAAGTACTTTATTTTTACCAATACAATCATGTATAAACTTTTTCAATCGTATATCAGTGAAACTGGGAAACAAATGATTAAAATTTAAAATTTATTATTGAATTTTTTTAAATTTGCTATATTCACTTAAGGAGATTTGCAATTTCAAATTTCAAAGTAATGTCATTTAATGCTTTTGATTCTCAAAATACAAGTCTCCGAGCTTTGATCAAGAAATACAAACAACGTACATGCTTGAATTCTCTATCAAAAGCCAGTTAAAGGCTCTGGAGAACTTGCCCAATAGAAAAATCTTCTAAGCATTATGTACTAAGCCCTATGTTTGATTCTAATGATGATTCTGCATAGTCTTCACTCTGAATAATGTGTTCTTAAGGAAACTATATAGAAACTGGAAGAATGCATTATGTCTTATCTTCTTAGTTCCCAAAGCTGTTCAGATGACAGTATATGTGGACAGATCTACATGCATATATATATTTACTACCGATAGTTTCAGAAAGATACCTGGGTTCCCTAAAGGCAACTGTGGGAAAACTCCTCTGGTCTGGTAGGACCATGGTCACTTTTGTGGGTCTAATAAACGTGCACGTAATCAGGTGTTATAACAACTTCTCTTAAGCCAACTTTGAGTTTATTGCTGCCCTTGATAACTGACGACCTACAAAATGCAGATTGTTGGGGACAGTGATAAAAGGAAATACAGAAAAGGAAATGGCCAACAGCCAATGGGGTGCCAGGATGGGATATTTAGGCTTGCTCCATAACTGCCCTGTGCTTCTCAGATGACTCCCAGTGTCTGAGTAGATGATTCAGTGCTTTGTCTTCCCCTCCCCAAAGTAGTGTTCAGATGGCTTGGCCCATAACAAATGGCTATACATTAGTTGTAAGATATAAACAATAAGCTGCCAGAGCTAAAGAATGTTTATAACAACACGAATTTTATTCATTAGATCTCTAAGATCACACTCTCAGAATTAATTTATCTCCCTTCAATTCCAAATAGAATTTGTGATATATTTTATTTTATTTTTTATTTTTTTAGTTTCATAAGAGGCAAATCACTTTTTGTTATGCTTATTCATTCATTTGTGACTATGGTGGTGCTGTTACAAGTGTGTGTACTTGTTCCAGAATACCTGGACAACTTGCAGGAAGTGATTTTCTTCTATTTTGAGCATCCTGGAAAACAAATTCAAATATATCCATGAATCTCAGAAGCAGGAGCCCTTGCCTGCTAAGTTCAAAATATGTCAATGAAAGAATATGTACATCTACTAGTTAACAAATTATTACTTAAGAATGAATTTCCTCTGGGTTGCTTATTTTTCCTCTATCATTTTTCTCAGTTTCCTAGGAACTAAGTAAATGCATAAGAGTAATTTTTAATAAAACAGCTTACAGGAGATTGATGACCAAATTGATATTGTGGCAGGGAGAGGTCAGATGGCATTATATACCAAAATATGAATTAAATCAAATACCATAAAACTACAAAAAGGCACCACATAAAGTATAAATTAGGGTTTAAACAGTTAGCTACAAAATGATATAGAGTGACTGATTTTCAGAAGTAGAGACTTATAGATAATGTGAATTAATAAATTATATTATTATAAAATATTTTTAAAAATAGTTTAAATTGTGCATTCCTGGAATGATTACCTGATGTATACAGCATATTAAGTGTTCATAACTGTGCTTTAAGAATATAATATTTCTGAGAGAACAAACACTGCTCCATTTATCATCTATTTCTGAATCCACCAAGATGCTTCATGTTTATTGGTATCTCGTATATCCTTTCGATTGAAGTCAGTGGAGTCAACTCTATTTTAAACTGTGTTTTACAAGTCTTTTTTAAAGCAGAGGCTCAAGAGGTGATATTCTATGATTGCCAAGGTCAGGTAGTCAGGAGAATGTGAATAAAAAGTAATAGATTCATCTATAAAAGCTAATTCCATGAACTGTATTCTGATAGTACAGAGATATACACATACTTCTTTCTTGCTAAAAAAGAATAAAAAATAACAATACAGTTCTGAGCTAAAACTTGTATCTTCTTGTTTTAGATGCACATCTTTGGACATCTAGTGAACAGATTATAAAATGGGGTCTATCTGTCTATCGGACAAGGTCTGATGGGTCTACGGATCATAAGACAGCGTCTTAGTTACTGTTCAGTTACAAAAAGTACATCATAAGGACTGCAACTCTTTTTTAAAAAAAAAAACAAAAACAAAACAAAAAACAACATTTGACTGGAGGCTTGCTTTGACTGGAGATTCAGAGACTTTTTCAAACTGGGAAACACCTCCTATACATTAAATACTCCCTATCTGGTGACTAAGCATTCATTCAAATATATGAGTTTATTAGGAACATTCTTATTCATTGCAAAATATTTACTTCCTGCCCCCATAGGGTCATTGAATGCTTAGTCATCATTGAGTGGCACTGTTGTGAAGAATTTGATTGTATTGTCATTCTGAGACTGTCAATGGAGTCGGATCTTGATTCGGAGGGAAGAATACACACTAAGCTGGCTGGAGTAAATCAGAGTTTTTTGATGGACTCAAAGGATTCTAGACGGACACCCGGAGGAAATAAGGAGGTGCCTAAGGAAGTGTGTGACCTTTTTGATTAAGGAAGGCAGATAAGAGAGCAAGGCATCTCAGGGTTATTCACTAATAGTTAAGTCCCCAATTTTATTTTAATAAAAAATAAAAATGCCTCAGTATGGAACTCTTTGAGAGTATATAAGTCATTGAAGTAGATTTTGAGGTTTCAAAAGTCCTTACCAAAGCCCAGTCTGTCTCTCCTTGCATAGAATTAGTTTTTAAAGGACTCAGATATTACCCTGACGCCTATCTGTGTATTGCCATGCTCCCTACCATGATGAAAATGGACAAATCCTCTCAAAGTGAAAGTGAGTCTGAATTAAATGGGCGTGCTATATCTTCCCAGCAATAGAACACTGACTAAGACAGATGAGAACTAGGATAGAGATTTTAATTGCCCTTGTGTGAAAAATACCAATGTATGCACGAATACAGAAAGCTTCATTCTAAGGACAAATTTGCAAGTCTGTGACATGGGAAAAAAGAAACTTGAGTTTCTTGAATGATTTTACCTCTAATATCGACAAAATCATAGCCATTATGGTGAGAATTTTGTTATTTAATGTTTTATAATATTTAATATAATTTGTCACATGTTTTCATCACAGAGAAGAGAGTAATGATTGATTTTCCAAAGAAGTCTGTGACTCTCCAATCCAGACATAGAAGGTAGTGACATACTAAAGAAATTTTGCACCAAAGTTCAGGCTATTACAATCATGAAGTTGTTGGAGTTACTCAAAGAAGCATGGGTGACTAAAGGCAGATTTCTATGTGAGGAGGTGTTGCACAAATAAAGGAAACTCAGAGCCAGATCTCAGGGAAAGGCTGAGATATCAGAGAGGAAACACCACAGTCAGATCTCACCCAGCTGTCTTCCAGCTTCCTCAGCCTCACTCCTCCTGGCTTCTTCCGCCTGAATCTGTCTTTCTATGCCTGCCTTAAATATCTCTTCACCTAGTTGTTTCACATCCAGGTTAAGATTAAAGACATGGCACCACCACTGCCTGCCTGGGGGCCTGGAACTCCCTCTGTAAACTAAGATGATCTAGAACTCAGATTTGCTGGGATTAAAGGCGTAGGTCAGACATCCCCTGTGGGTAAGATTAAAGGTGTGAGTTACCACTGTCTGATCCTCCTAGACTGACTGTGGGTAGATCCCTTTGATGTCTCAACTGTTTTTTTTTTTTTTTTTTATTTTTTATTTTTTTTTTATGAAATTTGAAACATATCCCCACAAGAAGGAATTTGCTTATCATCAGAAACTGTTAAAGCTTGTATATTTTTGGTTTGGAAAGCATGACTTTGTGATGTTGTGAGTCACACAATTCTGCCTTCCATTAGAGAATGTTAACAAACCTAAACTCAGGATCTCAGTGTCTCAGCTTTTGGAATGGTGACAAATACCTCATGCCAGAGAACAGAGAACTGCAATGGGAAGTTAGGGAAATAAATGGAACAACTGAATAGAAATATCGAATAAATAAATAGAAAAACCGAATAAATGAAGCTCATGAGCAGTAGGCTATGGTGCTCTTCTTGGTGTTGGTGAAGACCCTAAAATTACTTAGAGTTGGTGTGGTAAAATGTGGTTCTAGCCAGTAAGTTTGCCTTAAAGGTAAGTTCTCATACACCAGGAGCTTCTTGAAACCGATTGGATCTGGGTGAAGCTGGGTAGAGAGGCATCTTCCATAACACAGTCTTTAATCCTAACCACACCTTGGCAGTCTAAAGCCACAAAAAGATGGAAAACACACAGAGTATATATTATGACTATTATTATGTTTTATTTTAATTTTTTATGTTTTAATGAGCTAACTGCAGAAAAAAACATTTGATTGTAAAGGCTGGAAAATTAAACCAACATATATATTTTAAAGGTACCTTGACTTTGAAATTTGGGTCCAAGTACATGTTGCTTTCAAAAAAGGTTCTGCTTTTCTTTCCACAGAAGATGAGAACCTGTGGAGTAAATGTAGGCTAATATGGTTAGATCAAGGAAGACTCCCTGAAAATTCTTGATGGAAAAGATGGCCACATCATCTTCAAGGCTGTCAACTAAGATGATCCAGGCTCAGAAACTCCCACAAGACTGCAAGTGTCCTCAATCAGCAGGAAGTAGTTTATGGAAAGTATTACTCAAATTTCTATAATATTGTTTATAAATGTTTATTTTCATTATAAATGGTTAATGATCATAGTCAATCTCTTTCTAGAGAAAAAGGGGAATATGATATAGAAATTATATAAAAATATAGATTATTGAATCTATTTTAATTCAAAAAATAACTGTCATAATCTCAAAATAGTTTACATTGGTATGGGTTTTGGTTTATTGATACAAATTAAGGTCAATTTTATTACACTATATATACACAAATATATGCATATATACACTGTGTATATATACATGTGTGTACATATTTCTAATTTTGCTTAAGATAGTACTTATGCAATTCCTTTAAAATTGTAATGTAAAATTGAGAAATACAGCTTCATAGTTAGCTATCTATCATAATCAATTTATAGTCATGTATTAGGTTACTTAGATATACAAACATTTATTCCAATTAGATATGTAGTCCTCAAATACTTCAGAGACCTACAGATTATGGCATTTAAATATTATAATAACTTAGACTTTCTGGGTGGTGAGACATGCATTCTTATGGCAGCACCAATTTAATTTAAAATGATAATGGAAATAGAAGAAACTCTATGTGGAGTTTATGTTTTTTGTTGCAAAGGTTAGCCATTGGACAAAAGACTGTCCTTGTCTTGACTGCTTGGCAGTAGCTGTATAAAATGGACTTAAAAAACTCAGAGGAAAATTGCCATTGAACTTTCCCAGAACAAGCCAAGATGGTTATTCAGGTTCTTTCAAATTTCATGTTTCACTTAAAAGTCCTCCAGAGACTCTAGGCCTGTAGGCTAAAAATGGATATTCCAACATTACAGAGGAACTTCAGTTGACTGTCCAGGTAGCCAGATGTCTCTATAATTTCCAGAATTTGAAACTTGATCGTAATTAACTTTCTATTTACCAAGTTAATATCATATCTTTCTGTGGTCTTTGATGCTGTTGAAGATTATATAGTTAAAATTATAGTTACCCCTAGTTATAATAAAAGGTAAATTAAATATGAACCTCCAGCACACAAGAATAATGTAAATGGTAGAATATTTTCTTAAATATTTCTAAATACAGTTAGACTAGATATTGTAACTGTAATTCTTGCTTGATAGCTGTTTTTTATATGTAATTTTGCTATGTTGAAAATGAAATTTTCCTTTTTGATTAGACAGAAAAGGGAAAGTGATGTGGGTATGTCCTTCTGTGTGCTGTGAATTATCATTCAATAATAAAGGGACTATCTGGCCCATGGATACCCAGGTAGTAATCAGATGGGAAATCCAAGCATAAATAAAAAGGAAAGAGGGTGGAGTCAAAGAGAGATCCAGCTCTGCACAAAGCAAGATGTGATGAAGTACAGGTATAGATGAATAGAGATGGATTAAGTTGAAAGAGATAGTAAGCAATATGCATCAGTCATAGGACAAACAGAATGTAATTAATATTAGACTTTTTGTGGTTAATTTGGACTACTTTTCTGGATCTTGGAGTTAGTCTAGGCCAGAATCTTTTTATTACATAGAGACTACCTAGAAGCACACTGAATAAAATGATGTTTTTAATATAAACATAATATTTAAATGTAGAACATAAAAATATATGCCATTTTAATCAAAACTAAAATTTCTCCTCTTAACTTCATTGAACCAGGAAAATGAAGCAAAAATTTAATGAGACAGGTAGATCATATGATTTTAGTACAAAGTACTAAACTTTTCTCACTTTGATATAGTTTTTACAGTTTATATTTGAGGTGATGTTCTACACTTTATTTAACTCTACTATAGGATGAATGCAATAACTTTGCCCTCCTATATGGCATTGCCACTACAAATATGTAACAGCTTCCAGTGTGTGTGACTAAAGTAGTTTTATATCATTCATTCAATTATGAGGTATAAATATTTCTACAAAGGCCAATTTTGCACTGCTAATCTGAAGTTAATTAGATGACAAAAGTTCTGAAAAAAATTCTCTTCAACATCCATGAGGTACTAAGAACTACTCTTGCAACCCACTGTTATGTGTATCTCAAATATTTAGCAATTTTAGCTTACAGCACATAACCCCACACTCTTATTGTTTAGTTCTGATAAGTATCTTTGAGCTCCATGCATCTGTATATTTTAAAACAATTGGTACAAATTGACAATGAACAGTGAACTAAAAAGTGTGGCAATGGGATTTCTTGGTCACAGACGGCCTGCACGTCAGACCCATTAGCTGCTCGCTGCAGCTCAGGCCCTCAGAAATGACTCAGACGCTTATATTAACTTCATGCTGTTTGGCCTATGGCTCAGGCACATTGCTAGCTAGCTCTTACATCTTAATTCAACCCATTCTCATTAATCTGTCTGCCACGTGGCCCGTGGCTCACCTGTGTTCCTTACATGTTGCTCCTTTGGGTTTCATCTGGGTCTGCCTCTGACTCTGCCCTTCCTTTCCTACCTATTCTGATTCTTCCTCCTACTTCTTCTATGGTGCCTGTCATGGCCCAAAACAGCTCCTTTATTTAAAGATTGAGATTCACAGCATACAGAAAGGCATTCCCACATCAAAAAAGTACCAAAATATTAGAAATACATGTTATTCTTATGTGGCTGCATGGTGGTAAAGACTTTTCGTTATAAGAGCATCAAATTTAAGCACTTGCCAAGATGTTTGTGGTTCTTTCCTTAAAAATAACAATCCTGTTAAATCTTCAGTGGATAACTGCTGTACAAATGTAATGTGCTGTAGTAATTAGTTTCTGGCTTATGGTCCAAACCTACAGGCCCGCAGTCCAACATAAACACAGACACTTACATTAATTTTATGCTGATTGACCTAGGGCACAGGCTAAATTGCTAACACTTTACTTTTAAACTAACCTGTGATTCCTATATTGTTCAGCCACACAGTTAGGTACCATTTTTTCAGAGCAGCAATTTAGCTTCTTTCCTCTGTGTCTGCTGGGTCTCATTATGGCATCTACATGGTGTCTCTCTGAGTTCTCTGCTCTGCTCTTTCTGTTCCCAGAGTTTACTTAATCTAATATCCCTGCCCACACTCCCTGTCTGCCTTTGACCAATCAGCATTTTTATTAAACCAGTAGGTGGGACAATTATTTACAATGTAACAACATAATTGCACTACAATTATCCTGTCAAGTCAAACTTCAAAGGCCATTTATTTCTCAATGTTGATGTTTTGTGTCTAATCTGGTAAGATTTAGGTGTCAGCTGATAAGTTCAGAAAACACTTACCTAGGGTCTTGAGCTCTTGAAGGGGGTGTGGCCAGCCCCGTTTAAAAGGGGCAGCTGGGATCTTGATCTCCCTGATTTGTTCCTGTCCTATTAAGAGCCTGAATCAGGCCACCTGATCGCTCAAGTGTACTCCTAAGTTATAGCCTATTATCGTGAGTGTTAATTTGTTTCCCAATAAATATTTATCTTATATTAATATATTTTAAGTGAGATTTACTGCCACAGTCTAAGCATATATAGAATGAGGTTAAATAAAGAATGGGCTGTGCCATGGTTTTATATATAATGCTACCACAATTTACGATCAACTAAGAAGAGACTTCCTATTCTAGAATTGTCTAGATCAGGCTGGTGCATTGGGGATTCTCTTGATCGTTAAATAACCAAGCCAATCCTGGGCTGAACCATCACCTGGGCTATATAGCAATAAGACATTAGCTAAGCCTTAACACATGCAAATAGGCAGTGTGGATGCATTTGCTACACTCTGCTCTTAAAATGGATCCAATAGTTTGTTTTACTGTCTCCAACAACCCCTTCCCCACCCTAACCCCCAGTAATTGACAGCATCCTGTTACTGAAAACTAAGATAAATATTTTAACCCTAAGTTTCCTTTTCACCATTTGTTGGAGCAATAGTAATGAAACTAGGAAATTAAAGACATTAATAAAAATTAAAATTAATCATTCTATGCAAAAAAAAAGGATTCTGCCTCCTTTTGTCTAAACAAAAAAAAAAAAAAATAAGTTCAGATTCATTTCTCTCCTACAGTTTAGAATTTGCCAGGCACAAATCTACCAGTAGCTTTTGTAACATTTGATAATATATTTTTTTGAAGGTTCAGCTTACTAATTTGAATGTTCAAAGCTGCTAAAACAGAAGGCATGTCTTAAAGGGCTCGCTGGAGGGTGCCCGAGAATTGGTAACAGAAGGAGTCCAATTTCATTTTGTGTTTTGTATTTTGGCATAGAATACTGTTTCTTCCACTGGCCCTTTGGAAGCCTGTGTTTTTAATATCCAATATCACTTTTTAAAAGTGGCACATCGGGGCAACATATGAAACATACCTTCTGTTCTCTAATAATAAAAATCTGGTACTTGGAAGAGACAGACACTTCTAGAATAACTCAGAAGAATAAACAAATATCCAGGTAGCTATGAGCCATGAGCAAATAATCTTGCCTTCTATCTCTCCTCCAAATTGAGGATGAATCAATCTTGTGTTGGCTGTTTTATTGAGAGATCCCCACCTTTATTTATTCTTGTTCTTTGTTCTTTTCCATTAGCTTTTTCTCAATTCATTAAGATGATCTGGATGTAAAAAGCAACATTTCATTTTCTTTCCACTCTAAAGGGAGTATGCGTTATGTGGATGGATATTAAGTATTAATTGTGATTTCCACATACAAATGCTTACATTAAACTTACCTCTACTTTCTCCTCTTCAGTGCCTTTTATACATGTTCTCTCCCAATTTCATGTGATGTTTTTAAAATGTGAGTAAACTTAATGCTATCTAGATGTATACGGATGTGGGCTCTCTATTGAACGTGGGTTCCTATCATGAGACACATCTGTATAGAAAAATTACTTCATTCCTCCACCAGCCGACATTAATTTCCAATAACCTTAGCTAGCGGTAGAATTTTTTGAGTCCTTTACCAATCTATATTGGGACTTTGGCTAGCTTAAAGTGTTCTGGTCTGTGCATACAGTCTAAGCCTTATGAGTTTACCTGTGCAGTCCTTTGTTGTCTGGAAAGCACCTCTCTGTTGCTGTCCTCACTGGTTCTGGTTCTTTCTATGTATTTCATGCTGTATGGAACAGTGGCCCCCATAAGTTTTTGGATTTGACTTGGATTTGACATGCCTGCTTTTATATTGTTTTGTAAAATTGGAGAATGTGTATACTTTCAAAATATTAAAGGAACAAAAGATCCAAAGACAGAAATAGGGAGCCCAGAAAATAAGCAACAGTGAAGCTCATGGGCATCAGGGTTATACAGGTCTCTACCTTGTATAAAAGTAAAGAGCAGAGTGTGGTTGCAGGTTTCATGGTGAAGATAGATTTGTATTCTACAGGTTATAGGTGCTCTGTAGGTTACAGAGAATTAGACTCATGGCTCTAACTCCAATGCTCTTCTAGCCTTTAGGAAAAAAAACTCCAAAACATACTTTGTTCACAAAATTTCATGCTTATATCCATACGGTTTTTATTTCCATGTCATCTCCACTGATATAAATGCATGGCTATGAAAACTACAGAGTTTAAATGCTTCTGAAATTATTAAATAGCATTACTTCAGTGACAGTATTTATTTTTCTTTGCTTAGGTGTATTTCCAATAATCTCAGTAAGTTAAACTAAGTAATTTAAAGAGAGTCCACAGTCAGTATCATCAACTAACATTTGACAACAAATTTAAGAACACTTCAGGAACAGGTAGAACAAAGTGTGCGAATTTGATATGGAACCTTTGTAGGATCTACTGAAATCTAAATAGGAAGTTCTGCTTAGAATAATTATTCAGTCAAATTGTAAGAGATGACATAGTGCTTATCTTTAACAGTGGAATACATACAAAGGTGTCCACCCATTACATAGATTAGAATTTAAAACAAATATTACAAAATTTTTGGAAAACAAAAAAATTTAAAGCATAGCTACCAGCTTCAAAAAGCGTGAAAATCCCTACTTTTTCAGAAAAAAACAATGGTGTATAAATATATTTATATTAATAAGTTTATGGATAATAAAGAAAGGTAACACACTCTCATAAAATTAAAGTGAGCCAACAGAGTAATAAGCCCTAAAGAGGATAAAAGTATTTTAAACTGTAATCCTTTCCAACCCTGAAACAGAAGTTAGAATTGGGAGATATCAGTAACAACAAACACTTATTCCCTTGTTTCACAATATATTTTTTTAAACAGTAGCCTTAAAACAATGTATCTTCCTGTTATTTTCTTCAGTCAATACATAGGGATTCATATTTACATTTACATCAATTACTAACCTCCGTGATGAATTAAAACACTACCCTGTACCCTTGTGTTCATTGAAAGGGTGGAAGACGGGAGTCCTGTGTAGTTTAAAGAGTAGGGACTTGACAGCACAGATCATCTGTAAAAACTGCTCATGAGCTAGAGACTTAGCACATACTTGTTTCAATGCCATCAAGTGAATATCTAGAAGTGCAGAAAACAAAGGAAGTAGTTTTATGTTGGAGAGGAAGATTTTAAGGATAAATAATAGATTTTTGAAAAGTGCTTTAAATGAGCCATAGGGGGCATTTTTCTAATTTGTCTGAACAAATTGGTTAGAACCAATGTGAACTATATAAAAGTCACTAGATATGAATGTTGTGTATTGCATATGACTAATTGTAGTGTGACTTGAGGGAGAAAGTTCACTTTGGTGAGTGGGAGGTGCTGAAGAAATATGAGGTGGAGAACATAGTTGCTATGTTAAAGCTAAGTCAGCAATAAGGAGTGAAGCATAGAACTCACTTTCAGAAGGATGTGAATTCAAATCCAAATAAAACCTACTGTGGCCTGGTGGTTGTGACACATGCCTTTAATCCCAATGCTAGAGAGGCAGAGGCAGGCTGATTTCTTTGTTAGATGCCAGCCTGGTTTACAGAGTTCTAGAACAGCCAGGGCTAGGGCTATACAGAGAAACCATGCTTACGAAAACAAAACAAACAAATATAAGAAATAAAAGCTACTAGGATATATATATATATATATATATATATATATATATATATATATATATATATATATATATATATATATATATAGATGTAGGCGGAGTTTACCCACAAGAACACCAATACTAGAAAAATATTTATTAAAATATAATCCAGAACTCACGGTACCAGCAACAGATTACAATAGCACCTGAACAGGAACTGGAGTCTGCAGACGGACGGACGATGGAATCCCCTCTCGCAGCCCGGAACCAGGAAGAGAGCGTGTCGTATCCGCAGACCCTTTTTAATGGGGCTTTTCCCCCGCCCCCTTCAGGTCGGGGGGCCCGGTGCTCTGTATAAATGTCCCTTGACCTTGTCAGCTGACACCTGAATCCCACAACATCTCCCCCCTTTGTCTAACTAAGAAGGTTCTAAACTAAGATTATATACAGTAAGAATTATTATGAGGTAGCATCTAGGAGAGGTCAAAGTATAATTGCTAATCAAAGCCTAACTTATATAAGGTATATCTAATAGTTTTAGAATATTGGTAGATAGTAGGGTGTATAGATTATTTTAAAGGGTTAATCTGGGAAAGTGAGAATCTAACACCTGAGTGTTCTTATCTAAGGGATACTAGGGTGGAAACCTTAAACATCTATTCTTCAACCTCTTCAAGACCTGAGAAGGAAGGTAAATTTGTCTGAAAGACAGAAGTACATGGAAGCAGCTACTTCCAAAATTTGGGAGAGGACAGCAACACAGCTACCTGGACAATCACCTCTGGATTTGTGCACCGTTAGAGCATCTATCGGATTGGCTATAGGCCTATGGCATCTGACAGATCTTTTTACAAGCAGAACAATTTTGAAGGGACTGTCTTATCCTGTCTAGGCAGGTTTCGTCAGTCTCCATCTCAATTTGTTCATCCAGCTTGACATCATGTGTGTACTGTCAGCAATCAAGGTAAGGACAGTTCCTTACTCAACCGGCCATTTTTTGCCAAAAGGACCAACTCCAATGGAGTATCCTTGATGCTCAACACCATCTCGTGAAGGGAGCAGTGACACCAGGAGTCGTCGTGTCTCTCGTGGCCAAATTTTAAATGTTAAATGCCATATTCTCTGGGTCTATGAAACGGTTGAAGATTCTTGTCTATCTATGATATTCTAACCTGTATCTGAAATGACTGGGATATGATACCTTAAATAGTGTTGACTGCAGATCTTATCGTCTTAAGGAATAAACCCTGTACTAAAAATTAGAATACTTATATAAGGGATGTACAATCTCTGAACAATGACCCTTAGTAGAACTATCGAGCATTAGCCAGGGGTATTTTACCAGGTAAAGTGTCTACAGCATTTTAGACATGTAAATACATATATATCATCTAAACAGAGGTATATAAAACATCTTGTGCATATATCATAACTAGTGCAATCATACATTATATCTAGTATAGTTAAATGAAGGTAGTAATTGCATAGTATACATGACAATGATGTGCAAATATTTTAAACAAAGGTATGAGCATACATAAAATATAGCAATTTTAGATTCAGCTTTACATAATAGTTACAGATTCAGATTTATATCGAAATACAAGTTGCTTTGGTTACATAAAACAATCTCAGATTAAACTTTGTACCAATGTACAAATTATCACAATTAAACATATAAAATGATTTTGCATTAGTATCAATATACAGATATCTATGACAGTGTAAATTGTCTTTAGCTTAGCCCATACATTCAGCTAAAATGAAGTATAGGTAGGTAGAACAGTCTACCTTTATCTATCCTATCTATTCCCCCTCTCTTCTAAAAAAAAGATCTCTGACGCTATATTATAGTTTTGTCTTTTACCCAGTTTTACCCACAACCTTTGGATCATAAAACTTATTGGGAAAGGGGGCGTAGTCGTTTATAAGGTTGCTTCCTGCTGACTTAAGGGCGATGGCATCTGGTTGAGAGGCCTGGAGCCGCCGCTGGCGCCGGCTGAACCAGAGCGGGAGCCTCGGAAACTGATGGAGTAAGCCGTTTGGAGGTCACCGCTCAAAACTAAATCCGCACGGGGCTGGATAAGCCCTGCCCACACTCAAAACCTGACCTGAGTGTGATTTAAACCCGTCCCGTGGGCCCGCCCGTGGGTCCGGGACGCGTTGGGCGCCAGATGTAGGCGGAGTTTACCCACAAGAACACCAATACTAGAAAAATATTTATTAAAATATAATCCAGAACTCACGGTACCAGCAACAGATTACAATAGCACCTGAACAGGAACTGGAGTCTGCAGACGGACGGACGATGGAATCCCCTCTCGCAGCCCGGAACCAGGAAGAGAGCGTGTCGTATCCGCAGACCCTTTTTAATGGGGCTTTTCCCCCGCCCCCTTCAGGTCGGGGGGCCCGGTGCTCTGTATAAATGTCCCTTGACCTTGTCAGCTGACACCTGAATCCCACAACATATATATATTTGGTTTGTTTGCGTACAAATATTTGAAATTTCTTTGACATTTATTTAAAATATAATGTGAGAGATAGCCAATACTTCTACACTTTGCTATCATGGGTAAGAGTGCGTGTCCTAATTGAAGTTAACTATGTATAGAGATGGATGCACAAAAGGTATTTGTGATTATTGCCCTAGGTGATAGTAAGTCACGGCAGGCCTATTGGCTTTAATTCAAAGTCCTGCCCTGTGAAGAGCAAGGGTCTTTTCCCCGATTCCACCATTTCCTATGGTTTCCTTGTCTTGCTATTGTTTCTCTCCACCTCCTGTTTGCTTGTTTAAGTCAGCCAGAATACTGTCTAATCTCTTGGAACAATAAGTGATTGTAATAACAAAAAGATGAAGTAATGAGGGGTTCAAGTTCAATACTTTGTAAATTCTTAGTTCACTTATATATGCTGTCACATAAGATGTGTTTTGTTGGGCTATCTTAACTCATGTGCTAAGAGAAAGACGTAGTACTAGAGTTCCTTCTACAAGAACCAAATCATCAGCTTACACAAGTATCCGCAGAAATGCTTAGAATTTCAGATTTAAAACACTTCATAGTATCTGAAGTAGATAATACAGAAATCTACGGCCTTAAAATGTTCCATTTTATTATTAAAGTCTATTTATAGGTTAACATTCATAGGCCTGGCTTCACATTGCACCATTCGGCAGGCACATCATGACTTCACCTGAATGCTCTACTCTTCTCCTTCACTCCATTAGTCCTTCCCTTCCCTTAGTTCAAATCTCTTACCTTTTACTACATGTTATCCACTACCCCTCTACCTCCACTTCTATCTCATGTTCTCATTTCTAGTTCTCTCTCTCCCTCTCACTCTCAGACCCACAGACACAGGCACATGCATATTCATCTTGAATATAGAGGAAACATGTAATTTGTCCTATAGAGTCTGGTTTCTTTGCCTTTCTGAGATTCTAATACAACTGCATCATTTCCCAATTTCCTCTCCTCCCTCCAAACCCTTCCATATACCTCTCTTTGCTGTTTGTAAAATGTGTTATTTTCCTTAACGTAATGCTTTTCAGTTCATTCATCTTCCTGCCAACTTTTATGACAGCTACATAAAATTCAATGCTGTATGGATATGCTTAGGTTAAGAACACTGATTATGGGATTGGAGATGTGGTTCAGTAGTTAAGAGCACAGGCTATGGTTCAATTTCCAGCACCCACATGGCAGCTCACAGCTATCTGTAACTCCAATTCCAGGGGAAATATGCTCAGACACATATACATGCAAGAAAGACACCAGTACATTTACATATAAATATTTTTTAAAAAAGAAAAGAACATTGATTGCTATTCTAGAAGTTTAATATTTGTTCATTTTCCAGAAGCCACTTGGTATCTCAGAAACATCTGTAGCTCCAGTGTATCTCATTTCATCTTCTGGCTTCTGTCGGCATATATGCATGCATTACATAGATATATTTGCAAATATACACACACACACATAACATTTCAAAAACAAATTAAAAGTACGTAGTGTAATGCACCACATATTTTATCTATTCATCTGTTGGAAGATAGCTATGTTGGTTTTACTTTCTGGCTTCTTTCGATAGAGCAACTATAAAGATAGATGAGCCATTGTCTCTATGACTTATGGGCTTAGAATCCAAAAGTATATCCAATAGTGGCATAGCTAGGTCACATGGTGGGGCCATTTTCAGTTTTCAAGGATTTCTGAAACTGATTAATCCCATAGTAATTACACAATTTATATGACCACCAACTTTGAGATGATGTCCATTCTTTTACCTACATCTTTGCTATTCTTTGTTGGCCCCAGTTATCCTAATATATAACTGTATATATATTTCTGTATAAAATCAGAGGCAAAGAATGCCAGTGAGAAATTTTATAAGGAATATAGTGTTATATGAGTCTTCATCAACTTTAATAATGTGGAACTGAGCATCAATATGTCAGAACAAAAGAGAGAAGTAACCCAGGGAAGCCAAAGTGCAGCAACTACATCTAAGAGAGCAAGATTCTGTTAAATAAGAACATATGTCCTCAGATCATCAGCTTCTATGTAAAGTCTTTAGTAGATAAAATATAGACTAATAGACGATAAGTAAATTCCAATTCTTTTCAATTGAAGTTAAATACACTGTTTGCCTTTCTGATAATCTCCAAGACCATATTTCAAATAGTATTGTGGCTGTTAATTTATGTAACTCTCAGTCTTAGCAGATCCTTGGGTTTGGAGACATCTGGTGCTTCTTGACTTTTCTATGTAGAAAATACAGAGTCGGTGTAGAGAGTTAGATAAAAATCACAAATTTCTTTATTCTTTGCTCTTTTGAGAAGATAGTAATATATAAGGAGATATGATACGAAAATGCTTCTGATATGATACTTAGTGCATAAAAGTTTTACCATGGTGCAAAATAGCAAAATATATGCAAATGCATGTGCTCTTTTTGTTAGTGAATTCAGTTTTTCAACCAGAATTGATGAGTCCTCTTTCAAAGCAAACTTTATGCAGTTCATACAAAAACATGCAAAAACATCTTTCTGCTTTCCTTTTTACTTGTATCTAAGGTAATGTAGGAAGTCAGAATGATAAACTACCCAGAAATGACTCAATTTTCAATGATCAGAAGGCTGTGTTCATTGCTTTATAATAGTGATAAATTACATTCGATGCGTATTTTACAAGTAAAGGGCCACATACATATTAATGGGTTTATATGTTAAAAATTATTACAGTTTACTATATATGTAGAAGCATAATTTTGCCAGTAGAATAATCAATTTTTCAGTGGAAAAATTCTACATGTTCTTTTTATTATGTTAATGACTTTATTTGTGAGTATGGAAGCATTTCAATGAGGCTCACCTAATTGCCTCCCTAGTAAATCTCTTCACAAAGAACAAGAAATTCTATACAGTTTACACTTGCGTTTGTGAATAATGATGTGACTTAAGCATATATAAGATATAAGGCTTAGAATCCATGAAAGCCATGAAAGAATTTTTGAAAATTTTTGGACACAAAACATAAAGCTTCGAAGAATCAAAGGATTCAATATGTATTAAAGTTTTGTTGTTCACTTTGCATTCTAACAAGGATAAAGTTTGCTTTGAAGTGCTGGCATTGAATATTGCTGTAATATATGTTTTTCCAAAATGTTCTAGAATAATATGCAGTTTCACCTTTTGGCAGCTTCTGCACACAAGTGACTTGTCTTTGTATTACATGTCAGCACATCAGGGAAGCTGGTGTTTTTCTTGAAGTGTTTAATTTCAATGCAAGTGACATTTGTCTTGCACAGGATTTAGGTGTAAGGTCTCTCTATTGGCAAGCATACTTGGACAGGGAGATGTTTGCCATTCAGGTTCTCACTTGCTTCTGATGGATGACATGCTTCACAACCATACAGGCTTTATTAATGTCTAATAAGTTGTAGCATGAATGAAGGAAACTCAGAGCCAGATCTCTGGTCTGGGAAAGGCTGAGATATCAGAGAGTAAATAGCACAATCAGATCTCACCCAGCTGTCTTCCAGCTTCCTCACCCTCACTCCTCCTGGCTTCTTCTACCTGAATCTGTCTTTCAGACAGTTACCATTGTCTGATTCTGTAGACTGACTGTGGGTAGATCCCTCTGATATCTCAGACTGTTTTTATTAAATTTGAAATATATCCCCACAACAAGTAACAGACAAACTTCTTTGCATATCTGAACTTTTATTTTCTTTCTAGGAAGCAATCTATTATTATACACAACTCCTATTTCCAATTGGTTATAAAAATCTGGGAGACTGTAAACATCCACACTCAAGGAGAAAAATCTGACAGAGCCCATGTTTCTATTCCCATTTAGTAAAGAGTATAACTTCTTTAAGCCTCTGACGAGTCACCGTATACAATGACATTAATACTGCTTATTTTGAAGAATTTTTGTTGAAAATTTCTATAAAGTCCATATGTTAATGTTACTTCAATACTAACATGTCTACCATCTAAAGCAGTCTTAATGGAAACAGGCTTCCCATTTTGTCTCAACAGAAAGAGAACAAATAAATGATCCAATTCAGCATGTCTTCCATGACAGTTTCTCCTACTGTGGCATTTTAATTCTGAATGATGGAGCTGACTGGGCTCTGTCTTGTTTTAATTTCTAGTTTGCCTTTCTGAATGGATTTAAACATCCCAATGAAAGGTTTGGGAATGATACTGTTTATGGTGATGGTGGTGTGTATTATTGGGTCTTGTAACAAGTGATTAAAAAATTCTGTTGTCTTTTTAGAAAAATCTTCCCTTTTATTAGAACTTGGCAAAACACACAAAATATAAAAAAAGAAAACTAACAACTAAAAAGGCCATTAAAAAAAAAGACCTGTTAATTTTCTCAGAAATTTATATTATGTTTTAGTACTTTGACACTGAATATTCCACATAGGAAAACATGAATACCAGGAGAGGATTTTACTTTCTTTGAAAATTTTGCTTATTAAAATAATTTTTTCCTATACTCCCTACTGCTTCCTCTCCTGCCCCTTCTTCCAGTCCTCCCCCAGCCTCCTCCACCTTCTGTTCACTCCCCAGAGAAGGCAAGGAATCCCAAGATAAGTCAATTTGACCTGGCATATCCAGTTGAGGAAGAGCTCAGTCCCTCCCCCAAGTATCAAGGCTGAGAAAGGTGTTTTCCGGCTAGGCCTGGGCTTCCAGGAGCCGGTTCATGGACCAGGATAGATGCTGGTCCGATGGCAAGAGGCTTCAGAAACTGTCCACGCCTTTCTGAATGTAGTTGTCGTCTACACTCAGAATCCATTTCATGAAGGCTCTTCAATGTTATTTCATAGTCTGCAAGCTCTCAAGCATGGAGCAGCCTACTCCATGGGTCTCCCCATCATGATCGGATCCCTCTGCTCATATAATCTCTCCTCCCTCTCTCCAGCTGGACCAGAAACTCAGTCTGGTGTTTAGCTATGGATCTCTGCATCTGCCTCTATCAGATGCTGGATGAAGGTTCTATAATGGCAATTGGGGTGGTCATTCTTATGATCATAGGGAAAGGCCTGTTTAGGCTTCCTCTCCACTATTGCTTGGGGCTCCCTAACACCAGATTTCTTCCTAATCCCACAATGGCCCCCTATCCATTTCTTTGCTCTCCCTCTCTGTGGCTCCCCCCATACATAAGCAGATGAAGAATGGATCTGGGAGAGAAAGATGGGGGGAGCTGGGAGGAGTGGAGGGCGGGAAACTGTAGTGTGGATCTATTGCATGAGAGAAGAACCTATTGCCAATAAAAAAATAACAATATATATCAAAATAAAGAGATACCACTAGAAAGGAAAATAAGATATTTTAAAAATTATTTTAATAATTACTATATTACAACCCCAGTAGAATCATGTTGTCTTAATGCATAGAGGTTAAAAAACAAGGATAGAGTTCTGCAAATTCTGGGTGATCCACCTGTCTTTCTGCATGGAGGCCTTCATCACTATTGTGTGTCATGCAGGCAAGGAGGTGGCATCAGGATACACCCACTTTGGATAATACCAAAGCTTGTTGAATTCCCTACCTCTGTAGAGAGAACATAAAAAGAAAATGTTAGCCTTTGGGTTCCCCAAAGTGTCAGCTTGTGCCTTCCTTCAGTCTCAACAAAACTACCCAGAAGAAAGTATTCATCCTTTACTCTCTATCTATGTGAATCTCATCAAGATGGACATATTTTATTTTCTGTTCTGCTTTTACTGCAATTCACACTGATAATTTTTACATAGGAGCTACACTTGTACCAAAGCTTAAATTCCTCTGGGTTTGAGATTAAGTAAATGCTAAAGGAAATCTATAAAACAAAAGAAAATATTCCTAAGGACCATAAATGCAACCGATTAATTTCCAAACCCTTCAGTTTTACTTGTAAGTTCAGCTTATTCTTATATCTATATGACTCAGCCTATTGTCATGGAGTTCTATTTTATTAGCTCTAGTGCCAGAATGATGATTGCAACATAAAGTATCTTGAAAATGTACACTCTTCCTCTACTTTTAGATCGCTTATTATTTTTGAAAATTTGTTCAGATTATTCAGAAAGTATCCCAAGTCCTGGCTTTTCCTTCATTGAGAGATATTTGGTAGCTAGTCCGTTTTTCCAGAGGTAATCTGCTCAAATATTCTTTTTCTTTATCTTGTACTTAGAATTCTGTATATCCAGTGAATCTACCCTGTTTAAGAAGTACTTCAACACTGTGTAACTATGGAAAGTAGTACCATAATCCTTTGTGTTATTCCTGGGGAATCAATTTTACTATCCGTACTTTCATTTTTAATTACTTTTACTTTTCCTCTTCTATTCTTATTTTCAGGAGGTGTGTTGGGTGGGGGTAGAAGAGTTGGAAAGAAACAAATGACAAACTCTTTGTACACATGTACGGAAATTTAAAGTAGAAAAAGGAACTTGGTAAATATTGATCTTAATGGAAGTTCTTACCACAATAAGGAGCACATCAAACGCATTTCTTATTTTGTTAATATTTTCAAAACATATTTTGCTGTTTTCTTTTCTTTTTTCTACCTAGATTTTTTTTTGTATTTTCTCTCTTTTTTTTTTAGTTGTTTGAGACTTTGACACACTGTTTCCATCACGTCCCTCTCTCTGAACTTCTTTCATATCCGACCCACGTTCTCCTAAATACCCCCATAATGTCTCTGTTTCTTTACACCTAAATGTCCGGTGTTTGTTCTATGCTGTTAACTTTGTGATTTTTCCCTTATTTCTTCCTTTCTTCACTCACTTCCTTCTTCTACCTTCATTCCTTCATATCTTGCTTTTTCTCTGCTTTACTTATATCTTCCCTCAGCCCTATTCATGAGAGGTAGACACTCTATCACAGGAAGTAACTAAGGCAGTCTGTTATATATCTGACACCCTTACTGAGGTGTTAATATGTCCTATTGATATTGAATTTCCATAATGTTTTTCCAATATCTATCTAAACCTTGGATCTCATTTTATGTTTTAAAAATATTGTCTTGAATTTATCTTAATTTTTTATACTCATGTATGTTGTTATCATATTAAGTTATCATCATGTATCATTCAACTATTAGTCCCTTAATACATCTAAATAATTCCTATCTTTAACATCAGGAAGATTTATTAAGTATTCTTAAAGGCAAACCTTCTCATTAATCTCATTTTTTCTGAATCTGTTCCTATAGTCAGGAAATAAAATTGTGAATTCCATAAATATACTTATACATACAGATTTTTTAATTTTGAAAAAGAATAGTTGCTTTATATTTTTGGAATCAGTATCTTTGAGAGCCTCAGTAGGCTGTGAACTTTGTAGGTGAGGGTGCTCTTTTATTCTTGATTCTCATGTCTTTAATTCTGTTAAAGTTTCAATGAAAATGGCCCTCAGGGACTCACAGGGAGTGACATTATTGGAGCTGTGGCCTTGTTGCAATAAATATGGTCCTGGAGATGGGCTTTGAGGTATCAGAAGCACAAGAAATGCCCAGCATCACTCTTTCTTCCATTGCCTGCTGATCCAGATACAGAACTTTTACCTCACTCTCCAGCACCAAGTCTGTGCTTCCTACCATGATGATACTGGATTACACCTCTGAAACAGTGAGTCAGACCCTTATAAATTTTTTCCTCTATAAAAGTCACTATGGATATAGTGTTTCAACCCTAAGACAACTTCTGAATTCTGGGCTTATAGGTGAATATCTCAGCACATGACTCATCAGTTCTACGGCCAGGTTTTTGCTACAGTTTCAATAACTGAATCTGTATTATTATTATTATTATTATTATTATTATTATTATTATTAAAGTAAGGAATGTCTCACCATCATACTTATAATAGATATTCCAGTTAATAAAAACACAAGAAGGTTTATCTTTATTCTGTTATAAACTCACATGTTTTTGCTTACAAGGCCAAATATTTCTTATAATTTCATTAAAAATCTCCATTTATTTCTCTTTTGATGTTTTTTTTTACTTCTTTCGAAAAATATTTTCAACATCTGTAAAGAACATTTCATAAACTATAAAAACCAATTACTTTCATTTATCAAAGAAAATTCAGAACTTAAAGATGAAGTGACAAATCATCTTGTAAGAAAGATTACAGTTATCTAAAGAAAGCAAACTGATAAAAGACACATCTGGATGACTATAATTAAGCAATGGGTAGATAGGTAGATAGATGGATAGACAGTAGGTATACAAAATATACATGATAGATTGCATAGATAGAAAGATGATATATATGTAACAGAAAATGGACTGATAGGTTGATGGTAGATATAATTTAGATGAGAAGTAGATAATGAATAAATAATATATGAAAGGTTTAGATAAGAGAAGGCATAAGTATTAGCATTCAGTTCGGTGTAGAAAAATTAAACTTGATGATTTGTGTTATGATATTTGCTTTGTGCCATAGTTTTCAATCTTTTTATTGTGCAGGAATATTCAGCAAAGAATGTAAAACATAAGTGATAATTGATATATGATCGGCAAGGCCACTGGAATCACAATAGATAAAAATCACTTTATAATATAACTAAAATGTATTTTATTTTGTTCATATTGGAAAGCCAAACACTTACAAAAGGAGCCTGGCTATAATCACCCAACTAATGCAATTCGATGCATTTTGCTCTTAATAATCATTCAGTTCAATTGAACATGAAGTAATTGCATACATTTCTGCTGTTACCTCTGCCACCATGTAACCTCATTAAAACTAACTCCATAACAATTCTTGCACTAATGTGTTCCAAAATATCTCCCCCAACACACAACTGAAGCAAAATTGAAATGAGACTGCAGAATAATTAAGGAACATAAAACTAGGCTATGGGTCACCTATAAGGCAGGGAATGGTATCTTCAGGCCTGTGCTGATTTTTGATTAATTATACAACTAATTTCTTACCTCTTTCATGCTATAACTTCCCAGTCCTGCCTGAAAAAAAGAGAGACATCACCAAAACACTTAATGCATATATATTGGAAATGAAGCCACTATGAATTTTTGTGGTGGATAAGAATGCAGGCAAATGGAATCAGCATTAAAAAGAGTTTATTCTGTCTTAAGGTTTTTTTTTTTTTTTTTTGAAAGTCATAGAGAATGTAGCAGGCTTAGCAAAGTAACAATATTAAAAATGCACAAGAAAAATTAAACTATTAGAAATTTGTTTCAGCAGAGAATTAGAGACAGAGTTTGGTAGGTAGGCATGTTTATTTCTCAGGCATGAGTCCCTGAATTAGGATCCCAGAATCCTAGTAAATGACAATGGCCGTGCACAATACTGTAGTTCTAGTATTGGGGGTGGGGTGGAATACATCTACTTCAGAAACTTGTTGTCTACCACTATAATCTACGTTTCACGAATAATTCTCTCTCAGGATAGTAAGGAAAAAAATGGGAAAGCTATACACTGGATTCCTCCTATGGCTTTTATAAATTCTCCTGAGTTAGCAGACCTATTCACACATACTGTGTGTGTGTGTGTGTGTGTTTGTGTGTGTGTGTGTGTGTGTGTGTGCATGTGCGTGTGCAAACACACAAATACCTGTTAGTGTTTATACATATTTTAGAATCAACATCTTTCCTTCATTACTTTTATCGTTCTATTTTTATATGGTTGAAGTGTATAATTTAAGAAGGCTCATTATCATTATGTTTTCCTATTTATCTTTCTCATACAATATAAATGTCATCTAGTTATGGAAACCGAAAGTCTATATTACTCATTTATCCATCCGTAATTGAATCAGAGAAGGTAGTTAAGACAGAATGGTTTACGTGAACAACATGGATAACAAGACGTTGAAATGGACAGGACAAAATGACTGGACAGAAAAGAAGGAAAGCAAAGGATGAAAAAGAGGCTTTGTCAATGGACACATTATTATTTAAACATTGGCCTAAAATTCACTATCATAGTTAAAATATACATGCTCTTCTGCTGATAAAGAATCCCTGATCTAAAATGGAATTACATTATCTAATACTATCTGATACATTACTACAAATTCCTTAATTTAAATTTCCAATCAAATACACAGTATGGTAGGCTATTAAAAGGTTCTAAAATAATTTATTAAAGAGCACATTATCATGTATGAGGAGTATGCACAAAATTAAAATAATTACAATAAATATATAAGATCATCTGAGATGTGTATGAAAAGTGAGGGTCTACAGAGGGAGGCATTGCCACTGATGCCACTTTGCATGACCTGCCTTATGTTCACACTTGCACTTTCCTTAGAGTGGTTTTGAGTGCATATGACTGAGTTATGTAACCACTTATCTTCATACATTTGGTATTGTAATTAAAATGCTCACTATCTTGCAGTGTATACCTTGTCCCAAGACAATAAGAGTTTAGTGGCTATGGAAGGAAGTTATAATTTGGAAGGTTAGAGCTCTACCACATCACTGCATTGGAATGCAGCTGGTAAAAGGCAATAGAAATCTGCTTAAGTCTCAATTGCTAGATTTTAATTGCATGAGAAAATCTATTTCTTGAAGTAGAAGCCTCAAATGCCAGCAAGACTCTCACACACACTAGATAGAAACATTTAGTCCCCACCATGTCCCATGTTGATATTTTAAAAGTTAAGATAATTTATGTAGTACTATTTGGTATGGCAAAGAACAGTGAATTAGTATATTTTAGTGGGATAATGTCAGAAATGCAATAATGTCAGGATTAAAATTCACTCACATTATTTTTGGAGACAAAGGTTTCTAAAGGTATATTTCTATCCTACAGACACAATTCATTCTTGCTATCATGGGTCACCCTTTGAGTAAGCTTATTTCTCTTCCTCTAAAACTTCAAAGAATTCCAAGCATTTTCCAAAGCAAAAAAAAAAAATGCTTATAATAGTTGAGGAATCTTGAAACTCATTCCAAAAGAAGGTAGTAAAAATAAAAGAACACAAGGTCAAGAGTTTACTGTGATGTTCCACAGTCCATTAGGGCAGATGCTATGTTTTCACTTAAATACTCAGGACTGTGGCTTTTATTTGCCAAAACTCCCTGGTGCCTGTGGTGATTACTGGTCATGAAACAGTGGTTTTCTTTATTGGAAATAGAAATCAGACTACATCAGTGTTCTCTCTTCAATTTGATCTTTGAAAGTTAAGTTACCAAAGAATGTATACTATTTTAGTTTTGAGGGTGAAAAGGCTTAATAAAAAGATTAGAATTATTTTAAGAAGATAAAAATCCTATTATCTATTGTGTTGTTACTGAAATACACTTTAATATCCATTTAGCATTAAAAATAAACCATAGGACACTATATCCCCCTCTTTGCACTCAAATTATCAAAAATATACTATACAGTTTTTAAGAGTCAAGTAAAAATGTAAAATAAATATTTACTGGTCAAATCTATTTCTATTTTATTTTTTAACTATTATGGTAAAATAGAGGGTCTGGGAGGCTAGGAGAAAACACATATATGACCTACAGATTATTATTTAGTTGTAAAAATTTAAACTATGTAGTATTTTCTTTATGAAAAGATAAATAAGTACTCATATTTCAGATAATTATACAATGGAAGAAGTGGATTTTGTCATTGCAGTAGAATATATTTCTTAGTTTTAATTGTTGACTTGACTGAGCCTAGAATCACTCGGGAAGAGGTGACCAATGGACATGGCTGGGAGGGCATTTCTACAGTTAGTTATTGTGTGAAAGGCCAACCCAATATTAAGGGCACCATACCATAGCCAGAGTCTAAGCTGTCATGCATTTAAATAATGGAGTTGGGCATAAGCAAGGATGTGGGTGTGAATGCATCAGCTATGAGTATGATATGACTTTCCCCCCGTGATGAAGTATGTGCTAGAATAAACGACTTCTCACCTCAGTTGCTTTTTGTCAGAGTGTTTTATCATAGCAAGAAAAATGATCAAATAACTTCAGGAAACTCTGCTCACTAAACATGGACTAAATCACTCAAAGAATTATTTTGTCAATAATGTGACCCATAGGAGCACAGGCAAAATTAAAAATATCCATTGCTTAAGAAAAAATAAAAAAGTGGGTCTCTATTTACATTTCATGGGACATAATTTTTAAATATTTGGATATTTTCAAATCATAGAGTTGATTTATTATTTATGGTAAATCCCTGGGAAAATGCTAGAATTCATTATAATACGATGATCCATAACTGACCCTAGTATGTAAAAGCATGGGATAGCCACAGGGGAAAGACAGATCAAACAGGTGATGAGAGGGTTTGGTTTTTAGGTCACATACAATCAGTTCAACATTTAGGGTAAGAGAAAACTGACAAAGGAGTTCAGGAATATGACCAAGAGCTTCTTTTAGTATATCAGCTTAATAAATATAAAATTCAGTAATCCTTATGGAGTTGGTGCTTTTTTATTGAAGATGCCAATGTCAGTGCAGTGTCAGTTGCAGATGAAGACAGGAATACCTTTTATCTGAGATCTTCGCGGTTGATACATTGTCATAGGAACAGTGCTTTTTTAAGTACATCTAGTTGGTTTACCAAGATAAACAGCAAAGGGAAATAGGCCCTAAGCCAGACAGAAGGAGGTGCCTTCCATGCAGCAAGCAGCATCCATCCCCTGCTCATATGCCCACACACCTTTGTTGCTGCCATGATAGTGGCTGGGGAACCTGCTTTTGCAGCCCTCATATTTGTGTTCACTCTCCCTGGACCTTGCTCAGCACTATCCCTGGTTCTGCTTGATACATTGGTCACCCTCTGTAAAGCTGTATTTTTCTTAACATTTTAAGAACTGTAGAAGCTTACATTAGGTGTGGTTGCAGCCTCTACCTGCTTGCTTTGGCTAATTGGAGTAACACCTACAATATCTGCTGGCCAAACATCACTATTATATTCAGACAGAGGTAAGGAATAAAACAACTCTTCAAGGCAGGTTTTTTTATCTACCATGGCAGCCAACACAACCTATTGAGAATTTAGATTTTTTTTTCCTGCTACAATTGAGGGAACATTGCATAATTATGCCTTTGAGAGCTTCATGCTCACATTCTTGTTACTTCTCTGTTTGATTCTACATTTTTATCACAAAAAGATAGTCTGATAAATATGAGACACTGACAGAGACCTTGCAGACTAAAAATAATAAATTACTTTCTGAAATGCATAACATGGAATCTGTCACTGATAAATTGACATGCAAAATTAATTTTGTGGAAACTGGTTATGACAAACTTTTAGATAGATCCTCATTTTTGGACACAAATATTAGGTCTATAGTGGAGAAATGTAAATCTGTAAGACTATATGATAATAATAAAACTAGGAAACATTAATTCAATAGAATCATTAGTAATATACAATATACAGGAGATTAAGATCTTAGAGAAATCAATGGTTTCTAAATTTCAACAATAGGAAAATTGTTTTTGCTGTAATTGTGATGGATGTTAAAGCATGATCAACTCAGATTAGTTCACAACAACCATCACCAGTATCTTAGGGAGCTGGAGATGACTGACTTACCCAAAGCTGTAAATATACGGAATTTTCTTTTGTCCCTTCTATGATCTATCCTTACTATTTAGAAAAGGCAAATGAATGATAAATTTCAAGAAGGTTTGGAGAATATAGTTCTCCAGTTATTATTATGTATGGAACCCATACATATAAGAGATGTAAGAGCCATCAAGGAGGCCATAAAGGTACATGGAATTCATTCCATATATGTTAAACAAATGCTAAAGTTATGGTCTAGAAAAAGGAGAATCCCACCTAGTAATTGGATGGAGCTAATGGCTGCTTTCTTAGATTACAGTCAACATTTACAATGGAGAAATTGGCTGAGAGAAGAGCTAAGGCCATTAAACAAAATAAGATTAGAGACTTTAACATTTCTCAAGATCATATTCTTGGTGAGGAATAATTTGCTGATGTAAAGATTCAGCCTACGTTTGATAAACATACATTACTGTTATATTGTACTGTCATTTTGAATGTTTGGGAAAAGATTCTTGAACCAAGACAGAAAATTAAGGTTGGGTAAGGTATAAAAGAACCTCATACTGACTTTCTGCAGAGATTAACTAAGATAACACACAGAACCGTGTCAGGCCCAGACATTAGGAAGCAACTAATTTTCTCTTTGGCTTTTGACCATGCTAATTTAGAATGTGAATAGATACTTATACCACTAAAATTCAAATCAGTTCCCCCAGAGGAATTGATTCAATATTCAATCAATGCTAATTCTCTTAATTATAATGACTTTTGGTTAGGTTCAATCATTTCTAATGTTGGGGGAAAAAGTCAAGCTATCAAATATTTTGGTTGTGGTAAACCAGGACATATAAAAAGGAATTGTACACAAGGCACTCCTAGAATTAATGTCTCTTCTGGAAATGACCCAACCAGAATAGCCTTACCCCCTGGATTATGCAGACAACATAGCAAGGGCTGACATTAGATCAATGAATGTAGGTCTAGAAAGGACAAACAAGGTAACCCTATACTCTCCTCTCAGTGCCTCTTACAAGAGGCCCCCAAAGCACAGGTCTCAAGTTCAAAAATGGTTCAATCGTATCCAGTCACAGTAGAGGAACAGATTCCTCAGGATGATTAAAAAATCCAGTGCCTAATATTTACAATGTACCAGAACATAATTCCACAGCATAAGAGTGTTTAGTGGAGTCATTTATGCGTTCCTCATTTTTATGGTTTTCTGTGGAAGTATATTCTGTTGTGTTGTAAATATTTGTCCCTCCTTCAAGTTTAGTGAAAAGCTGATTGGCCAGGGGCAGACAGGACATGTGAGTAGGGCCACCAGACTAAGAAAACTCTGAGAGGAGGAAGAGCAGAGCAGAGACACCAGAGAGATACCAGTGAGACACAGAGGAAAGAAGATGAAATATTGCTGAGAAAAAATACAATCCACATGGCTGAACAAGATGAGAAGCAAGAACTAGCAATATTCCAGAGCCATAGGCTGATCAGCATAAAATTAATATAAGCTTCTGTCTGTTTTTGTGGGACAGTTGGTCAGAACCTCAGGGGTAGACCAGAAAGACAGGGCCACAAACTTAATACTACAATTGTTTGCTATACTATTGTAATATATTTGTATATTGAAGTTGAACAGCAGGTCTTTGGAACCAATATTCAATTTTATTTGCCCTTCCCTGTTTGTGCTGACCACCAGTAGACGGTGATCCACCATCATGCAGAAGGGCTTTACCTATTGATTTTGACACCCTTGAAAAGCTACTCAGGAGACAACATTTCATAATGTTTGATACAATTCAAGGAAATGATACCATAACAAAGACGGCATTATCTCTGAGTCCTAACAGCTTTTGCCCTACCCTTTCTCACTGATGCCCAGGAAGTTGTTAAGAACTAAGTCTCTATATGCTCAGAATAGACAGAGTGAGGTATAACTAACTCTTCCTCTCCAGTGAAAGCCTAAAATTAAAAGCCTTATAACCCTAAGCCAGAAGTCACCTTTCATGCTTGCTCAACAGTGATAGGAGATGACACAAGAATTCTGTCACTAAACAAAAGCCTCAGGGCTCTTCCTCAAATTTTGTGTATCGTATTAGAAATAGATTTAGTTCCATGTAACTAAAATATAGACAGAAATTGGTGGTCCAACTTTTCCAAATTCTTTTTCCCCAATATGGCACTTAACATACAGGCTGCCTGGTTAGTTGATGGACCGACACAAGCATAAGTATGAGTTTTTATGTACCTGTGAGTTTGGCTGTGATTAATCTGTAATATTGGGCATTTAAAACAGATAACAATGGGAAATGTCAATTCATGACAGTAATTTATAAAATACATCTTCTGGATCAATATAGTTCCATGGTAAGAAACAGAATTATTGATCCATCAAATGTGATCTTTTCGATATCATTTACAAGAATATGAAGCATTTCACATGAAAGGATCAGTGGGAGCCAGTCAGAGGGCAAGAAGTGAGAGGCATTTATGTCCCTGCACTGTGTGAACTTACTAACTCCTACCATTGCCTAGGGTGTTCTACACAATTGCCTGCTATGTTAATGAGATTTGGTTAGTTAAGCCCTTTTTCCTCTGGTCCCCTCTTATTATAAAAACAGCTCACCACTTCAGTATAATACTCCTGAAAACTTATCAGTTATCCAGAAAGAAGAGCAACCAGACCCAGACTGGCCTTACTAGCATTATGTCAACAAAGATGTTGTTTATATGAGAAAACTCATGCTGTCAAGGACACTGTAACACTGTAACATACAAGCTTATCTTGTGAAATGTTTGGGAAGCTTTTAAACTAGTCAAGAATTCTGTAGGCAAGAGCAAGTGCTTGTGATCCTGTGACAGGACATTGTTGGAGATTTAAAAAGCTGTTCTGAGTATACTAAAGCCTCACACGTTCACCCCAAGGGTAAAATTCCTCTCTAAAATCCATCTGTAGCAAACTTTATAGTATCAAATACCTCAATGAAAGCCAATCATTTTCATTGAAGGCTATAGGAAATTTAACAGGGATATACATGATAAATCCAAACAGCACAGCAAAGTACCCACACTGCCCAACTTGTACTGGGGAGCTTACATGTATTCAGGAGAGTTTAAATAGTTCTGCATTTTATCTGTGTATCACTTGTAGAAGTGACCTTAGAAGTGAGTTAGGATGTATGACCACAATTGATAGATTATTTAGTAGTTTCAACATCACTTAAAGAGCAGGAGCCTTATGTAAGGCAATTATTATCTTCTTGAGCAATAGATGGTCAGTTGTAGACTGAGAACCTTATTTAAATCACTGCAATTATATTGAGATATACAGGTGACAGTAAGCCTGCTAATCTTTGCATATTTGGACACTCAAGATCTTTGACAATACACTGTAGTTAGAAATAAAAATGAGCAAACACTGCCAAAAGTGTCTTTTGCTCACCTCATTATATAGTGCTTTTTTGTGTGCCTCCCTTGGGCATAAGATAAATGAGACATGGGTCTAAAATCATTGGTGTAGATTAATGCTATTGAGTGTTTGACCTCTCAATGGCAAATATCAACACTAAGTTCTACATATGTTGTCAAGCACCAGGATTTATATGCACCAATGTCTAGAGAAAACTTGAATTCATTGCATGCTATCAACCTACAAGAGGAAATACCAGATGATTACAGAATCTCCACCACAGCCCAATCTTCAGTGTATTAGTTACGTTTTTTTTTTCTTTTCATGTTGATGAAACCCCATGATCAAAAGCAACTTACAGACTGAACTCTTTATTTTTGACTTAAGTTTTAGAAGGATAAGGGTCCATCATGGCAGTCAATTGTGTCAGCAAGTATCAGGATCAGAGAGAGCACATCTCAGCTCAGAATGGAGCAAAGAAAGCATAGGAGGTCAAAGAGTTTATAAACTCTCAAAGTCTAACCATAGTAATGCACTGCTCTCATCAATTCTGAATCTCCTAACGGTTCTATCGTGCCCCTAAAGAGTATTACATTACCATGGACCAAGTGTCTAAATATATGCGAAACCGTAAGTAGGCCTATCAAAAAATCACCAGACACAGGCACTCTGTGGAAAAAAAATTAATTTAAAAAAATGTCAGCAGCTTTAAAAATTCAGTAGTGGACATCACTGGGATGAAGAGGCTTCCTGGGTTTTACATAGTGAATACTAGGAAGTGGGGAGGGAGATGTTCTGAAGCTGGAATCGCCAGGTGCTACCGTGGTGGCTTCTCAGATAGATGGGTTGCTGTCAGGTTAGCTATGCGCAGCCAGCCATGAAGGGCTACTGAGAAATGCTTTAGGTATCGATTTCTTTTTCTTACATAAAATGTAAGATATTTACTACTATCCTTCCTCCTTACCCTCCTCCCAGACTTCCCTCAGCCTCTCCCATCCGATGCCCCTATCCATTCCCCCAAAGGGCAAAGAATCTAGAGGTGAGTTATTTCAGCCTGGCATGTCCATTTGAGGTAGGTCAGAATCCCTCTTACCAGTATCAAGGCTGAGTTAAGTGTTCCTATGTAGGGAATGAGCACTTTGGTGCACCAGGAGGAATAAACTCTGGTCCCACTGCAAGAAGCTCAACTAACTACCCATACGATCATTAGACTGTCATCTACATTTGAAGAGTTTGGTTCCCTTCCATGAAGGTTCCTCAGCTGTCATTTCAGAGTTTATGAGCTTCCACTGGCTCAGGACAACAGTCTATATGGGTCTCTTCCTCATGATCCTGATCCCTTTACACAAATACTCTCTTTTCTCTCTCTGCAAGGGGACTGAGAGCTTGACCTGGTGCTTAACTCTTAACCTCTGCTTCTGCATCTATTTATTGCTAATAGAGGTTCTATAATGACAATTGGGGTGATCATTCCTTTGATAATATGGATGTCCTGTTTTGGCACCATCTCCACTATGAGTTATAGTCTTAGCTTGGAGGTTTCCTTAGCACCGGGTTTCATTCTAGCCCCGCAATGGCTCTCTCTCTATCAAGACATTCATTTCTTTGTCCTCCTTCTCTGTTGCTCCTTCCACTTAGCCATTTTTTCTCTCATAACTTGTTCCCATATCCCCTTGATCACTCCCAGTTATGACCCCAATTTACTCAGGATATCTCTATTTCCCTTTCCTACAAGGAATCCATGGATGTTTCTTTTAAGCTCCTATTTCCTAGCTGCTAGGAGATTCTGGATTTTGGCCTGATTATTTTTACTTCATGTCTAAAATTCACTTATGAATGAGTACATACCGTGTCTATATTTCTGGGTCTGGGTTACCTTACTTAGGATGATACTCTCCAGATTCATCCATTTGCCTACAAGAACACAGTTGTGCTGATGTTCTTGAGGTACAAATGTGCATCCTTTGGGCATAAGTCCCATAGTGGTATTGCTGGATAATTGGGTAGATTAATTCTAAGTTTTCTTAAGAGCCACCATACTAATTTCCAAATTGGATTTGCAATAAATTTTCATGAGGGAGATTGGTTTGTAATTCTCTTTATCTGTCACATCATTGTGTGACTTAGGAATCAGGATGATTGTAGCCTCATAAAAAAGAGTTTGGCAATGTTCCTTCAATTTCTGCCTTCATTAGCAGCATGAACAGATTGTAAATATTCAACTACATATACCATCATCAGTTCAATGAAAGCCTCTAATAGTGTGCAAATCACGTCAATATTGGCTAATGACTCATAGACACACCCAGAAAATCTGTATATCCCCTCCAAACATGCTATTATTTTTTTTGCTCTTGTTTGTAATGTAACCCTCATACAAACTTCTCTACTCTTCTCACTAACTACATTCATCACTCATAATGTGTGGGCACTAAAGTTTATGAAATTTGATTTCTAGTTTAGAATTTTAATGCTAAAGAATTTTAACATAACAATCACAATGAATATGCCTGGAACAATCTTTTTACACAGTTGTGTGTATTACTTTCATTGGTTAATAAAGAGCTGACTGGCCTCTAGCTGTGCACCAAGAGATTGGGTGGGAGATCCAGACTAGAAGGATGCTGGAAAGAATGGAGAAGTCATGAGCCAGATTCAGAGAAAGCAGGACTTGGAGAAAATGAGGTAATAAGCCATTAGCCATGTGGTAGAACTTAGATAAAAAAGATTGGTTAATTCAAGTAATTAGAGATAGATAGTAACAAGTCTAAGCTATCAGCCAAAAAAGATTGGTTAATTCAAGTAATTAGAGATAGATAGTAACAAGTCTAAGCTATCAGCCAAATATTTATAAGTAATATTAAGTTACTATATGGTTATTTGGGAGCTTGCTATCATTACTAGTAAAACACTCTGCCTAGATGAATCTGCATAGTTTTTTTTTTTTTAATAAACTAAACATTTTATGAATTTCAAATGCTGGTAACATTTTTAAGCAAGGAAAAACTGGATCTGAAATGAGCCAGTGGATGGGTGATTATGATCAAACCCATTATACTAAATTCTACAAGAATATATAAAAGTCACAAAAATATTGATTTCTATATTTGTTAATTTATTTATTGTATTCTTTATTGTGGCTCTTAGAGAAACATTGATTTATAATTACATTGACCATTTATTCAAATGACAATCATACAGTGCCCTCTATTCAGAATAACAACAGTGTTAGGTCAGTCTCCCACTCCATGTGATGTAAAGGAAATGTTACTCTATATACTGATTACTGAAACTTTATCCATCAAGAGGTTCTCAAAAATTTTATTTTGGATGAATTTATCTAAAACCAGGAAAATTTAGTTTGCTTCTCTGTGATTTTACATGTTCTATTAGTGACTCTAAAGCTATCAAGTATCTTTCCATTTACACCTGCAGAAGTGTGAGAAAGAATAGACAATGATATGAGGAAGACAAAGAGAATAGGTAACATCCTATCCCCAACACTTGTCTGGGAAATGTCTCTCTTCTGGCATGACTTCTGGGATATGTATTTACACTGTGGAGATACATGTTGCTGTGACTGTTTTAATAGAGAAGGCAGCTGGCCAAAAGCTAAATAGTGTAAAGTTATGTGGGAGAGCTGACATGAGAATGCTGGCAAGAAGAGCAGAGCTGGGGAGTCTTGAGAGCAGTAAGATGGGTATACCGTACTGAGAATATGTGCCAAACCACGTGACAAAGCATAGATAAAAAATTGACTTTATTGTATGAGTTCTATAGTAACAAGCCTGAGATGTTGGTCAGGCATGTATAATTAATATTAAGTCTCTGTGACATTACTAGGGAGTGGCTTGTGGGATAAAATCTTCTGTCTACAAACAGTGCCAAAATATTTGGCAATTACGTTCACACAAAACATGAAAGAGTTTTGAAAGGGTTCTAGATAAACAGAAAGAGAATCATGCTGGCTGTGATGGAGAGATAAATTTCCCAGCCACTGCCTATGGACGGGCTGCCAGTCTGAGCCCCGCCTGCATCCCAGTCTCTCAGCCAGGCAACGGTACAAAAAAGCCTCTTCTGGTAGCTGCCTGCAAGAAGGATAGAGCCAGCCGCCAAAACAGAGGTAGAGGTCCTAGCCATGTTTATTAGTAATTTATCATCTCATATAGTCAGAAAAAAATACATAGATAGTCAGCAAAGAAAGACTAAAATGAAAAAAAAAAACCCTTCAAAAAAAAAAAAACCCTTCACTGTGTGTTTAAAAATATATGTAGGCTTGGTAGAAAAAAGAATGGGCATCTAAAAATAGTTTATAAAGTCCTTGAAATGGTATAAAATAATATAAAAGAAAAAGCCACAAAGAAGTTTAGAAATACAAAGAGAGTCTGGATCCTGTATGTTACTGTGTTGTCTCTAAAGCTTTTGGTTGCTAAGAGACAATATGTTATAAAAACTACTATATTAAGCCAAGCTATATATTTAAAAAATATCTTGACTTCAAAAGGAGAGGTTATGCTTTATTTCCATAGAAAATGAAAATATATAGTCATTCTAGGCTAAACTTTGTGGAGATTCTCTCAGTAGGACCAGACTATGTTCACGGTTCATGAACTGACCACTCAGAATCCATTCCCTACAGAGGAACACCTAACCCAGTTCTAATACTGAGCTGAAGGACTCAGACCTACCTCAACTGGACATGCCAGACTGAACTGACCCACCTTGGGACACCTTGTTCCCCTTGGGGAATGCATGGGGGGATGGGAGGGGAAGGCTGAGGGAGGACTGGGAGGGACTGGGAGGGACTGGGAGGGACTGGGAGAAGGAAAGGGAGCAGGAACAGTGGTTTATATGAAAAACTTTTTTAAATTAAAAAAAAAGAGAAAATCAGATTCGACTGTGAAAGAGCTGCTGAAATCCTGGCTATAGACAATATAATATAAATGTAAAAGAACTACAAAACATGTAATGTATCCTTTACTTGTTCAAACACACACAAAAAAATCATCTTTAACTGGCTTGTGTACACCATATAGTTTGTACTTATAATTCAGAACAGTTTGAAGGCTGCTGGCTGGGATGATTCAGCATCACAAACTACTCCAGTGAAGACTTAACAATGATCCTAATATTCTCAAGGTTTCCCCAAAGATAACAAAAACAATAGAAATTAGCCTAGAAACCAATGCTTGCATCCCCCAAAAGATTGTTATATATATTTATTATCATTCAAGAGGACTTGGTTACAAGTTTTTACTGGTTATAGTTAGAAAAAGGCTAGGCAAAGCAGGCAAACTCAAAGATCTTTCTATAAGAAAAAAGAGGATATAGGGGAATATAACATAAAAGTGGTGAGATAAAAGGGTGCATCATTTACTCTATTTTAATCCAAAACAACTATTAATTTAAAAATATTTTACATTGGTCTAGATTTGGATTCATTCATTCAAATTTAAAGGGAATTTTGTTATACTATATGTAGGTTTCTACCTTTGTTTAGGGTATTGTGTTTATGCATCTCATTTAAAGATGTAATGTTTAATTAAGGAATACAGATTAATAGTCATCTATAATAGTGAAACTTATACTCATGTTTGGTATGCTTTCAAGATCATGCATAGATTATATTTAGATAAAGTCTTCAAACACTTCAAAGTTCAACAGAACATGTCATTTAATATGCTTAATAACATAAAACTTCAAGAGAGTGAAACACATCTTTTAACATTACCAGTTTACTTCAAAGAACATGATAGAGCAGTTTTTGAATTATAAGTACAAAATATCTTGCTGTGGGATATCTTGCTATATGCCATAAATATGTATTGCTCCCATTGGTTGATAAATAAAGATGCTTCGACCCATGACAGACAGGATAAAGCTAGGCAGGCTACCAAAACAGAGATACAAGATAGGAAAAGTGGAGTCTGGCAGAGGCCAGCCAGCCACCCAAGGAGCAATGTGCCAGAAAACTGGTAATGCCATAGCCAAGTGACAATACATTGATTAATAGAAATGGGTTAATTTAAGTTGTAAGAGCTAGTTAGTACTAAGTGTAAGCAATAGGCCAAACAGTTTTGTAATTAAAATTAAGCTTCTTGTGGTTATTAGAAAGTAGCCTCAGAACTGGGTGGAATAAAATATCCTCTGTTTAAAGAAACACCTTATGAGGTTTGCTTTCTTTATTGTAAATGCTATCCATTTGAGCAAGGAAACTGACCTTGTCTCACTTGGTCCCAACTGAACTAGCAGCTCACAAAGGAAGCAACTGCCTAACACTGAGCAAGTCAATGAAAGACAGTTCTTCAAAATTCCTCGGTATCAGAAATGTCTGTGAGATATCCCAGGTCTGGTATCAGGCCTGGGCTATTGGCCTATAATTTATAGTTAATTTTAAGACTCTGTGTGATTATTTGTGTATGACTTGTGAGACAAAATCTGCCTACAAGCACCAATGTCTAATAACAATGCTATGATGCATAGCTGCCTTTCTATGCACCTCAAATTGACTTGTCTTTTTGATACTTTTTTTAGCTTTGAAGCAAAATATTGACTTATACTTTCTCATGCATATTTGATATTTTGAAAAATTAAAACTCTCCAACCTATTTCCTTTATCCTTTTAAGTCTCTTATACTCCAGCTATGTACTCTAAAACTCTCCTGTACTCCAGCTATGTACTCTAAGACTGTTTTGATGTGTTAGTGGAAGTCTCATGGCACAATACTGGGAGAGACACCAATATACACAAAGAATAGAAGTTGCAATCCTGACATATTTCTGGATCATTATTTATTAACAAGAGACTATAAACCTCATAGTTGTGATATGAAGCTGCAAGTCAATGTATCCTCACTTCGATTTGCCCTAAGCATATTATACAAATGTTTACCGTATGGCCACGTTGCATTTCTATATACACTCCACCTAAGTGTGTGAACTTTTAGTGAACAAGAGGAATCATGTAGAAAGTTCAGCTTCATTTACTTCTCAGAAACATTATCCCGCACGAAATGCATGGGACCACACGTGTGAGATCAACTTGATGCTCATTCTACGTGCAGGTCCACATGAGACCATGTGTCTCCCTTGAGAAAGAAATAATTTTTGAAGCACAGACCTTTCTAATGTGGTGTTCTTTTGCCTTTATACTTTTTACAGCTTTCCTCTCATGATTGATTTGTAGTTGTTCTTTTACACATGATGTTAGGATAATGGTCAGTTTTGCACAGAAACACACAGTGACTTCTCTGAGGACATGGCTTCTATTAAATGCCTTCATTTAAATTATCTACCACAGAAACAAGATTTATGTTAAACCCGAGTATCTACTACAGTGTAAAGTAGTAAAATCTTACATTTGAACATCAATGGTGTAAAGAATTAAAAGCAGTAACACCAAGACCTCATCTCAAAGATGAATTAGGAAAAAAAATTTGGCACCAGAAATAAACATGCTTTATATGCCTTGAGAAAGAATGTCTACATAATGACTCCTTCCCAGGATGAAGATGGTGAGGATGTGTTCTGAGTCTGTCTATGGCTTTAGACAAAGATCACCTACCTGTTCCTGACTATTTGCCCCTTCAGGAAAAAGAGACAGAAGGAATCTTTTGACCCACATCAAACCAGGCCAAAGCTGCAGCAGACATGTGTGTTTCAAAACAGAAAACTTTAACAAAAGCCTCTGGCCAAGAGATGATCTAGCAGTCGAGGTCTTAAATACAATGGGATCCACAAGGGTTAGCTAATGCAGGCCGAGGGCCAGCTCAGGGCTCTCTGTTACATGCCAACAACAAAGGTTTTATTCTCTAAGTGATATCTGTGCATCTCATCTTGGGTTGACTGCCATTGTCACCCTGGATCCTGACAGAGTGGCTGCTGCACTGTCTGTTGCTCCCCACTGCAAGAGAAGGAAGAAAGACATAGAGCTTTGAACTTTGCCCCTCTGAAGTATACATCTCCTCAACATCTGTCAGTCAAAGCAAGTCTCAAAGCCACTTCAAAGTTCAATGAGGCATCCTTCTAGCACAGGCAGAGACACTGTGGGACAGGAATCTGAACATCTGGTAAAAAGAGTAATGGAACCTACCTCCCTAATGAACTGCATTTTATCTGTGTCAGAGTTTAGCATAACCCTTGATCCCTCTTTCAAAAATGCATGTTTAGAAGCAGATGAGAACTTTTCTATTTCAGAAAAAAATCCATTAGGGTACCAATAAATTGATCTCCACAAAAAAGGTCAATGATATTTAAGTGGCAATTTAAAGCTTTCAAAGCACTTTTGAATAAACATAGCCTTTATTTTTCCTTAGTGCTTCATACAAACCTGAATTCACAAACTTTTATTCTGAATTTAACTATTATAAATCCATACTGTTTCAAGCGAAAAAAATATTTTCCTATATACATAAAATATATATATCTTTTATTTCTTCAATACGTTCAGATTAAGACTTGGGTCAGAGTAACAAACACATTTTGACAAACCAATTCTTCCTCCAAGTTTCCCTAACATTCTCCATCACAGTTTTTGATTCTCACACCTTCACCTGTGGCCACCTCTGCTCATCTTAATAATCCTTTGCTATTAGCAAGATCTGCAGATGACCACTACTGCCACATTTAATTGGTTTTATGTGGGTCACTGCTGCCCAAGAATTGTCCTGCTTTCTTAAATAATTCTGAATCTCATTTCCCAAAGCCATTGTCCTCATATAATCTGTATGGGAAAATAAGACATTTCTAATTAGGACTGTTAAATTCTAGGAAACCGTAGAGTTCACAAAACTCTCTTCAAATAATGGACGGAGAAAAGGCTACATAGAGATAAAGCAGTTTAGTTAAGATATTAGAGATAGTAAAGAGAGCAAAAACTACTATTCTGCTTTTGCATTCCTGATATGACCAGTCAGAGCTCTCTCTCTCTCTCTCTCTCTCTCTCTCTCTCTCTCTCTCTCTCTCTCCCTCCCTCCCTTTCCTGCATTTCCTTTTTCTCCCCTCATTTCATCTTCTCACTTAAGATAGTCGTTGACTCTGCCATTTTTGATCTCTTGCTTCTCTGTGTTTACCTATTGTCCATTTGTTCTTATCAGAACTTTAATTTTTTAAAGATTGCAGTATAATTACTTCATTCCCCCTTCTCTTTCCTCCTTCCAAATTGTCTGATATACCTTTCCCTGTTCTCTTTCATATTCATAGCCTCTCCTTTTCATTAATTGTATACTAATATACAAATCTATACATATAATTATAGATTATATAACACATGCATACATATATGTATATAGACTTCTAGATACATATGTACAACCTGCTCAGTCTGTGTAATAGTATTGAATAACCAATTGTCATGCCTTTCTCTAGGGGAGACTATTTCCACCACTCTCCACTTATCTTAGATGCCTGTAGCTCTTTGTAGAGGGCTTGGCCTTATGGGCTATCCCCAGTTCACATTAGCATGTCTATTACCATGCTGGTACAGCTAAATTTAGCCTTTCACAGTGATGAGACTTTATGAGTGTAGCTTTTAACATTTTTAAAGGACAATCACACTGCAAATGGCTTGATCCTCTGGTTGTTAGAACTTTCTTCTCCTTCCTTGAGGTTCCCTGAGCCTTAGGTGTCACAATGTTTTACAGATGTAACTGCTGGGACAGGGCTCCATGATGCTACATTTTGATTGGCTGTGGTTGTCTAAGTACTTGCCATCTGTTGAGAAGGGAAATTGCACTGAAGGGTTAATGACACCCAGCGAGTGTGGGAAATGCTGCCAATCACAGCTATTATTTGTATTTCATTATTTCTGCCTCCAGTGCATCACAACAGGATGCTCTAGGTTATCTGAACATGATGCAGCTTTTATTATCTGAATTATTATATTTCAGAAGAGAGAGAATACACCAGATCAATATCTTGTAATAACCTTAACAATAATGCTGTGAGGATGAGTCATGTGGCTTATACGGCACAGAATTCACAATGAAAGAAATGGATTGTCAGGAGGATTCTCAGATTTTGTGAAATCTAATTTGGGTGTAATGCAGTTTTAGATCTTGACTCCTGGAGAATGTAGAGAGGCTATGTCATATCTGGAAAGAGTGGGCCACTAGACTTCTTTTTCACTTGTTCTTATAGCCTTTTAACCTGAGGAAGGCAAATAGTATGCACACCAATGGACTATGATATCATTTATTCATGGGCAGAGCCATTGTGTGATGCCTGCTACACATCTTATCTTGGGTTCTTTTCAAACCTCCAGATTCTTCCGTTACCTGCAGTCATTCTTCTGTGACAACAGCTCTCAAAAATTTCCTGTGCCCAGCTAACTCCAAGTACCACTGTTAATACATTCTGTCTGATTTATGAATTTGGATATCCTAATAACTGAGATTTCTACAGCTACATGAGTTGTCAGAGAAAAATAAGACAACAAGAATCTGAACTTAATGTGGATGAAGTCTCCCCAAATATCTGTAAAATAATGAATTATACTTCCACCAGGCTGAATTGCATAGCTTTGGAGATAGTTCCTGCCTCTCTTTCTCTACAATTTCCTATAATATTAGCAAACATAATGTTTAATTCTTTGTCTACCTGTAATACAATTTACCCTATAGGCACTTTGGGTGTCAAATATTATGTTAATTTGGGGTTGATTCTCAGATCTCAGTTACTTTGCAGTGTGTACAGTATTTTAACACTACAGGCATGTTTAGGCACTTTCCAAAATTATGTGAGTTCTGTAGGGTGTTCCCTGCCAAAAATCTATTGCATATCAATAATAATCACCAAGAACAAAGAGAAATGTCAGAGAGGAAACCATGAGCACATTACCTGAGGATGCTTACTATTCTAAGGTTATACAGGATCAAACATTTCCTAGACTCCAACAGTAGATACAAGTTTGCTACCACAAGACATTGGTTCTTCATCAAATCTACTGAAGACAGTGTATAAAGAGGTTTCTAGAATATTTAGAAATATCATCTCTGGAGCAAAATATGGCTCTACTATATATAACACCACATTTAGGGGCTCTTTCACACAGGTTCTAAGATACTAGTCAGAGAGATGGCTCCACAGATATTATTCTTGACATATGACTGTCAGAAAATTCATTGGAAGCTCATAGAAGCTTTTTAGTCAATAACAGAGTTGATCTCCAAAAGGATTTAAATTTCCAGTGAAATTTTCTGGCCTCTCTACTTCATAAATTCCCAGGGAACATGCGTTGGTGACATTTGTAAGTCTTCTGGTTCCTCTCACATCTCTCCAGTGCTTTCTCTTTCTATGATCTTCCGTATTAGCATAGAAAGAGTTTTGTAGTCACAGTCCTTTGACCCCTGAGCTGGGATTCCTAATTAACATGGTCTTTATGAGGCAGAGAAAATTCCGAACATATATTTTATCATTCAAAATTAATATTCAATTTTTATATTCTTTCAGGTATTTCTTACTATAAAGTACTTAGACATATGAATATTTCATACTGAATGAGGAGATAATTTTTCAAACTGATGTTAATTACTTGACTAAAATCACATTTGGCTCTGGGTAGGCATAGATACAGAAATGTTGTGATATTTCTTGGGATATGTGTCACTGAACTGAAAAGTATTATGAAATGTTCGTATATGGCCAAAACTTAGTAAATAAAGAATACAAACTTGCCACAGGAGCAAGTGACTACTGTAGAGACATAAGAGTAAAGCTGTTTTCACAGCCACATTACAGGCTGATGAGAGCATAGCACACTGGACATGCCTTCTGGCACTGCCAGCTAGAGTTTGGGGCAGGGAGCCTGTGCCATAATCATTCATAGCTATGGAGTTAATTGAGGCCATTCAGGGCCCTGTGAAACCATGTTTTAGACAAATAATCACTAAAATATTTTATATATATACATATATATGCACATATATATATATATATATATATTAATTGTATATAGCATCACATAATGGTTAAGTAAAGCTAACAAATATAACCACCATCTCACGTACATTCTTTTTTTAAAGATAAAACTATCTTAGATGCGTTGAGTTTCTGGCATATGTCAAATTAAGAATTACCATCACTCTACTTAAGTGTAGATATGCAGAGACAGGGAGATGGCTCATTCAGCCACTGCCAACACCCGCACGTAAGACAAGGCCCTGCTCCTTTAATGAAATAGGTCTGTCAATGGCTATTTTCAATCTCACTTTATTATAGCACTGTTGACAAGTTTACATATACATGTGTGTCTACACATATGCCTGTGTCTGTGCATGACTGTTTTTACAGGTGTGCATGTATATATGTGTGTGTTTGCATGTGTCACATGTACATGTTGTATATGTTTGTCATTGTGTGGGTCTATACATGAGCCTGTATATCTGAGTGCCTGTTCATGTATCTACATGTATCCATGTGGTCCTGTGTTGTATGTGAATGTGTGTCTACATATGTGCACATACCTGTTTGTATACTTGTGGAGGCCAGTGCTTGACACCACACAAATGATTCACATGCCTCAGAGTCTTCTCCTTTGTGTGATTTCTAATTCTGAGCTGTCATTCCTGGAATCAATCTCTTCATACTTCGTCAATGTTTTAGTCTTGGTAGGTAACATTTTCCTAGTATTTTTACAAGTTATCTTATTTTTGTACTAAATTTTTTCATTCAACTAACCATATTCTGTATTTCAAAGGTATCAGATTTAACCATTTCTCTCATGTTTCATTACATTTATTTATTTGCTGTAACAACTTGTTGGTTTCTATTAAATTTATATAGAGATATAAATTGTTACTGATCATTTCATCTTTCTGGCCTCTGTTTTGGGTATAAACATTGTTGATGATTTTTCCACCTTCTTAAGAGGTAACACCAGTGTTATTAGAGCCCTCCTTATGATTCAAGTTTACATTGCTATTAGCTTTCTCTTACACTCTTTACACAAAACACATGCATTATGGTATTGTATCCTGCTATGCTAACTTTAGATTTGCGTTTATTTGTAATGAATTTAAACTTTTGTTTTCTGATCCATTGATTAGGCCCTATTGTTTTATGACTTCCATATACTTACGTTTGTCTAGAGTTATTTTTTGTGTTTACTTTTGTGATGGTTCAGAAAAGATCTTTCATGCAGTTTCTCTACTGAATTTTCCTTTCTGCTTCAACTGATGCTGCATGAAGGAAATGTCCTGTGTGCCTGTTGGATTGAATACTCTTTCTACATATACATGACAGATACCTGTTCCACAGCAATTGGTACCTTTTTCTTGTGTTGCTCCAACCTGGAGAGTCTCTGTAATTGAAGGTAAAAGAGAAAAGAACCTACTTTAATGTATTTCTCTGTGTCTCCATCCATATATCATTTTTAAGCTTTTTAATATGTTTAAAAATTTCTTGTTAATTTTTAATATAATGACTTAATTGTCTTAAGAGGAAACACACATACATATACACACAGAGAAGATATGTGGTGACATAACATAAAACAGTTTTGATGTTGAGAATGGCCAATAATGACTGCAGAGGCTTTAGGCCTGAACTGTCTGTGCTGACACCTCTGCACCATGAGCGGACACCCCTGTGGTTAAAGGAGGATGCATAATGGCTCAGATACTAGGTGATGTGGATATTGAACTCATCATGATCAGAATAGTATTTTATTGACATCTTACAAATCTTATCTGCAAAAGAGGTTTATACTTTCTGATATGCATTTTTTATGAAACTGTAATGAGAATATTATAGCAATTAGATCAACCAGCATATAAAGCAAGACTAGAAGAACACCCTTGCAGTAAAAAGCTGAGTCAGCATTACCAACAGCAAAACAGTGCATTCAAAGAACTCAAAGAGCAGAAGCTTCTTTTTAAAAGAACCGGTAAATTTAGAGCTTTTCTAAAGCTGCTATTGCACCCATTTCCATTTACACTCAATAATTTTTAAAAAATGCTTGGTCTTCTGAATTGACTTCTATAATTTGATTGTCACTAAGGTATCATAACTTAGTTCAAAGGCTGTGATCCAAAAGTCATGGAAAAGAGGTAGAAAGGCTATATTATATCAGATACTTGAAGACATTAATGTTTTAAAATGTACCGAATTTAGGTCAGACCATATTATTTTTCCTAAGGATATCAAGAATGTATTTTTTTGGTGTTGAATGATGACACAGTGGATAGAGGCATTTGTCCCTCACATCTGCAAATATGAATTAAAAATCCAGAATTCCCCAAAGGGTGCTGCAGAAAATCTATTCTCCAGAGGTGTTGGCAATTGTCACGTATGCTGCAGCATGTACATGCTGCCCATAACAATAATAAAAAATCAAAATAAAACAGACAGTGTGTTGGGTGTGGGCATGTGTGTTTGTATGCTTACCTTTTGTAACAACCAGTTTCGTCCAGTTAGCACCATAACATAAATAAAGCATCATTATGTTATTTTCAGTTCACAGCTGGATGTCGGCAGAGAAACTTTATTTCCTAAAGGCTGACAAGGAGGGCTTGAGAGAAGGGAAGGGAAAGGAGCAGGGGGATACATGGAAAATAAGCATTTTTTATAAATAAAAATAGAATTAGAATATATGTATCTGTCACCTCTGTCAACACTTGGGTACCTGCACCTAGGCAAATGTGAATTGCACTTCAAACACCACCTCCTGAGGGTCAGGATCATGCACTTCCTTCAGTGATTTTTTCTTTGAGTCTTCAGTCACAATTTGGAGAACACCCGAGTGAAAGCAAGTATTTCAGAGTGCAGCATTCTCGCATCTTTACATGAGCACTATTTTCCCGAGTCTTATGAGAGCATGCACTTGCTTCCTTGCACTTCCCTGCAGCTGTTCTATGATGTTGGAATGCCTTTCTGTATGCTGTGAATATCAATCTTTATTGGCAATCTTGATCCCGTGGCAGAGAGATTAATAGAAATGGGTTGATTTAAGATGTTAGAGCCAGCTAGCAATGTGCCTGAGCTATAAGCCAAACAGCATGAAGTTAATATAAGCGTCTGAGTCATTTCTGGGGGCCTGAGCAGCGGCGGGTGGCTAAGGGGTCTGTTATGGCCACAAATTGTGTATATGAAGCAGGTCATTGTACAAGAAAGCGTGGCATCCGGGTCACATTCAAAATGGCACCGGCAGACTGGCAGCAGGCAGTGTAAGCTATAATCAGGCCGGTTCCTGAAATCTCACAGAAGACTCAGTAACATGTGATTGATTTTAGATTTCTGTTTATTTTGAACAAAAAGGAATCAAAGATGGTTTCTTAGTAGCAGAATTTTCTTGTGTGTGCTTTGTTTGATGGCCACAAACAGAGATGTTGTCCCTTTAACAGAATTTACTGATTCAGCTGTATCTGAAAAAACTATGAGGCAAGAGAGTGAGAGTATTTTAAACATCTCTTCTAGTTAGAAAATAATTAAGGATTCACAATAAAATAGATTCAGATTTTAAAAAAAACTCTAAAAGGGTTACAATGTGTGTAAAAGGTACATAGGCTTCAGAGAGAATAGAAAGAGGATAGAGAAAGTCTTTAAAAAGAGAAATAGAGTAATAAAAATATAACAAGCCATATAAAGATGGAAAATAGACACAAAATCTGTATTTTGGTTGTTATTGTGTTTTCTTTTAATTTTTTAACTGTTAATGAGCTAACTGCAGAAAGACAATGGATTACAAATGCAAAGGCTACTAAGTTAAACAAGAATATATATTTTAAAGGTATTTTGATTTTGAAATTTATGTCTAAGGATTTATTGCTTTGGAAGAGTTCTGCTTTTGCTTCCACAGAAGATAAGAACCTGTAGATTGCTTCCAGGCAAACATGGTTTCATCAACCAAGACCCCCTGAAAAATCCTCTGATGGGAAGAGATGGCCATATCAGCTTCAAGACTGCAGATTATGATCCAGTCTCAAGAACTCGTGAGATTTTCAACGCCCCTTAATCAGCAGGAAATAGTAATGAAAAACTACACCCAAATTCCCAAAATATTGCTTATAAATGTTTGTTTTCATTATAAATGGTTAATGGTCATAGTTAATATCTTTTTATGAAGAAAAAGGGGATATCATATATGAATGATTTCTTTTAAAAATTAGATTATTAAATTTACTTAGATCAGGAAATCAGCTGTTAATCTCAAAATGTTTTACATTGTTATAGATTTTGGCTTATTGATACAAATTTAAAGTCAATTCTCTTAGGCTGTATGTGTTTTTCTACTCTTGTTTAAGATATGATGTTTATGTAACTGATTTAAAATTGTAATGTATAATTAAGAAATGCATGTTAGTTAGATTTTTAGGTATATAAAGATATAATTCAATTAGATATGTAATCTTCAAACACTTCTAAGACCTACAGAATATGACCTTTAAAATGTTTTTAGAGCTTAGACTTTTCTGGACGGTGAGACAGGTCTGCTCCTGGCAGCACTAATTTACTTAAAGAGAAAAATTGGCATTGAAGAAACTCCATATGGAGTCTGTTTGTGGCAATGGTTAGCCACTGGACAAGATCCTGTTCTTATATTAACTGCTTGACAGTATGCTGTTTAAACTGGATGCAGTTTCCATAGGAAGATGACCTCTGAACTTTGACAGAACAAGCCGAGATGGTCATTCAGATTCCTGCTTTACAGAAAAAACTGTCAGACAATCTTCAGGACTCAAAGAGAAGCAACGGAGGTACTGTGCCTGAATGAGCAGAGCAGATTTCCTGATTCCCTGAAATGAATAGAGACTCTGGGTTTGTAGGCTGAAGATGGATGCCCCAATTTTATTAGAAAAAAAAAAAAAAAAAAAAAAAAAAAAACAAAAACTTTGGGTGACTGTCCAGACAGATAGGTGCCATCTCTGTCATTTCTAGATTTTAGAAGTCTCTTGCATTTCTGGTTTACTTGGGTAAATATATTCTTCTGTGGTCTTTAATGTAGTTGAAGATTAGATAGTCATAGATACAGTTTTTCTTAGTCATTTGAAAGGTATATTGGATATGAAACTTTAGATTCATAGAGATAAGGTAGATAATAAGAGTATTTTCTTTAGTTTTGCTAAATACAAATAGACTAGATATTATAACTGTAATTCTTGCTTGATGGCTATTTTGTTATATGTAATTTTGCTATGTTAAAATTGAAACCTTCCTTTTTGATTAGACAAAAATGGAGAAATTATGTGGGATTGCCTTTCTGTATGCTGTGAATATCAATCTTTAAATAAAGGAGCTGTTTTGGGCCATGACAGGCACCATAGAAGAAGTAGGAGGAGAAATCAGAACATAGGTAGGAGAAGCAGGGCAGAGTTGGACAGGTGGAACAAGCCGCCCAAGGAGCAACATGTAAGGAACACAGGTGAGTCACAGGCCATGTGGCAGACAAATTAATAGAAATACGTTGATTTGAGATGTAAGAGCTAGCTAGAGCCAGAGGCCAAACAGCATGAAGTTAATATAAGCATCTGAGTCATTTTTGGGGCCTGAGCAGTGACGGGTGGCTAAGGGGTCTGGCGTGGCAGGTCTCTGGGTCTGGACCTCTTGCTGCCCAGATCCAAGAAACCCCATGGCAACAGTTCTAAGCACCTGCCATGATGCTTCTGCTACCATAATTGGACTCCAAGCTTCTACTTCATCCTTTTCAATTTGAACAAGAAAATTTTCAAACTCTGTTCCCTAATCAATTGACTCATTCACTGCACTTTTCTACTTTCAAACTATCCTACTCTACTGTATGTGCACTAAAAGTCCACATTTGTGAATGAAGCTGTGTCCATTATACTTAACTGAAAATAGATCACAAGGTATTTGTGTCTATGAGAGTCTCTGGCAAATTCATAGACAGTTGTTCATCTCTGTATATAATAATCGAAACAGCCTTCTTATTCTTAGAAAACCTCCATTCCTGAACTGTCTTCATTTGTCATCACTCGTTTTTGTTAATTCCAAGTCAAGGCATGCTGGGGCACTTGCTGGTTCCTGAAACATGGATGGTTAAAAAGGCAAGATAACAAATATACTTTAAAAAATGGGGAAAAGCCCTCAGATTATATCAAAACACCATCTTTGTTTTCTAGTCTCCTGTATCTTCATGTGGGGTTAGCCCTTCAGTGAGGTAATCTCCTTACACATTGTACATCTCAACACAACCCGAGAGGAGAGATATTTGTTATTGTAAAGGACAATGAGAGCAGAAATCTTATATTCTATTCTTTTCTGCTACATTCTTCTCACTTGTAGTTTAAAAAGTTGATTTTTAAAGTCATTTGAACCCAAATTCCAAGCACAGAGTAACTATGAGTATTCTTTTAATTTCCAAATACTAACATTTGCTTTGCTAAGAACCTAGATCGGTTTTTGAAAAAAAGAAAAGTCCACAGCTTAGGATTGAAATACAAGTGCAGCCCACACCCCTCTAGTGAGGTTTATAAACTCAAAAATTTGTTGACTTGTGGACATGTATTTATTAGCAATTCTCCAAGAATCTCTGAACAGGCACACCTAGAAAACTCTTTTTCAGAGTTTTTCTTTTTGTCTATATTTTAGTTGGGTATATTATGACAACTCATAAAGTATATAACTGGATAACATGGTTTAATTCTGTCCTTGGACAAGGGAAACGTGATTTTTATTTTATTTATTTTTAAGGAAACATACAGTGTTGTGACGTGGACACAGAGAATGGTCGTGGTTCTGTATGGAGAAGGCTAAGGCCACCAGTGCCAGCTATTGTCTGAGCACACTGTGGTGTGAATACTGCAGGTGTGAATTCACAATCCCGTTCCATTTTGACATGGTTTGTTTAAGTGAAAGAATTTACTGAAATCTCAATTTCTTTAATTCACCTAATATTTTCAACAATAACATTCACTAGTGGCATATGGTTTTAGTAATTAATCTTGTGATATTGTAAGAGTGAAGGAAGAAAAAGAACCACAACCGAACATCGATTAGCAGTAAGCACTTTGTCCCTAGTGGTCTGTAGAGGTAGCTTTGAAACACCAGGGTGGTTACCTGAAGTTCTCCTAGTACCATTTCATGGAAGCTAAACTAAGGAATAAGGCTCTATGTCAGAAAATACTTGAAAGTTTTTAATAGCATTATGCTCATAGATTTCTTCTTCTCTCCCTTTCTCTCTTTCTCTCTTTCTCTCTCTCTCCCTCTCTCTCCCCCCCTCTCTCTCTGTGTGTGTGTGTGAGAGAGAGAGAAAGAGAGAGAGAGAGAGAGAGAGAGAGAGAGAGAGAGAGAGAGAGAGAGAGAGAGAGAGAGAGAGATTTGATGTGAGAGCATGTATGATGTGGGTAAATGATAGACAGAACAAAGAGAAACTTGTCTTACACAACCTATGTTTTTACATCTCATATATTTGTTGTGAGGTCTCATAACAAATAATGAGATCTCCATTGTAAAGTAAGAATAATATTAGATAGTGATTAAAAAGGTGTTCTGTTCTTGTCCTCAAACACAGAAAGATAACTGGGGATGGCAGGGGAAGTGCAGAAATAAAACAAGCTTGGGAAAACTATGAACCAAGTTTCTCATAAGGAAGACAACATTTTTGCAGAAGAGTAGAAATATTACTTGATCTTATTTGCATAGCCTCTGAAAATAAGCCATTTATAAGATTATCCACATGTCAGCATAAAGTCAGACACTGAAAATTCTGTTTGCTAAAGGATAGCAACCCCATATGGCTACATCACCTAGCAATGCAGTAGCCCTTTGATTGCATAGGTGCACTCTACAAGGAAGTCCTTCAAATGCACATTTCTTAAAAGGTATCACTGACGTTAAGTGACTTATGACTACACACCACACACACACACACACACACACACACACACACAATCAGGACTCAGACTAGAAGCAGTAGAATAAAATACCTTAGCAGCATACAGCCACCAGAAAAGGCAAATCTTTAAGACACAGCATTAGCTGCTTTCCTTGTTGTCTGATTAAAGACTTGAAAGGAAGCAACTGAAGGTGTGGCTTACTAACAGGTGTGATATGATCCATCATGCTCAGCACAGCATGACAATGGAGCACACCAAGTCTACAGTCGGGAGGCAGAGAGTAAACAAAGAGTAAGAGCAACTTATTAAACCTCAGTCACCCACTTTGTCTAGCAAGATCTTGAAGAATCCACAACCTTCCAGAGCGGTACCAACACTAGGTACATGATGTGAACACCTGAGACTATGGAACATTTCACATTCCAATCTCAACAAATACCACATTTGTGGAAACCAATATTTTGCACCCTATAAATAACTGTTTACAGTAGTTCTAAAAACAAGCAAACAATAAAGAGGAGGCTGCTCTGCCACCCAAGTGAACTAGGCTGCTTTTGCTGTGTGTCATTCATGACATTTTCCAGCTGACTCAAGGCAATGAGGTTGGTATTATTGTTGTTAATGAGGGGTTATTACTTCCCCATTTATGCAACTTTTATTTTTTAAATGAGATGCTTTTTATGCATCTACACTTCATGTATCTAAGCTTCACTCTGTGGCCGTAAGCACCTAGTGAAAAGGACAATGAACCAAAAATCAGGAGACCTTAAATAGGTTATGATGATGTTTGGGTCATTGTCGCTTAATCTATTTTTTTCTCTCAGTCAATTACAAATGACTTTTGAAAATTAATTTACCAGTCTGTGTTTTATGAATAATGAGATATTAATGTGAAATTTTAAATGTGCATTTACAAATTACAGTGCAATGCAGATTGAAGACATACATTCTAGGGAAAGGCTAAAAGTGAGACACTGTGAGATTTAAACATGATAAACAGATAATAAGAAATAAATTAACATCATCATAAAACAAAATATTAAAGTTCATTTTAGGTTTAGTGAAAAAACATGAAAAATTAAGTACCAGATATTCTTTTTTTCTTTTGCTGTGGAAATATTAATAATATTATCAAAATAGATAGATGGATAGTTGGAAGGGTAAGATTGCTATAGATGATATATGTATAGCAGATCACAGATAGATGATATATTTATAGATGACAGATAGATTATAGATAGATATATGAATAAACAAATAGGTATAAAATGTATAGATATAAAAGATAGATAAATACATAAATATATGATATATTATTCATCGGTACTTAGAGGCAATAGCAGAGGTATAGATAGATAATAAATTGAGGCATATGTATAATATATGATAAATAAATGAATATGTAATTGATATGCAGGTAGGTGGATAGATTGAAACATAGCTATACAGGTACATGTTAGGATAGATGATATATAGAAATACTATTGATCTGAAAGTTTAAATGAACAAACTATAGTATAACTCAAAACTAAAGAACCAAAATGCTCATAATCTAAACTTCAGTATTTGCTAGTAAAGTGTAAAGGAGGTACAATCAGAATTAATCACAAATGCTTTTCAAGTTGAGTTTAAAATTTGAACCATTCTTTAATCCCAGGTGCAGAGAGGTCATTTTTATTTAGTTTGAAATGGTTCCCCAGTTGTTTGTAAGACCAGCACAGTCATCTTTTCTTGATTACAGTGTTCACTTTCAGAGGGCAGCAAGGGAGTAAGGGACCAAATAGAATTTTTTTTTTTGTCACTCTTCCTGAGCATGTTCCATAATTGTGTGTTAAATGTTGTTCTCTGATGGTTTTGCTTGAACTTGAGGAACCCTTGAAAATTCAGGAAGACTCTCACACTAGAGTACAGCTTAGATATTAATTGTCAGCATTCTCATTCTGTTAAGAAAATTTGAAATTGGCCCAATCCAAAGCCCTATTTGAGACTCCTAGGGGAAATCAATTGATATGTATCTTTGGTGAACCCTTTAACTGAAGATTTTAAAAACTCAGTACAAAGATTTATCGAGGATTGGGGTCCTCCTGTGTAATAAGTGCACTCAACTTCCCTTTGTTTCTGAGGTTAGGCACAAATAAAAATCTCAGTTTCTTATGTAGCACAGGAGGTATGGGAGGTAATAAATACACAGAATATCATTAAGCTAACATTAAACATTCTCATTTTACTCCCTAGGAACTACATCTCTGCTGGTCTGGATGCTCTAAAGTCCTCTGCTTTCCAAAAGCTCATCAGTTTTCTTGTAGTTTTTTGATCAATTTACATGGCAGAGCAAGTTGGGGAGAGATGAGATTTCTGACTTCAATCATTTTTCCCATAAAATATGGACTTTAAGTCTCATTATTCATATATCTTATCTTAGGAATGAAGAAGAGCCCCAGTTAAGAGTGCTCCAAAAGGTGGTCTTTTGGATATATACACTTTTCAATTTATGACTTCAATCAATCTCAACTTCTTGGTGATGCCAGAGTTATCTTGGCTCAATGGAAACATTACTAGGAATTCCGAGTTGAAAAATTTCCTGTGTTTTCATTGCCTTTCTCTCACACACAAATATAGCACCACCCTCCTGCAGCACCTCAACCCTAATTTAAGAGTAAAGAGCTCACGCTCTGGAACACACTATGTGTACTAGGCTGGATGTACCCTTAGGGCAGGTGTGTTAAATGACTCTTTACCTACGATGGTATTAATTTATATAAAGAGAGCTTTATGACCTCTAACAAAATTCAAATGAATCGAGAATAATTTATATTTTAGATGGACTGTATGAGACTCATATTCCATGTTATATGTGATTAGGCTGGTAATAACTCTAGTCTGTTTCTCAGGTAAAATGAAGGAGGCTATTCAAATTTGAATCTAAACCTCTCCAATTCTACTTTCCTGTTACTCTTCATTACATTCTATTTTAATTACTAATCATTATTATTATAAATTGTTACTACAATATTGTGAGACAAGATTCTTCTGTGTAATTTTGGTTGTTTTGGAACTTGCTATATATATAATGCTGCCCTGAAACTCAGAGATGTGCCATCCTCTACCCCCCAAGTGCTAGAATTAAAGGTGTGTTCTATTTTTTTCTTTTCAAAAAATATAGTAAGATTATGTTAAAATATTACTACTTAGATTCTCAGTCTTATGCTATGTTTTTGAGATTCTTCACTTAATTATTATGTCATAATTTTATCATAAAAGAGAATTCAATCATGTGCTCTGTCTGGCTTTCTGTTGCTCTTAAAAATCAAAAGCCTTCCACGGATATCTTCTCTGACATACTGGTGTCTTTAAGATCTGATGACAATTACAGCATGATGGAAATTTTAAAAAAATCCATATAACTCAGATTAGCCTGTTTCAGAGACCTGGATGCTTAATATTGTCCAGCACACCACAGAGAGGATTGGCTCTTCCTATGTGTTCTGCAATGTCTACAAGAAACAACGCAAGTGTTTTAAGTGAAGCTGTCATATGTAGAGCTACAGAAAACTACATGGTTCATAAGAATGTGGGCTGAGAAGCAAGAAAAATGATTTTCAAATTTTTAAAACTGGCAAGCAGAGCCAGAAGCAGTCTTGAGGGGATAGGACTGTGCTACCAGTGACTCTTAAAACTCCTTGCAGGAAGTACATTCTTCACAGAGTCTTCACTGCACATTAAAAATGAGATCATTTAAAGCATATCACTCTGTGATAAAATTATAAGTGTTTTAATTAAAATTTTTATGAGTAACATCTGTGGTTATATGCTGAGATGGGTTAAAGGAGAGGTTCCATGCTACATTGTGGTGTCTTTCTTTCATCCTCCTTCAATAAAGTTTATTTACACAGCAACTTTGCAGACTGGGTTTGGGGAATATGAGAGTTGTGTCCTAGATAGCAACTCACACTCTGCTCCTATCAGAGAATCAGAAGCAAAGAAAGTACCTAATAAATATGTTAAACTGACCTAAATTTTAAACTGTTACAGTTTTGGCACACCAGAATGCTTTCAACTTTACCGGCTCAGCTTCAAATAACTTGTAGACATTGCATGATGAAAGCACAGATATGTTTTAGAAATATGCACATTTATGTACTGTGGTGGAAAGGTCACTGGAGTCTTGGTTAAATTGAAATGTGACCCCTAGAACTTTTATTAAAAAGAATTCTTTTCCTCTCAGGATTCCTTTTTGAATTCTTTAAATTCAGGTTACGGGATCCAGTGAAACAGACAATTTTACATAGCAATTTATGTTCCAGCATGTAATACTGTTGAATTCAGCATGAATGTGGCACAGTTGTTTCTACAAGGATGCTGAACACAGAGGTGACAACTCTCCTCATTGAAATCCAAGTAAAGTACATTTATTGATTTATTTATGTATGTAAAGGATGTCATTCTTCATCAGTACAAAGAAAGACACTAAATGTCTGTTACAGTGATGTTTGCATAGACTAAACTATATTCAACATGTTTGTTCAAAAATCACAATGTAAAAGGTAGGCAGAGGCCAAAGGATGGGTGAAGAGTCATTGTGTTAGAAGATTGTATCTAAGATTTCAGAGGAACCAGTGCAGACCAAACTGAGCCTAACTTTGACATCAGTTTGTTATAATTCTGATATAATCACCCACTGGAAATTCAGAAACCCAAGTCCTTGTCATGGCTGGCAGACCAGTGGGAGCACAAGAGACATGAACACAAATATCAAATCTCAGATTTTCTTCACTTTACAGTGGAAACCTCTTTTATAGAATAAGGAATAAACTCAAATGACCTAAGTAACTCTAGTTGGGCAGGGCACGGAGGGGTGTGTACCTGCCCTTACTCCACATCTGCAAGTTCATACTTTTCTAACCCTGCAAGTGTAGACATTGTTATATACTTGGCATATTCTGTCTAAAGTAAAGTCTAGCATATGATGAGTGTCTGATGGTAAGACAGACTCACAGGAATTGTAGACTTTCCTAGAGAGAGGCTCATATTAGAAGGGCTATGCAAAATGGTTAATCTTATCTTTCTTTTGAACCAATTAAATATGTGAAATTTTATTAGATAAAAAAGTAAAAGTATCATTTGCTACTAATATACCTGTGTATGCTATAAGACACTAAAAAAGCCTTATTTCCATTATCTGAGTGTCTAAGCTAATGATTAAAGATAATTTTTGAAACATGGGCAGTCTTGCCAGCATTTGTCATAGTGAGTTAAACTTTTAAGGCCCCTTTTCTCATCGCACATGTCATTTGAGCTTTAAAGCTTTCTATATAACATAGAAAGTCTAAGAACTCCTGAGAATGCTCATTTATTGTCCTTCGGTCTCACAGAGTAACATGCCAGAAACATTGGGAAATGTTGAGAAATGTGTTTTATCTTCATTATATGATATAGTTTTAAAATGTTTCACTGCTGATCAACAAAAATACATAGTTTTAAGTTAACATTAAACAGAAACAAATGTTTGCTTTTTAATATTTTTAAAATAGCATTGATAAATTATATTCCAGTTCATATTATCATAGAATAGAAACAAAACAAAACAAAGAATTCTTACACATACTAAAGGACCAAATCCCCCAAACCCATAATGAACTAAGGTGACTTTTATTAATATGTTCAATAAACTTTATCTAGGGAAATAAGTATAAGTCAGAATTGTTTAAGTAAATTAACTTTTTAAAAAGTCACCTCCAACACAGAGCCTACAATGTCTCCCATCACATGAATGTTTCACCAGCAAATGTATTAAAATGGGTCAGAAAGTAGCTTCAAGGACAAGTTCAAATTAAGCTGAGGTTTTATCACGATTCAATTTCACTAATTACTTTAATAATTGAAGATATTATCCAAGGCATATTGTGACTCAGTTAATTGTTTACTCTGTTTATATTTTTTTTATGAAATTGGAAATTTCAATTCTTTTTATGAGTATTATTCACTGAAGACACAGGTGTAATATACATGAAACATTAATCAAGAAGGAAAAACAAAACAATATCGTCACTAAATAAACAAGTTGTGACACTGAATGTAGTCCAGTAGAAAAACAATGGTAGAGTTTAGAGTACGTTACACACATATACAGATTTCCACGATCTTTCCAAAATAAAAACATCATGCACATAATCCATTCTAAATCATTGTCATAGTTGTTTTTCTCACATTCACATCTGTTTTCAGAGTGATACTCAATGTTTTTTGTTTAAGAGACAGTATGGTCTGCTCCATGGTGGCACACACCTTTAATCCCAGCACCCAGGAGACAGAGGCAAGCAAATGTCTCTTAGTTTGATGCCTGCCTGGTTTACAGAGAACGTTACAGAACAGCCCTTTGAAGAAACCATGTCTTGAAAGAAAATATTCGCGATGACCAGAAACAGGTCAGCATGTCAATGTCATATACCATCACAAGCAGCAGTGTATACTAACTGCAGCAGAAAGGAGGCCGACTTTCAAAATCTAGAATTCATTCTAGTGTTCTAACGTGTTTAATTACAGTGTTTATTAGCAGAGAGAAACCTTTTGAATATTTTCTTAAACAACAATCAAAGGACCTTTCATTTGATTATATTATAAACGCTTACAAACTGGATCACTACCCAAAAATTCACAGTAAAAATAACTACTTCATATAGAATCATATAGAATCATATCATATAGAAATAAGGAATCTAAATTTTCTCACCAGCATTATGATTTTAAACTTCGTTGAGTCTGAAACCTCAACTCTCATCATCTATAGAGTGCTCTGAATGTCACTATCATTTTATATGTTCTCAGTTTCCTCCTACTGAAGACACAGATGGGATTAGAGGTCTGTAAAATTCAACTGGAAAGAAGAGGGATGAAGGAAGGTAATACAAACAAAAAAGCAGGTCTTACTACTATAATTAATTCCGAATAATTTATTGCAAGGAAAATGATGAAGCCCTTTTCATTAGGAGGCTGGGAGCTGGCCCTGTGCTCTCTGAGCCCTCTTTGTAGCTACCTTAATAACTAAATGAGGATCTTGTTGTTATCAAATCTGTCATGGGGGGCTCAGTGACATTTGGAGAGGGCAGTAGTGTTTCACTAACTGAACACCCATTACAGTTAGTGTTCTTTTGAACATAAATGAGAAATAAGCACCAAGGCATAAGAGAAATAAAGACAATGCCACTTCCTTCCCCATCAGTAAGCACAGCGGTATTCTAGAAACATTTACCTATGAAGAAGGGACCCTTTTATACTGTGGAATCCCAAGCCCTAAATGGATGGACAGTAGCACTCTGACCTTGCCAGAGTCCTTTATTCTCCCAGTGCTCACTGTAATAGACATATGCCCATAGCAACAAAACCACTTAGAATAAGATTGTATTCAGGTTAAATTGTTAATTGCTTTTTATTATTAGAAAATAGTACTTGCTTTGGGATACTGACTATAAATCATACTCAAGATGCATTTTTATTGAGTATGATTTAGATATTTTCTTATCAGTGTTAACAAGTGTTCTAACATTGGCAACGCCTGGAAGCCATTCTTCATCTGCCCTATATTTTTTGAATCTCCGTGGAAGCCTATTTCAACAATTGTTGCATCTCATTCAGGGATTTAGTCTGAGTCGTAATTAGTGAACTTGTAAGTTAGGACTGGGAATGGAGTGGTGGGTGGAGTGACTGTGACATTTGATTGTGACACCAAAAGGCATAAGCTCCAGATAAACTAACTGAAAATCTTGGAAAAGTCAGAATAAAGGTCAACGATCACCAAGGAATATTTTCAGAGTCAGAACCAGGAGCTAACTGATTGAACAACAACAACAACAAAAAACTTTCAATGTATAACATAAAAAATGTTAGTGTTATGGTACCTTAAACAGTATCACTCAGTTCTATAATCCTAACTTCAAAATATAACACAGTCTTTAGTACACTAATGTAAAGTCACTTTGGGGCCCATTGTTTCTGAAAGATGATGCGAATACAGATGCAGTGTGTATCTGAGATGTTTAAGGATCAGTTGCTGAGACCACACAACTGATATTGTTATTTACTGAAAAACAGGACCTCTCCTCCTACACTTTATCTTCTGCATCATTCTCTAATTCAATAGGAAGGGTGTTCCACATTGTGCATGTGTATAGATAAACATGTGTATGCATGTGTGTGCATGTCTCTACAATATGAATCTGCATGTATCCGTGTGTATGTGTGTGTATGTGTGTGTGTGTGTGTGTGTGTGTGTGTGTGCACAACTTTGGGGCTTCCTCTTCAGAAACCATTTTTCTCTATATTTTGAAATAGTTTCTCACTAGCCTAGGTCAAAGATAAGAAGGGATTCTTCCAGTCCAATGAAATGCTTCTTTCCTTTTTTCAAACCAAATCTTCAAGACCAGCAGCACACAATGTCACGTGAAGTTACAGAACTGAGAACAACAATTAGCAATAGTGTTTATGTGCTAAAGGACATGTGTCATTGCGTGAGAAACCTCATCTCCCAAACCTCATGTGTTTGAATAGTTTGTCCCCAGTGATAACTCATAACATTCTTTGGAGTTATATAATTAACCTTTAGGAGATATAGCCTTGCTGGAGGAGGTATATCACAGTCTTTGAGGCTCTACAGCATCACCTCACTTTGCATTATTTCTCTGTGTTTCACATTTGTTGATAAAAATAAAAGTGGGCAAACATGTTCTTATTCCTGCCTACATGTGTTTCCTGGCAAGGGGTTATGTCTTTTGCAACATTATAAATTGCAACCCTTGAAATCTTCAGCAGAAATCAAACTTTTTCTTCTGCAGCTAACTTTACATCTGGATATTTTTAACACAACAGAGAAAATAGCTATTGCAAAATACTTTTTATATAGTGAAAATACAACATACACTAATATACAGCATACACTGATGCACAACATACACTAATATATGTTGTAGTGAGTTCGCGGGTCCCATGCCCCAGAGGTCCCGGACCCACAGACCTGCCCGGGCGGCTAAGCCCGGCGCCGCTTATCCGCGCACCGCCCGGGTCCCCAGAAACGACTCAGATGCTTCTATTTACTTCATGCTGTTTGGCCTATGGCTTAGGCACATTGCTAGCTAGCTCTTACATCTTAAATCAACCCATTTCTATTAATCTGTGGGCCACGTGGCCCGCGTGGCTCACCCGTGCTCTTTACATGTCGTTCCTTCGGCGGCTTCAGCTCGGCCTGCCTGACTCCACCCTGCTTCTCCACCTAAGCTCTGATTCTCCTCCCACTTTTTCTATGGTGCCCGCCATGACCCAACACAGCACTTTTATTTAAAGATACAGCACACACAAATGCATTCCTACATTCACCTTCCTTCTCAGGTCTTGAAGAGGTTGAAGAATAGATGTTTAAGGTTTTCACCCTAGTATCCCTTAGATAAGAACACTCAGGTGTTAGATTCTCACTTTCCCAGATTAACCCTTTAAAATAATCTATACACCCTACTATCTACCGATATTCTAGAACTATTAGATGTACCTTATATAAGTTAGGCTTTGATTAGCAATTATACTTTGACCTCTCCTAGATACTACCTCATAATAATTCCTACTGTACATAGTCTTAGTTTAGAACCTTCTTAGTTAGAAAAAGGGGGGAGATGTTGTGGGATTCAGGTGTCAGCTAGTGGGGTCCAGGGAAGCTTATCCAGGGTCCTGGGCTCCTGGAGGGGGTGTGGCCAACCCCATTGATAAGGGGCTGCCGGGACGCTGAGAGGCTCTCTTCCTGGTTCCTGGCTGCTGGAGGAAGGATCCCATCGTCCGTCCATCTGCAGACTTCGGTCCCTGTTCAGGTGCTACGGTAATCTATTGCCTGTACCATGAGTGTTGGTTTATATTCTAATAAATATCTATCTGATATTGGTGTCCTTGTGGATAAACTCCGCCTACAAATATACAATATACACTAATATACAATATACACTAATAAGGTATTTGTAGGCTTTCCCTGTATTTTTATTATGATGTAATGTAATATCAGAGGCAAAGTGTTATAAATCTGTATTATCATATTATGTTATGGGACACAAATGTCTGCACATTTGCTATCTACCCTAAAAATATAATTTGTCACAGTTGTATGGAAGATTGTTTATTTATACAGAATTAAACATGAAAGTTTTCAATGAGAGAATTAAATATGATGTAAAGAGATGTTGACTGTCAGACTGATGTGTGACACTTCTGATGACTCATCCTAGTTATCAGGCTTACTCTATATGGAGTCAATTCAGAGCAAAGATAATGGACAATCCTGGGAGTAGATAATTTGATTATGAAAACACATCATGGGAAAGATGATGAAACTACTGTGAAAATTCCTTGAGCAAACAAAGTGTGAGAACCGATCCTAGAGAAGATGATGTCAGCTGTGAGGACACTTTGAGCAGATCGTCTGAGTGTGATTAGCCACCCTAAGAAAGAATATTGTAATCCTTTGAGGGCTCCTTTACAGATTGGGTATAGTGTGAGAGCCCACACTAGAGGAGAGGCCAGGCCTGTGAGGACTCCCTGAGCATATTATCTAAGTGTGCACATCTACTCTAGGGAAGATGAACACATCACCTGAGTGTGAATAACCACTCTAGGAAGGATAATGTCATCTTGTGAGGACTCCTAGATCTGATTATGTGAAGTATGAAAAGCTACCTTAAAGAAGATGATGTCAGCTCTGGGAGGGCTCCTTTATTAGATTGTATAAAATGACAAACCTGCTTTATGGCAATGATGGTGGTCCTGGGAAATCCTTCTTGAGAGATTATCTAGGTGTGAAAACCCACCTACATGTGTTGTCTCCTGGGATAATCTAGATAAGAGGACATGAAAAGAAAATTTTCTTTCTACATGATTTCCTTACTAGTTCATCTTCTGCTTTTAATGCTGCTCCATTCTCTCTGTTAATAAAGTCATATTCTTAAGTATCCCACTTAAGAATGGAGAGTAGAAGCTCCCAGAGTCCCTAAGGTTTGCAAGGTCAGGTAGAATTTCTGAGATATTCAGGGTCATTATTCTCAGCCTCCTCACTATAACTCAGCTATTTCTGGACTAACAAGATAATGTCATGAGCCAAACTGAAAAGTTCCCTGTATATTTCTGCAAGTATCCAAAACTTTCATTGTGAAGGTCAGAAGACATCTATCACCTCTGCTTTCTCTGGGAAACAAACACAGATTGTCAGGTTTATTACACAACAACTACTTTTACACCTAAACCTTCTTAACAGCCCTTTTATATCTTTTTCTTGTGTGTGTATATGTGTGCCTATGCATGTTGTGTGTGTGTGTGTGTGTGTGTGTGTATATATATATATATATATATATATATATATATATATATATATGAACAGCATTTATGTGATGCATGTTCATGTGTGTGTAACTATGCATGTCTATCAAATGTTCATGGAGAGGTAAAAAGAGCATCAGGTGCTTTACAGGATCAGTTTCCACTTCATTGGTCTAAAAGAGAGTCTTTGACTGAACCTGAGGTTAGGCTAGAAGCCAGCAAGTCACAGTCACAATCCAGTCTCCAGCTTCCACTGAATCTGGTGTGATGTTGGAATGTCTTTTTTTAAACTGTGCATATCAATCCTTAAATAAAGGACTGTTTTGGCCATGGAAGGCACCGTAGAAAAAATAGGTTGGGAATCAGAATATTTAAGAGGAGTGTGGAGTCAGACAAATTGAGCCAACCACCCAAAGAAGAAACATAAAAAGAACACAGGTGAGCCACTGGAAATGTGGCAGACAGATTAATGAGTATGGGTTGAATTAAGATAAAAGAACTAGCTAACAATGTGTCTGAGCCATAGGCCAAAAAGCATGAACTTAATGTAAGTATATGAGTAATTATAGGGGGCCTGAGCAGTGACAGGTAGCTAAGGGGTCTGGGGCTGCAGGTCTGTGGGTCTGGATCTCTGGATCCAGGGGCCAGAAAATCTTATTGTAACAGATAGTGCCCAACATGTGGCGAATACCCACACACAAAACAGAGGAAGATTAGAAAGGACTCTAGAGGAGAAAGAGATCCAAATGTAGCTTATAAATTGTATCTTGGAAGCGGGTCATTGTACGGAGAAAGCATGGTGGATGGGCTGCTGAACAAAATGGCCTTGTCTAACTGGTGACAGAGAGTATAAGCTGCAGCCTGGCTGGTTTTTGAAGTCTCACAGAAGACTCAGTAGCATGTGATTGATTTAATGTTTACATTTATAGTGAATAAAAAGGAAACAGCTCAAAGATGGTTTCATAGTGGCAGCATTTCTTGAATCTGCTCTGTTCGCTGGTGTCAAACAGAGACCTTGCCCCTTTAAGAGAACTTACTGATTCAGCTTTATCTGCAAAAAACTGTGTGGCTCTTTAAAAAAGTGTGAGTATTTTAAAAGCTCTTCTGGTTGGAAAATGATTAAGAATTCACAATAAAACAGATTCAGATGGGAAAAAAACCTGTAAATGAGTTAGAATGTCTGTAAAATGTACATGGGCTTCAGAGAGAAAAGAAAGAAGGTAGAGAAAATCTTTAAAAAGAGAAATAGAGTAATAAAAATATAAAGCCACATAAAAATGGAAAATAGACACAGAATCTGGATTATGGTTATTATTTTGTTTTCTTTTAACTTTTTTAACTGTTAATGAGCTAACTGCAGAAAGACAATGGATTACAAAGGCCGCTAAGTTAAACAGGAATACATATTTTAAAGGTATCTTAACTTTGAAATTTTTGTCCAAGGTTTTATTGCTTTGGAAGAGTTCTGCTTTTTTTCCACAGAAGATGAGAACCTATGGATTGTTTCCAGGTAAATATAGTTTCATTAACCAAGACCACCTGAAAATTCTCTGTCTGGAAGAGATGGTCACATCAGCTTCAGGGCTGCTGACTAAGATGATCCAGTCTCAAGAACCTGTAAGGTTACCAGCGCCCCTTAATCAGCACGAAATTGTGATGGAAAAATACATGTGAATTCCCAGAATACTGTTTATAAATGGTTTTGTTTGTTTTTCAAGATAGGGTTTCTCTGTATAACTATGGCTGTCCTTAAATTCATTCTGTAGACCAGGCTAGTCTCAAACTCACACATTGAGACTTTGGAGAAAACTGGGAAATCAAAATAGCTCAAAGAGCTATCCTCTATCAAGGCATCATTCATTTATCTACTATCTCAATAGTAGTACATATGATAGATATGTAATAAATTGATAAATATATAGATAGATAGACAGACAGACCGATAGATGCTGTGTTTGGAATAAAAGTCATTGATTCAGTCTCCCTGGGCAAATGCTTTACTAGTGACCTGTAGTAGCAGCCTTCAGTATCTCTAATCTAATGTTTTACAACTGTCCTTCTTACATTCAAGACAAATGATTTCTAAAAAAGCTAAATTCTTCTTCAGTGAGATTGTCTCTCTCCATTAGACAGACAATAACAACTTTGGACACCTTTAGGTCCCTAAACTCTTTCATTGTACCTTAATCTTCATTTTAGAAGAAGTAACTTCAATGTCCTCCAAAAATGTGCGTACCCAAATCCGCTCAAAACGTCTTTAAGTAGAGAATAGGGAAATTTAGGTCTCAGTTGGAATTAACATTGATCAAGTAAAGATTATCTTGTGCAGTCCACATGTCACAACTGAATCATAAGGATCTTTAAAGTAAAGACACTGGGACTGGGGAATAGTGTATTTAGTAAAGTGAGCACAAGAGAAGAATTTTAATCTTGGAAGTCAGTAGAATATTGATGCAATGTAGACAGTATATAATACCATCTACAGTTTGTTTATTTTAATAATATTTTATCTGAACAGCAATTTCTAGGTGTTTGATAATAAAAAAGAAAAGTTTACAATTTTACTCAAATTTGCAGATCACTATCCAGAGTATCCCATTTTCTGACCACCTGGGATCATTTGTACTCACTTCTAAACACATGCATGAAAATGTTTGTACTGAGATCTCTAATAAGGCCCATCCATCACATGCAGTCATGACCACACTGAGCCATACATAAACATGAAGTAATATGCAATGACCAGAAATGCCTTGTATAAAAAGCACTGGTTTTTCAGATTGGTTTTCCCATGCCTTCCTCTCCCCCTTTTCCCATTAGCAGAATAATTGCTGATGGTAATGCTGCCTCATCTTGACAATGTTGCTTATTGATTTCAAATTTCTTCTAAAAAATTGTGTGTGGAGAAGTGTAAACCTGCTTTTCTTATGCAGTTTTATAAGCTATAGCTTTCTCATAATACTTAAAACATTAAAATGTGATAAAATTTGTTTTATCAGCTCATTTATACATTTCTCACCATATGTTGCATCTTTCAACATATCAATCAACAAACTTTACTTTTATCTGTTCTTCGTATCAGAAAGGAACTTTAAACACAGAATTGTCTAGAATTTTCCTATTCTAAAATATTCTCTGCATTGAACATTCTCTTATGATCCATATTTCCTCAAATTAGAGATAGTAATGTGGGGCAAACATAGCTCAGAGGCAAAGGGTAGGAAAATCATTCTCTAAGACAGTGCCTTTTTGAGACTTCTTGAAATTAAACACAATTTCCTGATTATTGCCCACCAGCAGGCTTACAAACAAATGTTTTCATTTCTTTGGTATTCTACACTTTGCAAAACTAAAATAATGAAACAATATTTTCAATGTTACTTCCAGACATCATGCTAGACTTGCTATATTTTATGGTGTTTATGTAATGAGAGAAATATAGAGCAGCTTAAGAAAACATGGTGTTGAATGGGGCTGATATGTAGAAATAAATTATCTGTGCTAAAAGTATTTGCTAGTCCTTTACCAATGTTGATTTGCAATACTCATTGTGTGTGTGTGTGTGTGTGTGTGTGTGTGTGTGTGTGTGTGTATGTATGTGTGATGGGGGAAATGACTTTCTGCATGCTGTGAATCTCAATCCTTAAATAAAGGAGCTGTTTTGGCCCTTGACAGGCACCGTAGAAAAGGTAGGCAGAGGAATCAGAATAGGTAGGAAAGGAAGGACAGAGTCAGGAGAAGATCTAGCCAGCTGCTCAAGGAGCAACATGTAAGGAACACAGGTGAGTCATGGGCCACGTGGTAGACAGATTAGTAGAAATGGGTTGATTTAGATGTAAGAGCTAGCTAGCAATGTGCCTGAGCCATAGACCAAACAACATGAAGTTAATATAAGCATCTGAATCATTTCTAAGGGCCTGAGCAGCAGCAGCAGGCGGCTAATGGTGCTGGTGTGGCAGGTCTGTGGGTCTGGGCATCTGGCCGCCAGGGACTAAGTAACCCCACTACTACATGTGTGTGTGTATACATTTTTGTGAGAGGCCAGAGAACAATCTTTGATGCCAGGAAATCAATTACTACTACTGCTGCTGATACTGCTGCTGCTACTACTAATAATAAAGAGATAGTAGTCTCACTGGCCAAGATCTAGTAGGCCAAGCTAGTTAGCTTGAAAATGGACTCAAGGGATTTTCCTGTCTCTGTGTCCTAAGTACTGTGGGTGTCTAACTTGGGTTACTATTTTTGACCTAGAATAGAAGTATAGAGTCTAACTTGGGTACTTGAGCTTCTCCAGAAAGCATTTTGCTGACTAAACTGTGTCCCCAGCACAGAATCACATGTTTAATTAGAGTAAACATTTACTGTAAATTTATACTAAGCTACTTAGTTGCCCACATTTTCCTGAAGAGATGAACTATGTACTTATTTTCTTCTTGTCTAAACTGAAGCACAATTGAGAGTGAATAAACACAAAAAGTCACATACTTTAACAGCCAGAAAAAGATACAATAGATATTAGTTGATCAAATTGGGGCATTTTATGAACTGTCTTACTTTGAAGTTATCAAAATTATTTTCTTCTAGTGTAGCCAAGTGCTTCTACTCTCTTATATACTATATTCTTGCAGCTTCCACACCCATACTGTTTGATATGCCTTGAGGTACCATATCTTGGCTTTCCAGAGGTCATGATCATGACATTACTAAACCATACACAGCTTGAGTTATTCAGTAGTGTAGCATCCTACAATATAATGTAGACACAAATGCAATTTGAGTCACACCATTATGATCACCACTATATAGTTGTAAGTCAACCACAGTGGTTCCAGATTTCTCTTCTGAATCATAGGGAGCCATAGAAAGCCATTGACAGTCTGTTCTCTCCATCTCTATCTTAAGATTTATGTGGAGAAATGATAGACACATGGATATAAAGTAAAATTCACAATCCACATAGTAAACACCAGTCTCTGCAAGGAAGAAGGATCAAATTTCACTAGAGGTGACGCATGGTAGATCAAAGTAAAAACAGAGTGATAATGCAATTCCCTGTGTCCCCCCACATATCAACATGTATGCAAAAAACACCCCACAACCCACATGCGTACATGCAAAACATTTAAAGCATATTAAAGACTGCTTGTACTCAAGTCAACAGAAAAACAATGTCTTTGACTCTCAAATGGCACATACTAACAGCAGGTTACTCATGAGCTCAACTTAGGGTCAGTCTTATGGACTTGGATTATCTCTTACATTTTGGGGAAAGTCAATAGAGTTAATGCCATATTGCTTCCAAACCCTGCTGCCAAATTCTATAGTGTTGATGAAGGTGAGAACAGCCAGACCAGGACATTTTCTTGCACATTCATTTACTAAAACAAAATGACTAGAATCTTTTCTCATAATCTATGAGTTCTACATCAAAAATATGAGGGAGTACACTGTCCTTCAGGACAATCTGCTGACATAATATGAGAAGTGATGGCAGTGGTTTGATCATGGTTCCCTGTATTGTGCAATATGCATGGTTCCCTGTATTGTGCAATAAACATATTTCATAGTTTAAAACTAGGAAGATCATATTTGTCTTTGTTTCCACAGGAGAAAGGTTTCTGAATGGATATTTCCACCTGGAAAACGCAGACTATCCCTCTGTGTCTTAAGTGCCATTACCTTACATACAGTCTATATCATCTCTTGAGCTCCCTCTAAACTGAGATAAAAATAAACACCATACTGTTATTGTAATTACAAAGTAAATGTAACAAATGGTCTTAATTATAATTAAACCCAGAAAAAGTGGTGAGCACTGAAACATACAAAATTAATTCAAGACCATTATTTGTCATTAAAAATTTTCATTTCTTAAAGAAACAAAATATTAACCAGAAATACAGAGGTAGAAGATCCAAGTTTTCTTTCTATAAGGAGACATAGGGAAGTTCTCTTAAGCTCACACTGACATTGTAAATGTTCACCAAGGGAAATATCATACATGGATTTTGGTGTGGCTTATGTTTATAATATGGAAATCATATGAAAGAAATGTTCAATAAGAATAAAATTTCTACATATCTAAATATGTTTCTTTTAAAATGTCTATATATTTTAAGAATTTCACACATCCATTTTGCAATTAAATAATTTCTACCCCACTCTTCCTCCATCCAACCATACTATGCTCCCCAACTCCCTTCAAAATTCATAGGCCTTGCTGAGTCCATCTAGTGTTACTTGAATAGTGTATCTGTTTGGGACTGGTTGCTCAGGCTTTCTTCCTGTAGAAGATTGATTCTCCCTTTCTTGGCAGCTTTTAATTGCCTACAGTTCTTCATAAAGGAAAGCAAAGTGATGAAGTTTGCATGGAAACGGATGGAACTAAATATTGTTATACTGATTGATGTGACTCAGACCCAATTGACAAATGCTGCACATTTCCTCGTATTTGTGGTAACTACTTCCTAACTTTAGAGGTAAGCATATAACATGAAATAAATACAAAAACTGGGCAAATAGATACTATGTCAGGGTTATCTCTAGACAGAGAGAGAGAATAATTGAGCATCTATGATGGGGGAAATTGACGGGGGCTTTAACAAGGGAGGGAGGGCAGTAAAAGGAGGGGAGTGAGAAGAAATGGAGAATACTCACAGTGACATCCACAGGATGGCCCAAATGTCTGCATCTCTAGCTCCAAGGGACCTAATGGCCTCTGATCACTGTAGGTCTTGAAAGGACATTGTGCACATAAATTCTTGTAGGTGAACATTTAAACAGACAAATATATAAAATTTAATATCTTTAGATCTCAGAAAATGGCTCAACTAGTAAAGTATCCACCATATATGCACGAGGACTTACATTATCCTCAGCACCTGTGTATGGTCCACCTGTGACAGGTCCATTTGTGTGTGTCTATCATCCCCGGGGCATCCCAGGCTGAAGTCTAGAACTGTAGGTTCACTGCTCATAAATCAATGTTGAGTGTGATTTAAAAAGACATGGATAATGATTTCTGGCTTCCACACCTATCTCCTTATAAACAAACATGCATACTCATACCCGAACTCACCAAGACAAATGTATACACACACATACATATTCACACTCATACACACATGTATACATGCATGTACACACATATATAACATTCTTTTGCTCACACATGCACACAAGCACACACTCACACACACATAAATACATCTATACACACATGCACTCACATGTAACATATGTATTCACACACAAAGAGACTTTCATTCACACACACTCACAAGTATACTTTTCTCAATATACTCACAGGTGAGCACTTACCCTTTTATACACATTCACACATACCACATTGTGTATTTGGTATTTTGAAGTTATCATAAGCTCTTTATGACCCTGGGTGGAGAGTATATGATTTCATCCCACCAACTCTGTCAAAGAATACACTTATCACCTTTGCAAAGGTCAATGCTTTATGACTGATGTTAGGAATGCCATGAGCAACACCCACAAAACACCTTTCATGAGAAAGTTCAAGCGTCATAAATAAATGGAACAATTAAATGCATCTTGTGGAAATACTGCAAAGACAGATCTTAAAGACACAGAATGTAAAGTAAGGAATTACTAAAGAATAATATGAAATGTATGGAGAAGTGGACTGACGGACGAATGCTTTTCTAATGGAGAGCAGTGTGTGTTGAGCACGGATGAACGACAGCCAGTGTGAATTTCATTGAAGATTTTTATGCGTCATTAAATGTGAAGAATAAGAGGTGAGTAGTCAGTCCAAAGACAGATCTGCTCTTATCAAGAATGACAGATGAGAATAGGGCCACAGGGAACAGATCCAACTGGTTTAGTAAGACCTGATTTGGTGGCCATTATACTGTATGAGATACAGATAATTCTAAGAATTTGTTTTAAAAATTGAGAAAGGGCTTCACAGATAACTTTTGATCTTTCAAAACAGTGCTGGCAGTTCCTATATTTTTATTCTTTGTCATGGAAACTGTACTGGCAGTGGAGTCTTCTGCAAAAAATGGAGTGATAGCAACAAGATGCATCCCTGATATGTCCCAATTTTCACTAACACTGACCTTGTATCCCAAATTAAAAACATGCTCAACTTGTTCTTTGGTCTACTGATCATAGGCCCAGTGACTACTAGAGAAATCTAGAATCTTAGGCCACAGGTTTATCTTTTTCAAGGAAATAAAAAATGAAAATTCATAAAAAATATTTATAATACAACATAAAATATGCAAAAATTGGGATACAATGACTCACTTATAAAAGTGCGAGAAAAAAACACAATTCAGATACAGAAATTAGTCATTTTCTTCTGTGAAAACCACTTATAAACCCTCTAACATCAACATAGGAAGATCATTCACAATAATTGAACATTATTTGTGGGTGTTTTATGACTGCTAAAGAAGAGCCATGCAAGAGAGGAACATGAACTTCATTATGAAAAGTCTCCCTGTCCCTACTAAATGCACTTTGCATACTGATAATTCCTATTTTTAGTACAACCCAAATACCATTGATCATTTCTATGAAATGATAATTTAAATCAAATCCAAAAGCAAGAAGGAAATGAAAATCTAACCTTCCATTTGAGAATCTCAAAGTAATTAATTTCAAAAGATACATAGCATTTTTTCTCCACTCACTAGAGGAAAGTGTGGAACAGCTTGACCATATGTTTCTGCATCCCACCTGCTCTCCATGTGAAGTGTAGATGTGAGGCTAGAGATGATGTGCTTCAATATTGTAGCAATGGCCTACCATATGTGAGTGCCAAGGTTCATCCCTGGAAGCATTAGCAAACAATAGTTATTCACAGTGGCTAAGACTAGGAGGAAATGTGTTTTATGTAATAAGAACATGAAAATTGATGAGTGTTTTTCTATACTCTAAGAAATATATAAAGTAATTATTTTCATGTGAGGAGTATATTTTAGAGACAGAGAGCTGTCTCAGTGATGAAAATGATTTGCAATTCCTAGAGTTCAGATATATCTTACAAAGATGGTGCAATCCACCACCATGAAACTGATATCTACGGAGAGCTGGAACCTCCAGGATCTTAGTGTGATCAATAGATATTATGCTGCCATAGATACAGCTTATCCTTGAAATCACATAACAATCTCTGCTCTTTCTGTTTCACAAAATGTTTAAAGGTGAAAAAAAAAATCGAAAGCACCAAGTATCTTCCAATGTGCACTAAATTTACACCTGTTTTCTTCACTTCCATTACCATTTATAGATAGAGCTTGCACCTCAGGTTAGGTCATTTGGCAAGGACAACTGAGTGATTTCAAAAGAAACAAAAATAACACTATTCAAAGAACAGAATACAATTTATAACTGGATTATATAAGAAAAGTAAAGTTTATTCTTAAAATTGAATATGAATGGAAGGTGTAACTATCCATAATTTTAATTAACTTTGCAATAGACACATTTACATGTGAGGTCTAAAAAAGATAAATCTATTTTATAAGATGATATGACAAATTTACAATGTACTAATAAAAACAAAATATGTTTCATTCTAATAGCAATGTGTTTTAAATACATTTTATTTAGAAGAAATTTTTAACACCTGACCACAAATAATGTGATCTCATTTAGCCTTGAAAAAAATGCCTGTTGTTTACCAATAAAAAGAAAGTTTCTTGATCATCCAACATTTACCAAGAGTATCTCAAATCTTGGGGGATTCAAAGGAAAACAAACAGGTCCCCACAGTGTAGATGGTCCTCTCAGCAAGGAGAGGTGAATTAACGGTGTTGTTGTGGTAATGGTCCAGTAGCATTTGGAAAAGATTTCTGGAATATGGCACATGAGTATGTATGTGGCCCTTAGAAAAAGGTGGTGTCTATGTTTAAGAGGTTGAACATTTTTAGAGACATAGAAAAAAATTAAAGATAAGTATAGAAATAAAAATTTAGAAATGGCAGAAGGTAACCTTTATGGAAGATGTTCTTGATTTCAAATTTGACTCAGTAGACAAGGTTATTGCTTCATTTTCTGTGACGGAGGAAAAAAAAAAACCAAAAACAAACCAATAAAGAAACTATTTGTAGATGACAATGTTTGTAGGGTTAATACTTGGGGTATTTAAATTCAGTTGTGATGGGAAAATTACAAGACATTAGAATGTTTACTCAAAATGAGCATAGCAAGAAATATTGTAAATAGAAAGAAAATCTCTAAGTGTAGGAATGCCAAACATCATTGATAGATATAATCCAGGATACAGCTCTGTTTTCTTTACATAGGGGTTTTTATTTTTTAATAGTTTATTTATTTTCCATTTTATGTGCACTGGTGTTACATGTATATCTATGTGAGGGCATATAGTCCCCAGAACTGAAAAAATAGACAGCTGTGAGCTGTCTCATGGATGCGGGGAATTGAACCTAGGTACTCTTGAAGAGCAGCCAGTGCTCTCTAGAACTGAGCCATCTCTACAGTCCCTATGTTTTTCTTTATATGTATGTGTGTATATGATTTGGAAATAAACAAATCACTTGAGCAAGCTGATTAATTTGGATTCAGTAGTTGGTTAACAGGCCCTAGCCAAACTATCTAAAACTATTTACCAGAAAATGCAAATTATGTAGTTAGTGACTTTTTAAAAGTTTCTAGCATTGTATATTAAGTTAAATATAAATTATTTAATGTTGAATTTAAGGAACATTTCAAATTCACAATATATTGTGCTGGAAAATAAAATGTATCCTATATTATTTTCTCAATCCCAATATATTCTCTAAACAAATACTAATACCAGAGATTAACCCCAAATATGAATATCTTAATTGTAGGCTATTGAATACATCTAAAATAGTTGCCTATTGAATACATCTAAAATAGTTGCCTTTTTCAAAATATTTCTGTTTAGAGTTTCAACAAAAGAAACATTTGATATAATATGATATGCCCACAGAGGCCAGAATAAGAAACTGTATCCCTAGGAATAAAAGTTATAGACAATGGTAAACGGCCATGTCGGTCCTAGTAATTGAGTCAAGGTCTTCTGGAAAACTAGCCAATGCCTTTAACCCATGAGCTATCTCTCCAGTCCCATTCTTCAGTGACACTGATGGATGGATTTCAACTTTGACTTAGAGGAGATAGGTAGTACAGTTGTGCTTGGGGCTCATTGGGCTTTCTCTCTTGTTTGCTGTTTTGTGAGCTTTCCTGGGGGGGGGGGGGTTGAATCAATATCTACCTCAGATAGAGCAAAAGGAAACATCATTTCTTCTCAATCTAGCTTGAAGAACAAGTTTGTTGTAATTATGGGAACATCTGTGAGAGGCTCTTTATGGGTATATCTGGGATTATTAACTAGTGAATCAGTGAAAGTTTAATCACAGAGGAGCCATGAGGACTTGCTCATAGAATTTTGAAGGGGTTAATTACAAGGGCCTAGCTGAGCTGTTACTTAATTACATGGACATTGGTGAGCACAGGGATCCTTATAGCAAAATAGGTGAAGGAAATTTTCCTCATAATCCCTATCCCTTAAATTCCCATAGTGATTTCTGGCTGGAGCTCTAAGGAGCTCACTGAATTAAGAATAGCCACTGGAGATCCATTGGGAAAAGTATCTAGGCCCTCCAAGGGTTGGCAACTGACACGAGCAGTATGGGAAGCCTCGAGGGGGTAGGATCAGTAATGTGGGAATGTCTTTCTGTATGCTGTGAATATCAATCTTTAAATAAAGGAGCTGTTTTGGCTCATGACAGGCACGATAGAAAGAGTAGGAGGGGAAATCACAGCATAGGTAGGAGAAGCAGGGTGGAGTCAGAATCAGACTGAGCAAGCCGCCCAAGAAGAAGAAGCATGTAAGGAACACAGGTGAGCCATGGACCATGTGGCAGACAGATTAATGAGAATGGATTGAATTAAGATGTAAGAGCTACCTAACAAAGTGCCTGAGCCATAGGCCAAACAGCATGAAGTTAATATAAGTGTCTGAGTCATTTTGGGGGCCTGAGTAGCCATGGGCAGCTAAGGGGTCTGGGGCTGCAGGTCTGTGGGCCTGGACCTCTGGACAGATGGGGCAAAAAACCTCATTGCTACAGATCAGACTATGTTCCTGTGCATGGGCTGGCACCTTGGAGCCCATTCCTTGCAGAGGAACACCTAACCCAGTCTTGATATTGAGATGAGGAAATCAGACTTGCCTGGAGTAGATGCACCATGCTGAGCTGACCCACCTTGGGGCTTCTTGCCCTTTTGGGGGAGGGGATGGGTACATGGGGATGGGGTAGGCTGAATGCTGACTGGGAAGGATTGGGAGGAGAGAAAAGAGGTGGGGCAGGAGGATAATAGTTTAAAATGATATTTTTTGTTAAAAATAATAAAATAGGTGAAGGGCTAGAAAATCGATGAGCAAGTGGCTATTCACAGGATGATGAGCCAAGAGTTACCTACAGGAGGTTCAGTAAATTGCTATTACAAGAACATGGGTGAGAAGGTTACTCATCAGATCCTGGGCAAGGAGCTCCTTTTGGGAATACAGTGAGGCCAAGCAGTTGCTTTTTATAAATCTCCAACATGGTGAGCAACAACTTAGGAAGCATACATCACTGAATTCCTCTGTGTGACTTGAAAGCAGCCACTGCACCATAAAACTCCATCCTGCTCATCAATTGTTTATTCCTTGCTTACACCCAGGAGACTTCTTTAACCTTGTAAGTTTTGTGAGCTTCCTGACTTTTGTAAGTTTCATGAGCTGCCTCTGTCCTGCTGGCTTCCTTCCCAAGGGATTGTTTCAATTCAGAGAAAAATGGTACACATCATGAATAGTCACAAAAATTACTCAACTGTAGGAAAAATATTTTGGTCCGGTCCAGGACCCTTAGTCTGAACAAAGCTCTCCCACCCATGGTCCAGCAGCTGCTTATAAAATAATTATTCAGAGGCTTATATTAATTACAATCTATTAGACCTATGGCTCAGGCTTGTTATCAACTAAGTCTTACAACTTATCCCAATTTTTAATCTATTGTATAGCTCCATGGCTCCTGGCTTTACCTGTACTTTTACATCTTGCTTCTTGGGTGGTGCCTGCATCATGTACCCCAGGCTCTGTTCTCCTTTATCTCTACTTGGATTTTCCACCTGTCTCTAAGCTGCCTTGTCATAGGCCAAAACAGTTTCTTTATTAAACAATGGTAATAGCATATTCACAGTGTGAAGACAGACATTACACATCACTCAACTGCCAACAGTGATGTTTTCTGGTATATATATGTATATATATATACACATACCAGTCAGAAAGCAGAGAGTAAACTTCAGAAAGAAGAATCTCAAGCCTTGTAACTGCTCCTAGCCACTGAGATGTCTCCCTATAAAGTACTGTTTTTACTTTACCCATGGATTTGACAAATTGGCAGAATGCAGCCAGGTGAATGTCAAGTGTTCTGTGCTGCTGGTTCCCTTCTTATAAAGCAAGAGGTATATTTATAATTGTGCTGTCTCTTTTTCACTATGTATGACAGAGGTATTGGATAAAAAACTGCCTGAGGGATCTCTCCATATCTGATACAAGGTACTCTACTGCAATCAAGTATGATATTTGATGGAAATTATAAGTGTATTTTCATATATAAGTATGTATATTATGTATATATGTATATGTATAAGTATGTATATTACTACAGAAATTGGGACACAGTGATAGATAGAATCCCACAAAAGACATTTTCTTCCCACATAAACGCATCTACTTAGGAATGAGTATAAACTGACTCTAAATTCTGTGGGCAATGCTATACTTCCGATTTTGATATACCAGAACCCATATGATAAATGTTAACCACATGTAAAACATAGGTGGCTTCCAATTCATGTAATTCTGAAGATTACTTAATTAGCCAGTGCCAAAGCCCACTGCAAACAGATGACTCTGAGTTTTTCTGTGCCATAGAAATATGTTAGCTGTTCTGTGAGAGTGGACATTACCATGTGGTAATCCTCAAAAGGTAGTCGACTGTCAAACAGTATGGGCAGTATGTGGAACCTCGTGGAGTAGACTATGTTCCTGGTACATGAAATGGCATCTCAGAGACGATTCTCTACAGAGGAATAGCTATCTAATTCAGCCTTACTGCTAGGATGAGGGACTTGGACCTATCTCAATTGGAGGTGCCAGACTGAATGAACCCACAGTGGAACTCCTTGCTTTCCTTGAGGAATTAATGGAGGATGACATGGGGAGGCTGAGGGAGGGCTTGGAGGAAATGGGAGGAGGGAAAGGAAGTGGAGCAGTGGGAGATGTGGATAAAACCTTTTTAAATAAAAAAAATGGGAAAAAGAATATATAAAAGAAGCTCATGTTAGAAAATCAACCACAGAATTCCCAGCACCAGCATAAAAACATACTCATGTATGCAAAAATAGACAATTTACAACACTCTATACATAACCATGTACATTTAGGGATTTGCTATATGAACTTGGCTTACAGGAAGCTATTTTAACAGCATTTAAAGCTGTTACTTCTATTGCTAATTCGGGTCTTGAAGTTCATGAGGAAACAGCTAAAATGGAACATCTCCAAACAGGCTGAAAGCCAGAGGCATAAGATCAAAACCTGCGAGAATAGATTGAAATTCCTGTCGTATTTGTGGCCCCAATCTTTGTGATGTGATTATCCTGAAGAAAGTGGGCCTTTTATTACAAAGATAATATATATACACTTGGTTAGGCTTCAAGGAAAGTAGAAAGAAATGAAAAGAAGGTAAAGCAATTGTGAGTCTGTCTTCTGCCCAGGAGAAGGGTCTGACTGCTACCGTTAATATGTGTATTTACAAAGTTGCTACTCACAGGAAAATATGAGGAAAGGAATTCTGACATACATTTACTTCAGCTGCTTAGACACACTAACAACTGGAATCTTTATTGTAAAATAGTATAATATTGATACAGTGCTGAACTTGTATTTACATGGCTTTGCATTTAGTTACTTTCGTAACTGACAGAAACAGCTGAAGGGAGGACATTTCTGTGAGCCTTGGATTTTATTTATTGTCAGAGCCCACCTGGGCAAGGAGAGCCCAACCGGGGGCAAAGACAACGCGTGGCTGAAGATGTTCATATTGTAGCAGACCTAGAGTCAGAACCCCAAAGAGTAAGAGGGAGATGATGAAACTCTCGCATGAGTGTCACAGTGACCTGTTTCACTAGCCTTAACTCCCAGAGTTTCTAGAACCTACCAAAATAATCACACCAGCTGAAAACCAAGCACTTAAAACACATCAGTGGAGACATTTCAGAGTCAAGCTAAAATAAGTTTCCACTGGTCTCTTATGACCATCTCATAAGACAAAATGTATTTAGTTTATCTGCAAAGGTACCCATAAGATTAAGTATCCACACTAGTCCAAAGTCTTAGACCCATGTTTTCACAAAGACCGAAGGCAATTTTTGTTGTACATCTTTATAAAAATGGAAAATGAAGTTATATAATGTTAACATATAAAGACATAGAGTAAATATCCCCACCGGAAAAGGAGATTAGGGTTAACGAAATAAGGGACGGGAGAAAGTCGAAACCTAGCGGGGAAGACAGCCGCAGGGCTGCAGTTCCAGTCTCATGGTCCCAGCTGGACAGTCCTCACCAATACAGCCCGTTCGCTCAGTAGCAAGCCCCTGACTCTTGGTTCCATTGAATTCTTTTAGCTTTCTTATTTAATGACTTGTGTTCCTGCATTCCCAGTGTTTTGGGTTCTGCATGGGCTCTGATGCTCAGGCTTCGTACTCACAGCTTCTTATGCCTTTATTTCAGTTAGGATCCAAGAGAACCCCGCCCCCCAAAAGACCAACCATCATGTATAGAATAAGCAAGAGCAGTTTATTGTCTCTAACATACTGGGGTAGCAAGTGGCGACCCATGGAAGGTCAAAAGCCCCATTCAAAGCAGAGTTGGAGGAATTCCAGGGAGGTGGGATTAATTTGGAACTGGTCGGTGGTAGAAAGATTAGTCTGGGGGCTTATAGGTGGGAACTTCCGGTGGTTAGGAACTTTCTGGTAGCTTGGTAGGGAAAGCTACCTTTAGCAAGTAAACATCTGAGTAACTAGCAGAGGGGGTGCTTGCTGAGTCAGTAAAAAGGAGCTGTGGGATGCCTGTGGAGTTAGCAGAAGGCTGTGGAGTGGCATCTGATTGGTTGACCCTAAGTTGTAGTTTTCCTGAAAGCTGCTTGCTCAGCCCTGAACTGTTACAGTAAACCAAAACTAAGGCCCAGTCTGTGTCAGGGCTACTAGGGGAGCCTGCCATGGCCCCGGTCTGCCTCCCCCTGATCTCTGAGCAGGGAATATAACCCGTCCATAAATTTTCTTAGAGCAAATACTTTCTCTAGATCTTGAGCACACTTTATAACCCCTATTTGGTTTGGAAATAAAACCAGAATCACGTGAACAATGCTAAGTTTGGCTGCCAGCAGGAACAGTAGCAAGGCTACCCTGGAAGCACGTTGTAGTGAGCTCCAGGTGCCTGGGCTCAATTCCTCAATTCCTGTCTCAGTTCCTGTCTCAGTTCCTGAAATTCCCTCAACAATTTTTCCTAATGACATAAAAAAAAAAAAAAAAAAAAAAATGTTTGGTGCCTCTAACTAAATAGAAATCTTTTTAGTTACAAAGGCTTCTCTGCTTCATAAAGCACACTAATCTGCCAAACCACATAATTTCAGTATCTTTCTGTTACAAACTCCTACTATGATCTTCACCTATAGCAAAAGCAGGCAGCAGTAACCATGCAACATCCCGAATGTGATGTTAACCTGAATTTTTCTCTACTAAGTTAATTAGTCCATCACTATGAATTTAGCATCATTCAGATTTCAGGCATATTGACAAACACACACAAACACACACACATACAAATTAGTCAGAATTTGACATGCATAAACTAACTCTATATCTCATTATAATATTTTTCTCATGTGAAACTTCATGAACCTGGTCTTTACTGTGGCATCGTAGTCTTCTGAGTGTCCACAGTTTAAGTCCCCCTTTAAACTCTGATTGAAGCATTCTAACTTTTCTTCAGCTTGCATCCCTAAATTCTTTCTACTAAGAATGTCTGTAATGGGTAATTTTGTAAATGTCTTCCATGTATTCTGTGCCAATTATTTGTTATTCCTATGATGCTATAACACACCAAAGAAACAGAACCAGCTGAAGGAAACGAAGGCTCATAGGCATTTGACAATTGAAGGTCACCATGCAGGAGCAGGTGATTGAACAGTGTGCTGCGGAGCTGCAGAAACATGAAGTGGGTGGTGTTTCCACAGACTAGGAAGAAGAAAGAAGGACTGGAAACGAGAGGAGTCATTCTATCAGTGACGAACTTCTCCCAGCTAGATTCTGGCTCTTGAAATCAAAGGAGAGTAAGTGTGGCCGGCCAGGAGTCCACACAGCCTCTAACACTCTGGAACAAAACATAAAACTCTGGCCTTTCTGCAGATACTGCTGAGGCCTAAATCGTTGTAGCATTTTGCAGGAGAGCACTTGTCTCTTTGTGGAGTATGCACATACACGATTCTCATCAACCTTTCTATTAAAAGATGCTGACTTTTACCATGAACTGTCCTAGTTAGCCTGACCTTAAATATATAAAATAAGAGAAACAGGGGTGAAGAATTAAATGTGATATGCAGGTAAAACTGTACTGTAAAGACACCTGGAAATATAATCTAATTAAACAACAGGTTCCAAGTAACTATTCCTGTTTTATGATCATTTTTCTATTTTTTTAGATTCTATATAATTTTTTAAATGACATAGGTTAGTTTTGCCTAAAATTAGATGTTATTTTCCATAACAAAATATTGCATTAAGCAAAAAGTCTAGAGTGACAGATGTGACTTGAAATATGAGAGAGAGAGAGTGACTACTTATTTCACCTTTACAGAATGCAAGGGGGTTTTAAAATTATTTACTCATATTTTCTTCTTTTAAAATAATTATGAACATTTTCTGTGGGACATATATTACTTGCCCAGTTATAAAGTCGAGAAACATTCATAGACAGTAAATACAAAGCAATGATTTAGACACAGCTAATGAGGAGCTATCAGAACAACACGGATAAAGGCTTCTTATCCAACTAAATAAAAAAAAAAAAAACCAGTAAACAACAACAAAATCTCCATGACTTACATACAGCCCCAAACAGGGCATGGCTGGATGGTTTGGGTTTTGATTTTCATGTTAGGATTAAATTTCTATTCTGCAACTTTTATTTAATATTTTCTGTGTATATATGTGCATGGTATGTGAGTGGACACATATAATAAGGCAAACATTTGACTGTCAGAGGAGAAATTTGTGAGGATGATTTTATCCTTTAAATTTTACAAAATCAAGAACAGCCACTAGGGAACCATAGGGAAAAGGAGCTAGGCCCTCCACATGTAGGCAACTATTGATTAACACCGGGCAGTATGTGGAGCCTTGAGGGGTGGGATCAGACTGTGTTCCTGTGCCTGGGCTGGCACCTTGGAGCCCATTCCCTGCAGAGGAACACCTAACCCAGTCTTGACTTTGGGATGAGGAAATCGGAACTGCCTGGAGTGGATGTGCCTTGCTGAGCTGACCCACCTTGGGACTTCTTGTCCTTTTGGAGGAGGAGATGGGGAGACAATGAGAGGGGAGGCTGAAGTCTGACTGGGAGGGATTAGGAGGGGGAAAGGGAGGGGAGCAGGAAAAATACATAGATAAAAATGGCATTTTTATAAAAAAAAATAAAAATGAGCACACATTTTTTTTTTTTTTTTTTTTTTTAACAGCAGTTCAAGAGAGCAGTGATCTCACAGTCACAAGCATCATTTCCCGCCTGGCTACCTCCCTGAGAGTGTCCCTGTTCACTAAGCTACATCCCCAGCTGGGATGAACTTTTGGATTCTGCTTTGTGACTTGCATTTGTATTCCTGTGTTTCTACACAGCTTTCCTCACTTTATTAATATAAATAAATATTCAAGCCTTATTACTTGGATCAAAGTTAAATATGAAAGAGAGTATGATTTTTTGATGCAATAATAGGAGAAGTTAAACTTTATGGGTATTAACAAACCACTTGGTAGATATTTCTGAAACTCAGACTGTAGGTTCTGGGGATGAGGCTCTGTTTTCATGGTAGACATGCATGTAGAGTGATGATCTTTGGAGTGTTGAACTATGCAAAGCTACTGTTCTACTACTCATCATAAATTATCACCTTATGTGATTTTCAACTGTTGGTTCTCTATTAAATTAATTTGTCCATAACTATGAATTCAACATCATTCAAATTTCAGGCATTCTGAAAACACAGACACAAAATATTTACGTTATGATAAATGACAATATCGAACAGTAGTGAAATTACAGTTACAAAGCAGCAACAATAATAATTTTATGGATGTGGTCACCACAGTATGAGGAACAGTATTAAAGGACCACAGCATTAGGAGGGTTGAGAACATCTGCTTTAGATGGTATTGTGTATTCTTTCATCATTTTGGTGGATCTAGCTGCCCTACAGAAATGATTCCCTTATTTTCAGTAGAGTTTGTAACTAACACTACATATGCTTACGTCTGATCCTTATGCTGAATTTCCCCTTTTTTTTAGTTACTCAAGTATGTAAATAGATAAATAAATATATTTTCTTCTCATGATCATATTTTTGTGTATTGATGCTGCCATTGTTCAGTCAGTGCTAGACCAGATCTCAGAGAGGAGAAATGCACAATAGGTTTTGCCCCAAGCTCAGAATATACTGGCAACTGATAGATTCTGGGAGAGAAAGGGTGACTTTCTCTGAAAATTTAGGCTCTGCTAAGATGAGAATGCTCCACTGTGCCAGACCACATATGACATAATATTCAGGGTATATAAATTCTACTGATGTGGTTAAAAATCAAACACAATGGTTGGTTGATAAAGAATGAAGACATTTCTGGAAGAACTAGGGTGGGGGTGAATATGATCAAAATATCTTGCACAAAATTCTCAAAGAACTAAACACAAAAGTAAAGAAACACCCACAATTGGAATAGCTGTTTCTTTCTGTGACACCATTCATTTCTCTGTATGCCAGGCCTCACTTGATTTCTCAACCCCCTGACCGAGGTCTGACAGCAGAGCCGTGTGCACCTGTCCTCGTACAGTCACCCCAGTTTACAACTTTTCCATTTCCTGTGCTCTCTGTTTTTCCTTTCTTGCTTTTAATTTAAACCAGCACACTGTGTTGTCCTCTGACATCTTCCTGATGATACTTTCTTGTTCTTGGTTAAAAGTTGTATACATTTCATCTGGACACCTGCATCTATGGAAGTAAACATGTAACTCCCACAAGTTACAGCAAGGGTTTAAACAGAGGCACAATTGTTTTTCAGAAACAGCTTCTATCACTTTTTCTTGAGTGCCCCCCAAATCCATTAGAAATAGCCACTCACTACAGTTACTTATGCAGGGTCATGTGGAAAGACATACGTGCAATTCAAACCAAAGCCAAGAAAATTCTTCTCCGGATGCACAAGCAGCCTCAAACTCTGTCATCTCCAAGTTAGTTTCTTCTGCTTGAGGGTATTGAAATTTTCTCAGGAATTAACTCACACCTCTGCCCTGTGACTTACTGCAGAGAGGGCACAAAAAGGCAGAATGTCCATTGCCATTCAGCTTTTAAAGTTACATTTATTTATTCACTTAGTGAGCATATGCATGTATCTCTGTGTGTAGGTGTGTGTATACATGTGTCTGTGTGTGTGTGTTTTAAAAAAGAAATCTATAAATTGGTTTATTCAACCTGGTCGACTTGCCCTTGTGTGTTATAGTCATTCTTTCTTCTTGGCACATGAGCCGAACATCTAAATTATTTATGTGTAATGATAAACATTGGCAATAAGAGGTTACACGAACAGAAGGCTCAGAGCACTGTTTTGTGAATTAAATTACCTATGTATCATTAATACTGTAAAGATACACTAAGTTAAATTTGTTAGTTTTTATCTACTTAATATTTCCTAAGGTTTGGAAGTGTCATATATTTCCAAAGAAATAATTTTGTGACTTTTGTGCCATAATAAATAAATGAGAATCTCACATCTGTAATTTTTTTTTAATTATTCACATACAATGACAGAGTACATGACATGGAAAGATGATTCATTAGGAAAGAGTTCTTGCTACATAATTATGAGGAACTGAGTTCAAATCCCCAGAACACACATGAATACGCCTATATCCCTACACTGGGAAGGTGACAGAGGAGATCCTTGGGGCTTGCCGGCTGGCAGGCTTTCTATAGATTCAAAGAAAGATTCTGTCACAAGGGAATAGACTAGAGAATGATAGAGTATGACATCTTATTCCTTCCTCTGAACTGCTGCGTACACACTGGTATCCATAGTCTCAAACATATTTGTAGACATCATATACACTTATCGTAGTCTTTTAAGTTTTTCTAAAACTTAATAATCAAAACAGAAGATAAATGGCATCTGTCAGTACATCTATTCTTTAATTTTATATCTGAAAATAAAGGTGAAAATGTTGTGTAAAATATACACCAGTTTTGTGGGGTGTTTTTTTTTTGTTTGTTTGTTTGTTTTTTGTTTTACATTATTTACTATGTTCACACACAGAGGAAAACATAATGACGGGTCTGAAATCATGACGGTCTCACTGATTGCTTGCTCACTGAAATCATACATAATATCTTCAACTGTACTTAATATCTCCAACATCAGGTCACAATAGAATTAAATTCTATTACATGGTCAGTGCAAATAAATCCAATTCTTATTTTATTTATGCTCAAACACTTTAGATCCTATTACTAGATGATAATACGTTTTTGTCTGGATAAAAGTATATGATCATTAGCATTTATGGCTCTATTTGGTATAGAGGAAAGTGACTTACACTGTAATTTCATGAAACGTAATCTAATTTTTGGCACATTAGGACTTTTAACGTAAGCTTTATGATGTAAATTTCAGTTCTGTTCTGTCATGACTAACAAATACTGAATCATTTCCTCCCTTAGAAATACACCATTGGATTCCATTTTAAGTGCTTAATGATGTATTAATAAACCATGATTTTACAGCAGGGCTTCTCCTTTCCTCTTCCTGGCACCCGCTCTGAGGCTGCCAATCAAATTAGAATGTGATGTTTTCTAAGTTAATAAAGGTTAATTGGACATATAGAAAGGAAATTGAGCAACAGAAATATCTCTTCTCAGATTATTCTTCCCTGAAACTAAGATATTAGGTTTCTGCCCCCATACAATCACAGCATCTTCATTCTCCCCTTAAGTGCACAATAGCAACCACTTACGCTTTCAGAAATTTCCTGGTCACTTCTTATATTTATAAATCATTGTGACATATATTTTTTCAATTGATTATTTCTTAAAGAACCTATGACTTGTAAGATTTTTTTGGAAGGTTGCCTGTAATGTTTCTTTGAGCCAATTTGTTCAACCCCACAAATCTGTCTCCTTGTTAGTGTGGATCCAGCTATGGCCACAAATGGCCACTTCCTCCCAATACTTCCTCTTTTCCCATGGGTCCTGCTTTCCGATGGGATTCGTTCACATACTTATGTTTCAGAGCTGTTGGGAAATAGTAACACATTTAGTAGGGCTATCTAAAGCCACATAATTCTACATATTTAACACCTGGGTTTGAGAAACTCCGTGATCTGTATATCAAGGATTGAATGTTCAGAGAAAACAATTTGTATATGGTAAACTACTTCTTCTTCCTCTTATTCTTCTTTTGGTTTTTCTAGACAGGGTTTCTCTGTGTGTCCCATGCTGCCCTGAAACTCAGGCTGGCCTCACACTCAGAGGTCCTCTTTTCCCTGCCTCCTGAGTACTTGGAGTAAAGGAACATGCCGCCACTTCCCAACTACAGTAAATTTCTTAACCTCAAATAAAGTATAAAAGTATATATTTAAAATGTGGTTGGCAGAACTCAAAATTGAAGAATTACGTAGAACCAAGAAATAACAAGAAAGTTGAATCCATGGTAGAAAAAAAAAAAGAAAAATGAAAAGGAAAGAAAGTAAGAGGTGTCAGTCTTTGGAGGTCTAGAGTTGGCTAATTGTCAATGAGTTGAATTTTTTAGAATGTGCTGTCAGGCAGGATGTGGGGCAGACAACATTTTCTAGCTTGAACCATGGAAAGATACATCAATGCCATATTTTTAAAATAAATTTAAGATCCATGAATTTAATTACCTGAATTTGTTAAATATTATTAGATACTTATGTGTAGTATATTTTAAGCAACTTTAAAAATAAGGTATAATAAAATTTTCAGTATAAATTTTCTGTAATGTATATTGTATTTAGTAATGTATATTCCCATCTTCATATAAAATATGTAAACCATGGAATTTCATATAAATAATATAAGTTTTGATAAGAAACTTTAAAAATGGGCTCAAAAATTGGCTCAGTAATTATGACTAGAAACATAAATAATTTTTTTTATTAAAAAAACTAAACATTCTTAGAGTAGCCGAAAAATAGAAAGCCTAAAATACTGTGGAGAAAGTCTTTGTCAATTCCAAGAATTTAAAAATATATCTTTATTCATTATTTAAGAATTTCATACATATATACAATATGTTTTGTTCTATTCCACCCCTAAGTCCCTCTATTTGACTCCCCAGGCCTCTCTCCCTTCTTCCCATCTCCACAGGATCTTTTATTTAAACCACTGAGACCAATGGTGTTGTCAGACATTCATGACTGTAGGACCATCCTGTGGAGCATGAGCAACCAACCTGAGCTGTGTTGCTATAGCCATACATTATGAAGAAAGTAACATTTACGTTCTAAGAAACTAGAACTTTTGTTGGGTCTCATAATAGAGGTAATACTACATGTTGAGGTTACAGAATAACTCAGCCTGTTTGTCTAACCTGCCTTTAAGAGACAATGTAGCAATCAATGTGCCTTGCTTTGGATCTTCCCATGTAGGTAGCTTTTTACAATCCAAGCTAATGCATTGATGGGCCTTTTATACCATTGACCTAGAGTAACACATGTGTGCACATGTGTGTACATGTGTTACAGTAATAAATTCTGGAAACAGCAAAAAAATTAAAAACAACCTTATAAAATCAATAGCCAACAAAGATTTTGAAGACAACATATGGATATTTCTAGTATCTCTCATTCTTTCTCCATGTAATGCGTTCTCTGATGTTCAATAAAAGAAAGAACAAAGTACTTTGCTAGGGACACACAGAGGGGGAGAGAGAGAGAGAGAGAGGGGAGGGGAGGGGAGGGGAGGGGAGGGGAGGGGAGGGGAGGGGAGGGGGGAGAGGGGGGAGAGGAGGGGAGGGGGAGGAGGGGAGAGGAGAGGAGGGGAGGGGGGGGAGAGGGGGGGAGAGGAGGGGAGGGGGAGGAGGGGAGAGGAGAGGAGGGGAGGGGAGGGGAGGGGAGAGGGGGGGAGAGGAGGGGAGGGGAGAGGAGGGGAGAGGAGAGGAGAGGAGGGGAGGGGAGAGGAGGGGAGAGGAGAGGAGAGGAGGGGAGGGGAGAGGAAGGGAGAGGAGAGGAGAGGAGAGAGGGGGTAGGAGGCATAAGACAGCATTTAGAATGGGCTAGATTAAAATTCATGCAACAGACAGACATGGAAGTGGAAGATAGAAGAGAAATAAATAATTCCAATCTGTCAATCTTATCTCACTCTTGGTTAAATTACACAAAGGAGAAATGTGTTTACTTTCTCTGATGAGCCACTGATACATCTGAGGTACTTTGAAGTTATTACTAATGCTTTCAAACATAAGCCACCCTCAGAACCAAAGTTCCTTTTACTGGTAGCTATTTACTACCAACAGATCCTCAGCTGGAGTGTGGATACAAAAACCCTCCTGATTCGTGTTGGAAAGACATCTGGCTTGATCTTCAGCAGGCCTGTGTGTTCAACCATTGGTACTAAGAGTTTATGTGCATTGCATGCCTGCCCTGTCTGGAAGACAATCTCTCTGCAGTCCTCTGCTACCCTTGGCTCTTTATTCTTCCCATTTCCCCCTGATAGAGAGCCTCCCTGTATGACTGAAGGCTATGCAATCTTCTATTCTCTGCAGTAGAGGCGGTGGTACACCTCTGTTAAGGAGCATCTACTAAAAATGAAGCTTCTTTGCACTAATTCATGATTATCACGACACGTTTCGCGTCCATTAAGCAACATAGTAGTAATACGTTCCCTCACAGGCTGTGGTCTCCAGCCGTAAATTCTCGTCCTCCACAGTATCCGGTATCAGATTCAGTGGCCCTTAAATATAATCTGAAAGTGGTTTGTTACCGACTATAACGTCAAGCCGTGGTTGCACTAAGGCATTTATTGTTAGGTTTTCTCTCTCATTATTGCAGGTCACAGGGCTCACAGCACCACCAAGGAAGCTTCCAGGTGAGAATCGCTTAATTTCTTTATGTCCTGTGAGCAACGTGTGTGGGACCTTCAAAAAGTGCCTCTTACCATCAGATTTTGGTGGGCAACAGAGAACAACGAAAAAAGTCTGTGTTGTTTTGTGGGACTCAGGGACCTCTGCTAAACGAAGGCACACATGCGGCACCTAGCCCATTTAGACTTACTCAGTGATTCACTTACTAAGTTGTTAGTCATCATTTTAAATGCCAACATTCTCTCTGCTCCAGGTTATATGCTACCGTACATGACAGAAAATCCTGAACTACAGGCTCTGCTTAGAGATGCTAGCATTCCCTACAGCAGCCACAATGCACCACGGTCCCAGTTTTATTTTCAGGTAGCTGTTAATTCAGTTTATGTCCATAGTTACATAAAAGTAAATGTCTTGGCACGCCTGCCCTATTTCTAGAGAAAGAGAAGGGACATAGTGTAGTTGGTATATAATGAAAGGGCACAGAACTGAGGGGGGGTATCTGCAGGCAGGCAGTGCTAGTGACGAGAGATGAGTATAACAAGAGTCATTTCCAAGGGTCTGTAGTCAGATAATGGTTGATGGGGACCGGAAGTCGTAGTCATTAGTGATATAGTCATTGATAAGTTGTCCACGACCTGTAAACAGACCATAATGAAACTTACTTGGGAAAAAGACAAGAAAGTGGGAGGCAGACAAAGCTGGGAAGTGCAAAGTATGATGAAAGAGAGTAACAGTGAGACATACCATTAAAATCACTTTTATACATGCAATGAAACACCAGAATAAAACATGTTATTATAGATACTTAGTGCATCCTAATAAATGTACATAAAGAGGAAATTTCCGTCTTGACACTATCAGCATGCAGAAAGACATTAAGCACTGCAGAGAACATGATGCTGTTATGTTTTCCTCTGGATAGAGAAACTCAGAATTGGTTCTGCATCCATTGTATCTGTTTCTCATAGCCTTTGTCTTAATCTTATTAGGAAAGAGAAATACTAAGGATGAACTCACTTCAAAAATGTTAGCATCTTAGATTTCATTCTTAAGAAATATATTTTACTTTTCTCTTTTAAATTTTAAAAAGTATGGGGTGGACAGATGTCTATATGGTTAAAATACTTCTTGTTTTTGCACAAAGTCCAAGTTCAGCTCACAGCACTTGTGCCAGGCAATTGACAACTGTCTTTAATCTAGCTTCTAGGGATCTGATGTCCTCATTTAATCTGTACCGGTGGGAGTACACATGTGGCAGGCACACAAACCATACACACACACAATACACACACACACACACCAAACAGACAGACAGACAGACAGACAGACAGACAGATAAGCAGACTAAAAGTTAATTACCAGTTTTCTCAAATGTAGCTCCTAAATTTATAACAGGTTCATGACATATTTAAGAAAACTTGTTAAATATGAACTTTGCATGATTGAAAAATGAATGTGTGTGATTGCTACCAAACATTTATTTGAAAACTGTATGTGCTTAACTTTTTAAAATTTAAAATATAAGATTATACTCAATATATTCTCTCTCAAACCTTTGCATATCATCCCCACTTCCTGAGTCACCCAAACCTACCCTGCATTCTCTCTCTCTCTTTAGAAATAAACAGGCAAACAATAACACCAACAACAAAGAAACCAAAGTAGAGTTTAAAACAGGTAAGACAACTAAGGACAAAACAAAAGGAGCACACAAAATATACACACACACACACATCAAAAAAAATGCCCAAACAAAGCAAGAAAAGACAGACAGAGAGAGAGAGAGAGAGAGAGAGAGAGAGAGAGAGAGAGAGAGAGAGAGAGAGAGAGAGAGAGAGAAATCTACAAACCTCTCATTGAGTCAATCTTGATACATCTATTTACTTCTGGGCATGGGACCCAAACTTATGTATGGGTTGTATCCCCAGTGAGACTTCACCAGAGAAAACTAACTTTTTCTTTGTGAAGGACTGTCAGTTGGAGATAGCTTCTAAGTTAGGGATTGGGGCTGTGTTCACGTTCCTTCTCAGTGCTAAAACCTCACCAGACCCAGAAGTGTGCAGGTCGTGTCTATTCAGACACAGTCTGTGAGTTTATTTGTGCCTAGTCCTATAGTATCTAGGCCTTGTTTTCTTGGTGTACAAACCCCTCCTGACTCTTTCAATCTTTCTAAATGCTTTGTTTCTTTCCAAAGGACACTTTGCTCCTCAAAATATGAGTAGATAATTTTACAGTCTATGGGGATATTTTCAAATATAATAAAAATTAGTTGGAGATATCAGAGGACAGATCCACCTACTCCTGTCTTTGTTTGTTTTTTGTATTTTCTAGACAGAGTTTTCTGTGTACTTGGAATTTGCTTTGAAGACCAGGCTGGCTTTGAACTCACAGAGATTCTCTTGTCTCTGCTTCCCAAGTGCTGGGACTGACAGTGTGAGCCATTGCGTCACAGTCAGTCTAGGAGGATCAGACAGTGTTAATTCACACCTTTAATCCCAGCACAGAGAATATCCGGAGATAGTTACCTACGCCCTTAATCCAATCTGAGTTCCAGGCTCCCAGACAGGCAGTGGTGGGGTCTCTCCTTAACTGAGCAAAGAAAGCATTTAAGGGAGGCCTAGAAAGACAGAGAGGCAGAAGAAGCCACAAGGAATAAGGCTGAGGAAGCTGGAAGACAGCTGGGTGAGATTTGACTGTGGTGTTTCCTCTCTGATATCTTTGACAGTTTTTATTATAATTGAAAGTATCCCCACAACAGTCAAAACATCTACTGCTTCCAAGTTATTGTTCTAAGTTGGAGAGGAGCATCTATGAATGCACACATCACACACACACACACACACACACACACACACACACACACACACACACACGTTTGACTTTCTACATTTTCAATCTTACTGCTCTTTGCATATCTCTAGCTATGGACTATAAACCAAGTCGGCATGTTTTCTTCAGTTTGGCTTCATATGTTTCTGCTGAGTCGGCTTGATCTGAGCTAACTGACAGACTGACAGGAGTGACAATGTAAACGATATCAAATGTGCCCCCTCTGGGTCTCCTTTCTAAGTTCTATTTATGCCCATACAAACATGACACTTTGCAACATTCCCAGACATTTAATATTGTGGTTTGTGTAGACGTTTAATATTATTATTGACAATGATACATTGGCCTGCTAAGTGTCTCTCCCTGATAAACGCTTTTACTTTAAACACATCATTAAGGCTGATAAATTTGAAAAACATGAAATGAAAGCTGATAATGTTTTTATGATAAAAAAAAAGTCAAAGAAAATTTACAGCTATACTAACAGGCTGTGGCCAAACACTCACATTCGCACATGCATTTACACAAATGCACATACATGCACACATGAATGCAGACATGCACTTGTTTAAACATACGCACACATATACTCACACACCTCAAATTATCTGAAGAAATGTTGCAACATTGGTGCTAGAAATAGCAATAAAAATGCCTGTGCCTCCTTGGGTGCAAGCTTTAACTACAAGAACTACACAAAGATAGTGTTTTGGCTCTATATACATTTTGTTTTTCTGGAGTTTAAACTTTGGTATAATTTTAAGAAAAGTTAGGTTTTATATATAGTATTTACAGAGAGGATATGTATGATGATCAAGAAGGAACAAAAACAATTTCTAGTAAGTCTCTTGTAATTTTGAAAAAACAAATCAAAGAAAAGAGACAAAAAATTAATCATATAATAAATATAGACATGTGTGTATATTTTTGTGTGTGTGTGTGAGAGAGAGAGAGAGAGAGAGAAACAGAGAGAGAGAGACAGACAGACAGAGAGAGAGAGAGATAGAGAGAGAGAGAGAGAGAGAGAGAGAGAGAGAGAGAGAGAGAGAGAGAGATCATCTGGGGCTGCCCTTCAGTCTTCAAAAAGTAGATGACTATGAGGAGATTTTCAAGTTCACAAAGGCAGAGGGTTATACAGATGAGGAATGCCTCTGAAGAACATTCATAATTAAAGTCTGATTCTCTAATAAGACAGGACGAAGGGCCAGAGCCATGACCAAAAGCTTTCCAGGTATGGTGGTTTATTTGCCTTCCTCCAGTCTTTGTCTTAACTCCATGAGGTTAATCTACCTTTATTGATGTGGCTTTAGGGTGAGTTTCCTTGGTAGTGTGACAGCACTTCATCCAGCACATATTTTCTTCTGTCTCAAAAACTTCAGATAGAAAAGCCCCTATTAGGAGAGCAAAGGGGCATGATAGGGCTGTGTCTCTGGGTGTATTCTTCTGCTTATTGCAGAAAGGGACCCTGTTATGGAGGTACCCCTGAGCCCAGTCATCAATTGACTTCTTTCCCAGGTTGTTATTTGAACTGATTGAAGTACATTCTCCTGCACTGGAAGATGGTGTGTGGTTTTTAGCTATCCCATCTGCCCTGAAATGTTCCCTTCTTGTATGTGGAGAGAATGTCCTAAGTCAGGAAGAAAATAGAATGTAAGAGCCCTAGAGACTGATTCACAAGGCTCTGACCCACAGCTAAATCAACACTAACGATGATGCCACCACTGATGTTGGGCTTATTGGATGTATAGTTGATTTTTGAGTCACCGTTACTCCTCGAAATGGCCCCGATAAATTAACTTGCTAGTTTTCTTGATGTATATTTTTTAAATGTAATTCATACACTCTCTAGAGTCATTGTATCTTTGTTCCTCTGTCTGAAGGAATAAGCACCCAACTTAGTAGTCTGTTAACAATATTAGTAGCTTCTCTCGTTGTCTCTCTGTTTCTCTCTCCTCTCTCTATGTGTTTTTCACATTTTCCTTTTTCTGTTTCTTTCTCTTCCCATTTACTTTTATCTTTTCCCCACTTTTTTTGAAAAATAATTTACATGTCATGAAAAAAGCCAGTTTAAAGTGTGGTGCTCAATGAATTTTGAACAATATATACATCTGCATAATCATTATCATAATCTATTAATATACCATAACCCAGATCCCCCACACTACTTATAGTCATTTTCCTGAACATCTTAGGTGAGGCTATATTCCTTTTCTGGGACTTTGTATAAATGAAACAAAGAACACCTGGTTATGGGGTATTCTCTTGTTGGCTTTTTCCCCACTAAAAATAGTATGTGAAACCCAACATTTCCTTAGTTGTACATCTTTTTAAAATAATATATTTACTTCAGGCATTGTAGTTAGATTTTAGGAATTCTATTTTGTTTCTCCCATTTATTTTATGTTTAAAAATCCTTTTTGGTGTGTGTGTGTGTGTGTGTGTGTGTGTGTGTGTGTGTGTGTGTGTGTGTGTGTGTGTGTGTAACAATACTTTCAAAATTCTTAATGGTTTAGACATCATCACTATCATGTACGGGTCTTTTTCTGTTGAGTGTATCCCCTCCCCAAGTATGGATGGGATGTTTTCTTTTATGTCCCATTACTGATTTAGTTTTATTGGGTTACCAACACTGTCTTTACTGTTTTATTCTGTATTCATATTACATTTTCTTCACTTAATAATGTAGTTTTGTCTGACTTGTAGCTGACTAATTGTTACATAAGCGTGTCTTGTAGAGCTTCATTGTACTCCTTGTTCAGATAATACCAAATTAGATTTATCCCAGAGATAGCTTGATATCCAACAAAAATAACCCACTCTACCTTGTCAGTTTTCTCGTTTGAACCTGAATGATTATTCAGTGTAGAAGACAGCTCTAGGGTTGTAGGAAATTTGGTTGCGTATCTGAAAGCTACTTATCAGACCCACCAGTTCTTCTCACTGTGAGAACCAACACACCACTCAGATATGGGCCGAATGACTCCTGATGTCAGCGGCCATCCTACTCTAAATAGTCACACTTTCAAAGACTGACCATACTGCAGTCCTAACCTGCTGGCTCCCGGGAGTTTTGTAGGTCCTGTAGTAGACCTTTGCCTTCTCTATTGCATGTGAAAGCTGGGCGTGTTTGATATTGGACAAATGTGTAGGCCAATTGCATAGACTTTCCTGGAATGCTTTTTACAGTTCTTTCATCTCTCTAGAACCCCAATCATATCAGTTTCCTTAAACTGTATTCTTCTAGTGCAGCGTGGCTACAGGCAAGTGTGTTGTTACAATAATGTTTGTTGGTCCCAGGCACCAGAGGTCCAGACCCACAGACCTGCCACCCCAGACTCCTTAGCCACCTGCTGCTGCTTAAGCCTCCAGAAATGACTCAGAAGCTTATATTAAGGTCATGCCGTTTGGCCTATGGCTCAGGCACATTGCTAACTAACTCCTTCACCTTAACTCAACCCATTTCCATTAATCTGTCCTACCATGAGGTACGTGGCTCATCTGTGTTCCTTACATGTGTCTTCTTGGGCAGCTTGTTCAATCAGTCTCTGACACCGCCCTTCCTTTCTTAACTATTCTGATTCCCCACCTACTTCTTCTACGGTGCCTTTCATGGGCCAAAACAGCTCTTTTATTTAAAGATTGATATTAACAGCATACAAAAATACATTCCCAAATCAATGTGTACTCCCCTTAACATTGCTGACTCAGGATGAAAGCCAGGTGGTCACAAGTTCAACTTCTTGGCATCCTTTCTCAGTACACCTGCCTGCACGGCAGGCCATCCTCCTCCTGAAATTATCACTTTATATATTTTCTCTCCTTTGCCATTGTCTGTAACAGGAGGGAAATTCTCATAACAGCTACAGTAGAATAGATTCGGAAATACCTCAAGGCCACTGGGCCAGCCTTGGGTCCACTCATAACCCATTCTTTGTCTTCACCAATAGGCTTATGTGTATTATTTTGAGCAGGCTTATGCCAGGAACATTTGTTTTTCTACCTTCAGCTTTAAAAAATATAAGATTTTTATTTATTATATGAGAATTTCATAAGTTCTTACAATGCTTTTGATCAGATTGTTTCTATGAGAAAGTATTGCAAGAAGGGATTTATTTTTATGGAGACTTAGCTAAATGTTTTTAAATTGCATCACAATGACAGCATTACCTTAAATAGCCATAACTTTTAATTAATATCTCCTTATTTGACTCCTTTGATTAAAAAAAAAAAAAACAACTCTCCCCTACCCATGTGTAGTGGCTGAGCTATATTTCCCATTCATAAAACAAATTTTTTATTCAATGTAATTATTATTATTTATTAAAGCACCTGCTTGGTGCCTAGCAAAAATACTAAGATATCACCTGCCATTGTGCAGCATGGGCAGGTGGAAAACAGCCAGGTGTCACTATAATAGGCAAATGTCTTGTGAAGAAATGGAACAGACAGGGAAGCTGAGAGGTTCATGGACTGTGGAGACAGGCATAACTAGGGTTAGGATGGCAGTGGTGAGGAACAGGCTGATACAAGTGGTCACCTGGTGCCATGTGATATCTCTGTCTCTGTGCGGTCACCTAGGCCATCTCCGAGATTTTGATCCTACTGCAGTCAAGATCTGTTTTGATAGTCTTGGCATGTGTTATCCAAAAGACCATATGGGAGGCCTGAAAGAGCTGACCTCACCCTTCAATGACCCTAGAAAAGCTTGTCTTGCCCCTCATGGGAGAGCTGATTCAGCCACTCACTGGACTCCACACTTGAGGAATCCGACCCTGCTTCTTGCTGACTGAAATGCGATGGTGCTATGAACACAGGAGTGATAGCTTGGTTTGGGAGAGCTGGTTGCATGGTGGGGGGAGGTCCTGTTGGAGGCCTGAGCTGACAACTCAGCTACTACCCAGACCTACAGCCAGGCTTGTGAGTTAGCCCACCTCAGTTTCTATGCTATCTATGACCTGACAAAGTTCATGAAGGTACTGGTCCTGTAGAACCACAGCTGCAGGATCTCCATGACTCTGGGCAACAGCAGGATATTCAAAAGGAGTTTGGGTAAGGGTCCAGTGTTGGCGGTGTAGCAGAAACCAGAGGCCTTGAACTAGACCAACAACTCAATGCAGTAAACAGTTGCAAGTGAAGTTGCTGGGGCAAAGGGTAAACGGTATACTGCATGACATACCACAGCCGCCAATACCACTAGGACCAACAAATGTGTGATGGAGAGGCAGGCAAGGCAGAGGGTCAGAGAGAGCATTTTTATTATTCTTGTTCTTGTTGTTTTCTGTAGTAGGGAGAGGAGGCTACAGGGTGAAAGGTAGACCAGAAGGACTAGGAAATGAGTGGGATTCGGGTTCATGATTTATAATTCCTCAAAAATCAACAAAAAGTACTAAGATATGAAAATCCAATAATGAACAAATAAACAAGCCTTGTTTCTTGCATTCTAATTAGGGTCCTAAATGTAGCTGTCAACTTGGGATGTGGAAATATCTGCTGCATATGAAGTCAGGATCACATTTCTGTGGTGGTGTCTGGGCTGCTGCTATCATTGCTGTAGACTGAGATTTGTTAATTTAAAACACCACTGGCACAAAACTAAAATGTATATACCTCTTCTTGAACACTCACATAATCTCTGCTGCGATCTCTCATGTCACTGCTAAGAGTCAATCTTTTACCTAAAATACCTCTAGCAGCAGAGGAGGCGTCCGACCTGGGAAGACTAAAATGCATCATACAGATGTACAATCCGGGCTCTGACTGATTCCTCTCCCACTCCATTCCTTTTTCTCGCACCTTCTGTGAAGTTAGCCTTTGTCTCTAGGCAGACCCCTGTTGCTGGGAACTTCCCTTTCCGTTCAAACCTACCTGTAAACTGCCCAAATAAGTCAGCTACATGGTATTGCCTCAGGTAGTCACATTTTTTTCTTGATCAGCTCCAAATCCCTTAGCTAATCCCCCTGAAGGAAATAGATAGTGAAAAGTACTGACAACAATAAAAATGCAAGAGGATGGAATATGAAGTAGGAGCACCGTAAAGAGAGCGGGTGCAAATTGATCAAGGATCTGGAACTGGAGGGGGGTCATGTAAACAAACAGATGTCATTTGCGATGATAAAGAATAACATGAGAATGGGTCCTAAACTGTCTACAGTGTGCATAGCTGATGAGAAACGAGATCATCACATCAACACAATAATGTGGTATATACTCCACATTGCCCTCAGTCCTACTGCTGTCCTCTTGGTATTGTAATGTCCAGTGACATTATTGAATTAGTCTCAAGCCTGGGTACTCACGAAAGATTTGAGGATGAATTCTCAGGTTCTCAGGTTTACAGGATGAGCACTTCACTGCCTGCAAACTCACCTCATCTCCGTCTTCAGCCTGTTTCTGCACCCTTAAGTTTTTCACAGTGCTTTGCCTCCTTCAATTTTAAGCGCATATGTTCAAACAAGTCCAACGTATCTGGGATTTGAGGAAATGAGGAAGGACATTTGCTATGGGTTGAAGGTCGGCCTGACTTAGGCGACCTAGTAAGTCTTGGCCTCTAAATAAACAGATGAATGTAGCAAGAAATTTTAAAATATTTTCATTGTTCATATGTTATTTTTCCTACCTGCTCTTTACTTGAATGACTTCCTAATTAGCACATAGTTTGTTTAAGGATCCTTTTGTATGAAGCTCTGCTCTGTTTTCACTGCTGTTTTTGTTATATTCTACATTGATTTTAAAGATTTCTAGTATCTCACTAATCTCTTAGTCTTCCTCATTGTGCTTTCCCAGTTTTCTGCCTCAGTGTGGGTTTATGAACAATCCTTTCCTTCCTCCTTTAGGTCTAGGCTCTACTCTCTTATCATAGGGATATTTAAAACAGCAATTCTAAGGGTCTTGTCTATTGATTTTCTACTCTTGGTTATTGCTTGTGTAGAAGTTTCTATTGATTGATCTTTCTCCCACTATGCAATTTTCCCTTTTATATTTCAGTCATTTTTAATTGGGCACAAAGCATGCACTTTATTGATTGATGAACTCTGTCTTATCCCCTTGGCGTATGTGGACATTTTTTTTTCTCTTCTCCGTCATGTAGTTAAGTACCTTCCAAGTGTGATCCCCTTGAGATTATTTTTTTAAGCAGGCATTCACAGAGCCTTCACCTCAGTGCTGACTTTTCATGACTCCCTACAGTGGCAATACATTTCTGAGTCTCCAGCTCTTGCCTGTGGCTTAGAAGCTCCCTTTTCTATGTCTGATGGGAAAACAAAGTACTTTTTGCCACATGTGAGGTTTAGCTCTTTATTACATTTTTATCTTCTTAGTTTCCGGTGGAACCTGTGTGATCTTTGTATCTTGTGCTCACACATACACATGTCAGTGCTCAGCAAAAATTCAAAACTTGCTCTGAGATATCAATGTGGTCTTTCTCCAGGCACAGCTTTCTATCCAGTTATCAGGAAATTTTAATCATGTCGTCTAAAGCTTGCTTCTGCCCTCTACACAGAGAAAACCTGAGACTCAGCTCTGTCTCACCAGCTTTCTGCTGTTTGTGTTTCTTCAGGTGTCACTGTACAAGCCTTCTGAAAGGAAGCCTTCTAGAACACTGTGTTTCATGAGGCAAAGCAATGTTGGACTCTTAACATGAAAGAACACATCAAATTTCCTGCTTGTGACCCAGTGCATAATGGAATCAATAAAAATTGATCCCTCTACTTCTATAAACCTTTTTATTGCATACTTTATCTTTTGAAAGCTAAACCATATTACTGCAGCTTGGTTCTCTGTTACCGTAGCCAATAGCAATTTGAGGAGGAATGAATTATTCGGTTCACAAGTTATCAGTGAAAGGGGCTCAAGGAAGAAGATGGAGGTAGAAGTTGGTCAGAAGCCATGCAGGAGCACTGCTTATTCACCTGCTCCTCTTAGCTTGCTCAGTCTGTTTTGTTATACAGACGAGGACAATCTTCCCAGAGGTGGCATGGCTCATAATGGGTTATGCCTTCCAACATTAAATAGCATTTAAAAAATGTCCCACAAGCATTCTCACAGAGTCTAATGGATAAATCTTCTTCACTTGTGGTTCCCTGTGCTTAGATATGTCAAGTGGACCACTAAGATTAGCCATCATAATACTATGGGATACATTTTGTTAATGGATATTACAGGAAATGTCAACAAAGTTCTAAACTTGCCCTTAACTTTTTTATACTTTGGGCCAATGAGGCCAATGTCCTTCACCCACATTTGCTAACTTCTTAATCAGTGCTTGGTCTGAAATAATAGCTCAATATTTATTCTACTCATAGCTATTATTTGATCAAAGTGTTTAAACCTTTGCTTCCATTATAAAAAATGATCAAAAACTGTGATCCTTCAGTATTTCTACATACATATTATTATAGTTTCTTCTCAAGCTGAAAAATAAATGTTTTCAAGGTAAATCCAACCTCACACCTCTTCATTCCAAATGCAGTTCACATATTGACAATTTCAGTTTAAGAATTCAACATTATTTCTTCCAGTGCCCTGTATAATTAGGGCATCTGCTAAGACTATATTCAACAGCTGGCTGCTGAAGGCACAGATGAACAGTTATTGTAGGAAGACAACATGAAGGGCTCTTTTTCTTTTATCTTAGCATATTATAGGATGATATTGGTCAACACCGGCTATTTCATAGAGAGTGGTAGGGTATAGTTCTAAATAGAACATACTTACACTGGAGCTTCAATAAGTTTCCATTTTATCCAGCCTTTCAAAGAAGAGTTCAAAATACAATCTAGCAAAATGAAATTAGAAAGACTATAGAATAACATGAAAAGGTCTACCAACATAGAAATTTTGTTTTAGAATCTCAGACTTTACTTACACTTATACAAGTTACAAAGCCAACAGTGTCTGAATTTTCTCATTTTGTTTGTCACAGGCTACATCAAAAACATGAAGGTTTTGTCTTTGGGAAAGGACAAAAGGCTGGTTGTCCAAATGGATTCAAGTGTTGTTGTTTTTGTAGACCACATCTTTTAAGGTCTATCCTTAACTCTTGAAAATGTCTTTACTAGTTTATTCTTAACTCTTGAAAATGTCTTTACCAGCTTTCCCCATATATCTGCACTTTGAAGCAATCTGAAACAATGGACTCATTTTCCTTTGAAGAGATTAAGGTAAAGCATAAGAGACTGAGACATTAAATAGTTTCTTATTTTCTAACTCTACACAGTTTTTATTTTATGACATTTCTTATACATGCAGTTATTTGACAGGTCCTTATTTCTGGCAGATGCTAAACGAGATCACAAGTTCAGAACTATTGTATTTACCTCCATAGCATATTTTAAACTCATCTTTTCCAACTTGGCTATATCTATCAGTTATCCCACAGTTACCTTGGTCCTGAGAGGTCATTACAAAGGTCTGCAGCAAAAGCCATCTCTGAGAAATGCAATCAAGTCTGCTGTGGTAACAGAAAGACTGCTTATTTATCCATTTAATCTTTAATTTATTTTTTCAAATCTGTTATTTTTAGTTGATCACCCATTTCATACCTTTTATAATATGTTTCAGAAGATCTGATTTTTTTTTTGTAGTGAAGTTTTGAAACAAAATGTTATCGATCTATCTCTGCAATCTATCACTGACTTTGAAATAAGAGAAACTATCATGCTAGGGTAAACATAAACATAGCCGTTGGAATTGTTCTCTATTGTACTTACTTCTCTATGATGCTGCTGCAATGTGGAGTCTACAGACACAGCGACACATTTATAATGTTGTTTTATTCACAGCACATTCTGTGTTGTAAAATGAGAGTAATTAGCTAAGAGTGTAGAACACAGGGTGTGTCATTTCTGAGCACACTTTCTTACCATCACTACTGCAAGATGAGATCAAAACTAAAAGTATATTAAAATGTATGTAAAACATGTGGATATACATATATGTATTTCATCTATACTGTCTTTCTAATCAATTAAAATGTGAACATAATTACTGGGAGTTAATTTTTTAACATTGCGATTTTTCTTTTTCTTTTAAAACATCTTACAATGTATTATTCCTATGTTGCCTGGTCTAAGATTAAATGTGGGACTGTTGTGATTCACCTCTAGCTACAGGAGTTCATTAGCACACCCAGTTTCTGTTTCCATTAGCTTGGATATATATTGTCACGGTGTAGGTATCAAGATAACAACCATGTATCACTGAAGGTAAACTACTGAGTACATGACATGAAAACTCAATTTGCCATTTGCAGTGTGTTGGATGGTCTGGGTCTGATCTGGTACATGACAGATTTATTCAGGCTGGTTCATACTGTTACTCTGTTACTAGCAATCCAGGCTATGGCAGCCGTTATTTTATTATTATGGTCTCTGGAATAGCTAAGTCATGTTAACTTATGAAAAGAAGAAAATTATTTTCTTGCTTTTCTGAAAGCTGGTATTCTAAGAGGGAGTGTCAGAGGTTTAAGCTTTGAATGCTCATGCTGCTACATCTGCTGCAGGGGGCAGTACTACCTTATAACCTATAGGAAGGTAGCTGGTGGAGGGTGTTCATTTCACTCCTAGAAACCTCATATCTGATTAACTATTTTTTATGAGAAAAAATCTAACTGTATATTCCTGGCTGGTATTGAACATGCTCTGCAAACCAGGCTGGCTTTCTATTCACATAGAACCACCTCCAATTCCATTACTTGGGATGGCTGAGTGGGTGACTCATGCCTTTAATGTCATAACTTAGGAGGCAGAGATCTTTCTGTATTTCTAGGAGGTTAAGGCCTAACAGCCAAGCAGTGTAGCTCATACTATTAATTCTAACTCTAGGATTAAGATACAGAGGTAAACCAGGAAGCAAAACATTTGGGTCGGGAAAGATATGTAAAGCAGGAGAAGGCAAAAATCGAGGATTCTGTAGAAGTGACATGATGTGGGATGTCTAGATGCTGTGAATAAAGGACTGTTTTGGCCATGTCAGGCATAGAAGAAGTAGGTGAGGAAATCAGCATAGGTAGGAGGAGCACAGAGTCAGATAGAGATTGACCCAGCTGTCCAAGGAAGCTGTGTAAGGAACACAGGTGAGCCATGGACCACGTGGCAGACAAATTAATGGATATGGGTTGAATTAAGATATAAGAGCTAGCTAGCCAGTAATATGCCTTAACCATAGGCCAAACAGTATGAAATTAATATAAGCATCTGAGTCATTTTTTTTGGAGGAAAAGCAGCCAGGAGTGGATGTGGACCATGGGGCTAGTCAGGCCAGAAACTCTTGTTACAGTGACCAGTCAGGCTGAGGTTTCGTGAAGATAGCACTTACCCTGTTTGGCCTGAGATGTTGACAGCATGAGAATTTGCTGTGCTTTGTTTCTTTTGCCTGATATTCCAGCTTTTCCCCAATATCTGTATCTGTGTTTTCATTATACATCAACTATAATTTGTGCAATATACTCAATGTATTTTCCTCTATTTTTTAAAATTAAGTAGTAGAATGTTTATAATCAGGGATCTATCATTTCAGTTTTCAAAGACTTTTCTCCTTTTTTGTCACTGTGCTAACACTCTGCTATAATGAAAATTAATATAAAATCATGTATTCCAAAGTTATGGTTTTCATATTTTCAATGTAATGTCTATAATTCATTAAACAAGTTAAAATATTTTTAAAAAGTCCACTTTGATATCTTTTAGTCCCATCAAATGTCATGAGGGGAGAAAGAGGAAACAGTAAGAGCCACAAAGGATGGATGACCACAAACATATGGTATTTGCAGGACACAATAGGATAGCAGCACATATAAATTAGATCAGGCTGACAGCACTGGCACACTTGCATAAGTCAGTTCAAACAAAATCCCATCAAGAAGAGGGAGGAGGTCCTGGAGCCCAACACTAGCTGAGAAATACCAACAATGAACAAGGGCTGGAAGAGGGAAGGTCAGTTTTCTTTAACCGTGATCAATGGTAGGTCAACTAAACACCGGTAGAAGGGCACACAGAGGAGGGTGTTGACTTGATTGGTTTAAAAAATAAACAGGATGAGAAGATGGATGGTTAGGGAACAGGGGATGTGTTTGAGAGCAAGTAGGGAATGGTGCAAACCTCAAAAATGCATTGCATAAAATTATCAATATGTTAATTTAACAGTATCCATTGTAACCCAAATGCCTGGAGACAATTATAGGCCAAGACTACACACTCCATGTATGGTTACATTTGGGCTCCTATTTTGTACCTGCGTTGAATGTAGTCTGGTCAGGTCAAAAACTATTATGTGCTTTAGAGAATTCAGAAGTTAGCTTCATCAAAAGAGTGCTGACCAAGGTTAATTTGCAGATTCAGAAACATAGCTCTCTGTCTTCAGATTTCCCAAATCTAGTATGATGCACATCAGTGATAGTTGTCAAGATACCTTCTGTGACGACTACTGTTTCCTAATGGTCAGGCTTCTCAGAGGAAAATAAAATAATTTCTGACCTATAATGGTTTTCACTGGCTTGGACAGTAGGATTCATAGGAGCAGCCAATAAAATTATCCACACAGAGAATGCTATCTGAAGCGTGTGTAGGTCACCAACAAAAGAAAGAATAGGCTTACAGAAGCCAAGTGAAGAGACATCACCTCCGCCTTGAAGTCTCACAGGGCTCTGAATTGCTTTCTTTCTGTCTCTTTCCATCTAAAAGACAAACTTATGTCTAGGCTTCTCATTGTCTAGTTTTAGAAAAAATGAGCACAAACCCAGACAAGCCCTTCCACCTTTTGTCAGCTGTTTTGAGAGGGAAGGAATACAGGTATTCAGGTACTCTCCAGCCAGACAACTGGCCCTGGAGTCAGCTCTAAGCACTATAAACAACACAGCTCCAGATGCATTCTACTCAAGAAATTAGGAATCCCATTTACCCATCATTGAATTTAGGATCTGATTTTCAAATAAGCAATAATAATGAATGCTTAAAAATTGCTTTAAAACTTCTCAAAAGGAGTCATTGCTAGATAAGGTACTTCAGGGAAAAACTGATAAAGGACCAAAGATAGGGCAGTTCAACCATAGGAGCAAAATGGAAAATGTGAGAAAAATAGTAATAGCAGCCTTCTAATGATAAAGTTTGAAGAGCCTCATAAAACACATGTGAATGTATATATCAGTATTGTAATAAAAATAAACATGAAAAAGATTGCACTTGTAAATAATTAGTTCCATCAAAGAACTAGATGGAGCAGGCATCAAAGCCAGTCTAAAAATGACTTTATTTATGTATAACTTGCATTTAAACTCTAAATATCTCTTAATCACACCATAGGTTATTCTTTTATCCAAGCAAATGCAAGAATTCTCTGGGGACATCTCTAGATTTGACTGGAGAAAGAAGGAGATAAAAGACTCTGGATTCAGCATGCCTGCTCTTTTGAAATAAGTAAGTAGCCAGCTGTTCCATTACAACACAGCCTCTACTTTCAGGGCATTCATGACATCTATCAAAACGCTGTTTACATTTCCCTAATAATGTTAACTTAAGCATTTTATTGCCTTACTTTGCAAACTGTCTAAGTACACTAAAGAAATCTTCTCCTGGGAGAGGCTGGTTGAGCAAGAGGCAGACTACACACAAAGCCCAGGAGCTCTGGATGTTGCTATGTGGCACCTGCAGAGACACAAGCCTGAGTTTGCTTTTGTCCAGACCCAACTGGGAATCGCCTGTGGTCAATAAATGCTGGGAAAAGCAAATGTCCTTCCACACAAACATTCATGGCTCTGTGATTTTTGCAGTTTAAACAGGGCTGCAGAGGTGAGGAGAATCCCAATTCATGCAGGTGGTTGTTGGTCCCATGCTGTTGTTTAAATGCACGTGGTGAATCCAGCCACTCTTCCTACCTCTTCAGCATTTTGAAGAGCAAATGGCAGAAATGAGGAGTTGTGTGCTTAATCCTCTTTTGAGTTACCCAACCACAAAATTATATTTAAGCAACTACTTTGACAGAAAATGCTTATTTTTCTCTGCCTTGCTCTATAACCTAGAGGAAGGGGATCAGACCTGAGAGAAGGGTTCATCATCGCTCTCTCCAGCCATGTATTAATAGAAATGATAATGGCACTAGTAATAAGTTCTGACAGAGACTTTAAAAACTTATTTGTATTTTAAAACTGTAAAGTACAGAAAATAAATGCATATGGGTGCCTGGCAGTAAACATACTGTCTTTGTAAGAAATTTGGAATGTTGGTATTTGGGTTTGAAATTTCTTTAGGTTCAGTTGTCTACGATTATTTTCTTCCCTCAAGCTAACAAAATATCAAATTTTGCCGTAGCATGAATATACCTACTGTTCTTCTTTAGCAAGAATTAGGTAATTAGGTAATAATAGAAAATAATAGAAAATAATAGAAAAGGAGAGAGCAGGCCATGGGTAAGCAGCAATGGGCAGAGAAGTAGGGGAGAAGTGATCCTCCCATTTAGTGGTTTGCATGAATGAAAATGTCATAATAAAACGTACCATTTTTGAGGTAGTACAATAAAAATTATACAAAAATCTAATCACACATCTGAACACAGGATGCACCACTTCAGATGCCATCATTCTATTTCCATGCCTTCATATTTTATCTGATAAAATACTAGAAGCATTATAAAATGCTTTATAGCATGCAATTAAAAAGCATCTGACTTGCTAAGCAAATGATTTAGTTTCAACTTTAAAACCACAACCATAGGAATTGCAAAGCATTGAGCTCTTTTTTTTTCTGTATTATTGTGTTCCACTCAGTAAAGTTTGAATTTCATTGCTTCAGGACTTTCTGTCTGGGCACCCCTTGAGGAAAGATGTGAGAAGGTACAGTGACAACTACAACAACGCAGGCACCAGGAATCAGGCATGAAACAGACCAGACTCGTTTAAAGCAATAGGCAGGTCCTGCAGAGTCATTGCAGATATGGGGCAAATCTGTATCTCCTCTTCCAGTTTCCCATTGGCTGTTGGAGACTCCCCATGCTGTGTTGCTTGTCTCTCATTGGTCTCCCAGTCACCAATCACCAGGTGCAGTTGCAAACTCCAAGTTTACTCAGTAGGAAGCCTCCAGTGCTCATTACGGAGAACAGGGTAACCAGGGTTTCATCAGGTTGGCAGGCTGTGTTCTCCCGCACTGCATATTTGTATGTATGTGAATTTAAATACAAGATCATATATATAAATCTGTTAATTTTACATTAAAAATGATTTGTGTATATCTAAATAGAATGAGTTGCTTAATATTTTCAAAGAAAAATTTTCTTGTTATGTGAATAAAATGTATTAAATATTTGTTAAATTGCTAATGTTGATCAATAGGACACAGGCTGTACTATATAAAATACACAATTTTTAAGTGGATAATTCCTTCAGTGAAACTTCAACCCTCTTCTAAAATACACGTTTGTTTTTTATCTGTTTTTTGGGGACTGTATTTCCATCACCTAGTTAGTACTCCTCTGAGCCCAAAGCTAAGGAATTGCACGTTTCCAACTTGAACTGGACTCTTATCAAATAGCAAAGGAATGAATATTTGTTAAAAGAAGAAAAACACTGGCTATCTCGAAGGCATTGCCATTGAATCTTTTATAAAGTTCCTTCTCTAAGGCTTCCAGAAACCACATCTTCCTTTGTAAGGCAATTTCTATGACCTTCCTTAACTGTAGGCAGGTGGTAAATATCAATCAAACATTTGAAGACTTTTACTGCTCTGCATGTTGATGATGAACTCCATCCAAATATATATGACATACATGATTCTCTTCCAGCTAAAGATTATTCTCACTGCAATTTCACGATACCACAAATGCTCATGTTTCTGAGGATGCCAGACATAGAAACAAGATAGTAGTAGGTCATGGGTCCTGCAGTCCATATTTCAGAGGCACAGTGAGAAATATTATACCATGATGATAAATAAAAGATGAATTGCCTCTCCTTTCCTCTTAGAGAGAGAAAAGAAGGTTATACAAATCTCAGTTTATTAAACCACATTGTTAATTTACAAACACATGTGCATCATATGCTTCTTTAAAATTAAATTACATGGTGATAAGAAAGATAGACTAATGGAAATAAATCATCTCTATACTCTAGGAGCATAGAGTTTATTACACATATTTAGCACAAATAAATGAATCCATAATACTTATTTTAGTCATAAAAATCAAGAAAAGATGTTGCAAGAATAACATAATCAATGCTAGTTACAATAGATATATGTATTGAGAACCAGAACTTTACCAAACTTTAGAAATATTGTCGTGAGACTAACTCAAAATAAAACATTAGGTTTTATGGACTTTTACTTCAAAATTAAGAAAAAAGTTAAACTATTTATACATAAGAAGAATTCTTTTCTAACAAACAGCTTAAAGATATGGGGTTACAATATTCTCCTATGAAATACATCTAGGATGTTAGAAAAGATTTCTAAAATATCTTTAGGCTTTGCAAAGAAGTGTGAGGATTTTCTTTTGACATATTTTTAAAGATATTTTTACTGGCCATAAAAATTTCCACTGAAGTTTTATTCTATTTGTATAGTTTTCATCTCAGTGTTACTCTAAAGTAAACTAAAATAAAAAGTGATTCAAATTTGATGGATAGAAGTGGGTATACAATAATAACTCTATTGTTTTTTAAAGTCAGTAACTTATTTCTGTGGAGAATTTTAAATGGTATCTTGTTGTGTGCTTTATCTGTTTTCACAACAATAATATCCACTTTAATTAAGGCTATCTTTTAACTTCATGTGATTGGCATTTTAAGAAGCATACAAATTAAATAATGAAGAGAAAAAAATCTCTGAATAAATGACTCTAATATTTTATCACAGAACATCCTTTACATTCAACTTACATATACATGGGCTAATGTGCCTATGCTTTTGTAAATGAAGAATCACATTAAATACTTCTAAATTTTTATACTTATAAAAGCAGCAAATTTTCTATTTATACTATGCTATGGAGGGGCTGGAGATATGGTTTGTTGCTTAAGAGTAATTGATGTTCTCGCAGAGGAACTGGGTTCGGCAACAAGGACCTACATAAAGCAGTTCACAACTATCTTAAACTACACACACACATGCACACCCACAGTAGGATATTCAGGTGTTATTTAGAGAGGCCTAATGGGGTATCAGGACACTGAATGGGACATGGCCAGACCCCACTGCTGACCCAGGAACGATGGCCTTTCTTCCTGCTTTGTTCCTGTGTTTTCAGGGAGAGGATCAGACCATCCTGCATGAGACAATGCCACTTCCCAATTATTTTAAAGATTCAATTTGTATCAGTGAGTGTTTATATAACCCCTTAATAAATATTAATTTTTATATGATTGCTTGCTAGTGAATAATTCTTCAATAAGCACATCAATGAATTTGTCATTTAAACTCAGCAGCGAACTGCCTGAAGAAGTTAGATTTGACATACCACCTGGTTAAGTTAGTGGAAAATCAAATAAAACTAATTCAAGATAATTCATTAGGGCAAATACAAACAATATATTTAATTCACAGATTGTGTATGGGAGATAAAACGTAATACAATAAAATGTTTGGCATAAGAAATAACAAGAAGAGCTGATGAGCTGGCTCAGTGTTTGAGTTTTTTTTACTGCTTTTGCAGAGGACCTCTTGAGTTCAGTAACAAACAAGGGTGTCACAACCACCTAATACTCCATCTTAAGGAACCTGATGCCTCTGCCTCTTTGTTTCTTTGTGTGTGTGTGTGTGTGTGTGTGTGTGTGTGTGTGTGTGTGTGTGTGTGTGTGTGTGTGTATACAAGCATATATATGAGTATATCGATAAAATAGTATTCACACACATATATATGCATATATATATACAGAAATATATACATACACATATATGTATATAGGCATACATATGAATAAATTATTAAATATATCTTACATACAAGAAATATTGAGAGCTAAACTTAATTGCATCACATAGGTAGGGAAAGAAAAGGAAAATTGTGACTCTCTTGAATCCTCATTTTGTCCTGAGCATTGCGCTCCACATAAGAAGAGTATTTACCCCATCAGAGAAAGTTAGGGACCGATAACTGGTCTTCATTCTAACAGTGAGAAATATGGGAACATGAAGCCTCATCATCTTCATTGTATCTCTGATACTATATGGAGAACTAAGGCTTGATCATCATGGCAACAGGAAAATATCCATCAGGCTTTGAATCATAAAGAGGTGAGGACACAGGAAAAGTGAAAGATTTAGAGATAGGCACAAAAAAGATATGGCATGATGGACGAGACAGTGAATGGGAACAACCCATTGTCAACTAACATGTTCACATCAGCTCTGACACTTCCTGTAAAGACTGAAGGCTGAGTACAGATGATCTATTCATGGCAGAAATATAAGTAGTGTATATTATTATGTGTGGAAAGAATTTCTTTATTGTACAACCTAATTTTTATGATGACCAAGCTTAAAATGCAATAGTATGATTGAGTTAATCCAAAAACTTTTGTTGTTTTTATCGGAGTTATTGCTTTAATTGTAACCCAAAGCCTGATACTTTCAATTTGTAATGATTTTTCTTTGGTGGTCTCAAAGGGTGCTGTGTTTTATGGTCTATTTTTTATGATTGGAAACTACTGACCTGTTGCTTTCTAAATCAGCAGACTCGTACAGCATATTGTGTTTTAATTCTCACACTCAGTGGTTGTCACTGCTTTGTTATATTTATGGTTCCATAGACTAGTCACAACATACCATTTCTTCAAAGCTACTACTTAAAGAGATCACAGAATATGTGGATGTTGCTAAGGAATAATTGGAAGATATGTTAAAGTCAAAATTTAATAAATCTATATTATGTTCTTTGAGAGAAATGCCAACATCTTATGTAATGAAAGAATTAATAAGCTATTTGTTGCCAAAGTAGACATTATCTGAACTATTCTGTGTCTAACAGCAGAATTAGATTACATATACCAATTAATACTGTGAATTGTGCTGAGAGTTGAAGACACTAGCATTCCTCTACAATTACAGTAAGGTTGAGAGATACAAGCCAGGGCACTTAAAACCATGCTGTTTGTATCTCTATATAATCTTGGACTTTGACCAGCAGGTCCATCTTTCCTTCATTTAAACTGATATATCGATAATAAAATAATCTTTTTTTATCAAAATATCTATGTTTATGATATTTTAACTCAGCTCTAAGGAGTTTGTTTTCCTTTCTTGTGCAAGGTGAGAATATGTATTCTAGAAATTATACAAGCTGACGTATAGGATAACCCTGACATTAATATTCTTCCCAAGGATGAATTTTCCTTGAGTCTACATTAGTGATGGTGCCCCTGATCTAGTCATCTGAGTATAATAGAGCTACTGGTGAGTTATGCCATACTGGACAATGGTACCCAAATATTTGACTAAATATTCTTCTGAATGTTTCTTCAATTTTCAAATGAGATTATGTTTATTTCTGGCTTCCACATAAAAATACATCCTTCTCATTTCTTACAATTTATTTTGCTTTGCACACTGTTTTCAATCTTCCTTCATCTGGAAATGTATTCAGGTATCTTTATTGACAGCACCAGCTCCAAGAATCTCTTTTCTTTCCATTCTCAACACTTGCCTCCTGACTTTAGTAAGAACCCTACAGATTCAGAGTTGGTATCTCATAGTGATTTATATATAACAACTTTTGATAAAGAATCATATTACAAATAAGAAAACCCTACATATATAGGCAATTATGACTTTTGAGAAAAATGACAATTTGAATATTTTGCCCATCTTTTCATCAAATTATCAGATGTTTTACTACTGTTGTAAATAGTTCTTTTTAATTTTTGAATATTTTCTCATTATCAAAGCTAAGCATTGTAAATGCTTTTTCCTTTTTTGTTAGTATTTTTGATTCTTTTAACCAGGGTTTCTCTATTGAACAGCTCTGGCTATTCTGGAACTTACTTTGTAGACCAGGCTGACTGACTGAAGTTACAGAGATCCCCTGCCTCTGCTTCCTGAGTGGTGCTAGAATTAAAGATGTGAACAACCACTGCATGGTTATTTTATCTCACTCTATAAGCCTCTACTTTATATCATTGACTCTTCACTGTACAATGGTAAGTTTCTATTATCCTGTTATTTTGTAGCTCCCTCCTGACTTTAGCTTCTGCCAAGCTCAGTATTTAGATGTTTTCTTCCTGCACTTTTTATGTTAGACAGTTTGGGGTTGTGAAATTTAAATTATTATAACCAAGTGTAGTAGGAGGTCTCAGTCCTGGACTTTTGGGCCTACCCTCAAGGTTTAGGCCCACAGACCCAAAGACCTGCAGAGACACACAGATACTTACAATAGGTTTAGGCTGATTGGCCTAAGGCCCAGGCCTATAAATGCTAACTCTTTACCCTTAATCTAACCCATGACTCTTATTTTGTTCAACCATGTGGCTCGGTACCTTTTCTCACAGCAGCTTACTTATCCTCTGCATCTTCTGGCTTCTGTCTGGCATTTTGTTGTGTTCTGCCTGCCTGTTCCTAGAGTCTTCTTAGTCTGGTAGACCCACCCACACTTCCTGTCTGCCTTTGGCCAATCAGCTCTTTTCATTAAATTCATAGGCAGGGACAATTATTTACAATGGAACAATATAATCCCCCTACAACCAAGCTCAAACATATCTTTACTAATTATAATAGGAACCATTACACTGAACATATTTTTGCCAATAATAAATATGAATGCTTATTCTCATAGTATATAGATCTGCACTTTATAATTTAACAGACTCTTGGGAATCATAGTCTGTATCCCTCTGTTTGTGGGAGAGTTTTCTTTGTATACAGTTACCAATATGATTGAAGAAATGGTAGTCAGTGAGCAGGAAGTCAGACAAACATGGTGATGAGGCAAAGCTCTGTGTCCCAAGTCCTTCTACTTTTGCAGTGCTAGTTATTAGAAGGAGATGGTCCCTGGGCATAAATGGTCCTTTCTGTTGACAAGAAAGCCTCGGACAGTGTAGCTCCTGAAATATCTCATGGATCTGCTGACTATACTATTCATATATGAGGCTATTGTTTTGATTCAAAGCTCTGTGGTAACTTGAATCAGCAGATAACATCAAAGTCATGACTTTGTTTGGTATCATGCTTGATTTCACGAAGTGAGTGAAACTTCTTTTTATAAATATTTTTTTACAAACATTTAGTATAAACATCGAGGGCCCCCAATAATCTCATGGAAAACAAAAGGAATCTTGGTATATAAAATAAAAGAGACGTCAGCAGTTCAAAACTGCAATAACTGGTAGACTCACGAGGTATCCAACTATTGAGCTTTTTCACATTTTAATTTTGCTTCAGATGAAATACAACTGTAGACTAATATGTGTTGAGCTCAGAGGGAATTCTCCTGAGGTTGTGAGGTGATCAGCTTTCAGAATTGAACTGTTAATCATTGTTAGCTTTTGATAGCCAGCTGAAACTCGGCTATTCCTCACATCTTATCTCTTTGTGAAATTGTGTGTGTGTGTGTGTGTGTGTGTGTGTGTGTGTGTGTGTGTGTGTGTGTGTGTGTGTGTGTGTAGTACTTAGGGAAAATTTATGGAGTATTTTGCTTTACATTTACATGGACTATAACGATCAAACTGGCATTGTCAGGCTTCCATTGTCCAGCCTCAAGCACCCTTGCAGACTGTGTTCAACCACATGCCTATCCTTTAAAAATCTGCTTGATTTTTGTACTTGTACTGTGAATTCATTAGCAGTTCCTGAGCTAAATGTATCACTGATGTCATGAACTGTCTCTGCTGAATCATAACCCATTTTAAATTCCAATAAAAAAATAGTTCAAATTTTCTTTTGACTAAAACAATTTCCATAGTACAAAGTTAATATAAAATAGACAGTAAGTAGTAATTCATTAGCCAAAGTAAAACAAGAAACATGCATTTAAGGGATATGTAACAATATTATGCATAAAATAGTAAATTTTAACCATGCAAAAGTCCTTAGAACTTTTATAACAAATTAAGATATGTTTTATAGTTTGAGGTTCGATATATAATTCTTTCATCTACTTGGAACTTATTTTATGAGACTGATGTAAAGGTCCAGTTATATCCATCTAAAACTCCTGTTTGCCTAGCAACAGTATTGGGAGACTAATCTCATTATGTATTCAGTGTCTAGATTCATTCTGGGATCTTTAATATGCACCACACTCTGTTTATGTGAAATAGAAAATAGAATTAAAGAATAAAAGTTATGTGTCAGGAAATGATAAGAAAATGGGTAAATGTTGATCAGAAGTTGGAGAGTAGAAGATATGTGTGTGTGTGTGTGTGTGTGTGTGTATGTGTGCACGCATGCGCACATGCACATGTGTGTTTGTGTATATATATATATATACATATATGTGAACAAGTCTAGAAATTGATTTACAATGTGAATATAAACATTATATAAACATATATTATATAAAATATAAACAGGCATTATAGGTCATGAAATGGTGTTTTTGGATAAAATAATATATTTTTGGAATTTAAATACAAAGTGTAGAATAGAATTGTACTAAATTTACTTTCTAATTAAGAGTCTTGTACCAAATTATGCTTGTTATTGCTATGTAGTTGTAGATGACTTGAACTTTCAATCTTCCTGACTCAGCTGTCCATAGATTTGCACGAACATGTCCTGTATATGTGAGTGCTTAAGATAAACCCAAAGCTCCATTCAAACATGGAGAATATTCTCTCTATTGAGACTTATTCCCAGTATATCAACATTGTACCTTATAGATTTTCACAAATCTACTTTAGTTATTTAAAGAAATGTTCTTCTTGGATGAAATACACAGGAAATTGAGAAAATGATTAATTCTTTATTTAGTGCAATTGAAAGTAAATTGATGGACTGCCCTAATATAGGTTAGCCATACCTATTAAATAGTTAAGCACCATAACAGAGTAGATTGAAAATAACTATGCAAGAAATCCAGCCAGTAGATGACTCATGAACTTCGCTGAAGCATGCTTCTTTGCCTGCCCAAAGGTATAGACTTTCAAGCTTTCACAGGCATGTATTTTAGCCGCTAATCAATGCATACTTTCCTCATTCTCTCTTTTTACACCTCCCCACCATCCACCCTTCCCATGCACAACGGATATGCTCCATGAAAAAACATCATCTACTTCTTATTTACGGTGGCAGAGAGAAGTCACTTCATTGAAGACCTATCAAATGATTCAAATGGTTTGAAGCTGATGAAAGACAGTCTCTACAAAGAAATGGCCACATAATATAAATGAATGCCATGTACATATTTTTATTCAACTTATCATGTAGCTGCATTTAAAATTATAGTAATAAAACACATACTTAAGCTATGATTTATAATTCAAAGTAAATTAGACCTATTAAGTACAATTTATAAAATTCACAGAAGCAAAACAAGACTATAATTTTCTGGCCTAACAATTACTAAAGATGACACTTGGCAAATACTCTTCTAATGTCTTCTGTACATGGCCTATTCCCAGTAGAAACACTTGCAAGGTATTTGTCACAGATGGAGAACTCTGCTTCCACTTGTCTTTTTTTGCAGACCCAGAATAATAAAGTAGCCACTATACGAAATATCTCAGAAAAAGATTGTCAGGTAGAAGGGTACTTGAAGAGGCCTCATGCCAGCAACCAAGTATTCTGGGTAAGTATCACATGAATTATCTCCGTTCTTAACTAATTTAACTAAATTATTCACATATCTTCACCCAAACAAAAAGGTGAGGGAATTTTGTAAATGACTATTCAGCAACATTAATTAGTTCTATAATTACTAAAAGCGTGGACATTAATGATCACTCCACCTGTGTCTGAATGAGAAATACCAGGGAGTGGATGGTGAATCTTAGGTATTTGGAATCCATTCTCTTTCTCCTGTTTCAGTTTCTGCGATGAGAATTCAGTCATCTAATAAGATATTTGTCTCAATTCATCTATATTTGTAACTTTACATCACAATATTAACACCATATATTTATGATATATTACATGATATAGATATGACCTTTTATAAAATTGGCATTGGTTTTGGTTGGCCACAGTAAAAAAAAAAAAAAAATGATAAGATCAGATTTATGAGGATGCCACCCACTTTGTTTGCAGAATGTGGAGAAATCAGATTGTATGTACCTGCTACAATATTGGCCTGTCAGGTAAGTTGTGGCCACTGTGTTTACAGCAGTTATATGAATAACCAACCATTAAAAAAATGCACTTGATGTCTCTTTCACATGAAAGATGTCTGGTACTTTAAACATCACAAGACCATGAATGCGAAAATCATAAAGCTTAAGGGGCAACCCTACTACTGGTATTTCAATAAGTTGTCATGTTATCAAATTTTCTCCCTAAATATTAATATCTATACCTGATGAACTATAGTGAGCTATTATTCAGACAGCACTGGGGAATTGAAAAAAGAGAAGATAAATAAAGCAAAAACACCGAACAGAAATAATAAGTAAAAGGGAGATTTTTTTTTTTTTTACCTGTTTAGGAATTTATATGTGTTTTGACACACAAAGGTTTGATAACTTTACTTAATATGTATCACTTCTACCTAAAAGTAAGCAATTGCATAAAATATAATATACTTTAAACTAAGTGAACATTTGTAGGGGTATTGTGTTGTTTCATGGTAAATAATTGTCCCACCCACTGGTTTAATAAAAAGAGCTGATTGGCCAAAGGCAGGCAGGAAGTGTAGGCGGGGCTACCAGACTAAGAAAATCTCTGAGAGCACAATTCCAGAGAGAAACCAGAGGAAGCCGAGGACAACTATGCTGCTCTAAAGAAAGGTACCGAGCTGCATGGCTGAACAAGAGGCATGGGTTAGATGAAGGGTAGAGAGCTAGCAAATGATATGCCTAGGCCTGAGGCTGATCAGCCAAAAATTACTGAACGTGTCTGTGTGTCTCTAAGGGTCTGTGGGTCTGTGGGCCTAGACCTTGAGGTTAGGCCCGAAAGTCCTGGCCAGAAACCTTGTACTACAAACATTATTTTTCAACTAAATTTAATGAAGATTAAGCAATAACATAGAAATCTGATTTGATAGAAATATAAATGTAAATGATGATAAAGTACTGTAGTAAGCAGGCAGGGAGAATCCTAACCAGAATGCCTAGATAGTGAATGTCACCCTTCAGTCTATCACCCTGTAGGGCAATAATCGGCCATTCAGATGATATCTCCATCATGCTGCACTCACTACAGCAACTTAGCTCTGCCTCCCACTTCACACATGGGGTTTTCAATGCTTCTTCACAAGGAATCTGACTGTACCACAGAGTTCTTAGTCTCTCAGCTTTCACTGGCATTTAATACAAACATTTATGATTGTGTTATTTTTGAATTCTACATATCTCCCGAACCAGCACAATGTGGATGACAAGGCTTGCTGCCATGTTGACCTCCCTGGATCAGACAGAAAATAGAATCAGGGAAATTCATACAAAGAAGCTTTCTGGGAAAACCTGTCTAACTGGGAACACACTTCAGTTAGCATGGATTCATGGGCTTTTTTTACCCTTTGTTACTTACTCATAGACACTGTGTTTCCTTTTGCCTTGTCTGCTTCTGTCCAAACATGCACAATGCTACTTTCTGCCCGACTTCACATGTTCACATTTTACTTTGTTTCTTTCCCAGAATTCTGACAGTAAACCCCACTCAAAAGAGACATGAGTAATAATGGACCTTCCTCCATAAACAGAGTGCATTCCTTTTGAATTTAGCTTCTTGTGGGTTTTCAGAACTTAGAGAGAAGACAGTCTGGTTGTTAGAATTTAACAAAACTGGCTGCTGATTCATCTCCCCAGCACAATTCTCACTGACAGCTTTTGAGCAGAGTCTTATTATACAAATTTCTTCAAGTTTTCTAATCTTCTCAGTCTCCAGCATAATCAACAATTGCTGTTTCTGATTGCCGCATCCTGGAGCTTCTGAAACTTTCTTCTGCAACGTTTTCATAATATTTGTTTCAACTGTCTGTGGACCACATGGTGCGAACTAGCTGAAGGAATGGCCTGCCTCCGTATCGAGTTTGTGGCTTTCTACCTACCAGGGCTTAGAATCACCATGGAAATAAGCCTCTATTTTTATCCACAAGATGTTTCTAGAAAACTTCAACTGTGAAGGGCACCATCTAGAGATCTTAGGACCTGGGAAGACTCAAAAAGAAAGTGTGCCAGGTGGGGTGGCACACACCTTTAATCCCAGCACTTGGCCTACAGACACAGGGAGGTTTAATAACACATATGCCTTCAAGTAACAGAAATTTCATTTCAACATCATCATAAGGTGTCTTTAATTTATTTTCAAATACTGTATATCAAGTACAGAGATGTACACATGGATATAGAGGTATTCGTACGTACATGTAATCATACACACACAATGCATAGTTATATACACACATGTATAGTCATGCATATATGCAATATAAAATAAGATTGTCAATATTTTTCAAAACTGTTTTCCAATACTATGGATTAAAGTAATCTGAATTCTACTCATATTGTTGGTTCTTCTTGGTGTATTATCCATCACTGTCAAAGATGAGACTTGGGCCTCCATTTCCTTTTACCTGGTTTTTAAACGTCACATTTATAATAATGTGCATTGTTACCTTTATGATGATTTTCCTTCATCTCTGCTATACCTTAGCAGGAAAGTGTAGATGGTAGAGGTCATGCTTCCTGAAGGTTAGACAGGTGGCAGTTCAGTCACTGCCAGTAGATAAGGAGGGTGAACTGTCTGAGCATATTTTCCCTGAACAGTCAGCATATAGTGCTTTAATGGCTCACGATTCTCAAGTGCACAGATGTCTAAGTCCACAACAATAAATTAGAGGTTGTGACTCACTTGCATCCTCCAGGATATTAGAAATCATTTTATTAAATTCAGACTACATGCAGATCAGTGACATGTGTATATTATTGAAATTGAAACTTTCTAATAACTTTTTCAGCCTTTGAAAAATATAAATGTTAGTTTTTCTTTTCAGAAGGTGTGCCATAGATCGTATTTTTATTATCTTTCTATATGTTTTCTTCATTTCTCTTATTTGGTTCATCAGTTTTCTTTCTCTTTAAAAATTACTTTGTTTTATGTGACTTGGCATTTTCTCTACATGTGTATCTCCTCTGCCTGTGTATTATGCCTGGTGCCTATGGAGGCCATAGAACACTAGATCCCTAGAACGGGGATGACAGATATTTGTGAGCTGCTATATGAATTCTGGAAATTGAACCTGGGTCCTCTGAAAGAGCAGCCAGTACTCTTAATTACTGAGCCATCTCTCTACCCTCATTTTTCTTCATATTAAATTTTCCTTTATTCTCTGATTTGTATTCATTTTATATTTGTTTAATCTCTTTTATTCATTCTCCTATGCTTAAGTCTACATGGCAGTTCTCCACATTGCAGATTTAATACTGTGCATTTTAAATTATACTCATCAATGCTTCTAATTCAGAAACTGTTTAATCGTAACTACTTATCTCTTCAAGTCTCATTTCACCTCTGTTTACTTGATAATTTAGTTCCTATGACTATCATCATGTTGTGGTTTGATTTTACCAATTACTAAAACTGCATTTTGACTGCATTTCAAAGGAAAACACAGAGATTCTTCTAATAGCAGATCTTTTAGTAATCACTTTTCTGCAAATACTTTCTTCATATGCATTTGTAGAATGGCTCATGCACAGTGTGTAAGAGATACCTGAGGATTGCCCACTCAGATCAATGCTTCTCAAATTAAATATGTGTCTATCTGACTCGTGGGTGATAAAAAGGAATCACAGGATCTTCTGAACCTATTGAACACATATCTTGTGAGATTTTTAAGAGATTACAGTATTTTTGTTTGTTTGGGTTTTTTTGTTGTTGTTGTTTTTGTTTTGTTTTGTTTTTTGGCAAAGGGATAAAAATTGCTGCTTATGAGGTTTGTGGTACATCCAACTGGTATCTAACTTTAGACAGTAATTTAAGTGCACAAAAGATTTGGCACCCAAATTTGTTTGAGGTAAAATCAGTCTGAAGTGATGCATGTCCTGATGTCATCTTCTGAGACTGAACCGCCCTTCAAACAAAGAGCACCCACAACCAGGAACACGGGTGAAGCCAAATGCTCCAATCTCAAGTTGTAAAACAACTGTTTCATGTAGTAAGAAGCTGAAAATTTGGAATCGTTATCACAACACACCTGACAAATGTGTGGGAAAAGTGCCTGGAAATTCATTCTTCTAATGTAGATCTCACACAAGAGGTGAATAGCTCCACTGAGACACACCAGCTAATTGTGGTTGAAAATAGTTCTGTTTGATGGGTAATCTGTTTGTTATCAATTCGATCTACAGTGCACTTGCAGTGTCTAGCAGCGATTCATCTGGACTGGCTCTATGGAGGGAAGACCACAGTCCCATCATCCAGGGTGCAAAGAGTTTTGTCCAAACAACTGAGATCTGTCTGCCATTTTTCTCTTGAATGAAAACAATCCAGGAAAATTGCACACTCAGGGAATTCTTTGTTCTGCCATCATCTGTTACTGATGCCACATACTGGGATGTGTACCTTGACTGCTTTCATCCTCCACCTTCTGCTATCACAGCTGGGGAGTTATCTTTTAAGTGATACAGTCAGAAAGAAACACCAATCTAGCCAACAGAAAAAAAATATCATTCTTATGGCCTGCCTGCCTACCTCATTAAACAGATCCAGTGTGATGTAACAGATACCCATGCTCCCTCAGAACCACAAGGAATCCACACTCTCGTGAAAGCCTAATCTAATCCTAATCTGTCATGTCTGGACATCCACATTAACATCTTCAATGGAGTAGAATTCATTTTAGGCCCAATAATTGTCTAAACTCTGAATGCTACCAAGGCATTCTTACCTCTGTTTTCTAGGACAGGTACTGGGAAAGCAGTGGTGGGTGGCTACTACCTCAACCTCAAGATGCAACGTGATAAGGAATAGTGGATCGTTAAAAGTCACCGGAGCCAAATAAAGACCATTGTGGTTCTGGAGTGAACAACATGAAACTGAAAATCTGAAGTAAACAAGCTGTGGGTAGCAACACAGCAGAGTTATAATGACATTTGTGTAAAGCTCTGCAGGGCATCCCAGAGCCTGCAGGAAGCTGCAGGCTAGATTATGCCTCACAAGTAGAAACAAGTCTATTGTCGCTAAAAAAAAAAGTGTTTTAAACATTCAAAGTGAGTTTTAAAAAGAAAGCAAGGGTAACTCATTGTACTTATGACATTTATTAAAGGCGACTAGAAAAAATTTTGACATAAATAATAATTTTAAGACTCAAAGAATAAAAATTCCCAGCAATACAGCCTGTTTGGAATGTAAAGTCTGTTTTGCAGCAGAGTTTCCTATCATTGAAGTCCTCACATCTCTCATCTGAAGAGGAAAATACTCAGATATTAATTCCTGATAGTGCCCCTGGCCCAAAGAGGAGATGGATTTTCTCACTCATTTCTCACTCGTTCATCTGGGCATATTGCGGTACTGATATTACATGGGATAGACACATTACTGGCATTCTATTACCATAATCTTAGGGATGAAGTATTATGGCATTTTACGTTTCATTGGCACACATTCTAAATCAACAACAGTGATAGTCTCCTCATGAAGCACATCTTTTCCCCATCTCAGAGAACAGCTGGTAAACAAGCTGCGTCTCTTTGTGGAAACCCCTCTAGGTTCAAATTTAGAGGGATGCCTGCCTTTGACCACAGAAGTGGATGATAGGACTCCACATGCGCTGTCATCTTCCTCTGTGGGGAGACATCAGCCAATGAAATGCTGATGAAGATTCTGAGGAAGGAAGCAGAGTTTATTTAATGCAGAATTTACAGTTCTTTATATCTTGCCAACTAAAAGAAGCTGCCGAAGGCAGAAAAACTAAAATCTATCTTTAGCTATTGTCTATAATCAATAGTCACAACATCTACTTCTACTGTAAATGGTAAAAGACATTTATTTCCTTCACAGAGCATTACAACAAATTTAAAATTAAGAAATCTTCAGAGTGTGGTTCACCCACAACGTGTGGTGTGTTTTAAGCCTTGTGAACTGTATTGTAGGAATTATTTATAGTCAACTGATTTTATAAAAGGATTAATATTTATTAGGGAGTTTATATGAAACACTAACTGATGTAAGATTGTACCCTAATGCCATTTTTGAAGGGTTGAACTGTTGTACAAGGCATCAGTGGTGGGGGTAATCCTCCTTCAAGAACGCAGAGAACAAACAGGAGAGGAAGATGGCATGTTCTGGGTTTAAATTGGACTTGCCATGCCCTGAACATGGGTCCTCAAGATCTAAAGAGCACACCTCTAGGTAAAGACAAATAACATCTGATCCTCACCGCATCTCCCCTTTTCTCTAAATATGAGATGACACACAATAGAAACAATTATAAGGCAATGTTTAGGAGAAAGGCAATAACATAAACAAGGTGAAACTGCAGCTAGCAACAAGCATAAAGTTTAACTTAAATGTTTTGAATATTAGTAACCTGCAATACATAGATTATTTTGACATTGTTTATCTTGAATAACATGAATCTAATATTTAAATATTTTTAGTAAAGATATGAGATGATAGTCACCTTAACTGTTTAGTCTTTAACTCTATCGAAGACTTGAGAAGAAAAATATTATTACCTGAATAAGCTGAAAGCATGAGTGAGTAACTTTTAAAATTTAGTAGGAGAAGAGAGCAGAAGTCAGCTGCCTGGACAGCCATCTACAGTTTTTTTTGTAAATTTGGAGTATTTACATTTAGCCTGTAGCCTAGAGTCTCTGGCAGACTTTTAGTGAAGCAAGAAATTTGAAGGACTGTTCTCATTCCGGCATAGTGTGTCAGTTGCTTTTGTTGTGAGTCTTGCAGAAATGTTTGGCAGTCGTAATGAAACAGAAACTTGAAGGACCGTCTTAATTCTGGCAAAGATTTAGAGGTCATTTTTTTATGTATAGTTTATATAGCATGCTGTCAATCGGTCAAGGCAAGAACGGTCTCTTGGCCTGTAACCAAACTACCACAAAGAAAGTAAACTCCACATGGAGTTTCTGTCTATCATTTTCTTTAAGTAGATTTGTGCTGCCAGAAGAAAATATAACTCATTGTCTTTAAATATCTAATTTTTAAAAGTATTTTAAATGTTTTACTTTGTAGGTCTTTGAAGTGTTTGAAGATTACTTGTCTAATTGTAATATATCTTTGTATATTGCAAAATCTTCACTAACTTTATAAGTTTGATTATCATAAATGATTAACCATTAATTTATATTTTTAATTTTAAGTTACACAAACATAATTCCTTAAGCAAGAGTATTATATATATATATATATACACAGTATAACAAAATTGACCTTATATTTCAATCAATAAACTAAAATCCATAACAATGTAAAATATTTTTAAATTAACAGTTGTGGGGTTTTTTGGATCAATGTAGATTTAATAATCTATTTTTTATAATTTCTATATCATACATTAGGCACCAGGTGTTATAGTATTATTTATTAGTAACTGATTATATAAAAAATAATATTAATTAAGGAGTTTATGTAAACACTCACTGATATAAGATTGAAACTTAAGGCCATTTTTAAAAGGTTGAGCTGTTTTACTTTGGGGCATAGGTGCCAGCGGCCGTGGAGGCAGTGGTGATCCTTCCCAGAAAAACACAAAATCCAGTCAACAACATAAAGACGGCGTACCCTGGGTTTAAAACTAGCCAGGTCATGTCCCATACTTGAGTCCTCAAGATCTAAAGACCATAACACCTCTAGGTCAAGACAAATAATGTCTGATCCTCAATACATCACTGTGTTGAGACATTCTGGCTGAGAGTACTTCACAGTAATGTTTTCCATAGCATTTGATAACTCTAATGAGCCCTCGGATATTTTAGTGGCTCATTAAATGAGTTTAAATGAGTTTAAATGAGATACTCTGTTAAAAAATAAGAAGTATTAACTGAAATATCTTACTGACCATTTTACACAAACTGCTAACCTCATGTAAACATATGGAAATAATTAAATTATTTCCAAAATTTAACTGTAATAATTAAATCATATATATGAAAATCATGTACATATTGTCTTAAGACTGAAGACATGCTCTAAACCTGGATGTACAAATGCTTACCCACCCTGTACTAAACATTGCTTTTATTTGTATTACTGAATAACATCATATATAATATATATGCCTTATATGACACATCTTTGTATTCCACACTTTAGGTAAAAGATAGTTCTGTTATTTTCACTGGGTTAACACTTGTTTAAATCAAGGTTAACTTTTAGATATGAATTGATATCATATGATTTTAATTTGCATTTTTTCCAATGAATATGGATGTAGGCCATTTCTCATCATTTGTTTGTATTACTTTTTTGATATATCTTATGTATATTTAAATATTTTGCAATTAAATTGTTAAATTCCTGTAGAGATTTTATATTAGTATTACTAAGTAGTATTACATATTCCATAACTAATATTCTTAGCTTGTTTAGTGATGACGTTACTCAATGCACAAACGTGGTTATAAATTCATGTTGTCTTTTGTTGCTACTGAAGGATACACAATTTAAAAATATTTGCCTGGTTATAATTCTGAAATAGTGTTTAAAATTTGACTTTGTATATTAGGACACTATCTTGGTTTTTTTGTTTTGTTTTGTTTTTGTTTTTATTTTTTATTTATAAAAAAGTCTTTTTACATGTATCCCCCTGATACCTCTCCCTTCTCTCCTCCTAATCCCTCCCAGTCAGCCTTTAGCCTTGCTTCTCTCATCCTTCCATCCCCTCCTCCCAAAAGGGAAAGAAGTCCCAAGGTGGGTCAGCTCAGCCTGGCACATCCACTTCAGGAAAGTCCGATTTCCTCATCCCAAAATCAAGACTGGGATAGGTGTTTCTCTGCAGGGAATGGGCTCCAAGGTGCCAGCCCACGCACAGGAACACAGTCTTATCCTACCCCTCGAGGCTCCACATACTGCCCATGTCAATCAACTGTTGCCTACCCTTGCAGGGCCTAACTCCTTTTCCAGATGGTTCCCCAGTGACTGTTCTTGATTCAGTGGGATCCCCAGAGCTCCAGCCAGCCATCTCTGTGTGTGGGAATTTTCTTCATAATCCCCTATCCCGTGCTCATCAAGACTCTCCTCCCCTGCTCTCAGCTGGATCAGGAGCTCGGCCCAGTGCTCAGTCATGGATCTCTGCCTCCACCTCTATTCATTGTTGGATGTAGGTTCTGTGATGACTCTTAGAGTGGTTATTCATTTGATTCTAGGGGAAGTCCTGCTCAGGCACCCCCTCCACTATTGTTTGGGGAATTGGTCAGGGACATCCTGTAAGTTCCTGGAGGTTTCCCTAGCACCCAGTCTCCTAGCCACCCACAGTGGCTTCCTCTATTAAGATATCCATCTCTTTATTTTCTCCCTCTTTGTTCCTCTCACTCAGCCATCTCCTTCTCTCATGATTTGTTCCCACCTCTTCTTGGATGCAAATCAGAAGGAACTTAAGATTCCAGAGATTCCTCTAGGAAGAGAAAATAGAGAAGATCACCTTAGCAAATTGGGATCATAACAGGGCACTATCTTATATGTGGTATGAATAGACCCCAGAGGCTTCTAGGGGCCTGGAGGTCAGTCTGGCCTCAGCCAGTTGAAACTGGTTATAACTGGAGCCTGAAGAAATGTCCTCATAACACTTCCCATAAGCCAATGGGGTCTGACTTGGGCTTTGGCAACAGAGTCATGTGAGACCTGACCTGAAAGAGAAAGATGGCTCCACCACAGCCAAAGAGGGCAGCAAAGCAAAGCCTTTCCCCCTGCCTGAGTGCAGGGTACAAGAGGCTTGCTCCTTCCTCAATAAATTAGATTTGATTGTTTCAACGAGTCTCTGGACTCTGTTTTGTTGTCTCTGAGTGTGCTTGCCCTCCACCAAAGGGAAACTAGCATAGGTAACCCCAACACTTGTGGTGATATATTTTATGTTTAAAACAGTTTTTCTGAAGATAAGAGGCCAGCCACAAAGTTAGCCACAGAAATCAAGGAGTAGCGAAGGACACCTTTAATTCAACCACACCTGAGGCAGAAGCAGAGATCCAGCTGAATCCCTATGAGTTAAAAGGGAAAAAGATCCAGCTAGAAGTGGCACATGTCTTTAATCCCAACTTGGAAAGTCCAGTATAAAAACAGAGTCAAGCTGTGGTAGCTAACACCTTTAACCCCAGCACTTGGGATCCCATGCTTGGGGAACACAGAGGCCTTCCTTCAGTTCTAGCACTAGGGAAGTTGAAGCAGGAAGTGAGAGAGCTGTTCAGACCAAGAAGTAAAGCAGGAAGAGGCAAGATTTCACTTCCGGGACTTCTGGGACCTCCCTTCCCTTTTGGCTGAAGACTCAGAGACATTCAGCCTGTGAATTTGTGAAGACACAATCTGCCCCTTATACCTGAAAAGTTGGCTGGCTTTGCCCTATGATCTTCAAGCAAACTTTATTAAACACATAATATATCACCATACTATCTGCATATCTCAGAGTCTTTCTTTGCCAAAGAAAAAAGAACATCATATGCTTATGTATTTAAGTGTTTTCTCTTATATGATAGAATAGAGAGAATTTGTTATCATTCCTAATCTCTGTGACATTACATATATTAAACGTATCTGATTAATGCTTATGAAGAGACTTTCTGGGAGAATGAGGAAATTAGCAGGATGACACCAGAACTTAAGAGACCACAGGTGTGTGTGTGTGTGTGTGTGTGTGTTTGTGTGTGTGTGTATGTATGTGTGTGTGTATGTGTGTGTATATGTGTGTGTGTTTGTGTGTGCGTGTGTGTGTGTGTATGTGTGTGTGTTTGTGTGTGTGTGTATGTATGTGTGTGTATGTGTGTGTGCAGGTATGTGTGTGTGCATGTGTGTGTGTGTGTGTGTGTGTGTGTGTGTGGGCATGTGTGTGTGTGTATGTGTATGTTTGTGTGTATGTGTGTGTGCAGGTATGTGTGTGACTGTGTATGTTTGTGTATGTGTGTGCATCTGTGTATGTGTGTATGTGAACATGTGTGTGTGTAAAATTGCAAAAGAATAAACAGATGAGTATAAGGAATACAAATGAAATTATGAGGTAATAAACAAACAATAAATTTGAGGCTGAAGAAACAGTCCAAAAATTCAACAATACATTGACTGCCCTTCAAAGGGATGAGCTCAGTTCCCAGCATCCACATGGCTACTCACAACCATTTCTAATTTCTTCCCTCTTCTGGCCTCATATACACCTGACATGGAAACTTTGTGTACATATGTAAACACATGCCTGCATATAGGCAAATACATGAAATAAAAATACATAAATAATTGATAAAGGGAATCTCTCCAGAGAATCTTCTGTACTTGATTACTATATCCATATGAAAGTCTTCTGAAGGACACACACTATGAAGTTGTTGAGCAGTGGGTATTTGAGTTCTGTATTCAGTTTGTGTAAATGGTATACTCTTGTTTATTCTTTGACTCCTTCCATATTATCTTACTCCACTAAGACAGTATTCAAGACATTCCTAACTAGATCAAGGTTTATTACTAAAGATAGTGATGCCTGAACCATTTGAAGTTTTCCAGTCTCAGGGCCAAGTAGGACAACTATATGTTGGACACTATCCATAGTTTGATATAAAGGCGGTTGTTATAAGCTTTGTAACACAGTATATTTAAGATTCACACATGCTACATCATATTTTAACCTCACAATTGCTGATTCCATGCCATCCTCATAACAAGACAGACTGACTGAAAAGACATACTCAGGGACTCCTTCTAATGACAAATTTTAAGTTGTGAAGCTGACTTTTATTCCCAACCAGTAGAGGGACGATGGAGAATATAGGAAGGGAGTGTTTCCTCCTTTCCTGGATTTCTTCAACTGCTTTGAAAGGCCATGAACTTGAGTATCACCCCTGTGGGACTGAGAGCACATACCATCTTTCTGACATCCTCCTAGCAGCACACTGCATGTTTTAAAGTGCACGAGCTCACACTAAGACCCCATTGTACTGCACACACTACATTGCACAGGTCTTCTCAACTACAGTTTACAGTGCACAAGCTCACAGTAAATGCCCACTGGACTGTAAGAAGATATTAAAGTAACAAAGAAACACTTGTCTTCAAGTAGCCAAGGACCCTTTACCATTAATTTACAGACAAAGGAAAATTATGAATGCAGATATATTTATGTAAGTTTTGGGTTTGCAGTGATGGTAAAAATAAGTATAAATTTTGGCTTTTCGTTTAAATATGAATCACTGTTTTATTGAAAACCACACAATATTTTTATAGGAACTATTGTCTCATTTATCCCAGGCAAGTAGTAACTAATTGAACACCAAAAGACCAAGCAATCATCAGCTACTATGGGAGTATAGGCTGAATGTCTGAATTAGTCACTACCAGCATCCCTGAATACTGCATCTCAAGTAATGGGGCAATAATGATGTTACTAAATGAAGGAGCACACTGTAGGTAAAGACATTTTTCTCAGAACACAAGATACAAACCCTATGTGGTACTACTGTGCTAACTATGGCAATTGAACTCAAAGAAAAGATGTCTGTTCTAGAGAAAGAAAACACATTAGTGCTACAAGACTAGACAAAGGGATCAGCTTGGATCTGATACAGGAACAGTATAGGAGCTGATGATGTGATTGTCCACTTAGTGAAGAGAGAAACACCATTAGATTTCTCTGTGGGGATAGGTTATAAATTTAATAAAAACAGCCTGAGATATCAGAGGAATCTACAGTTAATCTAGGAAGTTCAGATAGTGGTAACTCACACCTTTAATCCCAGCACAGGGAATATCCAGAAGTGTTGAACTGTGGTGGGATTTAGGTGTCAGCTGATAAGGTCTGAAGACACTTATCTAGGGTCTTGGGCTCTTGAAGGGGGAGTGGCTAAAACAAAAGAGAGAGAGAGAGAAAGAGAAGGGGACTCCGAGATCCCAACAGCCTTTTATAAATGAGGGGCTCTTGAAGGGGGAGTGGCCCCAGTGACCTATGCCCTTAATCCAATCAAATCTGAGTTTGAGGTCATCTTAGTTTGCAGAAGGAGTTCCAGGGTCCCAGACAGGCAGTGGTGGCACACACTGTTAGTCCCAGCACTTGGGAAACAGAATCTCTGTAATTCAAAGCCAGCTGGTCTTCAAAGCAAGTTTCAGGACAGCCAGTACTGTTACACAGAAAACTCTGTCTCAGAAACAAACAAACAAACAAGCAAAAAAGTCTGAAATCCCTCTATAGACTAAGATGACCTCAAACTCAGACTTGCTGGGATTAAGGGCATAGGTCACCACTCCCGGATATTTCCTGTTCTGGGATTAAAAGTGTGAGTTACCACTAGCTGATCCTCCTAGACTGATTGTGGGTAGATCCCTCTGATATCTCAGGCTACTTTTATTAAATTGGAAACATATCCCCACATTTCTCTGTCAAACTTTTAATAGAATCTCACTTTATCAGTGTTTTTACTATTGCTCAAATATTCTTAATGGCTACTTTCAAAACTTAACTCCACCATTTTATTTAATAAGTGTACAAAAGTATAGATATAGATGCTAGAGATATTACTGACTGTCATAAGTACATGGCTATATGTAAGTAATACACAATACAGAGAACTCAGAATGTAGCTATAATCTGATAATGTATCAGGGACTCTCCCACATGCCTCACAGCTTGTGGAGAGACAATCCACAGGAGGTGAAAAATGAAACTCAAGGCAGTACGACATTTGCAAACACTGAATCAGAGCCTTCCAGAACTGATCTTACTTTTCTTACAGTTTAAACATAGTAAAACTTAAAACTTGTGACATTTACAAAAAGAGTATATTAATTAATTAATTAGCTAATTAATTAATTATTTTACAATAAGAATGAGCTGATGAGCAGAGCTTAGAGCTAGGGCTAGAGCAAGGATCTGTGATAAGCATAAGGATAGATTCTATTGGTAGGGGCCTCTTTCATATAATGTGCTCACTGTAGTATTAGGACATAAACATTGTTCAGGATATTAGAGAAATAGCCAGAGGCTGAATCCTAATGTAACGGGCAAAGTATCACCAGGTTGGTTGCCCATTTTGCCTTTGGCAGGTGATTAGGCACCGTTCATTTCCTTTCCTTGAGAAAAAACGGGCCCATCTGATTTACTATCCTGTTTTTCCCAATGTTTATTCTAAGCTGAGCTTCCTCCAATAAGGATTTTGAGGAATATAAGGTCACATGAGAAAACAAAACAGCAGTGTCACTGATAAGTTAGAGTTCTGCAGTAATTCACTTTATTGAGTTTCCTGTTCAATTAGAAACTCAACTAATGCTTGTTTTATTTACATATATATGTGAATATTCTTCTCAATGACTTTCACAGAACCGTATTACTAGAAAACTCAAAGGGGCACGGGATAAATGTAGTCTAAGTTTTTGGCCTGTCTGGCTGGTGGTCTAGACTCACAGATGTGTGATCTCAGACCAAAACATCTCTACAATCTTCAATAAGTCCATCATTCAAAGAAAGTTCATATATATATATATATATATATATATATATATATATATTCTTACTTTTATTTTATTTACCACCATGTCATTTACATTGTATTCTTATTGCATATTGTCTTATGTTTTTATTTTATTTTAATAGGTTGAAATGTTAAATATTTTCAAGAAGATAATACTTTAAAGTTTTAATAAAAATTATTGATACTATCATCAATATATGGACCACACAGTTGCTAGGAGCTCAGTGCTGCCTGTCTCCAATACAGCAATCTGTGTAAGAGAAGAGAACTTCCTTAAATATTTCATGCTCTAATTTCATTAACAGCTCAATAGTGCTGTTAGGAGGTATGTGAGCAACTAGATATTGCACGCTTAGAAAAATGTTCTCCATTTCGTAAATGTTATTTAAACAAAATTATAGTATCAGTTTGCAGTAATACAAAATATCCCATGCCCAAACTCCATTAAAGGAACATTTAAGCTACTTGCAGTTTTCTATGATTATTTATTATTTAATTATAGTAAATTGACACACATATAAAAATTATCTAAGCATATGGAAATTTTGAGGACTTCTTGTATATTTGGTAAATTACACTTTATGACCCATTTATCAATTATCTATCTATGTATTATCTAACCTTTTATTATCTAATAGCTATGTATATTCTACAAAAGATCTAACTATGTAGATCATATATCATTTACCACTTTTACCATCTATGTATAATTTACTACTTATGCATCATGCATTTTATTACTGTGTTACCTATCATCTGTCTTAATATTTGCCAATAGTATATAAACAAATATCAGTTTTTCTAACACAGGCCTGTATATGAAATGATTATGGATAAATAAAGTATGTCCTGGATATATGTAAGAGCATTTTAAATTTGTTGGTTCCAGTAACAACACGTAACTAAACATACGTGAGTGACTGGTAGTCGTCAGTGTTCCTAACTACAGGAAAACACAAATGACAAATTGCTTTCTTCCTGTGGTTTTCATACCTGGAGCAGAATAACTGATTCAAAGAACAAATTTTAAAATGCTCAAAATTCTCAAAATACTTCCTTTTCATAGAAAAAAAAATCAAATGGACAATCATGTGTTAATGTATTAAAGCAAATAAAATATCTTTCTGAATGTCATTTTTACATACAATACTGATAATTAAAGAGTGTACAACTGGTAAGAAATACAGATTGAGAACAACCTATTTGAAGTCACATTTTTTTTTGGAAGAAGGAAATATCTTTTTATATAGTAGCAAAAGTTTTTCATAAATCTGTACATTATTTAAATCCACACATTTAAGAATTGAATGTCTTAGCAGCAGGACAGCTCAAAAGTACAGCACAATGTATTACACCACGACACAGTCAGCAGAAAAGGCCACTGTGCTGAAGTAATGAGGAATACGATTATGTTCAATGCTCTAGTTTTGGTCTTCTATTGCTGTCATGAGACACTGTCACCAAAATCAATGTATGTAGGGAGAAAATAAACACTTCACATCACTGTTCACAATTGGAGAAATTCAGGGCAGGGACACAAGCAGGGCAGGAACCTAGAGGCAGGAACTGATATGGAGGCCGTGGAGGGGTGCTGCCTACTGACTTGCTCATCATGGCTTGCTCAGCCTGCTCTTTTATAGAATTAAGGATCACAAGAGCAGGCATGACCCAAATAACAATGGATGGACACTTTCCCCTTCTATTGCTAATTAATAAAATGCCCTACAGTTGGAAACTCTGGAAGTATTTCCTTAATTGATATTCCTCCTCTCAGATGACTTCCTTGTGTAAAGTTGACATAAAACCATCCAGCTCATTCAAGAGAGGGAGAGATGTGTGAGACATCTAATTTCCATCTAATTCCCGACTTTCAACATCATGAACAAAAGGACAGAGAGACAACAACATAATTAACTGTTAAACAACACAAAGCCATTAGATGCTGATCTTCCTTTAGCGTGACTAAAAATTATAAAGCAGGAAAATTCCATAATGGATATATCTATCACCTATCTATCTCCCATCTACATCTGTCTATGTGATAAAAGTATTTAAATACTCTAAGTAGAGACATATGTTTTAGCCAATCCATTAGTAAGACAAGGCTTTGCAAAACACCTACAAGCAAGCTGAAATTTTTATTAGAATTCATTTTTGAATATCTACTTGGAAATATAAAGCATTAAAAATCTAAAAATTATTTAATAATTATAACTTTAACAGATACATTTTCACCTAATTTAGTAATTGAATATAGAGAGAGACTCAGTGATTGAGATAGCTGTGTATGATTAACAAGATATATTATGTAGACAAATGGAACAGAGTATAATTTAGTAACAACATTGCCACATTATCTTCAAATATGAAACACAAAAAAAAATCGATGCTGAAATTACCTTCAACATAAGCACAAGATGACTGTGTAATTTATAACTATTATAGTAAAATGAGTCAGGGTGAAGTTTTGAATTAAAGAAGCTCATTTGGACTCGTGGAATGTGTGGAGCCAAGACTGAGAACCTGTTGCTGTTATATGTTTGTTCCTCTTGTTAACATAATCCCACGATGACAGAACCTTGCTCCACACACACACTTCCCCCCATTCATGCCCTACACAGCAATACTCAGGAAATGCATTATATGTATAATGCATTATGCCCCCTCCCCTTCCACTCTTTGTCTACCACACCTCCTTCCTTCCCCTTTAATCCACACATAATGCATGGACTCTCAAAAGTGAACTTCTAGTAAAATTATCTTGCCCATCCTAATTCCTTTCCCAGCCCCTTCCTTAACTTCAAATCATTATTGGCAATACAAGGCTCTGGGGGAGAATCTCATGGTTTTGTTAGTATGATATGTTGTGACAGGTTTGTAAAAATAGTTTTGTACTTGTCTTTAAAAGCCTGTCATAAACACAATGAAAAGCAATTTATTCGATTACTCTTTTCCTCAATGTGTATGACCATAGATATTTTATGCATGGGATCCCTAGAATTTTAATTATAAAATTTAAGCTACATTTCTATAATGTACACCAACAATATGGCCATGATATTAGACATTTTTTTTCATATTGATAAAATGAAGTTTATGCCATCACCTGAAAGTGAGTACATATAATCTTTGAAGCACAAAGGCAGATTGTCTAGTAAGTTTAGAGACTGTGGATTACAAAAATTTCAGGCTAAAAGGTGTTAGAAGTTTTTCATGACTGTCCTGATAATACCTTGGTTATGGACCTTATCATAGTGAGTGCTTTATTTAGCTAATTTTACAGCTGTCAGAATTCTGTGAACACCCATTTTAAACTTTCTCTTTTCCACTTGGCTTGTATAATTTCCCCTATTCTTTCATCCTCCATTTAAATTTTTGTCTGAATACCCCTCACCTCTATTCCAAAACCCTGGGCATGCTGGGCTTTCTCACTGTGAGTACAAACGTGTCAACCTCCATATTGAACCTTGATTCTTCTTTAAGTTCCCTAGGACATACGTAGCCACTCTGCCACACATACTGTAACAGTGCTCATGTGACTTCACAACAACAGGTTTACCTATTGTACAGGCCACAGGGAGAGCCTGGGAAGGGCTGCTAAGTACACTGTGCATTAGAATATGGATCTTATCACTGCTTGCACTGGCATTTATTGGATTGTTTAAGGGAGCAATTGTGTGTATAGGTATAGATGTGTATATAGTGAACTGTGTGGTAGAGGTGTGCATGTGAATATGTTTGTAGCTGTGCACTGTTGGGGTAGAGGTTTCGTGTGTATTTATAGGTGTGTATGTGTGTGTGCTGCTGCCTGTCATTTTTAAGCACACGTGTGTCTTTCTAGCACTGAGAGGTTTGGGAGAATACAGTCACATGAGTTTTGTCTCCCACCTTTATTCACTCAGCCCACTGCTTCTCTAATGATATGATCTTTAATATTTTAATAAAAATTTCAAATACATGGGAAGGATTATCTGAATTATTTCTCTGAGTGGCACATTTTCTCGGTAAGATCCCAATGTGGGATAGTAGATAATTCTGCTACACTGATTGATTCTGTGATAGATGATGGCAATGATAAGAACTTGGCTTTGCTGTGCACCTGGCCCAGGTCAGGAACTCTCCAGGTATTACATAAAATCCACGATTAACAAGAATTGGGAAAGTGTTTTTCAGAAACCAGATTAATATAATAACCCTTGAGAAGGGTGATGACAGTGGCATGTGGCTTATGATACAACATGATTTCTACTCACAAGCCCAGGAATTAAACAGAAATGTTCTTTAATCCAAATCACCACATTATCTAATAAATAACATCTACATGAAATTATAGTAAAGTGATGTCTTAAAAATTCCATTAAATAGAACACACATTGAAAAATATCAGATGGTTGCAATAAATATCAGGATGGGAGATTAAACTACTAGAAACTCATTCTTATAAAGTTTTAAAATATAAGGAATTACACTGTTTTATCATTTTAATTAACTCAATAGGAGAAACAGAAAGATGTACATATAAGGTTATGCAATACATGCAATCTTGCTAACTGTGGTCGTAATAAAGCTTTTCATGACCCAATGCCAGAACAACAAAGCCCATATCTCCTCATTGACAATTAGCCCTGACAGTGAGAAAGTCAGAAATACTAAACACTGTGGTGTATGTAACATGACTCTGCTCACAGATGTTTGTGCCCATTCATATCTTGTCATTTTCACAGTTATCCAACATCAATATTTCTGTTTAAATAAGGAAACAAATCTTTGAACAAAATATAATTTATTTGTCTAAAGTTAAGATAACTGCTGACAGGCATTACACCTTGTACCTTTACTGTTCCATAGTATTCATGGTTGCTATGGAGAATTTATCTATAAATATAAGCTTAAGAGAGAATCTGACAAATGTAGTCACTTTGCTGTCACTCAAGTCTGAATTCACTCCTCAGTGTCAGCATCAAAAGAGGCTGGTTCTTGCAGCAGTGCATCACCAGGAGGGCCACATTTACAAATGTGTTACCTACAACAATCCCTGGTTGTTTTTGTTTTTGTTGTTGTTGTTGTTTTGTTTTGTTTTGTTTTTGGAACCTTTGGAGATGTGCGCACAGTGAAATAGTGTGTGCTACCCCAAAGGCATATTCTAAGCAGAGAAGAGTACCACATTCTGCACCTTCCCTCTCAGCTTACCAGTGTGAGCCTGGAAACATCACAAAGCCTAGACATTTCCTATTCTGCACACATGTGCTCTTCACTGGTGATTTTATCTAATATTTATTTTAGTAATGGGGTGTGCACATGTGTACATGTGGGGCGACTGAGAGCTGATTTCGTGTCACTTGTAGAGTCAGTTCTCACCTTCCATAATCTTGGTATGATCCAGAAATGGAACTCAACTTGTCAGGCTTGCAAGAAAGTGTTTCACTTAGTCATTTAGCCAGCCCAACATTTATAATAATATCATAGTAAAGGAAGCTCTAAACTGTAGAGCCTGATGTTCCTAAAGCAAGACAGGTGACATAGGACTTGGAAATTACACAGAGTGGATAATCTTCAATTCATACTTGACTTGCAGTGCTGTTGGTGATGAATTACATGTCAATAAAAGTTTAGAGTGAATCGGTTGTAAGTGGAGACACAGGAGAAAAGAGGTCATATGGTGATGTGCTGCTGAAAACCTAACTAGAGCCTCACCATAGTGTAGGCTTGGACATCTTAGAGGAACAATCATTGCCTATTGCCTAAAAAAGTGTTCATTGATCCTCTGTAAAGTACTACTCTTGCAAATAAGGGCGGTCAAGTGCATTTATAAAAAAATAAATTTAAATCCCCAAATCTAACGTTACCAGTTATTTTCGAAAACTAAATTAAGTATGATTTTACTAATAAATAGTAGTTAATTTGTTCCTGTGAATCATCAGTATCACTGTAATATGTAGCTATCAAACATTAATGTTTATATGCAAAGCTTGGAATTTCATAATAAGTGTTACATTAGAGCTTCTTTATCATATTTTTAACAATGTATAACTATACTTTCCAGGTATTTAGACATCCTTGACTCATGGGTCATAAATCCATTTCTGGCTCTGAGATTGTTGTTTAATGTATCATATGTTATAAGATCATTGTAGTTCACCCAGGTAGGGTTTCTCCATTTAGCCTCAGCTGTAAGATGTTGGTCATGTGGTAAGAAGACTGAGTTTAGTCCTTTCCACCAAGTTTGATTCCTAGAAAGAGAAAAACGAACTGTAACAAACTGTCTTCTGATATTCACACTTGTGTAATTTGCAGTAAGATATCAAGTAAGACTTCCTTTTATATCAGGCTGTCTTCTGTCCAAAAGCTATATGTTTAATCTCAACCAAAGGGATAAATGCTTTTGCAACTTCCCATGGTGTTCTCATGAAAGCATAGGTATGAAGGTGGGTAGCTACAGATGAGTTACTGGAGGCTTCAGGAGGCTAATGTCAAACCAATATAGGTTAGACAATTCTACAAAGGGAACAATGGACCTTACCTTTCAGTTTTCTGTTTTTCTTAACTAGAAAAAAGAGCAAGGCTGCAACTTCCTTCCTGCCTGCAAAAATTTGACATCTGCCCTTCAAAATCATAAGTTCACATGAGTGAGGAAAGAATCTGAGTCGTTCAACCCACAATGATAGACAGCATTGCACACCCTGAAAGCTAGCATTAGCTGAGGCATACATTTATTACACTTCAAGTAATCTGAAGAAGGCATCATTCACTAACAGGAATGCCAACATACGGGGATTTCTGATAATATTCTAGTCATAATTTGATATGAATGTGGCACAGGATAGAAACTCCCTAACAAAAGCTCCAATAAGAGATGAGGAAAGTGGGGGTCAATGTTGACTCAGGAAGGAAATTCTACCTCTGTCTGACATAGAACTAAAAATACTTTTTTTATTTCACAAAAAAACCCAGATATGTTTCCCTCTCCAGTCTCTTCTCCCAGTCCTCACTCAGCCACTCCCTCCACCCCTTTCATTCCCTAGAGAAGGCAAGGAATCCCATGGTGAGTCAATTCAGTCTGGCATATTCAGCTGAGGTAGGGACTCGCCCTCCTTCAAGTATCAAGGCCAATAAAGATCTTTTCCCACTAGGCATGGGCTGCAAAAAAAAAAAAAAAAAAAAAAAAAAAAAAAAAAAAAAAAAAAAAAAAAAAAAAAAACAATTCATGGGTTTAGACACCAGTCTGATTACAAGAGGTTCAAGAAACTGCCCATGCCTTTAGACTGTCATCTACACTCAGGGGGTCCAGATTGGTTCCATGAAGGTTCCTTAGCTGTTATTTCGGAGTCTGTGAACTATACCAACAGCATGGGCCTGCCTACTCCATAAGTCTCTCCATCGTGAAGCAGATCTATGGTCATGTAATCTCTCCTTCTCTTCAGCTGGACCAGTAGCTCAGTGAGGTGTTTAGCTGTGGATCTCTGCATCTGCCTTCATCAGCTGCTGCATGAAGGTTCCTTAATGGTAATTGGCAGTTAGGGTGGTCATTCATATGGTAATAGGTAATCAGACAGCCTTTCTACTGCTTGGTATCTCAGCTGGGCTCATCCTGTGGGTTCTTGGCTGTTCCCTAGTATTGGGTTTCTCTCTAACTCTCTATATCCCACAATGGTTCCCTTTATCAGGTTATTCAACAGTTATTCACTTCTTTTTTCTCCCTCTCTTTGTGCCCCACCCCCATCACCCCTAGATCAAGAGCAGCTACCCTGAAAATACTTCCGATATTTGGGTCTTCACAAAGTAGAACATCGTGGGAGTATTTTCAGTGAGTCAATATTAAGTATATACTGAGAAATGACCACACTGATCACTGATGCATAGATAAAAATGATGAAATGCTATGCTCATGTGCTGTCATAATTTCCGCTCAATCTGAAAGGGATGATGGGCATGAATAGACACAGAAGTCTCTTGGATGCAAATATTTTTGTTTTTGGATTATCTTGGATTTCCAAGTCAGAAGTTGGTAACTATTGTTTCATTTATTCCATAAGTAGTTAAGTAGTTACTAAGACCAACATCTTGGACCAGAATCCATAATTTCTGCATTACTATCTATTGAAAACACAATATTTACAATGCAGAGATCAACAGATCATAGGAAACTCAGCCCTAAGGGATCCATCTATATCACAACTCCTACATCTATGGTCCAGGAAATATTGTGTAACAGGCAGGCACCCCTAACTTTAGCACCCCAGACATCCCAAGACCATGGCTAATGACCACTGTTAACTTTAAAGAAAAAGAGAGTTTAATGAATATGAATGGTATACCGGTACACACATATGTGTGGGCTCGAGGCACTGTGAAAGCCAAGAGCACCCAATGCTTTCAGAGTAGAATTCTTATACTGTACTCTGGGTAGGGGAGGGGATAGGTCTGGACTCAACAGGAGTCCTGGTGGGGCCAAAGGTCAGTTTAGGACCAGTTTTAGGAATGTTGACAGGCAGGCAGGCATATTTCCTGTGAAACAATAGAGTCTTAACAGTTCTCCTGGTAGGGCTCTCCTGGGTGGCCCCACCCAGATTGCTACATTGGGAATGTGGCCTCAGGGCCTTATCTTGGGTGGTCCCCATCGAGTGAAGTCCAGAAGATCAAACTGCTGACCAGGGGGGAATCTCAGGAATTAGGGGAAGTATTTTGGGTGGTCCCACTCAGGCTGACTGGGTATGTCCCAAGCAGTCATCAATCCTATGAACAAAGCTTTTCCAAGAAACTGCTATCTAATTTAGTGATGCAATGGAGCTGAAACTCTGTCAGCCTTGGCTAGTTTCACGGACCTCAGGAAGGGGTCAATTTTCACAATTGTGTAGGATGGGGTGGAAAGGTTTTAAGTACCAAAAAGTCTGTGTGAGAAATCCTCTTCTAGAAATGGCTCCATAAATAAGGTAGGAAAATGGCATTAATAGACATGTTAATACAAAAGGGCTTGTTTTTTGTTTGTTTATTTGTTTGTTTTGTGTGATTACTCCCAGAGACAAAGAACTACAAACAACTAATTACTTTTGTGAAGAGAAATACCCTTTCCCTGGATGAGCCCCCTTACTGATTGTCCAATTTAAGGGGTCAGCTTGAAAACATATATACACACACAATAAAAAAGAACTCACTGAGTTTCAACATATGTATATATTTGTTCATATATATGTATATATTTGCAACAATGTTAATCACAGAATTTTTCTCAGGGTTGGGGTAGGAGGACATGGACATAGGAAAAGTTGAGAAGTTGGCTGGGATGGATAGAAGGAAAGAAAGAAGTAAAAGATACAATTATTTAAACTAAAACATATTTTTGTAAAAAGAAGAAAGGACTGTATGCAATGGATTCAGGGAATTGATTAGAGCTAAAAAATATAATTTTTCTGACCTAGGCATAAGCATCTGAATAGCACTTACAGTGGATTAAACATTATGGGAAGTCAAGAATCATTTCCTTCTATATACCTAGCATACTGAATGATTTCTATACGTATTTAAATTTACTGCAAATATTTATTTATTTCTGAATAATTTAGACATTACTTTTACATACAATCATTAAAATATAAAAATGATGTAAATGTAAACTTTTATTTCATAAATGATCTCTAAATTGTAAATGTTCTTTAAAAATTTATTGTTTTTAATATGTTTCTGTAATATATCCTGTGAATACATAAAATATTAGATTAAATTGTAGCCCACCCCATTAATTTATAATTATCCATATATTATCCATCACAATAGATAAAGTTTTCAGGTCAATTAGCTAAAAGCACTGACAATTATCAAAGCAATAAACCACAGTCTGGCAATTATGTTTTACATAAAACTTAATTCATAATTAGACAGATAATGTAACATGAAAAAATTGAAGTTGGAATGATCTTATCATAGTGTCTTAGGATTCACCATGCATAAAAGATGACCCATAGTATGAAAAGCAAATAAAGCAAGACCCCAGAAACTGCAGCATCTATCACATGGATCCAAAGCAGGACAGTGTGGCTTCTATAGAAGGAAATTTTCAGCTGTTCATTTGCTAAGATAATATGATAGCAGAATAAACTCTCTGATGCAGAAGTAAGAGAACCCTAATCTTGGTAAGCAGCTGCGGGGCTAAGTGACTTGAGCATAGTGGGTGCTGGGAAGAAGAGTATAGGTATAGCGGCTGGAGAATTCCTGGTATGGAACATGAGGAGATCTAATGTGTCCCAAAGAGTGAGGTAGGCATTGGGAAAAAGGCAGTGCTCCCTGGAAGATGGAATCCAAAATACTTCATATTCCCTAAAGTAAATATTCAATGGGATCAATGGGATAGTACAAGCCTAATTATGGATACCTAGCAAAAAAGTCTCCCAGGTTAGTAAAAGAAATACTGTTGAATCTAAAACCACAGATGAACCCCTAACACAGCAACAGTGAATGACTTCAATACCCATTCTTATCAACAGGCAAGCCAGTAAGCAAACTAATAGATGAACTGAAGTTCATCACAGATCAAATGGAACCAGGATATATATGTATGTGTGTGTGTGTGTGTGTGTGTGTGTGTGTGTGTGTGTGTATGTATATATATAAGTATATAGACATGCTGAAAGATGCATATTCTTCTCAGCAGATCATGTAATTTTCTTTAAAATTGACTATGTGTTCAGACAGTGCTGGGTATCAACAGCAATAGACACTCAAGATGGTTCACTAACTCAAGGAAACTAAGGAAACCTGTGCTGAATGAACTGAATAAACAATGAATCAAACTAACAGAAAGAGAGAGAATTTAATAAACAAAAATGCAGATGCAAAGGGACATATAAGTCTATATCCCAGAAAACTGGAAAATCTAAAATAAATTCATGGCTCGGGAAATGTAAATCAAGACAAAATAAATGATTTAAGTAGGCTCATGTCATCCAATGAAATAGATGCATTAATTAAAAACCTCCCATCCACAAAAGGTCCCAAGCCTGATGAAGTCAGTGAAGAATTCTACCAGATTTTGGAAAAAGTAACACCAGTACTTATCAAATTGTTTCTTAATATAGAAAATGAAAGAACATTTTTAAATTACTTCTCAAAACCAATACTGCACTGATGTCAACACCAGACAAAGACACCCTCCCCACAAACACAGAGAATTATAGGTTTCTTATAATATATGGTTTCTATATATGTGGAAGATAGACATAGACACACATGGAATCTATATATGAATATATACATGGACTATATACGGAATGTAAAAGTATATTAAAGCTGTACAAATACATGCACAGATACACATATATACATATATACACGTTACACATATATACACGTTATAAAGCTTCTAGGAGACATCATAGACTAACAAACAAGAAGTCCAGAGATTGATATTAAAGACACTTTAGGAGAACACCCCACACACTTGAACATGGAAAAGACAGATTAGTAATGAATGACCTAGAGGCTTCAGTCCTACTGACTGGTTTCTACAGTACTTAGCACACTACTGAGGAAAAAAAAGTAACCGTCAATTTCACTCATATAAGAAACCTGAGAGAACAACTAGCCTGGCAAGATCTGGCACAATAGTGGCACAAGTGTTGTGGGAGTTGGTTGAATTTAAAATCCATTGCATGAAATGAAACTGATATCTGACATTATTATAGCCATGAATCTGTGGCTAAATAGGTCACAGCCTACGGGGACAAACAGTACCATATTTTCCTGCTAAGTGGACATAGTATTAAAAAATGATAGTTACTAGGTAGACGTGAAGCTCTGAAGAGATGACACATTAGTTAAGAGCATTTGCTTTTCTTCAAGGACACCTGAGTTTGTTTCTAGTACATACACCGGACATTACAATGTCTTATTCTCTAGCCCCAGGGAAATCCTGCTTACTCCATTTCTGCACTTGTTGGCAATTGCCTGCATGTGACATACACTTTACACACACACAAATAAAAAACCCTATGAAAGCAAATGTAACAGTTTAAAATAAAGTAGGTGGTAGAGACCACACATTTGTTCTTATCAGTAAAATCAAATCAATGACATTTTTTCTTCAAATTCAAATTTTTCTACTATTCTGGAATATTTTGGAAGCTACCCTTTTAAAATATATGTATGTTTAATATATGTTGTATAATAAATGGTATCCTTACTAAAAATACAAATAATATTATTTTCTGAGAATATTTTCTTGCATTTTTTTAATTGTTCAATGTTGAATTTGTAACAACATTACTATGATTACAATATAAGATTCTTTCTCTTTCCTCAATGTGATCATTATTTAAGCTATTTATTGCTAAGATAAGAAAAATTACAGGTTCCTGCTCTATGGTATGTTCTGGTCCCAATCTCATTTCATAAACTAAGGATTAATGTCAGTGACCATCAGAGACAAGTTATTTCCTCTGTGCATCACTTTGTCATTCAAAAATGAATCATTGTTCCCTAACACTGCACTGGCTTTTCTTCAGATTTTCCATTGTATAAAATTTAATGAGAACAACCACAGACACATGGAGAGCTGATTATGGGCCAGAGATCATTCTTTAATTTAATTGAGATACTGTCACATAATTACACCAGCTTGCTGTTGCCCATCACCTTTAAAATAGAAGGAAACTATTCCTGTGTGGAATATGTCCAACATGGACATATCAGATATCATATTTGTGTGTATTTACATGCAGATGTAATTCCTTTGTATTCAGTTATAGACTCATTCTAAAGTGTTATGAGACTTAAAATTAGACTCTGTTTGAATGTATAAGAAGGATGTAATTCCTTCTTTAGGACTTCTGTTATAAGAATCTCTCATTTTGTTTCATTTCCTCTGAAACAGCTGCCTCTTACTTTGCTGTTTCTGTTTTCCAAACCCAGGGTCAGACACCCTGGACTCTTTGGTAGCAGATTCTGACCTCCGTAATCCACCCAGACCTTTCTAATTCTTTCCAACCCATCATCTGACAGACCTACAGCTTTATGATGGTGTCAACATTTCACATGATGTATATGTTTGCTTTGGGCTAAGGGGGCACTAATTGTGTTTTCTGAGACTCTGTGCTTATCACTGGAGAAGTTATTGTTTCTGGTCCTGCGCATTGAAAACTTAGACCAATGTATGTAATTTATTATCTCTGTTCCAATTTTACCCTTCTGTATTGGTAGATAGTTTCTAGGAATTTTCCCCATGGAACACTTGCTTAGTACAAAACAATTCATATTTAAATCCACATTTATGTAATAGCATTACTGACATGTGCTATAAACTCATTTCTTTCATTAACCAATTTAGACTGATAAGTTGATAAGCTGGAAAAGAAAATGTTTTCCTGATCAAATAAGAAAGAATCCAGTTCTCTTATTATAGCAGTGCCCACATTCTCTCCAAATGAAGCCCATAATACACAGAGCTTCCTTCCTGCAGCACAACCAAAGGCTGGTGGAAGGGGAGACCCAGTGTACAGGGTAAGACTGGAGGTTCTGAGTCTTTTTTTTCTGAGTTGAAAGCTTTGAGGAGAGCAATGAAGATGCTTGTTTTGGTACTCTACTGAGGGATGAAACGCCATCAAGTCGTGTTCATCAGGGCACCTTCCCCTCTAACCTGCAGGCTCAGTAAGGATTGAGAATAAGGAAGAAGGAATCTGTATGGTTGGTCTTAACTTGTGAAAGAATGAAATCATTTAGCCATTGTTCCCTGGGAAGCTTTTAAAAACGTAAATACATTTTAGTCAGATATATACTAATTAAATGCTTTAAAAATCTTTGAGATTTTGACTTAATTATGAGAGAGTTTGGGGGGGTTATTCAGTAAGAAAAAAATTAATACTGGCTTTTCCAAGTAAAAATAATAATAACAAAAGTAAAGCCATTTAACATTTTATTTTTTCATGATTGACTCTGATAAATCAAAATGTATGTGTTTCATATAGTGGATGCTTTATTAAAACATTTACTTTTTTATACTTAGGAGTGTTTTGCCTGCATGGATGTCTGTGTGCCATACATATGCTTGTTGCTTTTGGAGGTAAAAAAGAAGCTTCAGATTCCCTAGGGCTGACTGAATTTACAGACCATTGCAAGCCCTCACGTGTGTGCTAGGAACCAAACCCAGGTCCAGTGGAAGAGAAAATAGCGCTCTTAATCCCAAGGTCATAACTCAAGCTACTATTGTATGTATTTAATTCAGAATATATTCAATATTTATTCTATTTCTATCATATTAATGTAATACATTAAAGACACATTCATGAATTTTCTGATAATTATGTGTCATTGCCTAATTGCTTTTTTATTTTCAAAGTGGTTTTGATAGGTCTTTAAAGCTAATGCATATTTATACATTTAAAAACTTTTTCAGCCCAGAAATTATAAGAGCATAGTCACTATCAAGTAAAATTCTTTCTGTCTCCAAACTTCTGTTTTAAAGACAATCTGTAAATTTGAAATCCAACAGCTAGCATAGAATGTCAAAATGACCAAATAGTTTGACTAGGAATTCTCTGCCAAAAAGACGTCAAGATCATAAATTGGAAACCCACAGAGGCAGCTGGCCCAAGACAGTGGGAACTTACAAGCTCTGGTGTAGGCGGAGTTTACCCACAAGAACACCAATACTAGAAAAATATTTACTGGATTGACAGATGGGGATCCTCCATGGGACCACTCAAGGCCCTCTGAATATGGGTGACAGTTTTGTGGCTTGTGGCTTGGGAAGCTTGTGGGGCCACTGGCAGTGGGACCAGGATTTATCCCTAGTGCATAAACTGGCTTTTGGAGTACATTCCCTATAGAGGTATACCTTGCTCATACTCTATGGGGAGAAAGGGGGGCTTGGTCCTCCCTCAACTTTTGATATGCCAGATGTTGTTACCCTCTCTCAATAGTGGATTGGGGTATGAGATGAAGTAAGGTGGGAAGTGAGATGGGTGGAGAGTAGGGAAAAGAAACCTGCTGATATGTGAAATGAAAAAAAAAACTTTTAAATAAAATTCTGTGCCACTATATCATATTAAATTCTATATAGAGAAAATGTTTTATAGTACAAGCAAATAAACTCTAGGTACTTACTAACTCTTTGTTTCAATAAGCAACTCATTTCATTTATTATGACGGCAAAAATATTAAAGACTTATAGAAGTTGGTGTTGTAGCTTGGAGGGAAGATGTGTGCTGAGCATGCAAATTTGTCCTATCAAGCCTAAGAATCAAGGAAACCAGAAAAAAAAAACCTAAAAAGAGGCATTACCTATAGAAAGGACATCCCATTTCAATGTCTATTGATGGCACATTATATTCATTATTTGCTCACTTTTTATTTTTTCCTAATAAGTTCTGAAGAGTGAAAGATATGGATTTACTAGTGACTGTGACTACACAATAAGTGCTTCATTTCCCTCAAAACACAGCAGATCCAAGTTTATATGTACTTAGAAACAATGCAGTGAACTTCTTTCCAAAAAATTCAAACTACATATTTTAATGGAGCTTTTTACCTTGCCTTGATTGATGTTAAAGGTCCCTTTATGACACTCTAATATAAACACTGAAATATCTGTGAAGTAGAATTCTACTTCACTCAAGAATAGTGCTCTCAGAATTTGAACACCCTAACCAGAATCTGTGACTCTGAAGACATAAACCAAAGGCAAACGCAGAACACAGGGATATGGCGAACGGAGGCCGTATGAACAGTAGAAACAGAGATTCATGAGTTCATCTTGCACATCAGTCCATAGCTGCACTAAAAAGAATGCTTCTTTTCTGTCTTACACATCTCTTGAATCTGTTTCACATCTGGAGAGTGTGTGTCTTCAGCTCTCAGAAACCAGCTCTGTCTAAAGCCCACATGAATAGATAAAATTAGACTTGCTTTATGGCACAAGAGATGATCAGGTTCCATGATTTAAAAATGAATATTGTATAAGTAACTCTAGTATTGTTTAACTATACTTAGCCCAGAACAAGTTGTGCTATGACAGGCCCTTATATCTTGTGTATATTGTAACTTTATAATTCAAGAACCATTTACTATTCCGTTTTCAGTTCTTTATGTCATTCTGTTCTCGAAGATACACCATTCTGCCTGTAGTGCCCTAGTGTATCTACTAGAGCAGTTCCCAACTCCCCTTTCTGCTAGTCTACATGAACATATTTGCTTTTAGCTCCTATTTATTTATTTTTTGGCTGGATAATAGTGGTTTTTAAAGTAGCAAATATAAATAGAGTCATCCAGTTACACCGAATTCCACAGAAACATTTGCATTACATGTTCCATGCAAACTTTGGGACAATTGTTCTAAAGGGTTAATTCACATTTATTTAGGTGTGCTATGTCTGGCCAGATAACACTAGTATAGACTTAAACCAGAAAATGATTCCTCCATACCTGCCCCCTCACACACACAAACACACTGAGGCTTCAGAAACCTGGGACTCAGGATTCAGCTCAGCCACACCCATGCCCAGTCTGAAGGGGAGCCCCAAATCACACAGCTGGCAGGAAACCCCAGAGAAGAGTGAGGTCATAAAAAAGTAAGGGGCCCTCACTTGAATACAAGCCAGGACACACTAACTCTATACTATAAAAAAATGAAGACAGGAATACATGATGAGGGAGTAAGAGGCACTCAAGATGACCTCAGAGAGGGAGTCAGTTGATTACTGTAGATCTGCTAGACTGAGTGATTGTGTCATAAAAAGTCATTGCCAAAACCCGGAATCAAACCAGGGTCATTTAGGTCTTCAGTCTATGACTCTCCCAACTGAGCTATTTCAGCTGTGCTTGTGAATCATTTTAACCTGTACAATTATAATGAGGAAACACCATTTTGTGGCAATAAGTAAGTTCAATTAAAAAGTATTCACAAATGTTAAGAAAGTGATGATGGTGGTGATGTAAGAATCTTGTTTATTACCTGGGACAATTACAGCTCAAGCATTTTTTTTTTTTTTAATCATCCTGCAATTTCCCTCTCGGCATTAAAAGTGATTATTGGGTTGTGGTTGTGGTTGTGGTTATTGTTTTGTGACAGCTTTCTCTGCGAAGCCCCAGCTGTCTTAGAACTTACTCTGAACCAGGTTCTCCTAAGACTCAGAGATCTTCCTGCTTAATGATTTAATTATTTATTTAAATTTATTTTTTAATTTCCTATACTCACCACTTCCACCCCTCCCTCCTCTCCTCCCAATCCTCCCTCAGTTTCCCCATCACATCCGGCTATTCATTCCTTAGCGAGGACAAGGACTCCTAAGGTGAGTCAGTTAGGCTAGCATATCTATTTGAGGTCAGTCTGAGTCCCTCACCCCAGTATAAAGAGGAGCAAGGTGTTCCTCTGTAGGGAGTGGGCTCTGAGAAGCCGGTTCACGCACCAGGAATAAACTCTGGTTCATCTGACTTCAAGAGGCTCCACGAACTGGCCATGCTGTTTGCCTATCACGTACGTTCAGACAGTTTAGTTCAGTTCCACTGAGGATCCCTCAGCTGTCCCTTCAGTCAGTGAGCTCCCGTTTGCATGGGTCAGCAATCTCTGTGAGTCTCCTCCTCATGTTCCTGATGTCTTTGCTTATATAATCTCTGCTCTTTTTCTTCTCCTGGACCGGGAGCTTGAACCAGGGCTTAGCTATGGATCTCTGCATCTGCTTCCATCAGTTGCTAGAGGAAGGTTCTATAATGGCAATTAAAGGTGGTCTTTCGTATGGTTATAGGGGAAAGACAGTTTAGGCACCCTCTCCACTATTGCTTGGTGTCCTAGCCAGCGGCATTTTGTGGGTTCTTGTTTTTTTTTTCCTTGGCCCAAGTTTCTCTAACCCCAAAATGGCTCCTTCTATCAAGATTCTTTTCTCCTCTGGTGCCCCTCTCCCTCCTGTGCTCAACCATTCCATTCTCTCATGTTCTCTACTTACCTCCTCTTGCTCCCCACTCCCCCTCTCCCTACAGATGCCTAAGTGGTTAAAGTTATGGACACTTTAGCTTTTAAAGGGCAAGATTCTTTTCTTGAGTATAATTCCAGACTAGTACCTGCTTCCTTTCCACTCTGTAGAGTTATGGAATCTTCTGCACTCCTCCACGCCTGTTCCTAGGTATATATGCATTCTGACTGATCATTTTACAAAAGAACAAACCATCTCCAGGAGGTTCTTAATTATCCCTAGACTGCTGTCTTATGCTATGAGAATGAGGTTTCTCCAGCAGTTTTTTTTTTTTTTAATGAAAGTTGCATTGCTTCAGAGTTATTAAGAACTTTTGTTCTATTCTTACAAGGTTTTCTTGTTTATGAAAAGCTCCTTCATCATCTTCTCAAAGGGCAGAAATCTTCCTCAGTTAGTAGAATGGTAGTTCATGTGTTTGGAGGTTTTATCTAATAAATTTTATGCACAGTTTTCTTTTCTTCTGTTTCTTTGGGTCTATGTAATTCTTCATCCATAGTATTCAACGAACTACTCACAATTCCCTCTATAACCAATTTCTTGTTTCCATCTGCAGTTAAATATATCAGCTAATCTCTAAACTATGGTTATTTTTATACATATATATCCTATCAGTGTTTTTTTTTACGTTGAAAATTTGTATGAAATTGCTGTAATACTAATTTCCAAGGGTAGCTTATTAATCACCATGTTTTGCTGCAGCTTATTTCTGTGAAGATTCTCAATTATAAGCTCTAAATTGGACATTTATATCAGTTGCTATACCAAAGCTCAGGGAACAGCAACACCATGGAAGAGTGGACAGAAATAACAGAGTTAGAGCATGGTAAGAAGTACTGTGAAATACTGTCTTTCGGACATGACATGTCTATTGCAGTCATGAAGCAGCACCAGCTGCTTTGATCTTCACAAGACCTGCTTCAAAATGACAGCAAAAGCTCCAGCAGGAATTGGGGAGGGAATTATGATGTCACACCCATAGCTGATGAGCTATTGGCTGTTGGTAGCTACTGGAGACAGTTAAGTCACTTTTCTGTTGACATGTGGCTAATATTAGGTTCCAATGGATGGTCCACATCTACATGTATAATGGGAGCACAAATTGAACTCAATAAGTTATATAAACACGGTAAAAGAACATTAAAAATAAGAAGACATAAAGCTGGTAGAGGAATATGTTGGGAGGAATGGAAGAGTATTGGAGGAAAAAGTAGAGGTAGATATTATCAAAATGCATTGAATATATGCATTAAATTCAAGAAGAATAAATTCACATATTCTTTTAAAAATGAAATAAAATTTGAACTGTTAATTGGGCAATAAACGTTTTTTAAAAATTATGTTCTATTTTTGAAGTAGAAAATCTGTTTCTTTTGTCTTCCCTGAACTCTGTATTTTCTCTTTTGGCATGCTTTGATATGTGTAAATGACAACAATAAAATTTAGAAGCTATGTAGAACTTTTAATTTTGCAACTATGGCCAAGTTTTGTAAAGTCACAGATAGAGTCTTCTCTGGAATATAAATGTGGTTTTACCCAGTAGTATGTGTTTATACTATTCATTAAACATCGATCAGTTTTCTACCCTATATAATATTTGGATTTTCTCTTCTCATAAAAGCAAGAATCTACATGTTCTTAATTTTATTACTGAGAATGTGAAATATTGTGCATCATGAAAATCATTTGGGTAGTCATTCATTTACAGTTATTGCAAATTCTGCAAAGAAAGAGAATAGTCATTAGCTAAACAGGAACCTGAGGTATTTTTTTTCTATATGGAAGACACATAGAAAGCAAGCAACACATTTGGAAGGGTTCTAGTCTCTCCAGTATTTCATAACCACTAGGAAGCTTGGAATATGCTCTGAAGCAACACAGTTTGATGTTTTTGTAAAACACCTGTAATATGTTCAAGGGGCAAAGTTTCTCTCTCAGCTTTTAGTACCTGAGTCAGATTTCACTCACTCACAGCCTAAACAGAGCATAAGAATGAGAATGTCCAAGAAATGCAGAACAAACCTACATCTCAATTTATCTCTTTTAAATATTGGCTCAGAGATTCAGGTTTCTACATGACTGTGAGAATACAGGCACCACTATTGTCCTAGGGCTCCAGCCTCTGGGCTCTTATCTTGCTCAGAGTACATTCAGCATGGTGAGGGCCTCAAGCTTTTGTATCCCAAAGTTATTCTCAAGGGGTCACAGTCTGATTCATGAAGGTTGTCCAGATTTTCAATCCCCACATCCTGAATGTTTTTCTTCTCTGATATTATCTACATTTATTTCCATATCTCTCCACATGAACCATCTTATTAGTCTTTGAACAAGCTATATTTTGTGCCCTCTCTTGAATCATGCATCGTATTTTCCTTTAATATTAAATTTCAACTCTAATGTGTTACATGCCATCTAACCCTCTGGAATGCATGTTCCTTGCAGTCTTGTTACATTTTGTCCTTCTGAAATAGCCTGTTCTGTTATCACAATTACAATGAAACTTTAATAGGCACCTTTGAATATGAAATCATCTGTTAAATACTGCATGGTTATTCCATGCAGAGAATGTATTTATGCAGCTGGTAAATCCTTTGAGAGTGTTCAGTTGTTCTGGGTACATAGAGGATTTTGAAATACTAGCAACTTGTATCTCAGTCAGATTCTCACCATGGCAACAGCTGCTTACTTCAGGAAGAATGACAGTGACTGTTGTAGGTTTTACAAAGCTTGATGTTCAGTGTTTTGTTTTGTAAGATGGCATTGTACCATATGCACACAATTGCTCTCTTTACACAAATTATAAGTGAGATTATATGCCATTAAAGACCAATTTTATAAACATATTTTATGTTCAAGGATGATTACAGCTAAGATCCAGCTTTACTTAAAATACAGTATAATCTAAAGATCCATGCCTATTGTTCACTGAAATTGTTTAGTTAGAAATTTATCTAATTTATGCTATAAAAATGAAAGGATAATTTTCAGGGGAGATAAATCTTATTAATACACAACCCTCTCCTCCTTGTAGAAATGTTTTTATATGTAAGTGTATAAATATAGATCATGACACAATTCAGTGTTTTGGATTATCTTATGACAATGATTTCTTCTTAAATTTACAAGCTTTGTGATGATTAGTGAGATTTACAAATAAGTATCAATTTTATGTTTATCATCTAAAAACAACATACATTTTCACATACAAAGTCTCTTTATTACTTTGGTCATTTTCTGAATATTATGTGACTTTACTTTTCAGTGTAATTTTGTAACATCCTTCAATGTTTACTCATCTCTCAGAGAAGTCTATCTCTTTGTTTTTTAGTGTTTAGATAAAAAGAAAAGGGACTCTTGTTTGAAAAAAAAATCTCTCTGACTCTTTTTTTTTGGCTGAAATTCTATAGTAGATTTGGTTAAAAAGCACTGTTATTTCTGTAATGCCACCTGAAATGGGAGGTACTTCTCGCTTCAATTTTATACCATAAATATATGCTTAAAAGCACAAAAATATTTGAATTTCCAGTGTCTTACGTCATTTTGAATTTACATGTAGCCTTAATGTTTTAAATATGTTAATACCAAAGTGTGTCATTCTCGGAGTGTTGAATATTATTTCTTAAATATGTGTTTCTATCATGGTTATATGATTCTATCATACAATAGGTTCTTAGTGTAGCACAAGGGTGACTAATATTAAAACATAAATTATTTGTTATTTTTTTTCCATTTCTACGTGAAACCTGCTTCATTTTGAGTGTACATATTTTTAAATAAGATGCATCTATTCCACTGATAATGGTACAATTGGATTTGTTTGTAGCAGGGGACTCCATTGACAATCAGAACCTTCACTGTTCACCCTGCCCCATGTCTTCCTTTCAGCCACAGTGGGTATGAAATTGTTTTGTAATATTTTCTCATAACATGGTCATATGAATGCAGATCAATTTCCAGTACGATGAGAGTTACAGTGATTTTTTTTAAAGCTACCATAGATGGCAGATAATAGAATATATGATATTACATGGGAAGGGACAATGAGAAAGAAGCCTGCAAGGAAACTGATCTCACCTAGTTTTAGAACAAAGAGCTTGCAATAATTCAGAAAAGCACATGTTAAAATTCTGCTCCTTTTAGCTTTGAAATGTATGTGATTTTATAAATTATAATTTATATTATTATTTAAAATCTGTTTTCACTATCACACCAAAAGTTGAAAAAAATCCATGAGCACATTCTTTCAATTATTTAATATTAACTATAACACATATAACAAAAGAATAATTTTGAAGAACATAATTATTCTAGTTGTTTCTCAATTACCATAAGATGGCTATCAACAAATGGATAAAGCAGAGACTGTGAGTATGAGGTGGTATGAGCTGCAGCAATCCATCTGTCACTCATTGAGAACTCTACTCAGCACAAATGCACTGTATTTTCCCTCAGATATCATTCTTCTTTCCTTGAATAATAAACCAGGAAGAAGACATGGCTATATCAATTCAATCCATTCAAATAATGAATGCTTCCCCTAACCCAACGTATGTCAATGATAAACTTTACAACACTCATCAGTGTAACAGGTTTCTGGCCCAACTAGCCCCATGGTCCAAATCTACCTGTGGCTACCCTTTTGCCAAAAGATGCCTCAGATGCTTATATTAATTTCTTGTTGCTAGGCTTATGGATCAGGCACATTGCTAGCTAGTTCTTTCATCTTAATTCAACCCATTTCCACTAATCTATCCTGCCATGTGGCTCGTGGCTCACTTGTGTTACCTTAAATGCTGAATCTTGGGTGGCTGGCTTATCTCTCTCCAACTTGGCCCCCTTTCTCCTTTCTAAGCTCTGATTTCCCCGCATACTTCTCCTAATGTGCTTGCCATGGCCAAAACAGTCCTTTATTCCCAACATCCTGATATATATATTTTTAAACATTAAACAACTTCTTAGGGTGGGGGTGAATTCAGAGAAAGCAACAATTTACTGCACATTCATTACAAAAGGCTAAAAGCAATAATTTTTCAAAACGTTTTTCATGTAAGACTAATAAAGCCCTAAAATATATAATGAATTTTTAAGCATCTATTTATTTATACATGTATTAAACATATAATTATACATTACCACAGCCAGACAGGAGGTATAGATGGTGCTACCAGACTAGGAGAATTTTGGAAAGAGGAAAGGCAGAGACCCAGTTGCCAGCCAGATGCAGGAGAAGCAAGATGAGAGTGTTGGACTGAGAAAACGTATCTATAATAGGAACTTTCTGGATGGCCTAGTCTCATGGTCTAGACCTGCCTGCCACTGCTTATTCCACCCAAAATGACTCATACACTTATACCAATGTCATGCTGATTGGCCAATGGCTTAGACATAGATTTAGGCATAGGCATAGCCTAGCTAGCTCTTTTATCTTAACCCATTTCCATTAATCTGTCTTGCAAGATTAATGTGGGACTGTCTTTCTGTATGTTGTGAATAAAGGACTATTTTGGCCAATGACAGGCACCATATCAGTAGGCAAGAAATTGGAGCATAGGTAGGAGGAGGGCAGAGTTAGTCAGAGAAACGATAGAGCAGCCCAAGATTCAAGATGTAAGGTAACACTGGTAAGCCATGGGCCACATGGCAAGACAGATTAATGGAAATGGGTTGGATTAAGATGAAAGAGATAGCTAGCAATGTGCCCAAATCATAGGCCAAACAGCATGAAAGAAATATAAAGCATCTGTGTGTTTCTTTGGGACTTTGAGATTGCTTGTCCTGATCAGTGACACAGGTGGATACAGACTGTGGGGTTAGTCGGGCCAGAAACCTGTTACAGATGTCATCCCAACATGGGTAGAACACCCACATGAATCCAAAGAAATCTTCAAAAGGGTTCTAGAGCACAGAAATGGGGCGTCAAAAGCAGTTTCCAGAGTTGTATCTTTGAGAGGGTCATAGTACAGGTGTCATGGCTTGAATTTCAAAATGGCAGGTCCGCTGCAGGCTGTGTAAACGAGAAAAGTCTGGTTCCCAAAGTCTCACAGAAGACTCAGAATAAGCAAGAACCTGCAGATGACCGATTTGTTTCTGTTTATATTGAACAGAAAAGGGAACAGAGTCAAAGGATGCCTTTTAGCAGCATTTTCTTGGTTCTGCTCTGTTTGCTGATAGTGAGTAGATGATCTGGTTCCTTTAAGAGACTCTTCCTGACTCAGTGTTATCAGCAAAAACTGTGTGGCCCTTGAATAAACCCTGCTGCCAAACACTTAAGAGTTAGTAGCTGGCAGTGGTGCACTACTTGACAGTGTGGACCCTAAGATTCCCCAGAGTTGGGATAGTAAAAAGTTCTACAATATTTAATACTGCTTCCAGAATTGGGAAGGTAAGCATGGCCTCAGCACCTCTGCATTGTTGAAAAGCCTCCAAGTATGGCAGAGTCAGCAGTAAAAGCAGTGTTAGCATTTTAAGAGCTTTTCTGGTTGAAAAATTATAAAATAAAATAAATTCAGACATGAAAACTTCTATAAATGGGTTACAAAGTATGAAAAAGGATACATAAACTGGGAGAGAGAAAAAAATGAGTAGAGACTTTTTTAAAAAGAAGAGAAATGCAGTAATAAAAAATTAAGATACACAAAGATGGAAAATACACAGAGTCTGGATTATGGTTACTATTGTATTTTACTTTAATTTTTGACTGATAACGACCTAACTACAGAAAGACAACTGATTGTAAAAGCTGCTAAGTTAAACAAGAATATATATTTTAAAGGTATCTTGACTTTGAAATTTGGGTCTAAGGATATGTTGCTTTGGAAAGAGGTTCTGCTTTTGTTTCCTCAGAAGATGAGAACCTGTGGATTGCTTCCAGGCAAATATGGTTTCATCACTCAAGACCACTGGAAAATTCTCTGGTAATAACATATGGCCACATCAGCTTCAAGGCTGCAGACTAAGATGATCCAGTCTCAAGAATCTGTAAGATTGCCAACGCCCCTTTGTCAGCAGGAAGTAGTAATGGAAAACTATGCCCAAATTCCCAAAATATTGCTTACAAATGTTTGTTTTCAGTTAATAGTCATAATTAATTTCTTTTTTAGAAAAAAGGAGAAATTATTTTAAAAATAGAGATTATTAAATTTATTTTAATCAAAAAATCAGTTGTAAATCTCAAAATAATTTACATTGATATGGATTTTGGTTTATTGATACAAATTTAAGGTTAATTTTGTTATGTTGCATGTATATTTCTACTCTTTTTTAGATAGTATGCTTATCTTTAAAACTGTAATGTATAATTAAGAATTGTAGATTAATAGTGTAGTTATCTATGATAATCAAACTTATAGTCATGTTAGTTAGATTTTTTAGATAAACATAGATATGTTTCAGCTAAATAAGTAATCTTTAAACATTTCAAAGACTTACAGAATATGGCATTTAACATATTTTAGGAACTTAGACTTTTCTGACACTGACAGAGGTCTGCTCCTGGCAGCATCAATCTACTTCAAGGGAATGACGAGTATTGAAGAACTTTCATGTGGAGTTTACTTTCTTTGTAGCATTGGCTAGCCACTGGATCAGAAACTGTTCTTATATTGACTGCTTGACAATATGCTGTATAAACTTAACATGCAGGTTCCATAGAAAGGTGACCTCTGAACTTCAGTAGAACAAGCAGAGATGGTCATTCAGGTTCCTGCTTTGCAGAGAAAACTGCACATGTTCTGCAGGACACAGAGAGAAGTGACAGATGAATTATACCAGAATGAGAAGTGGAGTCCTTTGGATTTCCTGCTTCAATAAAAAGTATGCCAGAGACTTTAGGCCTGTAAGCTGAAGATGGATGCCTGACATTCCAAGGAACCGTGAGTAACTGTTCAAGAAGACAAGTGTCATCTCTATCATTTCTAGGTTTGGAAGTTGTTTGTATTTCCTGTTTACTCAGGCAATATTATATCTTTCTGTGGTCTTTGATGTAGTTGAAGATTAAATAGTTTTAGGTAGTATTTCTTAGTTATTATAAAAGGTATATTGGATATGAAACTTTTGACTCACAAGGATAAGATAGATGATAGAATATTTTTTTTTAAATTTTGTTAAATACAAATAAACTAGACATTGTAATTGTAATTCTTACTTGACAGCTGCTTTGTTATATGTAATTTTGCTATGTTGAAATTGAAGCCTTCCTTTTTTATTAGACAGAAACACAGAAGTAATGAGGGAATGTATTTGTGTATTCTGTGAATAAAGGACAGTTTTGGCCCATGACGTGACATAGCAGTAGGCAAGAAATTGAAGCATAGGTAGGAGAAGCAGGGCAGAGTAAGACATAAAGTGATATGATATTACCTGAGTAAACAAGAAGAACAAGCAGCTTCCGAAATCTATAAATGACAGAGATGACAGCTGTATGCCTGGACAGTCACCCAGAATTCCTTTGTAATGGTGATATATCCATCTTTTCCTACAGGCCTAACTTTCAGTGAAGTAGGAAATATGTAATAGTTTGTCAGTCACTTCTCCCTGGGTCCTGAAGAACGTTTGGCAGTTTCCTCTGCAAATCAGGAACCTGGAGGACCATCTCTGCTTGTTCTGTGAAAGTTCAGAGATCATTTTCCTATGGGTCATCTATAACAGTTTATACAGCACACTGTCAGGTAGTCAATGCAAGAACATTTTCTTGTCCAATGGCTACTTTTTACAACAAAGAAAGTATATTCCATAGGGAGTTTCTTCAATGCTCATCTGTTGTAGTGAGGTTTTTTGGTCCTGGGCTACCAGGGGTCTAGAATTATAGACTTACCACGCTAGACAGCTTAGCATCACGAAGCTTATTAGGCCCTCAGAAATGACTTAGATATTTATATTAGCTTTATGCTGTTTGGCCTATGGCTCAGACACATTGCTAGCTTGCTCTTACATCTTAAGTCAACCCATTTCCATTAATCTGTCTGCAATGTGACCCGTGGCTGACCTGTGCTCCTTACATGTTGCTTCTTTGGGCTTCTGGCTCAGTCTGTCTGATTCCACTCTGATTCTCCTTCCTATGGTGTTATTTCTCCTCCTACTTTTTCTATGGTGCCTGTCATGGGCCAAAACAGCTCCTTTATTTAAATATTAATATTCATAGCATACATAAAGACATCCCCACATCACCTGGAGTTGGTCACTCCCCCTTCATATCCTGGGACCCTGGATAAAAGTTTTTCGACCTTATCAACTGACATCTGAATCCCACCACATTAATCATTCTCTTGAAGTAGATTTTTGCTGCCAGGAGCAGACCTGTCTCACTGTCCAGAAAAGTTTAAGTTCTTAAAATATTTTTAAAGCCATATTCTGTAGGTCTTTGAAGTGTTTGAAGATTACCTATCTATGTGAAATATATCTTGTATACCTGAAAAACCTAGCTAACATGACTATAAGTCTGGTTATCATAGATAACTATTAATCTGCATGTTTTAATTATACATTACAATTTTAAAGGAATTGCATAAGCATGCTATCTAAAAAAGAGCAGAAAGATACATACAGCATAACAAAATTGACCTTAAATTTGTATCACTAAACCAAAATCCATATCAATATAAGATACTTTGAGATTAACAGCTGATTTTTGGATTAAAGTAGATTGAATAATATATACTTTTTAACCATTCCTATATCATATCCCCCTTTTTAGAAAAAGACTGATTATGGCTATTAATCATTTATAATGCAAACAAACACTCATAGACAGTATTTGGGGGAATTTGGGTATAGCATTACATTGCTACTTTCTGCTGACTGAAGGGAGCTAGCAATCTTAAAGGCTCTTGAGACTGGATCATCTTAATTGGAAGCCTTAAAGCTTATATGATCATTTTTTCCCTCAGAGATTTATTTTCAGGGGGTATTGGTTGATGAAACCATATTAACATGGAAGCAATCCACAGCTTCTCATTTTTTTGTGTAAACAAAAGCAGATTTTTTTCCAAAGTAATATTTTCTTACACACAAATTTCTAAGTTAATTTACCTTTAAAATATATATGTTTGCTTAACTTAGTATCCTTTGTAATCAATTGTCTCTCTGTAGTTAGCTCATTAACAGTTAAAAAATAAAAAGAACACACAATAACAACCATAATCTAGACTCTTTGTGTATTTTCCATCTTTACATGGTTTATTATAGTTTTATTATTCTATTTCTCTTTTTTAGGGACTTTCTCTACCTTCTTTCTTTTCTCTCTGTAACATATGAACATTTTTGTGGGAGATTGTGTTGTTCCATGGTAAATAATTGTCCCACCCACTGGTTTAATAAAAAGCACTGATTGGCCAAAGGCAGGCAGGAAGTGTGGGTGGGCTACCAGACTAAGAAAAACTCTGAGAACAGGAAGCACAGAGCAGAACACCAGAGAGAACGCCAGAGAGAAGACAGAAGAAGCAGAGGACAACCATGCTGCTCTAAAGAAAGGTACCAAGCCCCATGGCTGAACAAGAGTCATGGGTTAGATGAAGGGTAAAGAGCTAGCAAGTGATATGCCTGGGCCTGAGGCTGATCAGCCTAAAACTAATTGTAAACATCTGTGTGTCTGCAGGTCTGTGGGATTGTGGGTCCTAAACCTTGAGGTTAGGCCCGAAAGTCCGGGCCAGAAACCTCTTACTACACATCTTACACACTTTGTAACCCATTTAGAGGTTTTCTCCATCTAAATCTGTTTTATGGCATATCCTTTATCATTTTCTAACCTGAAGAGCTTTTAAAATGTTTGACTGTAAAGTGCTGCTCTGACTGCGGACTCCTCTCAGCTCAGCTTTTCAGCATGTTGGAGGCTCCAGAGCCATGGCTTTACCTTCCCAGTTCTCAGAAGTAATATTAAATATTGTGGAACTATTTACCACCCCAACTCTGGGAAGTCTTGGGGTCCACATTATCATCACCTCCACTGCTCATGAATTCTACATAGTTGGCAGCAGGGCTTCTTAAAGGAGCCACACAGCTTTTTCCACTAATGCTGAGTAGGAAAACCACTCTTAAAGGATCCATGCCTCTGCTTGCAGCCAGAAAACAGAGAAGTACCAGAAAATTCTGCTGTCAAGAAGCCATCTTTGACTCTGTTCCCATTTTGTTCAACGTAAACAGACACCTTAAATCATATACAGCCTGTTGCTTAAATAAATTCTTCTGTGAGACTTCAAGGAACCAGCCTTGTTGCAGCTTAAGCTGCCCACTGCAAGCCTGCCATTTTGTAATTTAAGCATGGATGCCGCACCATCTCTGTACAATAGTCCAATTTAGAGACACAATTTGGAACCCACTTTTGGTTACTTTTACATGTTGATTCTTGGGCAGCTAATGAGTATCTCCCATGACTCCATCTTTCTTCCCCTAACTATGCTCTGATTTCCTGCGTACTTTTAAGATGCCTACCATAGGTCAAGACGGTTTCTTTATTATTCCCAGCATACAGAAAGACATCCCAAATCAGGCACCAAGTCACATGGATAAATAAGATAAGAATGATGGGTTAATTTAAATTTAAGAGCTAGTCTTAATCATATGCTCGAGTTACTGGCCCAGCATTTACTATTATATTAAGCTTCTGAGTCAATTATTGAGAAGTGGCTGTTGGGTTCTTGGGAATTGTTGGTGGGGTAAGAACTTCTGACTACAAGTATGAGTCAAAGTTGAGAACCTCAGTGGAGCATGAACCAATTATACAGCAATTGCTATAGGTACTGTGCCTTGCCATCCTCAATAATGACATAGATTGATGACAAGCTAAAAAACAGATACCCTGAGGTGTTTCTTCAATGGGTTATTTTAAAATTTAAAAATACCTAAACACAATTGATAGAGGAAATGTATAAGCATCTGTAAAATGGCTTTCTAATAAATGGTAAACATAGATGTCCTTCAATAAGAACTATGTTTTCCTAATTTAATTTCCACTGCTTCAGGCAAAAATGGATTATGTCTGAAATTGTACTCTTTATAAGATATCCTCTCTGTAAGAAGCCAGAAAAGGTCATAAATCTCTTCCAGAAACCAAAATCATGGTGTCTTTCCTTTCACTAGTTTATTGTTGATTATTGGAGTACTTGGACATATTGTAATTTTCTCAAACTGAAATAGTAGCAAGGCATTCATTCTTGCTAATTTCTGCAGGTCTATTTTAATATTTAAACATATGAATTATTATAAAGTGCTTATCTTTCTGTTTATGGGATGTGGTAGAAAAGTCCTTTGACTAAGTTGCAATTGTGATTATCCTTTGGCCATTTTAGGTCATATTCTTATTTCTGAAAGTATGTAAAAGTTAAAAGTCCAATATATCATTCATTAACTTTAAAGTAGGTATGGTTATATAGCACAAATTCTATTTAGTATTATAATAAAACTCAGAGCCAAATATTGAAGAAAAGCTGAAATAACAGGGACGGGGAGCAAAGCACAGCTCATTCTTACCCAGAGAACTCCTCATGCCCAGTCTTCTCTCTACTCTTTCTCAGACTGACTGGGCACTCAGGCCAAAGAGAATTTCTGCCTTCTCCTGTCTTATCTTTATTTCCCTACCCACATACTTTACTTCCCATTTCAGCATTCCTAGAGCCAAGATTAAAGGTGGATGTCACCACTGCTCTGCTTGGTCTTGAACTCACAGAGATCCAGATGGAACTCTGCTTCCTGAGTGGTGAGATTAAAGTCATGGGTCATCAATCCCTGACCTACATGGCTTGGTTCTGTCCTTTGATACTTCAGGTTATTTTTATTACATATACAACATATCACATATCACCACATATGATTGTCATGATATTTTAGGAAACAGAATATAGCTCCATGAAAATAATTTAGGAGAAATTAATCACTTAAACACTATACAATAATATAGCATAGTAAATATGCAACTACGTGTCATAAAAATGTAAATACTCAAAGATTTAAAAGATATGCTTCATCAATATATTATGTATTAAAGGTAGTGAACAAAAGCCAGCCAATGGAGAGAAAAAATACAAAGCAACAGGGATTGTGACTCAATCTAAACATGAAAAGTCACAGACCATTTGTTTAAAAAGCACAGATAATTTATAGTTATAAATGTTTCGATTATATAAAATTGTAAAAATCAAATTAAATTCATCAAACCAGAGATGTTCATAACGAATGAACATCATCAAGGATTATGAGGTAAGAATCATGATTAAAAATTAGCTCACGTATTATTCAAAGATTCATTTTACAAATGAAATAATTACAGATTCTAATACTTTACCTCAAGACTAAAATAATTACACTACATGGTATCAATAGACCAAAGGCCAGGATAGCACAGGAAAGGGTAGAGCTGGGATGGGTCAGGTTGAAGAATGTGTAATGAGTAGAGTATGAACAAGAGAGATTGCAGAAGAAGCAAAGGAATAGGGTTATTTAGAAACAACGATGCCCTCACTGTAGCTTCTCTTAACGTAATCACAGTATATTTCATTCAAGGAAAAAGGTAAACTTTAAAGCAAATGTTGCACACAAAACTGCATACTACTATTAAAAAACATTAGCCAAGAAAAAGCTATGTCCTAGACATCTAGATAAACCAATTTCAAATACATGTAAAATTTGAAGTCAATTTTTATTTAAAACTAAATAAATATATTTGAATATTTCTGTGGTACAAAAAATATCTCATATATTTTCAAATTCAATTCAAAAACAATGTGCAGCATTCTTCAATGACAGTTCTGAGGGATAACAAGAAGGGAAAATTTAGTCATAGACCCATACTGTGTGCTAGAAAAATAAAAACCTATCACAGAGATACCATCAGATATTTCATGGTATATAATCAGAACTCGTGCCTTCATGCAATTCTGAATGAAGCTCCATACTTATGGACCTATATCTCTCTCACTCCTCCTCTTCCTCCTGTGTAGGTATCAGCTACCTTTCTCCTTCTTAGGATTGACCAGATCCACAGTGCCCTGGAAGTCTGCCTTTAAAGCATAAGGATCAAAGGAGAAAAGGTATCACCACTACCTTCAATACCTGGACCCAGCAGGCCATGCTGCTGTGCTCAGTCCTACGGTGTGTATTGATTTGTATGTTCAGGACAAGGTTCTTTCTTTAATCAGAAGAAATAAAATGACACAGGGCATCGACTTCACTGGCTTTACAAACATTATGGGTAATTATTTTAAACATCAAGGAAGGTGGATTTTGTCTTTCCTGCCTAAGAACTGATTGATCCCTTTATGTACTTTAGGCATCTTTGAATAGACAAAGAACACATATTAGCAAACAGAAACTGCCATAAGTGCAGATCATTATACTGAAAATATAATCACTCAGTTTCCAACTGAAATCCTTGTCTTTGTTGCAATTTTAAAATTGTTCTTAGATTAGTATGAGTTTTAGAGCAGTGTGGATAATCAAAATTATGGCCTTGCATAAGTTAGACAGTCTACCAAAGGACTAAACCCCTACAGCCATCAACTTTCTATCTAAATTTTCCCTGTCTGGTTCATGAAATTGCTGAAAGACTTCTAATAGTATTATTTTTAATGGTGAAATAACTAAATATCAAGAATGCTAGTTAATGTGGCTTGCAATTGCCCACTTGTTACTAATATTATGGAATTATTCTCTTTATATCTGAGCCATGTTATAGGAGTATTTTTTTGGGGGGGTCAGGATTATCAGCCCACAAATAATGGCATGGAAACTTCTTATTAATTATGGAAGCTTGGCCTTTAGTTTAGGAATATTTCAGTAGCTCTTTACCTGAAATTAATCTGCATCTATTAATCCACATTCTGCTACATGGCTTGGTCATGTTTCCTCCATACTGCATGTACAACTTGTTTCCAGTCTCACCAGTGACTCTCTACCTCCCTTCTTCCCAGAGTTCTCTCTCTGGAAATCCCATCTATTCTTTGCTGCCTTGTTATTGGTCATTCAGGTCATTATTAAACCAATCACAAGGTGCCTTAGGCAGAAACACACTTTACAGTGTATACAAATATTCCACAACATTTTCCTATTTTTTTCTAAATAAAAAGAAAAAGATTTAACTCTAACAGAGTAAAACTATATACAGTAAGAATAATTATCAGGTATGTCTAAATAAAAAGGAAAGATTTTAACTCTAAAATAGTAAAAATGTACACAATAAGAGCAATCGTCAGGTAAGAATTACATTCGCATTTTCCAGTCCATATGTATTTGCAAATTAGAAGATAGTACTGTAATATCTATCCCATCTTAGTAAGTCCAAAGTTTTATACCTAACCAATTTTTATATCATAACTTGCATTACCATCCTAAAATAACTTTTAGAGATTAAAATATTTTAGATACACAATTTAAGCTTTTTATAATTCTCAAATTTATGCACTCTTATATAATTCTTTTTTTGCTGAATTTGATAACAAGTAGAATTGTAAAACTATAACCTTCTATTCTTCAACCCCACCAGAAAAATATAGTTTGACCTGAGTAAACAGAAAGTTCAGGATAAATGTTTTCCAAAACTACAGAAATGACAAAGACAACTGGCTTCCTGGACAGACACCCAAGGTTCCTTAGAAATTTTGGGACATTTGTTGTCCGGTTTCTATGTAATGGGAAAGTACACAGCTTATTTGAAGTCCTGGGTAGAGCAGTCTGTGAGACTGAAGCATTTCAGCTAGTAACTTTAAGGTTGTTTTGGAGGCAGAATTTTGAGGAAACTGCAACAAAGGCATTCAGAGAGGCTGGATCCCCTGGGCTACTTGTCTTTTTAAATATTTGTTTGTTATTTTTCTGAAAATACATAGACTTTTAAAAATAATTCCTATTTATCTGAATTAACACACTTATGGAGAGTGAGGTATTCAGAAGTCTGCCTAATATAATTTTGTTCTGTGTTTAAATAGACAGAAGTCATCTATGAACTTTATAAGTCTGTTTGAACTGCATATTCAAGCTGTAATATAATAGTCATGAGGAATCTGCAAATAATGACTTTTATTACAGCTCATCCAGTCTTAGAGCTGCTTCCATGTTGAGGTAACAGCATATACATCACCTATTCTGTAGACTTCATTGGTTTTGTCTTTATGTCTAAAGCCAAGATTTTCAGGAACTCTCCCCCAAATCAAATCTGTGATAAATAAATTTATTTTTAAGAAATCCATAGCTTTTTGTTTCCTATGGAAACAAAGCCATAACCTCTACCCTTACTTAACATATTTTCTGACTTTCATTTTTAAGTTAAGGAATCCTTAAAATATATATGTTTGTCTTAATTTAGCAGTTTTAATAATCTATGTTTCTTAACAGATATTTATTGTTTTCTGTTCATTAGCATTTCAAAATTCAAAGTTAACAAAGCACCATACAAGATCCAGCCACCTTGTGTATTTTCCATCTTTATTTGGCTTATTTTCTTAAATTACTTACTCTCTTTAAAGACTTTGTTATCTTTAAACTATTTATTTTTTCTGTGACTCTATACCTGAAATTTCTGTTTCTTTGTTCCTTCCTTCCTTCCTTCCTTCCTTCCTTCCTTCCTTCCTTCCTTCCTTCCTTCCTTCCTTCCTTCCTTCCTCCCTCCCTCCCTCCCTCTCTCCTCCCTCCCTCCCTCCCTCCCTCTCTCCTCCCTCCCTCCCTCCCTCCCTCCCTTCCTTCCTTCCACCCGTCTCTCTCTTCCTTTCTCTTTCTTTTGTTTTTTAGCACCTAAGCTTACTTTTAAACATACTATATCTGTTTAGAGATTTTCAGCTTCTACCTGTCTTTCTGCATATGTTCGGCCTTCTCTGAATGCTTTGGATAAAGTTTAAACTGCTAACATCAGCTAGGTCCTCCAGTGGCTCTGGTTAATTGCTCTGCACACACACACACACACACACACACACACACACACTCACACACATGGTTCTCTGAGAGCTTAGTCTCATGCCAGCAGGTAACACTGGAACCTGTGTTTATCATCACAAGTTGCTGATCCCACATGTTGGAGTCCCTGCAAGGACTAGCTAGTTCTGAGTACATGCTATGAGGTCCTAGCAATTGCCAATTGTGTGATTTCCATCATGTGGTAGTGCCACATTCCAGACTCTAAATGTTGTTTGATTTTTTTGTTTTGTGACCACTAACTCACAAATAACAACACGGAAACTTATTTTTAATTATGAAAGCTTGGTCTCAGCTTAGGCTTACTCCTAACTGGTTCTTATAACTTACATTAACACATATTCTTTATTCTATACTCCTATATGCTACAGTTCATTACCTCATCTCTATGTTGCACATTCTGCATTCTTCATATCTGGATGGCATCTTCTCCTTCGTTCTTTTCAGAGTTCTCTCTCTGCATGAAGTTCTGCATATATTCTCCTGCCTAGACACAGGTCACTCAGCATTTTATTAATCACAACAATACATCTTCACACAGTATACATATATTCTACAGCATCTTGCTTCTCCTGAACACATCTCCAAGAACACATGAACACATTTGAAAAGGAAACTTACATGCACAACAACATACTGACAAAATATTTTTATATAAAAGGTTATTGTTTATTAAAAGGTTTATATGAAAACTATGACCAAATTTAGTATAATAAGAATAAAATTTGGTGCATATCAAGTGCTCAGTAAATATCAGGCATTATTTTATATATGGATATATTTAATTGTATTCTTATATAATGAAAATAAATTTCTTATAATTATAATTCATAGAATCTTATTTTCTATAATTTCAAGTTAAAAAATGAGCATTCTTACTTGACCTTGTTTTTATGTTTGTTGTTTTGCATTGAATCCAATATGCCACATTATTTGTAATCCCTTACAACACAGTATTTTACCTAAAACTATGGATTGTGTTGGAAATAGATTGCTGCCTCAAAGTATTAAAAGGACTGAACAAGCTAACAAGGTACATGAATGTTTGTATCAAAGTCTAAAAGCTTCCGAGAAACTAGACTAGCAAAGGTTCTGTCAATAATTGCTCATTACATGTCCCTTTGCCCTATAATGTTCTGCTCTTCCTCCCATGTGTTTGTTTTAGTTTTAGACTGGCTACTTCTAGCTTCTCTCTTGGGTGTGAGCCATATTTACACTTTCAAATTTACAATGGTCAGATTCTAAGAGCTCAAGACAAACTGCTATGGTTTGGTGTGGCCTTCAAATTCCAGATGTTTAGAAACCTCATCCTCAGATTTATACATCCATGCTATTTGAAGTGAGGTTATCAGAAGGTAATTAGGGTGGAGAGAGGCCATGAAGGACGGGTGCTGTGATGAGATGTGTGGTGATAGAGGGACAGTCAGGAGATGTGAGGGAGTCTGACCATAGTGCTTGCACATGCTCTTGTGGTGTTTGGGGACACAGTATGGAAGCCCCCAGGAGAAAATAATGCCTTTTTTTGTTTTGTTCTCACACATAGATACTCACTATATTGCCTATGAAAGTCTAGAATTCACTATAAAGGCCAGGCTTGCCTCAAGCTCATGGTAATCTTTCTTACTCATAATGCTAGATATATTAGCAGGGCTTATCGCCATAAATGACAAATGTTGGCACTTCATTTTCACATTTTTACCCTCCAATACTATGAGAAATTTTTTTACGTAATTATTATGTCTCTGGTATTCTTTAATAGCAATAGATATCACAGAGTACTGTAATAATATTTAAAAAGAGCCAAGACTTTATCTGTGCTTAAATCAATTTCTTTTTAAATCAAGGGTATTTTTCTAAACTTATATCAGAATCTGGCTTTCGGTAATAACTTACCAGTTTCAAATTGGAAAGTACCACATTCCACAGTTAAGTTTCCATTCTCTGGCTCTCTCTTACCTAGGCATGGCCAGATCACTTTCTGTTGGTCCGTATTTTGCCTGTCTTATCTTCAATGATCCACCATAGTATTTTAACTTTCAACAATATGGAGTAATAATTTAAAATGCTTTAGGTGGTGAGAATCCATGCTGTTTTACAAAATCAAGGCTATAAAAACAACTGAGTTAACACCTGTCCTTGCCAATAAATCCAACTTGATGGTGAGGCAGCCTGCTTTATTACCATGGTGATATGCCCTCTGTGTCTTAAGACACATAATCGTAAATTTAATTACTCCTGTGTCATTATAGTATCCTATCTTCTCAAGTTACAATGCACCATTAGTTCTGTAAAATATATATATAAGTAAACCTTATGCTAATACTGCTTTAAAGCCACACACACTCATAGAAATCATAGTGTAAAAATGTTAATGGTATAAATATTTTAAATGTGAAAATAGCTACCCTTATTTTGTAAAGCTTCATATTCCAAGAGTTCTAACATTTCAGTGAGTAGCCCAGCAAATGAGAATGTCTGCTTCAGTGGCTGGCAACCTGAGTTCCAACCACTGGACCCACAAGGTAGAAAAAGAAAAATTTCTACATGTAGTCCTCTGATTTCTACATGAAAGCTGTGGACTTCACCATTGTCCACAATTATACATACATGAAAATAAATAAACTATCATAGTAAAAGTTTAAATGTTATAACCTCTGCTTAAATAACCTATCCCTACACAATTATGGCTGAAAAAGGACATAAAATATGCTAAAAGATTGTAGACCATTTTTATAAAGATATTGTTACATGTCTTGTAAGCAACATTGACAAATTCTTTATCATATTTGATGTGTTAATTTACATACATGTCTTCCTACATATTTGAGTTTATAATATGTATAACAATATTAAATTAATAATAAAATTTGTAGTTATTAATTTAATATATCTCAAACAGAAACAAAGATTTGCAATTAAATTAAAGATTTGTTTTATTTTATATATGTTGCCAAAGATATAATATTTATATAATTGTGATTATGTGTATTATCTAAACAATAGTGGATTGTTCACAATAAGCTAGCTCACTATTTTTTTTTATCACATCTGTATCTAACAAAGTCCTCTGTATGAATGGAAAATATTGAATTAAGACAAAAATATTTGTGAGGATTTATTTTATCAAAGCCCACTATTACTTTATAAATAAGAACAAAGGAATATAATAATTTAAAGGGAACTTATCTTAGGGTGAACATTGTGCTTCTTGCCTTTGCCCAGAGCCATGCACATTTGGCCATGCCAGTATTTAAGTTACAGTTTACAGAAGGAATTCAGAAAATACTGCTGGCAGTATGGTTGTTTTCTACAAACAAAAAATGAAGTGTGAATTTGTAAAGAATTGTGTCTTCCAAAGAGAAAGTCAAACTGTAAATAATGCAAATTGGCAGGATGATGGAATAAAATGATTCCAAAGAATATTTTGAGTTATATTTGAAAATCATATGGAAAGAAACAGGTTACTCCACTTTATATCTTTCTTGAGCTTTGAGTATAAATTTGCCAGTGATTCAGTTATCAGAGAAAATTTGAATTAATGCTACATCCATTTAAGAATCATTACCACACATTAAAATTCAGTTGAAAAAAAAAATCCATAATCTGATCTGTAAAAGGCTTACAAACTGCAAGTGTGTGTGTGTTGTATAGTATGGTAGTATGTGTTCATCCATGTGTGTATGCAAACATACTTGTGTGTGGCCTATGTTTATATATGTGTGTACTCATTCGTGCATGTTTGTATGGATGGATGCATGTGTATGTATGGAGTGTATTGTTACAGGTAGTGTTCTTGCTCCAATGTGTCCTCATAGAGCCAAAAGATAAGGTCAAGTGTCTTTCTCTATTGTTCTTCATATTAATATTTGAAACTGTGGATATCAGTATAAAAGCTGGCATTTGTGATTAGGGCTCAGCTGGCTCAACAAATACCTTTAGGGATCCATTTGTCTTTACCTACCAATCATGGGGGCCCAGGCATGTCAGACTATACCTGGACTTTTCCTTCATTTTGAAGTATTTAAGATTCAAATTCAAATACTTTTGATTGAGTAGCAAATGCTATTATGAACTAAGCCATCTCCCAAAACAATTAAAATGGTTTCTGGGACTAACTTTTGCCTTTCTGGATGCACTGGATTATGAGTGTTTTTATATTTTTTAATATTGGAATATTAAGTATTAGAATTGATAACTTTAATAAGCTGTTGATCTATAGGCTAGAGAATAATTAAAGACAACTGATAAATTGAAGTCTGAAGATGCTTAAAAACAATAGAACAAAAACATTGAAGGATCGAAACTGACTCTTAAGAAAGACACTGAAAATAAGGCCTGCAAGATGGCTCAATGGGTTGACTCAAGCCTTCCCTCAAAGGATCTGAAATCCATCCCTGGTGCCCATATAGTAGAATGAGAAAACTGACTCCAATAAGTTGTCCTATGATCCACACCCATGCATGAAAAGCAGGTATGCACTTGTGTATGCACACACACATACACACACAAATACACACACACACACACACACACACACACACACACACACACACACCAGATAAAAATGTAAAATGCTTATTTCAAAAGAACACTATAAATGAAAATTCTTTTACCTAAGTTAATTCATAAAAAGTTTGGTTGATTAGAGAGGGCAATGAAAATTTACAGTATTGCTCAATGTTCTAGTATAACTGTAGAAAAAAAGGAATCATTTCTAAAGCTTTTTACAAATAAGATATGGATATTTGTCTTTTGTATACAGAAGGTGAAAGTGGCCCTTTAAATGTCCTTAGCTAATAGAATATTCTTCAAGAAAAAATTTCACCTGACACCACATAGCCAAAGAGGAAGAGCCAGGAGACATCAATATTCTGGTAACATGTAAGGAAGGCATTGGTCATCTCTAGGTAAGAGTCTCTCAAATCACATATTTGAGAGACTTTGGAAAATGGAGTTCCTGATAGAAGCATAAGCCCTCTCTAGTACTTGTAAGTTTGTGGACTGTCATCTTCTCTGTGTGGTTCTTTCCAGTAACATCATTGGCCAGAAGTTCATGGAAGAGTAGAAGATGCCCCTCTTCTCTGTGAAAAGCATCGAAGCAGCCAAGGCTGCAGTAAGGAGAGCAGCACAGGAAACAAATCAGGAAAACCTCCCCAAATCATTTAAAATACTCTTGTTTTCACATTGTATTATGTAAATGACAGGCTCACATTTAAAGATTATGCAGTTAATGCTTGTCCTTGTATAAAAGATAAAATACATCTTTCTCCAAGGTATAATGAAATGATAAAAAAAAATTCATAGCCTTACAACTTTAAGCCAACTGAGCATCAATTGCTAGAAGGAATTATATTAATAAATAAGTGAATGTTTCCCCCTATAAGTAGACAGGAATAGAGAGATAGGTATCTAGATAGATAGAGAAATAGATGGATAGATAGATCATAGATATATAGAAATAAATGATAGAGATAGAAGAAAAAGAGATAAATTGGGAAAACACAACTTTTATACAATTTGAGACAGACCTTGTTTCAAGGAGTTGCTTCAGTTTTGAAGGTTCTCAGCTGGACAGAATCCCAGCAATGGATAGAAGATGATACACACATTATGTGTGCTGGCTCACACTCGTGGCACAGCTGATTGGACATTCTCTACCTCCAGAGTTACTCAGTATGGCTATATTTAACTGCTAAGGGAGTTGACGAGTAAAGAGTACCTTTCTTTCCCTGTCACCACTCATATCTCTCATCACCTCGTGTGCTTGTTCCTACAATCAGTCTCACACTGGCAACTTCCCACTTTTATCATTACATCAGAATCTGCTGCTAGAGAAAACTGAACAATGCAGAAGCCCAACCCACAGATGTGTAAGACTGAATAGAAGAGTCACACTAAAAGTACATAACAGATGGTTTTATAAGCCATACTCATATAGTTCCTTGTATGTATGTATGTATATATGTATATCTATACCTCCAAATTTAGTACCTAGCTTTATCATTTATCACACCAAAATTCATTAGTTTCTTTCAACATAGATTATGAAAATTGTATCTTATTATGTTATTATGGAGTTAATTTGACTTCTTGTATTATTGACAAATATAGTACTTTCCCTCACTTTAAAATGTTAATGCATTTCCATATCAAAGCAAATACTGGCTTACAGTTTCAGCCTACCGCCTGTGAGGCTGCTTGTTTGCTCATTACAGATTGCTTTGAATACTTAATGCTTGTGATATACTAATAATCAATTGGATGAACTGTGCTAAATATATACCCTACCTCTTTAACTTTAATTTTTGAAGCAGTTTGATAAACTGGGCTATAATTTTGATCCAGTTCCTTTGATAAAATTTTAGGGCATTTCTTCTGGATTAACAAACCATTACTACACTCAAATAAAAACAATATTTATTTCCTGCATTTTCTTTTAGAAGTCTTAAAGTTGGAGAATTCACACTTTACTATTTAACTCATTAAAGTAGACATGTACATTTCTCTTGAGTTGGCTCATTTTCTTGCTATCATTTAAGATATTCCTTTCCTCATTTCTTATTCTTTTTATTAAAATGCACTCTTCTCAAATAGAAAATGGGTTTATAATAGTTTTATCTTTTTATGTGTGGTTGCATCTACTTTGAAAGAATGGGTTATTTTTATGGGGAGGGATGATTAAAATAAAATGAAAACTTACATACAAATAACTTTCCTTTCAGCCTAGACATTTAGCTTGAGGATATTTTGTAATGTGATGATATCTGCTCCCTGCTATGTTTTCGATTGACATAATAAGGAAGACAGGTGTGTCCTGTGAAGCTGTAGAAAATCAAACTGACTGCTCACACTGCCACATCACCCAAACTCATGTCTGCAGCCTCATGACTGGCAATACGTCCAAGCAGCGTTACTTCACTGGCCTTTGACAACTCTGTGCTTGTACATCAAAGACTACCACCCTCAGCATTCACTTCCAGTTGTCAATGAATAGTTTGGTGCTTTATAGGTAGGACTTTGATTATCTGTGTTTCCATGTGACCTGCTTTTTCCTTTTTTCCTTTTCTTTACCATGTGATGACCTCCCAATCTTTTGAATACAGCGTTTGAAAAGAGACAGCCTGGAGCAGGCATCTACTAACCCTTCTTCCACTTGCAGATGCTGTGGTATTCACAACCTTGCCAGTCTGTGGCATATCTCAACCAGGGTTTCTCCTTAAGTTATAAAACAGTAATGTGGCAGCCAGACAAACTTGCCACTGGTAAATATGTGAAAAAAGACTCATATAGAGAGAAATATACATATAATGGATAGATACATATAATTGTTAGATAGGGAATAGATACATAAATTATACATAGTAGAAGACAGCTGATATATGATAGATAAATAATAGATGTTAATTGGATTATAGACAGATGTATTGGATGATAGAAAACAAATACATGATATACACAGAGTCACACTGGTAGCCACCCTTGTACATGCATCTGTTCTCCTGCAGATTGCAAAGCCTTCCTTTTGGTAGCTTTTTCTCACATTAAATGATGTATTCCTCAACCCTGGGAACTAGCATGTGCAAATCCTATTATAGAATTCAGAGCATTTATTCTTGTTTCTCATTTAAAACTTCCTCATCCTCAAAACTCAAGATAGCTGAAAATTGTATTTTTTATCATAAGCCAAGTGATGGTAATCCTTCCACATCTTATTCTCTTTATTTATTCTTAGAGTTTATAAGTTTTGTTAATTAATAGAAAAATTATCCTTAACGAAAAATTTAGATTGAATGTTTTAAATAATGTATATATTAGTCATTTATTCTAAAATATGATTTTTATTCCACTATCAAAACATTTAATGGAGCTTTAATAAAATCCTAAAATAGTCACAACTTCATTAATCTCCAAGGACCATTGAAAAGGCAGCAGAAGCTGGATAGTATTGTCTCTTTGAACAAAAAACAACAGGACCCTTCTCAATCCAAAGATAAAAATTTCTCTCTTCATTTTTCTTTGCGCCTTGAAATCTTATGTAAAGATTTACATTACTTTGATTATTCTATAAAATAGATTGTCTTAGCAGGGAAAAAGTGTTCATGGGTCTAATCTGCTTCTCCCATTATCTAGCTGTGTATTATTTAACTACATTCCGTTCCTTCCTCTGATTTGCTTTCTTGAGTCATTATTAGAAGGGATTTTTGGCTAGACAACTTACAAATTCATTTCTAACTATAAAATCCTATAATTTACTAATTCACTAGAAATTCATGACATATAGAATATAAGGTTTTGAAAGGTGGTATTAAAAACCCGGGGTTTGGATCAAGGTGAAATGAATGCACAGTGAATCTGTCATTTAACCTCCAACTACTTTTTCTTCACTGTCCTGCTCAAGCATTCTCTTCATCCAGAACAGGCTTTTGAAGTGCTTGAGTCATATTTTTCTTTCTTTTATTTTTGAGTTTAAAACATAATGAGATTATTCCTTACTTCCCCTTCTTCATTCCAAACCCACTCATATGCCCTTACATGCTCCTTCAAATTACTGCCTCTTTATTATTAGTTATTTTACATGCATACATGTGTACAAAATGTATATACATGTGTGTATGTGAGTGCATGCACATACATATATACATACTCATTCTGTACAATTTAGTTGTATGCATGTTTTAAAGACTGACAATTTATTCTGCTCTCAGCACTTCTTAGTTGCCTGCTGTTGTTTATGCAATGATGAGGACTCATGGGCTTTCTCCTATCCACTTTGACGTCTTCTGTTGTCCTTGTTCAGCTTATGTTTAGGCAATTCTGTTGGTGAGATTTCATAACTTCTGACGTTACTACTAGACACAATCTCATAACAAAATCACTAAACTTATGCCTCTTACAGCTTTTCTACCCTACCTTTGACTCTTGGGTGCAGGACTTGTTTTGTAGATGAGTCTACTGTGACCTCCACAACTCTGCATTTTGGTTGACAGCAGTTTTCTGTAATTGTCTTTGTCTTTTGTAAAGAAATATCCTGAATAAGGGGACATGAGTACATTTCACTATGGGCGTAAGAACAAATGTTAAGAATATAGTTAGAGATTATGCTTGTTTAGTAAAAGTGGAGATTGTAGTTTTTACTTCAAGATCCATAACTTAACCAGCCTTGGATTGGTGAAATATTTCTCCCTTAATCACTTGTTCCATGCTATTTCTCCATCTATTTTCTCTTACCACAACCCAACAATAGTTCTTTTCTATTGATCTGGCTTCTACAGTTAATCTGGGATATGCATTCACTTCTGAAGTTTTCTTCATTATGTTTTTTTTTTTGATTTTTTTTTTTTTTTACTTAGCCACTTTTTAGATGTTCTCATTCTGCCATGTAGAATGTCTCTGAAAGAACAACAAAAGGTAGCACTCTGGTGATATATTGTATATTTAATAAAAATAGTCTGGAATATCAGAGGACAGAGCCACCTCATGAGCCATTTTGTTGACGTTCATTGTTTTGGGACAGGGTTGTCTGTGAAACAGGCTTGGATGTCCTACCACTTACATTGTAGACCAGGCTGGCCTCAAACTCACAGAGATTCTCCTGCCTCTGCCACATGAGTGCTGGGACTAATGGCATGCGCCACCACTGGTTGGCTTTTTACGTATCACCACAGGCAGCTCTAATAAATAAAGTAGAGAACACTGCTATATATTTGGAAATGAAATATCTAGAGCTTGTCTTCTCCAGAAAACTGTCAAAGTTTATGGTCCAGCACTTTCACTCATTCTAAAAAACTCAAAAATAACTTCTTTAAAAATGTATGCCAAGACTATTTTTATAAAATCTTGCATTACTTTTTATAATTTATCTATTCTAAATACTTGAAAAATATCAAAATATTATATCAAACTAATGAAATTGATTTAATATAAGAGCTATATTAATCAAAAGTAGAAGAGCCTTTCAGAAATTTCATTCATATCCAGTGGAAATGCCTGAGCAGATTTTGAAAACAGTTGAGTCTTACCACACATAAAACCTTGGGAAAATCTTGCCAAGTTAAAACATCAAATGAGGTCCCTACATTTCAACAAGAAGCTGTCTTCTTTAAACTATACACTGGTGAATCATGGACCTCACATTTGGAAGAGAAAAAAAAAGACGTAATTTTTTGAAATGTCCATTTGTTGTCAATTATATTCACATGAATGTGCTGGCATTTTTGAGTCTGATATATCAGGCCTAAACTTGCCAGTGAGCAAACTGCTCCCATAGTGTGAATTAGAATTTGAGAGACATCTCTTGTCCATTGGGATGCCATTTAGCACATTGAAGTGGCAGTTTATTAAATAGTTCCCCTGTGGGCTGAGGGAAAGAACATTTCTCCTGAATGTTGAAGGCTGTTTCTTCTGGGTAATGATATGATAAGGACTGGATCATTCTGCTTACTTCTATTAAATGGATCAGATTTTCATAAGAACTCACAGGGAATATTTCCTATAAATTGTAATCAATTCTGTAAACTCTGAAAGCTAATTACTTCAGGTCAGTTACATTATTTATTGCACTGTTAATTAGGATACTAAGTCAACATTGAGTATTTTATTAATTTTCAAAAACTAATCTAGGATTCATGAAAATTTTAGAATAATATTAAATCGAAGTAACACTTTGAAAACAGTTCACACTTTTATTTCAAATATGGCACATGAAGTCCTCATTAACTAATATCCTTGGAGGAAGACTTTATTTTCTGTAGCAAATTTCTAATTAAATTAGACTAAGTAATAAACTTCCTGACATGTTATTATCTGTTTCATGTTTTAGATTGTCCACTAGCTTCATTTTATTTTTAACACCATATTATTCATATTATACAGCTAAACTTTCAAAATAGTGAGTCATTTATGTAGGCCAATATCATACTAAATGTTATTTAGTGTCAGAATTTTTGAATGTTTATTGAATTCAGAGAATAAACATTTTATAAATTATAAGAAAAGTCTAATTTTGTGAAAATAAAGTGGCTATCTTTCTATAAAGAAGAAGAATAAATGGGGAGATGATAGAGAGGTAGATAAATAGATGACAGATGATAAATAAGCAGTTAAGTAGAGGCTGATAAATATAATAAAAGATAGATGGAAGATAAATGATGAGAAAGAGATATACCAAAAGAAAAAAATTCTTCACAACTCTTTTGATGTTTTCCTATATCACATATCATAACCAATAATTTGGGGTGCTTTATTGCTATTATTTACATCTTAAATATCTTCCAATGACATACTAGTTGAAGGTTGGTTTTTCTGTTCTTAGCATCTTTGAGACATAAAAGACATATTAAAATTTGAAATCCAGTTGGAAGAAGTTGGTCATTCAAACTTCCTTGAAACCTGTTCCTTATGCCTTCTACTCATGACCTGTCAGAAACCATGGAATGAAGAGCTTCCATGGTCACCTGTCGCTGCTATTATTTAGTGTTCTATCACCAAAGAGAATCAGCATGAAAGCTTCAAGTTATACCTATAAAAAAAGCCCAAATAAGACATTCATCTTTGTAAATTAATTAGTAAATGTCCAAAATTTAGTTGCAGTGACAGAATGATGACTCATGGGAAGACCTGGTGATGAAAAGCAGGTTTCTGAAATTATTACACCATATAATATGGAAGAATTTTGATATTGAAACTTAAGGTGCTTTGGAAGTTTGGAGAAATAGACTAGTCACTGGGATACTGGAGCTGGCAAGCTTGAAGATAGGTTTCAGTAGAAAATGTGACTTTTAGGGATTTAACTAAGATGTGTTGCAAGATTTGTAATTGGTCTTATAATAAAAACCCAGAGCCAGATATTGTGGTAAATACAAAAAGATCAGAGAGAACAAGCCATAGCCAATGATCATCAGTCCTGAATCTTGAGGCCAAAAGAGGTAGATCCTGTCTCTAGGAATCCACAGACTGCATGCCTCTGAGTCCTCAGCCAAAAGAGAAGGGCAGGGTAGAATTGAATATCTGTATCCCCCTGCCTTACATTTCTTTCTCTGCCCAGCCATATCACTTCATGCCACAACCTTCCTAGTTCTGAGATTAAAGATGTGTGATTTCAAATGCTTGGATTAAAGGTGTGTGCCACAACTGCCTGACCCTAAGGCTAACTCTGTGGCTGGCTCTGTCCTCTGTTCTTCAGGCAATCTTTATTTGTATAGAGTACAAACTGCATATCACTACTAAGGAAAGTTCTTTTTATTCCATGACAGAAATCTTAATTACATTATTATAATGTTTGAACACTGTGAAAGCTGTGTCTAAAGGTGATATATTGATTAATTGAGAGGATTAAAATTAAAAGTAGATCACTGGATAAATGCATTAACGTCTGTGTTTAGCCAGATTTAGAGGAAGTAACCAGATTTAAAATAGTAGAGTAGAAACATTTGGAAAACTTGTAATTTGGCCAGAAAATAAGTCTGTCAAATGGTTACCAAGGAAGAGACCATTGGTAGAGTTATTAGCCTCACTAAAAGAAGCCAATATTTCTACAAAATAAAAGTAGAGAACAATCCTAAGGGTATGCAATTGATCAACTAAACACTATATATCATAGGTTTAAAAGTCTGAAGGTACAGGTTTATTTATACAGTTCTCAAGGAAAGAATCTGATGATAAAGTCTTTATTAATCCTGGTTATCTAGGATCTGCTACATCTTGGAGTAACTCAAAGACACCACAGTAGTGAAGAAAGCCTAGTGCAACCAAGGAGGTTATTGGATTCAACACTACATATGTGACCTTAGCTTTGCAGACATGTCAATGTGGTCGTTACAAAATGACAAAAGTTTTCATTAAGATTTTAAAGATAGTCTGGGTACCAAGTTCCCATAAATATCCAATGACAAAGCAGTATGTGTTGTAATGGGGTGTCTTGGTCTTGGGTAGCCAGAGGCCCAGACCCACAGACCTGCATGCCAGACCCATTAACCGCCTGCTGCCACTGCTCAGGCCCCCAGAAATGAATCAGACACTTATATGAACTTTATGCTGTTTGGACTATGGCTCAGACACATTGCTAGCTAGCTCTTATATCTTAAAATCAACCCATTTTTATTCATCTGTCTGCCACATGTTCCATGGCTCACCTGTGTTCCTTACATGTTGTTCCTTGGGCAGCTCCCTCAGTCTGTCTGACTCTGCTCTGCTTCTCCTACCTCTGCTCTCATTTCTCCCCCTACTTCTTCTATGGTGCTTGTCATGGCCCAAAACAGCTCCTTTATTTAAAGATTGATATTCACAGCATACAGAAAGGAATTCCCACATCACTTCCCCCTTTCTGTCTAATCAAAAAGGAAGGTTTAAATTTTAACATAGCAAAATTACATATAACAAAATAGCCATCAAGCAAGAATTACAGTTATAATATCTAGTCTATTTGTATTTAGCAAAATTAAAGAAAATATTCTTATCATCTACCTTATCTTTATGAATCTAAAGTTTCATATCTAATATACCTTTCAAATGACTAAGAAAAACTGTACCTATAATTATCTAATCTTCAACTACATAAAAGACCACAGAAGGATATATTTAGCCAAGTAAACCAGAAGTGTAAATGACTTTTAAAATCTAGAAAGGACAGAGATGACACCTATCTGCCTGGACAGTCACCCAAAGTTCCTTAATAAAGTTGGGGCATCTATCTTTAGCCTGCAGGCCCAGAGTCTCTTTTCATTTCAGTGAAGCAGGAAATCTGCTCTGCCCATTCTGGTACAGTTCATCAGCCACTTTTCCTTGAGTCCTGAAGAATGTCTGACAGATTTCTCTGAAAAACAGGAACCTGAATGACCATCTCAGCTTGTTCTTCCAAAGTTCAGAGGTCATCTTCTTATGGAACCTGCATGTCCAGTTTAAACAGCATACTGTCAAGCAGTCAATATAAGTACAGGTTCATGTCCGGTGGCTAACCATTGCCACAAAGAGAGTAAATTCGATATGGAGCTTCTTCAATGCCCATTTTTCTCTTGAAGAAGATTGGTGCTGCCAGGATCTAATCTGTCTCACTGTCCAGAAAAGTCTAAGTTCATAAAATATTTTAAATGCCATATTCTGTAGGTCTTAGAAGTTTGAAGATTACGTACTTAATTGAATTATATCTTCATAAACCTAAAAATCTAACTAACATGCATTTCTTAATTATACATTACAATTTTAAATCAGTTACATAAACAACATACCTTAAAAAAGAGTAGAAAAGTACATACAGCATAAGAGAACTGACCTTAAGTTTGTATCAATAAACCAAAATCCATACCAATGTAAAACATTTTGAGATTAACAGCTGATTTCCTGATCTAAGTAAATTTAATAATCTATTTTTTAAAAAATCATTTTTATACCATATCCCCCTTTTCTTCTTAGAAAGAGATTAACTATGATCATTAACCATTTATAATGAAAACAAACATTTAGAAATAATATTTGAGGAATTTGGGTGTAGTTTTCTATTATTATTTCCTGCTGATTAAGGGGTGTTGAAAATCTCATAATTTCTTGAAACTGGATTATAGTCTGCAGCCCTGAAGCTGATCTGGCCATCTCTTCTCATCAGAGATTTTTTAGGGGGTCTTGGTTGATGAAACCATATTTGCCTGGAAGCAATCCACAGGTTCTCATCTTCGGTGGAAACAAAAGCAGAACTCATCTAAAGCAATAATTCCTTAGACACAAATTTCAAAATCAAAATACCTTTAAAATATACACTCTTGTTTAACTTAGTAGCCTTTGCATTTGCAATCCATTGTCTTTGTGCAGTTAGCTCATTAAGAGTTAAAAAATTAAAAGAAAACACAATAACCAAAATCCAGATTTTGTGTCTATTTTCCACCTTTATGTGGCTTATCATATTTTTATTACTCTATTTCTCTTTTTTAAAGACTTTCTCTACAGTCTTTCCTTTTTCTCTGAAGACTATGTACCTTTTACATACATTGTAACCCATTTACAGGATTTTTTTTTAATCTGAATCTGTTTTATTGTGAATCCTTAATCATTTTCTAACTAGAAGTGCTTTTTAAAATTCTCTCACTCTCTTGCCACATAGTTTTTGCAGATCCAGCTGAATCAGTAAGTTTTCTTAAAGGGACCCTGTCTCTGTTCATGGTCAGCAAACAGAGCACACCCAAGAAAATGCTGCTACTAAGAAACCATCTTTGTTTCCTTTTTGTTCAAAATAAACAGAAATCTAAAACCAATAACATGCTACTGAGTCTTCTGTGGGATTTCAGAAACCGGCCTTATTGTAGCTTACACTGCCTGCTGCCAGTCTGCCTGCGCCATTTTGAATGTGACCCAGATGCCATGCTTTCTTGTACAATGACCTGCTTCATATACACAATTTGGAAGCTGTCTTGGCTCAGTTTCTGTAATCTAGAATCCTTTCTAATCTTTCTTAGGCTTTAAGTGGATAATTGCCTCACATTGGACACCATCTGTTGCAATGGGGTTTCTTGGTCCCTGTTGGCCAGAGGCCCAGACCCACAGACCTGCGTGTCAGACCCATTAGTCTCTTGCTGCTGCTGCTCAGGCCCCCAGAAATGACTCAGACACTTATATTAACTTTATGCTGTTTGGCCTATGGCTCAGGCACATTGCTAACTAGCTCTTACATCTTAAAATCAACCCATTTCTATTATGTGGCTCACCTGTGTTCCTTACATGTTGCTCCTTGGCCAGCTCCCTCAGTCTGTCTGACTCTGTCCTGCTTCTCCTAACTATGCTCTGATTTCTCCTCCTACTTCTCCTATGGTGCCTGCCAAAACAGCACCTTTATTTAAAGATTGATATTCACAGCATACAGAAAGACATTCCCACATCAAGTACGTGAAGCATTGAGATTAAATCCAGAGCTGCATTAAAAAACAGGATATTATCACAGAAAGCTACGGAAGGGAACTACAGGCATGAGACAGAACCAACACAGGGTATGACATGTGGAATGCAGCCAGCAAGGTTAGGGTTGCATTCCTAAAGCCTTTGGGACTTACAAGGCAAACATGGCATGACTGCACCCCATGTTCTGAATGGCAGGGTTAGAGGAACATATTGAATGGTTGCTTTGCAGAGATGTTGATTCCACCCTATTGCCCCCAGATTGCACCTTTGTGGAAATGAAATATTGATTCCACATCACCATTTCTTGAAACTATGTGATTAATTATTAGTTTCCACAAAAACTCACAGCCATTTAACAGGAGAATTTGAATTTAGACATTTGAGAAATCCTAGAAATGATATAATTTGAGGATTCTCAAAGATAAACAACCAACATTTTTGCTTTGTGGATGATTCACATCAATATGTGGTGCAAATATGGTGGGGAACAGCACAGATGGGATCCTCATCTTATCATTTGTCTGAAAAGCTTTGTCAGAATCTCATTGTGTAATGCCTAAGAAGTGGGCACAGTTGGAAGAAGTTAGGTAATCCAAAAGACAATAGTGGGGAATGAGACCATCCCATGACTAGACACAAAGATCAGTTACCAGGGAAGAACTTCCCAGGTAAGCAGTGGTTCTAAACAGCTTATGGAGACATGATAGAAATGAGAAGGTACAGGGATCTTGAATCATGAAGTAAAAATATCTGAATTTTCAAATTATATGATGAGCCATGTAGATCATTTGAAAGGATTACCATAATTTTCTTGGAATCAATAAGCCATCACAGCAAATGAGTGGGATACACTGTTCTTACAAAGATCATCTCTCTTCTATAATAATAATGGAGAAACAGTAGGTGGAGAGGTATTGTCATTGCTTCATCATGTGCTCTGCCTCAATTAGATGCTTTAGCATAAAGTATGTGTAAAACATGCATATATATGTGTATACATATGCCTATATATATGTATATAGCATAATTGCCAATCAAAAGGACAAGTGTAATTAAACCACATTTTATCACTTGAATGTACATAGGAAGCAAGTGATTAAAAGTGTTACAAGCATTTGCTTCCCTGTTTATTGTTTGTTTCTAGTGTTTAATATTGTTAATTGTGTAATTGACATGTAGCATGATTGTATTGAATGCCCATACACAAAAGATGTATTTGGGTAAAAGTATTACAAATGATAACCTGTATCAAGGAAAAATCAAAATAATATCAAACAGGCACCCTATGCCCATGACTAGGAAAAATAATGCTTTTGTTTCTGTATCTGATTTAAATCTCTAGCACAGTCCAAATGCCCCCAGCAAGGCAAACTTGTGTGACAATGTGTATAGAAAGGTAACAGAGTAAGAACAGTTTTCTACTGTAATGCCAGCGGCAGCTTTCCAGCTTAACCCAGATCTAAATTTAACTTGATTCCAAAGTCTTGCAACATTACTTTAATCTGTGTGCAGTTTTCACATTGTTTGTTTGTGTGTGTGTGTGTGTGTGTGTGTGTGTGTGTGTGTGTATAAAATTGGTCCTTGAACCATCCTCATTTTTTTTTATCTTCCTTATGTAATTTTCTGAGTAAATGGATTTTATCTCTTGATTTATGTGAGACATTGCTTTGCTTGCAGTATAAACTAATGAATGGCAATTGAGATTTAAAAATCAGAATACAACTGAATACAAGAATGGTGAAGTTACACGGGGTGTGGAGATGATGAGTTTTAAATACAATGTCCAAGGACAGACCCATAAAATAAACACAAAGTGGTAAACACCCATAAAATGAAAATTGCCCTACAAATGACATGAAGTAAAATTTTAAAACAACAACCTACAGATTGTAAAAAAATATGTGCAGACCTTACAAGAGTAAAAACACTGTTGTCCAAACTATATAACGATTATTTAAAACTCAGTATGAAGACAGTGAACAAATTAGTTCAAACAAAGCACAAAGATCCAATCAGACAACTCAAAAAAGATTATCCACAGACTGCAAGTGAGCATGAGAAAAAGCTCAATGTCAGACCCCAGGAGCTCTGTACACCCCTGGAAAGGTGAGTTCAGAAGAGGACACCCGCTGCATACACGTGGCAGGTCAGGAGATTCTATCACAAAATGCAGCTTAGTAGTTGCCAATTGATTAATTAATTTAAAGAATACTATTAGGTGTAGTGGTTAAGAACACTGACATCTCTCCTAGCACTTATTTAGCAGCTGAAAGCTGTCTGTAATTCCAGTTCTAGAGGACCCAACACCCATGGCAAAACACCGATGAAGGTAAAATAAAAATAAATAAATTTTAAAAGCAAACAAATATTATCCTTACAACAAACCCCAGAAGCTTTTGTGTTCCATACCTGAGCATCACACATTTGAGATGTCTTTTTGAGACTTGGTTGATGGGAGTACCCAAACCATTCTTCAGTAAGGGAGTGCCTGCATAGAGTTGGCCAAAAACCCATCCAAAGGGAAGGAGGAACATTAAATATCTAACAGAGAAAGAAGCCACGTTGAGAAGCAGAATACTGAATTAATCTATTCATATTATGTTCAGCAAATAACAACACCGTGACAACCATGAAGACAAATTGCTGCAGGAGGTGGGATGGTAATAGCAAGCACCAAGAAACGGAGGTTTCACAGGACATGAGGCTACTCTGACTGATCATCACCGTACCTTGATGACCAAAGCATAGCACGTACCCTAAGAGTGAGGCCTCTCATTCTATGAGTGACTGTCACTGAGTAAACACAGGGTCACAAAGTATCACGATAGTTCCATTCTGTCACAAGGGTTGAATAGTCAGATATGAGTTATAGAAAACCATGTGGGGAAAATGACACTTTAGAGAAAGAAATATTCATTCGGTCCTAACCTTTCCTTGAAACTAGAATTTTGTGGCAGATCGTATCTGTTATATACTTTTTATTCCTCTTCAGTTTAGTACATGGACTTCATAGTATTTTAAGAAGTATTCTTTTTTTAGTGAGTGAGTAGGTTTTCATGCCTTTATGTCTCGAGATAATTCCAAGTACTAAGTATAAAAATAAAGTCATTAATTCAATGCACCAGTCAACATTTCTTTTCCATGTTACAGCTATTATTAATAGTAATAGTCTTTCCAGGTGATGAGTAGATATCTATCTATCTATCTATCTATCTATCATCTATCATCTATCCATCTATATCTATCATTTATCTATATCTATCTATCATCTATCTCTATCTATCTATATATCTATCATCTATCTATCTAGCCATCTATCATTTATCTATCTATCTATCTATCTATCTATCTATCTATCTATCTATCATTTATCTATCTACATGAGACAGACAGAGGAGCACATACACTAATATTAAAAACATATATTTAAATTTTAAGCCTTGCTTTGACTCTGCTATTTTGAACTCTTGAGTATGAAAATAACCAGTCATTTATTTTTCTAAAGTTTCAGTGTGATTATCTTAGTTTATTCCCTTACAATTAAAAATAATCTCACTATTGAAATTCTCAGTGTCAAACCATAGACTATCTTTATTTTTCTGCATTTATCATGTGCTGATATATTTTTCTGTTTACACTACACTTGCTTTCTTCTCATTTCCAAGACATCTTTAAAACTTTTTCACAATTTGTGTGTAGAAATTATATACTTATACCTAATTTCTATTATTTGTTCAATTCAGTATTTGCACAATTGAACTATCTAAGCAGTATTTATGTCCCCTGGTACCAAATTTAAAAAAAAAAAAAACTAAAATATTACTTTTGCATGATTGTTATATTCAAGGATTTGTGTTATTTGCATAAAGCATGGACAGTGTGTGTTACAATCATGTGGAAGCGCTACCTTGAATTCTAATGTTTGACTTTTCCAAATAATCGTTAAACTCACTTCCTACTGCTGTATGTTAAAGCAAAGTGGGTGTCCCTGCGTAATGATGTCACCAATTCTGATGACTTGCTGAAAGAGAATTCCCGTAAGGCCCTGGAAGAAACAGAATGAAAAGTGGTTTTATTTGAATGAGTTCCTTGTTTCTGTTCTTAAGTTTGATGAAGCTGAGTGAACTCAGAGATACACATGTGCCTGTCACACTGTTTAATACTTTATCATTTTTATGTGAGTTACATACATTCCAATTTATTAAATATCAATATCTGAGTTTAAAAAATTATTAAAAATCAAAGCTGAGTAAAAAAAAAAAAAAAATCTTAGATCCAGTTTAGAAAGGGCATTGCCAGGGTATGTTGTGTTTTAAAATCATTTGTTTGAGTTTTATTTTTAAAACATATTTAAAGTGAATACTAAAAACACTTTACCAATCCCAAGAAATGCATGGTATGTTGAATCACGCTGACCTTTTTAAAATTCTCCATATCAGTTGGCCAGTCATTTCAGTCCCTGCAACAAGTCACTGGACATTTTAATAGGAGGAGAAAGGAATGGGCAGCCCTTTGGAAATCTTGCTTCGAATACTGAAAAGGTCAGCAAACTGCAGTGGGGGAATGTAAAAAAGAGACAATTGCAATCTGATACCTTGATTTCATCAGGAAGGTTTTGTAAGAGTTGAAAATATCACAACATCATAGGGGGAGAAGACCCAGTGGCACCAACTGACCCACCAGTCACATTAGGTTTGTCTGCAATCTCAGTGTCCAGGTGGAAGGGGGTCTAACCAGAATAGGGACATTCTAGATTCTGAAGGGAGAAGAGCAGCAAGATTTAGTGATTTCTCTTCTCCAATGTTCTTTGGAGACCCATGGGATTGCAGGGCATCTGAGAATATCTGGGGCTATTTATGTGTGTTTAAGATGGGTTGGGGCTGCTCTGTAACTCAGAGTGTCCAGGCCACCAATGATACATTTGTAACAGTAAATGGAGTATAGTTTAAAATATGTTTAATCAGAATGCTCTTTAGGCCCTATACCACAACAATTAATTTCTGATATGGCATTTTCTAATTCAGCACATTTGTCCCACTTGTATTTTGAAGGTTCACATTTTAACAATTGATATATTGGGAAAGAGGAAGAATAGCAGGTGGCATTAGAGTACAATGGAGTATTAGTTAAAGAATGAACAAGAAAGGAGGGAGAATGATCTAGAAACTATTGCATTAAACACTCATCTCCTGCCACAGTGAATTAGTCACACTCTGTTCCATTGTCCAACTTCCTAAATGGTAGGAGGACAATCTTCTCTTTAGATCAAATCTTTCAGTGACTCTTTAGAGCCCAGAGTAGAACTTATAAATCTGTGAAAACTCGAAACAATCCAAACTTTGCAAACAATGCCATCTCTGCCTCAGATAGAGTACTCTGAAGCTGAAGCAGAAAAGGCTGTGAGCCATGGTAGTAAAACTTTCTTTCAGAAAACAAAAGCCTGGATTTAACACAGTAGCCACATTGCCATAATACTCTGAAGTTTATTGAGAATCGTGTGGCCTATCCTTTTGTAACTATCCATTGCATCGCACATGCTTTTCCTGCCCACTCTCCACAATATCAGCCTTACTCCTGCACCATACTTCACACTGCAGAGACACAGAACTATTGAGTTCCTTTGGCATATCACCTGGGACTGGGCTCTGCGGCTTCCCAGCAAATCTGGTGATTGAGTCCAGGTGTGTGAGTAGAACAGTTGTACGAATCATGACCAGCAAGCACCTTCCTCATCTTTTCTTAGTACTTGCTAATGAACTCATGCTCTTCTGTGCCTTAGTCTGTCTGTGTGTACTATCACACAACTGTAAATATACAGAGAAAACTTATCTATAAATATCACTACCAAGTACAGATAAGTGAATCTAGATGGAGGATAAAACTTTGTTTTAAAAGAAAAGTAATTTACTTGCTTTGTTTGAAGAAAAAAAAACACATTTTATTTTAATTAAATACAAAAGCATTTTTTTTCTTTGACTAAGATAACGAAAGCACATTTAAAATTGTTTGTTACCATTCAAGTTATATCTTAATGTCTGGTCACTGGTCACAATGTCAGCATTTAAACTCTAAGAGTAAAATAATGTATTGAAAGAGACAGCATATAAAACAAGTTGGAAATTATAAAAGAGAGAGAGAGAGAGAGAGAGAGAGAGAGAGAGAGAGAGAGAGAGAGAGAGAGAGAGAGAGAGAGAGAGAGAGAGAGAGAGAGAGAGAGAGAGAGAGAGAGAGAGAGAGAAATAGCCCGGGAATTTAAGAAGGGGCAAAAAGAGCAAAAATAATCATCAGTTTGTGACATTCTCAGGGTCTGGGGTATAACATTTAAAGCAAGGCAAAGACTTTCAGAACTATTCTTGAAACAGGCCTTTTGTGCCTTTCCAAATTCACTAGCAGATCTTACCTTCCTAATGGGGTGTGTCTAGAAGATAGAAGATAGCCCCGCAACTCAAAAGTCCCTACATGACAGAACAGCATGTTGTGAGGTAGCATTTCATTAGAACATTTCTCTATCTGTTCTCATGTGTAGAGTATGTGTGTGTGTGTGTGTGTGTGTGTGTGTGTGTGTGTGTGTGTGTGTGTGTTATACACACAGATGCTGTGCAAGTGTTTCACCTATATCAAGCTTAAGAGCATGGAGTGACTGACTCTATCACACTCTGCCTTGTTCCTTTGGGACAGAGTCTCAAACTGAACCTAATGGTAGGCTAGTAGACAGTAGGACATGTGTCTCCTGTCTCTGCCTACCCAGAGCACTGAGGTGATGAACACATACGTGGTACACTTGGCTTTTGTATTGGGCCTTAGAAACTTGAACTCAGATTCTGATACATGTGCAATAAACCCTCTTATCTCCTGAACCATCTCTCCAGCCCCTCTCTCAGGTTCCTAAATGAAGGAGTCCCTAGATAGAGTTACTATGCAATTTTAATTGTTTGAAATTCACATTTCCATTTCTTACTTTTTAATTCTGAATTGAAAAGCATAAAAACTGATACTTCAGAACATAGCTGTAGTTACTTAGGAGATTTTAACAGATGTTTCAGTACAGCCTTAAGAGGAACTCAGGGAAAGAATAGCCAAAAGTCATTTTGAAAATGCTCTAAATGGTGTTTTTAGAATTTGCTTTGTGATGAGCCAAAACATTCCATGTATATGTATGCTGTGGGATAATGGTCTTGTACACTGGAAAGATTTGTCATTCATGTTGGTTTAATAAAATGCTGATTAGTAAATAGCCAAGCAAGAAGTAAAGGGTGGGCAACCAGATTAGCAAAATTATAGGAAGAATAAAGACAAGAAGCAGTCACCAGTAAGACACAGAGGAAGCAAGCTGAAAATGCTAAACTGAGAAAAGGTACCAAGCCACATGGCTAAACATAGACAAGAATCATGGGTAAATTTAAGTATAAGAGGTAGTCAATAATAAACTTCATCTACTGGATGAGCATTTATAAGTAATATTAAGCCTCTAAGTCAATTATTTGGGAAGCAACTGAGGGATATTTGAGAGTATCTGGCAGGACAGAAACTTCCAACTATATGTGTAGTTCTTGAGAAGGCAAGAAATCAAAGAAAACGCCAATTGGACAAAAGTTGAAATGTGTAGAATGAGAAATAAGTTAGTTATATGCTTTGAATCTGTGAACTATGGGAATGTCTTAAGTTAACAAAAGCCCATTTGGGAAAAAAATAGGTTTATTTCAGTTTACAGTTTGATCACACAGCCCATTTGTGAAGAAAGTTGGGCATGAAACGGAGGCAGTAGCTGACTCAGAAGCAATTGAGGAGTGCTGCTTATTGGCTTGTTCCTCATGGCTTGTCCTGGATGTCTTTTTATACAGCTCAGTACCACTTGTCCATGCTGGCAGTTCCCACAGTGAGCTGAGCCTCCAACATAAATCACTTGGTAAGAAAATGCTCTGTGGGTTTGCTTACAGTCTGCTCTTCTGGAGGCGTGTTTCCAAGTGAAGTTTACTCTTTTCTGATGACTCTAGCTTGAAAATCAAGCCTTCATAGGGAAGTAGAGCTATAAGATAGAGAATGAGTATTTGGAAGAAATACTTAGTAAATACCCAGCCAGAGAAATCTGCTGGATGGCTAGATGATGGATGTACCTTGCAAGACGTGGGAGACATAATACATGTGAAATGTGGTTGAAATCAACAGATATGAGAGGCTAGTAAAGGTTACTAATTAATTTTTTCTGCCTTCTTTTTCTAATTTTCTGGAGGCTATACTTTATCATTCTTTCTGTTGTGTGTTCTATCCCTTTTCTGTTCTATTCTACTCTGACGTTTCCTTTCTATCTCTTCTGATGTCTTCCTTCTAGCTACTTGTCGGTGTCTTTCTACATCTCTCTGCATTTTCATCATCAGATTCCACAAGAAACTGTTCTGTAAAACACATGAGTTTTCACAGTCCTGTTCACTTGTTCTCAATTTCTGTTTTTCAAACATATATCCGGTGAATAATAACTCATATATTATTTCTTAAATTGATGAAATAATATAAAAGTAGTATTCTGGATGAAATATTTCTGGTTATTGGTGATCTTCTTTTTTGATTAATCCCACGTGAAAAATAGACACTCTGGTACCATAATACTCAGAGTGTTATGCTGGCTTTCACATCTGCGTGACTCTGTTTAAGACACAGCCTCTCTGGTGCTTAATGTTCTGCTTTTATCAAATAATCAAAGATAATATCATCTTTGAAACACAAGACAAAGTGAAAATCATTTGGTGAAAGCCAATTGCACACTTTTGAGAGCATTATTTTCATCTCCTCAGATGAGGTAACTATCTTATTCTAAAATGATTAAGTCTCGATGTCTTGCAAACACATAACTCTATTGTCTTTTCTCTTGTATTTTAGTTATTGTTGAGAAAAAGTGTTCTAATAGAACTGAGCAAAGCACAAAGGATCCTCTAGAACTGAGTCATGACTTTAGTGTCTCTGATGTCAGAGTTTTCTGTTTGTTGTAGAAGCTAGAGTGGTTAATACTTCTGAATAGGCAGAGTAAGGCATGCTCTCAGATCATGGAATCACATAAAAATGTTTGGACTGCATTTGCATGGTCTTAATTTGAGTACTGAAAACTTCAGATTTGGAAGTAAAAGTTCAAATCTTAAGAAAATCTGAATATGATCTGCATGTTGTGTTTAACCAGGAAAAGAACCTGATCCTCAGTGAAGACTGGACAAGCTGCTTTTCAAATGTAATGGCAGAGAAAAATCACCAAAGTTTATACATATTATTGCATTCTTTACAATGCAAAGATAAGATTCTGTGAATCTATTTGGGACCATTCTGAAGCAACAGCTGAATTCAGGCCAGTAAGAGCTTGGTAACAGCATCATTTGGCTAATATGCTGTTTATGTATGCAAAATGATTTGCAAATGGAAAGTGGGAAAATGACCAGCATAGGAGTTTCTCAAGCATCTTAGTTTTCTAAAGCCATACTTATCTAAAATTGTAACAAAAAACAGCAGGAGGCATATAACAATGAAGCCCTTCACAAAACAGCAAAGTTTTAGCCAAGTGTCAAAATAGAAGGAAGGAATTTCTGAAGCAAAGAGAGGAAAAAAATTGTATTGGGAAATGGGAATACAGGAGTTTTACAGAGATTTGGAAGTTTAAATTATTTCGAAACTGGTACAATCAAAAGGAAAGCATGTGTCTACAGACCATCTGTTTACTCCAAAGAGGAGTCTTTGGAGAATTATCCCAGCTGCCAGAGACACAGGATAGGGAACCAATCTCCAGTTTATCCGAATCATTACTTGAAAACAGGATCTCAAGAACAGAGTCTGTCTGGCTCTGTCCCCACAGAGAGATATTCCTTGGAGAATTCATGAGCTGCAGAAAAGTGCAGGTAAAGAGAGACGAGGTACATCCTGCCAAGTGGATTCCTGGCTCAAAGAAATGAGAGGATCTAATGGCCAAACACATGTTGTGAAAAGGCTCCCATGTTCTAATAATGGTTTAAAGTATATTATAAACTGCTCCCAGAGATGAACACATTTCTGGCAGTGTGGTAATATGTTATATATTTGATTAAATCAGCCTGGAATATCAGAGGACAGTGCTATCCCTCCAGCCTTTTTTTTTTTTTCCTTGTGATTTGTTTTTTCAAGGCATAGTTTTCTGTGGAATAGTCCTGGCTCTCCTGGAATTTGCTCTGTAGACCAAGCTGGCCTCTAACTCACAGAGATCCTCCTGCCTCTGCCTCCCAAGTGCTGGGAATAATGGCGTGCGCCACCTCTTTAAAATAAAAAGGAGAAATAGTAATAGTCCCCAGAGGTCAAATTTCAGGCAAGCAAATGGGTGAGGGGTGAAGGGATAAGTTATGAATTGTTTAAGGCCTGGGGAAAAATTGACTTTGTTTTCTATAAAACAAAATGAATGCGTGGTGACAGAAGTAGACTTATAATACCTTCTCAGATCTGTCAGCCCTTCCCAATGAATCATAACTAGTGAAGAAATAATGTTTAATTTGGTGAGTCTAGATATGTTCATCTTGTAAATTGTGTTATTAGTAAATAGTCATAGTAGCATGCACAGGGGAGAGAGAGAGAGAGAGAGAGAGAGAGAGAGAGAGAGAGAGAGAGAGAGAGAGAGAGAGAGAGAGAGAGAGAATCTTTAACAAAATATTTACTAAAATATTAAGTAAATTGAAATACCAAAGCTCAATTATCTATAGGACCTCATCCTGTTGTAGAATATTATTTTAAGGTGTGTTACTTTGATTTATGCCCTGGAACATTTGTTTAGTGACACAAAGATGTGTGTTACAATGAGGTTTTCGCCCCTGTTCAGCCAGAGGTAAAACCCACAAACCTGCAGTCCCAGACCCCTTAGCTGCCTGCAGCTGCTCAGGCCCCCAAAATGACTCAGACACTTATATTAACTTCATACTGTTTGGCCTATGGCTCAAGCACATTGCTAGCTAGCTCCTTCATCTTAACTTGACCCATTTTCATCCAACTGTCTGCCACGTGTCCCATGGCTCACCAGTGTTCCTTACATGATGCTTCTTTGTGCAGCTGGGTCATCTGTCTCTGACTCCACCCTGCTTCTCTTACCTATGCTGTCACTGGCTATGGTGTTGCCAAGGGCCAAAGCAGCTCTTTTATTTAAAGATTGATATTGACAGCCTATCGAAAGATTATCCCACATCAGATGTGTTGCATTTTTGATTAAATAAAACTCACCTGCTGTCGGGATGCTGAGTCAGCAACTAGCTGACTTACACCTAAGTTCCTTAGAAGCAGTAGGAGGAGCCAGTTGGAGAGGGCTGTTAAGCTTGAGGAGAAGCAGGAGGGCTTTTCCAGGGAGACAAGAGCAAGCAAGGAGAGGAAGTGAGGGGAAAGAATTAGTGCCAAGAATCAGCCCCTGAGGAAAAGGAATTCCCTTTAACTACAGCCCTTGCAGCCTCTGATGCTGGTAGTAGTGAATTGTAGGCGCTGAATAGGACAGATCTGCTTTGAAAAGGCGCCATAGTCCAGTGCTAATGGGAGTTCACAGACTCTGCACTGATAGTTTGGGAATCTTCATGGCTCTCTGAATGTGGCTGACAGTTATGTGATTTGATCGATTTGTGAGTTCCCTGGCAATAGGACCAGGAATTATCTTGAGTACATGAAATGGCTTTTTAGAGCCATTATCTATGGTGTGATGTCTTATTCAGCCTTGATTGTGTGTGTGTGTGTGGGGGGGGGGTTGGTCCTGACTCAACTTAGTATGCCAGCCTGTGTTCTGTGTTGATGACCCAAGGAAGGCCTCATACCCTACGAGGAGAGGATGGAGGTTGCAAAGGGGGAAGAAAGAGAGAGCAAGATGAGAGGAAGGAAGAGCAACAGTGGTTGTTATGAAAAATGATTTAAAAAATGATGATTGAGAAGAGAAAAAAAAGGCAGCCACAGTCAAAAAAATAAATACAACATCAATTCTGAGTAAGTACCTTAGTGATGACATATAAAAATGAAAACCAGTTTCTAGATATTACATATAATATCAGTGAGTCTGTCTCCTTTTTGACATGGTTTTCAAATAAAAAAGCCTATATATGAAAAATTAAATTAGAAATATGTATTTAGCAGTAAAAATATTCTTGTTAATGAATATATGTGAATTGACACATAAATATACATTAGGGACTTGAAAACCCCTGATGCATGCCATCTCACTTAACATTGTATCATGCATTATATATTTGCCCCATTTTAGATGAGAAAATGAAATTTCAGGCCTTAAAACTTACCAAGATCAGATAGAAAACACGAGCTACAAAACCACCGCAGTGAAAAGTGAGTATGTTCTTGGCCACTCTAGCTAGAAGAGTACAAGCTAAGATGAATTGCATTGTTGATGAGTATCTATATTATGCAAGAGAGTGCTGCCATACTTTGGCTATTTTGTAGGCTTTGCTTAGGTAAAATCATAAAGATGTATAAAAATTTGAACATTTACCAAGATGACACAGCTATGAGCATTTATAAGAGACCTATAGAGACATGGTACAGTCTATTGTGAAAATGCAAAACATTTACAGTAGGAATTTATAATTCACTTACTGATACATAAGGAGAGCAAGACCTTATCTGTTTTGCACAGAGCGGTGTTCAAATCTCCTCTATGGACTGCAGCTTGTCAGAGACTCAATCACCAATGAAATTGCATCAAACTGTGTTCCAGGATGATCTTTCTGTATGCTGTAAATATGTGTTACTACCTTTGATTAATAGAGAAGCTGTTTGTGCCTATGGCATGACAGCTTATAGCTGGGTGGGAGATGCAAGCACAGAGACAGAAGGGTGAAGTCTGAGGGACAGGATCCAGCCACGGAAGAAGCAAGATAAAATGGAAGAGGAAATGCCATAAAGCCAAGTGGCAAGTCATAGATTAATAGAAATGAATAGAGTTAAGTTGTAAGAGTGCATTGGCAATGAGCCTGAGCTATAAATCAAATAGTTTGTAATTAGTATAAGCCTCTGAGTAATTATTTTATAAGCAGCTACTGGACCTTAGGTGGGAACGACTCATCTCGACTGATAGCCTAGGCAGGAAACTTTTGGCTACAAAACTGGAATCTGATAGACTAATAAAATAAATGAATTAACTTTATTCTGCAACCCAGGAAGGGTCGTAGCCCCTATGGTATGAGAGAAAGGCAAAGAAATATAAAGCTCTGAGATCCTGGGATAATGATAATATCCAGGTTGGGGGCTTGTATGTAAACGTGCTTAAAAGTCACTGCAGTTTGCCACAGGCTCACTCATCCACATATAAGGAAGTAATGGCTAGAGACTGAAAGATACAAAAAATACCGAAGCTTGTGATTATAATCTCTACAGAATACGTTTGATCCATGTGGTCGTTTATTAGTCTATTTAGTTTTCTATTTCTAAGTGTTTCAGTGTTTTTCCTGAATATATGTAGATATCTTATTTGCATGCTTGATGCCAATAGAGTCAGTCTATAAGAGGACATCCAATTCTTTAACAGGAGTAGCATCCAGTTGTCAGCCACCATACGGGGGAGTAAGACTCAGATCTAAGTCCTCTATGAGAATAGTAAGTGTTCTTAACCACTGAGCTCAGCTCCTAAAATACAGAATTCTTGAGCATCATTTCATATATCTTCAAAATTTGATATAATATAAAGCTTTATATTATAGAAAGTAATTGGGGAAATTTATCTTTGTGAATCCAGTTTGTAGTTACCCCTCCTTCTTTTACATCGCAGGATTTCTTTAAAAAAACTAAGTTGTAACTCAAACGGCACTAACCAGGTTTTCCATTGGTGAATTCCATTGCTGGCTACCACCTGTGTGAGAAACCATGACACTGGGCCTTCAAGCCCAGCAAGGCAAACATGATTATAATAGACCACCCTAAGTGTTATCACAGAATCTATATCCAACAATGAATAGAGGTGGAGGCAGAGATACATGGCTGAGCACTGAGCAAAACTCCTGGTCCAGCTGAGAGTAGGGGAAGAGAATCTGTATGAGCAGGGGGATAGGGATTATGAGGAAAAGCCCACAGTGATGGCTGGCTGGAGCTTTGGGGAGCTCACTGAAACCAGAAAAGCCACTGGGGAACCATTAGGAAAAGGAGCTAGGCCCTGCAAGGGTATGTAACTGTGGATTGGCATGGGCAATATGTGGAGCCTTGAGGGGTGGGATCAGTCTGTGTTCCTGTGCCTGGGCTGGCAGCTTGGAGCCCATTCCCTGCAGAGGAACACACAACCAAGTCTTGACTTTGGGACATGGAAATCTGATTTGTCTGCAGTGGATGTGCCATGCTGAGCTGACCCACCTTGGGACTTCTTGTCCTTTTGAAGGAGGGGTTGGAGGAATGGAGACAGGGAGGCTGGAGGCTGACTGGGAAAGATCGGGTGGAGGGAAGGGAGAAGGAGCAGGGGTTACATGGCTAAAAAATACTTTTTAATAAAAAATAATAGAAAAATATAAGATTGATGCAAAAGAAAGTCATCTAAGTGTGGTATGTGCCTTTAATCCCAACTCTCTGGAGGCAGAGTCAAGTGGATCTCTGAGTTTGAGTCCAGTCTTGTCTACAAAGTGAGGCCAAGGACAGCTAAGGCTACACAGAAAAATCCCATCTTAAAGAAAAATAGAAAGACGAAGAAAAGAAAGTCATTAGGTCATTTGAACATAGAGAGAACACAGAACTAGCTGCAATAAGGGGATTTTACAATACGGCAATTCGACTCTTTCCTGTGTTCTTTTCAAACCCATGCCATTTATACAAACCTCAACGATAGTAACTCAGCTACGATAGGTCTCAATCACCTTAAAGTTCTGAGGAAATGTTCAGAAACTTGTTTCTTCCACGTTAAGTAAAGTGACTTGATTTTTATAAGCTCTTTCCAGTTTTACAGAAATATTAACAAGTAGCATTTGCCTTCATTATGATCATTAGATAAATGCCAACTTGGCAAAAGAAGAAAAGCATTTTCAGCTGAGATAGAGCCAAGATGCCCTACTTAGTTATGTTAAAGAGAATCAGAAATTAATCAGTCTTCTATTAGGGCACAGCTGTTTTATGAAATGATTCTTTGATTTTTCAAGAATTTATATGTTAAAGGGTTCTTATTGAACATAGTGGTGAGCCTAGAAGCTGAGAGAGAACAAACAGAAGTAAAATGGAAAACATCACAAAGGAGGGCAGTCTTCTTGTTCTGGTTAGGACCTTTGAGGGAGTCTTTTCTTCTTTCTGGGTCTCAACAAGAAAGTACTGTATCCTGATAAGGTACACACCCAGGACATTCAGACAATACCAAGGAAAGTCAGGCTGATATGCTGCCCTTTACATCTAGGTCCGATAGAAAAGGCTTCCACAGTTTCTACACTCCCGAGTTATTATCAAAATAACAGAATTCGTTAACTTAGTTTAATGGCAAAGACATGGGCTTCAAACTAACATTAAATAACCGCGTATGACCACTGTGTTTAACCTAATAGACCTTTTATCACAAAAGCAGAGGTTTCTGTCACACATGACTGACAGGAATGTTGTCTCTTGCTGGGCCACCAAGAGCAGGTTAATACACGCACATTAGAGTATATTTTTAAACTTTTATTTCTCTCATCCAGTCAAGGGCAGCATTTGCATCGGTGTCATGACACATGGTAAAATTGGAGGGTTGTAAGTTGTGTGTGCCTACCGAACTGTTAGACCCTTGATAAGGCTCAAGCAATACAAGTCTGAAAATCAGGGCAGATGACCCAGTTTCAATGCCATTGTGTCCCCCACCCCCTCAAGCAGCATTTTGGAATAGCTAGTTCATTATTAGTATCAGGGTCAGACACCAAAGAGTACATTAAGGCTTTCCTTCCTTTTGATAACATGAGATGGTAAAATAGCTTGTTTAAAATTTACTTAAAAACCAGGTTACCCTTGTCTTTTCCAAAGCTATACTTACTTCCTTATTATTTATACTTTGTCATTTGTAGCTACATATAAATTCCTGCATGGGGACTTAAATATATTACTATACCTGACTAAGGTGCAGTGTGAACTGGATGCTACTAAAGAAAATTTCTCAATGAAAAGTATGTGTGTAAATATATAAAAATTCTATGCTTTATGAATACGATAACAAGAAACATTATTATATTCTAAGATAAACACTTTTCTGCTCTTAATTTTTTGGAGTTATAGATGCTGATAGGGAATAAGTTAAAACCCAATATTTCTTAAATGAATAAAACCAGTGAGTTCTGGACCCTAACAAACACCTCCCAATTCTACTTCTGGTCCTGGTGCTGGCCTGTTCCCTGTCATCTTCTTATTATAGCACATGTTAAAGTCTTAGGCATACATTGTGTAGATGGATACACTGAGGCTGAAAATCTGATTCGCAAACCTAAGAATAGTTAATCAGACTGGACATCTTACTAGCATCATGTGCATTCTCATCACAGGATATACACCAGGCATTACAGCGCAAGTACCATTCAAAACTCACTGTGGGACCTAATTCCAAATTCTCCTCTGTGCATCATTATACATATTTATCCTCTTAAATGCAATGGTCTATAGTCAGCTACAAAGTAAGATATCACAAGACCACACTCTTCAGGCCTACTTAGTACAGTTCCAGTTTTTTATGAAGAAACATATAACAAACATTTCTGGATCAGACACAGGGCTGCAAAATCAACTGCTAAAATCCATAGAATTCTAAAAGACAGTGCCCATCCCTGCTAACAGCTAAATGAGCAGAAACTTCAGACATTGCTGAAGAACAGGGTAAAGAATTTTGCTACATAGAAAACATTTTCACTTTTAATTTTTACTAAAAATAAAATTTTGCTCATGGTTTTATCTAGGTACTGATACTTTAAGAAAATTGCACACACACACACCCACACACACACACACACACACACACACACACACACACACACACACACACACACACACAAAGAGAGAGAGAGCACTCTAGAGAGCAAGAGAGGGGGGTAGGGAGAGAGAGAACATCCAAGTATATATGTTACAATAGGTTTCTTGGTCCTGGGTGGCTAGAGGTCCAGATCCACAGACCTGCAGTGCCAGACCACTTAGCCACCCACTGCTGCTTAGTTCCCCCCAAAATGATTCATATTCATATATGAAGTTCATGCTGTTTGGTCTATGACTCAGGCACCTTGTTAGCTAGCTAGTTCATCTTAACTCAACCCATTTCCATTAATCCATCCTGCCTAATAGCCCATGGCTCACCTGTGTTCCTTTACATTTTGCTTCTTTGGGTGGCTGGCTCAATCTGACTCTGACTCCACCCTCCTTCTTCTAACTATTCTGATTTCTCACCTACTCATTCTATGGAGCCTGCAATGGCCAAAACAGTCCTTTATTTAAAGATTGATATTCACAGCATACAGAAAGATATTCCTACATTATATATGCATTTAATATATTGGGTAGTTGCTTGTGAGAGAGATAAGAAAAACACAACAGTCCATCTCAAATAATATTTGTAATTTTTTCTCCTACTATATTATCTATTTTCACCAAATATTTCAGAGACCCACTGCTAATAGTTTGTACTCAATCTCAAGTCATTAAGTAATATTTTATAATGGGAGGAAAACACCTATTGCATGAATTCTAATTGGTATTAATGAACACCTGGAACCAGATATTGGGGAAAAGCTTGAATATCAGAGAAAGGAAAGAGGTCACAGTCAATTCTCACCTAGCCAACTTCTCAGGCTGAACAGGATGGGTCCTTTCTTCATGGGTTCTCAGCCTCACTGGTCACTTCCATAGACTGCTCAGTCTCTGCCTCCTCCTGCCTTATATATCTTTCTCTACCTAGGTGTTTTACTCCTGAGTTCAACTCTGCATCATAATCCTGGAGTTAGGATTAAAAGCGTGATCTATCAGTGCTTGGCTATTAGGCCTTGAACTCACAGAAGTCCAGAAAGGTCTTGGTCTCCTGAGTGATGGGATTAAAGGCCTGGGTCACCACTCTCTGACCTTCCAGGCTTGTCTGATGGGTGATTCTGTCCTCTGATATTCCAGACTGATTTTATTAAATATACAATATATCATCACAAACATCTGCCTGTAGAGAAAAATTAAGACAGAAGAGTCCATGAGGTACAAATTTGGGGAATGAATTTCAATTTTATGTTGACCTTTCTTCAATTAATGTGGTAATAATAAGTGAATGGTAATCTCTTATTATTTTCATTTATTTAAGAAGATTTGATCTATCAACTCCTTTCTTTTACATTATTTTCCCAGACAGTAAAAAAATGAGGTATTATGAATATATTTATTTACTCTTATATGCTAGAAGGCAGAGAGCAGAGTAAAAGAATTAAGAACCCACTTTACTCTCACATTGGAAAAGTGTTGATGTGTCTCAAAGTCCAGCTGCTGCCAATCAGCAGGAAGGAGAGCTGTTAATCAGATCTGTCTGCTCCCCCTTGTTCCCAGGAAGGAGCTTGGACTGAATCTCTGAGTCCCTCAGACTACAAACTGAAATAAACCAGGGAGGTGGGCCTCCAAAAGCACAACCTCCAGAATATGCTAACTTCTAAGCAGAAGAATTCTCATTGTAATTTATTTGGTTACTTTAGACTGAAATTTAACTTTTCCCTGAATGTCTTGTAAAATTAATCTGCTGTATTTCAGGGTTTTGTTTTGTCTGAAATTATACCCTGAACCCTCTTCATTTTTAATGCTTTTTATATTACTTTCTGAGTAATAGTTACCTTATCTGTTAAATTTAGGTAGAATTTTGCTTCTTTTGCAGTATCCCTCCCCCAATAATTGAACTAGTCATACATATATGTACTCAAAGTACTTGTTAAGAATACATACACAGTACTGGAACTATAAAAGGAGTTCTACCAGGGAAGGACTTCAGTGACATGCACTTGCCTCAGCAACTTATTACCAGGGAAAACAGATAACTGAGATGTGGAACTCATTGGTGGTATTGGGTACAAGTATTTTGTCTCTTAGAAGAATTACAGTTCTGGTGTAAGCTGATGAATGCAGTCTCTAAAGACTGGAAACATAATTGTACCAGGGAGGAGGATGCCTGAGTTATAATATTTTTGAGGATCTAAGACAGGACAGCATTCATTGAACACTGGCTAATTAGAAGTGTCGGTCTTGAGGAATGTAGAAAATTTATTCAGTAAAACAAGGAGAAAGGCAGAGAATATGACCAAAAACATGACAGTTTTTGTGGATTTGACTGCTATTGCTTGTGGAGCTCCTACAAGAATTTCTGTGCTGTTAGTGGGAAAAGAAAACAAATTTTTATGATCTCAAGGATAAAGAATGAGCACAGAATAACAAATCCATCTTTGAAGGAGAGTGGATGGAACAGAGAAATGGATAACACCTGCCCAGACAAGCAAAGGACCCTTCACAACACCGAATTTCAAATAATAAAGTTCAATGTGTCGACTTATTTTTCTCTAGAAAATTCAGCTATTGTGGAAATTCAAAGAACAGCCAAGGGGTGAGAGTTAAGACATAAGTTGTTAACTCAGATGAAAAAGGCAAAAAAGAGGGGCAGGAGATTTGAAGGCATGAGAGCACAGGGTACCAGGTTTAGAATTATACCTTCTTAAAGTGAAATTATACATCACTATTTATTCAATATATAATTGTACACACCCAATTACCTCACAGTATTTCAAGGCTTCACCAAAAGTCTGAATGACACTTATATCTGTGTCTATGTGACATTTAGATTCTAATATAGGGAAATAGGATATCAATAAAATTTACAATAAAGTATAAGCTTCACTGGAAATGAGTATGGCCATTTCAAGAAAAGTTGAAATTAAAAGTGAGCTCTCCAGGGTAGTGTATTCACATTGGATATAGTTCAACTCTGGGAAAGAATAATTTAAGCCTCTTGAATGAGATAGAGTGGGCGTGAAACATAATTAAAGAAAGAATTTTCCAGAGCTGTGACTTCTAGAACAAAGTCTGGGGTCTGAAGTTTACCTGATTATTCAAGCAATATCATAGATGTGCCATGTTGAGAAGGAATTTGGGAAGTTAAGAAGATGAGGTTAGGTGATAAAGATACTCAAGTTTGCAGTGAGAAGACTTCAGCTTTTCATTTGAAGGAAAGATCAGTGCTTTAGGTTCAGAATATTATGATTTATCCCCAGAGCTGAACATATTGTAGATATTGTAATATCTTTGTCAAAATGAAAATGAAGCATATTGTAAGTAATTCCATCTGAGGCTGAAGCAGTAAAACCCCAGTCTACATGTTTGCATAAGAAGGCTATTTCTCCCAATTATGTTATATGTTGGCTGATATTGACTTTGGGTTCTGTCTGTGAATCTCCATCATCTAAGAAAAGTGGGTAGGTCATGTATAAATAAAATAGTTCCAAGTACCATGCAAAAGAAGAAATGTAGCCACCACAAGCTTTCTTTTTGTGCTCAACCTTGTGGGGATATGATCCAAATTTAACAAAAATCATCCCCACACAACCTAGAAAACACTACCTGATGCTCTTGTATTTCTTCAGGAAAGGCTTTTTGTCACAGTGATGGAGATTTTCTAGCAGGACATATTACATGACCAGAGAGGCCTGGATCAAAATCAAAGTGCAGAATAGCAACTGATTATTTAAACTATGTGAGGGCTGTACAATGTTGGAAGGGGCCCAGGTCCAAGTGTGAGGTAAACAGTCAGACATGACTAAAACTCCTCAAAAAAGGATGTGAATAGAATACATGGATGAAGAAGAAGAATGTGGTCTAACAGAACTTAATGAATTAGTATTGCTAGAAAAAATGTAGATGCTACTACCTCAAACCATGAATAATAATTGAATTATAATTGTGACAATAGTTTGAAGATAATGGCTGGTGGGGGATGATGTTATATTTGACACTCAGTTATATTTGACTCTCCTAAACCTCTTCCCTGAGAAAAGTGATGTCAATAAGCTTGGTTTTGAAGATATCAAGTTTGGAACTCGAATCAGAGGTTGAATTAGAGATATCAAGAAGAGCTACAGGTGCTGTGTACATTGTGAATTAACTATGTTGGAGACTGATGTAGAAAGAGGACTCCTTGAGTTCAGAACTGTCAGGCCAGCCTAGGCAGAATAATGAGCCTCTAGATCAAGCAAATAAAAATAATAATTCAAACAGACAGAAAGCCAAATGTATCTAGACTTATTTACATTATGCAGAGGCTGCATTTGAGAGTCATTAGTTTACTGACAGTAATAAAAACGAGGCTATAGATAAAAATATGAGAACAAGCAACAAGCTCTAGAGTCTGAGATATTTAATGGACATGAAGATGAGTCTGGCTTACAATGCAGAGGCCAAAGAACATCTGAGAAAACGAGATTAAAATCTACAACACTAGCTTAATGGAAGCTGACTCTGTAAAGAAAGCACTGTGCAGAAAATCAGGTTCCCTGGGCTGTTTCTGGTTTTAGCAAGCAGGGACTCAGAAGGATTGATGGAGAGTGGACAACATGTTTGACTCCAAGGGAAAGCAGCATCTGTACACTGGTTAGGGTGGGAAGGAGTCAGAGAATGAGAGGAAATAAAAATAAGAAGCAAGTTACATGGCATTTATTCCAAGAGCTAGAGTTTCAAATAAAATAAAAATCTATCAGTACTTTGAAGTGTGAGAGCAAACTTCATTACTATGGTAAGGTTTTCCATTCCTTCAATACTACATTCCAAAAGAAAAGGAAGGAAATATGAGCCATGCAAAAGAGAAAATCTATGATTTTTAACTAAAAACAGACTTGTTTTTTCAGTCAACACTCACCCAAAATATTACCCCAACAGAATTACTTTCCAATTTTCAACAATAAAATACATTGTTTAAACAGTTCTTGTGAAGTGACTGTTAGTGCTCTGAATCTCTTTTCTATATACATTACTAAAACTGGCACACAATTGTCTACGGGCTTTCCTGCCTTTCTTATTTGTTTTGGATTTTAAAGAAGATAAAAAGTAAGTATTTGAAGATAACCCAAAATGAAGAGAAGTCTTTCCTTTCCAACTTAAATGAGATATGTGTTTGTAAAAATAAAAGTAATATATGCTGGATGTGGCTCAGTGGTAGAGGACTTGACTGTCATGTGAAAGTCCTTGAGTCTAATCCCCAATATTAGAGGAAATAAAAGTAAAAATAGGTGATTAAGAAAAAAAGAAAAGATAAATGTTAGAACCTTCTCTTTAGTTAATCTTAAAACTATCTGAGAAGACAGAGGGAAGATTCAGATTAGTAAGGAATGAAAAGATTCCTTGGGGACAGTCACTCTCCAAAAGAGAGAGCATGGGTCACCTCCACCTGGGCACATTTTCTGTCACTGGTAACTTAATTGATGTTACAGCTAAATGAGATATCCACTAGCATTTAGTAGATAGTACCCAGAGACCATACACAGCCATCTACCATTCTACAACCAATATTTTACAGTTCAAAGAGTTTTAGCAAAGTTGAGAGAATCTGACAGAATAGATTAGGGAATGGCTGAGTCTCTGGGGAGAAAAGATTGAAGCAGACTTCTTAAGACAGCTATAGTTGTATAAATTCATTTACAAATACAATAAAACTAAAACTATAAATGAAAAAAAGGCAAATACCAGTTTAGCAGAAAGTTGAGTTAAGCTAAACTAAAGAATGATGGATATAGAGCAAAGAAAGTTAAGGTGACAAAATAATAGAAACAACATTAATTTAACATATCATGATTCACGATAAATCTCAATTTTGGCAAGGTATAAAAGGGAGCATAACATAGATGGATATATCTAGGCATGAATGGACAACTTTTTGAGTAACTATTGTAGGAGATTGTGTTGTTCAATTGTAAATAATTGTCCCGCCCACTGGTTTAATAAAAAGCACTGATTGGCCAACCAAAGGTAGACAGGAAGTGTGGGCAGGGCTACCAGACTAGGAGAACTCTGGGAACTGGAAGAACAAAGCAGAAAGCCACAGAGAAGCCAGAAGAGGCAGAGGACAACTATGCTGCTCTAAGAAAAGGTACCGAGCCGCATGGCTGAACAGGATAAGAGTCATGGGTTAGATTAAGGGTAAAGAGTTAACAAGTTATATGCCTGGGCTTAGGCCGATCAGCCTAAAATTATTGTAAGAATCTGTGTGTCTCTGCGGGTCTGTGGGTTTGTGGGTCTGTGAGTCTGTGGGTCTGTAGGCCTAAGCCTTGAGGTTAGGCCCAAAAGTCCGGGCCAGAAACCTCATACTACAACTATAAAGAATGGCAGATGCATTGTAATCAACTGTGTAGAGGATTATATTGTGTTTGAAAAAGAAAGAGTAGAACAAAGACTGTGGAAGTATTGTGGTCCCTCCTGAGAGTGGAGGAGGGTAAGATTCTTATTGGGAGCAGCTCAAGGGTTTGACTCAGATGCAGGAGGATCAAAGACAGTAGTATCAGAAAAGATGACATAATAAGAAGATACTGCAGATATGCAGCAATGGAGCATTGGGTTGAGAAACCTCTTAGTTTCTGAAGGTGGGGTGGGGAATGAACTTTGTCAGGTGAGGCAGAGATAGGGTACACAGACAAGAGGAACGGTCTACGGAGGAAAAGGAAACTCAAATATATCCAGCTCTTCAAGCCCAGAAAACAAGAACCTGGCAGAGAGAGAAAAGACACCACCTGAAAACATATAGGCATTACCTTCTCCTTCTCTCAGAGATTTCTTCAAGAGCAAAGTAGTGATAAAAATTATAGTATCAAAGTCACAGCATCAGGTTAAAGTGTAGATATATAAATGGGTTCTTGTTATTCTGATTATCAATGACAAATAAATCATAAATTAATACGTCAATAAAACTCATCAGCTAGAATATTGGTCATCATAAGGGTTTACCTATGTTACTAATCTATGGAAAATCATGAATGGTTTTTAATACCTACTTTAGATAAAAGAATGAAAATCATCCAGAAATTTAAATTAGTGAAAAGAAAAACATTTTATCATCTGGTAGGTAAAGGTCAGATTTTATTCAATCTAATCCCAAAATGTTTCCTATTTTTTCCCTATTCCCTTTCTGCTACTTCCTACTACATTCCATTTCCTCCACCAGATCTCCCAGTGTGGCTGAGACTGCCTTCAAATCCCTTGGTCCAAGGGAGATACAGGGATTAATCAGGAACCTAGTACAGGAATGGATATACTGTCACAAGGGGCCTAATTGTACTTTTTCTGTGCTTTCTCCATATGTGAATCAATTTGACAATGCAGAGTTCCTTAGAACCCTTTAGTTATGATGCAATTAGCCAGTCTCTTTGGTATTTTGTGGACAGAAAATGCAGAAATGTTTAAACATGAACAATTCCTAGCTCTAAAGGAATGAGCTTTTGGTTGAAAAAGTAATACTTAGATAATCAGCTAGAATAAAAGCAAAAGTATTTTTTCACACAGTAATATGTGAGCTTCTAGAAAACAATACCATTAAGAGTATACAAGGGACCAATTAAACAGTCAAAAATCAGGATGTCCAGAGATGAGCCTGTTCCTGAGTCATAGATCAGTAATCTATATCAGGTAAATTTAATTAGAAAGAAGTGCCAGAGTCAACTATCTCCAGTTGTCTTCATGCATCACTCTAAGTACATTTAAATACTAATAGTTCAGTGAAATCAAATGTAAGCCCATGCTGAGTATATGCTCTTGAGTATCCTTCTTTCAATTTCCAAATACAGTGTCATTTAATATTCATGTGATGACAGACAAATAGCACACAAGTCTAAATCCTCAATGTAATGACATTCTTGTATTAGTCATTATACTGATTTATTTTTTCACTGCTTGACCTTTTATGCTTAAGGTATTAAGCGTCATATTCAAATATAGTATTTTAACATTATTTGGTATCTAACATGTAAAAAGATATTTAATGTTCTTCTATCTATGTATGTGACTATTAGTCATATAGATAAGTATTAGGTCAGGAAGATAAAATCCCTAAACATGGGCTTGGGGGGGAGCATGGTGTCACCAAATGGATTCCTGAAAGGAATTGTAAACCCAGAGTATATTTATAACACATTATAAACACATTCCGTCAAAATGCCTACATTTTAAAATCTCTCTTTATTTTTTCTAGCTTTTCCTCATGTTTCTTAAGCACCCAGTATGCTATCTACTCAAGTATTTTCTCCAGAACATATTGTCGATTGAAAATGTGTATATTTTTAAATACAGTTTGTAGTTGAAGGAACTTGACTTTCTTGAGGGAAAGAAACAGTAAATACACTTGCATGTATAACTCTATAGAAGTGTATAGAGTCAAAATATGTACTTAAAAATATGTTAAAATAGACCCTCATAGTCAATGTAACATTTAGAATTAATACATATTGATCATGAACTTTCTGACAAATTTATACTTATTTTCTTGCATTTCACTACTGAATTACATTTATACATTCTGAGTATATGTGGACTACTGGTGGTGGTTATCCTTACTTTAAAAATATTATCCTGTATAGATGGTATCTGAGCAATGGTGGGTCTGTCCTAATGGTATTCGTTCTATCCGTGACTGTAGAATTTGTACCTGTCTAAGACATAGAAAACAGTAATCACAGTGCTTCTCTTCTTTTTTACCTGAAAAGAAATAAATGTTTACTTACCTTTGTCATGCAAAGATTAAATTAAATATTTATTAATATATTTGTTTGTTTCAAAATGAGATTATTTTGATGCAGTTTTTCTGATATGTAAAAATGGATAAAGGCAGATTTTTACTTTGCCCATCTTTGTATTTGAGGACTGTAATATTAGAAATCCACTGTAATGTCTTAAACAATCAAGCTAAATATGCTAAGGGACTTTTTAATGCAGTACACAGATGAAAGAATGGTATTGAATTTATTCAACTATGAACAAGTCTATAATTATCATATACCTCAACTGCTCTGTAGGTGTTGACCATAAGAAAAGTCAAAAATAAAAAATGAAGTGTGATTATTTCCTGATGAATCAAAATTACTTTAATAGAAATTGAATGGAGAAAATTTCTATTAATAGTTAGAATCAAGCTTCCAGGCTTCTCTCTAAGTAGCATTCAATAAATGTGCTTGAATTATGATGACATTCTCAAAGAGGTTGAAAAGATGCATAAGGAAGAGAGATGGCTCCCTCTGCATGTTTGCGCCATTCACAGGAGTGTAAATTGTATAGCATGAGGGTTCATAAATAACTGTGCCAATTATGCTTCTGAAAGCTGTGTCTGTGGTTGCATACCTGGGATTTGTCAATAAGTTAAGTGTAAGGATGTAGAGAGTGATGAATTATAAGATTTTAAAATAATTTTGAAGCTGAAGCTTAACAAAGGATTGCTGAAAAGCTTAGTTAAAGGGAAGAAACATATAATTAAGTTAGATAAGAAATGATTATACTATGCTTATGCCATTTTCAGTAAGTAGAGAAGTCTGGGGAATTTTAGAAAGCTCTGGTAATTAGAGTGTCACCTCATTTTGGCAGCCATGAAGCATTCATTTTTCAGTTTCTCAGACAGACAGAGAAGTCTGTAGTACAGGAATTGAATGTCAGAGGAACGAGCCCATCCTGCTTGTGTGCCATGTATACAGGTGTCTTTTATTTATAGAAGAATGCTGACTCTCACATTTCCGCCCTGCCTTCACAGTTATTTCACACTTACTTTTGTGAGTTGTTGTAATGATGAAGCATGGAAATTTCACAGAACTCCTGAGGAAGTGTGAAATCGGGTTTGAGATGTTGAACACTGTTAATTTATCGGAATTAAACAGTGAAGGTGAAACAACACGGTTAAAGCAGAAAGGCAAGAAGATGTGGTGCAAAGTGATCATGACGCAACTATTTCATCCTCAAGTGTGAATTGATTTCCCAGAATGACTCAAACACAGAAACAAAACTGAGCAATAAAATCAAGAGCATGTGCCTACAGGGAGTTTACAGTCTAATTACAGAATTTTACTCTGACACTTAATCACAAATAAGAATGTATGTGTGGAGGGGTGTTCATCTCTTTATTTTAAGCCTCATTCAGCCCAATTACACACATCTGAGCTTATTAGTTTGTAATAGTGAGTCATTGCTCAGTCTCTGTTCCACTTTATTGATGGTAATTCAACTATATTGTAGAATATACATTTAATTTGTAAAATATGTGTCAAAATATTACAACAAATAGACTTATTTAATAATGACTCCATAGGCTTAAAACAGCACCAATATATAATTCTGTAAAGAAGGAAGGACACTATGGTGTCACTGCTTCTTCTTGGCTAACAGAAATCACATAATATTGTTTTAATAAATTTCTTGTGCTGATATATTGTGTAGGCTCTGAAGAAATGAAGCTTGCTGAAGATCAGAGGACAGAGTGAGCCACAGTGTTAGTTATAGAGACCAGGCAGAGGTGGCACACACCTTTAATCCTAGCCCTCTGGAGATAGAGACATAGATCTGTCTTGATGTCTGTGAATTCAAAGCCACACTAGGTCACATAAGATTAATCTAGTTCAGGAAATTAACAAAGCCAGAAAGTGGTGACATACACCTTTAATTCCAGCACTTCAGATCCCATGCCTCTGTTTCCAGTACTTGAGAAGCATATACAAGCCTTTAATCCTAGAACTAAGAAGTTTGAAACAGAAAGTAACATTCCTGAGCAGACAAAGGAATATATAGGAGAAAACAGGAACTTCCCCTTTCTGTTGAAGAGTTGGCAAGGTGAGACTTGGCTGTGGATTGTCCCGATCTCTTTGACCTTCAGGAAAACTTAATTTTTTTAGCATCTACATAATCTATCAACATTATTTCTGCTAAATATTAACTTTCTTCTGTTTTCCTTTGATTGCACTTGTTCCCATTAACATCTTTTTGAATTTTTAATGTCAAATATACAAACACATCATTAATAACTTTCTAGTTTACAGAAAAAAATTCCAGAAAACAATAACAGGATGCCAGTTCTACTTCTTAATTGTATTCAATTTTTTACATGTTTTTTTAAAAGATGTTTTAGGAATGACATACCACAAGTGATAATTAAATTTGACCTTTAACAGGACTTGATTTATATGTTCCCAGAAGATTTTAAGGTTCATCTGAATGTTTCAATGAGGGCATTATGACCAAATGATAGGTGAATCCTTTACTGAATTCAGGATCTGGTTATTTAATCAAGAAATCAACAAGTGAAGACTGTGTTACTATGGTGGGTATCTAGGTTGTTGGGGTGTGTCCTTGGTGCTGCCTGTTCATGGCTCCATTCTGTGTTTCTTGTTCTTTGCTATTCATCCATCATACAGGAGCCATCTATTGCACAAATTATAATTACTATTATAATAAAATCTGGAGTCATATATTGGGTAAAAGCTGCAATATCAGAGAAAGAAGAACAGATAACAACCAGTTTTACTCAGAAACTTCTCAGGCTAAACAGGGTAAGTCCTATCTTTATGGATCCTCAGCCTGACTGGTTGCTCAGATGCAATGATAAATTTCTGCCTCTTCTTGCCTTATATTTCCTCCCTGCCTAGCTATTTTACTTCCTGGTTCAATTCTAGAGCTAGAATTAAGGTGTGAGCTTCCACTGCCTGGCTGTTGACCCTAAAACTCAGAGAGATCCAGACAGATCTGTCTCCTGAGTGATGGAATTAAAGGGATGGATCACCACTCCTTGACCTTTATAGCTTCACTGTGGGTATGTCCTCTGATATTCCAGAAAAAATTTATTAAATAAACAATATATCACCACAGCCAATTCTTCTCATCGTGCTTTGTTGGTCAGTTGTGAGCCACAGTACATTTTTTTTCTGTTTGGATACCCCTGTCAGTTTTATTTGCATTTAATATTTTAATGAGAAAACCAATTAATACAGACCATAAATTTAAAACTGGAAGTACAAAATCTTTAAGTTCTGGGATTTGCATTTCAGAAAAAGAAAAAAGGGTGTAGTAGAAAGTTTTTGGCCTTGACTTATAGGCCTAGCCTTAAGATTCAGGCCGGCAGACCCGCAGACCCACAGACCCACAGACTCACAGACCTGCAGACTCGCAGACTCACAGACTCACAGAGACAGAGACACAAGATGCATAAGATAGTTGTAGGCTGATCAACATAAGGCCCAGGCATATAACTTGCTAGCTCTCTACCCTTCATATAACCCATGATCCTTCCTGTTCAGCCATGTGGCTTGGTATCTTTCTTTAGAGCAGCATAGTTGTCCTCTGCTTCTTCCAGCTTCTCTCTGGTGTTCTGCACTGTTCTTCCTGTTCTCAAGAGTTTTCTTAGTCTGGTAGCCAAACCCACACTTCCTGCTGCCTTTGGCCAATCAGTGCTTTATATTAAACCAGTGGGTGGGACAATTATTTACCATGAAACAACACAATCCCCTACATATCCCTTTTTCTCTTTTTAAAACAAAAAGAACTCCAAATTGAATATTCTTTTCCCCCTTATCTATAGAAATTTATAAACAACACTGTAAATAAACACAAACATCCATAATCCATGTTTTGGGAATGTGGGCATCATTCTCTAGGCTACTTCCTGCTGAATGGGGATGCTGGTAATCCCATAGGAATCCAAAGAAAAATTTAGGATTATGGACAAGTCTTTAGTGGATTAGTCAGTAAGGCTGGGTCATCTCAGCCAGTCTACTTGAAATTGTTCTGGATACAGAGTTCTGGAAACTTCAACAGAGATGCTCTGAAATGCTGAATCATCTGAGCCATCCATTTTCATTGGAGATATTTCAGGGGGTCTTGCTCTAACATACTTTATGTTCTTTATGCAGGAATAAATAAATAAATAAATCCACAGCTTCTAATTTTCTGTGGAAATAAAAAGAAAACCTCTTCTCCAAAGTAGTGTATCTTGGCATTTCAATTTTAAAGTAAACTCATTTACAAGATATATAGGTTGAATTAATCCAACAGCATTTATAATCAACTGTCTTTTAGCAGCTTTTACTAAGTCATTTTCAGCAAGAAGATTAAAGATAAGACAATAATATACAGTATCCAGACACTCTTTGTATTTTCCATCTTTATGTGACTTATTATTTATTTATTTATTTATTTATTTATTTATTTATTTATTTATTTATTTATTTATTTATTTAACTCTATTTCTTTTTTAAAGGCTTTCTCTACCTTTTCTTTTCTTTCTCTAAGCCTATGTATCTATATTTTCAACACACCCTAAACCACTTAGACTTTTTACCAAAAAAAAAAAAACTGTGCTTATTGTATATTTATTTCTTAACTTTTTCAATCTCTGACCACACCTTTGCTTGGCTAGGGTGATTGACTCTGCCCAGATTCTTCAATTTCTTTCTGTTTCTGAACACACCTTTAATCTGCCAGGATTCAATGTTGGTAGAATGGGTGGATGGTTCTACCCAGCTCCTAGTCTAATTTCATAGAATTTAACTTTTTAGCCCAGGTACCCTTGGAATTTTAGGATTCATATAATCATCAAGTAAAGCTTTGCCATCTGCTGCTTATGAACTCCATTTAAGTATTTGGCAGCAGGGCCTCTTAAAAGACTCACAAGTGTTTTGCTTCTAAGGCTGAACCAGGAAGCTTCTCTTAAAAATGCCAAGCCTGAGTTTGTCTCAGGCAAACAGAGTTTATTCAAGAAAACATTGACACTAAGAAGCCATCTTTGACTCTATGCTCTTTTTGTCCTTTGAATAGATCCTTAAATAAATCATTTACAACTTTTTGCTTATATCTAGAGTCCTGTGAGACTTCAGGAACCAGCCATTTTACATCTTAAGCTGCACTCCATTACAAAAAGCCCGCCATTGTATCTCAAGCCTATGTGCTTCACCAGGGCGTCCCTGTACTGTGGCTCATGTAGGAGACACAATTCAGAGGCTGCTTTGGGCTCTAGACCATTTTTAAGCTTTCTGTGACTTTATATGGGTACATTTTGCCCCACGTTGGGCACCAACAGGGTGTTAAAGGTGTGAAACTCGTCCATGCTAAAATGGCAACATTTCTAGGAAGTGTAGCAACTCATAATCAATAGAATTAGATAATTACTTAAGTCACACTCTGAAAATTTGGAAAATAAACAATTTGTAAATAATATAAGCATCAATGACCCCAACACTGATATTACAAAGAGAGTACTGAAAGAAGGTCCTACACTATGGCCAGCTTGTGAGTTCATGACACACTGGAGTGATACATAGGACTAGAAAGTAGTACTGAGTGTGAGTGCATGTTGTATGCTAAGAACACTGGACACTTTGATCTATCATTCAAAATAACAATTTACATAATTTATACTTTATTTTAATCTAATAATAAAGATGAAATAAAAGTACAACTAAGTACAAGATAGAAATAAAATGGGGAAATGAGTACTTATCTTTTACCAAGTTTACACCTGATGTTACCAAATATCTCTTGCTTGTTTAGTGTAATAATTTATCCTGTTATTAATTGTTTGTATTTATAAACACAATTAGCATTAATTTTGAAATATTTAGTGACATGTCATAGTAAGTGTTAATTTCAGATAAATAACAAAAAACCCTTTAAGCCCATAAATAGCTAACATAGTATAAAAATATTATGATTTCCAAGCATGGGTTATTACTAAATTTAAGAAATTGGATAAAACATATAAATAAAATAGGTTTATATACAAATATGTACTATTTATTAAAATTCAGGAATGTATCTTTTTAAATAAATGTAGTAAACTAAATTGTGAGATATCACAAGCTACAATAGTATTATTTTATAAAGGATCTCTATAGAGTCTATAAAAAACTATGGCCAGGTCAGAAGCTTCCACAGAAGGAGAAGAAGGAGGGAGGCTGCTGTTAAAGACAGCTTAGAAGGTAACTTCATTGTTATGACACATGGTGTTTACATTCTGTCCATTCCTTCACAAGAACAGTTTAAAATTTCTTTGTGTCAAATAGTGTTGTATCAATATACCAGAAATAACATCACTCAGGAACCTATTAGCAAATTCTCAAGCCCTACTTCTGATTCAAGTTGATAAACTCTGAGGGTCATGGCAATCTGTATTCTAATAAGTTTCATTCCCTCATTGATAGAGATTAATGACAGAAAAACCATAGAAACTCCAAAATCACCTGTGGAATATAATTTGCCAACTGTTGGTTGTCAAAGTCCATCAGTCAACCATATTTTTAGCAGATGCTTGAAGCTGAACTTTCAAAACTGCAGATATGCTTGTAAATTGTTCTAATCTACTCATTTGGCAACAACTCAACTATTACTATGGCATGTTCAATTGTTTGGGATCCACCTTACTCAAGTCTGGAAGATGGCCAAGAATGGGTTACTTCAAAGGGTAACACAATTACTTACAAAATCATTTACTTCTCTGAATAATTTATTTCAAAGTTGCTTGTGGTACACATTTTGAATCAGAGAAATCACTTATAAGGATTATGTGTTTACTCATTTGTTCATTCACTCAAATGATAAACAAAATTACATATATTTCTCATGTACAATATTTCAAGTTTCTATGTCTTGCAAAATGGCTAATTCAAAAAATATCATATATTCATTAGAAATTTATATTAAAATATAACTTTTATGTCTTCTCTTAGCCTTGTGAAGAATGCAGTATGTAGACATTGGTTGTAGACAGTATGTTGTAAAATATCTTGAACATGTTCCTAAGGTTTCCTTCAATTCTTCACCCCTTGCCAATCAAATTTTCTTCTTCCCCCTATAACCCAAGACCTGCTAACAGCCATTACTCCAATACCTAGTTATAAGATTATTCTTAGTTTTCATATCTAAGTAAGCATATATGCCTTACAACTTCCATGTGTTTGTTTTACTTTCCATATAAAAAGAATACATGTAATTACTAAACATATATTTAAAGTGGATGCCCTCTAATATAAAACTATTCTGAGAATACACAGAAGAAAATTGTCATGATGACAGTGGGCAAATACTATTTAGGTAAGTTTTACTGCTAGCAAATTGTTGTAGAATATTTTCAAAAATTCTTCAATTTTCTGTGTTACAATAAGGTTTCTGGCCCTGGGTGGCCAGAAGTCCAGACCCCAGACATGCCGCCCCAGACCCCTTAGCTGCCCGCAGCTGCTTTGATCCCCAGAAATGACTCAGATGCTTATATTAACTTCATGCTGTTTGGACTATGGCTTAGGCACATTGCTAGCTAGCTCTTACATCTTAACTCAAGCCATTTCATTAATTGTCTGCCACAAGGGCCATGGCTCACCTGTGCTCCTTACATGTTTCTTCTTTGGGCAGCTGGCTCAATCTGTCTCTGACTCTGCCCTACTTTCCTACCTATTATGATTCCCCATCTAATTCTTCTCTGGTGCATTTCATGGGACAAAACAGCTCCTTTATTTAAATATTGATATTCACAGCATATAAAAAGACATTCCCACATCAGTTCTGCAGTTTTTAAGCCTTATTACATATGTGTGTGTATATATATATATATATATATATATATATATATATATATATATATATATATATATATATATAACACAAAGGACATACAACCTTGTTTGTGGTCATTTTTCACACAGACTGAAAAAAATTTTACCTCAACAGTTAATTTGGAATCAAATATCTCAAGCCTAATAAGAGCCCAATAATTTTTTTTTTTTCAAATTCAGCAGCTTATATACAATATGTTAGCACTGAGTTATATCACTAAGTAGTCTCTGGTAATATGTCTACCTACCTTTATGAATATTTAACTAGAATAACTAAAAATTATCTTTTCCAGTCTAGTGTTTTAGTGGGATTCCTGATTATGTAAATAAGAGGGGTTTCTTAATTTTCTGTCTTCTTTTGGAGCTTTTTTCCTTCAAGTGGTTTTCTTAACCCAACTTCAATGTGATTTTTTGGGGGCTTTATTTTTGTATTTTCTTATTATTTACTTTTATCTCTTAAAAAATCTGTTCATTTCTAATGAGAAACATAAAGGCAGTAGATCTTGTCGGAAGGAATTGGGAGGTGTAGAAGAAGAAACTGTAATCAAGTTACATTGTATCAAAAAATTTGCCTTTAATACAAGAGTAAAAACAAAAATATGTAAATAAAAATAGCTGAAAAATAAATACAGGTTCTTGGCTTGTGATTAAGAAAATTGCAAGTTTGGAATGGTCAAGTCTTTGCAAATGACTATGCTTTCCAAAATCAATATTGATAGTTCCCAAGTAGATCATTAATGTGGATTCCCTGAATCCCCTCCTTGGAATGCTACCAAATTAGGCAGCTTCCTTAAAATGAAGCTCAGGATTTTACCATTCTACATAGCATCAGTCAACTTCATCTCTTTATTGTCAGCAGCTTTGGTGAGAAAATAGAAAATTCTTAAAGGGAGGAATTAGATAAAAGAGAGAGAGTTTTTCCACATTAAAAATGGGAAACATTATTACAATGGAGGGAGTTTGCTTTTGCTATGATAATACACTTGACAGTTTGAAAATGGGACAGTTAAATGAGAAGATAATTAATTTAGATGGGATTTATGTAATGTTAATTATACAATATCTGTTTGATCATTTTGTTATATCACTAAAATGTTTGTTAATACAAATGCTAAGATATAAGTTTTATAAAAACTTATTGAAACACATCACAGAAATACTCCAGACAGGGCAATTTAAAAAGAGGACTAATCTCGACATTGCATTTTAAGGTTGGAGAGAAATAGCCTAAGGTTTCAAACAGCCAACTTCAATTTATCCAGTAACATTATAGCAATTTCAAAATGATAGATATCCCCAAGTCTGTAAAAGAGCTGAATGGATTTCTGTAAATGTTATATTTAATAAGATTCAAGGATGTAATAGTCTCATATGGCACGCATTCACCTTTTGTGAAGTAGATATTAAATTCATAATCAATCTGTAATAAAATTATCTCTCAAGACTGGAGATATTTGGTTACAGTAGTCTTAGGACTGGTCTTAAATTATAGTGGAGAACTTGGTAGAAAGTCTATGCTAAGACTATTGAACAACTCAGTAGGGATAGAGGTATGAAAATCTCCCAAGACCAACGTCTTGGATAGGGAAATTATGCTGATATACAAAGACAACTTCTATAGTATGACCTAACCCCAGCTCTGTGATGTACAGTGGCTTTGAATGCTTAAGGCAGAATTGAAGAAGTATAAAAGGAAACTGAGTCATTTACTGAAGTTATACAGGGCCCAAAAGAAACCTTCACTGATTTCTTACAAAAATTTATTTCAGCAATAAATAGAATGCTAGCAAATTCAGAAGCTAGACAAAGAATTGAATCTATGGTTTTTGGAAAGTCTAATGCACAGTACAAAGGGGGGTAATTAAGCTTCTAAAGGAAAGGTCATCACCCTTATGGAAATAAATGTAAAATACAGTCAATGTTGAATCTCATAACCATGATGATGATTGGATAGTAAAGGTGATTTCCAGAGGTTTGAAAAAAAAATAGAAATGTTGAATGCTTCAATTGAGGTACACAAGGTAACCTAAAATGGGATTGTAAATAGGGCATTAACAGAAACAATGTTTTTAAAATAATAATCCAAATATAATACCTCTTCTTCTAGAGTATAAGAAGGTTTTCAAAAAGCAGACATTGGATTAATGAATGTAGATAAACAATGATCAGTCTAGACAATCCTTTTCCATTGGGAAACACCAATGTCAAGCATTGTTAGCATGTCAAATCCAATTCTTTAATTTCTTGCCATCATGAGAAAACTCCTTCCAAAAACAATTAAAGAACCTAATGTCTTTTGTAAAAAATCATATTGCTCTGGATGATACAACAGCTTTAGATTATAAATTAAAAATTTTAAAGGGAACCATGAAGCAAATATAATAAAAATTGGAATTGAACAAAAAACACCTCTTAATTAAAAGGAATGATAATTCATCAGACTACATACTTGTTCAATATAAACTAACTTTAAGACTAACAAGTGCTTTTCAGTTGCTCAGATATAACTTGCAAAAACGGAACCTTTATAAAGGTAATGTTGGAGAAATATTTTGTTTTTATGTTTCTGGAGAATGAAGTAATATAAATAAGAAATACGAAGACCACTGTACAAATGCGTCATGTGAAGCATGAGGACAAATGACCTGGAAAAGAATGTCTTAAGAAATGGAGTAAATTGGCCTATTAGTATATAATATCTCCAACAACGTAAAATTGTATAAATCTCTCTAAATGTTTCTGCTTTTCTCTGCAGAAATATAATGCAAATGATCTTTTCATAGTTCTAGTTCAATTGAAAATTAAAGCTAGCTGTAGGGGTATTGTGTTGTTTCATGGTAAATAATTGTCCCACCCACTAGTTTAATAAAAAGAGCTGATTGGCCAAAGGCAGGCAGGAAGTGTAGGCGGGGCTACCAGACTAAGAAAATCTCTGAGAGCAGAATGCCAGAGGAGCACCAGAGAGAAGCCAGAGGAAGCTGAGGAAAACTATGCTGCTCTAAAGAAAGGTACCCAGCCGCATGGCTGAGCAAGAGACATGGGTTAGTTGAAGGGTAAAGAGCTAGCAAGTGATATGCCTGGGCCTGAGGCTGATCAGCCAAAAACTAATGAAAGCATCTGTGTGTCTCTGTAGGACTGTGGGTCTGCAGGTCTGTAGTCCTAAACCTTGAGGCTAGGCTCAAAAGTCTGGGCCAGAAACCTCATACTACAGCTAGCTTTGAAGTTGGATTGTGGATCCTTCCCTAAGCCCAAGCATGCTTAGTAAGCAAAAATAAAAAAAAATCTCTGCCTCATGTGAGGAGAACCACCTACATTGGGATAGAAAAAAAACCTAAAATTTAAGGATTATTCTATTGCTCCTAATCATATAATGTTTTGGTTTTATTTTGAATCTTTGAAGCTTTTATTAGTATATAAATGTCTCAAAATTTATAAGATTAATATATATGTATATATTTTAAACATTTGTCATGATATTAGTTTTGTAGAGTACTAACTAGTTCTAGAAAAAGGCCTTATCTAGTTTCCTACACATGATTTTTGGTTTGACTGTCTATAAAGCAACTAGAAATTGAGATTTTATATTCTGGATGTACACAAGAAATATTGATACCATAAACTCTTTATATCTGTTGCATATGACATTTAAAATATTTAAGATTTTATCAGTGAACCACGATTATTCCTAACATCTACCTTTGAAGTGTCTAAAACAGGAATGGCATCCTACAAGAATGATTTTATCTGGAATATGGTAACACCACGAAGCTGATAAATCACCTGAATATCAGCTTTGTACTACAACCGGCTGAGGATAAATTCAAGGTGGCTGGTTAAGATGATCTAGTTTTATAAAATATTCTAACCAGGACTTGAGACAGTCCTGAACTTTCCCATCACACAGAGATTGGGTAATAAATTATATAGCTGTTCAATGAAGTTTCTGGCCCAGACTTGCCCCAAGATCCCAGACCAGCAGTCCCAAATAATCAAACAATGTCTTGTATTAATTTTATGCTGATCAGACTATGGCTCTAGCATATTCCTAACTAGCTCTTGATCTTCAACTAACCCAGGATTCTTATCCTGTTCAGCCATGGGCTTGGTACCTTTTCACAGGGCAGAATTTCAACTTCTTTTCTCTGACATCATATTGTGGTGTTTCTGTTGTGTCTCTCTGACTTTTCAGGCATCTTTGTGGCATCTCTGCCCCATTCTTTCTGTTTCCAGAATGTCCTTAGTCTAGTAGCCCTGCCCACACTTCCTGTCTACTTTCAGCCAATCAGCATTTTTATTCAACCAGTAGGCAGGACAGTTATTTGCAGTGGAACAGAACACAATCCCACTATAGTTACCCCTGTTTTTCTTTTTTAAAAAAAGAACTACAAATCTAATTTCCTTCATGTAATTTTTTCACTATTATTTATAACAACCTCTAACCAACACTATAAATAGAGACAAGCATCTATAATCCATTGTGGGGGAATATGGGCATAGTTCTCTAGGCTATTTCCTACTGAGTGTGGGTGCTTGCAATCCCATAAGAACCCACAGAAAAATTTGGGATTATGTACCCATCCTTAGTGGAGTAGTCTCAAAGGCTGGCTCATCTCAACCAGTATCCTTGAAGTTGTTTTGGATGCAGAGCTCTTAGGAAAATATGAAAGAGGTGCTCTAAAATGCTAAATCATCTGGGAAGTCTATTTCCATTGAAAACTTTTCAGGTCTTTCTCAATTAAACTTTATTTTGTTTAACCAGGAATATTTAAAAAGCTTCTCGTTTCTGTAGAAATAAAAAGAAAACCTGTTCTCTAAAGTATCATATTTTTTTTATTTCAATTTTAAAGTCAAATCATCTATAAAACATATAGGTGGGATTAATCCATCAGCATTTGTAATCAAATGTCTTTTGGCAGCTTTAATTACTTCATTTTGAGTCAAAAAAGCTTAAAGACAAAAAAAAAAAAAAAAAAAAAAAAACCAATATCCAGACACTTTTTATATTTTTCTTCCTTATGTGGATTATTACTATATTTTTACCCTTTTTTTTTAAAGAACTTAATCTTTTTCTTTATATTTTCTCTCTTAATCCTATGTATGATGTGGGAATGTCTTACTGTATGCTGTGAATATCAACCTTCAAATAAATGAGCTGTTTTGGCCCATGACAGGCACCATAGAAAAAGTAGGAAGGGAAATCAGAGCATAGGTAGGAGAGCAAGGGTAAAATCAGAGACAGACCTAGCCAGCCACCCAAGAAGAAGCATGTAAGAAACACAGGTGAGCCACAGGCCACCTAGCAGACAGATGAATGAGAATGGGTGGAGTTCAGATGTAAGAGCAAGCTAGCAATGTGCCTGAGCCATACACCAAACAGCATGAAGTTAATATAAACATCTGAATCATTTTGGGGGCCTTATTAGCTGCGGGCCTCATGTCTGTGGGTCTGGACCTCTGGTCTCCCGGGGCCAGAGAAACCTCATTGTATCCAGGTTTATCTGGAGACTGTCAAAGTTTTATCATTAATGAAACTTATGTGAAATAAAAAGCCTTTACCAAAAGTGATTTAAAGCTCATTGAGGAAAGCTAAATATGTCTAAACAGGTGCACATTTTAAGGAAAAATATACACTCAAAGGTTCAGTTTTAATAAAGACAAATTGATGTGGTTATAAGTGTACCAATCAGATGGTTTTGCTTCTAAAAGTTTATCTTCATGACCCTTTTTATATTTCTTCAGTGTTAAAAAAGTGATAAAACGATCAATTTTTCTATATAAAAATTTGTTTTTCTTTTTTTAATTCAATTTTATTTTATTTCATTAAAATAATGTCATCTCCATCAATGTATCCCCCTGCTCTCCTTCCCCTTCTCCCTCCTAACCCATCCCAGCCAGCCCTCAGCCTCACCCCTCCCCATCCACCCATCCCTTCCCTCAAAAGAGCAAGAAGTTACAAGGTGGGTCAGCTCAGGATGGCACATCTACTCCAGGCATATCTGATCCACTCATCCCAAAGTCAATGCTGGGTTATATGTTCCTCTGCAGGTTTTTCTAGACAGCCACTTCACCTAATATAGTATGTGTGGGAGATTATGTTATTTCATTGTAAATAATTGTCCCACCCAGTGGTTTAATAAAAAGCGCTGATTGGCCAAAGGTAGACAGGAAGTGTGGGTGGGGCTACCAGACTAAGAAAACTCTGAGAACAGGAAGCACAGAGCAGAATGCCAGAGAGAAGCCAAAAGAAGCAGAGGACAACTATGCTGCTGTGAGAAAAGGTACCAAGCCGCATAGCTGAACAGGAAAGAGTTGTGGGTTAGACTAAGGGTAAAGAGTTAGCAAGTGATATGGCTGGGCCTGAGGCTGATCAGCCTAAAACTATCATGCATCTGTGTGTCTCTACGGGTCTGTGGATCTGCCAGTCTGTGGGTCTGTGGGCCTAAACCTTGAGGTTAGGCACAAAAGTCTGGGACAGAATCCTCACTACAATAAGTATGTGAGCCTTCGAGCATGTGAGAAACCCTATCTATCAATCAAGGTTGATATGACCAGGGACACTGACATCTACATGCATATACATACTTAGATAATACACATATGAATGTTTAACACACACACACTATACACATATACACACACTATCCTGTTTCTCAAGGTTTTACTTTAAATTTCAATTTAAATATTAATTGGTGTACACACATATACTGCTTTTGTTCTTTCTGCACAACTTGATAAAAAATTACTATAATATTGTTTCTGAGGAACTTTTCACAAGACAGTTACCTTCAAGAGATCCTCCATTTGATGCCTGACAGACAGCCAGCAGGGACTGCTCAATTTCCAAAACTCCCTGACCATGGATTCACTTGGTTTAGGAATATTGTCATATTAGTGGGGGAAAACATCATTTTAAAAACAGAAGTACACTTTTTCATTTAGACATCCCCCCAAAAGGCATAAAATGTAATTTTCTACTCTGAAAAGTTCTGTACTCATTGATTTATCTTGTCTGATCTCATGAAGTTTGATACAAATAGGTATCACTGGTTTTGTAAGGAGTCAAAAGTCCTCAGCACAATTAGGCAGTTCTTTCATTTAGTATGCACCAAGCGGAACCCACCTTTATAGATCTAATGACTCAGAAATATAGCAAAGAGGTTACCACAGTGAATAAAATCTTACAGATCCCTCTGACAAATCATTTTTGTAAGATGTGCCTTTTAGTTTGTGAGAACTTTGAAACATCAGATTTTTACAAAAACAATATGACTTAAAAATAGATAATTCTTTCTGCTTTGGAGAAAAAAAAAGTTCCAAGACATGGCAAGACTGGTTCAAAGCCAAGAATGTGCTAAATGCAGTAGCTAAGACCCCATGAAAGGGACCAGCTTTTAAACACAATGTTATGTGATTAGCATACAAGCGATTTGTGAGAAATGTGAACTCTTCCTTTGGGGGAGATCATGGTTTCTAGAGGAAAGAATAATCTAAGCAAAACAAGATGATTACTTTTCTTATTTAATCATTGTTGTTTGTTATCCAAGTCCTTATGGAGCATCGACAATGTCTAATACTCATTTAACACATATTTTTTTTTAAGTAGTACATTTATTTACCCATGTGTGAGATAGATTTTAGCAGAGTAAAAGGCACACTGAATGCCAACTCCACACACGGATGGACAGCTGGCACCTTTAGAAGAATCATGTCAGGAACACCGAGACCTATGACGTCCATCTTACACCCTTGTGGATCTGCAGATGCACTGCTAGGTGTGAGGTCCATTTTCATATCAGCCTTTCATTCCTGAATGCAGTCTATGTCTCTGACCACTGTACCCTCCCCATACAACTCCTTTAGTTTCCTTTTAGTAGGTATTTTCCTATGGTCTTAAATAATTCTAAGCTACAGTTCATTTTCCCACCATTGTTTCTTGTGCAGACATTGACCCAGCAGGCCCAAGGAAGGAAATGTCATTATTCTGCCTTTTCCCAGTTCGTTGAGCTGAGGTTTTCTAAAAATAGAAAAAGCATAGAGAGTGCTGCTGTCCATCAGTATGTTATTTGAGGATATCAAGGGAATTACGTAATCACCTGTACTTTCCTGATAAACCCCCTCCGTGCTTCCCTCCAGGTATTCTTGCGCTCCATTTTTAGGGAGCACCTTTGAATGCCACCACTGAACCCTAGTTGCAGGTCAAAGGAAATTTCAATATCTTAAGTTATGACAATAAAATGTAAGGTATGAAGAGAACAGTATAAGAAGAAATCTTCACCAAAATGGACTTTGCAATTTTATCAATATTGTCCCAGAAGTGGAGTTCTGACATTACTATGGTTAGTTTACAAGATTTATGTTATACTTGAAATATTAAATTAATTTAGTATGAAATTTTTTGCAACCTTCAGAATTCATATTTGATTTTTATAAATAAATAGATTTGTAAAAAGCTAAAGAAAACATTTTTAGAAAAACAAAATTAAAAGAATAACAATTTTATTCAAGCATCTGCCATAACTATTTAACTTTACAGTTAAGTAACTAAGAACATTGATGGAAATGTATCTCAGGAAAAAAGTCTAAATAAATATATGTTCTTGGCACATTTAGTATTGTTCTAATAAGAACATGTTTGTGTAATAATTCTTAGAATAAAATATGTCTGTTGGCTATAGAGGAACCTAGGACCTGAGCATCCAGTCACAGGGAAAGATTTATTACATTGCTTCTGCAATTTAAAAATTTCTTTAACTAAGTTCACAATGGACCTGACTCCAAGCGGAGGACATTTAATAAAGGACTGTGTTGGCAATGTCTCAATGGGAGTAATAAGGCTCCTGTGCTCAAAGAGTCAGAAAACTTATGCTGAAGTTGTGTTGAAAAGAAGTTGGAACAGAAGGTATTTGTGGCAGAAAAGAAGACAAGAGTCCAAGCAGAACCCAAATCTGTGAGGACCCTCATGTCCCTTTCTAAGCAATTTGACTGCCCCTCTTTTTTATAGGGAGGATTTGAATAGTTGTAATGTGGATAATGAAGACAACCGTTCGGAAAATAAAGAGTTCCAAAGCCCATAGCTGAAGTAGGAGTTCTGAAGAGAGGGGAAGATCAAAACGACATGAGAAGCAATGGGGATGGAATGTGGGATACCAGACAAGGGGTCACGTGGGATTCAATGAGGTGCTGCTACCTAAGAGGATGAGGTGGAGTAAAGACAGGGAAGGGACAATGTTCCTGCCTTCTGGTAGGGACATGAATAGTAACATCATCCCACATTAGGCATTTGTCAGGGTGACTAATGGAATATGGAAGAAAATGGAATGCTCCATATTCTGGGAACACTTTGTAGAAGACACAGATTTTCTTCTTTGGATACAAGTTTGCATGTTTTCGTGTTACTTTTTGTTGGACAAAGTTCTGTCTGTTGCATGACCTTTCCTGAGGGACACCAGTGGTTTGTAACAAGGAGGGTAACTGAGAGGTCCTGAGACCTTGACCAATGATATCACAAACTAGCCATCTTAGCTGACTTCCTGGCTCTAAGTGAAGATACAGATTGACACTGCAACTTTAAGTTATGAATGATCAGCTCCAAAGTGCCTCACATAGCTCTGAAATGATGCTGTTCTTTCACTAATCATCAGAGACATCTTCTAAGTTATAATTAGGAGTTATCACCCTCTCCAGTTCAAATAGCTATTACCAAAAAGTAAAATTATGAGTATTGTATAGAAGGAAGCCGTCTGTTCCCAACTACTGTAAATTGGTATATATATCATAGAAAACGGTACAAATAGTCCTCTTGTCATAAAGATAAAATACACCTGTAGTATGATATAGGTATCCCACTTCAAGAGACATCCCAAGAAAATGAAGTCAGTACATTTTAAGAGCCATTTGCATGCCCATGATAACTGTGGTAGTACATGCAATAGAACTAGTTGTTAATCAATGGAAAGGAAAACCTAAGCGTTGATGAAGGACTTAAAAATGCAGTAGTAGACATCACTACTTATGTCTCTTATAATCTTTTTCTTCTTCTCTTTTCTTCCATGAGGATCCTGGGTCTTTAGGGATGTAGCCTCAAGAAGGTACACATACTTCTTAAACTGTCTTACATCCATTTAAGGATGTGGTGTAGTAGTGAGGTTCTCGGGTCCCGGGAGGCCAGAGATCTGGGACACACAGACCTGCCGCCCGGGACCGCTTAGCCGCCCAGCCGCCCGGGTCCCCAGAAGCGACTCAGACACTTATATTAACTCCATGCTGTTTGGCCTATGGCTCAGGCACATTGCTAGCTAGCTCTCATATCTTAAATCAACCCATTTCTATTAATCTGTGGGCCACGTGGCCCCGACCCGCGGCTCACCCGTGTTCCTAACATGTTGCTCTTTGGGCGGCTGGCTCGATCTGCCTCTGACTCCGCCCAGCTTCTCCTACCTAAACTCTGAACTCTCCTCCCACTTCTTCCATGGTGCCCGCCCTGACCCAAAACAGCTCCTTTATTTAAAGATTGAGATTCACAGCGTACACAAATGCATTCCCACATCACTTCCCCCTTTCTGTCTAATCAAAAAGGAAGGTTTCAATTTTAACATAGCAAAATTACATATAACAAAATAGCTATCAAGCAAGAATTACAATTACAATATCTAGTCTATTTGTATTTAGCAAAATTAAAGAAAATATCATCTACCTTATCTTTATGAATCTAAAGTTTTATATCTAATATATCTTTCAAATGACTAAGAAAAACTGTACATATAACTATCTAATCTTCAACTACATCAAAGACCACAGAAGGATATAATATTTACCCAAGTAAACCAGAAGTGCAAATGACTTCTAAAATCTAGAAAGGACAGAGATGACACCTATCTGCCTGGACAGTCACCCAAAGTTCCTTTATAAAGTTGGGGTATCCATCTTCAGCCTACAGGCCCAAAGTCTCTTTTCATTTCAGTGAAACAGGAAATCTGCTCTTTTCATTCTGACACAGTTTATCCGTTGCTTCTCCTTGAGTCCTGAAGAATGTCTGACAGTTTTTTCTGCAAAGCAGGAACCTGAATGACCATCTAGGCTTGTTCTGCCAAAGTTCAGAGGTCATCTTCTTATGGAACCTGCATGTCCAGTTTAAACAGCATACTGTCAAGCAGTCAATATAAGAACAAGTCCTTATCCAGTGGCTAACCATTGCCACAAAGAGAGTAGACTCCATATGGAGTTTCTTCGATGCCCATTTTCCTGTTGAAGTAAATTAGTGCTGCCAGGAGCAGACCTGTCTCACTGTCCAGAAAAGTCTAAGTTCTTAAAACATTTTAAATGACATATTCTGTAGGTCTTAGAAGTATTTGAAGATTACCTACCTAATTGAAATATATCTTTGTATACCTAAAAATCCTAACTAACCTAACTATAAGTTTGATTATCAAAAGTGACTATTAACCTTCATTTCTTAATTATACACTACAATTTTAAAACAGTTATATGAACATCATACCTTAAACAAGAATAGAACAACACATACAGCATAATAAAATTGACTTTAAATTTGTATCAATAAACCAAAATCTATACCAATGTAAAGCAGTTTGAGATTAACAGCTGATTACCTGTAAATTCAATAATCTAATTTTTTAAAAAAGCATTTACATACCATATCCCCCGTTTCTACTTAGAAAGAGATTGACTATGACCATTAACCATTTATAATGAAAACAAACATTTAGAAACAATATTTGGGGAATTTGGGCGAAGTTATCCATTACTACTTCTTGCTGATTAAGGGGCATTGAAAATCTCACGGATTGTTGAGACTGGGTCATAATCTGCAGCTGTGAAGCTGATCTGGCCATCTCTTCTCATCAGAGGTTTTTTCAGGGGGTCTTGGTTGATGAAACCATATTTGCCTGGAAGCAATCCACAGGCTCTCATCTTCTGTGGAAACAAAAGCAGAACTCTTCCAAGCAATAATTCCTTAGACACAAATTTTGAAATCAAAATACCTTTAAAAAATACATTTTTGTTTAACTTAGTAGCCTTGGTATTTGTAATCCATTGTCTTTCTGCAGTTAGCTCATTAACAGTTAAAAAATTAAAAGAAAACACAATAACAACCAAAATCCAGATTTTGTGTCTATTTTCCATCTTTACGTGGCTTATTATATTTTTATTACTCTATTTCTCGCTTTAAAAACTTTTTCTAACCTCTTTCTTTTCTCTCTGAAGCCTATGTACCTTTTACAAACATTGTAACCCGTTTACAGGTTTTTCTTTTTATCTGAATCTGTTTTATTGTGAATCCTTAATCATCTTCTAACCTTAAGAGCTTTTAAAATACATTCTCCAAAAAGAAGCACAGTTTTTGCAAATTAGGCTGAATCACTATGTTTTCTTAAACGGACCGTAAACAGAGCACACCCAAGAAAATGCTGCTACGAAGAAAATTTGTTTCTTTTTTGTTCAAAATAAACAAAAATCTAAAATCAATCACATGCTACTGAGTCTTCTGTGAGTTATCAGGAACCCGCCTGATTGCCGCTGCAGCTTACACTGACTGCCGCCAGTCCCAGTCCGCCGGCGCCATTTAGAATGAGACCCGGACCATGCTTTCTTTGTACAATAACCTGGTTCGTATACACAATTTGGAAGCTGCCTTTGCTCAGTTTCTGCGATCTAGAACCCTTTCTAATCTTTCTCAGGCTTTAAGTGGATAATCGCCCCACATTGGATGCGCCATCTGTAGTAGTGAGGTTCTCGGGTCCCGGGCGGCCAGAGATCTGGGACCCACAGACCTGCCGCCCGGGACCGCTTAGCCGCCCAGCCGCCCGGGTCCCCAGAAACGACTCAGACACTTATATTAACTCCATGCTGTTTGGCCTATGGCTCAGGCACATTGCTAGCTAGCTCTCATATCTTAAATCAACCCATTTCTATTAATCTGTGGGCCACGTGGCCCCGGCCTGTGGAGGCGCTCAATCTTTAAATAAAGGAGCTGTTTTGAGCCATGGGAGGCACCATACAAAAAGTAGGAGGAGAAATCAGAGCTTAGGTAGGAGAAGCAGGGCGGAGTTAGGCAGACTGAGCTGAAGCCGCCGAAGGAGCAACATGTAAGGAGACACGGGTGAGCCACGAGCCACGTGGCCAACAGATTAATAGAAATGGGTTGATTTAAAATGTAAGAGCTAGCTAGCAATGTGCCTGAGCCATAGGCCAAACAGCATGAAGTTAATATAAGCGTCTGAGTTATTTTTGGGGACCCGGGCGGCTGGGCGGCTAAGCAGTCCCGGGCGGCAGGTCTGTGGGTCCCGGACCTCTGGCGTCCGGGACCGAAAACCCACTACTACAATGTGGCTACTAATAAGGTACTCATACTTGTTAGATTGTCTTAGATCTGATGATATACATGCAAACAACACTAGTCAAACACAGGAACATTATGTGCAGAAAAAAAAGTAGGTGGGGGTGGGGAGAAAAGAAGGGAAAAGTGGGTGATGAATTTGATAGAAATACATTATGTACACATGTAGCATTTTCAAACACCAAAAATACATACTATTGAAATATGTCTATACAATGTAATATACTTTGACATCGAAAATGAATGAAACCTTGTCATTTTCAGGAACATCATTGATTTTAGAGGATATATGTATATAAAGCAAAATAATCCAGACCTTGATGTGACAATAAATTTTATTTTAAAATATATTAATATAATATAAATATTTATTGGAAAACAAATTAACACAATAATAATAGGCTATAGCTTAGGAATATACTTGAGTGATTGGATAGTTTGAGTGATGGATATTGATTTACTCTTTTAAGAAGGCAGAAACAAACGGGGGCTCAAGATCCCAGCAGCCCCTCTTGAATGGGGCTGACCACAACCCCTTCCAAAGTCCAGGACCCTGTATAAATGTCTTCCAACCTTATCAGCTGACACCTGAATCCCACCACACATTGACAGATATTCAATAATTTTATTTTGTAAACTGCAAAAGAGCCAACTCCATAAAAGCTGAGAATGGGAATAGATTAACATTACAGAGGCTGGGAGAACTAGGGAATTGGGGGATAGATTGGGCAAAGGCTACCTAGTCACAGTGACAAGAGGGAGGTAAGTTCATCGGAGTGACCATAGGTGACAGAGATGTATTGTGCATTTCACAGAGAACAGAAAATAGACTTTGCAATGTTTTTATTTTGTTTTTGTTTTTACACAAAATGAACACTGTTTGAGGAACAATTATGTTGCTCAGATTCAAATATTAAATTGGGTACAATAATGAATGCTCAAAGAGAATCACACAAGTATAAACCACTTATATGTTAACCAGTAAAATAGGCAAGAAAAACAAAAACCTGGAATAAAAAATATGCAGGGAGAGATGTGCGATCCATCAACAGTAGTGTCAGAGGAATTTGTCAGTGGTACAGAGCTCTGAGGAATGGGTGAGATGAAAGGTAATTAGCTGGGCCCTTCATCATCAAGGAAGAGACTGAACTTGCTTTTAATCCTTGAACCCAACAAGTCAATTGAGGGAAGCTCGCACATGTCCTGGCTACATGCACCTTGGTGTCCTTGCTTTTAAACACATGTCTCCAGTGTTACTACCAATCAAATATTTTTACATGTTTGTTATTTTATCAAAATTTGCTACCATAATGTCTATAATAAATTATATTTTAATAAATGCATTTATTTATTGTACATCCATTATACAGTTTCTTCCTCCTCCATCTCTCCCAATCCCTCACCCTACCCTCTTCTGTTCTCTTCCCCCAATCTTCTCTTCTTCTTTTCTGTTCAGGAAAGGGCAGGTGATGCGGGAATGTCTTTCTGTATGCTGTGAATGTCAATTTTTAAATAAAGGAGCTGTTTTGGCCCATGACAGGCACCATAGAATAAGTAGGTGGGGGAATCAGAATAGGTAGGATAAGCAGGGCAGAGTCAGATCAGACTGAGACAGCCATCCAAGAGGAAACATGTAAGGAACACAGGTGAGCCACGGGCCACATGGCAGACAGTTTAATGAGAATAGGTTGTGTTAAGATATAAGAGCTAGCTAGCAATGTGCCTGAGCTGTAGGCCAAACAGCATGAAGGTAATATAATTGTCTGAATCATTTTCAAGGGACAAAGCAGTGATGGGTAGCTAAGGGGTCTGGGATTGTAGGTCTGTGGATCTATACCTCTGACTGCCCTGGGACCAGGAAATCTTATTGTAACAAATGATGAATAATCAGATTATTGAATTTATTTAGATCAGGGAATCAGCTGTAATCTCAAAATGTTTTACATTGGTATGGATTTTGGTTTATTGATACAAATTTAAGATCAATTCTCTTATGTTGTATGTATTTTTTACTCTTGTTTAAGGTATGATGTTCATGTAACTTATTTAAAATTTTAACGTTTAATTAAGAAATGTATGTTAGGATTTTTAGGTATGCAAAGATATATTTCAATTAGATAGGTAATCTTCAAACACTTCTAAGACCTACAGAATATGGAATTTAAAATATTTTAATAACTTAGACTTTTCTGGACAGTGAGAAAGATTGCTCCTGGCAGCACAAATCTACTTCAAGAGAAAAACAGGCATCAAAGAACGTCCATATGGAGTCTACTTTCTTTGTGGCAATGATTAGCCACTGGACAAGAACCTGTTCTTGTATTGACTGCCTGACAGTATGCTGTTTAAAGTGGATATGCAGGACCCATAGGAAAGTGATCTCTGAACTTTGGAAGAACAAGAGATGATCCTTCAGGTTCCTGATTTGCAGAGAAAACTGTTAGACATTCTTCAGGACTCAAGGAAAAGTGACTGATGAACTATATATACCAGAATAGGAAGAACAGATTTCCTGCTTCACTGAAATGAAAAAAAGACTCTGGGCCTGTAGGATGAAGATGGATGCCCCAACTTTATAAAGGAACTTTAGGTGACTGTCCAGGCAGATAGGTGTCATCTCTGTCATTTCTAGATTTCTGGAAGTTGCTTGCACTTCTGGTTTACTTGCTAAATATCATATCCTCCTGTGGTCTTTGATGTAGTTAAAGATTACATAGTTATAGGTATAGTTTTTCTTAGATATTAAAAATGGTATATTGGATATGAAACTTTAGATATACAAGGATAAGGTAGATGATAGAGTATTTTCTTTAATTTTGTTAAATACAAATAGAATAAATATTATAACTGTAATTCTTGCATGAAAGCTGATGTAGGGTGTCTTTCTGTATGCTATGAATATCAGTCTTTAAATAAAGAAGATGTTTTGGCCCATGACAGACACTATAGAAAATGTAGGAGGGGAAATCAGATCATAGGTAGGAAAGGAAGGGCGAAATTTGAACAGACCAAGCCAGCCACCCCAGAAGAAGCATGTAAGGAACACAGGTAAGGCAAGGGGCAACGTGGCAGGATAGACTAATGGAAATGGGTTGAGTTAAGGTGTAAGAGCTAGTTAAAAAGGTGCCTAAGCCATAGGCCAAATATCATGAAGCTAATATAAATGTTTGGGTCATTACTGGGGGCCTGATCAGCTGCGAGAAGCTAAGGGATTTGGGGTGGCAGGTCTGTGGGTCTGGACCTCTGGCCACCCAAGTCCAAGAAACCTTATTGTAATAGATAGCTGTTTTGTTATATGTAATTTTGCTTTGTTAAAATTGAAACCTTCCTTTTTGATTAGACATAAAGGGGGAACTGATGTGGGAATGTCTTCCTGTATACTGTGAATATCAATATTTAAATAAAGGGCTGTTTTTGGCCCATGACAGGCACCATAGGAAAAGTAGGGGAAACTAGAGCATAGGCAGGAAAGGAAGGGTGAAGTCAAAGACAGACCGAGCCAACTGCCCAAAGAAGAAATATGTAAAGAACACAGGTGAGCCACAGGCCATGTGTGAGACAGATTAGTGGAATTGGGTTGAGTAAGATGAAGGAGATAGCTAACAATGTGCCTAATCCGTAGGCCAAACAGCATGAAGGTAATATAATTGTCTGAATCATTTTCAAGGGCCAAATCAGTGACTGGTGGCTAAGGCGTCTGGACTACAAGTCTGTGTGTCTGGACCTCTGGGCACCCTGGAACCAGGAAACCTTATTGTAACAGGCAGGCTTCTCATAATTATCAACAAAACATGGCATAATTTTCTTTATTTGACTTTCTAAAACAATTTTACTAGTCAAATTCTTGCTATAGCACATTTCTTACTACAATGCTGGGCTCCTAAATAAAAACATTTTTCAGTCCTAGAAAAAATTCATCACTCCTTTATACAGTTCACATACACCCCCAATTAAAATTAGACCTTAAAGGTAATGCAATATTTAGAACCCAATTTGATTCACTCACTATAGGTCCATGTCTTCTCAACAAACGAGTACATAACCTGACTGAGCCATATAAACATGTCAGTTGTCCCCTAAACTGTGGGTTATTAAAAAAAGAATTTATTTATGAAAAGGTTATGCCATTCTGTTAGCATATATTATTCAGTCTAAAATTATATCTAATCAGACTGAGTATATCAGCAGTTGTCAGTCAGTAGGTAGGTAGGTCCATTTCTGTTGCCAGCCAAGCCTCAGTGTTTTCAGAGAAGCTGTTTATTTCACACAGAATTATTACCTGAAAAATATCCTAAAAGTTGTTATTCACTAACAATCAATCTTTAAGTGTTATTTAAATTTTATCAAAATTGTCAGTCCAGAGAAGAAAAGTGATCATTTTTAGGGACAACCTACTGCTATATTTTGTGCTGAAGCATGAAAGAAATCACCAAATATCTCAAAATATATATGATGGTAATTCTATTTAGCTGTCAAGATGGCAAGCCAGTTTACAAAAACCATGTACTAACTATCTGTCAATGGTGTCTGACACATTTTCATGAAAATCTATTTTAAGTGACAATATTTTAAAAATTCTGCTCCAGACTAAAAATGAAATACTGAGAGATTCTCAGTCATCTTCAACATACACTAAAGTGCCCTGGGGACTCTCAAGAGCTGGTAGAGAGACTTTTCACAAAGGCAATAAGTCCTGCCTCTTAAGGGAAAGCTGTACTGCTAAAGGTACTTTTATTATATATGTATATTATATAATATAATATATATATATATTTATTTTGACACCGATGTGTATGGCTTATACGTGTGTGTGTATTTGTGTATGTGTGTGTTTGTGTGTGTAAATGATTGTTGGATCCTGCAGAGGCCAGAAAAGGATATTGGATTCTGTTGAACTATGATCACAGGTGGTTGGTTGTGAGGTGTTCAGAGTATGTACTGAGATCTGAAATATTTCTGTCAAAGTTCAGCTCTTTTAACCACTGGGCAGTGATTCTAGTGCCAGGAACACTGCATTCTGAAGATGCTTGGAGCTTTGTAACAAGTTCAATTCTGAAATGTTCTTTGCAGTTGTGACATAATGCACAGTATCTGACAGGCAGATAATTCAGAAAAATATCTTAAGAAATTAAAAGAACCAAGATCAGCTCAACTTATGTTTCTTACATTGAACTAGAAACAGTAATTTTATACAAATTGTACTTTCTTCATAGATTTAATATTGTATCTGTGCACACAAATTTGTGTATTGTGTTGTGGTTATAATCTATCTTTCTCCCAGTCCCCCATTTTGCACATAATTGTCTAAAGTAATATTAATGTGGAATTTTATAGTTATTTGATCCAATCAAAAATATTCTATGTATTTAAGTTACCATTTGTCTACTTGATATAAATCCATTAGGTATTATATCTATGACTTTCCAATTGAGGTTAGGGTCAGTCTTCATTTTAGAACCCCATTGTCCTTGCCTTCTTATTTATGGACATATATTTTATAGAATTTTATTAGAAGAAAATCTTCAATATTAATTTTAATTTCTAAAATCATTTCTGAACATTAAAGATATTATTAGCTACTCATCCTTTCTAGGCATTTTTTTGCTTTATTAAAATAATTTATATAAAATGACTCTGCATTTCCAATGTGTGTCTCTACATACGTGAAGAATATAAATATTTTTGTTATGCTTCCTGTATGTCAGAGGGGGGGGAGGGGGTAGAGAGGAAGGGAAAAGTGGAGACAGAACAGCTCTTTCCTAAGTTACATGTCATATTTTACTGCACATGCCAAATACTCTACACACATCTCAGTTCATTGCATATTTTACTTATGAATGTGAGAGAAAAGAGCATCAAGTCTGTTTGGACCTTGTATCTTCTCAGTTATGTTTTTAATGATAAAATTCTCATATTTCAAAATACCACTGATGTTCTCATTCAGGTTAAATTAAAGATTAAAAATTGTAGTTAATTTCCCCACCTATTAAAGTTTTAATCTTTTCTTGATGAGGATTATAAACAACTACAAGGAAGATTTGGTATACCTTTGTGTTTTCTCATCTTTTCCTGCTAATTAAAGCGGAAGTGTTACATTTCTTTATTGTTTTAAGACTGGAACTTGTATTCATTGTGGTAACTATTGCGTGAGCATTTTTTGTGGAATATTTTTTTCTTGGCAATACATTGCTTCAAACTTATGTGCATTAATATGTTAATTAGTCAGTATGTAAAATTATATTTGTGGTTTTCCTACCTATAATGTTTGAATTATATTTTTCCTTCTAAACTTTGCTTCTAAAGTTCCCCATAAAAATTGTATCATTGTGAAATTTTATTTCATTTAATCTTTAAATCTGTTTATATATTTTATTGCATTTTCTTAGAAACATTATCAAACATTAGTTTTCATTCCTAAATTTTTTCTTCTAAGAATTAAAGTATTTTTTATTGACTTGTCATTGCAAAGGCTTATTGACTAAGTCAATAGTGAGGAATTGGATTATCTTTTGATAAATATGTTGAAGAATATTGCATTTTTCTGACTTGAAGATTCTCCCCTGGGCAGTAAACAATGATCAATTCTAGTGTGTCATTTATTTATTATAAGGAATATGTAAAGCCTTTTTCATTAAGATATTTCAATTCTCATGGTTCTAGCTATAATATAAAATTATATTTTAGTGGATTATAAGTTGATATGTGTTTCATTATACTATATCAATCATCATAAATGATGAATGGATCGGAACAAATTTAAATTCGCAATATGAGTGTCATGCTTTTCTTTTCTTTGGAAAACATGAAAAGTTATCACTTTCATATTTCACTGGATAAATGGTCTCAGTCAAAAATGAATGTTTTAATGATTTCAAATATAAAGTATGTAGCAGATTTCTGATTCACAGTTAAATGTATTTTTACTTCAGATAAACTTCTGGACTTATCATAGCAAATAAAAACTGTTTAAGAAATAAGGGACTGGAAATTTGGTAGTATTTACAAACATTTGGCAAATTTCCTATTGAGTGTTAAAAATAAAGTCTTCCCTGACTACGTTTTTCTTTCCAGTGTTGGTTCTGATATGTGATATATTTTGTCTGTCTCAAATTCAAAAAGGGAAACATGACTGTGTTTAAAGGATGGGTCTCTAAGGAAGATAGTAAGTTTAAATGAGGCCATATATTCTCATCATATCACACATACACACATCACATATGTATGCACACATATATACATACATATATATCATGTATATAATATGAATATCAGAGAGGGAAAACATAGTACAAAGTTCCTTCTGATCAACCTTGTCTTCTCTGCCCTCTCTCCCCATCTCCCTCTGTGTGCATATTTCTTTGTTTTCTATTTTCCTTGCTCCCTTCCCCACATGTGAGGAAAAATATATGACAAGTTAAGAAATATATCCATGAACAGAGCCCTCACCTCACCAGACTTTGCTCACACCCAGACTGATTATAGGCTCTTCACCATCGGAATAGCAAGAAAGTCATGTAATTTAGCCAATCAGTCTGGTTATCTGTTGAGACAATCAATATGATAGACGATAGGCCTTGAGTAATGAATTTCTTGAAAACCTACTAATACCACGAACAAGAATTAGTTTCTATGGAAAAGAAGTTCAAGAACATTATGGTAGTTAGTGCATTAATTTTAACCCAATCAATCAGGTTCGATTGTCTTCCTCCAATCACATTTTCTGCTTTCTCAGTCTTCAGTTGTTTCTGTCTTGATATCCTTCCAGGAAAGTTTTATCACACACACACACACACACACACACACACACACACACACACACACACACACACACACACACAGAGAGAGACACAGACACACACACACACTCACACACACACACACTCACACACACACTATGAAATATATAATTAAGTGTATGTAATTCAATTTTGACCATTTCCATATAGCAGTATAATTTTTTAAATCTTAATTAAGGCAACTTCAATACAAAGATGGCATCAAAAAGAGCAACATAACAACTATGTCCTAAGAAATCCTGCAAAACTATAATTTGAGAATGACAACACTTTGACCATGAAACAAATTCAAATGAAGATGCATTTTTGCATTTGAAGAAAGCAAGTTTAATTTCATTAGTTTTTTTCCTCACCTCAGATTTTAAAGCACCCACAATTGCCCTAAATCATTTAAAGCATGATTGTTTAATTGCAAACTCAAACCTTTTAAGCACAACAAAGCACATATTTTCAAATGAATGAATGTAATTTTCGTTTCTTTCTTTCTGTTTCTTTTTTCTTTTTCTTTTTTTTTCTTCTGCCTTTCTTTCTTGCCACAGTTCCATACAATTGATGTTTTTAACGTAAGGGATAGCCCAAAGAGAAAAGACACATACTCTCTAACCAAGAAACAATGTTTGTTTTTTCTTGGATTTGATGTATTTTGGTCCTGGGACTTGTGGTGGCCAATAGATTGCCATAAGCATATCTGTGTGCACCGATGCGGTGCATCCTATGTTTCAGATTCTGCTATTCCATTGTTCTCTTGGATTCTACAGAATTCTAGGACCACACCTTTCCTCACTGTCAGAATGCATGTCATTAGAGAGTCACTAGTCTCTTTAACGTTCTCAAAGTCCAGCATCATGAAAGAATTGGCCCCAAACAGCTCACTGTTTACCATACCTATAAACAAGCCTAGCCCAAATCAATGGAGAAAACTTTGTGCCTGAAGAAGGGAACCGAGTCCAGAACAAACTGATCAAATGAAAGACTGAGAGCTACAAGGGTATTATTTTAAGATCCAAATTTGGAGTGGCTTGCTTTAAACCAAAAACTACACTGCTGTTTTCCTTTCCTAGATAACTGACATACAGTCTTTCAGAATTCAATGCTAATGGCTCCTCAGACCAATTACTTGCCTGGAAAGTTATCACTTATCTAATATTTTGAGAATCTCTGAGCATGGAATGAAACATTCCACCCCCCCCCCCATACACACATATCCAAGCAACCAGAAAACCATGATAAATCTTCTAGAATCCCACAAAACACAAAGATCTTTCTTATAGATGGGGTGTGCAATATCCTGGAGAGGGAAACCTTTTGAAGTAAGACTGAAGCAGAGACGTGGTGGGCTAATATTCTAGCCCCTGCTTTTTCTATGTATGTCAGCCTGGGCAGACTTGTTTATGTCACAGTCTGCTTGATTGTTTGTTGTTTTGTGTTTTGTTTTTGTTGCTGTTTTTGACTTTTCACACACTCACACAAATGTTTTGCAGGTAAAAACAGCATGATATTCATTTTAGTTTCCTCAAAAATGAGTATATTGCAAGAGAATTTTTTGATAGTCACATGCTTGATGAATTAGTGTCTTGTTATGCATTTTTCTTGCAACCTTGCAAAACACTCATTTAAAAAACTTTTTAATTAAAATTTCTAATTTCTTTTGCATTCAATCACAGTTTTACCTCCCTCTTCTAGTCCAGTTCCCTTTGTCCCACCCCCACCTCTATCTACTTTTGCCCCCCCCCCCCACTGCCATCCGCTCCTGTTCTAAGTATATCCAGAAAGGATCAGACTTTCCATTGGTCCTTAACAAAGCACAGCACATCAAGTTGAGGTAGGAATAAGCTCTTTCCCCTGTATCCAGGTTGAGTCCTGATCCCATCAATAAGAGCCTTACAAATAGAACAAGCAAGACAATAGTCACACACATGCAGAGGGCCTAGTTAAGGCCCAGGCAGATGTCCCAGTTGTTGGTCCAGAGTCTCTGAGTTCCCACCAGCCAGAGTCTTTGTTGGTTTCTCCTCTATAAGCTTGACTTCCTCCCTCTCTTCCACAGGAGTCTTGGAGCTCAGGCAAGTGCTTTGCTGTGAAATGTTCCATCTGATTCTATCAGTTACTGGATGAAGCGTCCAGTATAATGACAACTAGGATAGTCACCAACATGATTACAGGAAATGGCCAGATCAGGCCCCCTCTTCACTATTGCTAGGAGTCTTAGCTGAAGTCATCCTTGTGGATTCCTGGGAGTTTCTCTGGCACCTGTTTTCTCTCTAACCCCAAAATGTACCCAGTAACAACATCTCTTTCATCATGTTCCTACAACACACACCTCAGTCCCCAGTTCATCCTAAGATATTTTCTAATTCCTCATTCTAGGGAAATTTATGCATCCCTTTTTGGGTCCTTCTTGTTATCTAGCCTCTCTGTGGCTGTGAATTTTTCCATAGTCATCCATTTCTTTATACCTATTATCAATTTAAGAATAAAAACAAAGAATGTCTTTCTGGCTCTGGTTTACCACACTAGGGATTATTTTTTTTCCCCCTTGTTCTACCCATTTGCCTATAAATATCACAATGTCACTGCTTTTTATAGCTGGGTAACACTCCATTTTAACCCATTCTTTGGCTGAGAGACATTTAGGTTGTTTCTAGATTCTGACTATAACAGAAAATGCTGCTATAAACATACTTGAGCAAGCACCCTTGTAGTATGATTGAGCATCCTGTGTGTATATGCCCAAGATTGATGGTATAGCTGGGTCAACAGGTTAATTGATTTTTAATTTCCTAAGAAATGGCTGTATTAATTAACAAAGTGGCTGTGCAACTTTGCACTCCCACCAGCAGTGGAGGAATGTTCTCCTTACACCACATCCTCTCTAAGATAAGCTATCATTAGCGTTTTTGATCTTAGTCATTCTGTCAGGTATAAGATGGTATCTTAGAGTAGTAGTTTTAATTTGCATTCTCCTAATGGCCAAGAATATCGAACATTTCTTTAAGTATGTCTCAGTCATTTGAGTTTCTTCCCTTCATTTTTTTTTTCTGTTTAGATCTCTACCCCATTTTTAAATTGGATTATTTGGCATCGTGATATCTAGTTTCTTGAACTATTTATATACTTTGGAGATCATCCCTCTGTCGGATGTATGGTGGGTGAGAAGCTATGCCCATTCTGTGGGCTGCCATTTTGTCTTTGTGACAGTGTCCTTAGCCTTACAGAAGCTCCAGTTTCAGGAGGGTCGCTTTTATCAGTCTCGGTGTTTGTGCTACTGCTGCTCTATTCACAAATTTCTCTCCTGTGCCAACGCATTCAAGGCTATTTTCCAATTTCTCTCTGATTCAGTGTAACTGGATTTATGTTGAGGTCTTTGATCCACTTGGACTTGAATTTTGTCCAAAGATATAAATGTGGCTCTATTTGCATTTTTCTATATGCAGATGTCCAGTTGTGCCAGTACCATATGTTGAAGATGCTTTCTTTCTTCCATTGTATAATTTTGACTTCTTTGTGAAGTATTAAGTGTTCATAGGTGTGTATATTTATGTCTTTGTCTTTGGCTTGATTCTGTTGATCCCCCTGTTAGTTTTTATGTCAATATCATGCTGTCTTTAGTACTACAGTTCTATAATAGTTTGATGTAAGGGATGGTGATACATCTAGAAGTTCCTATATTGGACATGGTTATTTGAGATATCCTGTGTTTTTTGTTTTTCCATATGAAATTGAGTATTGTTCTTCCAAGGTCTGTAAAAAATAAACTGTTAGAATATTGATGGGGATTACACTGAGTCTGTAGTTTGTTTTTGGTAAGATTGCCATTTTTACTGAGTTAATTCTACTAATCCATGAGCATGGGTGGTTTTCTCATTCAGATATCTTCCCCAATTTTGTTATAAAACAATGTTCTTGTCATATAGGCCTTTTATTTGTTTGGTTAGAATTATTCCAAAATATTTCATATTATTGATATTATATTATTTGTGGCTATTGTAAATGGTGTTGTTTCCCTGATTTTTTTTTCTCAGCCTGGTTATCATTTGTATGTAGGAGGGCTCCTAATATTTTAAATTAATCTTGTGTAATCTAGGTCACTGGAGGTGTTTATCAGCTATCAGAGTTCCCGGGTAGCATTCCTTGGGGTCACTTATTTATACTATCGTATTGTCTGTAAATAGTGAAATTTGACTTCTTCCTTTCTAAATTGTATCTCTTTCATCTCTTTTTGTTTTCTTACTATTTTAGATAAAACATCATTTGCTATAATGAGTAGCTATGTAGAGAATGAACAACCACGTCTTATTCCTCATTTTAGTGGACAATCTTAGAGTTTCCTCTCCATGTAATTTGATGATGTCTTATCAATTTGCTGTGTATTTTTATTACGTTTATATATGTTTATTTTTTATCCTCAATCTCTTCAAGACCTTTATCGTAAAGGGGTGGGAGGTTTTTGTCAAACAGTTTTTAAGCATCCAATGAGATGAGCAGGTGTTTTTATTTTTTCTTTTAGTTTGTTGAAATGGTAGGTTTAAACATTGACAGATTTTCATATATTGAACCATTTCCACATTTCTTGGATAAAGCCTTCTAGATCGTGGTGGATGGTGGTGTTTGTTATTGTTACTTCATGTGTTCTTAGATACACTTTGCCAGTATTCCACTGAGTAGCTGTAATTATTTTTCTTTTTAGCATCTATGTGTGTTTTATATATGTGTGAAACTTTAGCCTCATTGCAAACCATTTGCAGTATTGCTTCTGTTTCTATTGTGTGGAACAATTTGAGAAGTATTGGCATTAGCTCTCCTTTGAAATTCTGAGAGAATTCTGTGGTGGAACCATCTGGCCCTAGGCTTTCTTTGCTTGGGAGAATTTTATGACTACTATTTCTTTTGGGGTTATAGGTCTATATAAATTGTTTATCTGATCTTTATTTAATTTTGGTATGTTGTACCTATCAAGAAAAGTGCCCACTTATTTTAGATTTTCCAATTTTGTTCAGTACCAGTTTTGAAGTATGACCCAATGATTCTCTGAATTTCTTCTGCATCTGTTGTTATGTCTCCCTTTTCATTTCTAATTTTGTTAATGTGAAAATTCTCTGCTTTTTAGTTAGTTTAAATAAAAATCTGTCTGTCTTGTCAATTTTTTCAAAAAGCTAATTCTTTGTTTCATTGATTCTTTATTGTAGTAGTGAGGTTTCTTGGTCCCGGGCAGCCAGAGGCCCAGACCCACAGACCTGTGCGCCAGACCCATAAGCCACCTGCTGCTGCTGCTCAAACCCCCAGAAATGACTCAGATGCTTATATTAACTTCATGCTGTTTGGCCTATGGCTCAGGCACATTGCTAGCTTGCTCTTACATCTTAACTCAACCTATTTCTATTAGTCTGTCTGCCACGTGGCCCGTGGCTCACCTGTGTTCCTTAAGTGTTGCTCCTTGGGCGGCTTGCTCGATCTGCCTGACTCTGCCCTGCTTCTTCTACCTATGCTCTGATTTCTCTTCTTACTTTTTCTATGGTGCCTGTCATGGCCCAAAACAGCTCCTTTATTTAAAGACTGGATGCAGCATGAAGATAGGCATTCCAACATCACTTTATATTGTCCTCTCTGTTTATATACTATCGATCTCAGCCAGCCCGGGATTGATCATTTTCTGCTGTCTACTCTTTTTGGTTGTGTTTGTTTCATTTTGTTCTAAAGCTTTCAGGTGTGTTGTTAAGTCATTAGTGTGAGATTTCTCCAAATTCTTTATGTAGGCATTTAGAGCTATAATATTGTTACTTAGCATTGCTTTCATAGTATTCCATAAATTTGGGTATGTTGCACATTCATTTTCATTTATTTCTAGGAAATCTTTAATTTCTTTCTTATTTGTTCCTTGACCCAGTGGTAAATCAGTTCAGAGTTGTTCAATTTCCATGAGTTTATAAGCTTTCTGCAGGTTGTGTTGTTGCTCAACTCTATCTTTAACACATGGTGATCTGATAAGATACAAGAGATTGTATCATTTTTTTTCTTTATCTGTTGAGATTTCATTGTGGGTGGTTAAGAATATGGTCAGTTTCAGAGACAATTCCATAAGGTGATAGAAAGAAGGTATATTCCTCTGTGTTAGGGTAAAATGTTCTTTAAATGTCTGATAAGATCATTTGAGTCATAACATCTGTTATAATCCTTATTTCTTTGTTAATTTTCTGTCCAGCACACCTATGACCACTGGTGAGAGTAGAGTGATGTAGTCTCTATTAATGTGTGGGTTTTGATGTGTAATTTAAGCTTCAGTAATGTTTCTTTTACAAGTGTGGGTGCCCTTATATTTGGGGTGCAATTGTCCAGAGTTTAGACTTTAACTTTTTTTATTTCCTTTGATAAATATAAATTTTACTTTTACATCTCTGACTAATTTTAGTTTAATCTCTGTTATTAGATATTAAAATAGCTACACCAGCATGCTTCTTAGGTTCTTTGCTTGGAAAAACTTTTTCAAACCCTTTACTCTGAAGTAATGTCTATCTTTGAAGTTTAGGTGTGTTTCTTGTTTGCAGCAGAAGTATGAATCCCATTTTCTTTTTATCCATTCTGTTATATGGTTTCTCTTTTTTGGCAAATTGAATTCATTGATATTTAAAAGATACTATTGACTAATTACTAATTCCTGTTATTTAGGATTTTGGTAATGGTGGCAATAAATATGTGTGTGTGTGTGTGTGTGTGTGTGTGTGTGTGTGTGTGTGTGTGTGTGTGTGTGTACTTTCTTCAGGTGATCTGGCATGAAATTGACTATCACCCCTTTTTTGGGGGGTGTGGGAGTGTGCAGCTAAGTTCCTTTGGTAGAAATTGTCCATCTAGTAATTCTTGGAGGGATGAATTTGTGGATAGGTACTGTTTAAATCTTTTTTTTTTCATAAAATATCTTGTTTTCATCATCTATGATGATTGACAATTTTGTTGTTTTCGGTAGTTTCAGCTGGTACCCATGATTGTTACTGTCTGAAATGTCCCAAGAGGAGTTTCTGAATTTTAGAGACTCTAATGAGATGTTGGATCTAATCATGATAGGTCTGTCTTTATTTATTACTTAGCCATTTTTTCTTTTTAGTTCTTAATATTCTTTCTTTGTTGGATATGTTTAGTGTTTGACTACTATATGTTGAGGGAACATTTTTCTTTTAGTCCATTCTATTTTGGTCTTCTGAAATTTTTTTGTACCTTTATAGGCATGTCATTTCTTAGGTTGGAAAAGTTTTGTTTTATAATTTTGTCGAATATATATCTTGTGACTTTGAGCAGAGATTCTTCTTCCTCTGAGGTCCTTATTATTTTTAGGTTTGCCATTATCACAATGTCATAGATTCCTGGATGTTTTTTGTTAAGAATTTGTTGGATTTAATATCTTCTTTGATGAATCTATTTCCTCTCTTGTATCTTCAATACCTACAATGCCTTAGATTTTCTCTTCTGTCCCTTGTATTCTGTTAGTGATGCTTGCATCTGCAGTTCCTGTTTGCCTACTCACATTTTCTATTTTCAGAATTTTCTTGCCTTTTTAAATTCAATTTTAATTTTCAAGTCTTGAATTATTTCCTTCACCCTTTTAGTTGTTTTCTTGGCTTTATTTAAAGAATTTATTAATTTGTCTTTCTTTTTTTGATTTTTTTAAAAGGAATTTTTCATTTCTTCTTTCAAAGCCGATATGATATTCATAAAGTTATTTTTGAAGGCGTTTTCTTGTGCTAGAATGTTCAGGTCTTTCTGCTGTAGGATCATTGGGTTCTGGTGGTGACATATTGCCCTTTCCTGTTGTTGAATATATTCTTACACTGGTGTTGACACCTATAGGTTTGGGATTCTTGTGTTGCTTTTGTTGGTTGAGTGTTTGTTCCTTAATTATCCATTTTCTTTACTGTCTTCTGGCTTGAGTGGTCAACAGTCTTGGTGATTAGCCGATTTTCTGGTACAGTAGGGTTGTTTCAGTTGAAGGTTTCTTTCTTTTTTGGTGAGAGAGGCTGGGAGCATAAATCTAGTATATCTTCCTGTTCTTCTGACTGGTGTGGACTATGCCTAAGGAATCTGCTTGAGTTGTGGAGAAGGTCTGGCCATGGAAGATGATGAAGTATGTGGGGCTGGACTGCAGATTTTATCTTGGGGTAACAGAATCCAGTGGATGGTTGCAGTGATAGTGCACCTGCAGGAAAATCTCTTCTTGCTGGCTGACTGCTGGAGACTGTACCAGAGAGTGAAGTTTCACTAGAGTTGGGGATAGAAACCCATTGCCTTGCTGTTGATGAGATGTTAGTGGTAGGGTCATGGAACATGCCCTGGGGATTAGGGTTTGGAAGCTGAATCAGTTCAGCTGGCAGATCAGTAACTCACCTGTTTTTCCCAGTCAGTGAGGGTTGTTCTTGTGCCTACAAAGTTGCTGGAGTTTTGGCCCCAGAGAAGATGATGAGGTGGGTGCAGTTGTGTGGTGGAGTGGATCTTGAAGAAACACAAATTATTCATTTTAAGTGTATTTTTATTTTACAACTGTGTATGCTAGTATGTATATTTATCATTTATGTATGATGCCTATGGAAACCAGAATACCATGTTGGATTCCCTAGAACTATAATTAGAGATAGTTGTGAGCCACCCTGTGGATTCTGGAAGAAGATCTATCTTTTCAATTTTTTTTATTAATATTTAGAGTTTAGAAATATTGTTTGAGTTTAAAATATAAATGGCTAAGATCTTCCTGAGCTGGAAAGATATCTCAGTGGTAAAATGCTTCCTGAGCACGTGTGAAACCCTAATTCATTTCCCAGTACCGAAGAGGAAAAAATAATTTTAAAGCACAAATTACTGCTGCATATAAATATGAATATTAAAAGAAACATTCATTGGAAAGCAGTGAATATTGTCAGAGTCTCAGATAATAAAAAACAACTTCCATGACCCTTTGTCCCCATCATTATGTATTAAAGTTGAGATGTATCCAAAGATTGAATTGACATCATAAATAATCACATTAGTCTTATGTTAGTGATTATAAGCTAAACACAATAGTAAAGTGGTAATAAAAACATTCATATTTCATTTATTTAAGTTTGTAGTAGTCTTCTCATAACACATATCTAGCAAAAAGATTAAGCAATGCTTCACATTTGAAAACACATCTACTAAAAATGAAATAGACAGAATGAAACCTTTCAATTTCAATGATTTTTATACCACAACTATTGAACATAATGGCTGAATATTTCCTGGAGTTCTCTGGGACTAATGAGTATTGCAATGACTAATTCATAACTTCTAGATAAAATGGATTGCTCATTGAAAATCTGTACAGTAAATTCTAATACAAAGACTCTGTATCCTGTAATTCAATTGCACTGATGCAAAGAACTGTATTTAGAGATTTTTGTGGGGACCTCCCCTTAACCAAATAGGGAACTAATTGCTACTGTGAGAAAATTTTCTCACCTAGCTTTGAGTCTTAGCTTTGGTTTATCAATGCTGAGATGTCAGTCTTAAAACTATACACACAGAACACAGACTCAGTGGGTCAGTGGGCTGTATTTGTACAGGTAAACATATATATATACATATTATAAAATATATATGCACATATTTATCAAAAATTAACTTATATATTATAATTCTTGACAAAGATATATATATATATATATATATATATATATATATATAAAACAATAATCAAAAAAAAGATGCTCAACTGAGAGGGGATGAGATGAGTTTAAAAGGGGAAATAATATTCTATGTCAATTAAAAGAACATATAAAAATAAAACTAAATATATAATGTTTATTCAAAGAAAAAGAACCCAGAACCAATATGGTTTTGCTTTAATTCCCTGAACCAAATCTGTCAGTAGTTTATGATTATTTCTAGCACTTTATATAATTTTGAAGCATGCACAGTTGTATACTGTGTAGCAAGTGCCCCCTTCTAAATTTTCCAACTAAAATTTTGTAATGGGGACATTTAAACATACCTATTTTGCTGTACAACTGATATATTATTTTAATTTTTGATATATTTTAAAGAAAACTTTATAACAGGCCTCACATTCTACACCACATGCATCATTGAGTATAAAATGTAAATGTAAAGCACTTCATATTGTATAATTCTTACTGTATAATGAACTATTCACTTTTCAAGTTAGCCAAATTCTGTCTTATATAAGGTATATATTTGTAAATATCTCATCCCCCAGTTTCCTATTACCAAAAGTCGCTTGCTTAGTCTTATAATTGTAACTCATATTTACTTTCTTTGGAAAATCTTTTTTTATATCCTGAGTCTAGGCTGGATGTTGTTCACCAATCTTCCTTTGTAGATTCAACCTTATATTAGTTAGTCCTGTGCTTCATATGTATTTCCACAACTGAAATATACTTTTTAGTTGTCTATTTCCCATTTGGTACTACTGCCTGACAACACACAAAAGGAGGCAGGATGGTATGCAGCTAATCCTATATGATATTAGTCATTTTTTTTCAATTGTTGTGATATAATACTGTGATGAAGGCAACTTATAAGAGCTTTTAGGTTCCAGAGAGATAACAGTTGCAGAAGTGGGTATTAGAGCTAGTGGCAAAAACAACATAAAGTTCATAACTTCCAGCCACAAACAGGAAGCAGAAAGAGTATATATATATATGGCTTTACTTTAATTCTCTGAACCAAATCTGTTAGTATTTTATGATTATTTCTAGCATTTTATACAATTTTGAAGCATAATATGTATATTTATGTATGACCATGACTTTAGTTGTATCCTAAAGTTTCTGGGCTGGCCTAACTCCAAGATCTAGACCTACAGTTTAGCCACTTAGTATCAAATAATCACACAAAAGCTTATACTAATTACAAACTGTTTGACCTATGGCTCAGACTCAATACCAACTAGCTCTAATAACTTAACCTATCTTGCTTCCTGGGCAGCTGGATTGTGTTTCTCAGTCTCTGCCCTTCTCCTTTATCTCTCCCTACCTCTAATCTGCCTTGCCTTAACCAAAACAATTTCTTTTTTAACTAGTGGTAATAAGAATATTCACAGTGTAAACAAAAACATCCCACATCACCTAGGCTCTTTTCATAATTTTCTAAAATCTATCTACAAAGTTTCTGAATTTATCTGTAATCAAAGGTATGGGATAAAAAGTAAATCAAGGGATGTAAGTTTAAATTGAACATAGAAATACAACAAACAAAAGAAGAAAGAAATCTTCCCCGAGAGCCAGCAAGACCACATCTACCAAGTTTTTTTCCATACTAAACAATTCCACAAAGCTAAATCTTCAAAATTAATTCATTCCTTCTTAGAAACATAAGCCAAATCAGTATTGTCTGTTTCTAATGACTCCTGAATGTTTTTTCTCAGTACATAAAAGTAAATCTCAGCCATATATAAACACATACATTGAGTTGTCATAGGAAGACTATAATCTGACATGGTAGTTTATAATATTTACCAGAGTCTGTAACTAGAAATTCCAATGAAGCAGAAATTAATATATGCTGAATCTTGTTGTTCAAAAGCTTTGAATAACTGACCAATTTTACTAAAAAATTATTAACTTTAATTTTAGAAAATCTTCATTCTCAACATCAAGGATGCTGTGGAACATCTCAAGTATCATGTTTCTTCCTCTATGTTCCTAAACATATGTCACACAGTGACTTCTTGTTATAAAGGATTATTTATTTTATAGATTATATTAATTGTATATATCTATAACACACACATATATGTATATATAATCATAACTAAGGCAGCATAGATATTATAAGAGATTAAGGCAAAGTTTTGTAAAATTTCATCTGTGACCTATTTGTTATTGTGTTAATTGATTTTCTAATTGATGTGGAAAAGCGCAAAACTTAGAAATAATTTGACTTATTCTTTTAGAAGATTAGAGTCTATGATGGAACGTTGAATCCATGCATATAGAAACAAATGAGAGCTCACATTTTGATCCTCAACTGTAAGGCAGAGAGAGGACACTGGAAACATACAAGTCTTTTAACATCAAGCCTAACCCCAGTGACACACCTCTTCTGAAAATATCAAGCCTCTAAATCGCTCTCAAACAAACCCAAAACAGGAGACTAAGTAGTTAACATATAATTCTACTAGGCCTGTTCTCTTTTAAACTAGCACAGCTCTTACCAATAATATTTCCTCATAAAAGTGACAAAGATTTTTCAAGCAGATATCATTAATTTATTAACCTATTTTTTGAAATTGGACAATTTGGGGGAGGTACATAAACATTTTTCAGCAAAAAATACAATGAACTGTGGACATTTTGTCTCAATTATTCTGGGCAAAGTATCAGAACCAGGATGATTTTTAGGAAAGTGTGAATGACTAAAACTGTCATTATTGAAAATTACCATGGTTATCTTCACACTATTTAGTTCTATGATAGAAACAGCTTGTCAGGAGTTTTCCATTTAGTTAAAATTAGTTGCATTTTAATCCACGAACATCAAGGAAAGTGGGATAAATGCATCCTATTGTATGAAAGCACAAATTGTCCTTTTTTAGTAATAAGGTATTTTTATTCTTTATCTTGGCATAAAATCTTATTTAAGTAATGAATATTTTAGAATGGGATGTATCACAATAATTGACATGCAATGCAATAGGGAGTAGAAAACCTAGTACTGAAAAATATTTGGTTTTAATTTTTAAAGTTTTTACCTGAAGCATTTTGTGCATGTGTGTGTGTGTGCATATGTGTGTGTGTGTGTGTGTGTGTGCATGTGTGTGTGTTTGTGTATGTATATACATATATAAAATAAGAATGCAGAATCTGGAAAAATGGTTTAACTGGTAAGAGCTCTGCTTACTCAGTCAGAACTTAGAGAACAGGCAACTCTAGCCTCAGAGGATCAAGTGCTCTCTTCTGACCTCCAGAGCATCAACATGAACATATGCATGATACACAAATGCACAAACACATGCACATAAATATAAGTATAATTAAATATTAAACAAAATAAAATTATCAACTAAAGTGAGTTCTACCTTGGCTCAAACTAATGATTGCTAAATACTAATAATACCCCACCATATAAAGAGACCAGAAACTTACTGAAATACTAGGGATATGATTTTTATGAAGCTACTGCTCTATTTTTTTACTTTCAGTGAAAATAGGGTGAATCTTCCTCTCAGAAAAAATTAGAAATCTAATACACTAAAACACTAATTTATATAAATATTATATTTTATTGAAAGAGGTGCAAAGAAGAGGATATTAAGGTAAATTTAAACTTACTCTGAACACAAGCTAGTGTAGAAGCTTTGATGTGCTTTAGTTGAGGGTATTGGACTTTAATTATTCCTCATCATACACCCAGAGCATCAGAGACAAAACCACTTTGGAGAATGAATATGACATCTAGGCTGGAAAACTATCATATTTTTAAAAAATTGACAGTGACTGGCAGGGAATAAACAAACCAGAGACATTAAATAGTTGTATGATGAGATAAGGTAACATTAATGCCTAAGAAAGTATGGAGATGAACACACAGAGGTACACTGGGGTCATGCAAGCCAACTTTCAACTTTACTGGTTTTCATGTAACTAGTTTTAAATGTATAATCATATTTTCATTAATAAAATCATACAGTGAGTATCCACCTCACTGAATTTTACCAATTGTTAAGAAACTTATATAAACTCGGGGAGGGGGGGAGAGGGTTAAGAAAAGAAGAGGAGAAGGAAGATGAATAATGAGTGAAGGAACAGAAAGGCCCAAGAGGTAGGCATTGCAGCCTGATCTTGTATCTTATAGAAAAGGAATGTGTATTGAGATCACATTTCTGATCTCCCTCTGAGTCATTATATATGCAACCTGAACAACAAATGGTGAGAACAAATTGGCATATATATAATCAATGTGAAAGAACATATTATTAGTACCAAAAATGAGGAAATTTAATGAAGAAGATGAGAGTTAGATTTCTTAGGTTTAATTTTAGTGAGTCATGAATTTACTGTTGTATCGCTAGTCTCTCTAAAATTTATCAGATTAAAATAAGAAAGAAAGAAAGAAAGAAAGAAAGAAGGAAAGAAAGAAAGAAAGAAAGAAAGAAAGAAAGAAAGAAAAAAGAAAGAAAGAAAAAAGAAAGAAAGAAAGAAAAAAAGAAAGAAAGACATTTTCTTACATGCTCTTGTCCCTGGAGTTTGGTACCCAAAGTAAAGGTATAGACAGATGGTGAGGGGTCTTTATGAGCTGTTTAGATCAACAGGAAGCCGCTTGCTGAGGTCTTCACAGTGTTCTCACAGGCTCTCCAAACCCCAGTGATAGCAAACTGTAAGCAAATCCAACTTCAGTCCACATATGATCTATTTCTCTGACAGGTTTCCCCACCATTATAGTAACACTGACCATTATACAACCCTACTTTCATAATACTATCTACTCTGGTGACATGACCCATCACCGTAAAGCCACTGTCTTAACTTATAATTTTTAGTGATGCAAAACAATCATAAAACAAATCATGACCCATACTATCTTCAGGTGAAAAAGGCTTATTGTATAAGTAACTTGAGGTCATATCCCATCACTAAAGAAAGGCAGGACAGGAATCAAAGAAGAAACTTGGAGGTAGAAAATGATGCAGTGGTTGTGGATGAATGCTGCTTACTGGCTTTTTCATCATGGTTTGTCCATCTGCTTTCTTATAGCACTCTTGGCCACCTTCCTAGTGGTGAAACTGTCTCCCATGATATGAGTTATCCCACATCAATGATTAGTTTAGAACAGATACTAGGATGCACCTAAGCAATCTGAGGGAGGCATTTTATAAAATATTTTCCCAGATAATTCAGCTTTTATCAAGTTATAAAGAAATCAACCAGGATACCCAATGCATTTATAACACATTCATGACCACATATAACCTACCGCCACAACACTATCCAGCATTATAACACCCCACTATTCTAGAACTATTCACCCTTTAATATGAATTACCTTGCTGTATCACCTGCCAGTTAAAACAAAACTAATTTTCCCCCTGTTCACACTGCACAAGTACACATAAACACATATTTATTCAACACATCACTCAGAGGACTGGATGTTCATTACCCTAAGTCTAAATCCAAGTTTTGCATTCACATTTATTTTATTTTGGTGCTTATATATATAATATATATGAATATACTGTGGTTTACATGTGGAGGTAGAAGACCAATCTGCGGAGTCAGTTCTACTTCATCTCCTTTACCTGGGTTCCAAGAATGGAACTCAGGTCTTCAGGCTTTCTCTACAATGGCCTTGCTGAGCCACCAAGACACCTAGTTAATTCTTGATTACTTACCTCATGAGCTATTTTCACAGACTGGCCCTGAAAGCCTGTCTCCATCATCTGCCTCATTTGAATCTCTTACTCTGCTATAGGAAATTATTTATATTCTGTCTCCATTACTACAGGATAAACACCAGGAGTTTGGTCACATCCTCTGGATTTTCTGAAAATGTCCTGGCACACTATACAAATCTTCACTGAATGTAAATAGATGTTTCCTACCATTAGCTCATGAATAAATGTAAATGGCAAAAGTTTCATTATAGGATGTAAGTTACCAACACATTGGTGTGAGTATTCAACAACCACCTACTGTTCCCCAACATTTCCAGAGTAAGATCCGCATCATCTGCCATATATTCTCCAGAAAGCTATAAGCACACACCTTTCATGGAGTCTCTTACCTCCTGAAAACCCTCACTGTAACTGTGAAGTGATTGCTGATTTGGAGTGAAGAAGATCTCCTTCACTATAGGATTTATAATTTGTTGTTAAAATTGTCTTATGAGTTGATTTTTTTCCCCTTTCATCCTGGCACACAAAAAGTTATGGATAGAAATAAATGGTGAATAGATGAGAAGCAAAATATACTACATTAAGATTGATTATAGAGCACATCTGAAACTCATTTTATATAGAGTTTATTTTTCAAAGAATTTGAATAATTTTTCTCTCTGTGGGCTCTGTAGGCTTTGATGGACACATACATCTTTGCTCTGGGAATAGGAGCTTAGCATTTCAAGAAGGGATTGTCTTGTTATTTACTGAGAGAGGTATTTTGTTTTTATCATCCTAAAATGTTAATGTCTGTCTAGAGATGATTCTTGAATAAGATAAAGTACCTTCATATATACATTGAGCCAAGCAATATGCTGAGATTCCATTAAGACTTGGAGTAAATAAGGAGTACTTTACAATACATTGGTTTCTTCAAGGACAGGAAATGAAGATCTATGGACTGCACGTTGATAAGTTATCTGTTGAATATCGAACAAAATATCCAGGTTTTGTGCTGTTCTCTTCTACTCCCAGCCATGTACAAGATTGAGGCAAGAAGTTTAAAGGTTCAGGTAAGCCTAAGGAATGAGTTTGTACCCAACATAGGCAATGTAGTGAGAACTTGTCTCACAGTTGTGGATATGTGTTGGTGATAAAGAGCTTGTCTTGCAAGGGGTAAATTCCAGGTTTAAATCTCAATGTCATCAACATCATAAAACAAAGCATATTCAACAATACATTAACAAAATTGGGTAAAAATTTCAGGCATATTTTTCACTTTGACATCAAATATTGTAATGCAGAAGTCCATTTTATAAGATGCCAAAGGTGGATTTGAGAAGAAAAATAAATATCAAGTTGAAGTATATAGTGAAGAAATGGATTGCTTCATTATTTACATTGCAATGGAATCATTAAGATTTAATTCAGTAAATGTATTTTAATTTTTTCCTACAAAAGAACTACTTATGAAACTTAAAGCTAAGGACAGTTTAAAGCAAAAAGAAATGATGTTTAAATATAGCTTATTGGACTAATCATGCATGCCCTTCCTGTCATTGCTCAGAGAAGGACAGTGTGTGTTTCTTTGACTAGTAATCATGGTGTGTAAGTCCAGGTTATCTCTCATGACTTGTCTAAAGGTTATGTGCTTTCTGTAAATTTAATGCATTAGTAATTGGTAGCAGGTGCCTCAACTATTCCTGGCTACTAAGTTCTGTAGGGCTTGTATAGTGAGTGGTTTCTGGGAAGGAAGAGAAAGTTCAAGTTTGCTTATGCTATATACATGTTAGCTTCCTCATTTCTCTGTTGGTATTGATGAAGCCACTGAAAGATTTATTTAGATTTATTTATTTATTTAGATTCTCATGTTTTATTTTAGGCAAGATTATTGTACAAAAGTAGATTACTGGGTCATGATCTGAAGATGGTTACCTAAAATGTTAAATAGGTGTATTCTGGTTCCAAACAGCAGAGAAGGAAATCACAGCTAAAGGATGATTACAACTTATTGTAGTAATTTTTACTTTTAATATATTATATATAGGACTAATATTTATTAGAGGGTATTTTAACACTCATGGATACAAATTAAACCTTAGTGCAATTTTTGAAGTTAGGATTGTCTCACAATGGGTGCTGATCTGATCTCTAAGAATGTAGGAACTAAACAGGCCACTTAAGATCTCAGCAGCCTTTTTAATGGGACTGGCCACATTCTGTTTAAGCTCCTGGAACTCTAAAGACATGCCTTTCAACCTTGTCAATAACACTTGAATTCCACCACATCTCCCCCTTTTGTCTAACTAAGAAGGTTTTAAACTAAGACTCTATATAATAGGAATCATTATAAGGTAATGTCTTGGGGAAGAAAAGGCAAAACACATTATGGTCAAACTATAGCTAACGCTTAATACATATAAGGTATATCATATATCTTTATAATATTGGTATATGGTGAGGTATATAAGTTACTTTAAATCTGTTTATATGGAATATTAAAAATCTAACACTGGAAGGTTATTTACTAAGAGATGAGAGGATATTAATTTTAAATATTTATTTTTTAACCCTATCAAGACCTGAGAAGGAAAATATATTCTCTGAAAGTCTGAAGCACATCAGAGTAGCTTTTAAAATTTTGGAGAGGACAGTGACATTTAGCTATCTGGACAATTATTTATGTTTTTTATGTTATTGGAGTATCTATTATTTTGACTACAGGCCTATGATATTTGACAGATCCTTTTAGAAGCAGGACATTTTGGGGGAACTGTCTTATTTTATCTAGGCAGGTTTTGTTAGTCTCTATTTGTTTTCTTGTTTATTTAGATTGGACATCATGTGTACTGTCAGCAGTCAAAGCAAGATAATTTTTTTGCCCAACTGGCCATTTTATGCCAAGTGGACAAACTCTAAAGGAGTGTCCTTGATACTCAACAGCATCTTGGGAAAGAAACCATGACGCCAGGAGTCATCGCGTCTCTCACAGCCAAATTTTGAATAGCAAAATGTTAAATGCCATATTTTCTGGGTCTATGAAATGCCAAATTTTCTTGTCTACCTAATATATTTTAGCATGTATCAGGGAAGGCTAGGCAACATGACTATTACATGACAAACCTAAGTAATTTTGACTGTAGTTTTTATTATCTTAAGGACTGAAGCTTATATAGTAAAATTAGACTATCTATAAAGGTGTAAACAATCTCTGAAAATGACTTTTAGTATGACTATAATATAAATATTAGCTAGAGGTACATATACTGTGCAAAATAATAACAGTATTTTCGATATGTATGTATGTATATCATATATAAATTATTTAAACAGAAGTATATAAAACATCTTGTGTAAATATTATGACTAGTATAATTATATATTATGTCTAGTATAGTTAAAAAGAGGTAGCAATTGAATAGTGGAAATGACAATAATATACTCTTATCAGGTGGCTGACAACTCCATTTCCAGGGTATCTGATACACTTGGATCTCCAGGAGAAAGGCACACACATGAGCTCAGAAAGTCACACAGACACACACCATATAATTATTTAAAACAAAATAGAATGAGATGCCAGAACAACCCTAGAACTTTTGGTGAATCTTTCCTGCTAACATAATCATTAAAAAAAAAATAAAGACCATTAAAGTTTTCTTACAATATGTTTTGATTATATTCTTTCTCTTTCCCAGCTATTCCTACAGTCTTCTGCCAAAATTTACGTTCTGTTTTCATTTCTCTCATAAGGAATAGCCAAAAGTACCCAATAAACCAATATCAAGGCACACTAAAAATATTCAATGAAATTTAAAATGTTAATAAAATTATTTAAAAGTAAAACAAAATAAATCAAACAAAAGACTACCCATACAGAAAATAGGGAGTTCATTTGTGTTGACCAACTACCCCTGAGCTTAGAATGTGTTGTGGGTACACTTGTATCCACTGAGCTATTTGGAAAAAGCTGTTTTTCCAAAGGTATCAACTGCAAATAACTTCTTAGTGGATGAACTTTGTATATATAGTTTCCTTCTCAGTACTAGAACTCCATCTGTTTTAGATCTGTGTAGGTCTTGTTCATGCTGCCACAGTCTATGAGTTATTATGTTCATGAGCCTGTTGTGTCTGGAGGACACTGGTCTTTAGCTTTATCCATTTCCACTAAGACTTACATTATATATATATATACACACACACACACACATCTCATTTAGGACCTAGGGCTCCAGGTATGCTTTCTGCATACTATCCTTCTTTGGGTCTTATTTATTTATTTATTTATTTATTTATTTATTTATTTATTTACTTACTTACTTACTTGTTTGTTTGTTTGTTTGTTTGTTTGTTATTTATTTATTTACTTATTTATTTATTTATTTATTTATTTATTTATTTATTATTGGTTTATACATTTGTTTTCTTTGGAATCTCACGATGCTTGCTTAGGTGGAGTAGAGAGGCCAGAGAAAATTATCTCTAATAAATTAGAATACTGTTTTGGTAGACTCTTGCTTAGAAATGATACTACCTTTGAGTTCTACATGAAGATGACAAGATGTTGCTTTAATTATATAGGCTCCCATTTGTAGCCTGATCTAATAATTCACAAAAAGTGACTACTCCAAAAATTTTAGGAAAATCTATGTGAAGTCCCCTTGATTATTAGCTGCTTCAGATCCACATGAACCTAAATGCTATTTGAATTTCAATAACTATTCCTACAGCCTTTTTTGCCCATACAGGGTTATAAAATACGTAAGTTTTGTGTGAGAATTTAGTTGGTTTAAAAACAATTTAGAAATAAAGAATTATTTACTAGAGAAATTGGTTTTGATGATAGATGCATAGTGTGCATTTTAACTATATTCTCTTTGTTTCCACAGAGTTTAAATATTTGAGGCATAAACATTTCTCTGAAATTTTTGTTTAAGGCTTTGTCCTCTGATGTCCTTTGATGAATATTGTATTTATCACCTCTGATGTCAGCCCATTTAAAGCACAGTGTTTTTTTAATGGCCTCTTTCAACTGTGGCATTAGGAGCGTTCTGAGACAGACTGCACAGACTGGTGCATTTCACATCCTCTGAACAGTTTGTACAGTTAAACTTTCAAGTCCTAATGAAAGGTCATAAAATTGTACAGAACTGACCAAATAGATTTCCTAGAACATTAAATCCCCGATGAATCCTCCGCATCACTTTAAACACAAGTTAAAATTGCAATCATAAATACTGAACGCTTTCTTCCTTAATGTACACTCACAGCTGTAACCTTTCCTGGCAGGAACTATCACAGAGAGTCCTCCAACATTTCGATTACTCCCCTTTCTCCAAGGAGTGGGCTGTACTCTTTCTGTTTGCTACATACTGAAAATATTGCTCTGGTTTTCATTTAAGTTAATTTCTGTTTCAGCTCTTTGAGATTCTGCATTACACATATATATGTAATTGGTTCTACATGTATCTACATGTGAATGTGGAAAGTAGAGCTCATTGTTCGGTGTCTTCCTAAATCTCTCAGATAGGACCCTACTCTAACTGAACTTGGAGCTAATTAATTCAGTAATCTGTCAGTATCATAAGTTCCAGTGATCTGGCTGTTTCTACTTGTCCAAATCTGAAATGACAAGTATGTACTACCTCTGGCAGCATTTGTGTTACAGGAATTCTTGGGAATTTGCAGCCCAAATCCTAATTGGTTTTAATAATAAAAACCCACAGCCAAATTTTGAGGTAAATTCTGAAAGATCAGAGAGACAAAGGAACAAGCCACAGCCACCTATACAAAAAAAAACCATATCAATGTAAAAATATTTAAAACTAGTTGGTCTTTTTGAATTTTTTAGTAGATTCAATATTCCACTTTTTATTCTATCATATCTATATTTCCTTTTTTTCTTTCAGAGTAGATTCAGTAATGTACCGACTTATTCTATCAATTTTGTATTCCTCCTTTTCTCTTCAAAATAAGAATTCTGAATCTAATCTCCTTTAATCCTTTAATCAGATTATTAACCATATATGTATATATATACATATATATGTATATATATGTATATATATATATATATATCAATAACACACCAAACAACTAAAAACCTCCAAGTTCATCTTTGCAAATGCAAATGTGGGAAAGATGTTCTTAAAATGGTTCCTTTGTTTAGGGATGATATGTTTAGGGAGCCCTGAAAAAAATGGGATAATTGTCAAGTCCTAGAAAGACTAGCTATATGTAGTGGGATTGTCCTGCCTACTGGTTTAATGAAAATGCTGATTGTCTTAAGGCATACAGGAAGTATGGGCATGGCTAGAAGAATAAGAAAACTCTGGGAACAGCAAGAACAGGGCATATGTCACAGAGATGCCAGAGAAGCCAAAGAGATACCACAGAGAACCACGATATGATGCCAGAGGAAAGAAATTGAAATGTTGCTCTGAGAAAAGGTACTAAGCATCATGGATTATGGGTTAGTTTGATAACAAGAGCTAGTTAGCAGTATGCCAGAGCTATAGCCTGAAATATCAGAGAACACTCCAAAGAAGCAAAGGGGCCACCAGTAAAATGCTGCAGAGACCCCAGTTATTACTTGATTCAGCCCCAAAGGCAAAACACTGTGAATCTTTCTAAGAGGCCCTCCTGCCAAATAATTAAATGGAGTACATGAGCAGCAGAAGGCAGTGCCTTATTTGGTGATTTTATGGACCCTAAAATTCCTCAGAGTGGTAATTGTGAGTCCTACCAGTACCTCAGCTATAAACTAAATTCTATGAAGCTAAACAAGGAGTTGGATGGAGCCAGTCAGATATCCTAGTGAAGCCTTTAATCCTTAGCCACACCTTAGCAGACTAACGGTGTGGTCAGAAACAGAAAGAAATAGAAGGAGATAGGTGGAATCAGCCACCCTAACCAAGCAAAGTTGTGGTCAGAAACAGAATAAGATAAGCAATAAGAGATAGACGGTAAAGACAAATTTTAAAAGAATGCTAAATGGTTTAAAGCATGTTTTAAAAATATACATATGTAACAATGAGGTTTCCTTGGCCCCAGGTGGCCAGATGTCCAGAACCACAGACCTGAAGTTCCACCCTGCAGCCCCAGACCCGTTAGCTGTCCACAGCTGATCAGGTCCCCCCCAAAAAAATTCAGACACTTATATTAACTTCATGCTGTTTGGCCTATGGCTCAGACATATTGCTAGCTTGCTCTTAGATCTTAATTCAACCCATTATCATTAATCTGTATGTCAAGTGGCCTATGACTCACCTGTGTTCATTACATGCTTCTTGAGTGGCTGGCTTGGGCTCTCCAACTCCACCCTTCTTCTCCTAACTATTCTGTGATTTTCCCTTGCTGTAATGAGATTTCTTGGTCCAGGGCAGCCAGAGCCCAGCCCCACAGACCTGCAACCCCAGACCCCTTAGCAACCCACCACTGCTCAGACCCCAAAAACGACAAAGATGATTATATTGACTTCATGCTGTTTGGCCTATGGCTCAGGCACATTGCTACCTTGCTCTTACATCTTAAATCAACCCATTTCTATTAATCTTTTCTACCACATGGCCCTTACATGCTTCTTCTTTGGGCTTTTGGCTATGGTCTTTTTGACTCTGTCCTTCTCCTACCTATGCTCTGCATTCTCCTCCTACTTTTTCTATGGTGCCTGTCATGGCCCAAAACAGCTCCTTTATTTAAAGATTGATATTTACAGCATAAAGTAAGACATTCCCACATCACCTCCCCCCTTCTGTCTAATCTAAAAGGAAGGTTTCAATTTTAAGAAAGAATAATTACATATAATAAAACAGCTATTAAGCAAGAATTACAGCTATATATCTAGTCTCTTTGTATTTAGCAAAATTAAAGAAAATATTCTGTCTTCTACCTTATCCTTATGAATCTAAAGTTTCATATTAAATATACTTTTCAAATGATTAAGAAAAAATATACCTATAACTATATAATCTTCAACTACATCAAAGACCACAGAAGGATATATTTACCCAAGTAAACTGGAAGTGCAAGCAACTTCCAAAATCTAGAAATGACAGAGATGACACATATCTGCCTTGACAGTCACCCAAAGTTCCTTTATAAAGTTGGAGCATCCATCTTCAGCCTATAGGTCCAGAGTCTCTTTTCATTTCAGTGAAGCAGGAAATCTGCTCTGCGCATTCATCAGTTGCTTCTCCTCGAGTCCTGATGAATATCTGACAGTATTCTCTGCAAAGTGGGAAACTTAAGGACAGTCTTGGCTTGTTCTTCCAAAGTTCAGAGGTCACCTTCCTATGGAACCTACATGTCCAGTTTAAACAGCATACTGTCAAGCAGTCAGTATAATAACAGGTTCATATCCAGTGGCTATCCGATGCCATAAAGAAACTACTCTCCATTTGGAGTTTCTTCAATGCCCCCCCTTTTTTTTTCTTGAACTAAATTGGTGCTGCCAGGAGCAGACCTGTCTCATTGTCCAGAAAAGTCTCAGTTCTTAAAACATTTTAAATGCCATATTATGTAGGTCTTAGAAGTGTTTGAAGCTCACCTATATAATTGAATGATATCTTTGTATACCTAAAAATCTAATTAACATGCATTTCTTAATCATACATTACAATTTAAAATCAGTTAAATAAACATCATACCTTAAACAGGAAAATAATACAACATAACAAAAATTGACCTTAAATTTGCATCAATAAACAAAAATCCATGCCAATGTAAAACATTTTTAGATTAACAACTGATTTCCTGTTCTAAACAAATTCAATAATCCAACTTTTTAATAATCATTGATATACCATATCCCCTTTTCCTTCTTAGAAAGAGATTAACTGTGACTGTTAACCATTTCAAATTAAAACAAACATTTATAAATAATATTTTGAGAATTTGGGAGTAGTTTTCCATTACTACTTCCTGCTGATTGAAGGGCATGGAAAATCTCATGGGTTCTTGAGACTGGATTATAGTCTACATCCCTGAAGCTGGTGTGACCATCTCTTTTCATCAGAGATTTATTTTCAGTGGGTGTTGGTTGATGAAACCATATTTGCCTGGAAGAAATCCACAGGTTCTCATCTTCTGTGGAAACAGAAGCAGAACTCTTCCAAAGCCATAAATCCTTAGACACAAATTTCAATCAATTGTCTTTCTACAGTTAGCTCATTAATAGTTAAAAAAATAAAAGAAAACACAATAACAACTGAAATCCAGATTTTGTGTCTATTTTCCATCTTTATGTGGCTTATTATATTTTTATTACTCTATTTCTCTTTTTAAAGGCTTTCTCTATCTTCTTTCTTTTCTCCCTGAACCCTATGTACCTCTTACACACACTGTAGCCCGTTTACAGGTTTTTTTTTTAAATCTGAATCAGTTTTATTGTGAATCCTTAATCATTTTTCAGCCAGAAGAGCTTTTACAATGCTCATACTCTCTTAAAGAGCCATATAGTTTTTGCAGATAAGATTAAATCAGTAAGTTCTCTTAAAGGGACTGCATCTCTGTTCATGACCAACAAAAAGAGCAGACCCAAGAAAATGCTGCTACTAAGAAACTGTCTGTTTCCTTTTTGTTCAAAGTAAACAGAAACCTTAAATAAGTCACATGCTACTGAGTCTTCTGTGAGATTTCAGGAACCAGCCTAGTTACAGCTTACATTGCCTGTTGCCAGTCTGCTGGTGGCACCATTTTGAATGTGGCTAGATGTCAAGAGCTTTCTCTGTACAATGACCCTCTTCAAATACACAATTTGGAAGCTGCTTTGGCTCAGTTTCTGTGATCTAGAAACCTTTCAAATCTTTCTCTGGCTTTATATGGGTGTTTGGCCCACATTGGGAAGCCATCTGTAACAATGAGTTTTCTCTGGCCAGGATGGCCAGAGGCCGAGACCCACAGACCTGCAGCCCTAGACCCCTAGCCACCCGCAGCTGATCAGGCCCCAAAAATGATTCAGACACTTATATTAACTTCATACTGTTTGGCCTATGGCTCAGGCACATTGCTAGCTTGCTCTTATATCTTAATTCAACCCATTCTCATTAATCTGTCTGCCACGTGGCCTGTGGCTCACCTGTGTTCCTTACATACTTGTTCTGGGGTGACTGGCTTGGTCTAGTATTTAGGATTCAGCACTCTAGCCACCAGGTTCCATTCTTGGTCAGGGAACAAAAAAAAAAAAAAAAAACAGAAAAACAAAAATAAACAAACAAATAATGGGACCCCAAGATCCCAGCAGCCCCTTTTGAATGGGGTTGGCCACTCCCGCTTCAGGGGCCCAGGACCCTGGATAAGCATCTTTCAACTTTATCACCTGACACCACAAAACACTGTTGTAACATAGTAATAATCTTACTGTTCTCTTTACAATTTTGTCTTTTAGTCACCTAACTTTCTCCTCTTGGGAAAGAGACTTTTGTCTGTAAACGCGTAATGTGTTATTAACAAACACCCAAATAATGGTTGGACACACTAAGAAATAAATGACATATTGGATGAGTAGGCAGATAGGGATTATATGGAAGGTTTCCATGGTGATGGCTGGCTGGAGCTCTGGGGAGCTCACTGAATCTGGAATTGCCAATGGATATCCATCAGGAAGGGATGCTGGGTCCTCTGAGGGTGGGTGGCTTTCAACTGTCATGAGTAGTGTGGAGCCACAAGGGGTGGGATCAGACTGTGTTCCTGTTCATAGGCTGGCACCTGGGATCCTATTGCTTGCAGATGAACATCTAACCCAGTATTGACTTTGGGATGAGTGGATCAGATATGCCTGGAGTGGATGTGCCATCCTGAGCTGACCCACCTTGTAACTTCTTGCTCTTTTTGGGTAAAGGGATGGGTGGATGGGGAAAGATGAGGCTGAGGGTTGGCTTGGAGGGATTGGGAGGGATAAGGGGAAGGAGAGCAAGGGAATACATTGATGAAGATGACATTCTTTTAATGAAAGTAAAATAAAATAAAATTTAAAAAAGAAAAACAAATTTGTATATAGAGAAATTGATAATTTTATTACCTTTTTAACACTGAAGAAATATTAAAAAAGGTCATTGAGATAAACTTTTAAGAGCAAAACCATCTGGTTGGTACCCTTATAACCACATCAATTTTTCTTTATTAAAACTGAACCTTTGGGCATATATTTTTCCTTGAAATGTGCAACTGATTAGACATACATTTTGCTTTCCTCAATGAGCTTTAAATCACTTTTGGTAAAGGCTTTTGTTACACATCAATTTTGTTAATGATAAAACTTTGACAGCCTCCAGATACACCTGGATACATTCTCCACTCTATTGAGAGCCTTGTGCTTTCTCAATGCCCTACTTTGCTATTATTTTGAACTTGTATTTCCAAGATTAACACTCTGTCCATTATTTATTCATGTACTTAACTCACACACAATACCCCCATCATTAATACTCACCACTTATTAGGTGAAAGACACCAATTTTGTCTTGACAATCTAATCCTATCAATAAATTTCTAAAATAGATTTTTTTTAAAAAAGAAGTTAGTTTTGGCAGATTTGAAAATTTTTAAATCCTCTCATTCTAGATGTAAAAATATTTTCTGTTCTCTTCAAATAAATACACTATTCATTTTAACATCTATATAGACATTTTGCACATGACCTGCATATTATCACTCCTATTCAGATATTTTTAAAAGTTACAGCAGTAAATAAATAGTATTTATTGTGTAAGGATATGTCTTATTTAGTTTCTAAGAAAATACTTCATGGATAGCAGCAACATTGTACAAAATAATAAGCATTAAATAAAATTAATTAAATGATTTTCTTAATGTTTTATTGAACACATGTCTCATTAGCCACTATGCCACATGTTGAAGAGAAGGGCAATATGGTTTTTATAGTAGAGTGGTCTAGAGCTAGCATTGTTACTGTATACTGAATTTGAAATTAAACAATTAACAGTTGTGTTGCTGTGGACCAGTCATATTAATCTTGATCACTATAGTTAACTCATAAGATGTTCTTGATTCTTAAAGGAGTCGCTTTGGGGGGAGCACTGAATACAGTCCTAATGCACACAGAAAATAGTAGCATTACTACTATTATTGTTTTAATTAATTTTGTGAGATTTTTGTACTTAAAAGTTTTTATTTCTCATACCCTCCATTTCTCTCCCTCCCTCCTTACTCCCTCATCTTTGCTCAACCTCATCCCTAACCCCCATTTATTCCCCAGGGAGGGCAAGGAATCCCAAGGGGAGTCAGTTCAGTCTGGCATATCCAGCTGAGGTAGGTCCAAGTCCCTTCCCCCAAGAATCAAGGCTGAATAAGGTGTTCCTCTTTAGGGAATGGGCTCCAAGAAACCAGTTCATGCACCAGAAATAAACTCTGTTCCTACTGCAAGAGACTCTACAAACTGCCCACACCATTCAACTGTCACCTACATGTGAAGGGTTTAGTTTTTTTGCCATCAGGGTTCCTCGGTGGTTGTTTCAGAGTCAGTGATCTCCTCACAGCTGTGATCAGACATCTCTGCTGATTTCCTCCTCATGATCCTGATCCCTTTTCTCATATACTCTCTCCTCTCTCTTTTCTCCTGCACTGGGAGTTCAGCATGGTACTTAGCTGTAGACCTCTGCTTCTACCTTCATCACTTGCTGGATAAAGGTTCTATAGTGACAGTTACTGTAGTCATTCATTTTATTGTATGGGGAGTCTTGTTTATGCACATTTTCTACTATTGCTTGGAGTCCTAGACTGGGACTCCTTGTGGGTACTTGAATGTTTACCTAGCACCAGGTCACCAGTGATGGCACAAATCTCTCTTAAAATATACCAACCAAAGATCAATATTTATTGGGATATAAACCAAGACTCACGATATAGGTAACAGCTTATATAGGCACCTGAGCGATCAGATGATCCACGCAATGGGCGATGGACGCTGATCCATTCTCTCAAGAAGTCAGGAACAAACAGGAGTCCCCAAGATCCCAGCAATTCCTCTTAAATGGGGCTGGCTACTCCCTCTTCAGGAGCCTGGGACCCTGGATAAGTGTCTTCTGACCTTATCAGCTGATACCTGAATCCTACCACACACTAGTTTTCTCTCTAACACATCAATGGCTGCCTCTTATCAAGATATCTATTTCTTTGTTCTCTCTTTCTCTTTCTCTCATCCCCCCTCTCTTCCCCCTCTCTCTGTTGCTCCTTCCCGCTCAACCATCTCAGTCCCTCATGATCTATTTCTGCCTTCCCTTGTTGCCTCCCCCATATGATCTCAATTACTCAGGGATCTTCTCTATTTCCCCTTGCCAGAGAGACCCATAGACGTTTCTCTTATGTTTCTCCTGTTACCTAGCTACTAAGGCTTTGGGGATTGTAGCCTGGTTAATCTTTGCCTTGTGTCTAAAATCCACTTATGTGTGAGTACATACCATGTCTATCTTTCTGGGTCATTTTTACCTCATTCAGGATGATACTCTCCAGATACATCCATTTGCCTGAAAGTTTCAGAATTTATTTTTCTGCTGAGAAGTAAGTATTCCATTGTGTAAATATACCACATTTTTAAATCCAGTCTTCAGTTGAGGGACATCTAAGTTGTTTCCATGTTCTGGATATTTTGATTAATGTTGCTGTGAGCATAGTTGAGCTGATGCCCTTGTGGTAAGAATGCATCCTTTGAGTATATTGCTCAATACTGGTTTTTCTGAATCATTGAGTAGATTGATTTACTGCTCCACATCTGGTCCAGCATACACTGTCATCTGTTCTTGTTTGCTTATTTTCATCTTAGCCATTCTGACAGGTGTAAGATTGTATCTTAGAGTTGTTTTGATTTGCATTTCTCTGGTGGCTAAAGATGTTGAACAATTTTTAAGCATCTCTGTCATTTTAAAGTTTTCTGTTGAGAATTTCTTATTTATCTCTGAAACCCATTTTTTAATTGAGTTATTTGTGTTTGTTTTTTTTTTTTTTTTTTTTTTACCTACAGTTTCTTCAGTTCTCTATATTTTAGAGATCAGTCCTCTGTCAGTTGTGGGATTGGTGAAAATATTTTCTCATTCTTTAGTCTGTTGTTTTGTCTTATTGACCATGTTCTTTGCCTTACAGAAGCTTCTCAATTTCAGGAGGTCCCATTTATTAATTGTTGTTCTTAGTGTCTGTGTTGCTGATGATAAATTTAGAAATTGGTTACCTGTGCCTGTGAGTTCAAGAGTATTTCCAACTTTCTTTCCTATTAATCTCACTGTACCTGGTTGTATGTTGAGGTCTTTAATGTATATGAACTCTTGTGCAGAGTGGTAGATATGGATCTATTTGCACTATTCTATAAACCACCATCCAGTTATACCAGCACCATTTGTTGAAGATACTATTTTTTTCAATATATATTTTGGGCCTCTTCGTCAAAATTCAGGTGTTCATAGGCGAGTTGATTACTGTTGTATCTTTGATACAATTCTATTGATCCACAAGTCTGTTTTTATGTGAATATAAAGCTAGTTTTATTACTCTAGCTCTATAGTATATCTTGAAATCAGGGAAGCTGATGCCTCTCAAAGTTTCATTATTGAACAAGACTACTTTGGCAATCCTGTTTGTTTGTTTTTTTGTTTTCCTTATGAAGCTGGGTATTATTCTTTTGAGGTCGGAAGAACTGTGTGGGGACTTTGATAGTGACAGCATTGAATCTGTAGATTGCTTTAGGTAAAATTGCCATTTTTGCTATGTTGATCCTACCTTTTCATGAACATGGGAGAACTTTTCATTTTTGAATATCTGATTTATTTTTTTTCCTTCAGTGACTTAAAGTTCTTGTCATACATATCTTTCACTGCTTTGGTTAGAGTTACCTTAAGATGTCTGGTGTTATTTAGAGCTATTGTGAAGGGTGATGTTTTCCTGATTTCTTTTTCAGCTCTTTTGTGTATAGGAGGGCTATTAATTTTTTTTTGGTTAGTCTGGTATCCTGCTACTTTGCTAAATGTGTTTATCAGCTGTAGGAGTTCTCTGGTAAAATTTTTTGGTTCACTTATGTACTACTGTATCACCTGCAAATAAAGATAGTTTTATTTCTTCCTTTTCAATTTGTATACCCTTGATCTCCCTTTTTGTCTTACTGCTCTAGCTAAAACTTCAAGAACTGTATTGTATAGACATGGAGAGAGTGGAAAAACTTGTCTTATTCCTGATTTTAGTGGGATTCCTTTGAATTTCTCTCCTTTTATTTTGATGTTAGTTGTTGGCTTACTGTAATTGCCTTTATTATGTTTATGTATTTTTCCTGTATTCCTGAACTTTTCAGGACATTTATCATGAAGAAGCATTGGACTTTGTCAAAGGATTTTCAACGTCTAATGAAATGATCATGTGGTTTTTATTTTTCAGGTTGTTTACACTATGGATAACATTAACAGTTTTGTATATGTTGAACCATACTTGCATCTATAAAGCCTACTTATCATGTTGAATGATTTTTTGATATGCTGTTGAACTTGGTTTACCAGTATTTTATTAAGTATTTTGGAATCAATGTTCATGAGGTAGATTGATCTATAATGCTTTCTTTGTTGCATCTTTGTGTAGCTTCAATATCGGGGTAACTGTAGACTCATAAAAAGAGTTTGGCAAGTTCCTTTGGTTCCTATTATGTGAAAAAAATTGAATAGTATTGGTGTTAGTTCTTATTTGAAAATCTGATAGAATTCTGCACTGAAGCCATCCATTCCTCAGGTTTTTTTGCTTGGGAAACTTTTAATAACTGCTTCTATTTCTGTATGGGTTATAGGTCTATTTATAACATTTATCTGGTTTTCATTTAATTTTTGTAAGTAATAAATGTTCAAAAAGCTGTCCAGTTCTTTTAGGTTCTCCTAAAAGAACTCTGTGGAGTTAAGATTTTTGAAGTGTGATCTAATGATTCTCTGGATTTGTTGTTGTTGTTGTTGTCTGTTGTGATGTCCCCATTTTCATTTCTGATTTTATTTGACTTGAATATTCTCTCTGCCTTTTAGTTAGTTTGGATAAGGGTTTGTTTACCTTGTTGACTTTCTCAAAGAACCAACTCTTTGTTTTATGGATTCTTTGTATTGTTCTCTGTTTCAATTTTATTAATCTTAGCCCTAAGTTTGATTTTTCTTGTGGTCTACTTCTTCTAGGTAAGTTTCCTTGTATTTGTTCTAGAGTTTCAGCTGTGTGTTAGGAATCTTGTATGAGATTTCTCCAAAATTTTTATGTAGGCACCCAGTGCTATGAATTTTCCTCTTAGCATTGCTTTCATTGTGTCCCATACGTTTGGGTATGTGGTGGATTAATTTTCATTAAATTATAGGAAGTCTTTAATTTCTTTATTTACCTTTCATTGACCCAGAGGTGGTTCAACTGAGAGATGTTCAGTTTCCATGAGTCTGTAGACTTCCTGTGGTTTGTGTTGTTGTTGAACTATAACTCTAGTCCATGATAATCTGATAATATTCAAGGAGTTATTCCCAATATTTGTATCTATCAATATTAGTTTTACGAATACATATGTGATTAATCTTAGAGAAATTTTCATGGGGTGCTAAAAAGAAAGTATATTCTTTGGTACTTGGGTGAAATGTTCTGTATAGATCTGTTAAGACCATTTGAGTCACAATATCTGTTAGCTCCTTTATTTCTCTGTTCAGTTTCTGTCTGGGAGACCTATCTGTTGGTGAGAGTTGGGTATTAAAATCTCCTCATATTAGTGTTTGGAGTTTTGATGTAATGTTTAAGCTTTAGTAATGTTTCCCTTTTATATATGTGAGTGCCCCTGTATTGGAGGCATAAATGTTCAGGGTTAAGATTTCTTCATGATGGATTTTTCCTGAAATATGTATGTAATTCCCTTCTTGATCTACTTTGATTGAATTTAGTTTGAAATCTATTTTGTTAGATATTAGAATAGCTACATAAGCTCATTTCTTGAGACTATTTGATTGGAATGTATTTTCTCAACCCTTTACTCTGAGGTACTGTCTGTCTTTGAAGTTGAGGTGTGTTTCTTATATGCAGAAGAAGGATGGATCATGTTTATTTTTCATGGTAGTGTGTTTTCTTTCTTTGGGGTTTGCTTCTGTGATATTATCTATTGTTTGTGGCTTCCTGGGTGTTTCTATCTTTGTTAGTTTGAAGTTTTCCTTCTAGTGTTTTCTGTAGGTCTGGATTTATGAATAGGTACTGTTTAAATCTCAATTATCCAAGGAATATCTTGTTTATTTTGTGTATAGTGATTGAGAGTTTTTTTGGGTATAGTAGTCTGGGCTGGCATCCATGGTTTTTTAGTGTCTGTGTAACATCTGCCTAGGACCTTCTAGTTTTCATAGTCTCCATTTAGAAGTCAAGTGTTATTCTGATAAGTCTGCCTTTATAAGTTACTTGGCCTTTTTTGCAGCTCTTTAAAATTATTTCTTTATTCTTTTTGTTTAGTGTTTTGATTATTATGTGTCAAGCACTCTTTTGGGGAAAGACTAGTCTATTTGGCCTTCTACAAGCTTCTTGTATCTTTATAGGCATTTTTTTAGGTTAGAAAAGTTTTCTTCTATGACTTTGTTTAATATATTTTCTGTGCCTTTGAGCTGTATTCTCATTTTTCTATTCCTATTCTTAGGTGTGCTCTTTTCATAGTGTCCCATATTTCCTAGAAATTTGGTGTTTTAGTTTAGTATTTTCCTTGACTGACATATCAATTTTTACTCTTAAATATTCTACACACATGAGAGATTATTTTTTCTTCCATCTTTTGCATTCTATTGATTATGCTTGCATCTGTAATTCTGGATCATTTTTTCAGATTTTCTATTTCCAGAATTTCCTCAGTTTGTGTCTCCTTTATTGCTTCTATTTTAGGTTTTACGTCTTGTGCTGTTTGTGCCCTTTTTCTTGGTTCTCTAGTCTTTCTTTAAGAAGGTTGTTGTCTCCTTCCTACATTTTTGCTTGTCTTTTCCTTTATTTTTTATGGCAGTTTTTAATTTTTTTCTTTATTTTCCTCTTTAAAGGATTTTATCATCTTTATAAAAAATAATTTAAAGCTGTTTTTCTCTGCTTCTTCTGTATTGGAATGTTCAGGTCTTACTGTTGTATAGTCACTAGGTTCTAGTGGTGACATATTGTTCTTTATGTTATTGAATGAATTTTTTCACTGGCATCTACTCATCTCTTAAGCTAATCAGTGCAAGTATTGTCTATGTTTTAACTAGATGTTTTTGGTATACTGGGGGCTTGGTGCAATTGGAGTTCCTGGAGAACTCAAAGACAGTGGAATCTATGTCTCATGGATAAATGAGATCTGAACCTGAAGCTGTTTTGAAGGAGCTTTCCAGAGTCTGTCTAAGGAAGCCAATTTTGTGAAGGGTCTCACCTAAGGCCATGGCTTGGAAACATCGATTATGATGGGGCTCTCCAGGGGCTGTTTCTTAAGAAGCAACTGAGTTTGGAGGCATGGGTGATTTAGGGAAATGGATTGAGGTTTATGGTATAAAAGGTTAGATGAAAGTTATGGGGGATGAAATATTCAGGCTGCAGAGGTTTTGCTTGCTTGCCTGTAGCTGGTGCTGAAATGAGTTATGGGAACAAGTTTTGTGTTTTGTTGCCTAGACATGGAGGCTAACGTAGCTGCCCAGGCTCATCAACTGAGACCAAGGTAACTCACATCTTCAGCTGTTCATTTAATTTTAACACACACACACACACACACACACGTATGTATGCATGTATGTATGTATGTATGTATGTATGTATGTATGTATGTATTCTCAAATCCTAATGTCACTGTTACCACTCATATCCACAACAAATTGCTATCCCTCTCCTCCTTGTATAGTTCCAGTTCCTCATACTCAATGCAGTTCTTCAAGTCCTTATCTTACTGTCAACCCTCATATCCTGTCCTCACTGCAGCCCCTCACATCCTGTCCTCACTGGAGTCCCTCACATCCTGACCTCACTGCAGTCCCTCACATCCTGTCCTCACTGCAGTCCCTCACATCCTGACCTCACTGCAGTCCCTCACATCCTGTCCTCACTGGAGTCCCTCACATCCTGACCTCACTGCAGTCCCTCACATCCTGTCCTCACTGCAGTCCCTCACATCCTGACCTCACTGGAGTCCCTCACATCCTGACCTCACTGCAGTCCCTCACATCCTGACCTCACTGGAGTCCCTCACATCCTGACCTCACTGCAGTCCCTCACATCCTGTCCTCACTGCAGTCCCTCACATCCTGACCTCACTGGAGTCCCTCACATCCTGACCTCACTGCAGTCCCTCACATCCTGACCTCACTGCAGCCCCTCACATCCTGTCCTCACTGGAGTCCCTCACATCCTGACCTCACTGCAGTTCCTCACATCCTGTCCTCACTGCAATCCCTCACATCCTCACCTTCCTGCTGCACCTGACAGTACCAGCATAGTGCAGTGTATTCCTCCTTCATCTCAAAGGTGACACAGACAGCACTTGACAGACCTTTGCAATGGATACAAGTATTCCCATATTTTACCAGTGGACAACACACCTATAGATAATTTACTTTCAGTTCATCTGGTGCTACACAGATGTTAGGGTGAGGAATCAGGCACCACATGTTTTAGTTGTAGTAAACCAGACCACATAAAAAGAAATTTTATGCAAAGAACTTCTGGTAATAATGTCCATCTTAGGAATGATTCAAACAGAAGGTCATTACAAAGTTCAAAGGCCAACATTGGACTAATGAATGTAGGTCCACAAGAGTCAAACAGGGCAATACATTAACATCAGGTAATGCCTCGGGCTTTTCACAGGAAGCCCTGAGAAAACAGACCTCAAAGCCAAGGAAGGTTCAATCATATCCAGCCACAGAGTAGGAACAGCCTCCTCAGAATGAGTAGGAAATCCAATTCCTAAAGTAGAGGATCATACAGCAAAGGATAATAAAACAACTTAAAGGGAGAAATTAACATTTCCAATAAAAACAACAAAGCAAAGATTCTGGCAGACTTCCATAAATGAACAAAGACCAAAATTGAAAATATGGACACATATTTATACTCATGTCTTAGTCAACATGGGAATCAATGTTTCAATCATAACCCAACAATCATGGTATCCAAGGTGGCCTCTAAAGGAGGTGGATGTTCAATTTCTGGAGCTCTTTCTATGTTTCTGTGAGGTCAAGGTTAATTACCAAATAGTAGTAGCCCACACCTTTAATTTTAACCTGCATGTGACACAACTGGGTTAAGAGGGTATTTAAGGCAGGCATAGAAAAACAGATTAAGGCAGTAGAAGCCACAAGAAGTGAGACTGAGGAAGCTGGAAGGTAGATGGGTGAGATTTGACTGTGGTGTTTCTCTTTGATATTTCAGCTCTGAGTTTCCTTTATTCGTGCAACATACGTATGATATCTTGTTGACAGACCCAGACATAGATACATTAGAAGCAATGTTTGAAGAAATGAAAAAACTATTACCTGTTTGGAGACTATAAATATAGACATTCAGGATGGTTGTAAGATATCTCTCTCTGATTATCCTTCATGTCACATCTTTAACAAGAGTCACAGATGTATTTACCCAATACTCTGAGATTGGTCATAAATGTTTATCATCTGTCCATTAGGACCTAACCACTGTCTTAGATTTTACAAGATCACACATAGATACTGTCACCCATAGGTCATCAGGAAGCAAACTTATGAAAGACTATGTCCCTCTCCTGATAAGTTTTATCCTCTGAGGGTTATAGATAATTATTCTGATAGCATAGTTAAAAGTTAAAATTTGATGAGGGTAGAACAATAATGGAGACTCAGGGACCCCTTTTAAAGACCAAAAGAGGAATAAATAAGATAGACATAAGTAGATTGTTGTATCTACCTGTAAAAAACTATTAACCAAATATGAGCCAAAGATAATTTGTATGGCTATAGATGCTTATATATTGGTTCAAATGTGAAATAATTTTATATGTTTGATTGAGATAATTTGTATATTGATACAAATTTTAATCAGAAATTGTTTTATATGTCTAAGGTAATTTATTAATTTATATAAAATTGAATCTGTAATTACCATATTTTGCACATGCCTCTACATGATTAAAATATTTTGCACATTGAAAATATTAAGCATATTATTGTCATTTCCACTGTGCAATTTCTATCTCTGTTTATACAAGTCATAATATATAATTATATTAGTCATGATATATGCACAAGATGTTTTGTATACCTCTGCTTAGATATTTTTATATGATATATGTTTAGGATACTATCATCATTTCACATGGTACATGTACCTCTGGCTAATGTTTACATGTTAGTCATGCTGGAATTCATCATTCAGAGACTGTACACCCTTTTATAGATTGCAAAATTTTACATTGTAAAGCTTCAGTCTTTATGATAAGAACTGCAGATCACCATTACTTAAGTTTGTCAAGTAATAGTCATCAGTCAGATCTTACCCAGCTGTCTTCCAGCTTCCTCAGCCTGGCTTCTCTTGGTATCTTCTACCCTCTGTCTTTCTATGACCACCTTAAATACTGTTTTGGTAAGTTAATGCGTGGCCCCACCACTGCCTGCCTGAGATCCTGGAACTCCTTCTATAAATTAAGATGACCTGGAACTCAGTTTGGATTTACAGTGTAGGTCACCACTCCCAGGATACTCCCTATGCTGGGATTAAAGGTGTGAATCACTACTCTCTGATCCTCCTAGACTGACTGTGGTTAGATCCCTCTTATATCTCTGAAATTTTGTAGTTTTATTACATCCCGACATATAGCCTTATACTTAGTTTAGAACTGTCTTAGTTAGAAAAAAGGGAGTGTTGTAGTGGGATTCAGGTGTTAGCTGGCAAAGCTTGAAGGTGTGTTTCTGAGGTTCAAGGAGCCTGAATGGGGAGTGGCCAGACCCCATTAAGAGGCCTGTACACTGAGCTCCTTTCCGTTTTGTTCCTGAATTCTCAGCAAGCAGATAAGCAGGCCTAGCTCTAAGAACTGAATTGATTCAACTTGTATCAGGAGTGTTCATATACCGCTCAGTAAATATTAATCCTTTATATGATATATTACTAGTGAATTTTACACAAAACTCTTATATGCCCCAAGCCTAATCCAGAAGCAGTCTCTGTTTTATAAGGTTTCTGGTCCAGACTTTCAGACCCACAGTCCCATAGTCCCACTGAAACACACAGACACTTATATTAATTGTCCACTGATTAACCTAGGGCTCAGACATACAACTTGCTAACTCTGTAGCCTTAAATTAACCCATGATTCTTATCCTATCCAGCCACATCATTTGGTACCTTTTCTCAGAGTAAAATAGTTATCCTCTGCATCTTCTGGCTTGTCTGGCAACTCTGTGGCATCTCTGTTATGTTCTTCCTGTTCTTAAACTTTTCTTAGTCTGGTAGCCCCACCCATACTTTCTGTCTGCTTTGGCCAACTAGTGCTTTTTATTAAACTTGTAGGCGGGACAATTATTTACAATGTAAAATCCCAAATCCACTACTAATCTCCAATTATAGTCACTGGGAAAACAAGCTACTTTTAAGTCAGGCCACATGTTGAGCAGTAGATGGTCAACAGAAACAAACTCAATAACACCTTTGGAAGTTTCTTCTCTCATTTATGTGATTTTATCAACCTGTAAAGTTACATTTCAAAAGTGTCCTTTTTTGTGACCAATGAAATCACAGAGTGGTTTCAGATATGCATTACGTAGCATCACAGCTGATAAATCAAAGTCCTAGGTTGCCAAGGTTTTAGGTTTATTCAAGTTGTTCCTTCCTAAAACAAAATTTTATAGTCTTATTTGTAAGATAGTCAAAAATTGAAGTTAACTCTGAGGGAAAGAATGAGGCTACACTTGAAGACAATACAGTGTCAGACCTTAATCATAGCTTCTTGATATTTAAAAATCTTGTTTGAAATAATCATATGTAAAAGATATATTGTCTCAGAATTGGTTACAGAAGATTTTATTAACTGTTCTAAAATTCCTGACTCAGCTAGAGAGAGAGAGAGACCGCAATTTGATTCCCAAGAGAAGGTCTTTCTCTCCTTCCCACATCTCCTTCATTTTGTCTTTCCATCTTGCCTCACATTTGGATATTAGGATTTAATAGTAGTCATTTCTTTTAAAAAATAAAAATACAGTATGAAGATTTAAAATATTTGTGTTCTTAAGAATTCAGCTTTATCTTGACAGATACACTAACAGATGCTTGAAGCCATCATGATTTTCCAAGCCTCCCTCACCAGAAAGTCAGAGAACATGGAAAACATAAGGTTTTTAAAGATTTAGTTCATTTTAAATTATGTTTTATGTGTGTTTACGAAGAAGGAGATGCATACATACATACATACAGATAGACAGACATATATATATATATATATATATATTCACTGTTTAATTTGTTGTTCAATTTATTCTTTGTAAAATATCCAACACTTCTGTAACGTAAAAGACATAATTCACTTTCTCCTGTTGATAAGTCTATGGACTTTCTTAATCATTTTCTAAAAAGAAAATCAATCCCTGCTATCTTGAAATCTTTATGACACCTGGGTAGTGAAATAAGAGCAATAATTATATAAAGAACATTGGTGATAGATTCCCAGGATGGCAGCTACTTGTGGATCCCATACTATCAAGAGAGTACATGCTAATATAGAGTTTCCCAGAGATACTGGGAAAAATAGCAATAAGAACAGTATTACTGAACATCTTTCACTTTGTAATATGGTGGTAATTGGCAGTTCAAGGAGTAAACAGAGTATGCAAAGAGTGCCCGGAATCATCTCCACAACTGTGGAAGATTACAGGTTAATCAAATGGTAAAAATTGCTGTCTTTGGAACTTTGCAGGTGATAATCAGAAAATGTGCACAAAAGCTGCCTGACATTAAGTTCATCCTTGCATTACTTTGGGGAAGGTAATATTCTAGTCTGTGGCCCTACCTTCCTCAGCATACCTATCTAAGAAAATCAACTTACAATGACTTTTTTATTCCACAATGAAAAGAAGATTGCTAAAGCATATCTGTCATCTCGTTTTTGTTATATCAGCACATGAGATGGTGAATCAGGTGGATCACTACAAGCTTGAGACCAGTAAGAACTACAAGGAGAATTTCAGGTCAGTCTCTGTCTTGTTTTCAGTTATGGAGTGAGAAATTCACTAAACTATGAAAAAAAAATTCCAACCAACAGATAGCATTATACCTAAGCATCCTACAGGGCTGGAGAGATGGCTCAGCAGTTAAGAGCACTAGCTGTTCTAGAGTTCCTGAGTTCAGTTCCCAGCAACCACCTACAATAAGATCTGGTTCCCTCTTCTGGCATGCACGTTTACATACAAACAGGTTTCCAATAGATTAGTTCTCTTGTGGTGGCTTGCATTTTGTTTTATAATGACAATGTGCTATTAAAAAAAACAGTAAATAAAAGAAAATATTTTGAAAGTTTTTATTACTAAGAAATCAAAAAAATGTTGTGGAGTTTTATAGCAGGAAGTAGCCTAGAGAACAATGCCCCATTCCCAAAACATGGATTATGTATGTTTGTGTTTATTTTCAGTGTTGTTTATAAGTTGTTATACATAAGGGGAGAAAACAATATTAGATTTGGAGTTGTTTTTGTTTTAAAAAGAGAAAAGGGGATATATAGGGAGATTGTGTTGCTTCATTGTAAATAATTGTCCCACCCACTGGTTTAATAAAAAGCGCTGATTGACCAAAGGCAGGCAGGAAGTGTGGGCGGGGCTACCAGACTAAAAACTCTGAGAACAGGAAGAACAGAAAAGAATGCCAGAGAGAAACCAGAAGAAGCAGAGGACAACTGTGCTGCTCTAAGAAAAGGTACCGAGCCACATGGCTGAACAGGTTAAGAGTCATGGGTTAGATGAAGGGTAAAGAGTTAGCAAGTTGTATGCCTGGAACTTAGGCTGATCAGCTAAAAATTATTGTAAACATCTGTGTGTCTCTGCATATCTGGGGGTCTGCAGGTCTAAACCTAGAGGCTAGGCCTGAAAGTCCAGAACAGAAACCTCCTACTATGGAGTTTTGTCGACTCTCAAACATTACACTGTGTATTTAAATACCATACAGTTCTGTTACTGGAATGAAATACCTTGACAGATCAATTAAAGGAAAGGGTTTATTTCAACCCATTATTCCTGGTCAGGGGCCCTCACTGCTATGAAGAAAGAAGCCTTAAACAGTTTATCACATCAAACCTTGAAAGCAGAGAGAGAATGAATGCATACTTGTTTCCTTGTACTTACCCTCTCTGTGTTCATTACCATTAATGATCTTTGCCCAGAGAATGCTGTTGCCCACAGATGATTAGGTCTTCCCACATTAATTAATGTAATTGAGAAAGTGCCCTGAAGTCATACCACATAGTGGCCCATAACTAAAGTTGTTTTCTTAAGGAAGTGTATTGTTATAAAAAAAGAAAGAAAGAAACTGAAACTTGAGCACTTTTTTTTTTACATATAGGAAATACATATGAGCAAATGAGACCCAATATAAAATGTCATCTACATCTCACTTATAAAACCATTAGATAGATAAAAGCCTAAAAAAAATAGCTTCATCATTTTCCAAGGCTCTTCTTATAAAACAATGCCTGGATTAGAGCAAAGCAGGGATGCTTAGAGTTGGGTGGGTCCAGAGGCCATGGCGTCTTTGGGACTCTGTACAACAACACTGCTAGACACAGCAGATTCCTATTCATCAATGACTGCCTCTCTCAACTGTCAGCCTCTCAGGCTTCCACAGAATAATAATTATTTTTAGTCACTCTAATTGAAGGTAATAAATAGCCACATGCTAGATGTTTTAAATAATTTACCATTTTATGTATTTGTCCTAAAAGCTATATGAAATAGGATCATTAATCATCATCTGGACCACAAAATCCTTTCATTTTTTTTCAAAGAGATGTCTCCAATAAAAAGAACCTATTGCTGATGAGGAGATGGACTGCATGCTCTTCAGGAACAGCTCATTAACCCTAAGGTAAACTGACTTATGTGACCTTTTCACTTATTTATAACAGTTGTCATGAGGGTTGAGTTTCTAAACATTGAATCAAAGAATTAGAAAACAATATTTAAGTAATTAAATGTTTTATAACCTCATTGTTACACAGTTAGCTTATTTTGGAATCAGTATTAACTGTCAAATCTGCTTTAAGCTGAGTCTCAACCAGAAGTCTGCAATCTTGAGTGATTTCCTATTTACAATAATGTTTAACAATGTGAATTCCATGTGAAACATATTCCTTGATGGTATATTTTGAATGCTTCCATAGAAATCATAAATGGAAATCTTCAAGTGATTTTCACAATGCAATTTGATGGACATGCAAACTATCAAGCTCCTGCCTCTGCAAAGTCTCCAAATTTGCCTCTGTTTGGTAAGGCAAATAATTCTTTAGATTTTGGGTAACATCATATAATTCTTTTCCTCCAACTTTAATTTACCTATATCTATCTACAATATATTAGAGAATCTTAATATCCTGGCATCATACTTTGACAGAAGAGTTCTTTAGTTTATATTCCATATTTTATACAATATTTTATAATTAAATGTCCTGTATTTAATTAGTTTTCTTTTATATTTTCCAACTTATTTTCCAAATATAATCTAATAATTTCTAAAAACTCATAAATTATCTTGAAAATCACTGCTTATATGATACAACCTATCAGACAAAGGTGTATTATATGAAATTAGGCACAAAAAGTTAAATAGCAAATTAAACTTAAGACAAAAAATGATTGCTTCTCTAATTCCAGGCCAGCAGGGCAGACTCCTGAGGCCCATAAATCCCCAGTAACAACCCAGTATGTTGACCATCCCAATCCATAATTTCCACCCCCTCCCTAAAACCATCTATCACCCTGCAACCTTAGTAGCTCCATGAAACCCATAGTTTGTGTTCCCCTGTTAGATCAAGTGGTGAATAACACTTTACCCAGCCTAGTGAGAGAGCCAGATCTCCAAAACCTAGGTTGCCTCAGGGCACAATCCATGGAACCCTACTCCCATGCTTTGCTGCCTCAATTCCAGGCCAGCAGGGAAGACTTTTGCAGCCCATAACTCCCCATTAATACCCAGTTTGTTGGATACTCCCATCTACAAATTCTACCCCACACCTCAAATTGTCAAATCACCAGGTCATCTCAGCCGCTCCCTGAGACCAAGCTCTACTGGATCAAGGATTAAAAGCTTCTTCTGAATAAAGAGCTCATATTGGACAAAGATTAGATCCCTGAGATACAAAACTGGCTCCCATTGGACCAAGCACAGCTCACAGAGACAAAGAAAACAACAACTCCACATGTACAAAAAGCTCAGATTGGAACAAGAAAGGTTTCCTGAGACACAGAAAGAGTCATAACAGATTGCACCAAGATTGCACTCCTTGAGATAAAGACACATTTTGTATCTATCTGAGGAGGCAATGGGAAGGTGCCAGTGCAAGATTACATATACAGCATAAAGAACAATATGGTACCACCAAAATCTAGTGATTCTACAACAGCAAGACCTGAATATGCCAATGTAGAAGAAGCAAAAGGGAACATCCTTAAAAAATACTTTTGATGATGATAGAACCCTTAAAGAAGAAATAAAAACTCTCCTAAAGAAATCAATGAAAAATTTTTAAAAAGTTGAAGAGATCAACAAATGTCTTAAAGGAAACAAAGAAATCTAAGAAAATAGAATTAAGCATGTAAAGGATACAGTTCAAGATATAAAACTGAAAAAGAAAGAACAAAGAAGACATAAGCCAAAGAATTCTGGGAATGAAAAGCCTGAGTAAAAAAACAGGAACTACAGATGCAGTATAACAAACAGAATGCAAAACATGGGAGAGATAATTTCCGATTCAATAACAGATTGTAGAAATAGATCTGCCAATCAAAGAAAACACTAAAGCTAAAAAAGTCGTAATACAAACACTCAGGAAATCTAGGACACCGTGAAAAGATCAACTCTAAGAATAATAGGAATAGAAGAAGGAGAAGAATACCAAATCAAAGGCAAAGAACATATATTCAACACAAGCATAGAAGTAAACTTTTCCAATATAAAAAAGGAATTTCCCATGAAGATAATACAGAATACAAAATAAGCCCCCCCATAAAAAAAGTGTGGTACTAAATAACAATCAAGCCACTAAACATACAAAATAAAGGGTGGCAAGAGTTGCAAACAAAAAAAAGCCAAGTAATTTATAAAAGCACACCCCTGAGAATAACACCTGACTACTCAATAGAAACAATGAAAGCCAGAAGGTCCTGATCAGTTGTTATACAGACAGTAAGAGACCATGGATGGCAGCCCAGAGTACTACTATATCAGCAAAACTCTCATCCAGTATAGATAGAGTAAACAAGATATTTCATGACAAAAACTAATTTAAGCAATACCTGTCCACAGATCCAGCCCTACAAAAAGCACTAGAAGGAAAATTCCAACCTAAGGAAGTTAGATACACCCACAAAACCACAAGCAAGAGATAATCCCACAGAAGGAAAACCCAAAGAAGGGAAACACACACACACACACACACACACACACACACACACACACACACACACACACTACCACCAAAAATAATGGTAATTAACAATCACTGGTCATTAATAGCCCTTAATATCAATAGACTCAATTTACCTATAAAAAGACACAAACTAACACAATGGATAAAAAAACAGGATCCTTCCTCTGTTGCATACAAGAAACACACCTCAACTTCAAAGACAGACACAGCCCTAAGTAAAGAGGTGGGGAAATTTTTCCAATCAAATACACTTAGAAATAAGCTGGTGTAGCTGTCCAAATACCTAACAAAATAAACCTCAAACTAAGTTCAATCAAAAGAGACCAGGAAGAAATCACCTTTACATCTAAAAAAATAAATAAATGTATCAAGATAGTCTCAATCCTGGACATTAATGTCCCCAACACAAAGGCACCAAAATATGTTTGAAAATTACTAAAATTATTAAGGCTTAAAATCTTCACATCAAACCTCACATACTACTACTAGGAGCCTTCAATAGCCTCCTCTTTCCAATGGATATAGGCCTACCAGATTGAATAAGGGCACTTATAGATGTTACCATTCAACTCAGTTTAACACATATATACAAAACATTCCACCCCAAAACCAAAAATACACCTTCTTAGCACCCATGAAACTTTATCTAAAATTGAACTCATAAATCATATATGAATAGATACAAAATTGGAATAACCTCTTGTCTCCTGCCAGACCACCATAGCCTAAAGTTAGAGTTCAACAACAATACAAACCACAGGAAGCCTGAAAACACATGAAAACTGAACATCTCTCAATTTAAGTACCTCTGGGTCAAGGAAGAAGTAAATAAAAAAATTAAAGGCTTTCTAGATGTCAATGAAAATGAATCCAGAATATACTTAAACTTAAGGGTTGTAGTAAAAGCAGTGCCAAAAGAATAGTTCATAGCACTAGTTGCCTCCATAAAAACTGGAGAAATCTCACACAAGAGTCTTATCAGTACAGCTGAAAGCTCTGGAACAAATATAGTAAAAATTCAACTATGTTTATAGCAGCATTATTTGTAGTAGCCAGAACATGGAAACAACCTAGATGCCCCTTAATGGATGAATGAATTAAAAAATTGTACATTTACACAATGAAATACTACCAGCATTTAAAAAAAAATGACATCCTGAAATTTGCAGGCAAATAGATGGATGTAGAAAATATCATCCTGTGTGAGGTAACACACACTCAGAAAGATAGTCATGGTATGTTCTTACTCATAAGTGGATTTTAGATGTAAAACAAAAGATACCCAGGCTACAATCCTCAAATCCTGAGCAGCTAGATAACAGAATGAACAGAGACATTCATGGATCTAACTGGGAAATGGAATTAGAGAAGGTATTCTAAGCAAATTGGGATCATGTGGGGAGGAGAGAGCAAAGGAAGTTGAGAAAAGAACATGGGAGAATAAAATGGTTGAATGGGGTGAGTAACAGAGACGGAAAAACAAATAGATATCTTGATAGATGGAGTCATTGTGAGGTTAAAGAGAAACCTGGTGCTAGGGAAACATCCAAGAAGTTACAAGACAACCCCAGCTAAGTCTTCAAAAAATAGTAGAGAAGGTGACTAAATTGGCTTTATCCTATAATCAAATGAATGACCACCCTAGTTGCCATTATAGAGCCTTTCCCCAGAAACTGATGGAGGCAAATGCAGAGATCTATAACTAAGCACTGGGTCAAGCACTCATTCCAGCTAAAGTAAAGTTATATAAACTTTATATAAGCAAAGAGATCAAGATCATGATACAAGCTATTAGGAGCTAACTCTGAAATGACAACCAAGAAACCTTCATGGAACGGAGCTAAAATTTCTGAATATACATGGCCATCTAACAACGTAGCCAGGTTGTGAAGCCACTTGTAGTTGGACCAGAGTTTATTCCTGTTATATGAACTGGCTTCTTAGAGTCCATTTTCTACATAGAAATACCTAATTCGTCCTTGAAAGTTGGGGGAAAAACATGGACCTACTTCAACTGGATATACCAAAGAGAATTGACTTACCTTGATAGCCCTTATCCTCTCTGAGGAATGGATGGGGGGGAGATTATGTAGGAAATTTTAATTAGGTCCTTTTCCTAAGAATGTCTAAAGACCACAATGCTATGAAATTCTAAAATTTGTAGAAAGTACTGTAGAACCCATGATTGCTCTAGGCAATAAATAACTCAACTATCTTGAATGAATTTCTAGAATGCCCAACCTAGCATTGACTTTGGGATAAGTGAATCAGATATGCCTGGAGTGGATGTGCCTTGCTGGGCTGACCCACCTTGGGACTTCTTGACCCTTTTGGGGGAGGGAATGGGTGGATGGGGAGGAGTGAGGCTGAGGGCTGGCTGGGAGGGATTGGAAGGGGAAGGGGAGGGGAAACAGGGGGATACATTGATAGAGACGACATTTTTAATGAAAAAAAATTGAAAAAAAAAGACAGAAATCAGGATCAGTAATTACTGTGTGATTAAGAAAACTATGGGGGAATTTCAAACTCTGCATAATTGAAAATAAAGAAATGAGGAAGGTTTTGACCATACCTTTTATTATCTTGGAAAGGGTAAACTTTACAAAACTTGATAAAAAGGTTTTGGGTGGCTGTGGCTATTGCCCACTGGTAGAATTCTTATTTAGTATGTACAAGGTCCCCGCTTCAGCCTCCAGCACAGAGAAACATTGTAAGGTCAATAGTTGTGTAATTGGCAGAAATTACTTCAACTCTTCACTATCAAAGTAGCCTTAATATGGTTGAAAGCAGGTTTTTTTTATATTTCAAAATTACTAAAAAATGTTTGAATGTTCCAAACAAATGCAGAAGATTTAAAAATAAGCCCATTAAATATGGATATCCAAATTGTTCCAGGTTGATCATTATGAACATGTATTGACTGCCATTGCCGCAAAAAAATATGAGCAATAATTGCATCAAAATGAAAAGTATTTAAAAAGATAAAATCATGAACAAATAACCTGTTTAGTAAGGTTTCTACAATTCTCAGTTAAGAAGACATTGTTCTGTCAGCTGTACCTACTTTAGAATTGTACATTACATTCTGTTTTGCCTGGTACATGCTCAAGAAATGAACAAGTTCCTTTTAAGGAAGTGGAATAGGGAGTATGTGGAGAGAGTGTTGCTCTGAATTATTTAATTCTGGGTATAAGTGATGGCTGTAAATAATCCTGTTGTATTCAGACAGGTCAACTGTTAATGGTAGCCTGCCCAGAATCCGCTGGATGTGACTTATTTCCTTCTGAAACTTATTTGAGTTTATCTTTACTGGAATTCTCAGTTTTTGTTTGTTTTGATTATGAGATTGCAATTTAACTACTGTGCTTTTTCCTCCACAAACTCTCCCATATATACTCTTTCCTAAAAACCATGGACTCTGTACTAATTAATTAATACTACTGTAGGCAAATCTGTACTTCTAAGCATGACTTGTTAAGTTCATGTAATGTTACTTTGCACACATGTTTCATAGCTGATCATTTGGCTCTGCACAACCTTTGCTGAAACCTCCCTAGGAAGACTGTCTGTGGAGACTTTTCTTTTCTTCTTATCTATTCACTACATCTGAAACTAAGGAAAATTCATACCTGTAATATTTTTTTCTTAAATATTTAGAAGTGGGGCTGGCTATATACCCACAGTCTGGGCCATCTTCTGGTAGCAGCGTATATAAAGAACAAGGAAAAAAGGAGTTTCCACTGTTCGCCTCTTTGCTCTCCCTCTGGAAAAATCCGTTCCTTCACCGGCATTAGAGCCCATTCCCTCAGGATTCTGCCAAATACTGAAGACAAGCTCAGAAATTCAGCCTCATGGACAACTACTGGATTCTTGGACCTGTACTTGGTAAATAGCCATTGTTGAACTGGCTAGATTAGAGCCTGTAAGCCAAACACACACACACACACACACACACACACACACACACACACACACACACACACATACATACACACACACGTATATATTCTTATATATCTCAATAATATATATTTTATAAATTCTGTACATCTAGGGAATCCTGACTAATACACCTCCTCCACTTCTTCTCCCAGCTTTACTTAGTTGCCCATAATGCTTTGCGTTGTGTTGAGGTCTCATCTTCATCTTCTGTTTGGGTAGTCATAATGGTGAGACTTTATGAATGTAGATCCTGACATTACTAGGAAACACAATCTCACAGCAACTCCCTAGTCTTCTGGCTCTTGTAATCTTCCCTATTCTGTAATGTTCCCTGAGCCCTAGGTGTTGGAATATTTTGTAGATACACCCCACAGTGACTGGGCTCCATAACTCTGTATTTTTATTGAGTTTGTTGGAAAATTTGAAATTTATAAAACTACAATTTAAAAACAAACTACTTCTACCTTCTGCTTGCCTTCACTCACCTAATACCTCCAAAAATAAAAAAGAAATAGATAGGAAATGATTTTTTTTTCTTTTAGAAAGTATAAAGTTCTCACTGTGAACCTCTAGTTCCCACCTGACCCTTATTGAACTGAGTTAACTGAATCTTCCAGGGTACAGTCTAAGTCATATCAACAAATGAAGTTGGAAATTTTTTTGGTTTCCCTCTGCAGTCTCTGGTCATGTCTTCTAGGCCTTTAACACTTCTGACATAAAATATTACTGTAACATTTTCTTTTCTGGCCCAGACTAGTCCCACAGTTTGGACCCACCTGCCTCTGCTTGTCTGGACCAGCAATTCCAAAGTCCCAAAGAAACACACAGACACTTATATTAACTCCATGCTGTTTGGCCTATGCCTCAGGCACACTTCTATCTAGCTCTTTCATCTCAACCCATTTTCATTAATCTGTCTGCCATGGCCTGTGGCTCACCTGTGTTCCTTACAAGTTTTGGTGTCTGTCTGATTCTGTCCACCTCCTCCCACCTATTCTGATTCCCCACCTACTCGTTCTATGGTGCTCACCAGGAGCCAAATCATCTCCTTTATTTAAGGATTGATATTCACAGCATTATAAAGACATTCCCATATTATATGACTTTTAATTTTACATCTGCCTCAATTTACCATTGTTTTCTTTTCGTTTTATGAAATTAATCTGTTTTAAGATAAATTAAAAATTTGTAATTAAATAAAATGTGGGGAACATTAAGCATTCATTAGTTTCTCTACTCTCTTGTAGATAAAGCATTTAATATTCTTACCAGTATTGAACATCTTTGCTTCTGTTGTTTTCCAGTTAAGGAAATAGCATTTATAGAAACATGCAAGAGACAGCTCTGACTTACAAATACCCATTTGTTAATACTGTGATGATTGACATCCATTGATTTCATTGCTCTTTCGTGTTGTACACAGTGGTGTGGTGATATTTTGTTTGTGTTCTAACAAATATTGTTTACCTGATGCTCAATTAATGAGCCACTAGTTAACCATAGAGTCCACACAGCAGTGGCACACACCCTTAATTCCATCACTTGGGAGGAGGCAGGGAGACAAGGAACTCAAGGCCACTCTTGGCTACAGAAGATTGATCCAATTTAAAATAGAAACAACCAGGCAGTGGAGGCACATGCTTTTGATCCTGGTACTTGGGAGGTGGAGACAGGAAATGTTATGGCTGTGCAGAGAAGAAATATAAAATGGGAGGAGAGGGAACTAAGTGCTCTTTCAGGATGAGGTGATTGTGAGGTAAAAAGTGCTTGGGGCTTGCTCCTTTGTCTCTCTGATATTTCAGTATTTACCATTATGTCTAGATCTGGGTATTTGAGCTATATGGTGGAATGATATTTGGACTCAATGTAAAACTAAGTCTAAAATTAGAAATAAGTTATGCATTCCCTTTATCTGCATAAGAAATTCAATCAAATAGCTGAGATTAGAAACTGATGTTAATGGTTCTAGGAGTAGAAAACTATCATTGTATCCATAGTTATTCAGGCATTAAAAGTATAGTACAAGGTTGAAGATAACCTCATAGGCCTACCCCTCCTGTTGATCAACTGCAGAACCCTCTAGAGCTCTCATGTAAAACAAAGATGCTAACAGCAGTCAATTTACAGGGTTAATTTGAATACCAGATAGAACAAAGTTAACAAGTTTTGATAAATTAATGTGACCTAAGTGCAAGTTGAAATTGTAATGACAGATCTAGAGGGTAGAGCAGAGTTCACAAGTAGAAGATTGTTTTCAACTAAAGGTCATCAGGGCTGTTATCATGAGTCTAAAGTGAATCAAGAGAAACCAAGAGCATGCTAGGATGTCTAATGGAACTCTTTATGTCAGGCACTAATGTATACTCCATATATAAATAGTGTGGTCACCTTATGTGGAATTAAGCTCTATATTACCATCATAAAATTTAGAAATAAGCCTCTTCTATGAAAGATGAGCAAGACATTTTGACGCTGTCTTATGATAGTTCAAGATCAGGAACAGAAAAAACACATCACTGAAATGTTCCCCCTAGGCTTCCACTTCCAGAATTAAGAGAATACTGGATGTGACCATATGTATCTGTGGCAAAATCAGAGTCAGGAAAAAATATAGGAAGCAAAAGAAGGAGACAGAGAAAGAACCTTATTGAAAGTTTTTCAGTTCCTACCAGGAATATCTCCAAACTACCCAGAAGGAGAATCAGTTTTATTTCTTCCCATTCTTCCCTAACTCATGGCTGTCATGCTATCCTCAGTACTGCCCGTTCCGTTATTCAAAGTGATAATGGATTAAATGAATGCCATGTTCATGTTTCAAACTAATAACATGAAATTCACTTTTTAGTAGGGAATTATACTATCAAGTCATAGGGGTAGAATCTTGTTTTTGTACACTAATTTATGGAAACAAAGTTTTCATTCTACAAGAAAATTAAACTTTAAATATATGCTCAAATCTATAATTTATAAAAACCACGTGAGGAGGACTGGATTTGTTAAAGCTTGTGGTTTCAGACCATCACTGAAGGAAGTAAATGAAGCAAAGCCCATGGAAAAATGCTACAAGGCCTGCTCTCAGCCATTGTGTTTTTCCATCTAGGACTACTTTCCAGATGTGACATGACTTATCATGGACTGATCCCTTCCACATAAATGATTACTCAAGTAATGCCCTACAGCCTTCCCTTGAATCTGATGGAGGTATTTTATGAACAGAAGTTCCCTTTCCCCTGATTCCCCTAGTTTGTACAAGTTGATAAATATATACATTATCACATACGATGGGTATAATAAAAATAAGAAACATAAAAATGGTATGTGCTTATATTTAAATAAAAATATAAATCTGCCTGTTAATTTTATTTTGCATCTATTTATTCATGTAAATATGTGTGTCTATGTGTGTGGGAAAGTGAATATGAACATCAGTATAAAACTGACCAGAGTCAGTTCTCTCCTTCTACTAAATGAGACCCAGAGATTGAACTTGGTTTCTAAGGCTCACAGGCAAACTCATTTACATGTTGAACCATTTTGCTATCCCTCATACACACATATATTTAGATAGATAGATAGATAGATAGATAGATAGATAGATAGATAGATAGATAGATAGATATACATATAGATATAGATATAGATATAAACTTAGTTTTGTTCTTTTTTCCTTTGTGTTTTTCATTGTTTTCATTTTTTTGATTCTTTGTTTTGATTGAAAATAGGGCTTTTTTCCCCTGTGGCCCTGGTTGTCCTATAACTTGCTCTATAGATTAGGCTGCCCTAGACCTCACAGAGATTCATTTTCCTCTACCTCACAAGTGGTGAAATTAAAAAGATGTGTACCACCATTACCTGGATAAACTTAGTTTTAAAATAGAATCTAACATTTAAAAATAAATTCTAACTAAATAAGTTGTATACTGAAGTGTGATCCTAATTAGTCTTCACAGGTAAAACCCAGAGTCAGATAACAAGGGTGAAAGCTGAAATGTCTGAGAAACAGAGCAGCCAGACACCATAGAGACGTTTTGCCTTCATAAAATCTCAGACCAAATGGTGGAGGTACCCTTTCTCAATGAATCCTCAGACAGAATGGCACTGATTTCCTGTCTCCACCTCCCTAGCACTCTGGAATTAAAGACATGAGCCTCCACTGCAAGGTTCTGTTTCTCCTTTAAAGTGATTCAATCTTGTGTAGCTCAGAGTGACCATAAACTCCTGATCTTCCTGCTTCCTCCACCCAAGTGCTGGTATTGCCTATTCTATATCATTAGTGGCTTTTCTACCCTCTGATACCCAAGCAAGCTTTATTTGTAAGAACATAAAATATCATACAACACTATACCATGGGTAATAATAACCCATATATTCATGTTGGGCAGTTACTATATTTAACATTAAAATAATGAGTTAATTCAATAGGTATAGAAATAAAAATAGAAAAGTGAAAAAGAAATTTGTGATACTCTTTAATAATTATTTATGAGGGCTTAAAATATTTAACAATTCTGGCAAGTTGAGGTTTGTGGCATAGTATATAACTGTAGTCTCTGCTAACAAATGATAACAAATGTTAAGAAGAGAACAGAGCCTATAAATCAACAAAGCAAAGTTTACATGATCACACAACAAAGAGCAAGCACGGGTCCTTTATGGGTCTGCACCAGGTCCTCTGCATATGTATTATGGCTTTCAGATCAGCATTAATATGAAATTCCTGAGTGTTTGAACAACTGGATCTCAGATTCTTAAGCCTCTCTTAGGCTCTTTCTTTGTTTTTTCTGTTGGTTTGCCCTGTCTAACTCAAGTATGATTGTTTTATGTGTTACCATTTTATATTTTATTTTGCTAACTAGTAGAAGCCTATTATTTTCAAGTGACAGAAAGCAGGTGATCTGGATGGAGAGAAACTGGAATCATGGAGAGAGGGAGCTGTAATAAAGATATATTGTATGAGAAAAGAACCTATTTTCAATAAAATGCAGGGGAATGTGCACGGTTCTTGATTCTCACATGGGATCCAAAGTAATACGTCAAGGTTTCCAATTTATTATCGTTACTCTGATCTTAGGCCCATTTGCCCAAAGGCATCCTTCTTTGAGCCAGTTGACCTAACTGTAATTATTGATTGAGTTCTCTTATGTTCTCATAAATTGATGATTAATTACTTGATAACCGTATCCTACAAAGGGACCTCATACATGAGATCTAGGAAAAGTCTACTTAATCTCAAAACTACTAGAATTTCCCATCATTTTTTGTTATTAAGTGGCATAATTTTACAGATAAATTAAATGCCTTCAGACATTGTTTGGTAGCAGTTTGTACAGTGACCCACAGTGACCTGATGTAGGGTTCAGGGAAGCCCTGGAGGGGTCATGCAGCTGTCACTGTGCAGCAACCCCCCATGAGTTTTATTTCTTAATTCTTTTCATTGGCAGGCTGCAAGGAGAACTCCAGGGGCTTGCCTTGTTTGTATTTATTGACCATTTTTAAATGAGCCATTGTTGAGAAGACATTACTCTTGTTAGATTTTTATTGTTTGGAGACTTCCAGAACACTTCTAAACCACGTTTAGAAGAATAAAGCAAACTGCAGTTCTGTGGTCATAAATTCAAGCAGACAGGCAGTGCACAGAGAAGGAAAGAGAATCAGCTGCAAGATGCAATATACTTTCAAGCTTCAGGTAATGTTAAGATAGAATCTCTTGATGAAAATCCAAAATTTCTTCCTTTTTTTCATTTCTCCATCCTCACTTCTCTCCCTCTCGTGTTTTAGAGCCCATGGGTTAATTTAGATGTTTTTGATTACTATAAGTTTTTATTATAATATTTCATATCTAGGTCAATCCAGTTTTAAGATAAACTCTATTCCCTAACTTCACCCTGTTCAACCAAATGGACATGTGTAAAACTCATGGCTTTTAATTTGATAAAACAGATGTGATCTCCAACCTTTCAGAAACTAAAGAGATATTTCATTTTTTAACCCTCCTGAAAGAGAAAAGGCATAAGTATTTTGGTCCTTAACATTTTTAAAAATGTATTCTTAGGTCTGAGCTTAAAATTAAGAGATGCAAAAAAATCTGGAAGACTCATAAACTTTTATCAATAGGGAACCATCAAACTATTAAATCAATGGAAGTTCATAATTTTCATATTAAAAATTAAAAATTATGTGCTATTACAATATTTATTGGAAGTGAGTTGACAAAAATGATTATTTTCAACTACATAAAGCCTACAGTTAGGTAGATGTCAATGGCAGTGTTTCCATTAGTAAAATAATAAGATTTTGTATTATATGCCCAAATCACTGAAACTGTGACATTCCTAAGCAATGGGGGGAGGGTGAGAGAATCTAATAAAACATTACTGTAGTAGAAATAGTTGCATAGTAAACTCCATCCACACCTTTTCTGTCATCACTACCAGGATGTCTTGGCTTCCATGGACAAGGCAGTAATTTTGCAAGTTGGTTATGTCCCTTGTATGAAGGCTTTGGGCTTATCCCAATAGAAAGTCTCATTCAATTATAGTCTTGCATATATCTACATGTTTAATACTGTACTTGTTATGAGATATGATTGCTTATATTCAAACAGAAAACACATACCTCCTACAAATGATCATACTAGTTCAAGGGTTACACATATAACTCAAGCATGTGTATTTATATGATACAAGTGTCTATAAAAAAGGAAATTAATATTTTGATGTAAAGAGCCAGTCTTAAAACAACCTTAAACATTCTATCTTGAATTTCAGATAAAAATGTGTGTTTAAAATTTTTATTTTCTCTCATTTATTTCCATTCATGTCTTTTAATCTCATAATCCATTAAATCATCAATTTGGGATACTTACATTATTCTTAGAAAGAATAGTATTGTTGTAGGACAGTTTTCTAATTATTTTCTGGTTTTTTACTTTTTAATTTGAGAATGGATTCCACAATCTGGGCATTTTATGAGATAGTAAGGCCCCCAGTGTTTCCCTTGCCTCTCAGGCATATTTTGAAGGTAAGAATAATAGTTTTTGCTTCATAGAAAATTTTCCTGGAATTCTTTATAAGGATGTGAAGATCTCAGAGTCTTTGGGTGCAACAGATACACTATGCAAAGCCTCTGCCTGAGACTGCCTATGCATTAGCTCCTCCAGGTGACTGAAGGAGGGGAGGTTCATGGTGGATTCTATTACGAGTTATAAACTATCCAAAGTCACCTGTTTTAACTGTCTCTGTGCTGACCAAATATATAGCATTGAACACATGTCTCACAGTTATAATTGTCACTATTGCTCAGAAAGTACTTGATCATGTGGAATACTCTAAAAGCACATCAAAATTATGATAGGTGATAGTCAAAATTTCAGATACCCTACATGTGCTCACAACTTTAATGATTCTTTCCTTCTTTTCTTTATTCATTTTTTGTTTGTTTGTTTGGTTGGTTTGTGGGGGGGGTTGTTTTTGTCTTCTGGTCTCAATCTCAATAATACAAGCTTAGTGAATGAAATCTTATTCTTTGGATTTGTTACAAGAATGAACAGACAAATAAGGATGAGTGCACAATTTTTTATATGGTGATATATTATATATTTAATAAAAAAATATTCTGGAGTACCAGAGGACAGAGCCACCTACAGAGCCAAGCCATAAAGGGAGTGGTAACCCAGCATTTAATCCCATGATTTAGAAGACAGAGATCCTTTGCAACTAACGTTCAAGGCCAAACAGAGTCATGACATGGTGGCACATACTTTTAACCCCAGAAGCAGGAAAATTGATTTAGGAATTTAAATATCTGGGCTGTGAAAGAAAATTAAAGCAGAAGGCAGAAATTCTTCCTTTTACCTGCACACCCAGGTAATCTGAAAACTTGTGATGATAAGACCTGCCTTGTTCTATCTGTGGAGTTGACTGGGTGAGGACTGACTATGATTTGTTTCCTGTCTCTCTGATATTTCAGCTTTTCTCCTATATCTATTTTCAGGTTTATCATATACTAAATAGAAAGTGTACAATATACTTATACTCAAAAGTTGAAGGATTTTGTATTAAAAAGGAGATACTCATGATTTAAAAAGTCTTATTGACTTGTGGGGAAAAATGAGTTCTTAAAATTCTGTATAAAAAATAAAGGAGAGTGGCAGCATGGCAGAAATCCAATGAAAAGCAGAAGGATGGATTTTTAAAAAGGCCAAAGTTTATAAGACTATTGTCAACAAAAGTCAATGTCCTTTGCTGTCTATAATTCAGAACTCAGCATATTTAGTAGATGGGAAAGAATAGGAAAGTAACTCAATGCATAATACAGACTAATGATGCAACTGTCTGAATGCATGGCCATGAGTTTCACATTAATCACAAAGAATGTGGGATTAGATTGTTCCAATGAGGAAAAAATGCATCTGGTTAGGTTTAGGAATCACTTAGAAACCCAATATTCATTAGAAAGAGTACAGTATAAACTATTACTAGGGAAATAAGTCATCAATCTTACAGAGAACGTGCCAAAGTACTCTCTTCTTGGTAATAGAGAAATGAAAGCCAGGAGAGTAACATTAGGCAGATGCACTACAAATTCTGTAGAATTGTTCTTTGACACCTGATTCCACATCTTTCTAGTCTTCCTTAGAATGAAAGATGTTTTCCATCACCATGGAAATAATGGAGCAGAAATAGTTAGGACACAGCTTTAAACCAATGGAGACACAAGAGAAGCCTGGCATTCAGAGGTGAATGAGAGAGAAATGGGTACTTGGGAGATTTGAGATGTGAGGAGAAACCTCTACCCTGAGAATTCAAGCTGTAAAACCTATATCAATACAAAGGGAATTGTCACAGCTCAGAATTATGGAAGGTCTCCTTTCTGATTTATAGACGGTATATATGTTTTTAGTCCTCTTACAAGATGGCATAGTACTATAAGCAATTTTTGTACATCTCACACCGTAACTTTCCACACACACACACAAAATAAGCCATCTAAATACATGGGCTACCCAAGGAAAACACATGGATTTATTTGGGAAAACTTAGCAATTATTCTTACCAATGTCTATTGTGTCTCAATGCCCTCCCTTTTATCCTTTAATTAAACTCTGCAAAAGGGCTGGACAGAAATAGATATTTCCATTGTGCAGATAAAGGGATGAAGGTTCAGAGAGTGGAGTAGCTTGTCAAGGCAAGCTAAATAGGAAGTATCAATGCTGGCCTTGGCATGCACATGGTCTTTCTCCAGAGTGAGCACATCCTTGGCAAGAAAGAATGCTACATAAACAATAGAAAGTAAGTTATGGTAAAGGCTAGTCAGTTAGTACATTAGCATTTTTGATTATGTATAATATTTAAATTCTTGGCCATTTTATTTGCTCAGACATTCCATTTTAGCATGATTGGGGGAAGGAAATTCTAAGTATTTGGAGGCTAGCAGGGCATATTATATTCAGGCAAACCTTAAAACATCTTATAAAATCAGAGTGCCCTCTATGACTGTGTTAAACATATGTACTCATCATTTTGTGCTTGGTTAGTTTACTTTTCAAATGATACATATGGCCTACAATCAGCAGTAGAACACAGCAGTATGTTGAAATAGTTTCTAACTTCACAAGGTTTTTAATAAGTACAAAAAATAAAAATAAACATATAAAGTATGAAAAGAGCTGTTACAATAATGTTTTTTTATTAAAGGCAGTCCATAAATCTCACTAAACTGAAAAATAATTTCAAATTAATCTTAATTGAATACAATGTGAACATTATAACTAGTTTTTCCAATTGTGGAAGATGATCAGAACACTTGAACTGAAAATGAGAAGAGACCAGATGGGCTCTAGTGATTGCTAAGCCCAGAAGGATTTGTTTCTTATAAACTACTGCTGAAGTACTCTTCTTTCCATTTTCAAGTGTCCAGTACTAGACATTTAAGTATTCCAATTTTATTAAATAATTTTATAACCTTTGTAGTAACTATTTGAGACACTCTCTAAACTATTCTCAGTATATAAATGATTACTTAGAAAAAATATAAAAATTAGAATGTATTTATAAATAAAGACTAAATGAATTTTGTTCTGAATGTATAGCCAACTCTACTAGTTAAGTGGGTATAGTATTGTGTCCTTCAAACATATGGTAACCACCCCCAGACTTATCATAAACAAGTAAGTAAACAAAGCAAATTTCTAGGAGAAGACAACCCTAAAGCAAATATGTACTGCTAATTCTCAGCAAAGGCATAGACTATCACAGATCCACTTTCAGCTCAGAGCACATACAGTTAGAGAAGGTTGTGGGACAGTGTCATTGAGGTGTCTATACCATATGCACATCTGCCCCTCTTCATTACCTGTCAGTGGACTCCTGAGACTTTTCCATGTGCTGGTTCTTGTGAGCACTACAATAAGCAGGGACCTATAGGTTTCTTTTGGACAAACAAGTCTTTCCTTTGGGATAACAAGCAATGCAAAGAAAGGCAGAGTGGCTAGGCGTGGAGTGTTGGGTAAAACACAGACTTAGAAAAGTAAATAAATCATTAGTGTGTCAGCAGACCACTTAAGCTAACATTAACTAGCCTTATATTTTAAAATTATTAGGCAAATCATGGGTAGTTTTGAATATTGTGTATTATATGCAGCTAATAATCCCGATTTCATTATTAGACAATATATATGTAGAGAGAAAAAACACAATATGCTAAATATATTATGTGTTAATTGAAAATATAAAAATAAAACAAAAATGTGTATCACAATATCAATATCTAGCCATATCTAATTAGCCATATCTACTACTGCATTAAAATTCATTCAGGACAATAGGGATAAAGTGACAATCCAAGGGAGGCTCTGGTAGCTGTAGGATGCCAAGGCAGTGACCTTTCATCATCATAAGGAAGCTTCAACTTTACTGCATACTCAGCCATCAGCAGGGCCTCACACTGAGATTACAGAAAGGAGAGATCAATATCTTCTTCCTTGGTTATTCCCAAATAACACCAGAAAAGTTCAAAGAATACACTAACCCTTGACCTCTAGAAAGTTAAAAAGACATCGATGACTTCTATAGAATCCCATTTGCCTATAACACCCAATTTACAAAATACAATGGTGCTTTACTCTTTTTGAACAATGTATTCTCAAATTCTGTGGGACAATATTGAATTTTTGAAGATAAATTACTTGGCGTGTAAAACGTACTTAAAATGGAAGGCAATATTTTTCCATTCTGTAAAAATCACACTGTGTAGGAAAATACACAAAAGCTTATGGTGCTATAGGGAAATAAGCATTTCTCAAGTGACAGTCTTGAGGTTCATCTTGAGCTGTATCAGAGATCTAGACTATACTAATGTGAAGTTCACCCCTGAGAATCATAACACTATCCGAGATCTCACCCTATTGTGAAGGTCATCGCTGAGAACAGTAAATTGATTTACAATCTCATTTCAACGCACTTTGTGTCTTCCAACTTAGCTTTCTGGTGTTTAAAAAGCTACACCCAGGAATTTTGGGGGAGGGTGTTTGTTGTTTATTTTTTGTTTCCCTTTATTTTAAAAAATATTGAATGTTAAATTTTCATTTCAGATTCTGACAGATACATAGCTGTTCATGGTATCAGTGGTTACATTCTCTCAATTACTGTGTGTATGTATACATATCTGTTTGTATGTGTACATATAATATATTTATACATGTATATTATATATGCATATATATGTTATGTATAAATATATACATATATACATACATATCACAAAATATAAGCAAGAATCCACACTTAGGACATTAGATATTCCTCAACCATTAGCCATTAGTAGTCATTGTCCTGCTTGCCTAGTACACATTAAACTGTGAGGACTCACCATATCTTTTTTGTCCAGTTGGTTTAAATAGGTATGAAGGCAGGGGAGAATCTTGGAGAAGTTGGAGAAAGGTGAAGAATATTATCAAAATATCATGTATAAAGATTTTAAAGAATGGTTTGCCCATAGTATATTACTTTTTTAGAATTCATTTTAATGGACTCAGGATGGGATATTTTAACATAAACTAACAATCTTTCTCTAGAAAAGAAGTGTTAAATGGCATTCATTTCTTTGTGCTAGATCTGCAATGAATTTTTCTCAAATATCAAAGATTATTAAGAACATTCATTAAATATTTTACTCTGGTGATTTTACAAATATGTTGATTAAAATATAAAATATAATAAAAATAAAGCAACCATATAGGCATATGTGCATAATTGTGCATATAAAACCAAACAAATACACTCAAATACATAAACATACAAATACATACAAACAAATACACACACATGCAAATGTGCACACACATGCATGTGTGACCATACACACACATGAGTCAAATGAAATGAGAATAAATAGTTAGGCTGAGCTAACTTATTTATAAAGTCTGTTTCAATGCCAACATTTTTAAAGTCCATGAACCTGTGAAACAAAAAAGGGATAAAGTTAATTAGGAGCAGTTTCCTGGGGAGTTCAGGATTGAGTATGAAGAAAGGAAGCAGAAAATCCAGCCAGCTGGAAAGGAAAGAGACCACATACTGGAACACATCAAAATAAAGATCTACACATCACTTCTGACCTCTGCTCTATCAAGGCAAGCTATGCTAAGGCACAGTTCTTCCTGCCTAATGAAATATAAATATTAAGTACATCTTTGCTGCTCCAGAAAGTGCCTTCATCACATTTGACAAACTTGCCTCCTTGCTTTGCAAGTATTTCATGTAGCACTGGGACTTGCTCCTCTCTATCAGTAAGCACTTCCAGCTCAATGATGACAACACATGCTGTCATTGTTCAGCCCTGAGCACTCCCACAGTGAAACACCATCACTCCACTGCTTTCTTCCATGCTATTGTAATGAACGTATGAGGCATTCACAGTGTACCAGCAGCTGAGGAATCATGCTTGATATGCTTCTCCCAGGTTTTATTTCAAACTATTAAGAAACTTTGTGTAGAATTGGTCAGATTTTTTTTATGAACAGCAAAGTTAGATGAGGCCTTCCCTTAGCAGGGCCCTTTATATGTGCACTTTAGATATGTTGAATACTATTGTGCAACATTGGTTTATCATATTCTACATGTTTAAATAGACTATGTGACACTTGTGATGATAAAATACTGACATAATTTCACCATTTAACAGATGGTTTTAAATTTTTTAACTCCATTAACAGTGAGGTTTTTTTTAAAAAAATAATTGACCTAGACTTCAATTACTTTGAATCTATAACTAAGAGATATTCTATTGGGAATTTTAAATTTGTAATAAATGTAATGGTCTTTTGTGTTACCTGAACATTCCATAAGGTAACCAAGCTATCTAGTCTTTCTAAATATGCTATTGAAATGTTGGTGCTAGAAACTTAAACACTTTTGAGTCAAAATGAGGAAAGACATTTGGTACGAAAGAAAGATTTTCATCTCCTAGTCTGTCCTTGGGAGATAATTGTGAATATTTAGATGTGTAAAATGTCTTGATATTTATATAGTCATATTTGATAATTACAAGACCAAGAAATTCAGCAGCTTAATCAATGCTTTAACCATAAGCTTTAGCTGGGGTAAGAGCAAGAACTTAGTGCTCTGCTCTTAATACTTGCCTACTGTTTTCCTCAATGTTATAATTGTCCTTAAGTTTTTTCTTTTACTTATAAGTTAAAAATTATTTGAACTGATAATTTGTAAAATTGAATTTTTTTGTATTGAATTGTTTACTGATTTTTGTATCAATAGTTACACAGAAGAGTAAATCTTGGAAGAATTTAATCAGAAAACAATTTCCTTGGTATAATTTGACAATTACTATAGCCACTTCATTTCTTAAACCAAATAAAAAGATAAAAACCAAGTCAAACAGTTTAGCATTAGCCTCTCTTGAGTTAGTAGGTGTATTAGTCAACCATTAATGTACAAAATACCACCAAAGATCTTCAGATTTGCAACAACACAAGTTAGTTATCTCCAACTTCCATGAATTAATGCTTAAAGGCTATAGATTCCAGGATTTCACAGAGTTTAAGTCCAGGAATCAGCCTGGCCATGGCTTTTCAAAGACTCATGAGAGGAAGAAGGTACTTGAATGTTTGTATGATGTTTAGCACTGTGGTACATAGACCTCAGCATCATTTCATTTCCTTTTTAAGAGAAGGTAGGGTAAGTGTTCTTTTTCCAAGGCACTGTAATTTCACAGAATTTATATATCAAATAATGTAAACCTGTTCATGTGTTACCCTTAACATATATATTCTTGAAAGGACACTCTATCCCATGAAAGAGAAGCTTTCTCATTGATGCTAATTGCAAGAAAATCCACAATATCACAAAATAAAATCTGCCTCGATATTACCAACTGATAAATGAGTAATTGGAATATGTTATATACACAATAAAATTTATTCAACTATAAATAAAAATAAAATTAAATCTAAAAAAAATCCCTGGTGTATCTGAAAAAGTATCACAATGCAATAGTTAAACAGGCTTAAATACACAAATTTCATGACTTCTCTAATTTGAAGATCCCTGATGTAAATTCTCATGTTTATCTACGTGTGTTCACAAGGTGGGCTTGAGTGTAGCAATAGCCTATAGAACAAGAAAGGGGACCGCAAGACAGTAAATGGTACATTTGATATATGACAAAAAAGATAAGCTATGTCATGGATTGAGGGAGAAGAAATAAATTCTTTAATTAAAGAATTAAAAAATCAGGTGTTGGAAACACCATAATAAAATTTAATATTCTATATGCTAGATAAAAATGAGATAATGAATAAAGAACTCAAACTACTCAGATGATATAATTTTTAGCATTATTCTGATTCTGCTCAAGTTTCTCATTTAACTACAGAAAGCACCAGAAATGTCTTAGAGACTGGCAGCCTACATTCTTACTGAAGTAAAGGCTACAATGCAAGCATGGAACCAGATGACTTTATATCACAGGAGCAAGCAACCAATTTCCTATCATCTGTTGTGTGGCTGTAGAGCCAGGGAAGTCAGATTTTTTCCTACCTCTCAAGAACAACAGGAACTTTCTGTTCAGTGAATCTCACAATGTGTCCTTGATGTTAAGTCTCTGGTTAACCAGTTTATCTTTCCTAAGTCCTATCTTAATTTCCAGAATCTAATCACCACCCTGTGTCCTAAAATATCACCATGGTATCTGCCTTGTGCTGACTGGGCCTGGAGAGATAGATGCATTTTATATGAGGATGTTAGAAATTAGGAAAGAAAAATCCATTAAACTTTACGGGCATTCACATAAGTAAATTTTCTAATTTTCCAACATTAAAGAACATATTTAGCTAGCTTTTCTATATCCAAAGATATGTTTTACATGTGGTTACACTACATACAAAAAATACATAATTCCTAATAAAACTGTAGATTTGGAGAGCAATGTGATCCTTATAATTTTTTCTCCTGGTTCAATAACTAACACATTTTAGAAAGCTATTAAGTTAGAGTTGATTTCGGATGAAGGCTATTGAGAGAAGAGCTAATCCAAGGCTTTGTCAGATGTCTCAGTGAAAGGACAGAAAGAACTTATTTCTATGTCATTGTCCAGAGGCGGACTTCATTAGGCCAGTCTGCAATTGCCTCCAAGACGTTGAAGGAGTTAAAGTTTCAGTCTTGAGCACTTGAATTTTTTTCCCAAAAAGACAGGATATTTCACTCTTGAGGTTGCTATATGCTTTATCTATTATGGTCTTGAGATACCTTTGTCCAAACTTTTTTCTCTTCTTATCTCCTGATCCCCTGGTCCTTGACTTTGTCACTGAAGAATGTCTGCTAGTCTAGATTAGAAGAGAAATCTCTAAAAGAGGTCAGAATTTTGAAAAATGTGTCTCTGTAATTTCAACCACACAGTCTAGAATATTCAATGGTATATGAAGTGTCAATCGACAATGATATTATTTGAAAACTTTTATAATACCTTCAATTCTGTGGTTCACACATTTGATATTTTGGACCAAAACAGTCTTATACAGATAACTAATGCTTTGTAAAACAGTTTTCTCATATAACGAGAGTTCCACATCAGTGAGTACTATTGAACACATCAACACACAATGTTCTTCATGTAAAAATGCAAAGCATAGTACCTTGGTGTGTGTGTTTCTGTATGTGCATATGTATGTGTGTGTGTCAATGTATATGCACATACAAGAATATATCTCTTTGTGAGCATGTGAATATACATTTCAAGCATATCCAAAAGATAAAGATCTTTGTGTATTTGCTTAAGCACTGTGTGTGGACAAGAACATTGGTAGATGGATTCAGTATTTCAATGCATTTATTGATTAAAATTTTGCCATCCCAAATAGAAAATGGATCATGTAATTGATGCACTGAGTAGAAGATAAATGGAAAGGCTGCAGTCTTTCAGGCTTGTTGGTTGTCTTGGGACTTAGGCTTTTTCTGAACTCAGACTAGAAACTGCTTGCTTCTCTTACTGCTTCTTAGGCCTTTGTACTATTCCTACTTCTAGACTGAACATGGTGGGAGTTCCAAAAATTCAAACTACCACAGTCACATGAATCAATGTCTGATGATCTCTCTCACTGACATGGAAATAGAATTGCTAGAAAAGTCAAAGCTATATAGACAGTGAAAGACCTTTTGGCAGAGGCTAAGAGAGAAGGGGCCTGTAGAGTAGGGGAATTCTTGCAGGGGATGCTGGAATGGAGGCTTATGCCATTGGGTATCAATAAAATCCACACAAATGACGTTGCCAGGAATGACTTCTGATCATACAGTGGATATTGGTTAAAAAGGATTCTCTATGAAAGGTTTCTGATTGAAAGAAATCCATCATTCTGAAGCAGGAAGTTCATGTTGAAGGAGGTTGTGGGTCTTGGGAAATATTTTGTGTAGTGGATTTATAATGTTACATTGTAAGTGATTGTCCTGCCTATGAGTTTAATATAAAGTGCTCATTGGCCAAAGTCAGACAGCAAAGAGTGGGTGGGGCTACAGACTAAGAAACCTCTGGGAACAGGAAGAACAGAGAAGAATGGCAGAAAGAAGCCAGAAGATGCAGAGGACAACTACACTGCTCTGAGAAAAGATACCAAGCCTCATGGATGAACAGGATAAGAGTCATGAGTTAGTTTAAGGGTAAAAAGTTAGCAAGTTATATGCCTGGGTCTTAGGCAGATCAGCCTAAAACTAATGTAAGCATCTGTGTGTCTGCTGGTTTGTGGGTCTGCAGGGCTAAACCTTGAGGCTAGGCCCAAAAGTTTGGGACAAAAGACTTTTACTCCAAATGGCAGCCCAAGGTGGGTGATATACACAATATACACCCACATAAAGCTGGAGAAAGCTTAAAAACAGTCTAGAGCACAAAATTGAAACCAAAGCAGCTTCCAAATTGTGTCTCTCACATGATCCATGGTGCAGAGACACCCTGGTGAGGCATCTGGGCTTGGGCTATAAAATGGCGCGTTTTTGGAGTGCAGATTAAGGTGTAAAATGGCTTGTTCCTGAAGTCTCACAGGATCCTCCAATATAAGCAAAAAGTTGTAAATGATGAATTTAAGGTTTCAGTTCACAAGGACAAAAAGGGAACAGAATAAAAGATGGCTTCCTAGTGGCGGTGTTTTCTTGGATCAGCTCTGTTTGCAAACTGAGGCTTTTCTTTTTTAAGAGAAGCTTCCTGATTCAGCCTCAGAGGCAAAACACTTGTGAGTCTTCTAAGAGGCCCTGCTGCCAAATATTTAAATGGAGTTCATGAGCAGCAGATGGGAAAGCTTTACTTGGTGATTATATGAGCCCTAAAATTCCCCAGAGTACCTGCGCTAGAAAGCTTAATTCTATGAAGCTAGACTAGGAGCTGGTTGGAGCCATCCATCCATCCTACCAACCTTAAATCCTTAGCCAAGGACCTTGGGAGATTAAAGGTGTGTTGAGAAACAGAAAGAAATAGAAGAATCTCTAGGTAGAGTTAATCAACCTAGCCAAGCAAAGGTGTGGTCAGAGACAGAAAAAGTTAAATAAATATACAGTAAAGACAGATTTTTTAAAAATTCTAAATTGTTTAGAGTATTTTGAAAATATATATACATAGGCTTAGAGAGAGAAAAGGGGGAAAAGGTAGAGAAAGCCCTTTAAAAATAAATAAAGTAAAAAAGGCCATGTAAAGATGGAAAATACAAAGAGTGTCTGGATACTGTGTGTTATTGTCTCATCTTTAAGCTTCTTGACTGAAAATGAAGTCTTAAAACCTGCTAAAAAACAGTTGATTATAAATGCTGTTGGATTAATTCAACCTTTATATTTTGTAGATTAGTTCTCTTTAAAATTGAAATCCAAAGATATGCTACTTTGGAGAAGAGGTTTTCTTTTTATTTCCACAGAAAATGAGAGGCTGTATATTTATTTCTGGATAAAGACCATAAGGTTTGATAGAGGAAGACCCCCTGAAAAAATCTCCAATGGAAATGGATGGCTCAGATGATTCAGCATTTCAGAGCACCTTTGTTGAAAATTCCAGAGCTCTGTATCCAGAACAATTTCAAGGAGACTGGCTGAGATGACCCAACCTTACAGACTACTCAACTAAAGACTTGTACATAATCGTACATTTTTCTTTAGATTCCCGTGAAATTGCCAGTGCTCCCGTTCAGCAGGAAGTAGCCTAGGGAATGACGACCATATTCCCAAAACATGGTATATAGATGTTTGTTTATGGTATTGGTTACAAGTTGTTATAGATAACAGTGAAAAAAAATATACAAAGGAAATTAGATTTGAGGCCCTTGTTTTCAAAAGAGAAAAGGGGATATGTAGTAGATTTATGATCTTGCATCATAAATAATTGTCCTGCCTATGAGTTTAATAAAAAGTGCTAATTGGTCAAAGGCAGATATGATGTGTGGGAGGCCTAACAGACTAAGAAAACTCTGGGAACAGGAAGAACAGAGCAGAAATGCCACAGAGACTCCAGAGTTTCCAGACAAGCCAGAAGATGCAGAGGACAACTATACTGCTCTGAAAAAAGGTACGGAGCCCCATGGCTGAACAGAATAAGAGTCATGGGTTAGTTTAAAGGTAAAGAGCTAGATAGTTATATGCCTGGGACTTAGGATTATCAGCCTAAAATTATTGTAAGCATCTATGTGTCTCTGTGGGTTTATTTGTCTATGGGTCTAAACCTTGAGGCTAGGCCCAAAAGTCTGGGACAGAAAACTTTTACTACAATTTTGTGTGTATTTTTTTCTCTTTCAATCTAAAACTAGGGTTATTTATTTGGAAAAATAAGGATTAAGTTTGTGTTTGTAATGAGACACATTCAAAACATAACTTTAACAATCATCTTAAAATCAGTTTAGTAACTGTTCTTGGTATTGGGTTTGAGATAGTTCTGAACTTAGTTGTATATTTGGAGATGAAGGAAATGAATATTCAAAGGATATGTTAGTAATTGAGATTATCATCTGTTTTAGTTAGGATTTCTATTGCTGTGATGGGGCAATATAATCATGACAACTGTTATAAAGGAAAAAATTTAATTGGGTAGCTTACAGTTCAGAGGTTTTGTCAGTTATCATCATGGTAGGACAAGGCAATGAGTAGGCAGATATAGTGATGGAGAAGTAGCTGAGAACCCTAATCATGCAAGCAACAGTAAGTAGTCTATTTCACTGGGAATAATTTGAGCATACGAGACCTCAATGTCTACTCCTATAGTGACATACTTCCTCCAATAAGGTCATATCTACTTAGTCATACCTCCAAATAGTGCCATTCCCTTTTGAGACCTTTTTCTTTAAAGTACACCAAAGTATTAGGGGGGAAAAACACTTATGTACTATCATTTATAAGACTGGAGAGAAAAGGTTGGCTTTAAGCAAGAAACATCAGCTTCAATCTAAAATAAAATTGCTTACTATGTCTGCCTGCTATGTCTTCTAAACAATGGCAAACACCAAACTGACCATCACTGTGAGCATCCAGATGCCACTCCATGTTAACTGTTTCCCCAAGCAGGTGCATGACATGACTATAGCTCCAAATGTACTAGGTTTCAGTATCCAGATGTTCTGAGGCAATGCCTCATGGTGTACTAGTGCTATCATGTACTACCGTGTCAAAATTAAGAAGACCACCCTCTGTAAGTCATCTAAATGGGCCTCAGAAAAGCAGTTCCAGGGCATTAATATGAGACAGACTCAGAGAATAATTGCTGATTAATTCCCTTTTAAATAGCTGACAGCCTTAAAGTACCCAAAGGGTTTTGAACTTGCCCTGGAGTTTCTGATAATTATGAATTTCAATTTCTTTCATTTGGCATTCTATGAATAGATACATATTGGATTAAATGGGGTCTGTTACAATTAATTTGATGTTTTAGAAACTTATGCCATAGTGATCAGTTGGTAGCCTGAAGTTTCTGGCCTGTCTGTACAGAGACTTGGACCTTAGTCCTACAGCTACTTATCCCCAAATAACTACACAAAGGCTTATATTAATTATAAATTGTTCAGCCTATTTCTCAGACTTATTACTTGCTAGCTTTTCAACTTAACCCAGTTTTATTCATCCGTGTTTTGCCAAAAGCTAGTGGCTTTACCTGTATCCTTATGTCTTGTGTTCTTTGAATTGGCATCAGGCAGTGTCTGTGTCACTCCCACCATCTTCTCCTTATCATGCTTGGATTTCCTACCTGCCTCTAAAGCTGCCCTGACATAGGCCAAATCAGTCTCTTTATTAACCAATAGTATTCACAAATTACAGAAGGACAGAAAGACATCAGTCCCTAGCCAACATGTACATATGCATGGCTTTCATTAAAATCTCAATTTTGAAATCTACTTGGAGAAGTTTGTCTTAGGAATCTAATATCTCATTTTATTTTTGGTTGGTGAAACTAAGCTGTTATCCTTGTTTTGTTGACTAGGAAGATGTATATACTCAGAGATAGATATACTGCCCATAAGCCTAAGTGTCAGTATGATGTGCCCTCAAATTTATCACAGTCTGTAGGTAGAGTTGAAGATAAATCTTATACACTCTGCATACTTCAGAATTGAATTTTGTGCATGTTTCATTCTATTTAAATCTTGTCTATTCTAGCAGCCAATGATGATAATTACTTGGATACACTATTTTATTTGTGCTTATAAAATGATGATAATGTTCAATACAATATATTAAGCCTATTCATTTATTAATATGTTAATATATTGAATTAAATTATTTAAATTTGTAAATTTAAAATATATGAATATCAGTTACTAGGAAGTATTTGTTTTTACTTTCTAAAAGCTGTATTCAGTAATATTATTTACCTAATCTATACAGATTTACAAAATGTGACATGAAAGGGTTATGAACTAAACATCATTTCCTAAATGCCATTAATGTACTAACAGTGGATTTTAAACACAAAGGATAAATTTTAAACATTACCTCAGCATCCTCTGAAAAGTCCCTCCAACAGGACACAGTGTCATAGAATCAGAATTCAGTGATTACAACAGCTCACAAGGAAGAGAGAAGAGCCTTGTTCTGTGGGCAAATACAATAGGCAGTGAAGTTGCTACACTGAGATACTGTAATTTTCCTCCCAGCAGTCATCATTTTATTTTTATATAGGACTTTCCTACTTCAAATTATATTTCTAAAATATTAATTTTCCATGTAAAAATTAATATATACTTGTTTTAAAAGTTGTGTGTGTATAAATGTGCACACAAACATAGGTGATTGCAGAGACCAGAAATTGATGGTTTATTCCCTTGGAAATGAATTTACATGTGGTAGTACTGCCTGAAATGGGTGCTATGAACTGAACCCTGCTCACCTAAAATGGAATTATGTACTTATGAACTTCTATACCATTTATACAGCATAGGGGTTTTTATCTATAAATAACTGGAATGAACTGAAACTAAGTTATATGTGGGATATACAGACCATCACATGAAGGAGGAGAAGAGTCATTTATTTATTTATTTGATAAGGAATAGTAGATTCTCATATCTATGCCAGATGAAATTGCAGTAGAAGAGTACGAGAAACCAAGAAAATATGTGATTAAACATAGGTAAGCAAAATTAAGTACTATGTAATGATGTTATCTTTTTTAAGATCATATTGGGCATTTGTATTGGTGACACTTTAGGGGTATAGCTTCTGACATTCCCAAGAGACAGTCTCACAGAAATCTCTCTGATCCTCTGGCTCTTACAATTAATTATTTTATTCCCTTTCACTTAGTATTCATTTAGCCTTCAATGTGAGAATATTGTATATGTAAGTCTCCTGTCACTTGGTCCAAAATTTTAAATTTTGTTTGGCTGTAGTTTTATGATGCAGAAAAAGTTTCCTTGGTGAAGAATGGTGAACACACTTACCTGTTGGTGTAAGAATAAATATTTACAATATAGTTAAAGATTATGCCAGTTTAATAAAATATATGTAGGATCTATGGATGTAGGTTCACAAGGCCTTAACCCTACACAAATAGCTATGGGCAACTAAGAAAATATGAATGAGAGAAAAATAATGTTTCTTAATAAAGATTATACTGACTAGTTTTTCAATATCAAATCATATGCACTGAAAATATACATATTAGTAACACACAGAGCAAGAAAGTCATCTAGAATATCAAAAAACATATACACACATATATACACATGTAAACTAACATACATAACACAAACATATGAATTGTATGTTATGTGTATGTATGTAATATATTTTACATATACACACATATATACATATATATTTGGATTTGTGTATGTATCTAACAATAGTTAATGAATACAAGAAGCTACACATTAAAAAAGTGCAAGAAGAGATATATGGAAGGCCTTGGAGGGAGGATAATGGAGGAGTAAATGACATAATTATACTATAATCTCAAAATTAAAAGAAAGAAAATTTTACAATAAAGTGGTATATGACAATAAAAGAAAAAGCTATAGTGTGACACATACAGTCTTAAAGGTAGGAAACTCCTTTTTGTACATACCAACTAGATAGCTCCTACTGGCATAAATCATTTCTTTCCACTTTAGAGGAAAATATATCAAGTTAAAGGTACCAGTAGATTTGGTATCTGGGAAAGTGCTGTTTCCTTATTGGTAAGTGGCTTCTTTCCTCAAGATGGAGGGAGAGAACAGTCTCACTCAAGCACCCTTTATGCTGGCACCAATTTATTCTCATCAGCCCCTGAAATACCCACATATTAACACCATAACTTTTTGAAGTTAGATATGGATATATGCATTTGGGTTCACAGACATTAAGATCTTCACTAAATCAGAACATGCACTTGAAAACCATCTCAGAAGTAAGAGATGGAAATATGATGTGATCATTTTTATATGTTTGTTAGGGATGTTTATGTCTAACTGTATGCCGTAAGTGTGTGGTAGCATTTTTGAGAGATTGTTAACAAAGTCTAGATGACAATAGAAGCAGGAACTGGTCCTGGAAAGATGAGTAAGGAGTCACTGTGAAATGCAACCTTATTCCTACCCTTAGTGATGAGCCCAGTGAAACTCAATTGGTCATTAAACACTGTTCTCTGCATTGTCACAGTCACCTCTCCAGGATGGGATGGACCAAGCCTGCATAGTTTAGAGGCTTTTTTGGAATTTTGGTGGTTGACTGTGCATCAGGCCTCTACTGTGTGTGATCTTGTCTTGATACTTGATGTTAATTATAGCCTGTAGTCTATGCAAATGAAACTGAGATGAAGCATGTGATTTCAATTACAGAGCCAAATCTCACAATTTGAGGCTGTCACCGCAAACACTGCTCTGTACAGAATGAATCTTGCTTTCGACGGGGTTTTAAATGCTACTTTTTAAAAGACTGATCACAACAAAAGACATAGTAGGTTGGCATGTTTATTGCTCACACTAGAGTTTCCTGTGCATGTTCACTGAGGAAAAGACAGAAGGAAAAAATGTAAAAACAATAGAAGGAAGAGAGGACAGCAAAGAAGAAGGAAGAGAAACCCTAGCAAGGAGGAAAGGAGGAAAAAACATGCCGTTACATCGAGTGACTCTTAACCTTCATCCCTGTAGTGCGTTACAGAGCACTAGACCCTATTCAGTTATGAGTTAACTCTAAAAGCTGTCTGAAATGATTCCACCTTCTATAGTGTCCTCCTCCACATAGATTGGCCAGTATGTTAAGTACTTGGAGAAACATATATCTAATATAAATCTGAATTTCACAATATCCCCCAGGCCTACTAACTGCTTCTAGTGAAACATTGGACATTAAAATGGAAAATACTTTTTGACTAATAATGTCTGTGGTGAAAACAGAAATGAAGCCTGTTAACACTCACTTGTGTAACTCTGAAGGGCTCATGCTACCTGTAAGCTGTGTGTTTTCATATATGATCTAATCATGCTTATCTCAGGTAAAAAGGGCTGGCAAACCACCAAAGAACTTAATTAAAGAAGTTTCTTGTATTCACTGTATGTATCCCTCTTAAAAATGTAAATTTCCCTGGAACAGACGTTATACTCTCCTTTGATCAGCCTATTATTGGGATGCCTAATGATATTAAAACTACTGCCACTCAGAAGGGTAGACACAGGTTGCAATGCAGATGGCTTATTTAGCACGCCTCAGTACTTAAGTACACTGAACCCATGCCAATGGACAGAGGGAAGCAAAAAGTATAATCTGATTAATGCTTTATATATCAGTTTCTATAATAGATTTCTCAAAGATTCAGGTATGACACAGAAAATAACTGTCTTGATATTTTATTGTTGGAAAGAGACATTATTACCATGGCAACTCATAAAGTAAACAATTATTTGAGGAAACAGCTTATAGTTTTATATGTTCAGTTCCTTATTATCATGGCAGGGAGCTTTGTTACAGGCAGGCAAATATGGTACCAGAGAAATAACTGATTCCTACATCTTGTAGAAAACAGGAAGTGGACTGATATATATTCTTGAGCATAGGAAAATTCAAAGTTCACCCCTATAGTAACATAAGGCCTCCAAGCAAGGCCATACTCCAATAAAGCCACACTTCCTAATTAATAGTGCCTGTCCTTATGAGATTATTGGGGCCAATAACATTCAAAATACAACAAAGTTGGAATGTAAGTTTCAATGTTATTTCTTTCAAAGAGGAAAGTTATTTTGAAGAATTGAGATAAAACATGATATGAAAAGTTAATGCTTCATTTTAAAAGTTTTAACTAAATGGTCCAGGTGATTGTTCTCTATCACCTTGCTAACCTATAGAGTATGTAAGAGTGTTGCTGCTAATGGCTAGTGTTTCTAGTAAGTCATCAAGAAGCTACACAGGGCATTATAGTGCGAGCATAGCCAATAGACTTCCAGATTCTAATTCTGACTTTCACATCTGTTCTTATAAATCAAATGACCTCTTATCAGTTAAAGATGCATACTGGCTTGGACTGTGAATCATAGGTCATACTGTATTTAAAATCAGAAGCACCAATGAACTGACCACACAGTGTATCTCTTAGGAGACATTTGACAGTGCTCATTAGTGTCCTCAAATGCCTAGACTTCTGCAGGCACAGGGAGACTGGTTTGCTTCCCTGTTTCTGTGAGAAAACACTTACCAAAAACAACTTCAGGAGGGCATAGATTATTTCAATTTTTACTACCATTTCATACCCTGTTATTAATAAAAAGTCAGGGCAGGAATCCGATGCAAGAACCCATGGGCAGAAAATGGAATAAAAACCATGGAGGAATTCTACTTACTAGCTTGTTTCCCATGGCTTGTTCAGTTCATTCTCTTTCTTGAACCAAGACCTTTTTTTTTTTTTTTCCAAAAATACACTACCCACAATGGACAGGATGTTCATGCATGAATCTTACATCAAGAAAATATACCAAATACCTAATTGTAGGTCAATCTGATATAGGCAATTTCTCACTTTCATTTTTTCTCTTCCTGGGTGTTTGTAGTTTGTGACAAGCTGACAAAAACTGGCCAGCAGATTTAACAACAAAATGTTACACCAGGCTACAATACTGATGATATTACACCAAATGTATTAAGTAAACATGGGTAGCAAGTCAGTCACTCATGTTTCTTTTAATTCAAGATGATCAGGTTATTCAAAGCAGCACCCCACATCTGATATCAACTTCTTAGTTATTTTTCTGTTGCTGTGGTAAAATATTAAAATTAAGACAGCTTACAGAATTCAGAGTTTATTTTGGCTTATGGTTCCAGAAAGAGATTCATTAATGATGGGGAGTCATGGCAGTGCAGTGGCAGAGTTCAAAGCTGGTGATCATATTCTCAGCCACAAGATGAAAGCAGAGACATGGAACTGAAAGTGGATAAGGATCTGTGATCTTAATGCTTAGGCACAGGAACATACTGCCCCAGCATAGCTGTGCCCCTGAACATCTCCAAACAGTGCTACCAACTGGACACAAAGTATCAATAGTATTATCCTATTCATACTCAAGCTACCATGTCAGGGCCCAGGTACAGCACTCTAGAATACTAATCTAAGATCACTACTACAGTCCAATAATATTCATTCAATAGAATGGCATTTCCTTCCCCTCATTCATGAAAATGAAACTCTAGACTATTCTACTTCCATACCCATTACTGTTATACTCAGTTGTATTCCCAGAAATCATGCCTTTTACCCCAAAATTTATTTCTCTCACACTGTAGTGTGTTCAGAGTTTTCCCAAGTATTCATATAATGCATATCCAGAGTTAGAGGAAATATTATATCCTCTGTATAATGTCAAATTTATTTTTGTCATTTTTCACATAGAAAGGGGTAGGAAGATTGTATGAATAATGCCAAGCCCCATTTATATTATCCAGAAAAGAACTTAATAACAGTATGCTGTATGCTTCTGATTTTTTTTACTTTAAAATATTCAACTTTTAAATTCCAATTAATTTACTTACTTTTCTCCCATATATTATGTCCCAACTTCAGTTTCCCCTTCCTCCTCTCCTCCCAGACTGTCCTTCCCATTGTAGGGGATCATGTTGTTCCATTGTAAATATTTTGTCCTCCCCAGTATGAGTTTAATAAAAAGTGCTGATTGGCCAAAGGCAGGCAGGAAGTGTGGGCGGGGCTACCAGACTAAGAGAACTCTGAGAACAGGAAGCACAGAGCAGAACGTCAGAGAGAAGCCAGAAGAAGCAGAGGACAACTATGCTGCTCTGAGAAAAGGTACCGAGCCACATGGCTGAACAGGATGAGACATGGGTTAGATTAAGGGTAAAGAGTTAGCAAGTTATATGCCTGGGCCTTAGGCCGATCAACCTAAAACTATTGTAAGCATATGTGTGTCTCTGAGGGTCTGTGGGTCTGCAAGCCTAAACCTTAAGGCTAGGTCTGAAAGTCCGGGCCAGACACCTTTTACTACATTCCCACTGCCTCTCTCCCTATATCTATTTCTCCTTTATTTTCTTTTAAAATTATCAGGCCTCCCAGGGACACCAACCAAATGTGGCATAACAAATTACCGTAAGTCCAGGTGCATACTCTCATATCAAGGTTTTGACAAGGGTTCCTAAAGCAGGTACAAGAGTCAAAGACTGTCCCCTCTCCCTCAGAGAATTTGTACTGTATGACATTTGAAGGCTCTTTCTTGTCAAGCCTCATGTTAACTTTGTGGATACAGCATACATGTATGATCACACTTTTGAATTTCAATTCTTGATTTTCTCTTCATTTAGTATTCTCAAAGCGCAGTTCTACAGAAATGTTGTATTTCATCTCACAGTCCATCCCTACAGGCACTCAAGACAAGAAGTGAAGCAGGAATAAAGGTAGAGAACATTGCAGAATTCTACTTGCTCTTTGGCTCTCTGAACCATGTTCTTTTAGCTCTATTTTTCATTTTATTTAAAACTTTTATTACTTCTTTGTAAATTTCATATCATGCAACCCAATTCTACTTATCTCCATGTCCCCTCAAACTTTCCCTCTGCCCTTGAAATCCCCCCAAAAGAAATCAAATTTAAAAAGAGAGAGAAGAATCTAGTCTTGAAAGTCATAGTGTGGCCTGTTGAGACACACAGTCTGTCCTATAGTCTTTTCATCTTTACCTGCAAGAGTTCATCACCATGAATCATTTGTCTGACTAAAGCCTCTGCTACATCACTGATAATAACATCTCTTTGGGGATCCTCCTGGATATCCTGTTGCTATCCTGTGTCACAGAGATCCTGCAGTTTAGGATCTGTAGGTTTATCCCATGTTTCAACAGTTCTTAGATTCAGTAAATGTTGGGGTTGGTTAAACTCAACTTGTTTTGAGACTGGGTGATAGCTGGTTGGTCAGTTCACTAGCTTTCCTGTTCAGAGGACCTCTTCAGCATTGCCTCATCCTCTTCACTCAATTCACACTGTAGCAAGAAGTGAGCCAGTTCTCCTGCTCTAGGGCTCTCAGATCCAGATCCCCCTTGTTCATATTGCCAGCACCAGCTCTACTGTTGTGTCCAAACAAGGCCAAACAAGATGTAGAGCAATCTTTCCTGATTGTCTATAAGGGCATATTAGGTTTATAGCTTCAGTTCTTCTGTTCACCTGCCCTCAGGGCTGACTCATCTAGGACCCCTATAACAAGCTCAGCTCTATTGTGCTGCCCGGGTGGGGTTCAGGGCCCTCTCTCCTGTGTGCTGTAGCTAGTGTAAGGCAGGGCTAGTTCTCTTACTCTCATGACCCTAAGGGCCAGCTCTCTTGCCTGCTACAGGTAGCAAAGGGCCAGAGGTGTGTGTGTGTAGGATCTTTCCTTAATCATATGTTAAACAAGGAGACTAAAGTCAGCTCTGTTGCTCTCACACACTTGGTATGGCTTACCTGTTTCCTTAACCAGAGGGGCAGCTCAAGTGTGCTTCCTATGTAAGCTGCACTCCTGTGGTAAGGTGTGGTACTGTCTTTCTTTAGTATGTCAGGCCATTGTGGGGATATGTTTCAAATTTAATAAAATCAGGCGGAGATATCAGAGGACAGATTCCCCTCTTCCAGTCTTTGTTTTTTCAGAGTTTTCTATGTAACAGTCCTGGCTTTCCTGGAAATTGCTTTGAAGAGCAGGCTGGTTTTGAACTCACAAATATTCTCTTTCCTCGCTTTCCATGTGCTGGGACTAACAGTGTGAGCCACGGTTTCTTCTGCCTCCTCTGTCTTTCTATTCTTCTGCCTGCTCTGTCTTTCTGGGCATGCCTTAAATATCTTCTTCATTCAGTTAAGGCATGGCACCACCACTGCCTGCCTGGGAGCCTGGAACTCCTTCTGTAAACTAAAATGACCTCAAACTCAGATTTGATGGGATTAAGGGCGTAGGTCACCACTCCTGGATATTTGCTGTGCTGGGATTAAAGGTGTGAGTTACCACTGTCTGATCCTCCTTGACTGACTGTAGGTAGATCTCTCTGATATCCCAGGCTGTTTTTATTAAATTTGAAACATATACCCACAGGCCATCTCTCCCCTGAAGGGGAGGGACAGCTTACCTGTTAGTAATATCCAGTGAGGGACAGAACCAGCCATCCCAGCACCAGTGAAGGTCAGGGTTGTGTCATCACAGCCTGGTTACAATGATCCTTATGCAAATACTGCCAGTCATGAGCATCATCGTAGATATCAGCTGCAGCAAGACCATAGACTTAGATATAATCTTGGGCAACAGCAACACAGGTCCTTTGTGATGAGCATGGCTCCAGAAGCCACATGGCCAGGGGCATCAACAGAGCCCAGACATCCACAGAGCCCTCAGTGGCAACTGGAACCATAGACAACACCCTAGACCCCAGCCTTGGCAGGGCCACAGACCAGATATGGGCCCAGGCACCAAGCCATACTTGGAGATACTTGTAACTCCAGTGACAACACTAGCCACTCAGATCAGCATGACTTCAGGCATAGCACATTCCTAGGACACTGACATAGTCCAAGGCAGCTAACCAGATCTCAGTCTTCCACTTGGCCCTCAGTGACAGGAGCCATGGACATCAACTCACTCAGGCATGGCCCTTTGTAGTAGTCCTGGACCATAGCCCTGGGTGACAGCACAGGCCACTCAGATCAGGATGTCCTTGGTGGTAACATAGTCTTGGATACACTAATTGCCACGGGTTGGAGCCCAGATGCCAAGTATCTCTGTGGCCCTTTTTGGCAGCGTGTGCCTCAGACATCAATATAGACCACAGCCCCAATCATAGTCCTAGGCAGCATCCCAGTCCTGGGTGTCACTATGGTCTCAGGTGACAGCATAGACCCCTGGTATCATCATGGTCTTTGGTAGTCTCAGGAACCACAGATATAAACACAGAACCTGATGAGGCAGAACCATGGACCCAGACTGGCCCTCAGCTGAAACCCTAATATTGGCAAAACCATGACACTAGTTGACAGCCTTGACCATCCTAATTGGCTTGGCAACAGCACTGTCATATTTCCCAGGCACCCACATGGTCACAGGTTGTTGCCCACACTTCAGACATCCATGTGGGCTCAGGGCCCAGTTCTTCACCTTCAAATGGAGGAATCTAGAATATTGAAATATGGAGGTTATTCCTCAATGGAGAAATGTTTCTGAGAAATAATAACAAAAATTTTGTCTTTTACTATTTACTGCTAAGTGAATTTCACTCTCATGTTCTCTTGTCAGAATAAAATCCTTGGCTCTAACTATGACAAGTTCTGACTTTAAAAACATGGCAAGCAGAAGTCAATTATGGACCAAAGCTTTGATAATAACATGCTTCAAGGTTTCACAGATTACTAGGAGCTTTCTCTTCTTTTCCATGTGTCTTGCTCTGTTTGGATGTAGTCTGAAGAAGAAAATTTACTTTCATCTACTCACATTTATGCTGTCACTCAGGGGAAAGTCACACTCACGGAACAATACTGCAGAGTCTCAAAGGTTCCTTAATGATTGCAGGAGGAAAATGAAAGGCCACAGACGTTACTCTAATTTCGGGAAAGCATGACCATCCCAGAGATGGGGAAGAGCTGGTGGTACCTAGTATCTGGCATGCTTGTCACCTGTCTTGGGGTAATTTGTGTTTCTCCCTTAGAGGAATCTCTAGACAGTAGCTCTTTTAACAGCCTCTCTTTGGAGTTGCTAAAAGAAGGTATGGCCCATTGCTGAGTGTCTGTGTTATTTTCCCTTTTCTGTTGCTGGGATAAAAATAGCCAATAAAGACAAGTGAAGGGGGAAAGGGTTTATTCTGAATCATGGTTCTAGGTTACAGTCAATGATGACGGGGGGGGGGGTGTCAAGGCATCATTACATTTATAAATCTCAAAATAGAGATTTGATTTTTAACCTACTGCATAGTTAATCTGATAATTCATTAATTTCCCATCTTTAATTAGTATCTGGTAACTATTTAATAGCTTCCAAATGAATATTGTTTCTTCCTTGTTTTGAGGCAATTAATGGTTATTTACTATATATGGTTATTTTATAAGTATCTTTTCTAACATTATGTATGAAAACACATGTCATTATCAACCAAATTTCCTTCTATTTTACTTAATATCAGGGCATAACTGTGTCCTGTATTGTCTAAAAGAAAAATAATCATCTAAAAAGTGCCACAGGGTGTGTGACTGTGAGGCTGCAGTCTCTTTTCTTTATTCAAAGTAATTGGATTGTTGCTTCCTCCAATAGCTCTTCATCAGGCCAGGGGAACCATGAACTGAGAGATTGCCGCATATGGAGCAAAGTACTGAATGACCCTTCAGGGACCACTTCCTGCCAATTTTTCATTCTAAATGTGCTTTATGTTCACATTGGTGTCTTCAGTTGAGAATAGAATCCGGATTTTATTCAAGTGTGAAGGATCTTGGCCTTCCTCTTTTAATAGGGATGTTTTCCAGGCCCCAGCTGCTGTGTCACTAGTACTGCTGAGTGGAGTATCACTCAGAACCTCCTAACACAATGATTATTTAATCAGAAATAGAAAACAGGCTTGCTTTACATTTGAAATCTGGCATTTAACTTATGATTTTGTCAATAGACACTAAAGGCCACAGTCGAGAGGCTGTGGTAAATCAGCTCAGCCGGCCTCAGATATGTTGTGTGTTTGTTGTCTTTAGTTGCTACATAAACATCAAAATGTAGCCTATATTCAAAAGAAAGCAGAGAAGTCCATTTCTGAAGAAATACTCAATCAGCCTCAGTGGAATCATATGAGAAATTTGTGAACGCAAGATTACCCATTTGCTTACAGTTGCTTCAGGGCTGTCCCAAGCATTGGGACCTTTTTATTCATTATGACTTTGTCCTCTCAGTGAGTATTTACTGTGCGCCTTTCTTGGCAGCATAATATGCCACCACCAAGAGAAGGCACAAGAGAGGATTATACAGGTTTTGCCCTAGAATATTAAGACTTACTGTCATAGTTTGACACTTATATCCAAGAAACTACCAATGACTTAAAAGACTCAAGAGTTACTAACATCAGTAGCCAAGATCTATCACCCGCCTTGTTCTTCCCCTTCATAGATTATATTGTATTTAACAGTATAAAACCCAAAGACAAAGATTTTCAGGTATCATTATTGAGAAGATCCCTTAGCATCCAGAAAAGAATGAGAAAGTGAGGCAAAGAAGAAAGGCAGTAAAGTTCATACTGGTGGTTCAAGGAACAGCTTTCTACTATGGTGATCTGAGGTTAGTCCTACTGGATGTTGTGGGAAGCATCTTCACCATTCCATCATACAGTGATTGAGGGGAACAGCTTGGCTTTTAAAGACATCAAAAGCTACATCAATTTCTAGGTGTACTTAAGGCCGGCTGAGATCTGACTGATTCATCACTGAGCATGAACCATGCACATTTAAATGTTCACAGCAAAGCCTTGGTAATTAATAGATTCAGACCATAGGCTACAAACACATCTGGGAAGGAAGAGTGCCACTGGACTGCTGTGGGCAGCATCGTTGGCTCCCTTCCCCTTCTGCGGAGTACCAGCGTGTAAAAATTATAAATTTCCTCCTTTCTTGCAATAAATGAATGGGCTATTTCTTTCTCTCTAATCCCTATTTCTGTTTATATTTTACTTGTTATTATACAGATAAAATATTGTATTGCTTTTCTAATGGTATCTCTGCCTTCATGCCACTAATACTCTTATCCATCATACATATTGGTATGAGACTAACAACTTTTGTCTTCTTTATTTAACGCTGCCAACATTTCCTTCCTATATGGAAAGCATGCTGTGTTTCCCAGTACGCTCACACACTGAATTCCACAGTTTATTTCTACTTATATTAAATTTAGTATTCACAGCTGTCTTGTGGATATAAGAATTATTTTCCTGGTTGTGGAAAAATCTAAAGAGTTTGTAATTCTCCTCATTGAGTTTAAGCAAAATTCTTATAAATGCAATTTGAGCCTGAGTGTGCAAAGTTCCACTGTAACCCTGCTGTACCAATGAGCCCTGTGTTCATTCCTCCCAGTGAAGCAGACAGAATCTGTCAGAGATAATGCATTAAACACAGAAGTGCTCCCATGGAAGATGACCTGCATGTGTTCTTGACATTTAGTATATATCAATTCAGAGGATAAATGAAATCAGATTTTTTTTTATATGAAACACCCATTCCTCACAGAAATACATAGAGGGAGACTTTCTGTCTCAGAGTGTATTGTTTCTCAGTGTCACAATAGCATCCTTGTCTCATAACAAGATAAATTCCATTAGTTTGCGAATGAGAAAAAAGTTAATTTATCACTTTCTGTTGCTGTTGTCTGACCACCTTCAGTATGACATACATGCTGAGTGGGGTGAGAGTAACTTGGGAATTAACAGTTTTTTGTTTTTTGTTTTTTTTTGTAAGGCAAGATGATATGTAGCCTATTATCTCCACACCAGTAAGATAAAACAGAAGTATTTAAATTTGAAGTAAGATTGGGATACAAAATAGTATGTGTCAAAACTACAACAAAATTTTATTTCCTTGATGAGCCTTATGATCTGAATTACACATCCTAAACTTAAGTTGGTGAAAGCTTCTAAGTTAAACATGCTTGATTTTATGACCAGTGGTATACAGATATTCTGGACAGTGTCAAACCTACAAGTAAGGGCAAAAGACTAGCTTTATCTTCCTACCACGTAGCAAATAAAAATAAGAACGAAATTAAAAGTTCATGCTCTCCACTGCTATGAAGCAGAGCCAGATTGCTATGGTATGCATTAGGGACAGACACCACCGCGATTGGCTTAGAACCTGGCAAGATATTTTGAGAAGGCATCAATATATCCTTGAGCATAATGATGGTTAAAATTCTTGAATATATCTTATCTCTACAAATGACAAAAGCCTGTAAGTAGGTAGCTTTTGACTCATTCACATTCTTCTTGTCATTTATGTGTAAAAGTGAAATGAGGTAGATTCAAGTGTTTCTTATTCCTAAAATCCTCATGTCGTAGAGAATAAAATCCATTTGCTAAATCCAAAGGGATGTGATAGAGGCTGGACATTTGGGAAGTCATTTGTGTGTGAGAGCAGATGTGTCATCAATGGAAGTTGACACTATGACATTCTATCAGCAGTCTTTCGACCACCTATAACACAATGAGAAGTCAGTTGAAAGGTGGTCTAGAAGCTGTGATGATGAAACCTGCTACTTCTATTATCCACAGCTATCATAAATAAATTTCAGTTCTTTTTCATGAGCACTGAGAAGTCTGGCACTTTGTTGTAGAAAACACAAACTAAATAGCATTAATGGAAGTGAGTTGAGTACTTACACTACTTTAATGTCAACATATAAATGGATGCATATGTGAAAATTGAGATCATTTGTATTTATTTTTGAAATTATCATGTAATTAAATACCTATTTTTTGTTCTCTTTTTTTCCTTCTACCTTCCCATATGCACCTTATTTCTCTTTCTTTTAAATTCATGGCCTCTTTTTTATTAATTTTTTATTATTAATTGCATTGTTGATGTGTGTGTTAATTGTATGTATATCTTCAGGGCTGGCCTTTGATATTGGGTAATCAATTGGTTTGTTCTTCCTTGGGAGAAACTACTTCTCCCACTATCAGCATCCCTCAGTTTTCTGTAGTTCTTTATATAGTGATGAGGTCTGCAATATGAGAACCAGGTTTTAGAATGTAGCCAGGACTTACACTGGCTTAGTAAAGTAGTGACTACAGATTCTCCTCCAAGATCCTTTACTTTTCATGCCATGAGTAGTTGGCCAGGTTTTCATTATCAAGCACAAGCAGGGATTTTTTTTCTTCTTGAGTGGGATTACTAAGATTAATTTGATTTTAGAATATTAGAATGAACTCCCTCATAATTATCATGTGTTTAAGGAAAAAAAATCATAACAAATGTGAACCATCAGCACTCTCTTTTGGGTGCATTCTCTGTAGCTAATCTTCCCAAACATTCTTTGTGAGTACTGCCATAGTCGAGGCAATGTTGCACTAGAAAGCTGTCCAAGTGTGTATTATGAAACACCACAAAGCCTACTCAAGACATGGTAAGAGTGGATGATAGATGGTAATTCATGTTGGCAATGTGTCTTTTCACTAACAGGGTATCTGTCATCAGATTGTGCTATCTGTTGTGCAATGAGATATTGAAAGAAATGTAGTATGCAGTGAAAGCATGGCCTATGGCGATTTTTTCTCAGTCTTTGGTTTAAAGCAGAATGTGAAAGGCTAGTTTCTCTTTCTAAGGAAACCTTGAAGAATAGGTTGTATTTTCCACCTATGTTCTACTGAAGGGGAATGAGTGATAAATATAGGTAACAAATAATTTAGAGTTTTTTGTTTTTTGTTTTTTTGGGGTTTTTTTTGTAATCTAGAAGGTGAGATCCAAATATAAATTGAAAGTAGTGGTTTAGTTCTGCTAATCTGGAGAGTATTTTTGAGGTAATTTCTGAGTTGGTGCTGAGTAAGATCAAGAACCATCATCCACAAATGAGAAGTTCCATTTAGAGGGAGACAGTGTGTGATCTCTTTGAGTTGCTTCACAATACTATAGTGAAAATAGAAAATTTTATTGTCATTTGTAGTAGTGAGGGTTCTCGGTCCCAGGCGGCCAGAGGTCCCAGACCCACAGACCTGCCACCCGAGACTGCTTAGCCACCCAGCTGCAGCTCAGGCCCCAAAAATGACTCAGATGCTTATATTAACTTCATGCTGTTTGGCCTACGGCTGAGGCACATTGCTAGCTAGCTCTTATGTCTTAAATCAACCCATTTCTATTAGTCTGTCTGCCATGTGGCCCGTGGCTCACCTGTGTTCCTTACATGTTGTTCCTTTGGGCTTCAGCTCAGTCTGCCTCTGACTCCACCCTTCCTTTCCTACCTATTCTGATTCCTCCTCCTACTTCTTCTATGGTGCCTGTCATGGCCCAAAACAGCTCCTTTATTTAAAGGTTGATATTCACAGGATACAGAAAGGCATTCCCACATCACTTCCCCCTTTCTGTCTAATCAAAAAAGGTTTAAATTTTAACATAGCAAAATTACATATAACAAAATAGCTATCAAGTAGGAATTACAGTTACAATATCTAGTCTATTTGTACTTAGCAAAATTAAAGAAAATACTCTATCATCTACCTTATCTTTACGAATCTAAAGTTTCATATCCAATATAATATACCTTTGAAATGACTAAGAAAAATTGTACTTATAACTATCTAATCTTCAACTACATCAAAGACCACAGAAGGATATATTTACCTTAGTAAACAGGAAGTACTAGCGACTTCTAAAATCTAGAAAGGACAGAGATGACACCTATCTGCCTGGACAGTCACCCAAAGTTCCTTTATAAAGTTGGGGCATCCATCTTCAGCCTACAGGCCCAGAGTCTCTTTTCATTTCAGTGAAGCAGGAAATCTCCTCTGCCCATTCTGGCACAGTTCATCGGTTGCTTCTACTTGAGTCCTGAAGAATGACTGACAGTTTTCTCTGCAAAGCAGGAACCTGAAGGACCATCTAGGCTTGTTCTGCTGAAGTTCAGAGGTCACCTTCCTATGGAATCTGCATGTCCAGTAAACAGCATACTGTCAAGCAGTTAATACAAGAACAGGTTTATATCCATTGGCTATCCAATGCCACAAACAGACTCCATATGGAGTTTCTTCGATGCCCATTTTTCTTTTGAAGTAAATTGGTGCTGTCAGGAGCAGACCTGTCTCACTGTCCAGAAAAGTCTAAGTTCTTAAAACACTTTAAATGCCATATTCTGTAGGTCTAAGAAGTATTTGAAGATTACCTACCTTGTTGAAATATATCTTCGTATACCTAAAAATCCTAACTAACCTATCTAAGGTGACTATTAACCTTCATTTCTTAATTATACATTACAATTTTAAATCAGTTACATGAACATCATACCTTAAACAAGAATAGAAAAACACATACAGCGTAACAAAATTGACCTTTAATTAGTATCAATAACCCAAAATCTATACCAACGTAAAGCATTTTGAGATTAACAGCTGATTTCCTGATCTAAGTAAACTCAATAATCTAACCTTTTAAAAAATCATTCATATATCATATCCCCTTTTTCTTCTTATGAAGAGATAAACTATGACCATTAACCATTTATAATGAAAACAAAACATTTAGAAACAATATTTGGGGAATTTGGGCGTAGTTTTCTATTACTACTTGCTGCTGATTAAGGGGAGTTGAAAATCTCACGGGTTCTTGAGACTGGATCAGTCTGCAGCTCTGAAGCTGATCTGGCCATCTCTTCCCATCAGAGGTTTATTTCAGGGGGTCTTGGTTGATGAAACCATATTTGCCTGGAAGGAATCCACAGGTTCTCATCTTCTGTGGAAACAAAAGCAGAACTCTTCCGAAGCAATAAATCCTAAGACACACATTTCAAAATCAAAATACCTTTAAAATATACAGTCTTGTTTAACTTAGTAGCCTTTGCATTTGCAATCCATTGTCTTTCTGCTGTTAGCTCATTAACAGTTAAAAAATTAAAAGAAAACACAATAACAACCAAAATCCAGATTTTGTGTCTATTTTCCATCTTTACATGGCTTATTATATTTTTATTACTCTATTTTTCTTTTTAAAGACTTTATCCTCTTTCTATTCTCTCTGAAGCCTATGTACCTTTCACACATATTTTAACCCATTTACAGGTTTTTCTTTTCATCTGAATCTGTTTTATTGTGAATCCTTAATCATCTTCTAACCAGAAGAGCTTTTAAAACACACTCTCTTAAAGAGCTGCAGTTCTTGCAGATTAGGCTGAATCAGTAAATTCTCTTAAAGGGACTGCACATCTCTGTTCGTGGCCAGCAAACAGAACACACCCAAGAAAATGCTGCTACCAAGAAACTGTAAGAGGCTCGTCTCACAGTTTAGGTATCTCTTATAGATTTCTGCTTAGAAAGAAAATGTGTATCACTAAGTAAATGACTGAGTCAATGGCTGGGCTACATTTAGAACATCTTGCTAAATTGATATATATATATATATATATATATATATATATATATATATACATATATATATAGAGAGAGAGAGAGACAGAGAGACAGAGAGACAGAGAGAGAGAAAGAGAGAGAGAGAGAGAGACAGAGAGAGAGAGAGAGAGACAGAGAGAGAGAGAGAGCTAGAAATCATTACTACAGGTATTTCCAAAAGATGCAAACAGTCCATGGCAAAAACTAGTAAGTAATCTAAGAATCAACAAAAATAATTGTCATGAAGATTGAAAATACCCAGGCTTTTCAAATGCATAAAATTTTTTTTAGGTGGTACTAGAGTAAACTTATACTCATGATTCTAGGCAATAAAATTTCTTTATTTTGAGGATTGTAAACCAAGTGAGAGAAGCAAGTTCTCATAAACAGAACAAATGCACATGTAGCCAATGCAGAGTTAACATTAGGGAAACAGAAACAAATGAGTCAGAGTGTAGGCAGGAACCAGATCGTGCAATGTCATGTAAGATGCAGGCTGCATCTTATCCTAACACAGGATGGTCAGAGTGCTTAGAGCTGGTTAATGATATGATTAGTGAGAAAGCAGAAGTCTGGGCTGTAGTAATTGTTACTAATAATAATTAAAAACAGAAAACACAAAGGAGAGTTTATTAGCTGAAGGAGATTGGTATTGATCTTGAAAGAAGAACACAAATATTGTTGCTGTCACTGCAACATCAAACTTGATGAGCAAATGTCGTGAGGCTATGTGATATTGAATGTCTATTAATGACTTTGTGTTATACATTCTAAACATCGTAAATCAGCATGCTGTATGATTTATTCAATAGCTAAGATCCAGGAGATCCAGGTGCTGAATATGAAACTACTTAGAATTAATTAATACTTGGTGCATCCAGGTAAATCTAGAAAAAGATGCAAGCTAAGAGATTTAAAAAGGAATGAGAAGGAAGGCGTGGCTCTGAAATTTGAGTTCTTTTCCTGAGTAAAAGTGAGGGGAAGATATTGCAATGGGGTTTCTTGGTCCCTGACGGCCAGAGGCCCAGACCCACAAATCTGCCATTCCAGACCCCTTAGCCACCCTCTGCTCTTCAGGCCCCCAGAAATGACTCAGACACTTATATTAACTTTATGTTGTTTGGCCTATGGCTCAGGCACATTGCTAGCTAGTTCTTACATCTTAAATCAACCCATTTCTATTAATCCATCTGTCATGAGGCCCATGGCTCACCTGTGTTCCTTACATGTTGTTCCTTGGGTGGCTTTCTTGATCTGCCTGATTCTGCCCTGCTTCTCTTACCTATGCCCTCATTTCTCCTCCTACTTCTTCTATGGTGCCTGTCATGGCCCAAAACAGCTCCTTTATTTAAAGATTGATATTCACAGGATACAGAAAGGCATTCCCACATCACTTTCCCCTTTCTGTCTAATCAAAGGAAAGTTTCAATTTTAACATAGCAAAATTACATATAACAAAATAGCCATCAAGCAAGAATTAAAGTTATAGTAACTAGTCTATTTATATTTAGCAAAATTAAAGAAAATATTCTTATCATCTACCTTATCTTTATGAATCTAAAGTTTCACATCCAATATACCTTTCAAATGACTAAAGAAAACTGTACCTATAACTATCTAATCTTCAACTACATCAAAGACCACAGAAGGATATGTTTACCTTAGTAAACAGGAAGTACTAGCGACTTCTAAAATCTAGAAAGGACAGAGATGACACCTATCTGCCTGGACAGTCACCTAAAGTTCCTTTATAGAGTTGGAGCATCCATCTTCAGCCTACAGTCCCAGAGTCTCTTTTCATTTCAGTGAAGCAGGAAATCTGCTCTGCCCATTCCAGGACAGTTCATCAGTTGCTTCTTCTGAGTCCTGAAGAATGTCTGACAGTTTTCTCTACAAAGCAGGAACCTGAATGACCATCTTGGCTTGTTCTGACAAAGTTCAGAGGTCACCTTCCTATGGAACCTGCATGTCCAGTTTAAACAGCACACTGTCAAGCAGTCAATATAAGAACAGGTTCATGCCCAGTGGCTAACCATTGCCACAAAGAAAGTAGACTCCGTATGGAGTTTCTTTGATGCCCATTTTTCTCTTGAAGAAGGTTGGTGCTCCCAGGAGCAGACCTGTCTCACTGTCCAGAAAAGTCTAAATTCTTGAACATCTTGAAACACAGATAAAGAGTCTACACCGATACTTTATGTGATTCCAGAAACGTTAATGGTGGAATAATCTGAAGAAATGAATCAAAACAAAGGAACTTGGAGATTAAATATCACAACATTGAAAATCTAGACTTGACCTGCATGACTATTTTTATTTAAGTATCTAAGCACCTAGGGTGGAACATAGGAAAGAAACGTGGATGTTAAGTATCTCAGAAGCCAAGAAGGCATGTATTATGTTTCTATGAACACTAAAACAACCAAAGATGCTTTAGCCTATGTAGGGCAGGCCTGTGGCATTTATCATGGATGTCTACAGGCATCTAGAGGTTGAGAGACATTTGTAGGCATAGGAAGATTAACATACCAGAGTGGGATTTCATGAGTTAATTAAGATGATTTTCTGAGTGCAAATTGGAAGCTTTATTATTAGTATGTATTTGATAATCTCACTTGTCTTGAGAATGTCAACTAAAGTTTTTCAAAGCGCCTTGGTTTTGTTTTAGTACAACAAGGTGTGTACAAGTTTTACAAGATGATGAACTAAATACTCAAATATTCTACATTACTTTATACATGAGCAATATCCTTCAACAACTGAAGAATAATACTGGAAATTATAAAAATATATATATATATAAAGTCATTTATTCTAATTTATTTAGATTAATTCATAGAAGCAGATTCTACATTAACTTAGTAACAACAACAGTACCAGAAGTGTGTTACCTTCTAAGTTTTATGAATATTTGAATGAAACTTCTGTTACTGGGTAAATTTGTATCTTTGCATGATTCTAACTAAATAAGTCCTTATTTCAAAAGCTGTGAATCAAGTACGCTTTTCTCTTAACAAATTTTAATTTAATTTAATTTAATTGTGAAAATACATTCCAGGTAGACCTCAGACCGCCTGTGTTCATGTATACACACATACAGACACATACACACACACACACACACACACACACACACTCATATACAAATGCTTTTTAACTTTCCAAATGAGGGAAGTACTTTCAACAAGAAAAATGTTTTCACAATACTCTGGGATTAGACATGGACATATTTCTGGAGAGTTCTCATTTGTTTTAAACAACCAGACAGCTGTTCCTGCTCTAGACTTACCCTGCTAATGGTAGTAATAGGAACCCAGAATTGCTCTGCTACTTATAAACATGGGATTATATTTCTTTATAATTTACTTGCATATTTATATTTAAACATTTTTAATATAGATTGTTGTTTTCATCTTTTATATGCAATCTGGTAATAGCAGCAATTTAAATTGGGATGTTTTGAAGCTTCATATTCAACAGGATGATTTGTATTTAACTAGATTTAAGTCTATTATGAAGTGGTATAAACTCCATCTATTTAATACATTTTCTCCGTTTTCCTTCTTTCTTGTCAACTGTCTATTTTTAATTTAATTTTGGCTTTTGTTTATTGGCTTAAACTCACCCGCTTTCTGAGTGACAGTTTCAGGATATAAATGATTTCTCTCTAATGTCACACAGCACCATTGTGTGCAAGTACATCCTCTTGCTTAAGGTGTGGAAATTCTGAGTAAATTTCCTTACAATTACTTATTTACCTTGGATATCTGTGCATTATACTCCTATATGTGTTTTAAAATAATTTTTCCATTGTTTTCCAGGGATTTCCTTTGCTGAGTTTTGTCTATACTTGATGAACTGTGTTTACATTTTCCTTACCATGCAGTATGCTGTTGGTGACAGATCCTCCTACTTTCCTGGTGTCACAAATGATATTTTACCTTTCACTTTCTTTTTTTTTTTTTTCCCAAGATGAGCTGTGTGTTATATTGGAAATACATACACTGTTGAAAACCAGCAGGAAAACAGCCAATCTTATAAAAATAATCCCAGAAAATGTACATGAAATATGCATATACATTATAGAATTTCTTTTTTTAGCAATGGTGGAGATTACGAAGGAAAGGCTTTTAACACAGATTTAAGCATAAGCATTAAGAGGCAGGGAGAAAAATCGGTAAGAAAAGGACAGTAACATATATGTCCTAGACTTGGTACAGGTTTCTCAAAGTGAAGTTTCCCTGGAATTTCTTCTTTTTTCTTTATTTTTTATTTTAAAAATTCTTTTTTATCCATGTATCCCCCTGCTCCCCCTCCCTTCCCTCCTCTGAATCCCTTCCAGTCAGCCTTTAGCCTCCCCCTTCCCCATCTCCTCCCCACAAAAGGGAAAGAAGTCTAGAATTTCTTAAATGATTGTCATTTGCTTTGACAATAAACTTAGATAGAACCCTAAATTCAATAACAAAATTATTTATTTCCTTAATGTCTAACATCCTGATTCTTTTAAACTAATTTTTGCTGAGATGCCATTAAGTCTTTTTTGAATCAAGTAAGTATGGGACCTATTCAATATAATATTCTTTTGTAAAGAAGTCAACACATATACAACAAAACCATAGAAAAGTTAACACTTGGTATAGAGTGATACACAGTGTAAAGAAGGGCTAGCTGCCTGGTTTACAGAAATATTTTACTAGGATACAACCTCATTCATAGATGGATGGATGGATGGATGGATGGATGGATGGATGGATGGATGGATGGATGGGTGAATGGATGGACGGACAGATGGATACTATCTATATCTGCTTTGGGATGCACTGGCAGAGCTGGAGGATATCCACAGGAGCCACACAGACATCACAATCTAAAACATTGATTATCTATCCCTTAAGGAAAATGTTTACCCATCTCCAACATAAAAGGTAAGGTAACTTGGGTAAAGGAGTCTGCCATTGCATGACCCAAAGAAGGGAACCATACGGAAGCTGGTCTAGAGTATTTCTAACAAAAACTGACACTTCAAATGAACAGAACACGAACAAAATATAAAATCAAACCACTGCCGATTCTGCAAACCCTTCCCATGCACATGACAGAAGTCACCCCTCTCTTCCTCCCGTCCTGCCCTTAACGTCCTCTCTTGTTCTCGAGCTGCCTCTTCTTTGCTTGCATTCTCCTTGTGCCTTCTCTTCCTCTGACTACTCTTCATGGAATACTGCCTCTCTTCCTCCTCCGTCAGCCTCAATTCTTCTAATCGGTTTTCTTCAGCAGGAGGATCTTCTTCCTCCTCTTTCTGCGACAGCTCTGCAGCTCCTGTCCCGTTTCTCCTGAGGACGCCATGTTGCCTCCTTCTCCCGGAAGTAGCCTCCCCAAGCCGGAAGGAGGGAGGGCGGGTTCCTCCTGCAGCTTGTCAATCATCCACTCCGGCCTGCTGGAGCCTCCTACAGAGCCCTCCCTCCACCGAGCACCTTTCCTCCTCGATGCTTCCTCTTCGCTTCAAAGCCATCTCTTGCCCTCTGCACCATCAGATGGTGCCGGAACTCAAGGAGTTAAAGCTGGGCCCTGCCTTCATTTTCATATGTGAGGTACCACCTTCAATTGAAAATTCTGAGTTGTATCTCCTCCCAATACATTAAAGCTTTGGTCTCCCTGGATCCCCAGCCCCTCACCTTTCTTGCTTCTGGTGATACATGAGCTTAAATCCTAACCCTTGGGATTGTCTGTGTGCGTATACGTTTATAATTGTCCTCAAAGGTGAAAAATAATGTTTTACAACATATTAAGCTTTGTTGTGTATTGACTTTGATGTAGTTATGATTACATGCTAGCTTTTCATAGCATGTGTATTCTTCAGCCCACATATCGAATTTTTTTAGCTCAATAGTGCTACTTAGCATGTTTTATTTTCACTTAATGTTAGAATTTTATTGACATTAAAAACAAACATTACACTTATTAACATTATTTATATGAGATCTGTCTTAGCCATATATTTGTCTTCTTAGCTCATAAAGTCAATGTATATCATACACAGTGAATTTCACCTTCCATTGGACTGGATATTTTTACATTTCTGTGAATATGTAAAGACAAGCCTGTATTTTATGCCTTGTGATTCATGGCATGCAAGGTTGTTCAGCCTCACTATTGGGCAGAAGCACTTCTCCAGACCCCAGCTGAGATCAAACACTATTTCCTCCAATTTTTTGAAGTTGTTTTCTCCACTTACTTTCTTCACACACACTTGTTATCCCACAGTGTCAGGTGAATACCGAATATGGATCCCACAAACATCTGTTGTGTTTCTCCTGTTCAATGAGAAACCTTTCTTAGATCATCTTGCAAATCTTGCCAACCCTGGATGCACTGGCATCTCAGCTTTGTCATCTATACTCGGAGTATTGGGCTCTAAATCCTGCCCAGATCCTTTACCCCTGCGTTAGGGTCTGAAAAATGCCTGATGTTTCTCCTCCCTCAGAGATTATAATTACCCATCTCCAGATCTCTAGCAGCTTCAGACCATCTAACTCACGACAATGAAACGTGGTATCAAGGACATTTGGGGATTGTCAGCCTTGACCCAGCTATTGTATTCTCAGAAACAGAAATGTCATTATCTGGTTCTGCTTTTGTGATTAAATCGTCTTAAGTTGAATGGAGATAACTATTTAGAACTCTGATGTTTTACTTGAGCTAAAAGTCAACTGCAAACAGGATGAAAGACTGACACCATTGCTCCCATTTCCCATGAATCTTTTACTTAGGTAGAAAGCATAATAATAAGTCTCCATCCTGGCTTTTCAGTCACATTGTATTCCAGGAAACACAATACCTGGCAGGACAGAAGCCACCTGTCCCTTAGTAGATGAGGGTAATTATCCGTGGGATAGAGGCTACAAGTAGAACAAGGAGCAATCATTTTATGATAATTAAATATTTCTAAAAATGCTGATATCTTCAAACATTCTTTCAGGACAGACTGAGAAATGTCCAATTGGACCATGTATTAATGCAGTGGTGACATTTTCTTCCCCCTGCTTTAGGATGTTGTTCATACTTTTGATTGAATCGTTATAAGAAAAAGTGCCTCTAAATTTTTAAGTTTCACCATTTTGTTCACTTATTTTCACTTTAACATTGTTGTTCCATGTTACTCTCTATCTACATCACTTTTTTGTTAACCAACTGAATACTCTACACTTTTATCAAAGTCATGAAATCCATTCAGCATTCTTGTTTATGCTAGTCTCTTATAAAAAAAAAAAAAACAGAAACATTATTCTCAGCATAACTTGGATTCTACATAGTCAAGGTCATGATACTTAATCTTGTATGAAAAAAATCCAGGGCAACAAAAGTATCTGGATCCACACTGAAAGGCTACACAGAAATCCTCAGAAGTCCTCATATCTTTTCAGTAATAATTTACTTAAATGTTTCCCATCAAGGTATTTCTATATCATCTTACTGCTTAAAGCAATCATATTGCCCAATCTCACTATTTATTAAAGCCTCTCATGTTTTTGTATTATTTTTATAATATGTGAAAATAAGCATTGAATGTTTTGTCAGTATTTTTGTATGGACTCTTTAAATTTCCACATTTCATTAAATAGTTCACATGCATTGTATCCTAACAGTCATCTTCTGCAGTGTTCAAATGATTATTCTAGGTCACAACTGCTTCTGTTTCTACTGTAGACAGCCTTCAATGCTCAGTTCTGTTGACACCTTAGTGTCAGCGATCTCTGAGCACAGACAATACATACATCTGTGACTTGGTTTTCCCCTCTCAGAGCTCTTAGATCCTTGTCTTCCTTTGTTCTCTATTAGGTATGGTATCCACAGAATGCTGGGTTTTCATGTGATAGATCCTCCCTATTATCTGTCTACTCTTCACATTCAGAGCTTTAATTGCCATGTTCTCGTCATCCTAGTCATAAAACAACCACACACACACACACACACACACACACACACACACACACACACACACACACATACACACAGAAAGAGAGAGAGAGAGAGATGCATGCTGATTTGTTCTTAATCACAAGAACTCTCTTGCACCTGGTAGGCAAAGGTCCTACTGCAGAGCTGTGTTCATAGCCCATATATTAACCTCAGCAATGATAATACTCAGTTGTATGTCATCTTTTAGCCTCATCTCCTATTTCACAGAGTTAGTTCAACGAAATGTTTATTCTGGATGATCAGTATGATTCCTGAAGTAATTGGAAGCATGTCCTAATGATGTCCTGTACGTATTGATTATTTCTTCATTGCTTGATTAATACTATGACAAAAAAAAAATAACTTAGAAAAGAATTTCTTTGGTGTTTAGTTCTGGGGGCTGAGTTCCTAATGGCTTGAATGGCATGGTGTGCTGGCAGAACAAATCTTTATTCATATAGGACACAGAAAGAGTTAGAAAGAAGCAGGAAGGGGATGTTAACCCTGAAAGCCATCTCCAATGATTTCTATTATCTAGCAAGGCTTTACTTCCTAAAGATGTCATAATCTCCAAACTCAGCACCACTACTGGAGATTAAGTATTCAAAAATATTATTCTGTGGGATATATTTCTCATGAAAATCACATTTAGCTATATTAGCACATACTTAAATGTCTGCTACCAGACACAATAATACTCATCAAGTGTTAACTATTTATAATGGCTTCTCACTCCAGAAGGATTTGAATCATTGGGTTCTTGATCTTCTAGGGGTAAGGCACTATGAGAAATGCTGTTGATATTAGAAAAAGTAGATCTCCAGAGGTTTTTAGTTCATCTTGGTATATCGTCATGAAGTGTTTCTCTTGATTGAAAGTGTTTCCCTAAAAGGCTTGATAAAAACAAGTCTGGTTCCACCCAGTTATCTTTGGTTTATGGTTCCATATATGAGTGAGAGCCAGAGCATGTAATCTGTTCACTGCAGTCTTCCATTGGGTGATAGACTCAGCCAAGGAATTGCCTTCGGCACACATCCGATTGCATACCATTCTGACTTGGAGTTGTAGTGCTTAACTAAGCAAACTTCCTTTTAAAATAATCACTTTCTCTGCCGCGTGCTTTATTATGCTGCCTAGAATTTTTTTTTTTACGGGTATGGTAATTGTTATTTCCTTGCCATTGCCAATGCCACCTCATGGCATTATTTCCTTTGAACAATCTGTTACAGTATCACCATTTTATATACCTTTTCCTATTTCCATGTTTTCTTATTATTACCTACACAGCAACAAGACTGGTGTTTTTAAAATGTGAATTTGCAGAATATTTTTAATAGTCCAACAAGTCCATCCATTAGATAATTATTAGTGGCCATGCTCTCAAAGAAAAATTATTTTCCCTCTCCCATCAGTTATTAACTATCAATGGTAGATCACTAATAGATGAGACTTAGAGGGAAATTTTCCCACCCCAATTTCTGCTTTAAAAAGTAGGCTGGCTTGGTCTTATATGAATTTTCTTTAGGTAACTTTAGGTTTTCTAAATTTTTTAGGGCAATACCCATGCCATATATTTGCCATAAGATGGCATTTTACATTATTCTTTTCAGCTTTTATATACTTCTTGTCTCTTCTCCTGTGTTTTTGAGACTTATTAAAAACACAGCTGATATAGATATGTTGGTTGGGGCTCAACAGTCCAGTCTCCTGTTCTCACCACATTTACTAGTTACCATCGGGCTAAGAGAAACTTAGGTCTATGACATAAGCATAAATATTTAAAAGGCAATTGCTCAGCATGACCAGTGATCAGAATATAAATAGTGAAACCAATCTCCTTAAACTTGGATTTTGAGAAGATTATAGAACACAAGTGGAAAATAGAGGGTGGCTATCATGATGTTTCATTGTATACATGTATGAAATTATCAAAAGTTAAAAGAATGATAATCAAAGTAAGCGAAGGACGAAGTGTTCACTTACATATCATCATTTCACTGATTGAAAATTATCCATGATATTTCTTTGTACTTGTATTAGAAATGTAAATATACCTGACAGGTTTTATGTTGCAAGACTTAACCATGTTCTTGTCTATACACTTGGACATTTAAGTATGTGCACTTTTTCATTATTCAGTCCTGTATTCCCTCACTCTTTCTTAAATAGGCATCTGATCCACTGTTGCTTGTTTCCTTATAGTTGTTTCCTCTCAGAGTACAAGATCAAGCAGGATCCTTGGAAGATTCTCCCATTACTGTTCATCATTTTTATACTTTGATGTGGGATGTCTTTTTGTATGTTGTGAATATGCTTTATTACCATTGGTTAATGAATCTGTTTTTGCCAAAGGCAAGTCATCTTAGAGGCAGGTTCCCACTATCTAAGCAGTGATAAAGAAGAAGGGAGGAGCCAGACAGAAGCTGTAAGCTGCTGCCCAGGGAAGCAAGATGCAATGGATCACAGGTAAAGCCATGAGATACATGGCAGTACACAGAAATAAGTTATAATAAGGGATAAGTTAAAATAGCTAGTTGGTAATGAGCCTGAACCATAAGCCAAACAGTTTGTAATTAATAAAGCCTCTGAGTAATTATTTTATAAGCACCTGCAAGACCATAGGTGAGAGAGATTTGTCTGGATCACTGGCCCAGATGAGTGAGAGAAACATCTGGATACAAAACTTTTCTGTCTATATCATGTTACTACTAAATACCTGTACTCCATCACATAAAGGCAGTGCCCATGGAATAACCCACAGGCTTCAGCATTGTAGATGGTACAAGACATGCATATCACTAAACAAATAAAAGAAAAAGTTAACTGAAAGAATGTGTTTTTTGGTTAACTGTTCAGAAAGAGAATATATATTTTAAATGATTTAAGCAAAATATTCTTAGCAGACATTGACTAAATGCCAACAGCTTGTCATGCAAAATGCACGCAGTAATTCATTTCTACGGTATGCATGCAAAATAAACACAATTTTATCCATTTTGTATATAGAAAAATATAAAGCTAAGGTTTAGACTAAGTGGCATGTGAAATTTGCAAATATATAAAAAGGCAAAAGAGAAATACAGTGCCGGATCTGTTTATATGTTATTGTTAATATACATTAAATATTTTGTTTTTAAAATTGTTACATTTTTTCTAACAAGAAGAGGTTCCCCAGAAATGTAATGTTGTACCAGTGCCATGTGGTTGACAAATATAACCTAAACGGTGTCTAGACTTCCAAACCAACATCTGTTTATTTCCCCTTGGGAAAATTTGAGTAGTAGTTGGAATAACAATCAATCTCCTTAGGAAATCTTAATATCTCATCATGCACAGGTAAAAGATCCTAAACAAGTTTCTCACTATTGTTAAAAATTCACAGCTTTTCTTGTAGACACTGTGCTCTTCAGTGCAGAAGGTTTAAAAAGGCATTTAATTAGCCTTTGAAATTTTGATACTTTTGAAGTACAAATATAATAATATAATATCTGAGCATGTTGCAGGACATGTGTTCTAATGATTACTCTTTGGCCGCTCAGTCTTTTTTATAAAATTTTTCTATCATAAAGAAAAATATAGTATTAAATAGAAATTTTTAAGTACGCAGGGCAGGACATATGTCCTAATGATTACTCTTTGGCCGCTCAGTCTTTTTTATAAAATTTTTCTATCATAAAGAAAAATATAGTATTAAATAGAAATTTTTAAGTACGCAGGTTCTTCATTTTTGAACTAGTCAAGACGAAAAGCAAGAAGCAAGATTAAATTATTACTGAAGCATAGCCAACTAGGTTTTACATGATATCAATATTAAATCTGTCTCCATAGTACATTTGCATCATTCTGAATTTTTATTACTGTGTCAATTATAAGTGCTATATCCTACGTGTTATCCAGTATGTTTTGAAAGTAATTTGAAGTTTCAGGACACCCAGTAGCAACAACAAGAAAAATGTCAGAAGTTATAATACCAAGAAATAGGAAAGTTATTAAGGACATGATTTGTGGTAGGCATTGTTACAATCTTATTTTTCTCATCTCACTTCAATTAATCTTCACAGTAAACTAATACTAAAGCATATCTTTATTGTCTGTTTCTGTGATGAGAGAATACATCATACACTGGAATTAATCTGCATGTCTTCTCAGCTAATGACAGAGCTGTTCTGACCTGGAGCTTTCTACTACTCAGATCCATAAACTTAATTAAGATAATAAAACTGACCTGTAAGAAGCTTTCCATGAGGGAGAGTTTTAAAAGCTACTGCGATGTACTTAGGAAATTCTCTACTATTTCTTGACAGCTAAGGATCATTGACCTCCATCCATAGTGTCTTCAGACAGAATAAGACAACCTATGAGAAGTTTCCTCTTTCCAAAGTTGTTAGCCACTATTATGTAGACTTGTAATTCAGATACAATCATTCGAGCTTACTTAAGATTCACATAAAGCATCACAGAACAGATTGTAAGGATGGAGCTTCTTATAAAGAAGGGCAAGAGCTTCCATTAAAATGGGAATGATTCATCATGAGTGCAGGTGTGAAATGAAGGTGCTTGGTCAAATGCTCCCTCCTTTGAAGGCCTTTAGCAAAGCACTATCATTTTCCTCCTGAGATCCTGGCCTTGCTGTCATTCAGTTTCTCTACCTGTGAAGTGACATTTACCTGGAGAAAATAAATCTTACATTATAGGGTAGATTTGAGAATTGGGTAATTTAAGTCTACTATCTTTTAGGCAGAAATTATACAGTCATTTTATGGTTATAAGAACTGGGGTTTGAAGGAAATGTAGAACACAAGCTCTATAGGCAGACATCAGGAGAACCCTGTGGGGGGAATAGAAATTTTTTTTTCTATGAGAGTTCTAAATTAATGCTGAGTGCAGTTGTTTGTAATAGACTAGAAATAGAAGTGGGGGACATTTTATGATGTGAAGCAAAGAGAATGTCCTGTTTATGCTGCTGTTACCTGCACCCTGGCTGAAGACATAGCACACACACCCGAATGCTTACATAAAAGAAGAGTTGGTGATCAATAATTAGACTGAAACAGCAGAAATAGCTGGGGATGTGAGCCATTCTTCTCAAAAACTATAAGAGCAAAACAAGAAAATATCATTGTTGGTGAATATAAAAAAAGAAACGACTGAGTTTTCTGTGCTTAAGGTAAAAATTATTGACATTTGTAAACACTTAGGTGCAAATATGAAAATAAAGTACTTCTCTATAAGTTTGTATTTCTGGCTTGGGGTTCACTTAAATGTTATATAGGCTATAAAAAGCCAGGAGAAGAGAAACAAGAGAAGCTATTCCCTCAGAATCTACTCCTCACATTTTGGCCAGAAATGTTCATGATGCTCAAAGTTTAAACTGGCTACTTTGGGCTTTGTAATTTTCATCAGGTGGAAAGAGAAGAGCAATATTCACCAGAAACACATCCTAGGTGGAGTAGGGGGTACATCACCTTGACTGTTCATGCATTTTCCTAGAAGCTTGGAAAGCCATGGAGGTAAAAGGGTTTGCTGCAACAACTAATATTCATGTTGCTTTGCCCCACAATGCAAGATACACCTTTAATTCCTTCCAAAACATCAGGACTCAAGAAACTGCTCTCACAGATAAAGGAAAAGCCAATCCCTTGCTTGCTTCATAAGATGTCTATGAGCACTAATCCCTTTTCATTTATTAAATGAAACAATAAATTGCAAGGAAATTTTAAAATTAAAGGTATGGCTGTTGAACTACATCATCATGTAGTGGAGGAAAGGTATCTCGGGGTTCAGTGTCAATGAACTGACATGCAGAGTGGTCTGGGAAATTATGTTTTCTCAAAAGTTTTCTTTTATACATATAATAATTAATGTAAATTCTTATTGATAAACTGGGGTAAGGGCTAAAAATTTCAGTTATCCTACTTGTCAATTAAAAGTTTCTGCTATTAGAAACAGAAAACTCAACTTAAGTGGCTTTAGGAAAATTATCTATCTAAACAGACCTACGCAGGGTAAATATGGACATGTCTTTGGAATTCACTACTAGCTATGAAAAATGGAAACATTATTACTTATAAATGCTTCCAAGTTGTCCAGGGTCCTGACACACAGGCAATAAAAAATGATAAAGAAGGGAAGTGAATGAGAAAATGTTATGTATTTGTAGGCAATTTGCACAATATGTAACCCCCTCTTAGAAATGTGTCATGCTCTGGAGTGTTTGTTACAACACAAAGGATGGAGTGTGCTGATTGGCTTTTTTAGGTCACATGGCCCATCTCTTCTGACCAGAAATGATACCACTTTTATTTCAAATACTGGCTGAGATGAGACACACTCCGAATCAAAAATATTAATAAGTGGACATGCATGTTGGCCTTCTATATTATTAAATGCCAACTGCAATACAAACAATTCAGAAATTTCCCTGGCATGTGCCACAGACACAAAGTCTCCCTGAACAATAATTCCTACAATATGAGAAATCTATCCCCATGATATAAACACAAACATTGTATCTCTGTATATGTAAATAATTAACTAAAGTTTATATTTAAGTGGCTAATATTTTCAAGTCTACAAACCAATAAGATTTCCATGTATAAAACTATCAATTTAAAAAGATATTCTTAGTTTGTATGTAGCAAAATGAGCTGGAGAACAACTTGAAAACAAGAGAATAGTGGATTGAAAACAAGAGAATATCAATTGACCTCATGATACTATTGTAAATGAATTAAAATTAGAAACAGTCTAAATCAAATCATGGAAATCAGCATTATAATGGATGAGGTAGACATTTAAACATTTTCTTACTGTTATTTAAAAGTACAAATTTTTGTCTGCATGTCTGTTTCTGGAACATGTGCATAAAATGCCTGAAAGCCATAAGATGGTCTGAGATTCCCAGAAACTGAATTACAGAGAGTTGTGAACCACCATGTGGGTGCTGAGAGCTGAACCCCAGGTCATTTGGAAGAGCATCAAATGATCTTAACCCTGAATTTTCTCTTTAGCATCTTCTAAGCAGTCTTACCAAAGGAATCATATTAACATTTTATGAAGATTAGGTTAGGAAAATTAGATAATTATTATAGTAAATGAAGTAATATTCTGAAGTATATAAGCTTATGTCTAAATATCTAAGTATGTGTGCTGTATATACATATCCATGCACACACAGACAAGCATCAGCAATAAATATCCAGATACTAAATGATTGTTCTCTTTAACTCTTGGTAGATTTCTACATCATATTTTGTTTTACAAATAAGAAAGATAAATCACACTTCAAAATTAAAATACTGCCATCCTGATGAACTCAACACTTGTATGTTAGCAACTTAACAATGAAGATTGCCATATCTTTCCTAAATTAATATAAATGTCTTCAAAAGCCCTGTCTCTTGAACTTTGCCAGAATTGTCTTTTCTAAGGCATATGCAAATGTTTTCTTTACATGCTATTGGATTCTCAGTTTCTGGTACCAATAATTTGAGTAACTTGTATAGCACATATAAAAGCTGTTCTTCTCAAACTGCCCTTAACAAAGCAAATCATTTCATATCACTTTCTGCTTGTATTTATTTATCACTAAAACTTGTTTTAGTCTTTAATACCTAAGCTGCTTGCAAAATTATCTATAGTTTTATGACTGTAGCTTTTGGCTTATTATATTTTAGATTCTAAATATAACCCCACCCCTCCCACACACACACACCAGTTTATTGATGTTTCAGAAATTCATTGATAGAGTATTCCTGTTTCATTAGCATTTCACAGATTCTTCAGTGCCAGTAGGTTAGTCACATAACTCTAAATTCACAGAATTACAGCTGCTATAATTCCTATTCTAAATCCCTTATCCACAGCATAGCCCAAAACAATTAAATACAGCCATGCACTACCCAAAATTAAGTATATGCCCTGAGAAATTCACTAGGTGAAATTTTTGTTATGTGAATATAAGTCAGCCCTTTCACATATCACATGAGATACATCACTTCGTGGGACAACTACTTTATAAGAGGTCCTTTCATGATGTAGTTTCTAAGAAATTGAGTAGGTAAGTGCTTGCATTTAGAATAAAGTTCTAGAATGCTTTTGGGTCCCCAAAATATTAGTATCTACTAAAAATAACTGTCATCATTGGAAGATAATATTTTTTATTTATTTCACTTACCATTGGTTCTTTTACCTCGACATTTATGGCACTGTTCCTTTCAGGCCTTCACTTAACTTCTGTGTGTCATGGCTTGCCCCCGAGGCTCTCACATCTTTACAGTTTGATGTATTTTTCAATATTCTCATGTTCTTGTCCAACTGGTTTTCTTTTAGAAAAGCAAATGGTCTCATGTTTATTTAGAAACTGATACCATGATTGGTTCTAAGTCTCATTTGGCCTGGACCAATGTGTAGAGTTTCACTTATCTAAGACATTTCAGTTCAGAACAAGGTTGGAAATGTTTCCATGACCAAACTTATTTGATCATCATCACATTTTGCTACAGAAATTCAGAACTCAGGTTGCCAGTATCCAAAGAGAGACTTTGTCAACTGGCCCCTCAGTCTACATCAAAAATATCCATTTTCTGCCATGTACTCTTATCCCTTAAAATCCTATATGTTAGTACTTGATTCATACTCCACTTCTTTAGATTATATTATTAAGACAGATGAGGTTTGTTTATCCTTATAATTTTTTCTTAAAATACATGAGTAGAAGATTGACATACTTTTGTTCTCTCAGAGCATAGGAGGTAGAGTATGATTAGCTGCTAATTCAAGGCTGACATGAGTTTTAAGAGAATGTGTTTCACAAGAGCTAACTGATAGATAGATGATAAGTGAATAGATATATACATAGGAAATAAATAAATAAATATAAATAGATGATGGATAGATAGGTAAAATTATTTGTTATTTTATGTATAAATCAAATCTAGACTAATCATTAAAAAAAAAAGCAACTGAGCATGAATATTCTTTTATAATCTCATGACTACTCAGAGCAACATGTAGGGCTTGACTAAATTTCCCTGAGATTCGGTTTTCCAGGTTTCAAACACAGGTAATATAAATTATGTTATATTTTACAGAAAATTGGATTGAATGAGTCCAAATATTGAAGTTTCCAACTTTGTATCAATTCTGGATAGATGTTTACATATTCTTGTGCAAAGAATAAAATGTGAATGATGTGAATAAGAAATATCACACTTTCTAGCCCAAGTTCAGTAGCAATTTTTAAATTTCAGAAACTTGAGAAATGGATCCACAATTAAATGTGGGTATTGATTTTGCAGAAGATCCAGCTTCAGTTCACAATATCTACTTCCTAGTGCCTGGAAACCAAGATTCAGGAGCATCCTACGTGCAGGGTTTGCACAAATGCCTGAGGTCTAGTGTATATATTCCCCAAACATGCATTTATAAAGCAGTAATGTACTATATAAATATGTATTATTAATATATTAAATATGTGTTTTTAAAAGAAATTAATAACTAAACAGCAAATGTGGGAATAGAGTATTGTGTGATAATGCTAAGCCAGAACTGCAACTTGTAGACTTATGCTTCTGCTTAAATGAGTCTTGCTTTTAGGGGTTGCAAAACTGGAAACTTTTATTTAATTTCCCTTTGTAAATTCCTGATTCACATACGGTGCTTCTGTGTTTAGAGTGCGTTGTTTGATAAAGAAATAGAATGTGTGCTATTGCTGCTATATGCTCAGGAAGGGAAACTATTGAGTGGAGAACAACATTTCTACTACGGGAAGGAGAAAGCCCATGTCTATATTTCACTTTTCCTAGCTTTGATTCATCTTACAATAGTGGGTTGTGCTTTATTATCCATAAACTTGGAAAAATAAAGGCAAGACGTCCCTTTTACATTGCCACATGCCTTCTAACACACTAACTGCAGACCATAAACAGAACAATGTCTTCACCTCTGTAGAATGTACATCGACACTCTGAGACAGGCTGTGACCAGTTCCATGTGTATGGTTACCTAACATTGTTCCTTAGGACAAAAGTGTTTAGTCACTAAATGCAAGACTAATTCATATTCACTCTATGTTATTTGCCCAGAGCTTAATCTAAAACTTATTCTTTTTTCATCATAATTACTGAGAAAGACAACTTAAGCTACGCTACTAGGTTTTGAAATTTTTTGTGAATTAAATTCAATTTTGTTGGCCTCTATGCTGTACAGTGGTCATTCATGTGAGTTTTACAGAAAGGAAGATTTGCCAACTCTTTTGTTCTCATACAAATATTATTTAATTTCCAAAATAAGCAATATAGCTCAGTTATAACAACTCCCATGACTTTAGCCTGTAAAGAGACTTTTTAGATAACTATTGTTCAGAAAGTCAGATGGTAGACAATGTGAATCTGTACCTTCATTTACAGAGAGGTAGGCATTAACTCTATTTTTACAAGCCTTCATGAGTTATAACCTTTTAATCCCTTACCTTCTGTGTAATATTCTCATCACAGAGCTGCAAATTCTTGGAAGGACACATAAAATGTTCCTCACTTAGAAGTTATTTCTAATCATGTTGAAAGCTACCTGTCCATCCTCCCCTTCATTAAGTTAGGAAAGTAAAATTTATAATGATGGGAGCAAAGAATGACCTCACAGTCTGAGTAATTAGGTGGGGTGGGAGGGTGCACAAGGAAATACTTTCATTAATGAGCTATCTCTTCAACACTGGTTCTTTAATCTTCTCAGAACTTACATGAGTGACACTGACTCCCTTGCAAGTTTCTTCACTGCTATTATGTGATACAAATGATCTCAGCTGATTCTATTCTTGCTCAGCCCAGGTTTCTACTATGAAGAAGGATAAAGTCCATATCAGACAGTGGTAACACACCTTTAATCCCAGCACAGGAAATATCCAGGAGTGGTGATCTATGCCCTTAATCCAATCAAATCTGAGTTTGAGTTCATTTTAGTTTACAGTAGGAGTTCCAGTCTCCCAGGTAGGCAATGGTGGCACACACTGTTAGTCCCAGCACTTGGGAAGCAGAGGCAAGAGAATCTCTGTGAGTTCAAAGCCAGCCTGGTCTTCATAGCAAGTTCCAGGACAGCCAGGGCTGTTACACAGAAAAGTCCATCTGGAAAAAAGAAAAAAACAAACAAAGACAGGAGGACTTGGATCTGTCCTCTGATATGTCAGACTGTTTTTATTAAATTTGAAACATATACCCACACTTACATGAATGACAATGAATCCCATGCAAATCTCTTCACTGCTATTATGTGATACAAATGATCTCAGCTGATTCCACCCTTGCTCAGCCCAGGTTTCTGCCATGCAGAAGGATAAAGTCCATATCTCCCATCAGGATCAGAAACTTGCTAGATTAATCATGGCTGGAGTGCTCCTGACATAGTATTAAAAATTTTTTTTTTTTGCTCCTGACATAGTATTTAAAAAAAAAAAAAGAAAGAAAGAAAAAATATCATCAACATAGAAAAAGAATGAGGTTGATTTTCACCCAGAAGAAATACCTCCCATGGTAAAACACTGCTGAATTTACTTGATAAAATTTTGAATTTCATTCCTAACAAGGACTCTTATGCCTATAATCCCAAGACTTGGGAGGGTGAATCAAAATTACTAGGTCAGCCTTTAGGCTAGGCAGTGCTATAGGCTGAAAGTCTTTCACACACACACACACACACACACACACACACACACACACACACACACACACACACACACACACAGCACATACAAGGGAGCAGAGGAAAGAGGAAGGAAGAAAAGCAGAGAGGGATAAGTTTGCAATCTTGATTACTTGCTCCTGGCAGGGTGTTGTGGAATATTTAACTATGTAAATATGTGTTACTTTTGTTTATGCTGCATTCATTTAATTATGTAAAGATTGGTTGCATTTATTTCATCTTGCCTGGGTAAGGCACCTTTTTTTAGTCTAATAAAAAGATAAACAGTCAATAACTAGACAGGAGATAAATAGATAGTACTGGCAGGAAGAGAGAATAAGTAGGGAAAGTGATCTAGGCAAAGTAAAGAAAGAGAGGGAGCCACACAGGTCAAGCCAGTCAGGTACCTATTGGCCAGCTAGACAGAGTAAGAATTACAAAAAGAAAGAAATGTAAAAAGCCACAATGCAATATGTAAATGAAGAGAAATAGGTTAAGTTATAAAAGCTAGAAAGAAAGAAGCCTAATGTTAAGTATTCATAACTAAAAAGAAGTCTCCATATCATGATTTGGGAGCTGGGTAGTGGCTCAAGTAAAAGCCTGTAATGTTTGTCATTTTAAGATGGGCCCTATATTTCCAAACTGGGCCAGAGATACCTAAAAAAAAGTACTTATGTTAAGTATAAACACAAAGCTAAGTGAAATACAAGCCACAGTGCAGGGTACTAGCTTCCTACAATTGAGTGGTTATAGGCAGTTTCTAGTAGAAGGCAGCTCTATGCAGGATCAGGGTTTTACTTCTCATCTTCCATCAACCTAAGACCAGACACTAGTTCAAAAGCACTTATCAATTTAAAATTTGGCTCATGCATCAGAGAACAAGGTAAGTGTGTTGCTGCAGGCACTTAGTAAAGGAGTTGCAGATGGAAAAAAAATCTCTAAACAAGTTAAGGTATGTTTAAAATTGTTTGTAGGTTTAAGAAAGAAAAAATGTGCATAGACAGTCTTAAACAGGTGATTAGTTTATAAATAATAACGTCTTTAAATAATGAGTAAAGTAATATAAAGGGGAAAGTCATGTAAAGATTAAAAATATACATGGAGTCTGGATTCTGTATGTTGTTGTGTTGATTTTGAGTGCTAATAAGCAAAGGACTGTTACAATGAGGTTTTTTGGTCCCGGGCGGCCAGAGGCCCAGACCCACACAGATCTGCAGCCTCAGATCCCTTAGCCACCCACCACTGCTGCTCAGGACCCAGAAATGCCTCAGACGCTTATATTAACTTCATGCTGTTTGGCCTATGGCTCAGGCACATTGTTAGCTAGCTCTTACATCTTAACTCAACTCATTTTTATTAATCTTCCCTGCCATGTAGCCCGTGGCTCACCTGTGTTTCTTACATGTTGCTCCTTTGGGCTTCTGGCTTAGTCTGTCTGACTCCACCCTGCTCCTCCTCCCTATTCAGATTTTCTACCTATTTTTTCTATGGTGCTTGTCATGGGCCAAAACAGCTCCTTTATTTAAAGATTGACATTCACAGCATACAGAAAGACATTCCTACATCACTTCCCCCTTTCTGTCTAATAAAAAAGTCTGTCTGACTCTGCACTGCTCCTTCTCCCTATTCTGATTCTCTACCTATTTTTTCTATGGTGCCTGTCATGGGCCAAAACAACTCCTTTATTTAAAGATTGGCATTCAAAGCATACAGAAAAACATTTCCACATCAAAGGACAGCTACTGAGAGACATGAATTTATGGATGCCTTAAAATAGAAGTCAGAAAATGAATTTGTTTGAGGAAGAGATTATGCTTTTGTTTCATTAGGAAGCAAAGGCTTTTAATTCATTAAGATTTATAGAGATCACATTTGATTAGAAAAAAACTATGAAAATCCTAGCTACAGACATAAAGAAATAAACCTGTACGACTTTAAGATAGATGACATAAAATTTCATCTTCAAACAAACAGTAAAATCATCATTTTCAGCTTGCTTGTATACAATGTATCATCCATACTTGTGTTAATGCAAATAGGTATGTTTCCTTTGAAAGTTTGTGAGTTTTAAGAACAAGATGATGACCAGACACCAATGAAAATTGGTGATCAAGCCTTTCAGAGCACCTTTTCTGTTGTTTCCTCAGAGTTGATTATTATAGCCAGAATTACAGATTTCCCATTGTACAGAGACTTAACAATAAATGTTATGGCTAGTGTTTCCAGGAAGTCTCAGTTTTGTCAGGTTCCCTTGAGATGCCATCACTCCCTTCCCTTAGACAAAAGGAAGCAATCTAAAGAACATAGCACATATGTTCCCAAGAGGCTTTGGGTCATTCAGTGGGTTACAGATATTCGTCATCATTTAGGAAAGGAATAGAAATAGAGAATTAAAAATACAATTATTAACCTCAAGTATTTTATTTGTCTGGATTTTGGTATATTGATATAAAGTTAAAGTTATTTTTATTATACCATATTATGTTTCTACTCTTGTTAGGGCTATTGTGCTTATTTAGCTTATTTAGAAATGTAGTATATAATTAAGAAATGCAGCTTAGTAGTAAGTTATTTATAATAATTAAGCTTGTGGTCATATTAGAAATGGTTCTCATTGTTAAACAGATATATTTACCTATTTTTATAACTACAAAGGAGAGTAAAATATACAAACAAAAACATTACTCAACTTGCAGTTCACAACAAGCAGTCTACTTAAAAGATAGACTGAATTTCTATTTATCTTGCTGTGATAAAATGATGTTGATTATCTCACCTCAAACTCCAGGTTCAAGCGCATCACTTAGGGGAAGTCACAGGAGCAGGAGTCCAAGGCACTAGGGAACAGAAGCAGAAAACTGATGTTTACATGATGTGCATATTCTTCCTTTATATTCATTCCTGACTGAGATAAGCTCATGAAACCATCCTATCATGTTAATGGTAATTCTTCATACCTCAACAAACATCAATTAACACAGTTAAGAAAACCCTTCACAGTTGTACTCAAAGACTCATCCCAAGTGAATCTAGAGTTAAAAATCAATCTTAGCCACAAAAAAAAAAAAAAAAAAAAATCAAAATTTGCTTTATTGCACATAGGAGGCACCAGAAAAGAAGATACGACAAATTTATGTCTCCTTGAAGGTCTTAAAATAGTATAGTGGCTTTTCAAAGAAAGAAAAGTCAGAGGAAATGGAGCCTAGCCTGTTATGAACCAAACCTGAGTGAGGGAAAAGCAGGATGATGAAGTATTGAGCTTTGAAACACATTATGGAGTCCCCCAGAGATGCAGCTCATCCAAATAGATGTGGAAGTCAGTAACCATACTTTGAGTGGAAGTGTTGCATCCTGACACTGGTTTTAATAAATTCAGGGCAACCACAGAAATTGGTTTAAGAGTATACACCAGTAACCAAGATTTAAATGATAATGATTTCAGACTAGGAAGACTAGGATAAGCTGAACAGTTAAAGAAAATGGGAAAATTCATGTCTAAATTTTGAAAACCCAAACCTTTATGTTTACAGAGAGAGGGTAAAGAATCATTGATGTTTCATGGATTTTGCCAAGAAAGTGAAGATAAGAGAGGAATACAAAAAAAAAAATCACATATTTTCCTTTAACTAACACCTTTAAACAAAACTGTAAAATGAATGAAAATAACTAACGTATGCTGCTATTGCTTCCTGCATCATGTGAGGACAAGCAGTCAGTTTCTGAATCAATAAGCACTTTGATTACACTGTTGCTGAGAAACAATGTCTAAAAACATATTCCAGTACAATTTCCGTAAAATCGGTTCCTCCTGTCCCATCAAGTGTGACAGTGTATTATTATATATTGACAGAAAACATCAGTATGGATGAAGTTAGACAGTGCGAAGAAAGCATTTTGGTGTGCTGATGTTGTCTTCATAATAGCAGCATTGATCTGTGTTTCGGCTAACTGGGCCACAGCCGCTCACAACTAATTGCCGGCATCTACATTGGCATGAGCCTTAATATGGTGAATGTCAGATGGGATCTGAATTCTCAGAAACGTCTCTGTAGCCTAATCATTTTTGTCAATTGTGAATTCATTATTAATCTGATTTGTCTTTCTTTCAGGGATTTTAAAATGTTGGTAAACCTCGGTTCTCTTGAGCTTTCCACAGAGTTTCTGTGGTATCAAGTGCCAAGCTCTGGTTTGGGTATCTTCTGCCTGACATATATAAACTCTTTGGGTGCTTAAGGGCTCAGGGAATCACCACTGTTAGATGTTTCAAACATTTACTCAAATGGTCTCTTTTCTTAGGAACTGTCATTCCTCAATCCCTGTATCTTTTCCAGACACAACTGCACCTTCATCCCTAAGTAATCAGATTTTCTTCTTCCTCTAAAGCTCTAAATCATAGAGCACAGAGAAGCAAAGGAAGGGCTTTAGAAACTGATTTCAATCAATCAGTTTTTAAACACAGGCTGCTCATAAGAGCCCCAGGTTAGTTATATGTCACTAAGTTCATATTACCTGCCTGAGATTTACTTTGGCCTAGCTTTAATCAGGGTTAAGCTTGTGGCTGGACAAGGCTGAACTAGGTTTCACTGTCTGTGTCCTTGTAGATCTAAGGTTGGTGAACTGAAGGTCATCCCCTTTGTCTCTGACCACACTCTCTGTCTAACATGGATCATCTACCTCTAGTTCTGCTTTCTCAGAGAGGCTTATCATTCCTGGGTTCTATGGAATCTATCAAGCAGAGATTCCCTTTGCCCCTGCTATTTTCTCTATTTATTTTTTAATTTCCAGCTATTGCTTCCATGCAGTGTTTCTTGGTTAAAAATCATAGTTCTTGTTGGAGTTGAGTACAATTTCTTCTATGCCCTGGAGACTCCATTGCAGTACTTTTATGAATCACCTTTAACAGGCATCATGACTTTTTTCTCTTACTCTGCAGGTGAAATGCCAATAACAAGCAGCTGACATGGCAGCGGGTGTGTAGCTTCCAGTCCAGGAGTCGCATCCACATTTCTGGCATCTGTTTAATCAGAGTCAGGGTCACATTGCATAAGAGCTAGAGTTTGTTTTACAAAGAGGACAGAAGGTGTGGCTATGGATCTGCACACAGTGCTTGACAATGAAATCTCTTTAGCCTGAGAGTCATTGAGAGTCACTCATAAGAAAACCAAATTGGTTCTAAGTTGACACTACACCTTAATGGCTACCCAAATAATTATATTTTTAGAACCCTTTACTGTAATTTTTATCAGGTCACTCATTTTTCATAGATAAAATTTAAGGGGAAAGCCATCATTCTCCAGGTGAGGGTTTGGGCATTTTCTTTCCTATGAGCTATGCATGTTTTGGTTCTTATAGTACATGGCTAAAGCAGGAAGCTTTAAGGAGTTTAAAAAGGTAGAAGGGCCACATAGAATTCCAGCTTAGCTGATGTGGTTTGCTGAAGTCATACAAAATAGACTAGCTTCCTAGTTCATACACCTCAGTGTGACAGTCAGAAAATTAGACACCTGGCAGCTACAAGTGTTTGGATTTTATGTTTTCAGATACATGGCCAAGATTGCTTTGTGAGTGCCAAATTGGTACCTTAATGTAAAAAGCAGAGAAACACATTATATTTTTACCATCTAGAAAATCATGCTCAATCTTTGCTTTAAAAACATCCTCATTAATATTGGGGGAGGAACTTCTCCTTCTTTTAGTAGAATGCCTTCCACCAATTTTGTGAGGTTGAGATTTGAAAAGAACATTTGACAATACTACAAACTCCAGAAGGGCTCCTAGGCTTTGAAATGTTAATTTCATCGCTGGAAACCTTTTAGGGCAACAAGTGCATGGCCAGGGAAGGCAGCATTCTTTACTGCCAGATGTGAATAAGTGAAAGTCAAGCTTACACACTGATTCTACTTCCCTCTTAGTTACAGTGAGGTTTGATGTGGCTTTGAACTCAGTCTTCAGATTTAATACAGGATGGAACAAAGTGTAAAACATTACGAGTGCTAGATTAAAATTTTGTATAAATCATAAACAACTCTAAATGAAACATATAAAGACAGAGCACAGTCGAGTTAAACAAAATCTAAGGAGAATTAGACAACCCATTCATTTGGCACAAGGTAGTGATGTAGAATTTAGTCAAGGAACACCCATAAATGAAGAAAACGAAATCTGGACCTAAGATAAATCTTCACTTAGGGGCAGATGGTGCTCCAAGTTCTGTGTGTACCAACAGAATATGACTTATGGAAGTATTTCTGTGCCTTTCATTGTTCTATGGGTGTTGATTTTAGTTCATCATCTTGGTTTATTCTCTGTCCTTTTTGTTTCAATAAGTCATCAGTGGTGATGGCAATTGCAGATAGATAGAAAAAAAAAACACATTTGGAAATGTGACCTGGGTGCTTGTTTAGAAAGGTTCTCAACTTTACACACACAATTAATCAACACCCATCTGTTCCTGCTCTGTAGATAGTTCACCAATGTATTTGTTTAGACGATTGTGGCAAAACATATTCACAAGTCAGTTTGCAAAAGTTTCATTTTTTCTCAAGGTTCATAACATTTGGGTTTCTAAGACCAAAGTGATGATGCAGAGTAGATGTCTAGTGAGGCCTGGATCCTGGTCTGAAGTAGCAGAATAGTGTAGATGTACATCGAGGCCTACAGGATTGTTATAGACTTTGCAAGGACCACAGAGATTCTCAGAACCTCTTTTCAGTGGCCATCAACCCCATTCCAACATACACAAAGTATAGTGTAGCATTATAAATGGAGTCTATAGTTTAACAGTGCATTATCTCTCTTAGAAAAGTAATGAAGACCAAGGTCTTAAACAGACACAGCCAGTTGGGTCACCTGCACTCCAGAGAGAATTGACATGCATAGGTAATCTGTCAGTAAGTTCTTCCTCCAGCTAGACCTTCCTTGCTCAGAACACGTCCTGGCTTGGGAATGTACACAACTCTTGAGGAAAACAGAAAAGTGGACTGAGATAGGTCATTTCCCGAAGGTTCAGAGGGAGGGGCCCTGAAACAATAGGTCCTGGATGAAAACATCAAGTATCAATGAAAAGTTCATCAACTACTTAAAAAAGTAGAAGAAAAGAAAAATGAACCCAAACAAATACAGACAGGCTAGCCAAATCCACAACAACAAAAATTCTAGGCTCATTTATGATTCAGCATTTCATTCCAAAATACAGCAGAAAGGATATTTGAGTCAAATTAGCAAGCTGTTCACCACATCCTAAGGAACCTATTTTTTTTCTGTCCATCAAAAAATTAAACTAAGGAAAATGAATCTCTCAACTTTTGAACAGCCTTTTGTGCAGGAAATTGATGTTGGGTATAAGCAAGCCAATAAAGCTCCGTAGTTACAGAGATCCCCTTAAGCCACAACCCACTGCTCAAATCTGTACTCAAGACAGTGAAAAATAGACATTATCACAATGTGACTAATATAAACCATATAAACTAATATAAACTGGTATCTTTCCTTTTGACCTATATTTTTCTGCATATAATCATCTATTATCTATTGGTCTATTATAGATAATTATCTGTCATCTATCTATGGACCTGCCTATCATATATCGATCTATTATCTATCATTCTATCTTCTCTCTTTCTGTCCACTTATCTATGTATCTATCTTGATAATCGAGTAACAGGATATTAATTTAACCATTCTTGTATTAAGTCTATATCAAGGGCCTCTAATAAATTTTCCTTACAGAAAAGTAAACGTTTGTTCAGTTTTTTTCACTAATTTTAGTGTAGTTTTTTTTTTTTTTCTTGATGCTAGAAACAGAAACAGATAAGCCGTCTTCAGTGATGTTTGCTGAATCCTAGAAGATGTTTTTCTTACTTGCCTGAAGTTTTCACTGTGTATTGTATTATCATTTATTCTTTTCAGTGTCTCTTACTTATGTTTTTCATTATATATTGATTTCTTTGAGGAGACGCAGATAGTGAAGAGGACAAGTGTTTGCAATCACTAATATTCTCTAATTAAGCATACTAAATTTAGTCCATGTCACTTCCAAATTTGTCTCCTTTACATTCATTATTAAACCTTAATACAACTACTGATAAATTAACAAAAATATTTATATTTAACATTATATTTATAAGAATTCTTTGATGCATATAATACACTGTAATCATATTCACTACTTCCCCTATTTTTTAATCTATTCCCAACTTCTATGTCTTTCCGTTTTGGGGGGTTCTAGGCCAGATTTACCAGACATGTGTTTCTTCCTGTAGAGCAGACCTAAAATCCAACTGGAGAGCCATTTGGGTACCACCATAACTTCCACGCATCCATTATAGTCATGGCCATATCTTAACATGCCAGCTACTGTTACTGATCACAGGATCCACAGTTAGGAAAGCCTTGAGGACTCCCACGACCAACAACTTGAGGAGATGTTTTCCACAACAGTCATTTGACTTTTCATCTGACAACCTATGACTTTGGAGAGGATCATTATCTCTCTGTATGGTAACTCTAATTAAACACACACATGCACACACATGCATCTGCTATCACTCACACATGCATACATGCATATATACACACAATTTATTTTTGAGCTCCCACATGGACTTTTACTGTTAATTATTTCTCTCCTAGCCTATGCTATACTCTCTTCTTCCCTTTCTTATTCAAAACTCCCTACTTTTTATTCCACTACATATCATTTAAGTTCTACTGCCCTCCTACATTGAGACCTTCCTTCACATTTCATTGCCCTTTCTGTTTTCCTGGATTCTGTAGGCAGTTCATGTTAGGCTCACAGAACCATGAAGATAAGATGTTAAGATACACACATGAATGTGAATATGCAATGCTTGTCTTTCAGAGTGAGTTACCTCATTTATATAATTGTTTCCAGTTCCATCAATTTACCTCTTAAATTTCCTAAATTCAGTTTCTTTCCACCTTAATCAAATTCCACTGTGTAAAAGTTCACTGTCTGTCCCTAAGTTATGGGCATCTGGGCTCTTTGTTTTTGCTAACTACTGTGAAGAGGGCATCAATGAACATGGATGAGCAAGTGTCTCTGTAGCAGTGTCTTTGTGTCTATGTCCTGAAGATTTCTTTTAGTTGATTTGTTTTCCCTTTGCCCTTCTTTAGGCTCATATACACATGCACTTTCCTTTTACTTACAAAATTAGATGCCTTTAACATGAAACTGACAATGAACGAATGAGCTGAGTGAGCTGATAGTTCCCAAAATAAGAAACAATAGGCAGAAAAATGATTTAAAATGTCCAACATCTTACACATTAGAACAATTAAAATTAAAACCATTTTGAGAATTCCCTCACCCTAATAAGAAAGGCTCTGATGGAGAAAGCTTCTAAAAACAAATGCTTGCTAGAATGAAGGTGACAAGGAAACTTTACTGTGATGGTGGGAATATAAACCAGTGCAACCACTGTGGAAATCAGTGTTCAAGTTCCTCAAAAACTCAAAACAAACTATCAATGACCCAGCCATTCCACTGCTAGAAATGTACACAAGGAAGGATTGTTTGTTCTTGTTTATTTGCTTCTATATTTACAATAGTAAGGAAATAAAAACAACCTAGGTAACCACCAAATGAAGAAAATGTGAAATACACACATACTAAAATATTACTCAACTCTAAGGAGAAATACATTTCTTAAGAAAATACATGGATCTGGAAAGTCTTATATCAGATGAAGAACTATCTCAAAGTGACAAATATTCTCTCTCATAGGTGGAACCCAGATTTTAATGCCTGTACATGTGAAATACATTTTAATGGGACAAAATGTGGAAGCAAAGGAGACAATAGAGATGTTTCAAAGATGAAACCTCTGTTACACACACTCTCCACAGATCTACTCACAGCATTGTCTGAACAGTCATTCTCATTGTTTAGAACTCCATTCTCCTGGCTTTACCTTTAGATTGAGCGTGTCTGCACAATGCGAACATTTTTATGAAAATTTGAGTATTAACATGGTAAGTTATCCATTCCCTCTAAAAATGTCTATTGCTTCCATTGTCATTCTTATTTTCCTTTTAAATACAAATCCTCCTCACAGCAATGTTTATGATACTTACCCTGAGTGTTTTTTTTTTTTCCTTTTTTAAAAGGAGCCTTCTAGTAAGTGGGAAGAGTTATTTGCATGTTACAAAATCTTAAAAGGTGTTTAAATGAATAGATCTATCGAAGACTGACTATTTCATTTCAGAGTTATTTCTCAGTTGAAAAATATATACCCTTTAGAAACAAAACAATTATTGGAGAGAAGACTGATAGTAGCTCCAACAGACAATGGATCTAAGTTTAAACAAGGTCAAGGTATTTTCTAATACCCTGATCTGAAAATTTCAAGAAAGCTGCACCTATGCTGAGTATCCATAGATGACTGACTTTTGAAGACCTAAATACTATGGACAGATAGAATTCTGTTATTAAGAGACATAATGAACAGACATGGTGAGCACATCTATAATCTCAACACTTAAGAGAGGTCCAGTAGGATTATGTCCCAAGGCCTGACTAAATGCTACCATTAAATTAAAGTCAATGTGGTTTACAGGAGACCATATCTTAAAAATTGAAAGAAAAATTATCCTGGGTTGTGTTTCTTGTTCTTTTCAATATTCATTTGCTACAAATTTCTATATCTAACTTAAAATCTCTGTAGGTCATAGGAAGTCCTTAAAGTCTTAGTAACATTAATAGACTATAGTTTCTATCAACCATACAGCTAAGAAGTCTAAAGTAAGATGCCTACAAAAAAAACAAAAACAACAACAACAAAAAAACCCAAAAACCAAAAAACTCCCAATTCTGCTACAAGCTGCCTACCTACTGTTTCCTCAAGCATATGTAGTAAATGTATTGGTTGATAACTAACTTATTGCATATGTAGTAAATGCATTGGTTGATAACTAACTTATTTTGTGCTTTTAATATATCTCACAGAGGAACATACCCTTTCTGGTGTCTTGAAACCATGTTACTCAGCCATGGTCACTAATACTTGCCTCAGAATCAAGCATTTCTTAGCCCATTTGGAGCACAAGCTTTGATTTACATGGAAACTTGAAGTGACATTTACTTAACATGAAGTAATAGAAATACCATTTCCACATTAGAATTTCAAATGTAAAATTAAGTGATGTTGAATAATATTTATTAAATTTAAGTGCTATCTGTGGGTTCTTAAAAATGCATGCAGAAATGTCCTCATCCATACTTGTCAGTATTTTTAAAAAATTAATTATGAAAAATAAGGAAATTAATGCATCATTTCAGTTTCCTTTTCTGATTTGAATATTTTTAGTAGTTACATTTTTTTAAATTTTAAATATGCTCTCCATGTGCAATTCTAATTAAATTAATGTATAAAATATGTTGTTTGGCTTAGCCTCACACAGACCTATGACATTTGCTAGGTGGTGAGCTGAAACAGAAAGATCGCTAGTTCAAAGAGTTTCTGGATAACATAGTAATACTTTATCTCAAAATTCAAGCCATAAAATTTGTAATAGATTGAATATGTACCTAGAGGGTAAGTTGATTGCTTAGCATATAAAAGGCAACAGATAATGTCTCTTCCCTCCTCCTCAAAAGTCAGGAACCATAAAAATATTACTTCCACAGTCTCTATAACTCCTGAATTGGCTAATTTTATGTCAGTGTAACCCAAGTTATAGACATCTAAAGGGATGATATCTCATTTATAAAAATGTCTCCATGGGATTTGGCTATAGACAAGACTGTAGGGCATTTTATAATTAGTGACTGATATTGGAGCACCCAGACCATCATGGGTGGTACCATTATTGCGCTGATGGTCCTGGGTTTTATAAGCAAGCAGGCTGTGAAAGCCATGAGGGACAAGTCAGTTAGCAGCATCCCTTGTGGCTTCTGCATTAGCCCCTTTTAAGTTCGTGTCCTCTCTTACGGGATTAATAGTGATGTTGAATCTTAAGCAACATAAGTTCTTTCCTCCCCATTTTGGTTTGGATCATGGTGTTTCACCACAACAATATATAAGAAAGCATGGCTTCCTACCTCCATGTGGTGACCAAATACATGATTTACTCAAACAGCATGAATTTTCATTTCCTCCTTCCTTCTTCCAGGATGTTGCCAAGATTTATTGTTTGCCTGTCTGTATCATTTTAATGATAATTAAATTTCCCTTAAAAATAAGCAAACTGTAACTATTAAGATTCCTACTCTCCTTGATTTTTGTATTTGTTTACCTTAAAATAAACAATGGCTGAGAATACAAAATCATGTAATGTGTGCATGTTGGAAGCATAGACATTGAGTTAACAGTAAAATATAATATAATCCTTCCTTGACTATACTTTCAATAAATGATCGTAAATCAAATAAAGAGTGAGCAGTCCAAAACTTTAGCCTGGATTGTGCTAGGTTCATAAAATGGTTAGCTCATCTAGAGTTCAGTTCCTGCAATACTGTTTCTGCTGCTGAGTGAGTTACTACCTGCCTTGATTTAAAGTCACACAACTAGAGAGAGAGGAATAACCTAACGATATGCTCAAATGTCTTTAAAGGGTCTTTAACATTTACAGGAATGTCTCAATCTCCATAAAAGACCCATTTCAATCGGTGAGTGATTCAAATGTTCTCATTCCTGGATTGTGCATCTCTTTAGGAGATCTGATGGTCTCTCAAAGGCAGTATGCATAATGAAGTGGAAATTCCAGTGACTTTTTTTCTGATAAATAGGGAGCTACTGAGTGGTCTTTAGAAAATGAGCATCAGTGAATAGCTGGGCTATCATTTGAAATCTGTTAAAATATGGTCAGCTTACAATTTTCTTTAGTTATCTTAGAAAAATACTCCCATAATATGTGACTGTCAGTATAAAGCTAATAATTATATATATTTATGTATATAATATTTATATGTATGCTATTATGATATTGATGCAGTAATTTTGCACAATATTGTAGTATGATAGATACTAAGAAAAATATGCATACTGCGTACTATTGAAGGCAGACGATTTAGCTTGTCTTCTCACCTCTACTGTCTTTTACCTTGCTATGATGGGGACCTTAAATGTTTCTCTGACAATCTTTACCTTTTAAATTGTTATTTATTATTATTAATGTGTATGTGCCTGTGTGAATGTGAGCACATGTATGCAATGGCAGGTAGATGGAGGTCAGAGGACAACTTTGTGGAGCTGGATCAGACTTACCTGAAGAACATCTTTGACTCTTGAGCTTCTTACCAGATACAGCACTACTTGGAATAGTCACCTTAGGGTACAGTGTTTTTCAAAATATTCAATTTTTCCCCAAAATCTTTATGTCTGTACTTCCTATTTTTCATCACCAATGAACATGTTGCAATTAAGAATCTTAATTAGAATGTTATTTCAAGATCAAGATGAAAATACTCAGGAAAGTAAATATACAAACGTTCATGACAAGTCACAACTATAGCATCCAGCTTTTATCATAACCTCTAATCCAACAGAACCTTGTTCAGTAATACAATGACTGTTTATTGATTTTTTGAGTCCCATATACCACATATTTTAAACACATTGTCTGTCCCTGAATTAATGACATGGGAAAGTTGACTTCTATTTTTATTTTTCTAGAGATTCAAAATCTACTGATCAAGAGCTGTAGGGGGATTATGTTATTTTGTTGTAAATAATTGTCCTGCCTATTAGTTTAATAAAAATGCTGATTGGCTGAAGGCATACAGGAAGTGTGGGTGGTACTACCAAACTAAGAAAACTATGGGAGCAGGAAGAACAGAGTAGAAATGCCACAAAGAAGTCACAAAAACACCACGATGAGATGCCAGTAGATGCAGAAGAAAGAAGTTGAAATGCTGCTCTGAGAACAGGTACCAAGCCTTGTGGCTGAAAAGGATAAGAGTCATGGGTTAGTTTAAGAGCAAGAGTTAGCAAGTTATATGCCTGGGCCCCTCTGGTCAATGAGAGTACAACTAATACACGTGTCTGTGTGTTTCAGTGGGACTTTGGGTCTGTGGGTCTGAAAGTCTGAGCCAACTGGCTAGGTCAGAAAGTCCAGGACAGAAACCTCACACAACAAAAAAGCCTGAACATCTGAGATAATAGAATAACAATAAAATGGCACCTTAGGCCTCATAGTCAGGGCTAGTTGTCTCTAAATATCAGACATCTGTCAAGCATGAAGTATGATACAACTTGATCATTCCTTATCTCAGGCTTGAATAAACTAACTTTCTATCTCACAGGCCCTGTGTAAGATTGGGAGGGTTTCAATGCAATGTCAATGCTCATATGCTTTTTAAATTTAATCCAATAGCATCTTACTAGTAAATCACCACATGTTACTTCTGGATAATGCTGGTGGCATACAGGTGATTACAAGTGGTGAATAATTCTGTGATGTATGCTTTCAGTTAATAGGAAGGCAAAGAAGATGCAGAAGATGCAAATACACAGGCAAAGAGGAAGCAGCTGGATGGAGTTTAAAGAAAACTGAGCAACTAAAAGGTTGGGACATATTTTCATATATATCTGATATTATATGCAAAGGACTGGTATCTAATACAGTATTTGAGTTACAGCTTCACAGCCTGGCAAACAGAGGAGCACTGACCATTCAAGTAGACAGTACTGTTGTGCACACACCAAACGTCACTTGAAATGCCTCTGAAACCCTGCCAAGTTCAAGCCAAGTAATTAACTTTCAGAAATTGATAGCACAAAAGACATAAGATTTTTCTCAAATGTTTGTAACTTTTTAAAATAATCAAAACCATATTCAATCTAAATATTTCTTATTTTAAGAATGTTATAACATATAACATCTTAATTACTTATTTGTAAAATTATACAATCATAAATATGTTGAAATGCTCAAGAAAATTATGTTGAGCTTCTTCTACAAAGCAACTTATAAGCTGAATAGATCTTTTCTGGGGAAAAATTGTTCCCAGAATGTCATCAATGAAATTGGACTACAATGTCTCTAATTCTTGCATGAAATACATTTCTGTGGCAAATGTTTTTATAATCTAAAATATAAAAGCATTATCCTTTAACAAACACAAAATTATATAGAGAAAACAATTACAGAATGGTCAAAATCTCATTAAAATTGTGCAAGGAAAATTATGTATGCCCCATTTACAATTTTTCTGTATAGCAGAGTATCAAATGATTCATAATTTGAGAGCAAACTTTAGTCTTATCCTAGACCTACTTGACCTTGTAAGTGTTTCTTGATTTTAAAGGATGACATTTAATTAAAACTGCCTTGCTGAAGTGCAGTAATTATTGGTGCAGATAAAAGAGATTTACGGAGGCTAAAATTGTTGGATTGGTTAAAGGGACACAGATTTTTCTTACCAATGTGCTGTATCATTTACAAGATACAATGTACTATCTGTTTTCCTATCATTTAGAAGCACATCATCTTGCTGGTTGAATTGGCAGCCATGATTGTGGAAGAGGCATTTCAATTAAGCCCTGACTCAAACAGACTTCAAGAATTTTTTTACCTTTATTTGCAGTGCTGTGCAAATTATTAAAACTATTCGAGCATTACCTGGAAGAATGAGAACTCATGGAGGGTAAAATCTCCTTCTTAAAGGATGATGTCTTCCTGCTCGCAGTTTGCACTCCTTCAGTGAGTGACATTTGAGATCTTGTATGAGTAATCACTGGTTTTACTGCTTGTGTATCTCTAAAGCCCTGTGCTAGTACTAAACCCAAACACACTTTGATCTTTTCAGGAGAAAATAATCTTCATTATAAAGGTCAACATGAAATAAGTGATTTTTTTGTTTTCTTTAGTAGCTTACTTCCTAATTCTTTACAACGCCAACTTCACAGTAGGTTCTATCTGCACACACTGTCAAAACAATGGAATTATTTTTAAAGATGGTCTTTGGTTTACACACAAAAGGTTTCAGACTTTTTTGAAAATATTAGTTTGTAATAAGACTATTTGTATTGGAAATATTTATTTTCTTAGATTGGCACAAAACATACGTACATATGTGGAAATGATACGTTTTTTTGGTTTTTTGTGTATACAGTCTAAGCTTCATATTATGTTTCCTGAATTTTATGTTTAATTATGTGAATTTTGATTGTTATTCTTTTGTCAGCTAATGTTACCACAAAGGGAAACACTAATGCCTTATTTAATATGCTTCCCCTTTACTGACATTGTGTTATACTATGTACAATGTCTAGTTGTAAGAGACTCTGCTGTAAGTGCAGTTCTTCAGAATCGTTTCCTGCTGATACAGAGATAGCAGGTATTTAATGCATTGTGCTAGGAATTTATGCTCATGTACAATGAATTTCTTTGTCCTTGAGATATATAATAGACAGATTTGGAGGCTTCTCTAATGATAAATATGACAAATGGGTTTAAAATAACCTGAGCTAATTGTGTCTTTTCTTATCTCAATAAAAGTAACATATATCATTTTATCTAGGTAAAAGTCCCAGCTTATAACTATCACCCACATTGATTTAGAGATATAAAAGAGCAAACATCATTAAAGTTAAGCTATGAGGGTTGGCAAGCCTCATAGTATACACTCATTTCCCACAGGTCCAGCTTCTGATTCCATTTTATGATATTTAGGAAGATAAACTCATACTGAGTAAGGATCTTTGCTTTATCTTATGAACATAGACATGATAACAGCAATTGAGGTCACATTGAATGTCTTCATATGACTGACAATATGCTACGCAGTTTAATAACAAATTAATATCATAAAAAATGTAGGGATCATATGCATTTGTAACCAAGTTCCTGGAGATATAAGCAGAATGACCATCCTTAGGTTCATAGGGACCTTAAGGCTAGCCTAGGCTGCATGAGAACCTGTCTCAAAGAGAGTATTTACCTAAGGAGGATTGGTGTCACATTTAGGCTAAACCTATCTCTCACACATCTTTTGTATAAAGGAAAATTGAAAATAGAAGGAACGGTGTGACATGGAATTCTTTGTCCTTAAGCAGATTTGCATTTATATGTTCTACCATTAAATATAAGGCATACTATGGAATACTTTAACCTGAAAGTAATTTTCACCTGCCCCACTCCCCACTGGGCTGTACACCAGGAAATGGGCCCATTTTTTCTACCTCTGAAATATTTTTACTACATTAAAGGAAACAAGCAAATTTTAGCAGTAAAGTTTCCTTCCCAATGTTATTACTCTGATGAAAAATAAAAAGAAGATGCCTTATCCGATTGCAAATTATAGTTATTCTGTGCAAAATTTATTGATTTTTTCTATTAATATTTTGAAAAGTAATTAAAGAAATTAAAAATTCTTCTTTAATTTGTCTTATAAGAAAAGCCAGACATTAAAACAAGAATATTTATTTAAAAATCTTTTTATTCTATTGATCATGTGAGATATGTGTAGCCTTTGTTCTCTCGTGTTTAAAAGAATTTAAGAGAGAAATTATGTGGGAATTAGGATGAGGGAAGCAATCAATAACAAGAGGTTAGAAAAGACAGGAGTTCTGGACCACAGCAAAAATGATTTCTCAGAATCGTTGAGGAAGAAAGCAGGGAGGGCATGGAAATTGGCTTCAGAAGATGCATGAAGAAAGCTGAAGAAACATACAGGGCTGTAAGTGGTAGCAGTAGGCAGACAGAATACTGACCATGTCTGTCTATGGGAGAGTTTAGTGTTTCTATAGTTCAGAAAAATAAAAGGACACTCAACGAGCATGGTACAAGTACATAAATGATGCTGAATGCCAGCTGTGAGCCACTAGCTTTCAACATATAACTCTTTGACAGTACAAATAGATGTCTCCTACCAGTTTCCTCCCACAGAAAACCTGAAATATACAGAATGTGGTGCTCTTTTAATAATGAGCCATTAGACTTTAAAAAAAAATTGATAATATCCATTAACAAAGGATAAAAAAGGATTTGGGAAAAAAATAGTACTATTATTCAGGGGGTGTGCCTTACCCACTGAAATGTTTAGTTACTCTTTCAGTATTAAATTTTTTACATCATTTTAGAGAGTTGACAGTAAAGAGTAGAGTTATTGCAGTAATACTCGCTAACACCTGAATTCCAACACAAAGAATGTTATCTAGAAATCACAAATTCCTATCATCTGGAGCAGAATACCCTGAGGTAGCTGGCAACAAATCTTACTACACTTCCAATATACTGTGTGACTATTCTGTTGGGGTGCAGAAAAGAGGTCTGTTGACCCAAGGTTGGTAGTAGGCAAAGTATACCACCATGTAAGGGTGCTGCCTTTTATATTCTGATGATCTGCCTCAAAGAAAAGTGAAGTAGCAGACACACACCAAAATTCTATTTGAATCCTGGCCATGGAACAAGATGATGGTCACAAATAAAAGTCAACTGATTGGTTACTTTGTCAGAGATTGAGAGAGACTGCCCTTGGACAATATTAAATAGGTGGTGGCCTTCTGTAGACATACAGTGGTATTCTGTGAACACTAGTTAACATATAATGAAAACCCAGAGCCAGGTATTGAGGAAGGTCTGGAATATTACAAAGATATTCCAGCCAGCTTCTCAGAATTACTGGTCACTTCTACAGAATGAATGAATCTCTGCCTTCTCCTGCCTTATATATCTTCCCCACCCACCTGTTTTACTTCCAGGTTTAACTTTGTATCATAATCCTAGAGTTAGTATTTTAGGTGTGAGCTACTACTGTTTGGCTATGAGGCCTTGTACTCACAGATATCCAGAAAGATCTCTGTCCTAAATGATGGGATTAAAATTGTGTCTCACCACTCTCTGATGTTCATGGTTTGACGGTGCATGATTCTGTCCTCTGATATTCCAGGCTGATTTTATTAAATATACAATATATCACTACTCAGTAGCCAGCTGGTTTTATTCTTTTCTTTTCTTTTTTTTTTTTTTGACATGGGTCAATACTCTTATATTCCATGAGATAGTCTGATGGTCTACTGAAGAACCGTAACTACTTAGTGTGGAAGTTTTATTCTGATCTGCAGAATGCTTATGTGAGTGAGAAGCTACAGGATGTGTCAGCTTATCCCTTCAAATGCAGGAAATTTTGTTTAGGCGTTGGGTAAACACCTCAGGAAGGAAGATAGTGTACAAGCTATCCAGTGTGGATTAAAACTAAAGTTGAATTTAATTTTCATATACAGATGATTTGAGAATTCAGGATATTTATTTGCTTTAATAGTACTAGTGGGACAATAAGGATAATATGTATCTGCATGAGAAAAAAACCAGAAAGATGACAATAAGGGAGAGAAAATAACCCAGTGATGGCATGATATAGATAGAGTTTATTCTTCCATGACTAAAAACGCCATGATGAGCTTCTGCAAACATTACAGGACAAAGAGAAAACCAGATTCATATATCTGAAGGGCGGTAGCTACACAGCATGGGTACCAGTAGATCATTAAAAGATGAACTAGAATAAAAAGCCCTGTGCTTTTATAGCAGATAAGACCTCCTGCCTCCGAGGAGCAGACAGGTCTGTTCTGTGGACAGATATGCCTGGAACTCAGAACTGCAGCTTTTCAGTGTTCCAGAAAGGGACCCTCTGTGTTTTCTCTACTCTTGTAGATCAAGCACAAGATGAAAGCTAGATTAGCTGTATGTGCTACGTGTTTTCACAAGGAACAAAAGAAAATGCCGACACCTAGACATTATCAGTTGCCGAATCCACCATTAGGTGCTGCAGTCAAGGGTCAAGAGAGGCTGAGGACCTGAGGACACGTGGTTTAGGACAGGCAGATGCAGAACTAAGTCTAAGGACTGAACATCAAAATCTACAGAGTGAGGAAGAACGAGAACTGGGTCCAGACGGAGCCTGTGCTGAAGCCTCCATGTTGATAAATAAGTGAAATGGTCCTGACAAAATCGGCTATAGCATGGCATGCAGCTGGATAGTCTGGTGATGTTACCATCACATCTCAGGTATGTACTACTACTCCTCAGGTCCTGATTGACACGTGCTGTCTGTATGAGAGATTGTGGATATTCCTACTGCAGAGAAATTCTACTCACTCTTTATAATCAGAGCTGAAGCGGCAGAATTTTCAGACAAAAACACAGGTAAATCACATAAGCACATCTCTTACATTAGAGTAAAAGGCATGGATTTGATAGAGAAAGGACCTTTGAAATAATGAGGAACACATTTTTCTAATATTTTTTAATTCCGTAATTCTTCAAGTTAGATTGTATCATAATCTGTTTTATTTTAATTATTCCAAACAACTACCAAATTGTAAATGTCATTTCTCCTCCATCACTTCCTCATCCCACTTGTTTCATTTCTGTTTGATTCTTAGTACACACTGGGAAGAAAGTCATTGCTGCTTCGAGTCCTGACCACTATGTAGACCTCAAATCAGATTTGGTTCCTGCCTACTCAAGCCATCTTTATTTAGCCCTATCTGAGACTCACACAGCTCTCCCCAGAAAGGTTCAGTGTGAAATACACCTCCTCCTTCTCTCTCTCTCTCTCTCTCTCTCTCTCTCTCTCTCTCTCTCTCTCTCTGTGTGTGTGTGTGTGTGTGTGTGTGTGTGTGTGTGTGTGTGTGTGTCTGTGTCTGTGTCTGTGTCTGTGTCTGTGTCTTTCATCTTTCCCTTTGCATCTTGCATTGGTCTGAACCTCTAACAGGCAGCTAGACTGGTATCTCTGCCTCTTACAAGCTACTGGGCTATTCTATGCTTCTCCACATAGTTCAGCTGCTTTAAGATTGTCTCTATCAATCCCTCAATCCTTACTGCAAGTAGAGAGGGAGTGGCCAAGTGCATATGGTCAGTTTCAGGAACTTCCTGAAGCCTTTGAGTTATTTATATTTCAAGTTTAATTAGCTTCTCCGAAGAATAAATGTGCTACCTTACTTAGAATATTCTGCAATTGAATTTGCTTCCCTCCAAGACAGAAAGTTTTGTCTCAGAGGAAATTACTACAAATATAAATAATAGTTGTCATTTAAGAAAAGTCCTTTGAGTTTCAGAATAAAGAATACTTTATTCTAGAATTGCAAGGTATACAATAAATACTATCTCAGTCCTACCACCCACCTTAAATAGACCTATGACATTTTGATTCATTGCAGATAAAATGTGTATAACATGCATGTTCATTATATTTGATTAAAAAATACATGGCTAAGGTTTTATTTTTCAATTATTAATTTATAAATTGCCATTAAAGTATTCTCAAGTGATAGGTTCTTTTCAAAAACATTAACTTCCTGTTTTGATGAGCTTTCAAATGAAACCTCCAACAAACTGCAATAGACTATTGTCAAAGACATGCCATGTTTCTGAAAAACCTAATACATTGCCTGCTGCCTAAATAAGTTCCCTGACAAAATGTTCACTGAAGAAATAAATGTTTTCACCAAATGAAATTTTATCACAATTATATTATTGCAACTTTTAATTAGTGAATTGAATTAATTCCTATAATATCTAAATAAAGAAACATGATTGAAGTCAATTCTCAATTGAAGTTTCTTCATTTTTATACTAATTCATATATAATGATGGAAATCATAATATTTGGGCACATTTTCTCCTGACTAATCCTTCAATCTTGTCTCTGTCATATGCCAGATTTGGTTTTCTGAAATTTACTTTCCTAAAGACTACCAACTAATTCCTTAACAATTGTTATAAATAGGTGATAGAAATAGGTAGTGGTGGGTTTAAGCATAGCCCTTGTTTCTCTGTACATGTTTAAGAGTTGCAGTCATTAATTGTTACTATTGGAGACTTTTATTCTATTATTCTTTTTTTAGTTATCTTCTTGTAGAGGGTCGGGATTTTTATATTTGAAATATTTATTTAAATAGAGTTTTTCCTGAATTTAATCAAAATGCAGCCAGTGTCCAGATGGTTGAGGAGAGAGAGTCCCCATCTACATTCTTAAGGTCAGATTTAGCAGAAAACTCAGCAGCCAGCCTGTCTGTCCTGAGATATTAATGTATTTTCTCTCTCGATTATAAATTAAGCAGCATCACTGCCAAGATGTTCCTAGGTTAAAATATCCATTTAAAATTTTTAAAGGCTGCTTCTTAGATAGAATCTATATTAAATAAGGTATACTAAAATAATCAAACTAAATACCCATTCCTCAACTCTTAGGTGTTTGAAGTGTTTTATTAAACATATATGTCTTTCATTTGGGAACTGCACAGATTTTTGTTTACAACCTTGGACCAGATGCTGACTAATAATTTTAATTCCATTGTATTTGTTCATCAGATTTCACATGCAGTGTGGTTCCTGGGAATTCATATGTGATGGAATCTGGCTTTGCCCTGAGCTGACTGCATACCTGCATCTCCATTTTGTAGCAACTATTCAACCTGGCATTTCCATGTAGCTATGGAGATTCTGTTACAAAGGCTAAGCAGAGTGATGTGAGCGCTAAGAATTTGGCATTTGTTTTGCAGGCTAAAAAACTACTCAGTCACATTTTCATAAATTCTATTGAAAGACACAAAAGTTCTATGTGAGAGACCAAGCATGTATTACTTTCAATACAAAAGCAAAGCAAAGTAACAACAGAAAACAGTGCTAGCATCAACATACTTGCTCTATTTTTCTACCTACTTGACAGTACAGGACTCTAAGGGAATGTCCAACGCTATTGGCTGTAGGGCCCCAACCTTCCTAGTGTAAGCTAGCATTGTTGATTTCTGTCTCAGGAGGAGCAGCTCTGTCTTTCTATGGAGTTGATGTGAAGGCATTAGGGAAAAAGCAGTCCAAAACAAAAAACAGCATATTTGATACCAATGACATGCCCCAAAACACAATTATAAAGAATTTTCTCAATGAACCCCCATCCCTATTTCTTAGCCTAGTTTTCTGATGAAAATCTTGTCTGCCATTAGACTATTCTGCTGACTGCTCTGGTTTATCTATCTCACAGAGCCTGGGCCCATATCTGCTCAATTTTGCTCTCTGAGCCATTTATCTACTTTCTAGCCAATTGGACTATACTAAGTCATAGCTAGATCTCAAAAAAGGCTATGTAAACAAATTCCCAAGCCCACTATAGTTTACTTTCAAATGTTGAATTTTCTCCTCAGGTTTCAACCTTATTACAAATATCTGCTCCAGGTGCAACAGAATGCATCAATAAATTTAAATAATCAAGATCAATTCAATGGTATCCCCAACTACATCTAAAGATACCCATGATGTGGCAGCTTCTCTCAGACTGTCATGCTCTGCTCTCTTCAGGACCTTTATTATGAGTGCTGACTTTAAAGAATTGTGTGATTTCATCAGTGACTGCATATAATTATAAAGAGTCCACAGAGAAAAAGTTGGATGAATTTTTAACATATATCAGAAACCACCAATTAAAATGCAAGAAAGAAGTCCAGACAAGCCTGCACTCTGGCTCGCATGTGTTCCCTGAAATACATATGATTATGTCATGAGGTAGTTGTGGGAATTCTGCATCTTTCCTATGCTCATGGCTATATAATCAGCAATTTACATAATATAATTTTTGTTTCAAATGCCTCTGAAATCCCAAATTGAGCACGTATGTTTTTTAAATCTACCTTTACTGATATCTATAATTTTCTGAACCACATATCCAGATCCTATATAATATACCTATTATTAGTTCCTACTGAGAAACAAAACTGTGTATAATACAGGTTTTCAGAGGTTTTGTCATTATTACAATAAACATTAGGTAGGTGGCACTAATATTTTTAAGTGAGAGGTGAGTGCTAACACTAAAATAAAAATACTCGATAGAAAATAAAAATAACATGGTGTTTAACAGGTGATTTAGTAAATGATATTTTCTGAACATATAAAAAGTCCTTGGCAGAGGCATAACATTGTTTCATTACAATGTTTGGGACTCTTGTGCCTCTGAGCCTCCTATGCATAGTATTTAGTACTCAAAGAACTTACTGTACTTTGTATATAGTATTTGAGGGAAATATAATTCAAGTTTCCACCCACATATAGACATGAGTGGGGCCATCTTGGTAATTTTCTGTAGTTTCACTTCTCCTGAGCATAAATGCGTAGTTGTTCAAACTATATTAGGAATATAAAAATGCATTGTATCCCACATTTTTAGGGGAGAGAACATAAAACATAAAAATTGTTCCTTGTTGCAGGTTAAACTGTGAGATTTTCATTTACAGATTACTTTGGATGAACTTATGCGATATCATTGTTGTTTAAGATCTGTTGTCTTAATGCTTCCTAACTAGGAACACACTTAATAAAGTCTTTTATTAAAAGCACATCAGGTACAAGGGTAAGTGGTTGAATTATATTGTTGATGAAGGCACGTGTGATAGTGTAGAAATAAGTGGCACCAATTTGGAGCAACATTTTATATAACAAAATTAAAATTATCCAAAATGTACTTATTCTTGTGAATACATTGCTAATAAAAATACTTTAGGGGAATTTGGAAGCCTTAAGTTGAAAGATGACAAAATTTCCATTCCATGTAACTCAGTGGAAATCTGATGCAATGTTCTTCATGCTCTGCCTGCAGCCTCAGACAGCTTCAGTTACTCTGAGTAATTGTAACCACGGCAACATGACAGGGAATAATTAATGAAGGAAATTCAACTTCAAATCTAAAACACATTCTAAATTACAAATATTAGAATAATAACAATGCATCCTTTCTCTTTTCACCTTCAACTTGGCTTAAGCAGTTCTTCTGATCAATAATTATAATTTTTCACATACATATGACACACATATGCTTGTATGTGAGAAAAAAATTGTCATATTATTAAATCTATGCAAACTGCCTAAATCTCTGCAAATATGTGAAAACATATTCTCTTTTTGTCTCTTTAACAAACATCAAGGGTCTGGTTTGGGAAGGTTGTCTATCAGAGTGATAGATCAACTTAGCTACGGAACCCTTATAAACTAAATACTAGTTTTATGACCTTGGTCATTGTTGACTATCCTAACCACCCAATTATCCAGTAAAATGATATTGCTGATGATAATGTAGCTATTATTATATTTTAAAGAAAACAATATGGAAGTAGAATAGGTACTTGAGTGACCACAAGAGAAGAATAAACAATAAATACCAATAGATCCAATAACAAACATAATTATCAAACACATCAGGCATTCTTCTAGCTCTGTGTGGGAGAAGTAAATGGGACAGAAATATTTATTTTCCCAGAAAAAAATTGTTTTTGGATAAATAATAAACATATACGTAAATTAAAACACAAAGATATGGTGATATATATTTAATAAAATTATCTGAAAAATTGAGAAAAAAGTGAGAGCCATTGCTCCAGACATTTTTATTGTTTTTGTTTGTTTGTTTTGTTTGTTTTAGATTTCATTTTTTGGGGGACAGTGTTTTCTGTGTAACAGTCCTGGATGCTCTGAAACTTTCTGCCTCCAAGTGTACCTCCATGGCCTAGCTTTCATGACTTGGCTTGGTGGTTGAATCTCCTGATATTCCAAACTAATTTTAGGAAATATTTATTACCACATAAGGATGTAATTTCTGAAAGTGCTGAGTGCAAAGTGATAAAGATTAATGTCAAATGGGATGTATGAGTTAGAAGAATACTTACTGTGTTTAGGATTATGGGTAAGGGCTCTCTGGACTCTGATTTTTAACCAAAACTTAATCATGAGAAGGAGGCAGGACATAAGAGAAAGCTGGTATCTGCTAAACAGCCATAATCCAGTTCACACTGTTTTATATAGTGGCTGTTCCAACTTCAGCAATATCAACCCCATCACCATCATTGGTCATTTATGTTTTTTGAGTTAATTAATAATCACCAAATTGATCTGGAAGGACTTGACTTTCTCTGAAACAGAGGAAAAGATAGTTATCAGAGTCAGGTAGTGGGCATAGAAAGTGAAGGATTTGGTCAACTATGTGAAATTCCTTAGGAACAATGATTCCTGTTATCTACTTTAATATCAACATGATAGTAGTTAGTATTGTATACATGAAGCAGCTAAGAGGACATTAGCACAACGAAATACAATATTTGCTATATTGATATGGTAAATATTATGATTTAATCCCTATCTTATTGAAATACAAGTTTGTATTCTATAATATATATATATATAATCATGTTTTTTTAAATAAAAATAAAATAAAGCAACCTGACAGTTTTATACAGGCCAGACAAGTCAGAAGAATAGGAGATTGATCCCCTTTCCAGCCGAACTGATTCCTGATGCTCAGGTGCAGGACACAAAATTACTAAAACAAAGGACAACCTCCCCTCCCTCATCAAAGATCAAGCTAATCATGAGAAGGCCAGTTCCCAACCTGAACAAAGACTACCTACGATATCAGAGGTCACAAGAATCACAAGAAATCCAGGCCACAAAGAACAGAAGACAAAAGAGAAATCAGAAATCAAGGTACAAAATACCCATCTAACAAAGACAAATTCAGAAATCTGGGCCTAGACCTAATCATCACAAACCCAGACACCTAAATGCCAGTTTAAGAGTAAAATCAAAAATAGCCAGGTCAAGATAGCACCACCAGATCCCAATCTATATCACCCATACCATTCATTGCAGCCTAAACACAAGAAAATGACCTTAAAGACAACTTTATGAAAAGGATATAGGTTTTTAAAGAGGAAATGAAAATCTTCCTTAAAGAAATTGAGGAAAAAACAAGAAAAAATTAAAGGAAATACATAAAACCCTTAAAGATTGTCAAGACACCCAAAAAGGGAAATAAACCAAACAAGTGAAGAAAAATATTCAGCACTTGAAATTTGAACCACAAGCAACAAAGAAAACAAAATCTGGTGGAATTCTGGAAACAGAAAATCTGGGTGAGTGAACAAGAGCTACAAATCACCAATAGAACACAAAATCTCAGGTGTTGAAAATAAGATAGAAAAAGTAGTTTCAGCAAACAATGAAAGTATTAAATCTAAAAAAAACTCTTATTCAAACACCCAGAAAATCTCAGACACTATAAAAAGAACAAACCTAAGAATAATAGAATAGAAGAAAGGAAAGAATCCAAGCTTTAAAACCCAGAAAATATATTTACCAAAATCATAGAGGAAAATTTTCTTAATCTATTGGAGATGCCTATAAATGTATAATATCTTACAGAACACCAACAGACAAGTCCCCTGTCACCTAATAATCAAAACACTAAATATAACAAACAAAAATATTAAAAGCTGCAAGAAAAAAAAGGTCAAGTAACATGTAAGGCAGACCTTTAAAATTACACTGGACTTCTCAACAGCAATTCTGAAATACAGATGGAGCTAGACATACTGCAGACTCTAACAAACCAAGGATACTGGCCCAGACTACTGTAATCTTTCATCACCTAGGGTACCAGCCCCCAGCATCACAGAGCTCAAAGATAATCCAGAGTTTTGATAGTCCTATTGCAAATAATATGACTTTTTTTTAAATCTAAGCAGGAAATGTAAAAGAAACATCCTTATGTTGGTTTCCTTCAGACCTTTTTTATTTTTTTAATACTTCTTCATTATCTATTCTTTATTTTCATGGTGAATTCTACTCATTCTTGGTGTTTTCCTTCTAATTCTATGTTTATTTTTAATGCTTTTTTTCTAATTATTCTGATTCATTCCTGAAGCTTTCCTTCTAACTCTTTTATTCACTTATTTTCCTTCTAACTCATTTTAACTATATCTTTATTCTTTCTCTCATAGGCTATATCCTCCAGCAAAAACTCTCAGCATATATAAAACTTACAATATGGTTATATTCTGTTTTTCAGTTGAAAAAAGTGAATACAAGTTTAAAAGTCATGTTTTCTATATGCCTTAAACGAGTAAATGTTTTACATATTACTGGTGAAATAATTATCCCAAGAACCCACATACATTCATACTTAAGCAACTTGTTATAAATTAATAGTGTATGCAAGCAAGGTATTCTTTTACTGGAAGTTTATGTTTTGAGATTACAAACTAATCACTAAATTACTTATCTCAAATAGTAATCTTATACAAATTTGTAAAAGAATCACAAATATGAACTGTTATATATGAGAAAAATCATTCATTTTTATTTTAATTCTTCAATTCAATAGTTTCTTATGTCAGAAGATTTGTGGCTGGAATGTGTTATAAGAAATTTTTGGCCCATTTAGTCTGAAGGTCTGACCCACTCATAGCTGTTTAGCCCTCAAAATGATGTAGATACTTATATTAATTATAAATTTATGGCCAGGCTTATCATTAGATAATTCTTGCATCTTAACTTATTTCTATTAATCTGTCTTGCCATTTGTTCTTATGGCTTACTTGTACTAATATCCCCTTTTAGGCAGCTATATTGTGTCACTCTTGACTGTGCCTTCTTTCCCCTATATCTATGCTTGGATTTTCTTTTTTTACTTGTTTCTAAGCTGCTCTGCCATAGGCCAGAATGATTCTTTTATTGTTTAATTATATTTGCAGCATACACAAAGGTATCTGGTTACAATGGCTTTTGGCCCCCTGGGAGAGGTCCAGACCCACAGACCTGCTATCCCAGAGTGCTTAGCCTCTTGCTGCTGCTTAGGCCCCCAAAATGGCTTGGACAGTTCTATTAGCTTCTTTCTGTTTGGCCTATGGCTCAGGCACCTTGCTAGCTTGCTATTTCAACTTAACTCAACCCATTTCCATTAATCTGTACTGCTGCATGGCCTGTGGCTCACCTGTGTTCCTTACATGTTTCCCCTGGCTCAATCTGCCTCTGTCTCGGCCCTCCTTCTCATCCCTATGCTTCTGTCTCTGGATACGGTGTTTGCCAAGGGTCAAAATAGCTTCTTTATTTAAAAATTGATATTCACAGCACAGAGAAAGGCATCCCCACATCAATATCCCACATCAGATTATAGGCATTGTCTATATAGATCTTTTGAAAACTTATATGTAGTAATATAGTATATGAAGTGTAAAAAAAATAAAATTACGTGAATATCAGAAAACATAGCCAGCCACAGAGTTACCCAGAGAAATCGAGAAGTTGTGGAATGCTCCTTTAACTCCAGGAATACGAAGGTTTAGGCATGAAGTTCAACCTTTCCCTTTTGGCTGAGGACACAGAGGCATTCTGTATGAGGATTTGTAGAGAGAGAATTTACCCCTTCTGGCCTGAGGACTCAGTAGTGGTGAGAAGTTTCTCTAGTGGTTTGTTATTCTGCTTCTATGGTCTTCAAAAATTTACTCCAATATCTGGCTCCAGGTTTTTATTATAATACCAATTAGGATTGTTCCAATATCTTGTCCAACTTTTAGAACATGAAGTCACTAAAAAGCAGCTTGCCTGTGGCTTTTCAGCCACCATCACAGGGCAGAATTACACATGGTGGCTAGAGTTACTAGGCAGTAAATTATATGATTTTTTTTCAGAGCTTCTCATCACCAGCAAGCTCTGGCTTTTAGGCATTTTCTACCACAACATTTCTTCCCCACAATCACCTGGGTGTATTTTCAGACAATAGTTTCATTTTCCCAGTGGGTTATGGGCTTTTTCTGGAGCCCTCCTTAGGCTGTTGACATACTAGTTAGCTGCGTTACTTCACAGTCATCTGCATCATTATTGTCTTCAGATTTGGTAAGTCAATTGATATTTCTTAAAAGAAAAAATTATATTTTATTTTAAAAAATTAGAGACATTTTTCCCCATTTTAGAAACTGGGAAACATTATCACAATAGAAGAAGTTTTGTCATTTTTGATAATCAGCTAAATGGTTTAAAAATGAACAATTAAATGGTATTACCTACATTAATATTCTCTCATTTACAATCTTAATTGTACAAAGATTAACTTAACCATGATCTCTATTATAAGTATTATTTGTTTCATTATTCTTGTTTTATTTCTTTAGATTTCATTTATATGAGTACTAAGTAGGTTAATATGAGTGCTGAGGTAGACAAACTTGATAAAAAAGATCATAGAAATATTCAGACCCAGACAGACATTTAAATGGGAACTAATCTCAACATTACATGATAAGGTTACAAAAAACAGCCTAAGGATTTCAAACAACCAATGACAATTTATGCAACAATTTTATAGAGATTACCAAATGATACATATCTCCCAGATTGTGTAAGAACTAAATAGACTTTGTGCAAATGCTAGATTTGAGGAGATTCAAGGTAGCAATAGTTTTATATGGTATGCACTCATCTTTTGTGATGCTGATGTTAAACTCTTGGTCAACTTGTAATAGAATCATCCCTCAATACTGGAAAGATTTCATTATAGCGCTCTTTGAGGCTTGTCCCCAATTACAATAAGGTATTTTGTGGAAGAATGATGCTAAGACCATTAAACAATAAAATAGTAATAGAGGTATTAAAATTTCCCAAGACCAACTTCCTTGGGAGGGAGAATAAGCTAATATAGAAAGACAGCTTTGAATACTTAGAACAGAATTGAAGAAGTAAGAAAGAAAATTGAATTATTTACAAGAGTTATACAGGAATAAAAAGAAACAACTAATTCCTACAAATATTGACTAACCAATAAGTAGAATGATATCAAAATTCAGAAGCTAGACAAATAATAATTGTATTTCCAATTTTAGAAAATACTAATGCACAATGGAAAATGATAGACCTCTAAAGGCAAGATCAGCGCCATAGTAAGAATGAATATGAGACACAATTGCTATTAAATCTCATAACGCTCATGATGCTAGAATAGAAAAGGTAACTTCTAGAGGTTTGAAGAAAAATCAAAATATCAAATGTTTTAATTGCACTAAACGAGGTCACTTAGAAAGAGATTATATACAAGGCATTTCTAGAAATAATTTGTTTGTTAAGTATAATCCCAACAGAATGCCCCTCACTTCTAGATTATACAGAAGTTCTGGCAGACATTGAACTATGAAATGTGAATCACAAAAGGGCAGACAAGGTAACTTTTGCCTTTGGGAATTACCCTGAGGGGTCTCTCTAAGACCCCTCATCCCATATAATATTTGATTGAGTTGTTTTCTGTCATTGTGGAGTAAATGTCAACCCAGAGCAATTAAAAAACCTAATGTCTAGCATAATAAGCCATACTGCTCTAGATGATAGAAAAGCTACAGAAAACAAAAAAATCATGAGAAACCATAAATTAAAATTAATAAAGATTAGATTTGGAAAATCCTCAAAGTTATGGTTGAGGGAGTGGCTTTTTAAGTCTCTTTAAAAGAAAATAAAACAACAATCTTGATAAATTAAAAACTTTTGGACAAACAAGTATCCAAGGAAGAAGAGAAAACCTGAAAAATTAACTAAGAATAGAAATAATCTTATCTAATGTTATATCTGAAGACTTTATGATGAGGTCCCACAAAGATAATTTCATATAGGCTAAAATAATGCCACTAAGCTAACAAACACCACCCAAAGATTAGATTTCAGATATAAACTTGTCAGGTCAACTTTGAGGTGCCTAGCTGAGATGATCAAGCCTCACAGTCTACTTTAGCCAGGTCTTGGGACAAGACCTTGATTTTCCCATTATGCAGAAACTGGACAACAAATGATAAAGCTACATATCCCAAAATATGACAATTGACACAATTCTTTCTTTTTAGAGTCCTCTAAAGAAGCCTTCACCCCCAGGTAGATTTCAAGAAGCAAATTTAAAAACATGCTTTTCAAGAGGTGGGTTATATGGTTTTTGTCTGTTCAGTGGGTTATGGATAATTGCCCTTGTTCACGGTGGTTGGTTGCAAGTTTTTGTTTTGTTTTGTTTTTTTAGGATAATAAAACTGGAGATAAAGATGTGATAGGAGAGAAAGGAGGATTATTGCATCTACTCTAAAACATATAGAAGTGATAATAAAAGATAGATTATTCAATCTCATAAGAAAAAGGAGGAAATGGATATGATAAGAAAATGAAGATTATTGAATCTACTTTAAAGAAATTAATTACTAGTTTTAATATTTTACGTCATATTAAACTTTAGTATATTGTATAAAACTGTGTATATTGATACAAAGTCGAGATTAATTTTATTAGAACATGCTGTACATGTATTTCCACTGTTGTTCAAGAAATGATACCTGTACAGCTCTTCTAACACTATCATGCGAATTTCTAGTTCTTGAAAGATATTATTACCTACTAATTAGGATGTAAAAAAATACAAGTTTAATCATTACAATGTAACTTGGAGTTATATTATGAATGTTTACAAGGCCAAACAGGAATATATTTTAGATAAGCTTATTGTCTTCAGACACTTCAGAAATCTACAGAATATAGTATGTAAGATGTTTTAACAATGTAGGTTTGTCAATGAGACATGTGAACTTTTGGCAGTATCAATTTATTTGAGAGAAGATAATGGGAACTGAATAAACTCCGTATGGAATTGACATTTGTGGGGGGGGGGGCAAAAGTTAGCTACTGGGCAAGAAAGTGCCCTTGCTTTGACTGCTGACAGAATGTTGTCTAAATGGATAATTAGGACACCAAAGAAAGGACTCCCAAGCCTTGCCAACACTAAGTAGGACAGCCTTTCAGAAAATCCTACCTCACAAAGAAGTCTGTCAGATAGTCTAGGCCTATAGGTGAACAAGGATTCTACTAAGTTGCCGTGAAAATTTGGATGAAAGTCTAGGCAACCAGCTGTTTCTGTCATTTCTTATATGCTAGGATACTGGACATCAATTGTTGTCTTAACCACTAACCTAAGCTATAGTCTATATAGTTCCTCAAGAAACTTATGGGTAATAATAAATTATTTGTACTCTGAACATATAAAGTTTCCCTGAAGATCAGAGGACAAAGCCAGTCACAGAGTTAGCCATAGAAACCAGGCAATAGTAGCACACATCTTTAATCTTATTACATTGGAGATGGAGGTTCCTTTGTATCTCTGTGAGTTTGAGGCCATCATTGACTGATGTGGGAATGTCCTTCTGTATGCTGTGAATAGCAATCTTTAAATAAAGGAGCTGTTTTGGCCCATAACAGGCACCATAGAAAAAGTAGGAGGAGGAATCAGAATAGGTAGGAAGAACAGGGTGGAGTCAGAGAGAGAGAAGGAGCCAGAAGCCCAAAGGATCAACATGTAAGGAGAGACAGACCAGGCCCAAAGCCCTAAGGAGCAACATGTAAGGAACACAGGTAAGCCACTGGCCATGTGGCAGACAGATTAATAAAAATGGGTTGAGTTAAGATGTAAGAGCTAGCTAGCAATGTGCCTACGCCATAGGCCAAACAACATGAAGTTAATATAAGTGTCTGAGTCATTTCTGGGGCCTAAGCAGGAGCAGTGGGTGGCTAAGGGGTCTGGGGCTGCAGGTCTGTGGGTCTAGACCTCTGGCCACCAGGGATCAAGAAACTACCACATTGTAACAATTGACTACATGAATTTGGATTCTGGAGGAGAAGCAAAGCCAATCAGTGGTCGCATGCATACCATTTTAATGCCAGCCCTATGAAGGTTGAGAGAGGAAGTGATATGGCTCTATAGCGAACAGAATATGAGGAGGAAAAAGACAAGGGTTCAGCCCTATCTTCTCTCCCCTTTCTGCTGAGGACTCAGAGATATTCAGTATGAGGATCCTTAGGGGCAGGATAATCCCTTTTCAGACTGAGGATTCAGTAGTTGTGAGAAGTTTTTCTAGTTGTTTGTTCTTATGCTTCTCTGACCTTTCAAAATTTACCCTAACATCTAGCCCTCCAATTTGGATTCAGGTAACACTTATGTGTTATACCTGTGTGGCACTTCATTGTCTGATTTTTATCATCAAAACTCTCTTTAAATTAACATTATCATTATCAAATAGATAGCACAGCTTAGGAAGAAATTCTTTTCATAATAATCCACAGGAAAAATAACCAGTAGAATTAGAAAGTCCATGAGATAATCACATTATATCACAGGCAGTGGAAATCTCCTTATACCCGTTCACACCATGCCAGATTCTAGAGGAAAATGGCAACATCATGTATGTGAACACACAGGACACGTAGGAGGCTGTAGTCTCACAGACTTGCCTGAGATTCACCCATCACATCTTCATTTCCTGGTGGACTGATCCCTGAAGTCAACTGCCACCTGATGTTCCTCTAACATAGCCACCAGCAATACCTAGCAATATTTCAGTCATTAAAGGTAGAAAAAACAAAATGTTTCATGATACAATAAAATTATATAATAACTAGCCACAAATCCAGCCCAACAGAAGGTACTAGAAAGAAAACTCTAACCCAATTACGTTAACGACAACCATACAAATATTGGCAATAAATAACCTTGTATCCATCAGAATCCAAAGAAGGAAACATACCCATAACCCCCAAACACACATACACACACACACACACACACACACACACATACACACTCACACACACACACACACACACACACACACACACACACACACACAATAGATAATCTTATATCCATCAGAATCCAAAGAAGGAAATATACCCATAGCCCCCAAACACACACACACACACACACACACACACACACACACACACACATACACACACTACCCCACCCCCACCAATAACAACAACAAAGTAACAGGAATTAACAACTAATGATTATTAATATCTTTAATTATCAATGGACAAAATTCTCCAATAAGAAGACACAATCTAAAGAATGGATACAAACACAGGATCCACCCTGTTTGATACAAGAAAATACCTCAACATCAAAGAGAGATATTCCCTCAAAGTAAAGTGTTGAAAAGAAGATTTTCCAATCAAATAGACCCAAGAAGCAATCTGATGTAGCTATTCTGTGGGGGCAAGGATAAACCTCTTTCAGTCTGAAGATTCATGTAAAATGTATTCAAAAGAGAATTCAAAATAGAATTCATGTAAAATGTATTTAAAAAAGATAGAGGGGAAATTTTTATACTCATTAAAGTGAAAATCAAACAAGATGAAGTCTCAATTCTGAATAACTGTGCCCCAAATATGTGGGCACCCATATTTTTAAAAGAAACATGACTGAAGCTCAAATCACACAAAAAGCCCCACACGTTAACAGTAGAACACTTAAAAGCCCCCCTTACCAATCTACAGGTCACCTATATAGAAATTAGAGAAATAATAAACCAGGAGACACTATGAATCAAATGGACCTAAAAGAAACAACAGAACAAACCTTTCAGTCAACAGAATGTACCTTCTTCTCAGCAGCTCATGAAACATTCTACAAAACTGAATATATATTCCGTACTTCTAAAAAATTGACCATATACTCCCTCACAAAGCAAGATTCAGCAGATATAAGAAAATTAAAATTAATCTCCTGTATTATATTAGACCATCATGGATTAAGTTGGATTTCAGTAAAACCAACAGAAAGCCTACAAACTCATAAAAAAACTGAACAGCTCTCTACTGAATTACTAATGGGTCAAGGAAGAAACAGAAAAATTAAAGACTTCCTAGAATTCAATGAAAATGAATGAGAAATCTACCCAAAGTTTTGGGACACAATGAATGCCATGCTAAGAGAAAAGTTTATAAAAATAAATGCCTTATAAAGAATTTGTAAAGATCTCATCCTATCAAATTAACACTTGATTTCTCTAGAACAAAAAGAAACAAATGCACCCAAGAGGAGAAGATGGCAGAAAATAATTAAACTAAAATCTGAAATCAATAAAACAAAGTAAAGAGAACAATACAAAGAATCAATGAGATAAAGATGTGGTTCTTTGAGAAAATAAACAAAAGTCAAACTCTTATTAAACTAGCTAAAAAGAAGAAAAAAATCCAAATGAACAGAATCAGAAATGAAATTGGAACATAATTACAGACATTGAGAAATGAAAAAAAAAATCATTAGACCATACTTTGAATAATCTATACTTCAGTTTTGTTTAGTTTTAGTTGAATGTTTTTTTTTTGAAAATAAAATTTGAAAAACTAAGTTTTAATTAGAAAACATAAAAGAAATTGAGAGTTTTCTTTGTATATACCACTTACCAAAGTTAGGATCAGATAAATATTTAATTTTGTATGTGATACCTATCAAGAATATCGTCAAACTATGTAGGTATAGTTAAGTACATCAACATTTGCCAGTCAATCCACCATATAAACAAACTGGAAGAAGAGAAACATGATCACCTCATTAGATACTGAAACAACATTTGGCAAAATTCAACACCCAATAATGATAAAAGTTTTGGAGATGTCAGGGATACAAGGGATATTCCTTAACATAGCAAAAATAATTTACTGAAAGCATTTTGCTAACATAAAACTAAATGGGGAAAAACTCAAAACAATTCCAATAAAATCTAGGACAAGAAAAGGCTGTCCACCTTGTTTAATTCTATTTTGCATAGGACTTGAAGGTCTAGATAAAGCAATAAGACAACAAAGAGAGATCATAGGGGAACATATTGAAAAGAAGTCAAACATTCACTATGTGCAGATGATATCATAGTATACATAAGTAACCCCAAAAATTCCACCAAGAATCCTACAGCTCATAAACACCTTCAATAATGTTGCTGGATACCTCTTTCTCTTATGTTCTGATTTCCCCATCTACTTTTATGGTGCCTGCCATGGCCAAAGCAGTCTTTTATTCACAGCATATCAACATCCCACAACACTAGTTATATAGTAGTAGAGTTATTAGTTTTTCTTAGATATTTTAAAAGAGAAGTTAGATATGAACCTTACATTTACAAGGATAAGGTAGATGATAAAATATCTTCTTTAATTTTGTTAAATACAAATAGACTAGATATTGTAACTGTAATTCTTGCTTTATAGCTGTTTTGTTATATGTAATTTTGCTTTATTAAAATTGAAGCCTTCTTTTTTTATTAGACAGAAAAGGGGAGGTGATATGGGAATGTCTTTCTGTGTGCTGTGAATATCAATCTTTAAATAAAGGAGCTCTTTTGGCCCATGACAGGCACCATAGAAAAAGTAGGAAGAGGAATCAGAGCATAGGTAGGAGAAGTTGGGCAGAGTCAGACAGAGCCTGAAGCCCAAAGGAGCAACATATAAGGAATGCAGGTGAGCCATGGGTCATGTGGCAGACAGATTAATCGAAATGGGTTGAGTTAAGATGTAAGATCTAGCTAGCAATGTGCCTGAGCCATAGGCCAAACAACATGAAGTTAATATAAGTGTCTATATCATTTCTGGGGCCTAATCAGTGATAGACAACTAAGGAATCTGGGGCTGCAAGTCTGTGGGTCAGGACCTTTGCTCACCCAAGACCAAGAAACCTCATTACAACACTGAGATAAATAAATATGGTAGTAGCTCAGAAAGTTTGTGAATGTTCTACCTCAAGACCCAGTGATACAACTCCTGGCCACATACCCAAAGATGCTGTACCATACCACAAAGACACTTGCTTAACTATTTTTACAGAAGCTTTCTTCATAAGATCCAGAGCATAGAAGCAATCTAGATGTCCTTCAACTGAAGCATGGATAAAGAAAATTTGGTACAATTATACAATAAACTCTAACTCATCTGTTAAATACAATAAGTCAGAAAAATTTTCAGTAAATGGATGGAATCAGAAAAGCTCATCCTTGGTGAAGTAACCCAGACCCAAAAAGACATGCATGGTATTCACTCATTGATAACTAGATATTAGTTGTAAAGTAAAGGATAATGATGCTATACTCTATTAACCCAGAGTAGCTAAGTAATAAGGAGGGTTCAAGTCAGGTAATGCATGAGTCTCATTGTGAAGGGGAAATAAACTATATGTTGTTGGTGGTTATGTGAGAAATATTTGTCAAGAGTAGACATGGGAACAGGAAGTTAGGAGAGGATGAAGGCAGAGAATACTGAGAGAAATAATTGGAATCTGAGGTCATCCCTGGGAAGAGCTAGCAACTTAGTGAAATGGATGTTGACCATAACTAAGTCTCCCAGCAATGGAGGAATTCAGATCCTGAACCATGTAAGACTTCTATTGTGTGTGTGTGGGGGGGGGGGGGGGTAATAAGACATTTAAGCTAAAGTTTATCCTGCCTACAAGATGTGCTGGGGTAAAGTGGCACAAAAATTGTGAAAGTATCTAATCAATGACTGTCCTAGCTTGAAATTCATCATGAGAAGGAGATCAGCCCTGACACTGCCTGGAGGGCCAGCACTCAGATGCAGAATATGCCCTGAGACCTAGGACAGAACTAAACAAAAATGACAAAAGTCAAAGAAATAATTTAAAGAAAAAAAGAGAAGTACAGATCACATTAAGATGAAGCTCAAAGGCTATGGGTAAGAATTTTGATTTTAAGAATATATTGAGAAGTGATTTCAGGGATCGTTAACTTTTAGAAAGCTTAGTTCCAGAGGCAGTGGAAACAGTAGTATTCTCCATGAAATATCAGATTTGAAGAGAAAAATGACCCATAACTAAATACTAGGAACTATGGCACATACCATGTGTTAATCAAGCAGCTATACTTGAACATGGAAATATAAAGCTAAACAGCTTGTAAATTCGCTATCTTTTTTTACCTTTAAAGTTAATGTAAGTGATATCAATAATACCATTTACTAAACATTTAACAACCAAATAACAGCTGAAGAGCCAACTTCAGTGCATTGTATTTGCAGAAGACATGAGTTTGGTTTCCGTCACTCACACTCCAGTTCTTGTGAGAACTGATTTCTATGAAACTCAAGATGGCCTTAAATTCAATATATAGTTCAGGGAGGCATCAGACTCGTGCCAGTATCCATGCTGCACCAAACCTGGTATCTACTGACATTTAGCCTTTCACTTTGGTCTGTGTCCTTTTCATTCTGTGCCATGTGGTTTTGATATTAACTTTAATTATCTTTGTTATTTCTTATGAAATTAATTATGATAATTTGTATCTTTGTATAATCATATATTTTCTTGACATTTTCATGCAAGTTAAATTCATAGTTATTATGTTTAGTCCATTATTAAAATACCGAGGATGCAATATTGAGAAAAAGAATAATTTCTTTTGCTGGAAAGATAACTCAATGGTTATAGGTGCTTTCTGTAAAGCCTGATAAGCTGAGTTTTAATCAAGAGATCATCATGGTACAGAAAAAAAAATACCTGACTCCCATGGTCCCATGGTGTACATGTATGTGTGTTGTGTGTTTGTGAAAGAGAGAGAGAGTTTCCAGAAAGGTTTGGAACTCTTGAATGAAATATGTGAAAGCCATTCATCTAAATATGTGCTGTTTTTCACGACTGACAGTGTGATGAACTCTTAGCTCAGCCACTATTTACTTTTTGTTATTTTGGTTTGATTGTATATATTTCTCCTGAGTTTGAGTTATGAGGCATTACTGTTTTCTAGATTGAATGCATGTGCTTGTCTGTATAGAACAATTGCCATCAGCATATTTGTCTTTTTCTATACCTTGTATATATTCACAACCTTCACAGTTATTAAAGTATTTTATCAATTTTACTTTCCTAGGAGTCAGTTAAATTTTGTTTTTCTTCTTGTTTTTTTGTGGGGGATCAGTAGAAATCAAAAGACAGGTAAATTGGTTTCTTCATTGTTCTTTCTAAATGATAAATACATGTGACGTGTACTTTCTGTCACTTCTAGAAAGGTTCTTTATCATGGTACAAATTTTCAATCTATGAATGTGGTTTCTATTTTCTTAGTAGTGCTGGATGCATCTATGTTTAGTTAAATGAAGATTTTGAGAAAGAAAAATATTCTGTATGTTTTGTGGTTTTGTTATTTTCCTTTGTTATAATTCCTTTAGTGATTTAAGTGATGTCCTAATTACTATATATCCATTTCCTCATTTATTTTAAAATTGATTATAAAATATTTTGTACAGGATATTTTCTAACCAGACTTTCAGATAATTTTAATTTTCCTGCTTGCTCTCTCTCTCCCTGTCTCTCCCTCCATCCCTCTTTCTCTTTCTCCCTATCTCTGTCTCTCTCTCTCTTTATCTCTTTTATTGAAGAAAAATCTACTTGGATTCTTAAGGAATAACAAGTATTATTAACTCCTGCACAGGATTATGACAAGTGGGCTTTTGTTTAATTGAAAAGACCGTATAAACTGGCTGGGTCTCCAAGGTGATGCTCATCACATCTTCACCTTGCAAGACAAGTCAATAGCACTTTTGCTTTGTTTCTATGTAGCTTTGTGGAAGTCTAACAGAATGGACTTGGAGCCCAGAGCCTGCTCATCTGTGGCACACTACTGGTTTCTGTGTTTGGTGCCTCATGGTGATGGTGATGTCTAATGCTTTTATTGGCAAAGTAACAAACTGCACTTGATGTTGGCTGACCTTATTTCTGTCCTGCTCACAAGAGATTGTGGAGCATCACTTTTTCTAATACATGGATGTGTTGTTCACTGTTTTTTTCAGGGTCTGTTTATTGACAAAGAGCATGTTCATTATGAAAACCTGAACTCAACTACATTCTCACTGATGTTGCAACCAGAGATTTAGAAACCCTTGCTTTGTGAAGAGACTTGGGCTGGCTATTTGTGCTCATGCAGGCCTAGAAGTGGTGAATTGGAGATACCACTCTGGATGCATCATCCCATCATGGCCCTGAACATCATCCAGGGGAAGAAATATGTACCAAGGCTTGTGTAATATCGTAAAGGCATTTATCAACCTGCTTGGTCCTGTCTAGAACACAGAGAATCACCAAAAGATGGTAATTAGAAAGGACACACTAAGGAGGGAAATAGCAAAACATGGGGGACAAAATGACACATAGAGGAATTATGTTGTTTTATGATAAATAAATGTCCTGCCTATGAGTTTAATAAAAAGTGCTGATTGGCCAAAAAAGACAGGAAGTGTGGGTGGGGCTACCAGACTAAGAGGACTCTAGGAACAGATAGAACAGAGCAGAATGCCAGAGAGAAGCCATAAGAAACAGAGAACAACCATGCTGCTGTGAGAAAAGGTACCAAGTGGCATGGCTGAACAGGATAAGAGTCATGGGTTAGATTAAGGGTAAATAGTTAGCAAGTTATATGCCTGGACCTTAGGCCAATCAGCCTAAAATATTGTAAACATCTGTGTCTCTGAGTGTCTGTGGGTCTGCGGGCCTAAACCTTGAGGCTAGGCCCAAAAGTCTAGGCCAAAAACCACCTACTACAAATGGCAGCCCAACATGGATAAAATATGTCCTCATAAAGCCATAGAAATCTTTAAAAATGGTCTAGAGCCCAAAGCAGCTTCTGAGTTGTGTCTCTCACATGAGCCTTGGTGCAGAGACATCCTGGTGAGGCGTCTGGGCTTGGGCTATAAAATGGCGTGCTTTTGGAGTACAGCTTAAGGTGTAAAATGGCTGGTTCCTGAAGTTTCACAGGATCCTCAATATAAGGAAAAAGTTGTAAATGATGAATTTAAGGTTTCAGTTCATAAGGACAAAAAGGGAACAGAATAAAAGATGGCTTCCTAGTGGCGGTGTTTTTTTGGATCAGCTCTGTTAGCAAACTGAGGCTTATTTTTTTAAGAGAAGCTTCCTGATTCAGCCTTAGAGGCAAAACACTTGTAAGTCTTTTAAGAGGCCCTGCTGCCAAATATTTAAATGGAGTTCATGAGTAGCAGATGGGAAAGCTTTACTTGGTGACTATATGAGCCCTAAAATTCCCCAGAGTACCGGGGCTACAAATGTTAATTCTATGAAGCTAGACTAGGAGCTGGGTGGAGCCATCCACACATCCTACCAACCTTTAATCCTTAGCCAAGGACCTTGACAGATTAAAAGTGTGTTCAGCAACAGAAAGAAATAGAAAAATCTTGGTGGAGTCAATCACCCTACCCAAGCAAAGGTACAGACAGAAAAGTTAAAAAATAAATATACAATAAAGACAGTTTATTTTTTTTTTAAGTCTAAGTGGTTTAGAGTGTTTTGAAAATGTATATACATAGGCTTAGAGAGAGAAAAGGAAAAAAAAAGTAGAGAAAGCCCTTTAAAAAGAAATAAAGTATAAAAGGCCTTGTAAAGATGGAAAATACCAAGAGTGTCTCGATACTGTATGTTATTTCTTATCTTTAAGCTTCTTGACTGAAAATGACTTAGTAAAAGCTGCTAAAAGACAGTTGGTTATAAATGCTGTTGGATTAATTCAACCTATATATTTTGTAAATGAGTTTACTTTAAAATTGAAATGCCAAGATACACTACTTTGGAGAAGAGGTTTTCTTTTTGTTTTCACAGAAAATGAGAGTTTGTGGATTTCTTCCTGGATAAAGAACATAAAGTTTGATAGAGGAAGACCCCCTGAAAAATCTCCAATGGAAATGGATGGACCAGATAATTCAACATTTCAGAGCACCTCTGTTGAAGTTTCCAGAGCTCTGTATCCAAAACAATTTCAAGGAGACTGGCTTAGATGACCCAGCCTTACGGATTACTCCACTAAAGACTTGTGCATAATCCTACATTTTTCTTTGGATTCTCATGAGATTGCCAGCACCCCCATTCAGCAGGAAGTAGCCTAGAGAACAATGCCCACATTCCCAAAACATGGATTATGGATATTCATTTTTTTATAGTGTTGTTTATAAGTTGTTATAATAAGGGAGGGGGGAGAATGTTAGATTTGCAGTTGTTTTTGTTTTAAAAGAGAAAAGGGGATACATAAGGGAATTATGTTGTTTTATGGTAAATAATTGTCGCCGCCTAAGAGTTTAATAAAAAGCGCTGATTGGCCAAAAACAGACAGGAAGTGTGGGCTGGGCTACCAGACTAAGAAAACTCATGAGAACAGGAAGAACAGAGCAGAATGCCAGAGATAAGCCAGAGGAAACAGAGGACAACTGAGAAAAAGTACCAAGCCGCATCACTCAACCAGATAAGAGTCATGAGTTAGATGAAGGGTAAAGAGTTAACAAGTTATACGCCTGAGCCTTAGGCTGATCAGCCTAAAATTTTGTAAACATCTGTGTGTCTCTGAGTGTTTGTGGGTCTGTGGGCCTAAATCTTGAGGCTAGGCCTGAAAGTCCGGGCCAGAAACCTTGTACTATATTGAAGCTATATTTTTCTATCGTGTTCTGTTCTCTGACCTGCTTTGTATGTAAACATTACCAAATTTACTATATCCATTTCCTTCATTGCTCATTTTCTTCTATAAATGCAGTTGAATAAAGGTCTTTTTTACACATATATGCCTTACAGGCTTAGAAGAAATTTTAAAAATCACTAATTAAATTTGTTTTGTCTTGACATAAAAATTCTCACAAAATAAGACCAAAATATTCTGTAATCATTTCAATTACAGAGATATACATATAGTAATTAGGTCATTACTTGAAGGATAATAACAAATGAAAGCAACAAAGGCCCCGAAAATACTGAATGTGTCCTTCTCTCCATGATGTCATCTAACAAAACAGGTCTATGCATCCTAAAAGGGTGATTACGGCACTACTCTTTGACCAACACAGACTCTGCTGCAGCTCCAGAATTTGTATCTGCATTGAGACAATCAGCAAGCTTGACAAGAGAATGAAAGGCATTGAGCTTCAAGTTAAATGCATCATATATATTTTACTCATAGAGTTTAGTCATTTGGTTATTACAGCAGAAGAAAACTAGAAAATGCAGTCTTTACATGGCTTTATGGACACTCGGCAGAAGTCCTTTACAGTATTCATAAGACTCAATTATAGATGTTACCAAGTAAGCACCATCATGTGGATATTTAAACACATTGAATCTAAAAATAAAATTCAAAATCTTGGTTATTTGAATAGTAGATAGAGCATGTGTCCCTCCCCAAAAAATCCTAATGGGACAAATGAACATTAAATTGTACTTTTAGATCACTAAACATCTTTAAGAAAAACATACCAAGTACTAGATGGTTGAGAAGGCAAAGCAGAGCCCCTGAGACCTTGACTTATGATAAGACGTTTCTATCCCTTAGTATTGACAGTCCTTGTTTGTTTCTCTGTCACATTTGTGTGTCAAAATATATAGGTTGTTTTGCATTTTTCATAGACTTTCTGCATCAAAATAAAATTTTTTTGCTTACTTCTCACAGCAGGATAACAAGGACCACACAGTTACTGCAGTATTTTATATGTTTGTATCATCAGTTAGCTAAGTTTCTTCAAAATCTACATGTATACTTAGGATTTGCTGCTTGTAAGCAATGTAGCTTCAAGGATGGTGAAGTTAGGGATTATAGGAGATTATTGTTAATGTAATTTTGATAAAGAATTATGAAAAAATCCACTGTATCACATAAACGTTTCTTATTCTAGCGTATCATTGAAAACAGCCATATTTAGGCTACTTCCAGTGTGCCCTCCACAGCTCTCCCCTTACATATGCAGAATATGGCAGAACTGATACTGGTCTTTTGTGACAAAGTGTCACCTAGGGTTTGTAGATATGATTAATTACAGATAAGTTTATGTTGTCAGTCTTAGTCTTAGTGAATAATAAAAACATTTCAAAAATAAAATTTATCAATTGACAGGAGTTTCTTGTTGCACTATAACAAAAATAAGAGATTTTAAAGATTATATTGATAATTAAATATAAATATTTCTACTGTAATTTAGTAAAAGGGCTTGCAAATGACTAAGTGGATTACAATATCTTGTAATTAGAACCTAAGGCAATTATATAACCATGGTTTTGTTTTCACTACAAAATAGCATTTGTTTATTATTTGTGGTTCAGAAATCTTTAGGTTTCTGCAGTGTTTGTTTCGAACAACCCCCTTATCTAGGAATAAATGTATAATGACTGTTTCCTCAGAAGGCAGGCATTTAAGATGCTAAGGTTATGATGCCTGCAGTGGGATGGTACTTAATGCAGTTTAAAACCTGGGTCATGCATACAATACAGATCAGCTTCAGTAACACTCCTTTTTATTTTGAAGGATCTCACTGCACACCAATAGTGTCTGGGTGATAAAAGCATGTCCCACTGAAACAGATCATAATAAAAAAGGAGTTCCGTTAAAATACTGTGACTTGTACATTCCTCAATATTCATTTAAACATGGAAATGATATTGATTCCTTTCTATTCCATTTCTGTGTGTAATTACATTTACTTAGCCATTTATTCACCCTTTATTCACTCATTCAGTCATTAAAGAGTGCTGATGAACCTCCCAATAAGCCAAACCTTCAATCCAGATGTAATGGATGAAATGGCACAATCTTCTTACTCTATGCACATTCTTAATTCTTAACATAATCTGCAGGGGAACATAGCCAGCTAGCCAGATGAAACTGTAGTTATTATGTTATGGGTAATGTGCATTAGCTACTTCCTGCCGAGCCAGTTTGGAGTCTGTCTTTGTGCCTGGTGATTGGTGATCATTGAGATGATGGAGGCCAATGATAGAGACAACAAAGCTAGGCGAGTCTCCAGATGCCAATGGGAAATTGGGAGGAGTATAGGTTTGCCCCGTATCCTCAATAAACTATTCTGTGATTCTGACTTTTTTAATGTCTGTGTCTGCTTCTAACCTGACTCCTAGATTCTATTCAGTAGACTCTGTTCCTTCTCTGCTCTCTCCCAAGGGTACCCAGATATAACACTTTGTAACAAAAACCCATATGTGTGCAGTGTTCATCCAAGTTGCCTCTTCCCATTGTGTTGACTCTAACCATGGCTGAAGCATCTTCACCCATATGTGTAAGTCACACCCAGTGCATACACTGGGATTGCAATGAGTTAAACTTGGGTCCCTTGATCCCATTCACCTGTTGCTCTAACTATGCAAAGAACCATAAATGAGCCCCAGTGATACTCATGCAGGGTGCCCTTGGAGCTCATATATTTGTTAAAATGAGCTTTTTTGTGCATTAATTAGATAAGTGCACAAGATAATAAAAATAGTTTTTGACCAAAATAACATTATCTAATGAATGATCCAGAAACATGGGCCCCCATTGATGATAAATGGAATTAAATGATAAAATAACTGTTGACATGAAGGGACACATATAAAGTGTTGCCTTGCACAATACATGAAATCTAAAGATTTAAAGTATATTTAAGCTTGGAATGTGATAATTCCACAAAGACACAAAATATATAAAAATAAAATAAAGAATTCTAGGAACAATTATACACACATCAAAGAAACACTACTAATGAAGGAAGAAGTGTAGAGTAGTAGATAATATGATGCCTTCTAAAGAAAGCAAAGGAAGGACAATGTATCAGGGAAGAAAGTCTTTGTATGATCCATACAGTTTGTGCATCTTATGTAACAATTCACAATCCATATGCTCCTCTGCTTCTAAGGAGGAAAATGCATTCAGTCTATAGCACTTTCTAGGGTGGACAGCCTGTATGTGGAATAAACAATTGTGTGATTGTCTTTTGTTATTTTTTCTGTTGTGAAATCCTCTTCATTTGTGAGAAATTGTAAATGATCACATCTATAAGCAGGGGTAATCTCACGAACTAAGAGGTTAGTTCTTCACTTTCTCATAATAAACATAATTAATCATTTTTAAGTCCAAATAGAAGGAAATACAGGCAGTACCTGAAGAACTCTTATGCTAAGAATTTTCTGCTTTGGACCACAGCATTTTATAAGCTGAAAGATTATAAAATCAATTTGTATTGCCTTACACCACTTTAGGGACCTCAGCAGTACGAAAGCATCTGCATTCTCTTGGCTCTAAGGCAGTAGGCTGCAAGGAGTGTCACAACACAGAAGCATATCTCCCAAGATTACTGCAAGACATTAATTACTATGTGGTTTATGGAACACAAAGTAAATATTGTGGTAGAAGACTAGAGGGAATGAACACTAGATCCTGTTCTCCAATGACCTGGTGAGTACTCAAAGAGGATGATAAGTTTACTCATTTTTTAACCCTTGTGTTCCTCTTCAATGTCAACCAAGAGAATCTGGAAGACAGGATTGTGTCAGGAAGGTATGCTTTTCCCCAACTGTGTTTGCAGACATAGGAATTTTAATAATATACAGTATTAATTATTGTAAATAAGTAATAAATTGTAATAAGTCAGTGAGGGAATAAGCTTGATGATATAATGTAAGCTTCCCTCAAATCAATGGGTTTCAACAGCTAGAAATTTAATTGACTCTCTAGGCAAACTTTTTTAAAACTGTCACACTATTAATAATAATACCAAACTTATCAAAGTTATACATGAAGGCCAGACTGCAGTCATAGACACAATAATTGGCAAAGAGGACAGGCCAGCTGTCAATGTATTTATGTAGTCTGCCTTCTGTGGTATGCTTTAGAGTTTCTAAAAGGATTGGTATATCGATCGTACAATTTAAAGATATTTCCCACCTCCTTAGACAGAGCTTGGATAAAACAGAGATACATTGCAATTAGGACAAACTTTAGGATAGACTCACTCTAAAATCGCTCTAATAACATGTCCTGATTTATAGGCAATTTAAAGTTAGAGAGACAAAACTAATTTGAGTAGAGAAAACAGAACTGGACCAACATTTGCACTTCTGCCTCTGGAAGATATTTTCTAGTAATAATGAGGAAACAAATATTCACATTTGAGATTTAATTTTAGTTTTCATAATTTCAAAAGTCCTTTTGGATCAAATGATTTCAGTTGTGTATTTTCAGAAATAGCACCTATGAATAATTTTGCTAAACAAAAATGAAGTCAACTTTCTCCCTTGGGTGGGTTCCTGACTGAGATGATTCTGCTTGATTAGAAGAAGTAAGATAAACAATTTAGACTCAATAATAACACAGTTATATCCATATGTTTACAACTTTGAAATTTCTAATTCTATACAAAACAAATTAAATCAACATTTACTTTAATAAATGTGTAAGCCGTTTGGTGAAGCATAAGTATAATATACTTTTTAAATTTTAATATTTATAAAATGACATCAAAGAAATGGTGCAGCCAAGGTTAACAAATCTTGTGCTTTTCATGGAGTTACAATACCAATATTCCAATGATTCTAGCCTAGCACTTTTCATGGTACGTAAACAATATCTACTTTATTTTGTTATATTCTTGGTGCTCCTAGGAAGAGTAAGGAATTTGAATGTTCAATCATAATGAAACACTCTCCAATCTCAGCTGTTAACTCACAAGTCCCAGTGTGGAAATGTTAGGAGAAAAAGTACATTCCATCTACAGTGGGGATATTCTCATTAATAAAGAAGCTTTACTTATACTTGCATTAATTAAAACTAAGTATTTAACATTCCAATAGGCAGAAATGTTGTGGGATTCAGGTGTCAGCTGATAAGGTCCAAAGAAGCTTATCCAGGGTCCCGGGCTCCTGGAGGGGGTGTGGCCAACCCCTTTGATAAGGGGCTGCTGGGACGCTGGGGGGCTCTCTTCCTGGTTCCTGGCTGCTGGAGGAAGGACCCCTTCGTCCGTCCGTCTGCAGACTTCGGTCCCTACTGTGCTTGGTTACCTGTACCGTGAGTTCTGGATTATATTCTAATAAATATTTTTCTAGTATTGGTGTTCTTGTGGGTAAACTCCGCCTACATCTGGCGCCCAACGTATCCCGGACCCACGGGCGGGCCCACGGGACGGGTTTAATTCACACTCAGGTCAGGTTTTGAGTGTGGGCAGGGCTTATCCAGCCCCGTGCGGATTTGGTTTTGAGCGGTGACCTCCAAACGGCTTACTCCATCAGTTTCCGAGGCTCCCGCTCTGGTTCAGCCGGCCCCGCTGCTGCGCGCGGTCGGTGGCCCCACCCTCCCCCAGCGCACGCCTTCCGAGGCTCCCGCTCTGGTTCAGCCGGCCCCGCTGCTGCGCGCGGTCGGTAGCCCCACCCTCCCCCAGCGCACGCCTTCCGAGGCTCCCGCTCTGGTTCAGCCGGCGCCAGCGGCGCTCCAGGCCTCTCACCAGCCGCACGGCCTCGGCCCCGCTGCTACGCGCGGTCGGTAGACCCCCCCCCACCCAGCACACGACCCGCGGATAGCTGCCTAGACCCGGGCCGGTTGCAGCTGCCACGCGCGGTCTGTAGCCCCGCCCCTCGACCAGTCGCGCGGCTGCGGCTCCGCTGTAAGCGGTCGGTCTGTCTAACCGCTGCGCGCGCGCGCGCGCGCGCGCGCGCGGTCGGTATACCAGTCGCGCGGCTGCGGCTCTGCTGCCTAGCTTAAAGGCTGACCCGGGCTGTCTGCCTGCTGCGCACGTGATCGGTAACTTCACCCCTCCCCCAGCGCGCGGCTCTCTGCCTAGCTAAACGGCTGAGACCCGGGCTGCTTGCTTCCGCCCCTAGCTGTACCGCTGCTCAGTTCATTTTAATTGAGTTTGAACTGCGGCTGCACGAGCGCCCTTCCCCCAACCTGGCTGGCTGAGTTTGACCCAAAAACTGCAGATTCAAGCAGCAGCTCCGCCCCTAACCCCTGTAACCTGGGACAATTGTGAATTACTCCTGTAGGTGAACAAAGATAACTAAAACCATTCTATCTTGTAATTAACATCCTGTCTTGACTTGTGAGAATTTGTTTTTTCCAAAGATTCTATTTTGTCTGCTGAGACCCTCTAACACCTAGGATCTGTGAATAGCGTGCTGAGTGTCTCTACAGCGGCCATACAGCAGGGCACTAAACGTTATTGTGACACCTTCTGACCACACAGCGTCATTGCACCTGGATTGAGGTAATGGCTGACAACTATTCTTTTGAGGAATTTGGTATATATTTTTCCACGATGGTTGACAAGTTTTTAAATGAGTATCTTGAGGTATTCAGTACCCCAGTTTTACTATTTCTTGGTCTGTTTCTGTATGTTGTGTTCCACAATAGAAGGGTGATGACTGAGGTCACGAATCTGAACTTTCAATTACCATCCAAACTTGGTATTATAGAATCATCAAACGCTACACTGTCAGATGACGTTAAGCAGATGCAGACCTTCAATCAGCAGCTGTTGTCCAGGATATGTGAATTAGACTCTGCTATGTCTAAAACGATGGATATGCTACAAACTGGTTACAACAAGCTTTCACATAATGATAACACTGTACTAGAACAATATAAACTCTACGTAACTGATGAAAACAAGAAACTTATTGACCACATTAATAAACTGGATGAAAAATTCATTAATTATGTTAATGATGTAGATCTGAAAATTGCTAACTCGGCGAGGTCTTTAGACCTAGAACAATATAAACTCTACGTAACTGATGAGAACAAGAAACTTGTTGACCACATTAACAAAGTGGACGAGAAAATCATTAATTATGCTAATGATGTAGATCTCAAAATTGCTAACTCGGTGAAGTCTTTACAAGGATCACTTCATCAAGAAAGTCAAACTTTGAGACAGATGGTATCCGAAATACAAGAATTTGTACCTGCACTGTCCAAATTCCAAGAATGGGAATCCGTAGTGTCCAAAATCCAAAAATGGGAACCCATTATATCCAAAATGGAAGAATGTGGGGACCATATTGCAACACTACAAAAGGGCAATGATACATCTGATGCTCAGAACAGTTCAGGTCAACCCCCAATGGGGTGTTATGGTACTGGAAATACTTTACATAAAGTTGTAAACATCACGGGGATACCTCCTTCACCACCACTATTATTCCCAGCTACTATTCAGACCAAGATGGCATCAGGGGGTTCCTCAGAATATGTAGAGTATAGTTATGAGCCACTACATATGAAAGACATCAAAGATTTTAAAGAGGCAATATCCATGTATGGTATTCACTCTACTTATGTAAAGCAGCTCCTGAATTCATGGTCTGCAAAAAACCGAATCCTCCCCCTCGATTGGATGCAGCTAACGGCTGCTGTCTTGGACCAGAGTCAAAATTTTGCAGTGGAGAAGCTGGTTTAGAGAAGAAGCCAGGACCTTAGAACACCAAGGAAGAATTAGGGGTTTCTTTGCTTCTCAGGACCAAATCCTTGGTGAAGGAATGTTTGCTGACGTGAAGACTCAGACTACTTATGACGAACATACTTTATTGCTATGCCGTATGGCCGCACTTAATGCATGGGAAAAGATTTTAGACTCAGGTCAAAAAGTTGAGCATTATGCTAAGGTCAAACAAGGTTTAAAAGAGCCTTATACTGACTTTCTACACAGGCTTACCACGGCTGTAAATAGAGCAATATCAGATCCAGAAGCTAGAAAGCAAATAATACTTTCTCTGGCCTTTGATCATGCTAATCCAGAATGTAGAAGAATGCTTCTGCCTTTAAAAATCAGAGCCGCACCTCTAGAAGAATGGATTCAATATACAATCAATGCTGAACCTCTCCATAGTAATGAAGACAATTGGGTAGACCAAACCATTGATAAGGTAAGGAAGAGGAACCAAGGAATCACTTGTTTCAACTGTGGTAGACAAGGCCATGTAAGACGAAACTGTACACAAAGTACTCTTGGAAACGAGGCCCGATCTAGGTTTAATTCGAACAGAAGGCCATTGCCTTCTGGATTATGCAGAAGATGTGGCAAGGGACGACATTGGACCAATGAAGGTAGATCTACCAGAGATAAAGAAGGCAACCCTCTGCCATCGGGAAACGCCTTTCGGGGCTTCCCCCGGGAAGCCCCCCAAAATCAGACTCCAAATTCGAGGATGGTGAGATCATATCCGGTCGTAGTAGAAGACCAGCATCCTCAAGACGAATAGAACACCCAATACCTGATCTTGAAAAACATACGATATCAGATGATAACATAAATTCAAAAGAAGATTCAGAAACTCCAAAGAAAATTACGAAACGGATATTTTGGCAGACTTCGATAAATGAACAAAGACCAAAATTGGGTGTACTGATAGACAATATTTATATCCAGGGTTTAGTCGACACGGGGGCTGATGTTTCGATCATAACCCCACGGTCCTGGCATCCGAGATGGCCTTTACAGACAGTAGATATCCAATTTCTGGGTATTGGAACAATATCTCAGGTGAAACAGAGTGTGAGGTGGCTTGAATGCATAGGACCAGAAGGTCAAAAAGGACGGTTAAAGCCATATATGGCTGATATAGCAGTGAATCTGTGGGGTCGCGACCTCCTAATGCAATGGAATACCCAGATTAAAATCCCTCCTGGTTATGATGTCAGCCAAAGGATCAACTATGTTTCCAAAAATGACAAAAATTCACCAGCCATTCAAGTTGTACAAAAGAATCGCCCTCTTAATAAGACACTCACAGCACTGCCTTTGAAATGGTTAACGGAAAAGCCTATTTGGGTTCAACAATGGCCTTTGACAAAGGAAAAACTTCAGGCGTTAGAACAGTTGGTACAGGAGCAGTTACAGGCTCAGCATATTGAAGAATCAACCAGTCCCTGGAATTCTCCTGTTTTTGTTGTCAAGAAGAAATCTGGAAAATGGAGGATGGTGACAGATTTAAGAGCAATTAATAAGGTGATTCAACCTATGGGCTCCTTACAATCTGGTATTCCTCTGCCTTCTCTACTACCTAAAGGATGGCCTATTACAGTTATTGACTTGAAAGATTGCTTTTTTACCATACCTTTACAGGAACAGGACAAACAGAAATTTGCTTTTACAGTGCCTACTCTTAATAATTCAGGGCCAGCTAAGAGGTACCAATGGAGAGTCCTGCCCCAAGGAATGTTAAATAGTCCCACTTTATGCCAATATTTTGTACAACAACCACTAGAAATACTACGCAAGCGCTTCCCACAATCTATCATTTACCATTATATGGATGATATTTTGTTGGCAGACCCAAACCCACAGACATTAGAAACATTGTTTGAAGAACTACAGAAAGTATTGCCTAATTGGGGACTGCAAATTGCTCCAGAAAAAGTACAGAGGGGAGATTCTATCAATTATTTAGGATATAAGATAGGTTTACAAAAAATTAGACCACAAAAGGTAAAATTAAATAGAGATAAATTGAAGACTCTTAACGATTTTCAAAAGCTACTAGGAGATATTGCTCATATACGGCCCATGATTGGTATAAAAAACTATGAACTAGTTAATTTATTCAAGACTTTAGAAGGTGACAAGGGTTTAAATAGTCCAAGAAAACTATCTGATGAAGCTGAGAAAGAATTAGAGTTGGTAGAAAGAAAACTTCAGGAAACACATGTGGATCGTGTGGATCCAGACTTGGAATGCATACTTGTTATTTTACCCTCAAGACAATCTCCAACAGGAATCTTAATGCAAAGAGAAAGCATCATATTAGAATGGATATTTCTGCCACATAGGCCAAGCAAAAAGATGAAGACATATATCGAAAAAATTGCTGATCTGATTTTTAAAGGTAAATTGAGACTCCGCCAATTGACTGGAAAGGACCCTGCAGAAATTGTTGTGCCTCTGACTAATGAAGAAATTGAACGATTATGGGCAGACAGTGAACCTTGGCAAAAGGCTTGCAGTGACTTTTTAGGAGAAATTAATAATAAATATCCCCAAAACAAGAGAATTCAATTTATAAAGGAAACTAATTGGATCTTTCCTCGTGTAGTACAAGATGAACCAATTTCTGGAGCTCCTATATTTTATACAGATGCAAACAATTTAGGGAAGGCTGGCTACAAGTCTGAAAACCTAACTAAAGTGGCTCAGAGCCCTTATAACTCTGTTCAAAAGTCAGAACTATACGCGATCATTATGGTGTTGTTGGATTTCACAGAGTCTCTTAACTTAATTACTGACTCTCAATATGCAGAAAGAGTTGTTTCACATATTGAAACTGCTGACTTCATTCCTGATGATACGGACTTGACCTTACTATTCATACAACTACAAGATATCATCAGAGGTAGGATACATCCTATGTACATAACACATATCAGGGCACACACGGGCCTCCCAGGCCCTCTAGCGCAGGGTAATGAGGAAATAGATCGGTTGCTAATAGGAAGCGTGCTAAAGGCCACAGAATTTCATGAAAAGCATCATGTTAACAGCAAAGGGCTGAAGAAGAGTTTTCCCATCACTTGGATTGAAGCAAAGGAAATACTAAAAAAATGTGACACTTGCTCTTTCTATAACCAACCATCTTTACCTGCAGGAACTAATCCTAAGGGTACACACGGAAATGAGATATGGCAAATGGATGTGTTTCACTTTCCAGAATTCGGAAAGATGAAATATGTACATCATACTATTGACACCTATTCTAAAATGCAATGGGCGACTGCCCTGAGTTCAGAAAATGCTGATGCTGTACTTACTCACCTTTTGGAAGCCATGGCCGTATTGGGAATTCCCACTCAGATTAAGACTGACAATGCTCCAGCTTATGTCTCCCGAAAAATGAAGATAATTTTTGCATACTATGATATAAAGCATATTACAGGGATACCACACAATCCTACAGGACAGGCAGTCGTGGAGAGATCTCACCGCACATTAAAAGAGATGCTTTATAAACAAAAGAAAGAAATGAAAAAACCCAGAGAGAGGTTGCATAGTGCCTTATTGACTTTAAATTTTCTTAATGCTGATGAAAAGGGAACTTCAGCTGCTGAGAGACATTGGGTAGTAGAAAAATCTTCTGAGTTAAATCAACCCATTTACTTCAAAGATGTGTTGACTTCCGAATGGAAGCCAGGGTATGCGCTTCGGTGGGGTAGGGGTTTTGCTCTTGTTTCAACAGGGACAGAAAAGATATGGGTACCAACAAAACTAATAAAAGCCCGCTTCGAAAAGGAGTCTCTTCCTGAACAAGAAAAGTAACTGCTCATCCCTGACATGACAAACAGATGCGTGGTAAGGAAAACACACTTAACAAACCTGGGGCAGGGTCTCTCAGTTTTGTCTTTACAGGAAAATGGATACAACTATTTTTACGGCATTGTCTAAACATTGAATAATTACTCACCTGCAATAGAAGACAGACTGATGATTAAAGACTGTACAAGACGGACTACGAGACCAACTGATACACATGTGCACTACTGGGTAATTTCTCAATTTTTACTGCTTTACATCTTACATCTACATCTCAAAAAAAAAAAAAAAAAAAAAAAAAAAAAAAAAGGTCCTGATTTGACTATTAATAAGGCTGGATTTGGATTGGGAACTAGTGGCTTTCTCCCTCTCTAAACCCAAGCATATTGGTAAAGAAATATGAAAAATTCTGTCTCGCATCATAAAAGCCACCTGGTGTGAGACAGAAGGCATAATATTTAGGGACCAATATTACTGTGACTTCATCTTAAACCTTGTTCCTCCCTGTTTCTGTACTTCTCAAACATCTCATTCTGTCTGCTTCCAGTCTCCTAAAGTCATGAAAGATATAAATATCTTTTGAATATCGACAATGCTTAAGTTTTCCACTGTAAACAACATTTCCTCCTATCAGCTATCTACAAAGAATCTGGAACCGAAATGGGGCCTCCACCGGAACAACTCCCGCTAGTAAAACAAAAATAAAAGAAAGAGTATGAGAGAGAGAAAATAAGAGACAGGTAGACAGACAGAGACAAAAATAGAAAAATCAAGAACTTGGTGTGCACCGGTCAATAATTGCTTTCAAGAAATAGATTATTCAAAAACAGCTGCAAGATAGCTCCTTATGATTATCCTTCAGATCACACTGCTAATTAAGTTTCCAGATGGAGTTAACCACTATCCTAAAATTGGTTATAGATGTATGTGGTCAGTCCATTAGGAACTAACCATTGTTTTAGCTTTTACAGGACCCCAAAGAGATGCCATCGCCCTTAAGTCAGCAGGAAGCAACCTTATAAACGACTACGCCCCCTTTCCCAATAAGTTTTATGATCCAAAGGTTGTGGGTAAAACTGGGTAAAAGACAAAGCTATAATATAGCATCAGAGATCTTTTTTAGAAGAGAGGGGGAATAGATAGGATAGATAAAGGTAGACTGTTCTACCTACCTATACTTCATTTTAGCTGAATGTATGGGCTAAGCTAAAGACAATTTGCACTGTCATAGATATCTGTATATTGATACTAATGCAAAATCATTTTATATGTTTAATTGTGATAATTTGTACATTGGTACAAAGTTTAATCTGAGATTGTTTTATGTAACCAAAGCAACTTGTACTTCGATATAAATCTGAATCTGTAACTATTATGTAAAGCTGAATCTAAAATTGCTATATTTTATGTATGCTCATACCTTTGTTTAAAATATTTGCACATCATTGCCATGTATACTATGCAATTACTACCTTCATTTAACTATACTAGATATAATGTATGATTGCACTAGTTATGATATATGCACAAGATGTTTTATATACCTCTGTTTAGATGATATATATGTATTTACATGTCTAAAATGCTGTGGACACTTTACCTGGTAAAATACCCCTGGCTAATGCTCGATAGTTCTACTAAGGGTCATTGTTCAGAGATTGTACATCCCTTATATAAGTATTCTAATTTTTAGTACAGGGTTTATTCCTTAAGACGATAAGATCTGCCGTCAACACTATTTAAGGTATCATATCCCAGTCATTTCAGATACAGGTTAGAATATCATAGATGGACAAGAATCTTCAACCGTTTCATAGACCCAGAGAATATGGCATTTAACATTTAAAATTTGGCCACGAGAGACACGACGACTCCTGGTGTCACTGCTCCCTTCACGAGATGGTGTTGAGCATCAAAGATACTCCATTGGAGTTGGTCCTTTTGGCAAAAAATGGCCGGTTGAGTAAGGAACTGTCCTTACCTTGATTGCTGACAGTACACACATGATATCAAGCTGGATGAACAAATTGAGATGGAGACTGACGAAACCTGCCTAGACAGGATAAGACAGTCCCTTCAAAACTGTTCTGCTTGTAAAAAGATCTGTCAGATGCCATAGGCCTATAGCCAATCCGATAGATGCTCTAACGGTGCACAAATCCAGAGGTGATTGTCCAGGTAGCTGTGTTGCTGTCCTCTCCCAAATTTTGGAAGTAGCTGCTTCCATGTACTTCTGTCTTTCAGACAAATTTACCTTCCTTCTCAGGTCTTGAAGAGGTTGAAGAATAGATGTTTAAGGTTTCCACCCTAGTATCCCTTAGATAAGAACACTCAGGTGTTAGATTCTCACTTTCCCAGATTAACCCTTTAAAATAATCTATACACCCTACTATCTACCAATATTCTAAAACTATTAGATATACCTTATATAAGTTAGGCTTTGATTAGCAATTGTACTTTAACCTCTCCTAGATACTACCTCATAATGATTCCTACTGTACATAGTCTTAGTTTAGAACCTTCTTAGTTAGAAAAAGGGGGGAGATGTTGTGGGATTCAGGTGTCAGCTGATAAGGTCCAAAGAAGCTTATCCAGGGTCCCGGGCTCCTGGAGGGGGTGTGGCCAACCCCTTTGATAAGGGGCTGCTGGGACGCTGGGGGGCTCTCTTCCTGGTTCCTGGCTGCTGGAGGAAGGACCCCTTCGTCCGTCCGTCTGCAGACTTCGGTCCCTACTGTACTTGGTTACCTGTACCGTGAGTTCTGGATTATATTCTAATAAATATTTTTCTAGTATTGGTGTTCTTGTGGGTAAACTCCGCCTACACAGAAATATGAAGTTAAGCAAATAAACTAAAATATAAAGCAAAATTAAAGTAATATAGAAAGAACGTTAATATTTTTTTAAACATATATGTTTATCAGTCACCTAAAACAGAAACTCTAGAGGTCTAAAGGAGACTAGGGAATGTTCTAAGAGTCTATTAAGGAATTTGGGAATAAGATAAAGATAGCATATAAGAATATTCAGTATAAAAACATCAATGTTTATTAACCATTAAGTTGCAAATATAATAGCAGATAATAACAGTGATGGTGCTGTGATGATGATGATTATGATCGTGGTACAGATAAAAATAATGGTGATAATAAATAATGATGACGGTAATGGTGATGTTCTTGATTATGAGAATAATGATAGTGATTGTGATGGTGGTATAGTAGTGATACTGGTGTTGATAGTACTTGTGATGGTAGTGATTATGGTGGTTGTGGTGATGGTGATAGTGTTTGTAGTTAATAATGATGATTATTATATTTTCTTTCAGTATTCTCAAAGTACTATACTTTAATCATCTACTGTGTATATGTTTGCATTTATAGTAATCACCACAACTATATAGCTAAAGAAGCTAACTTTATACACATCTAATATAACAGAAAGAAGTTGATTGGTATGATATTTTTTCTTGTGCTGCATAACAAATCAGTACAGATGGAAGGGTTGAATGCCATAGCTAGCCAAAGAACTCTTTGCTTCAACACATTGGGCTGGCCATATTTCATGAGTCATGCAATTTACGTTTGAAAATTTATTTATGAAAGTGCTTCAAATAAAGTATAATTGGAAGCCATGGGATTAGACTACAGCAACTCCTATCTTTATTTTTTCATACTTGGTGTCTGAAAAGTGGGACCAGAATGAGAACTCAGACATGTTGATTAAAGATTGAACATTTTTAACTACCATTAGAATGTTTATTAATACAAACAATGATTAATAAATAGTTGTAATCAATAAGGGGACCACCTGCTATTTGAAAGGTGTTGTGGACCCAAACATGCTAGCATTGTGCTATGAGATCTCTTGAAAAAATGTTTCAGGATCCAATTGCTTTATTCTTAAAATGAATAGTTTTGAAGGCTAGAATACATTCAAAATTTTAAAAGGTCCAGAATAAAAGCAAGGATTTCATATGTTTGATTAGAAGAAAATATGAAAAAATAAATTGAAAACAGACTTGTAATTATTAAAGGTTGTAATTCAAGGCAGAGACTTCTTCAAATGCAGAACTTTCATCCTGGAGACTTCTATGTGTACTTCATTATCAGAACACAGAAAGTACTGCTAGACAGTCTGTGTAAATGCAGTCAAACCAGCAGAGTTCTTTAATGATATAGTTCAAAGTGGCAAAATGTGAATCAACTCTTTATTTTGTATTCTTGTTTTGAGACAAGGTGTTTCCATATACCTTTGCCTGACTTCAAAATTACTTTGTAGACTAAGATGGCTTTGAGCTCTCAAAGATCTGCCAACCTCTGTTTCCTAAGTACTGAAATTAAAAGCTTGTGTGTGTTACCATGTCTAGCAGACAATGGTCAACTCTTTAAACAGCAAGAAAAAAGGATGGCTGTGATAGGCACAGACAAGTGGTGAGATCTACAGGTACCTAGTGACCATATTTCCCTTCAGTCATCTTCAATAACTATGGGAATCTCTGGCTAAAAGAAGTGCTATTAAGCTGTAGCATTTTTTATTTGAGTCTCCGTAGGTCAGGAACCACAGGAAAAGAATAGAAAGAAAGCACAAATCTTTCAAAATCAGTTTTTCAGAACAAGAAATGCCACCTTGTAATATTCAATGTCTTTGTTGAAGAACGACTTTTTAAACACTCAGACATTTATACAATTTGAGGGTATTTGGGATTGAAAGCAATCCCCCAGGCCTTTTTACCTACTATATCCGTTTAACATTATATCACTTCCCTCTATGAGGCGTACGGGTCAAGAAATCAGGTGATAACTAGAAAGCAAGTCTGTCAATGGTCAGGTCCTGATGAAGGTTTCTCTATGTGGTTTTCTCAGTGTGGTCAGACATCTCCTGTGGGATGCTGACAGCCTCTGCTGCTGTGATATGACTAGTTTTCACAATGAAGACCCCGCAGGACATGCAACCTTCTTTCTGTCATCTAAGTTCTCCTGGAACACAGAAAAGTTGCTTTCAATTCATTCTACCTTGATGCATGGGGCCAGTACTTCTTCTCCAAAAACATTTTTATATACCTGAACTTGATGCTTAGTAGAGTCTAGTCAGTGTACAGAATCCTGGTAGCAGGGCAAAGATAACCCTTGATACACTCATTGCTCTGCATTTTACTATAGTATATGTGTAGGATGCTATTTAAAAACTAAGAGTCAAGACTCCAGCATGATTATTCCCCTTAACCACTCATAGCCTTTTGTTCCTCAGGTGGGAAAAATCTAGATAACTGTTATTGCTCTCTTTATATTCAGTTTAAGTGGGTACAAAACTTACATTCTGAACATTGCCTCTCCTGAGTAAAGTGGCAGGCATATTAGTTGGAAGATCATCTTTGCATATGTGTGAACATGGTAAGTCAGTTCATGATGCTCTGTGTTCTTTATTTATTCCAATATAGCTAATAGTTAGGACATGAGAGATAACTAAGTTAGTAAAGTGCTTGTTGTTCAAACATGAAGACCCGAATTCAAATCTCCAGCACCCAAGCAGCTAAGCACTGCAGAATGTTCTTGTAACTCTAGTATTGCAGCCAAAGAAGTTATATGGCAAAGAAACTGACAAATCCCAGGGACTTTTAAAAATAATAGTATATCTGTAACAATGTGTTTCAGGTTCTATAAAGAGGCCATATCTGGCAAAATAAAAAAAGTGGAAAACCATAGAGAAAGGCACTTGATCTATAACTCTATATCCACCTGTTTACAACAAGCACATGTACGTACAAATGTGTGTGCATATATATGCCACACACACACACAGAGACAGAGAAACAGAGAGAGACAGAGAGAGAGAGAGAGAAAGAGAGAGAGTGAGAGATAGAGAAAATTCTTTAAAAATTCAGAAAAAAAGTATAGAGTTAATCTTCCAAAAATCACAGGGATGTTTGTTTGTGCAAAATATGTCACCCAAATTATAGATTTGACCCTATTAACCAATTTAGTTATTTCTACATTTCCCATAGTATTTATGTCCTTCTAGGGCTTAACTGGGAACTTGTCAAAAGCAAGTTTAACACTCTACTATGTGATTGGTTCCTTCAAGACAAAATATCTTGATTGTTTCACAAAATTTAGTACTTTATATATACTCAGTATAGAAACAAACGTGTACATTTTTAGAAGAACATAGTTCTTTTGTTCTAGTTATCTACTAAATTCATAAGTATAGACCTCATTGTTTCACTGGCAATGAAATCAGACCAACAAAGGAGGATTTGGGTCCGTATCTTGAATATTAGGAGAAAAAGACAAATGATACAAAATTGATCAGCTTTGGTCTGGAAGAGCAAACCTTTCTAAAGTCATGTTATATTAATCAGCTTTATTAACTGAGATAATAAAATGCCTTTTTAAGAAAAGTATATTAGGCCAAGGATATTGCTAACACACTGACTTTGGAAGAAAAACTGCTTCCTCGTTACTATCAAAGGCTGAATTCTTTTTCTGGATTTACACAAAGTATTAAGCATCCCTCCAGTATCACCTAAGTCACTAGGTTTTTGCCATTAACCTGAAAGTCATATTTTATAAAATGGTCTTTCTTTTGAGAAAATATGATAAAAAAGAACAATGAACCTGCCTTAGCCCTGTGCAGACAGCCTAGAAATGTCATTAGTGAAAAGGTGAGGTTGGTCTGTTTGTTGGTCAACCAATCCAAATCCGGACGAGGCAGAGCTGCACCTTCAAGACAAGATGAATTTTCCCTTTTGCCTTCATGAAATGCCTATTTGTAAGAACAATCATTTAAATTAGAGGACCTTCCTTGTTCAGTTTTTTTTTCTTTTTTATTTATAAAAAAGTATTGTTTACGTTTATCCCCCTGCTCCCCCTCCCTTCCCTCCTCCCAATCCCCCCAGTCAGCCTTCAGACTCCTCCCTATTTGCTCAATCCCCTCCCCCAAAAGGTCAAAAAGTTTCAAGGTGGGTCAGTTCAGAGTGGAGTATCCACTCCAGGCAAGTCCGATTTCCTCTTTCCCGTATCAAGACTGGGTTAGGCATTCCTCTGCAGTGAATGGGCTCCAAGGTGCCAGCCCATACACAGGAACACAGTCTGATCCCATGCCACGAGGCTCCACATACTGCCCCTGCCAATCAACAGTTACCTACTCTTGGTAGGCCTACCTCCTTTTCCCACGATGGATTCCCCAGTAGCTGTTCTTGATTCAGTGAGCTCTGCAGAGCTCAGTTTTTAAGGCCTGTAGAGATAGTCTTGTGTTCTATGCTGTCTATCGTATCTAATTTATGATTGACATTGTGTCTGAGAACTATCTATTAGCAACTATTTTTTTTTCTTTGTCTTGGCTGAGTTATTGTTGAAAGTTGCAATTGCAGTGACTATGTCTTTCCCATTTAGGCTTCCCAGACACAGGGCACACACTTATAATGATTATACAGGCAGTAGCTGGCAACTATGGGCCCAGCTTTTACTTCCTTACTGAAGCACAGCAAGAAGATGACATTGCTTTTAATGACAGTGTCTCACTTTTTTTTCTGGGTATTTAGGTCAGAAGTGAGTACAATTTTGGCAACTGCAGGCTTATTCCCATTTAGACATAGAAACTGTGTCTAATTTGGCTTCCTAAAAGCTTGATGTTGATTGGCATAACTTCATCACATATCAAGTGCCTTCCTGTGAGAAATACAAGGCAGGTTTGACGTTCTTGTTCAAACACTGGGACATCTGCAGAGAGTAAATTATTTATAATTATTTTTCACAGGAGAAAACAGGGCAGGAAGATTTTACCCAAGAAATAAGGAGGTGGTCCGACAAAGAAAGGACATGGTCTACCTCTATTACTGGTCTACTTTGGTTCTGCTAAGTGCTTTCCATCACTGATAGACAAGGCATATACTGGATTTATATGGAGGAAAAAAGAATTTAGGTGCACATGTCTATAACAATTTAACTTGATTGGACTCCAGTGAAGTTAATACAGTATGACCTGAGATCAGAGCAATTCAATTCAAGAAAACCAATTCCATGGTTTCTGGCAGCATCTTGGACTCTTGAAGAAGACACTCTTGAAGGCTTCATAAGAATTTTTTTTTTTTACATATTTAACATTTTCTTCACAGTTATCTTAAGATCTTGAATTTTTTTATAAAATAAACTGAGCTTCAGGGTGATTTCTTTGATAATTAAACTCCAAGTGGTCTTTCTACCTAACTCTATTTTTTTGTATCATGGTAAGGATGTTGAAAGCAAGCTGTTAACTTTTCAGTAAACAATATTTTTGTAGTTCTGCTCATCACACGATTCCATTCAGCCTGCCTAAATATCTTATGTAAAACTGTTCTAGAAAGGGTTACAAAGGTTGATGTGAATTAAATGAATAGTCTATTTATTCAACATGTCTGAATTATTATACAAAGAAATTCAGCCAATTTTCCAACTTTCCAAACTTTCTACTAAAAGCTGGCAAACAAGGCTCTATCTTTGTGTCTCTGGCCAAAAGGGGAAACATATTAGTTAGAATTCATGTTCACAATTTCAACTCTAGCTTGTCCAGAGGAAGGTTTTCTCAGACTGTCTTGTTCCTCGGGTTTTTCGCAATAAGTGTTGTGAAATACTACTGCAAATATTTTTACTTGTATTTGTTTAATAAAATGCTGATTAAGGCAGGCAGGAAATAGAGGCGGGGCAATCAGAGTAGGAAAATCTGGAAGGATAAGATAGAGTGGGAGACTTCAGCCTGATGCAGAGAAAGCAAGATGGGAAAGCTGAACTGAAAAAAAGAACCTAGCTTCAAGGCTCAACATGATAAGTATCATGGGTTAGTTTAAGTGTAAGAGTTAGCAAATAATAAGCCTGAACTACTGTCCTCTATGTTAATATTTTTAAAGCAGACATGGATCTGGATCTTGGGGCTTGGTGGAACCAAGAAACATCTTTTAACATAGAATCTTTGAATTGACATTTTGTATGTGCACATGGAAAAGTACTGGGTGACTGTTGGAGCACTCAAGAGTGATATGATGGAAACTGAATTAAGTCACAACAGCTGGAGTAGGTGAGAAACCCATTTGGATGACCTTTCTGTGGAATTTTACTGCTTTGGGAAAGGAGACTTTTGAGGTCCATTGGGAATTTTTGAAGATTTTATTCACTTGCTGAGTAGTTCTCTAACTTAACATGTTCAGTTTCACTGCTTCTATATTCTGTTCTAATATAACTTTTAGGATGACATGAATTGTATCTTCTATACAAGGGAATGATGTGGTACAGGGAACTGAAGTCCACTCCTCTGCAAAAGTAGCAAGACTTCTTAACTACAGAGGTTTTCAGGGCCTGTCTTCATCTTATTTCAAATGAGATGCAATTGCTCATTTTTTAAAAAGATAAAGTATACTGAAGCAAGGCACTTTTGTAGTCTCACTAAAATTGTTTGCTTCCTGATAACTAGATATTTATTGTTAAAAGGATCAGTTTATATCATGTCATGAAAAGGGCTGGTGCACATTGTCTTTTTAAATATTTCCTTACCTATTGTAAAACATGCAGATGACAACTTAAGACAAAATATTAGAATATGTAGACTAGGGAACAAATGCAGTCTACAGGAAGATAGCGTGGTGTGCTTCAGGAAGCCCTCACACTATTATAGGGATTATGCTTGAAATTAATAATGGACAAGCATACAGTGAAACAAAAGTCTACTGTTTAAGCAGTAGACAGTGGCAGCCATTAAAACAGTTTTGCAATTTGTTTAATTTAAAATAAAAGTAAGAAAATTTTATCTGAGCTATCTATGTATCTGCCATGGAGCTCTGAGGTGCTCACCTATGTCCCTCAGTTTTGTTTATGTAATTATCCTAATTTTTATTTTTTATGATAAACTTGTTTTTAACGCCAAAAAAAATGTCACTAATACACTTTGGTTATAAATTCAGTGCTGCCACCATCCTTCAGTCATAATATTCAGATTTTTTTAACGTATTCTAATTTGTCAGTGGCTATAACTATGTAAAAATGTAGCAATCATATTTAAGTTTTGAGTGTAACATTCATATTTTAAAAACTAGATTATCATCACTTGTGCAGCTCTTAAGTAACATGTTTCCTGAAAGGCCAGTGTATTTAAACTTGGATAACAGGAGAATACTGCTTCTGTTCTCTCAGTAGCTTAGAATGTAGTGTAGCAACATTTCCAGCCTACATTACTGATTTTGGGTAAATCTGTTAAGATAACAGCTCAATTGACAAACAAAACAACTAGACTTTCATATTTTACATTGTCTGCAGATGTTGTTCCCAGGACTACAGCAGTGGACATCCATTCTTACTCCAGCCTCTACCTCTGATATCTAACTCAGCAGCACAATGGGCTCTGTCATGAACTGACCTCAGAAGGGCAATGTCCCAGGTCCTACTGCATCCTGCTCTGCCTACACTGATCCAGATTTGTCTTTTCAGCCTAAAACTGACACACCACATTGGAGAGTTTAAATTCTTGCAGTTCCGTTCCATCAGTTGTTAAAATATTTAGCACTTCACCCATGAGCACACATACATGCAAACATATATACCATTAACATATTATAAAGTTTATATAAGAAGTATATTGTCTTGTGCAAATTTCAACAGCTTAATTTTATGGTGACAACCATGTTTGTTAATGTTGTGTTAATGTATTCATGTATAATTAATGTTTTCATGATCACCTATTTTTATTGTATTGATTTTGTGCGTGTTTGTGTGTGAATTAGCTAACAAATTAGCATGTTTATACATAATCTCTCACACACTCTAACTTTGTGTTAGTCTTTACCCCTACCACGTGTCCCTCAAATGTTTCCAGACCTAGTATTGTCACTAATTTTCATACTGTAATTTATATTTTATTGAAATATTTTATACAAAATATTTTGATGATATTCTGTCTAGTCCTCCAACTGCTGCCAAATCCTTCCCATTTCTCTATCCACTCAACTTTATGTCCTTTCTCTCTCTCAATGAAAAGGAAAAAAACTGAAAACAATGTTCAAAACAAAAAAGAGGAAGGAAGAAAGAAAGGAGGGAGGGACAGTGAGAGGAAGGGAGGGAGGGAGAAAGAAAGGGAGAGAGGGAAGGAAGGAGGAGGAAGGAAGAAAGGAAGGAAGGAAAGCCAGTAAGAGAAAAATACCCAAACAACCTGAGTATGCCAGAAGTCACCCAAGTCCTTGCCTAACCCAAGGCCTAGATGGCAGGCACCATAATGAGGAACAAGGACATGGTAGCGAGATGGGGGAGATTAAGAAGCAGAGCTGTGCACTATGCAGAGAAGTGAAACTGCAGACTGATATGAGGACCTTGCACAACCTCCTGGGACTATGGTAATGCTCATGCCTAGGCTGCTGCAGAGGACTATGTCTGTCTCTATGGCCCTATAGGCATAGGGTCTGTGTAGATGTCCATTGCCCATGTTGATGTCAAGGATTCTTTGGATGTCCATGGTCTAAGATGTCATCTGAGATGCTGATTTCTAAGGGGCTGTCATGATACCAGGGACCAAACTGATCTGAGTGGTTTATGCTGCCACCAGGGACCATGGTGATGCCAATGCCTGGGCTTCCACTGTCTGTCTAGGTCTATGGTACTAGTGCAGCTGTGATCTGTGTTGATGGCTGTGGGCTCACCAGCCATCAAACTCAAGAGAGCTGTCAACTAATGTGCAATGTCAGCAGTGACATGGATGTTAGAGTACTAGCTCTGACCCTTGCTGGTGATAGGAAATGTCTAGCAAAGACCTGGGCTGAGCAACTCAGCTACCACTCATGCCCAGATCTGGACCTCTGAGTTAGTCTATTTTAACATCTACCTCACCTTTGAGCTACCAGAAGTGAAGAGTCCAGTCCTGAAGAACTACAGCCACAGGATCACCATGACTTTGGACAACATCAAGATATCTGAGAGGAGGGTCCAATAATAATGGTGTAACAGAAGCCAGAGACCCTGAGCCAAACCAATGACTGAGCAAATGGTTATTTACAGTGTGTGACATGCCGAAGCTCACAATGCCACTAAGGTGAAGGAGTGTATGATGGAGGGGTGAGAAAGTCAGAGGAACAGAGTAGGACAAGAAAGACATAACTGGGGACATGATGATGTGGGAATGCATTTATGTATGCTGTGAATAGCAATCTTTAAATAAAGGAGCTGTTTTAGCCCATGACAGGCACCATAGGGAAAGTAGGAGGAGGCATCAGAGTAGGTATGAGGAGCAGGGCAGAGTCAGAGAGAAGGAGCCAGAAGCCCAAAGGAGCAACATGTAAGGAACACAGGTGAGCCACTGGCCACGTTGCAAGAAAGATTAATAGAAATGGGTTGATTTAAGATGTAAGAGCAAGCTAGCAATGTGCCTGAGCCATAGGCTAAACAGCATGAAGTTAATATAAGAGTCTGAGTCATTTCTGGGAGCCCGAACAGCAGCAGGCAGCTAAGGGGTCTGGGGCTGCAGGTCTGTGAGTCTGGGCCTCTGGGTGCCAGGAACCAAGAAACTACTTTGTAACAGGTGGCACCCAATGTGGGGCAAATATCCACTTAAAGCCTAAAAAAGTTTTAAAGAGGGTTTTAACACAGAGACTGAGCCAAAAAAGCTTCCAAACTGTGTGTATAGAGCAGGTCATTGTACAGAGAAAGCATGACATCCAGGTCCCATTCAAAATGGCACTGGCAGAATGGCTGCAGGCAGTATAAGCTACAATCAAGCCAATTCCTGAAATCTCACAGAATACTCAATAGCATGTTATTGGTTTAAGGTTTCTGCTTATTTTAAACAAAAAAAAAAAAAAAAAAAAAAAAAAAAACAAAAAAAAAAAACAAAAAAAAAAAAAACAAAAAAAAACCCAAAAAACCAAAAAACAAAAAACAAAGACAGATACTTAATAGCAGCATTTTCTTGGGTCAGCTCTGTTTGCTGGCCAAAACAGGCAAGGTCCCTTTAAGAGAACTTATTGATTCAGATTTATCTACAAAAACTATACAGCTCTTAAAGAGAGTGTATTTTAAAAGCTCTTATGGTCAGAAGATGATTAAGGATTCACAATAAAACAGATTCAGTTGAAAAGAAAAACCTGTAAATGGATTATAATGTGTGTAAAAGGTACATAGGCTTCAGAGAGAAAAGAAAGAGGTTAGAAAAAGTCTTGAAAAAGAGAAATGAGTAATAAAAGTATGATAAGCCACATAAAGATGGAAAATAGACACAAAATCTGGATTTTGGTTGTTATTGTATTTTCTTTTAATTTTTTAACTGTTAATGAGCTAACTGCAGAAAAACAGTGGATTGCAAATGCAAAGGCTACTAAGTTAAATAAGAACACATATTTTAAAGGTATTTTGATTTTGAAATTTGTTTCTAAGGATTTATTGCTTTGGAAGAGTTCTGCTTTTGTTTTCACAGAAGATGAGAACCTGTGGATGACTTCCAGGCAAATATGGTTTCATCAACCAAGACCCCCTGAAAAAATCTCTAATGGGAAAAGATGGCCACATCAGCTTCAAGACTAGACTATGATCCAGTCTCAAGAACCCATGAGATTTTCAACACCCCTTAATCAGCAAGAAATAGTAAAGGAAAACTATACCTGAATTCCCAAAGTATTGTTTCTAAATATTTTTTTTTCATTATAACTAGTTAATGGTCATAGCTAATCTCTTTCTAAAAAGAAAAAGGAGATATGGTATATAAATGATTTTTAAAAATTAGATTATTAAATTTACTTAGATCAGGAAATCAGCTGTTAATCTCAAAATGTTTTACATTGGCATGGACTTGGGTTTACTGATACAAATTTAAGGACAATTTTGTTATGCTAAATATATTTTTCTACTCTTGTTTAAGATATGATGTTTATGTAACTGATTTAAAATTGTAATGTATAGTTAAGAAATGTATGTTAGTTAGATTTTTAGTTATACAAAGATATAATTCAATTAGATAAGTAATCTTCAAACACTTCTAAGACCTACAGAATATGGCATTTAAATGTTTTAAGAACTTAAGACTTTTCTGGACAGTGAGACAGATCTGCTCCTGGCAGCACTAATTTACTTCAAGAGAAAAATGGGCATAGAAGAAACTCCATATGGAGTCTACTCTCTTTGTGGCAATGGTTAGCCACTGGACATGAACCTGTTCTTATATTGACTTTATTAGACAGAAACAGGGAGATGATGTGGGAATGCCTTTCTGTATGCTGTGAATAGCAATCTTTAAATAAAGGAACTGTTTTAGCCCATGACACACACCATAGGAAAAGTAGGAGGAGGCATCAGAGTAGGTAGCAGGAGCAGGGTGGAGTCAGACAGACTGAGCCAGAAGCCCAAAGGAGCAACATGTAAGGAACACAGGTGAGCCACGGACAACGTGGCAGGAAAGATTAATAGAAATGGGTTGATTTAAGATGTTAGAGCAAGCTAGCAATGTGCCTGAGCCATACGCTAAATAGCATGAAGTTAATATAAGAGTCTGAGTCATTTCTGGAGCCCTGAACAGCAGCGGGCAGCTAAGGGGTCTGGGGCTGCAGGTCTGTGAGTCTGGGCCTCTGGCTGCCCAGGACCAAGAAACCACTTAGTAACAGGGACATGACAGCTGTGACTGGTATGAGAGAAGGCTGCAATTGGTAAAGGAACATGTTACTGCTCAGAGGGGTCAGTAGGTTTCTTTTTTCTTTTTTTGTAATTTTAATTCTTACTTTTTATTTTTCTTTAGGGGTGGTCATAAGGGTAGAATTTAGATATAGGTACGTGAGTGGCAATGGCATATATAATGTAAATCCCCCCCACAAAAAAAATCAATTAAAAATATGCTAAAAAGACCAAAACAAAAAAAGTAACCAAAATATATGGTGTTCATTTTATATTATATAACTACTCCTTGAGATGGAATCTATTTGAGAAAATGGCTATCCAGAGACATTTTACTTTTACCACTTTAGCAGTATTATGTGTGGGTACCAACTTGTAGAGAGGGCCTTAAATCCAATACTAAAGTCGATGGTAACTCCCCTAACATGAATGTTATTACTGCACCGGTATATCTTCCAGGCAGTTCACTGCTGAAGGCAGTGAGATCTGCGACTGAAAACTTTATGTGTTCAACCACGTCTATCTACTTCAGTGCCTTCTCTCATCATGGCTTCTTACAGCCTTTTGAATTCTGTGAACATTCACGCGAACCTAAAATCCATCTAAAGTTCTGAAGCCAGGATCTACATAAGATACAGAACATGTAATATTTGTCTTTCCTGCATTATCTCATTGTGATATTTTTTTAATTTAATCCATGTTCTCACAAACTTTATTTTTCTTTGAAGCATTATAAAGTCCCATACTGTATACATGAACCAGACTTTCATTATTCATTGTTTACCTGATGAGCATCTAGGTGGATTTCATTTTCAGTTATTGTGAGTAGAGTTGCTTTGGATCCATACTAGATGTGTGCAAGTCTCTTTGTGAGGGAACAAGGTCCATTGGGTATGGACTTAGCCATGTTATCTCTAAAATGTGTGTGGGTGTGTCTGTGTATGGATGTACACCTGTATGTGTGTTCACATGTGAATTGGATGAAATAACCTGAATGGAATACCTTGTAAATGATTGATTTTATCATAAAAATCTGTACACTCCAAGTGCCACAAAGCATCCTACATAAGATGATTAAATGTTGAAATGATTTTTTTTTTGGAATTTTGTAAAAACAAAAAAAAGTTATCCATATATAAAAGGAGCTCATGCCTGCCTGATTAATACCACCATTACTCATGCCATTTCCTATGTTCACAATAGCAATAGTACTTGATATTCATGAGAATTTGCTGAGAGAAATAGAACTGAATTATAATATTTCATGTTTAATTTGTAAGTCACCTTTATGTTTAGGAAGACACTTCAGGAAGTGTTGGAGACTGTCCTTCAGTTATCTATGTCTGGACCAATAAATCTAGTGGTGTGCTGTCTGTCATGAGTAGATACTAGATTTTTAGAAAACAAGATATGAACATGAACATAGAGGAGATTTCTTTGCCATGATGAGTGGGACCCTTAAGATACTGGGCTGGATAGAGGACAAGGAAAATAGATGTTGAGTGACAGAATAGGAACACATAAGAATGAAACTCATTGTTTAATGCAATGAAATTGATACTTAGTAAAATTTCTACAAAGTAATCAGGTTCACTGTAACTGGAATAACACAATATTCTTGGTAATAAGTTATATGTGCCCATATATATAGTTTACATATATAAGGTTAATCTTTCAGGTGTTTGAAATAGAAAATACAATATTTAAAATTTGCTTAAAAAGCACAAACATGTACTTGATAAAAACCAAAAATTTGTCATTTCTTCAATTCTCAATGTCAACTAAGAGTTTCTCAGTTATATTCAGGGACAAACCTTGTATTATGACTCCATCATCTGAAATGCTGCTTTGTGTTCCATGAAAATAATGTCTGGCCCATTCTACTAAACTTACTGTCTTGCAAAGAACTAGTGTCAATTTCTGAATCTCCAGGATAATGCAAAAATAAAAACATAGCTTGTCAGAAATATTGAGTATAGTATTGTTTCTCACACCAAATTGAAATAAGAGTATCATATTATTAGAGCAGATGGCAGTTAAATCCAGTGAAAGCAAGCAATTGCTCTCGAGAATATTTACATGTGTGTATTACCTATTTTACATGAAATAGATGGGTATAGAATACCCTGGAAGTGTTGCCACAAGATATAATTTAACACTTTAAGAGTTAACTCTTGCTGTTTCTATTGAAATTATCAATGACAATTTTATGGTTACTTTATAAATATTTTAAGTGATTCTATGACAGCTATATCATGTTGTTTTATACATCAAAAAGATAGTGATTTGACACAGCATGAAACAAAGCATTATTGCTGGGTCTATGACAATACACTATTATTTGTTCAAACCCTTTCCTACAAGTGATGCTTTAAAGGAAGGACTCATGACCTTCAAAATCTAATAGTCTGTCGTGGTATTGACTACTCTACAAGGCTGGGTGATTTTTCAGCTGCTTTGACTGTATTTGCTACAAAATGATCAATTATGTTCATCTTCTTAATTAACTATCTTTATCAAATTCGGTGTGAGGTATATTTTTCTGGATAAATAGATTCATTTGGTTAGTGTTGAGGTCAAGTGTCTATTTTTCTTACCACTTAATAACTTCATAGATGGAATCAACTATTAAAAATCAAGGAAACAGTAACCGCCTCAGACATGCAAGCTTGTGTAAGAAACTAAACACAGAAATAGATTATTTTCCCATAGATGAGACATGGATATTAAACTCCAAGTTTGCATCTTTTGACATTTGGAAAACATGACAAAAACTGTCAAAGAGGATCCTGTGTCTGTCATTAATGTCACAAGACATTGGAGACAAAATGAAATTCATTTACAATTAAATAATGACTACGTGAGGAGGGAGGGAGCTTCTTGTAGAGCGTTCTCTTCCTTGAATGTGATTTCAGTATATACATTTAAATAAAAGTGTCAGCAGTAGGAAGGATCATAGAAAATCCAGTGGCCCCTCTCCTCACACATTAAAACCAAGTTCTAGTGTTCGAAGCATTTTGCTTGTTATGTACAGGAGTTTGATTGTGTTTATGCTGCAGGAAGTGAAAGATTTCCACTTTCTGTTCCAACACAGGCAAGGAATGAATGGCCTTAGTATATACAGTGTATATTTGTCACATGGTTTATGCTATTAAGAGATGAAGACAATTCTTATTTTTAAAAAAGCATTTAATTATAAGTTTGCTTTCAATTTTAAAGACTTAGTACATTGTCATCATGGTAGGGAACATGGTGGGCAGGCATGGCAGGCATGGTGCTGGAGAAGTAGTTGAGAGTTACATCCTAATTCAAAGGCAGAGAAATCAAGACTGAGTATGGCATGGGCTTTTTAAGTTTTAAGCCCACCCAAGTTATACACTTCCTCCAACAAAGCAACATCTCCTAATCTCTCTTAAATAGAGCTACTTCCTGATGACTAGTCATTCAAATATATAAGCCTATAGGAATCGTTTTTAGTCAAACCACCACATTCCACTGAGAGGCTGGATTACCTGGTTACTTCTTGTCATTTTCTTTCCCTGAGAATATACAAACTTTTAATAGTAACATAAATATTTTCATGAATGTGAGTATGGAAAATTCATTGAGAACAAATAAGTTAAAGATGATTCTCTGTTCTATGTTTTTAAAGGTAAAAGGCATCTGTTAACTTTAAATGCGTTTGCAGTACATAATCAAAATGTAATATAAATCTCCATCCATGCTATACAAAAGATGGAATAAAGTAATAAGTCATGAAGCCAACAAAATTGGTCATGTATCAGCCAGCCAGAGATGTTCCCATGAAGAGGCTCAGCATATATGTCACCTGTCTTGTAGCTTTTCTTCCCAATTTCTCCCTTCATATCCACAGCCAAGTTCTTTAGAAGTTCTCTTCAGTCAAATCTGATCTTTATTAATTTTGATAGAATTCATAAATTTTTGTTTACTGTGGAAACAAGGGCATTACCTCCTTCCAATGCAGTATGTTTTCTGACTTTCTTTATGGTGTTAAGACAACTTTAATATATATTTACTAGATTAAATGAGTAGAATTTTTCAGAACCCAATGTCTCTCAGCAGCTATCATTCTTATTCATTAGCCTTTTATAAATTTATAATTAATAAAGCATTATATAGCTTCCAAGAATAACTAATGATAACTAAAAATTTTTGAAAATTCCACATAGATTTCACTTATGTAGATGGTTCTTAAAATATATACATAGTCATATGTAATGGGGTGCAATTAAAGTTACCTAATAATGAGGTAACAGTGTTTCTCCCATATACCAAGGGATTTCAGATAAAAAGCCAAATATAGGTTGTTAGTCAGTGGGATTTCCACAGATGACCTATAGAATTACAAGTTATTGTTGTTCTTTGTTACCTTCCAGCATCTAAAGAAGTCCCGAGCATTCAGACATAAGACAGGATGTAACCATTGCTCATGTAGATGGAAATTCGAATGGTTCAACAATGTCAGCACTCCACTCTTTCAAGTACTCTATACCTCCACAAACAGGTCAACCTTCCTTTGCATTGGCTCCCTTCTGAGAGCTGCTATCACCAGCTAGGCTAGATTCTACATTTTGTTCTTTGGGAGACACAATTACATATCTAGAACTTAATAATATTAGTTGAGGATACAGTAATATTTCCATGAGCCTGGGAGAGAGCCCCAAGGGATGGGTGCATATACATTAATCTAGAGTGCTAAGTCATAAGTAACAGTAATCTGGAGTGAAATGATGTAAAGCAGGGACCGAGGTAGAAGTGATCTACAGTCCCCTTCACAAAATTAAAAGAAAATTCTCTTAAACTTTTATTATGGAGAAATGATAGGTGTTTGAGGAGAGAGATGTCTTTAAGCCTACCCAGGCTTAAAGATAATTCCAATACCATTTAACCTATTTACAGATATAGTTTCCTGTTTAATGTGACATTTACATTTAATGTAAAAGAATTGAAAATATATACTAAGCATGGATAATATAAAAATATTTGACTTCCCTAATCAGTTTTTTCCTGAATGGATCTCTGGGCTTAGCAAAGATGTTTGTCTGGTTTAGACCATGACTGCTTATAATATTACGGAAAGACCATTGGGACAGTATTGATGGACTTAAACAATAAGAGCCTTCTTTCAATGATAGGAATTGAATTGATATACAATCAGAGCTACTGCAGAATATGTCAGAGACTTCAGGGAATGTAATATGCATATCCCAGGCCTTCAACATATACCTAGGGTAGCAGACCTAAGTGTTAACATAGCCCAACCTCAGTAGTGATAGGGCATGGTGACAAATTGGTTCCTTAAAATGAATGAGCTCCCTAGTTTTTGTGAAGTATGAGTTCTGTTTTTCTTAATTGTAGAATTAATGATGACCTAGATGAGGACGAGTTAGAGTTACGTTAAATGGTGCACTCAGTTTGCTAAATTCTCTGATGCTGCCAGAGAATAAATACATTCTTTGTGGCAAAATAAAAAAGAACACTTCAGGTTGCAAAGGCAAACTCCATTAAAAGAGAGTATCTCTAAAAGTTCTCAGTATTTCAAGAAAATCATTATTTGTTTTAATGCTAAGAGAACAATTTTCAGGTTGAAGGTTGGAGTACATATTTCTTGAAAACTCCATTATATTTATCTTAGGACTGGTTTACAAACATATGACGAGTGATTTTAAGAACCTTCTTTTTTTTGCTGACATTTCTGTCTGATGACTAGTTCAGTGTTGTTCCTCTACTTCCTCTACTACCATTGCACTGGGATTCACATCTCTTTCAGTTTCCTACTTGCTGTTGTGTGTTCTGATATTCTAGTGTCTGGTGCACACGTACTTATACTGACATAATCTTGCTGTCTGGTTGCCTTCACCATTCATAACAACTGTGTTTGCATTCATTCATAGATTTGACATGAAGTCTGTCTTTTCTGAATTTCTTCCTGCTCTCACTTTTTGCCATTGTCACAGAATGTCCTGTAGTGGGATTATGTGTTGTTACATTGTAAGCAATTGCCCTGCCTACTACTTTAATGGAAACTCTGATTGGCTGAAGGCAGACAGGAAGCATGGACAAGGCTACCAGCCTATGATAACTCTGGGAACAGGAAGAACAGAGCAGAAATACCACAGAGATGCCATGAAGACACCACAAGGAGATGCCAGAAGATGCAGAGAAAGGAAATTGAAATTCTGCTCTGAGAAAAGGTACCAAGCTTCATAACTGAATAAGATAAGAGTCACGGTTAGAATAAGAGCAAGAGCTAGCAAGTTATATGCCTGGGCCCCTGGTCAATCAGTGTACACTTAATACAAGTGTCTGTGTGTTTCTGTGGGACTGTGGGACTGTGGGTCTGAAAGTCTGGGCCACCACGGCAGGCTGGAAATTCTAGTCCAGAAACCTCAACAACCATGTCCTTTTTTATTCACTGTCTTTTTGCCTAGTTCCTTCTGTTAAGATGTATTTTCTTAGACTGAAAAACAATGAGTCTTCCATTTCTACCAACTCCTTCATTGCATGCCACTCATTTGAAAACTAATATCATTTGCATCAAAGGCATTTTGTTTGGTGGGAACTTAGCCCTGGGATGGTGCTACTTATTCCTGGTTTGTTTTGCAGGTTGCTCTTTGCTGTCTTCTCTGCTGTGCTTCCTTGAGGTTTGGTGATTTTCATTCTTCTGTACACTGATTCTTTGATTATTTTTTATTTTTACTGAATATATTATATGTTGTATCTTGTGCTGGCCAGAAGTCTTACTAAAAATAACTTGTGATTATAACAAGCTGTCATAATCAAGTGATTCTGGTTCAAGGAAAAATAAAATAGTTCATTTTATCTTTATCTTCTAAATCTTAATTTCTGCTATCACAATCTGTATTCTCTATCACTTCTGAAACATATGCTTCAGTGCTGACAATGCCCTCGGATATTATTAAATGTCAGGAATGGTTCAAGACATGAATCCATATAATCCTCATAACATGTTTAGACACAGTGAGAATTCAACTCAAAAAATAAATCTCAGAAATAAGTGAAACATAAAATGGGAATCATTGCACCATCTTGTAGTCAGAAGTTTCTATCCCACTAGAAAATCTCAAATATCCTGCATCCACTTCCCTAATATTTTAGTAACTGTTAGGTCACTAGTTCAAGCATATTACAATTTATCTCCTACCCTTAAATTAACCCATACTTACTGTCTAACTTTAGCCACACAGCTTCCTACCTTTACTCATCATAGCACTCCTATCTTGCTTCCTCTGCATCTGGCTAGTGTTTTCTTCTCTGCATTTCCTCTTCCCAGAATTCTCCTAGTCTTATAACCCTGCCTCTACTTCCTGCCTTGCTACTAATCACTCAGCATTTTATTAAACCAATATGAGTAGCAAATCTTTACAGTATGTAAGAGCAATATCCCACAGCACCACTTGACTTCAAATTGAAGTAACAAACCATTGGCATAAAAACAGATAATGAAAAACAGGACAGAATACAGAATCCATAAGTAACTTTATACATTTACACTATGATACATTTTTATTTGTGTGCATGGGTGTACATTCAAAGTTCTGAAAATTGAACCTGGCCACTGTATACGTACTTGAGAGGCTCTATGTCACTGAGCTTCAACCTCATCCTTAACCATAAAAATTTTGACAAAGGAGACAAGAATACACACTGAAGAATAAATTGCTTCTCGATAAACAAAGCTTTGAAAATATACTATGATTATGCAGAAAACGACTAAACTCCTATCTCTTACAAGCTACAAATATCAACTAAAAATTATTTTTAAAATCTGCAAGTGCTAAACACTTAGAAGAACAGTGAAGAAACTCTCCAAGATGTTGCCTAGGTAAGGGAATTTTTACTGTGATTACAGAAGCAGTGAAATCAAAATTGACATGTGAAATTACAGTACTAAATATTTCTTCACTGCAAAGAAAGCAAGTGAATAGAACCTAAAATACACCATTCAGGAGGGGGAAAAAAGATGTGGACTATACACATCTGACAAGTTAATATTCTAGTTTATAAGGAACTAAGACAATCCAATTTCAAAAGTCCAAATGGCACTGTGGGTCTATGAACTGAGAAAGTGAAGACTTACAGATGACTAACAAATTGATGGCCTACAGATAGCAGCACAACTGAAGAAATGAAGACTCAGACACACAGATGGTCACCACTGGTACAGAAAAACCTGACATCAGTAACCATGAAGACATTGCGTATCAAAACCACACTGGACATGCTGTCTCCCTAGGTAGAAGGACACTTATTCCAAATTCAAACACACACACACACACACACACACACACACACACACACACACACACACATACACACACAAATGAATACCTGATATTTGCAAGACTGTAAAAATAGACCTGTTAATCTCCTTCTTAATATGTATTAAAGAAAAATAAAACCATTCTATAAATGAAACATCTGACCTATGTGGTCATCACAGGACTATTGACATGCAGATATGAAATACCTGAGCATCCACCAACAGATGAGTAGATAATGTGCCAGATAGTAAAGTAGAAGACTATGGTACCAGAAAAGCCTTGTATAACATCACATAGTTTCATTCATACATATTCTACATAAGTGGACCTCAGGAGGAACTATAACTCAATGATGCTTACAAAAGATGGGGGAGACAAGAGAGAAGTACGATGAGGCTTAGACAGAATAAAAGAACAATTTAACAATAACATGAGATGGTCCTCTGTGGCATGGTAGTGTAAAAGTCTTTTAAAATATTTCCTCTTGCATTTTGAACATTTTTAACATAAGAGAAATGACAAAAAATTAAGATGACAGATGTGCTAATTATTTTAATTTAATTATTACTTAATTAATTCATGAATCAAATATGTGTCTCATAAGCACATATAGTCATACATGCCAGTTAGTAAAAGAAAACATTTATTAAAAATAATATATATATATATATATATCATTAGTAAATACATATAAGCTGGGTGCTATAGGTCTAATGCTAGAACTCAGGAAACTGAGGCAGGAGGTTCACTGTAAACTTGAAGCTAGCATGAGCTACACAACATGACAGTATCTTACATAAAACATAGAAAAACATAGTAATTTTAGTATATGGCTCCCTATATAGCCATAAAGTGTTCCATTTTTATTTAAGAGCATTGTGGTCTTTTGAAACAAATGAGATACAAAGGTCCTCAGAGTTAGAGTGAGAGAGACAGGAAGTAAGGAGGATATAAATTTCCGAAAGCACACATCTGGGAAAAGTCATATATGTCTTGGTCTTTGAATATTTTAAAGAATGTAAGGTGATTAATAATCTACCTGAAAACATGCTTCTGTTTGCCAGTTTTCCACATATATCCTGCATTGCTTCAGGCTTGGGTTTTATAGTTTTGTAAAGCATTAAATTAATTATTAATGTCATTCATACGAGGGTGCCATTTCATCAGAATACAGGCTAATGTCTATAAAATACTGTATGGCAATGTACATATTACTATCTTAAATTGTGAACACTTCCCCAGATGTCGAGCATGTCACATTTTTTTGAGGTTAAAAAAGTGAGCCAAAAAGTTCTAGTGAAATCAAAGAAAAGGTTGGCAAAGAGAACTAAGGTAGAGTGATAACAAAAGCTTCATGCAGGCAGGGAGGCAGGTGGAAGGGGACAGAATTAAGGCCATGGATTCGTAAGACTAGCAAATCACAGGGAAAAGAGAGAAAAGAAACATTAGGCCCAACAAAGATAAGGATGGATAGCCACAAACAAAAGAACAATTGGCCTTTGGGACTTTAACCACTCTATGTGGTCAGAATGTTTCTAAAAAAAAAAAATAGATAAACCATATTACCCACAAAATGATAATTCTGTGAGAAACTCCTTGCCAACCAGTGACAAAATGGCAATCCATTCTCTGCCGATTCTTTTCTTTCATTTATAGCCACGAGCATAACAACTGTGCAGTCATGTTCGATTATAGCTCATTCCTTCAGTCAAAAGTCACCGTGCATTCAGAAAGTATTAGGTTCACTGCTTCCACTCTGGTTGCCCTCTTTGAGTTAACCCTGTTTGAAAGAAACAGCCGAGAGGCAACAATTTAATGAGCACTATGGATGTGGAACAAAAATCAACTCCTGGTTTTCAGGAGACTGGAAACATTCAATGAATAAATATTTAAAATTAACATGGGATGAAATTAAAAAGAGCATCTGTTCATAAATCAGGTATCCAGTAAAAGATTGGCAAGACAGAGAGAGACCCAGTCTAGGGTGTTGTTTTGCTCACAAACTGCAGACAGAAGCATCAGCAGTGTTTGGACCAGTTTTCTTATCATCATCACAAAAATTACAACAATAATAAATACAAATATTAGAGTTACAAGACTGGATATAATAATTGCTCAATAAAATGCAATATAGTATATTAAAAGAGAGACAGGGCTTGGGGGTGTAGCCTGGTAATCACTGAAGCTTGAAAGGTAACTCTAGAATATTTCGACAGCATGTTATCCCTTCCTATCAGAATTAGGAAAATTACAGACTGAACACTTAACTTGTCTATGCTATTTTATAAATTTATTTCAAATACTAAACCAGAAGAGTGTTGCAATATAGAAAAAGCACATCTAATTTTTGAGCCAGAATGGTAACAATAGGATCCTCAGAATTGTTTCAATATGATACTCAATGTATAACTAACTCACCGGTTAAAGAAAATAATCTGACATGCATTTGTTTCTTTAAATCAGGAGGTGACAACTTTGAGTAAATGGACTGAAGATTAAAGATTGCAAACGGTCTAATCATGTTATAGAAGGAAAACTTTCAACAAAATAATATTCATCACATTTTAATGTTAGATCAAAATTACAATCAGCTGGCAAAGTAGCTAACTACCCAGTCCTTAAGCCTTCTTCCTCTAAAGTAAGTTATTTTTATTAAGTTTTAACTAGCATGGTACTGATTCTTGACCAGAATCCAAGGAAAAGGATAATGAAATAAGTACACATGTAAACAACTAAATGGACAAGGGAATTAAGGTTTCTTTTCCTTGAACTTGGATGACCAATATTAGTTGATGATGAATCCACCCCTCCGTGAGGATTTATAGACAGTCAGGATTGCTAGGAGGAAGGCCTTACAATGGGTTACTGCTCCCTAAGAATCTGTTGGCATTTAATATTCACTAAGGGAGTGGGAGAATTTTTGTCAGTGGTGGAGTCGATGACAAGGCACTCCTGTTAGACAACCCCTTACCCTTGTTCATGTGATCACCTCACTGAACTCAACAAGTTAACTAACCAAACAAGACCACCCCTAAAGTAGAAGGGGAATGAGCTGAGAAGGAAGGAAATGAGAAGGGGTAATGGAGGGCTAGTTAAGGATGCATCACACATGCAGAAGCACTCATCAGTGTCTTTGTGTCTTAGAAATAAGGCTTTCCTCTATATCATGCCTCGTATATCAGAAAATCACATATGTCATGTAATTTTACTGACTTTATAAACAAACATGTTTAAATCACTCTTTCAAATGGGAATATGTCTTTGTCTTATTTTAATAGACATTCATCATTTATGCTGCTATCTTATACACACACATATGCATGCACACACATATACACACATATACACACATACACACACATATACCACACACATGCATACACATATACCATACACAAACAGAGAGAGACACACACACACACACTTAATTTCATTCACTCACTTTTACTTTTATTCCTGTTAAGTAAAAATATTCCTGTTCTGGTTTATCCACAGAAGTTAATTTGATATCAAAAATTAAAGCTAAGAGAAAGCAAGAAAGCTTGTGCTTTCTGGAGCACACCCTTCTACCTTCCACACATTTTGCCTACAGGCTCCACATGAGCCTGACGGGACCTCACCCACTAACCACTAGTCAGTGGGGTAGTGTATTATGAACCCAAAAAAGTCACGGTTTCTTATAAAGTACCTTTGAAAGGTGCAGTGATAGTTAAGTAACAGCAGTGACTGTCTTCCAACAGCCACTTCTACTCTGCAGTCTGAAAGATATCTAACTGCTCAGTTTTCAACTCTTCTCTGAGACGTGAAGAGGTGCATTTGTCATCCACCTTTAAGGGATCCTGTTCTCTTGATGTTGTTTAAACACGACAAAGAAATCCAGAAACTGGTTTTGGGCTGTCCTAGTATTCATCACAACCTCTTAATTGTCGCTAAAGTTACTCTTGTAGTTAAAACCCATCCAACTTCTGAACTACCTCCATACAGTGTAGATGATCTACCTCTGGCATGCTGTCTTGAAGCTGCTGCTTCAGTCTGTTCATGATTATGTATTTCCCTGAATTATTTTCTGACCCCTAATTTCCCTTTTCTTCTACTTACACATTTTAAGTTTCATTTCTTAGTATTTTTATTTATTTACTGAAATGCCTTGCATGTATGCAATGTATCTTGATAACAAACCTACTCTGATTTTTACTTTGACCTCCCTAATATTTCTAGAACAAAGTTCTTGATATGCTTTTATTTACTTCATAAAGTTCATTTTATTTGAAATTATACTACTTATTAATACCTAGGACTTCAGGTACTTTGCTGTACTTTTTTTTTTTAAGTAAAGCCAATGTACTCAAAATTCATAAATTTCAGATACACAACAAGTATCTAAAATGTTCCTTCTATGGAACATTCTAGGAAACAGCCATCATAGGCCACTAAAAACACACAAAATAATGTTTCTGTGAGATGGGTGTTGTGAGCTGCTGTTCAGACCTCTTAAGGTTGGAAGCGTTTGGACTCACAGCTGTTACATACTAATGCTAAACTCTTGGGACATTGCCCTTGGCTGGGACAGCTGCCATGATCAAAGGCAGGCCTACTTGGAGAACCTATATATAAATAAATTCTGGTTCATGTGAGTTCAGAGACCAGTTCTCTACACAAACATACCCAGAATAGCCCCAGCTGCAGAACTCCCAACACTGGTTAGAAGCCTTGCACTGACATCACCCAGACCCAGCATGTCCAAACACAGGTCCCGTTTACATTACATGCTGTCTAAGACACTCCCTGTTCTCTACTGCCATTAGGAGAGCCAGATTCCATAAGTCCAAGCTGCAATGCCTAGAAAAAAAAGATAAGTTTGAAAAATATATGTATAAGTAAATATATAAAATACCTAAATAATAGTAGCAATTTGGCTTGTGAAGCTGTAATATGTGTCACACAAACAACTGTCCTACCTCCTACTACACTGTTAGTACACGATAAAAAAATGCTTCTGAGAGTCAGCAGCTATAGCACATCACACCATTTCCTTGAATTTTTACATATAAAACATTTTGTGAGGTTGTAATCATTATTATCAACATTGCTGGCACAGAAATTCATGCTTAGAAGATTTAAACTTACTCTAGATCCACAGGCAACAACGTGGAGAACCATCATGCAAATCGCAGTACAATGTTTCCATCTATCATATTTTTATATTTTATTCTCAAACTCAGAGTACAAGCTAGACTTTACAATCAGAGTACAAGATCTGTTTTTTCCAACACTGCTTCCCTGTGCTATGCATATGTCATTAGCTGAACATTCAGAGCAGATTAGAACAATTCTTTAGGTAGCCAGTTACCAAGGCAGGAAACACTTGGTGGTAAATTCTGACCCGCTCTTCTAGCACGCGAGTTCTTCAAGCCTGAGCTTATTTGTCAACGCAGAGTTAAACTGTTGAGACAGAATGTGTTCTCACAGAGGTAACAGTTTAGAGATAGAGACTAGCAATGGCAGAAAGCAGATGCATAATTGACTAATTACAGCCAGCAGATTAATACAGGCAATCACCATAAAGAGTACTTTACAGTCAATTGCAACAGACATCTTTCATGCTACAGCCAAAATATTCTAGGACAAAAATTTTAAGGATTATAAACCTGAGCAACTTGGTCAAGATTTCCGTAATGGTTTTAGTCAGACCGTTTTTCATGTATCTTTGATATGTATTTTTCAGCTAAAAGATATTTAAATGTAGAACTAGAATAATCATATGAGACAATAAGGATCAAGACCTCTTTAACTGGTCTTTAAAAGACACACTAGATAATATGAATTCCACTTAGTATATAAATGCTGCTTAGAACAGTAATTTTGGAGGAAAATGACATTATTATTCCTCTAATACTTATTAGATAGCATTTGCTAGTATTCTCATTATGATAGGAATTACTTCCTAACTTTGGATTATTTTTCACTAAAAATATTACCCAGCAAAGTAAAAAGTAAAATTAGTATTTCAAGTCATAATTGTCTTAAACATTCCATCAGGCAAGATGGCATAGCAGAACATCATCCTCCTGGGTATTTCTATGTCAAACACTGATTGTGAGCACATAATTAATAGATTCCATGCCTTACTCAATTACAGGTACTGTATTCACAATCATCTGTTATAAAATAACCAAACACATTTTGCATCAAACACTATCACCAAGCTATGAACATCCCATATTTGGAACAATTTTATCTTTGGACATAGAGAAAGGAAACATAGAACTTCTGTACCAACTATCCACACCAGCATACGTGCAGCCTAGGGAAGGAAATGCTAGTTCTGGAATATTCTGACAACTTCACGGAACATAACTTATGTTAACCTTGAAAATTTTCTGAAGCCATTGTCACTGCATTTTCAGTTACACCTAACTTGAGTCAGTGTAATTCATCTGAAAAAAATACTTAGAAAATGGGCTTATATGTACCATTTAGCCTTGTGTATTTAAATAACCAAATAACCTGTTCTTGATGCATCTCAACACTTTTTAACTGAAGCACATTTTATGTTTGCAATATATACCCACTGTTATGGATAAGTCTTAACAATTTGCTTCTATGTCCTTCTCTCTAGCCACTTCTGCTCAGATGTGTTTTGCTAAGCTGAGTACTGATGTAAACTCTGAAAATAAAACTGAGTAAATCGAAATATTAACTCTCTTTACGTTAGATCAGAAAACCATGCATGAGTGTACCAAGGAAGGATTAAAAGCATGTTAGAGATCTTTATAGTCATTGGAGAAGGGTCATGGGGAGAGGGACTGGCAGACTGTGAGCACCTCAAGGTATGTCCAACCATCTGACATTGAGACAATGACAAAACTCATACTCCAGAAAATCAGGAAGGGATACTTTGGAGTGGAAGAGGACATGCAGGATTGAGATGGGCCTGGAAAGGAAGGGATGGCTCTTATATTAATAAAGCATAATGAAATGAAATATATCTTTACAAGGTGATGAGCTCATGCATTTGTGTGATAACTAAAGTTTTAATTAAAACAAACAAGCAAACAAAAAACTGTTCAATGTAATACAGTGGGAACCAACATAACTGAATCCTGAAAAAAAAAATGATATGGACAGAGAGGGAATGTCTGCAAAGACGTGCTCTCTCGATTATTTCTTCTGGCAGTTTGTTGGGAGGTCTCTGTCTGTCACATATTACCATGCACAGCTCAATCTCTCAGAGCCAGGAAAAGGAGATGCAGAGGCTATGTCCATGAGCATCACACAGTGGCTCTTCCCCTCTTCTCAATGGGCACTGACACTGCTTTGTATTCTCTGCACTTTATGTCTCCTAGACATTTCTGCTCTGCGGAGTCCTCCATCACACAAATGAGTTTATTCTTTCTGTACCTCCTCTGTGAACTTTTTTTTTTAAATTAAAGCTTAAAATAGATTTCTACATAATGTTTTCCATCTGTAACTTGTCTGCCTGGGAAAATGAATAAACACACAACTGCTGGTTTTGATCACTCTTGTTTATGGGGATCTGTTCCATCTCATCCCTCTTCCTATAAAGCAATCCCTTTCTACCTGTGTCCTCTAGCTGTCCTTCCATATTGTCAGTTCTATGCACAAACCCCTGAGGTAGCATCAACTGCTTTAGAGCACGCTGCCCATCCTTGAAGCATACAACAATCATTTCTCTAAAAACATCATAAAAATGTGGTCTTCTCATAAATAATGTTTGTTTTCTAAACCCCCTCACATGCCGCCTGGAATTAGTTCTTGGCCATACATGGCTGTTGACTTTGAATACAGTGCTGCCCTAGGCTCTGGTAATCAGCGTCACCTCTCTGGATTTAATCCTCGCCTACCTTGCTCAACTGTGTTCCAGAATCTTCTACTGAATAAGCTACATTATGAGGTCCTGTGCAAATATGCTAAGTAGCCTGTGCAGCCTCATAGCTTTTGACCCCAGGGATAAGCCTTCACCTGTAGAATGTTTATTCATGAGCCTTTCCCAGTCTCCCTAATCTTAGTCATCTTTGAATCACTGATAAATATCACTGCACCTTGCATAATGGCTAGCAATTGAATAGCCACGTGACTAACTGATGAATGTCTCCTGTCTGATTTAATCTCTCACTGTGTGTTTTCTCATTTTGTTGTGATTTATCCTCTCTGATAATTCCACTGTCCTGCTTCTCTCACTAAAATCTGGGCTGATATCTGTCTTCTTAATGGGTCATTAGACCCTGGAAAGGACACAAAATGGGAGGAAAGGACTAGACGGGTTGTTCTTTCAGTTTCCTGAGTTGAATAAGGAAATCCACATATAACACTACGGCTAAGCTAATCATAGTGCAGGAAGTGGCCAGACACTGTGATTACTGTTTCTGTTAGTTAATTTCTCTACACATGGAAATAACCAAAACCCAGGGGTACACTTGTGGAAAGTTTTTCTCTCGATGAATCGTTTAGAGTGAAAAGACACACCCTACATGCAGATTTTTTTGAGGTAGAAAGACCCACTTTAAGTCTGGGTCACACATACTGACTGGCAGACCATATAACAGACATAGAAGAAGGAAATGCTTTCTCTTTGTCAGCTTGTCTCACTCTTGTGGGCAGGTTTATTTCCTCATGAGTATTACTTATCCAGGATTGTAGAACTTGTTCAAAATTACCTGAGACATGGAGTCTTGTGTGCTAAACAGCAAGTGGATGCACGGACTATCCACCAGGAAATAGCCATTGTTGGGACGCTCAGACTACCTTGAACACCACTCTATTCTTTCAATTTTGCTTCTCCAGAGACTCCTAACTAATACATACATAATGCCCATGAGTTCATCATACCATGTTAGTTTATCAATTAATGTTGTTAGCTACAAGGAAACTTTAAGCATTAGCTTTATATGTAAGAGGTAGCTGGGCATGGGCTGTCTACTGTCTGGGCTGTCTCTGGGCTGTTACTGCTTACTGCCCTGTGTTGATACATTGTATTCTTAATAAAATAGTCTGAAATATAAAAGGATAAAGCCACCCCCCACATAGCTAACCCATGAATGTCAGGGGGCGGTGACCCATGCTTTTTCCCATAAGGTGAGAGGCAAAGACCATCTGGATCTCTGTGAGTTCAAGGCCTAACAGAGTCAGTCAGTGGTAGTTGACACCTTTAATCCTAGCTCTAGAAAAGTTGAACCAGAAAGTGAGATAGCTGGACAGAGACAAGAAGGAGTTCAATTCCCCCTGGCACTCCTCTTTTTGACTGAGAACTGAGAGGTTTGGAGTTGGAGGATTTATGAAGACAGGCCTTAGGAGTTGACTGGGTCAGAAGTGGCCATGGTTTGTTTCTCTATCTCTTTGGTGTTTCAGTTTTTCCATAATATCTGACTCTGGGCTTTTATTATAATACCAGGTGGGATTCCTACAATCAATACTACCCATTCTCACAGCAATAAATGTCTATCCACTGGTTCCCCCAGAACATGTCTTTTCTCTAATTATGCACTGAACCAGCTTTCTGGCACTGAAGAAGTTCCAAAACTCTTGGCAAGCGTTACCTCCTATGAAGCCCCTAGAAAAAGCTCACCAGCTACACTGGAGACCTTATCCCTCTGTTATTTTTAGCCTAATAATCCACCAATCCTGGACTCTCTTTGGAAAACCTCTCCCTCCCTCCCTCTCTCTCTCTCTCTCTCTCTCTCTCTCTCTCTCTCTCTCTCTCTCTCTCTCTCTCTCTTCTCCTCTCCTTTCCATTTTAATTCCTTCCCTCCCTCCATCACTCCCTCCTTCCCTTCCCTTTCCCTCTCTCCCTCCATCTCTTTTCATCACACACTGACAATCCTTTTCAGTGTTACAACTGAAGAGTCATTCAAGAATTCCACTATCTCATTATGATTGTGTTAATTTTTCTTCAGCAAACTATTGTTGCCCATTTTCTTAGTGTTCAACATGACAAACCAACAAAACGCCAAGTTGTTCAAACAAAATTACATTATTTCAAAAACCCATTTGATTGAGGTGGAAGACGATTGTGAAAGTCCACCATGTTCTTCAATGCCAATAAGATATTTTAAGCTAATTTTATTACAATTATTTATGGTACACATATAGAGGTCAGAATAACTTATGGGAGTTTGTGGGTAGCAGGGACCTAGGTAAGGTCATCAGGATTAGAGGCTAATATCTTTACCCACTCAGGTATCTCACTATCTTTATATTTTCTAAAAAAAATTTTAAGACACAGAATATTTTTGATATGAAGTGTCTATATAAAAGCTTGTGTATAGAACGTATGGCTCTTGGTATAGTGTTGATAATAAGTCTAATAAGTAAGGTTTCTGAGATCATGAGGTCTCTGACTTCACTGATGGGTTAATCCATCAATTGAATCATAATTTGACGTCATTATTAAAAGAAGAGTAGGAAGTAGGGCTATATGAGCTACATTTATGTCAACTGGACACAGGCCAGGATCATTTATGAAAAGGGAACCTCAACTGAGAAAACTACCCGAACCAGATAGGCCTACGAGCAAGCTTGTAAGGCATTTGCCTTAAGTTAGTGAGTGGTATGGGAACACCCACCCGGCTCATTCTACTCCATGGGCTGGTGGTTCTAGGTGCTATAGAAAACATGGTCAGCAGCCAACATCCAGACTCCAGGTTCCTGACGTGTTTGAGTCCCTCCTCTCATTTCCCTCAGTGATGGAGTGTAATGTGAAAGTTATATGCTTAAAACAAAGGCTTTTTATCCCCCAATTTATTTATGTTTATGGTACTTACTCATAGCAATTGAATCCCTTGCTAAGACAGGGTCAGGCTGGAGAAAACAGGTCAATGTGTTTGTGCCACCCTGGGGCACACCATCTCTGCTTATCTTCTCTTTCCAAGAGGACCTCCCCCTCTCCGTGCGGGTCACGTGACCAACCTGTTATAACTTGGCAACTATGAGCCAAAAATAACTTTCTTTCTTCTGGGAGTTGATATGATCAGCTAACATGAGGAGGCTTAAGGACATGGAAACTGAGGCATGCACCTAGAATACTATGAAGTTCCACGCCCTGCGCTCGATGATATCACAACTCCCCAAGGTCTCTGTAACTTTACTAGAGGTGGCCATCTCCACCACACATTAACACAGAATGTGCACCTCACCAGACACGTCTAAAGTCTCTCTTTGTGTCCCTGCCCTATCCTGATACATTATTACACAGCCTCCATCTAACAGGTCTAATAAGTTTTTCAATGTGGAATCAATGTAGCATGAGCATAAAACACTCAACCTCAACATAAAGAAGTAGGTGTTATACTTTACATAATTTTTTATTCTAAAGTAATTTGCATATTACTATGTGAAGTATTTTTCATGTGCTTTCTGTTAGGGGACTCAACACCAATGATTTCTTTTCTTTTTGGAAGTAGTTTAAATTTCATTTTTTGTGGCATTTACCTACAGTACTGTTTCTATAGAAGAAAATACATATGTCTTGTGATATATGAACTTACAAGCAAAGAAACATTTTAAATCACAAATATCAGTGTTATGGGGTTGCCCCAGTTTGCTTTTTATTACTGTGATAAACACCATGACCAAAGAAAAAAGTTGATTTCCTCTTGTACTTCCAGATCACGGTGCACCACTGAGGAATGCCAGGGCAAGAACTCAAACACTGACCATGGCTGAACCTTATTTAGTAGCTTGTCCTCATATTAAGTTCCATTTTTATCTAGCCAGACTCACTTGGGGAGAGGTGGTACAGCCTACAGTGGGTTGAGCTATCAACAACCAATCAACATGCAAGAAAATCTTTCGCAGACATAATCTGATTAGGCAATCCCCTAGTGGAGATTCCATTATGATGACTCTGGGTTGTGTCAAGTTTAAGACAACTAGAAGAGTGGCATTTGCAAATTTACAGCAATACTTCAAAGATCTAGAAAGAAAATCAACTAGTGACAATAGACTGGGTTTAGGGAATGAGTTAGAAACTAGTCTTAAGCAATCCATGCCAGCTGACACTGTTCTCTTCCAAGAAAAGGGTACATTGTTAATACATCTTTCCCACACAGAGCAGTCTCCATTACCTATTACTTTCATGAGAAGACACATACTCACCCTCTAGTCCAGCTTTGGCAAGTATAAGGTCAAACATGACAGCTTCTCTGTGAAAAATAGAATTTAGAAAGACAGATGAGAGATGGTTCCTAAGTGAAAAGGCAAAAAGCATGTTGAGTGGTCATATAACAGCTATACAATAGGAATTCAGCCAGCACAAGCCACCTATGTTTCTCTTCTTGCTGGTTTCTGAGTCTGGCCAGATTAAGTCAAACATCTTTTATGCAGGTGGTGACTTCTGGGCACCACATGTGACCTCTTTTTGCTTGACCAATATAAATGTTAATAAAGTAATATGCAAACTGAATACATCCGAAGATCTTGGCCTTACGATGCCTGCCAAGGTCTGCACACTGCATTAAGGGCAAATGCTATTCATATTCTTCATTTTAGAATGTACCACTCATTTGGAATAATAGCTTTGGTGTTAATAAAGGGCCTGTCACAGCCACCTTGGGTTTTCTTAGTCGACATCCAGGTCCATGCCAGGGTAAACTTGCTTTGTAAATAATCATGACCCATCCAAGGGGCATAATGGCAAGCCAGCACTTAGTCATTTAAAATGACCTGTTTGCACAGTTAACTTGCCTCCTGCTGCGGAAAGGTTACAAGATTTCCACAGGGATTTTAAATTTCTTTTTATTCCCTTGTTTTATTTTGCATGGGGGAAATAGTTTGGTTTTGTTGTTGTTATAGTTTTTTGTGAAGTTCCAAAGAAAACAGAAAAATGAAAAGCTCAATTATTGATCAACATTGCTGATGGTAGAACAGCAAAGAGACTTCCACAGATTGCTTCTGAGGTGTTTTTAATTGATTGTGTCATTATTTTCTCAAGCACAATGGAAAATTCTGGGTACGCTCTGTTCTGCCTTTCAAGACTGGGGTTAGAAGCTGTGTTGGACTATTCTCTTTCAGGTTAGGTGAAAAGCATAGCAGAAAGAATATTCTTTCAAATATTATTTCAAAGGAAGCATATTCTTTCAAAATATTTATTTTTGGCTTTTCGTTAAAAAAAAAAAAATTTAAACAAATGCCAAGCCCCCTTCAAGGATTGAATTTACTACAAGGAGCAACGAACAACCATAAAAATGTATAAATGCTGAACTTTTCATGTACAGAGGACAGGCTCTATTTATGGCAGGATACACAGAGACATTTTACCCACAAATACTGAGTCTACTTAAAACAACCCTCTTTCCTATTTTCAAACCAATTCCACCTGAGCTATGTCCTCATTATAGCAAATATCAGCTGAAGACTTTTCCTAGTTTCAATCAGTGTGATTGTGCTCAGAGCATTATAATATGGGTACTCATAGGTCATGCATTCATGCAGAGAATGTTTCTAATCGATTTCCTATAGGATTTGATGTTATCAAACTTCTAATGTGCTATAGAGTGATAATATGATTTGGTTCCTATGCTGTTAACTTATTCAAAAGGCAGTTTACTTGAATGGAAAATGCTAGTTTCAGTGTTTTCGGCATCTTTAAAACATGTCATTTTTCCAATATTGTACTTTTTACATATAATAAAATTAATTAACTTAGTGAAATCTTTTTCTCTGGAAAAAAAATTCCTTTTAATTAAGATTGTGAAGTATTCACATCATACCTAGCTGCTTTCTTTTCATTCTTGTAAAATTTCTTAATTATTTAAGAAGAAATCCTTCACATTTCTTTTCCTTTGTTGAGATGCCCCTGAGCATGACATCACTCTTTCCTCTCTCCTTTCACAGACTCCACTTATCTGATCCCCTACATTGTCTGCTGTTGACTTAGATAATCATTCAAATTGATCTTAAGTCTCTACCACATTTTATTCTTCATGGCCTACATACTTAAATATTTTAGAAACTTAAAATTTTTGCTTTCACATTTAAATATTATACTTGATATTTTATAATTGATTGGCTTTGCATTATGGCCTTTAAATTTTTTTGTGTGTTTATTATGCTTGTTTGAGATTAGAATCTGTATACACATGCACACAGAGAGAGAGAGACAGACACACACACACACACACACACACACACACACACACACATCATGAAACACTTCTGGCAAAGAGAAAATGTAATCCTTGCCTCTTGCTCATTGAAGTAAAAATGAAAACTCTCCAATGGATGCAGGAAATAAGATTTCCATGATTGATCAATGATTGTGTTCCTATATTGCACAAGTTCTATTTAGTATTATAATGAAAACCCAGATCCAGATATTGGGGAAAAGATAAAATATCAGAGAGATAGAGAAACAAACCACAGCCACTTCTCACCCAGCCAACTCCTGAGGCCTGTCTCTATGAATCCTCTGACTACAAGTTTCTCTGTCCTCAACCAAAATTTTCTAGAGCTAGGATTAAAATTGTGTGTCCATTCTGTTAGGAAGCCAGAAGGACCACTTGCCTCTGGAGTGAGGTGATTAAAGATGCTGGTCACCACTACCTGCCCTTTGTAGACTGACTCTGTGAGTGGCTCTGTCCTCTGATATTCCAGACTTTTTTATTAAATACACAGTATATCACCACATTCCTATTGTCATGGCAATGCCCATGCTTCTCAATACAAGAATAGTTTGTTCTTACCTTGAACAATATGCTATTCAAATGCAGATGTGTTCCTTCTGATGCAATAGCTAATTCCATCCAAGTTTGGGGTATTTTGTTTATTGATGTAGAGCAGAGAAATCCTCTACTAGATGTGTGCTTGTCAGGATTGAATCTTTATGATGTTACCAATGTCTTCTTTTGCAATAAATTTAACCTTATTGTCTGATATTATCTTTTACTTTATATCAGTATAAGGATTACTGAAGTTTTATGTCACTTGTTTGTATACATTTATTGTCTTTATATTTTTTATTTTCTCAGAGATAAGGGGTAACTTGAGACAAATGATTTTGCATTTAACATAAGACAAAATTATCCATTAACGTAAAATTTAAAGTGCTTTTAATGTTTGGCTTATCACCAACTACACTATGTATCTTCTTATATGACGTTTTATTTTTAAAAAGTTTTCAGTCATTTGATGCTATCATATCTTGTGCTATGAAGGTAAATTGAGACTCCTGAGTGATGATCATATCATTCTTTAACAAGCACAACTTCTACTAATGTCTACATTTGTGGGCCAACGCTCTTTTACACTGTAAAGATTTGTTACTCTTATTGGTTTGATAAAATGCTGATTGGCCAGTAGGAAGGCAGGAAGTAGAGGCAGAAAAACCAGACTTGGAGAATTTTATGAATAGTAAAGGCAAAGCAGGAGATACAAGCCATACCAAATAAATAAATAAATAAATAAATAAATAAATAAATAAATAAATACATAAATAAATAAATACATAAATAAATAAATAAATAAAAATTTAAAAGGTCAAGATAAAAATATTGCATTAAACAAGGTTCCAAGCCACATGGCTAAAGATAAATAGAATTATGGGTTAATATAAATGTAAGAGCTAATAACTATTATTCTAGCATTTTCTATAATATTAAGCCTCTGAATCAATTATTTGGGAAACATCTGTCAACTGAAGTTACCCTTCCTTGAGCTGAAAGATAACATTTGTAGATAAAATGTAATGCCCCCAAAATCTTGAGTTCAAACCCTAACCATATATGTTTGTCTATATAGCATTAAAATAATGACATATCTAAGGTACTAAATAAAAAGATTTTTGTTGGTTTATAGTTCTGGAGGCCTAACGGCAAGGATCTACATCAGGTAATAAAACATCTTGTTGGTCCTCAGATTGGATAGGGCTTCAGGTAGCGAGTATGCTATGCATTCAAATGTTTCTCTCTCTCTTTGATTATAAAGCTGGTGACTTTATATCAATATAACTAATCCACAAGACCACTCCATACACCACAGTCAGGTAAAGTTTCTAGTTGCTTAATACCTCACAATGGAGCCAAAATTTCAGTACACAAGGTTTAGCGAGATAGCTCCAGGCACAAAGGTACTTGTCTCCAAGCTTCACAACCTGAACTTAAAATTATCCATGAACGGATGAAGAACAAAACTGACTCATGCATGTGTTCTCTGATCACCATCCATGTGCCACAGTAGGCATGATTTCCCAAAGACATATAACTATGCGCTCATACCCACACTTACAATATAAATAAATTAAAAAATTAGTAAATGTAGAAAATGTCAATATTCAATACATGGGTATTTGAAAGCTACACTCAAGTCTGACCAAAATTTAGTATTCTGCCCTGCTGCTGCCTTGAAGGTTCATATACTAAACACAATGCAAAGTCTATGCTCCCCACTAAATCCTAGACTTACATATAACTAATGCCAGCAATAAGTCAAAAGTTAAAGTTTTATTTGAGGGTCATAAAAGCTTTTTGTATTTGTAAACCTATAAATTAAAAATAAATTCTCTAATTCTGACAAATTGTAAGTGGCAAAGACACACATTTCCTCTCCAAAACACAAGGATCTACATGAAGAAATAGTCAAAGTAGGAGGTGAATCCTCAGAGCAGTCACTACATCATACGGCCTATGGTATAGAATGACAAGGAAAATGCTCTCAAAAGCTCGGGTGCTGTGACTATGAATATTTATATATCATCATCTACAAGGCCAGTCTTTCTAGCTTATAGTCTGTTCTAGCATTATGTGGTAGCTGTTGGATGTTGCATGTAGCCATACATTTTGAAAGTCTCTCCTGAAGCTAGTCTCCTGTGGCTCCATGAGGACTAGACTCATGAGAGTTTACTGATAGAGGCCTCATTTTGACTCCCACTCCTCCTTTTAGGCCTTACTATGGCATTGTGATAAAAACTTTCTACGGCATCACTCATAGACTTTACACATCTGCCAACTCAACAAGGCATAGACCCAAAGTCTACAGCCAATTTAAGCTGCTGGAGTCTCTCCTGCATCTCTGTTCTGCTCTTCCTATTACCAGAGTTTTCTTAGTCTGGTAGCCCCCCACACTTCCTGTTTGCCTTCTAGCCAATCAGCTTTTTATTAAACCTGTAGGAAGGACAAATCCCACTATAGTCCTATGCCTCTAATTCAACATTGTCTTTTGAAAAGGGGAGATATGTAATAGAGATACACTTTGATATGCAGTTATATGAGGAGACAGAACAATTGCACCTTCGAAAACTCAAAAAGAACTTGGTGACAATGATACCAGCTGAAAGCATCTGCCTTAGAATTCCTGACCCCAAAACTAAAAGCCAAAATGTTCTGTTGACAAATGTCTGAGTTTTAGTGAACTTTATATGGCCAGTAACTTGATCATTTTTATATGTCCAGTATTTTATTAATAAAATAATAATTCAAATTTTCATATTTCCTAGTAGGAAGACTAAGAAATAACTTATATGTAAATCCCCTCTACATGATGAATCTTCAGTGAATGGGAGCCAGTAGCACTTATGGGTACATGTGAATGTAAACATAAGGGTGTTCTTCTCACAATATAGAAAAATGTCAACTCACTTAGAAATCATTTAACTGTTCTTCCTTCTTCTCTATTTTCTGTGAATCCACTCATAACATGCCAATTTATTAACATAATAGAAAAGGGCCTGTAACTACTCAGAGGGGCTCTCTGTGAATTCTACCATTTCATTGACTTGTCACGGCAAACAACACATTTGCCATTTTAATCCATAGTTTTGTGTTTGTATCTGCGGTGTAGCAAGGTGGGAACTAATTAAGTATGAAATTACCTTATATATCTAAAGCAGTGCCTGCTCACCTTTAGGCATTTTGGGAATCCACCTAATGAGTTGTGAGTTTTGCTCCACAGGACAATCACAGAGCTCATTAATGCTCATTAAAACATAAGTAGTATTCAATGGATTCAGCAAAAATTCACTGTATTTTAATGAGCAGCTGAGTTATCCAATGGTCCAAAATCTGTCATGGAGAAAATCTAACTACACAGAGAAAGTGTGTGCCAAAAACACATTGAGCACTCTGTGTTTCTGCCTGTGGACACTTAGGCAACAAAGGAAAAGAAAAACTACCCAGAAATTTATATCTTCACAAAACCCCAAATATGAGTAAGTGATTTAGTAAAACTATGAAGTAGCAGAGAGGATGATGGATAATTCCCAGTGTCAGCCTGATTGGTGTAAGGAATACCAGAGATGTGAGAGAGCATATTGTTGGTGGTCAAGCCTGTGAGGATGCTTTCAGAGCAGTGCTCTGGGACTGTGAAGGGCAAGGTGGGGGAATCCAGCCTTCCTATGGAAAGGTATGTTCTATAACTTGCATATTCAAATGACAGACACGCAGAGTACAGAACAGGGAGTAGATTATGCCCTCTAGATTTTTTTTTTTAATCTCACTAAGATCACCAAATAACTGACAAAAGCAGTGTAAGAATGAAGGGGTTTTATGTTTTATTTAACTCACAGGTTAAGGTTATGAGGGAGTTAATAGAGGACACCGCTGTCACATGCGTCTACGGTAGGGTGCTCAGCTTGCCTTCTCCTCCGTAGTCAGTCCAGAGTCCCAGCCAAAGTTTTGGTGCCACACACATCAGAGTAAATCTTAGCTCTACAGGTAATCTTTTCCTAAACGCCTTCAGAGAAGTGCTAATAAGTTTGTTTTTGGTGATTCTAAACCCAGTCCAGTTGGCAATAAAGATTACCCATCATAGGATGAATAAATTTCCACAGCTGTGACTCACTTTTATCTGCCTAAGTCTCTATCTATCTCCTTAGCCTATTGATTATTGAACTCTAGGCACCTATCTTACAAGTTCTCACACCTTTAACCACTGACTGAAAATGTAACATTAGTTTCTCTGGTTCTAAGGCCTTTGTAGTTGGATCCAGTGGATCTACAGACCGAAAGGAACAACAGCTCTCAGATACATTGTGTCAAACTCCATCACCATTTAAAGACAGTCTACTAAATGTATCCATTGTGCTGTGCATAGAAATATGTAGATTATATACACATAAACATTCATATATAATACAAGCAGTCATATGTCACCTAAAGGAATGCTGATAGAGTCTGAGATAACAAGGGAGATATTGTATGAATGTCATAGAATTCATTATGAAAGCTCTGAGCCTAGAGTATAAAATTATATATGGAGAAATATGTGGAAGAATGGTAGGCTCATCTCTATTTGCATCATGTCGCTGACACGTGAATTTGTTATGTTAAAAGGTCATGACAAACACAAAGAAAGAACCTTTCAACCCCTATCATATCGTATGTGAGCAGAAAACAACTTGAGACATTTAGCCTACTGTAATCATTGTCAACATTGTTTGACATGTTTTATTTATTTCTCTCTTTGCTTCTCTCAAATATATTTATATTAATATTAAAATTGGGAAATATTTTATAAGGAATATGGGTTGATGATGAAGTGCTTCTCACGAGCTCTTCTTATTTAACAATTTTTTGTGAGTCTGTTATTATTTTTAAAGAGATAAAAGCTTCTTCAATCATTTTGTTTTGAAAGAACTCATCTTGATTGATATCCCAATTGAGGTTCACAATATGAACCTACTTGCAGGACACAGAGGCATTATTTTTGTTTAATTGTGAAGTGTTGATCATAAGGCTTACGTGCTTCAATTACAGTCTCTAAATTGTGGAATCAAGCATATTGAAGCAATTGAATTAGGTGGACTCTGGCATAATTTATCTATTATCTACCTAACTACCTATCTGTCTGTCTATTTACCTATCATCTATCTATAGTGTGTTTGTAGTAAAAGTTCTTCCATTTCTTATGAATCTTGCTATGAAGAGTCATTAATTTATGAAATTCCAGGACACTTTACATCTCTTACTGGATAATGTTTTGTAAACTACCTGTGTACATGTGCCAGATCTGTCTTCTTCTTCTGTGTCCACAGGGCACAGATGTCACCTGTGTTTCTCCAACTTTACATCATTTCTGTCTGGACCATTTCATTTGTTCTTGTTTTTGGTGGCCTATTTAAAATGATTTGCTTAGTTAATCCTGAAGTCATATATATAATCTGACTTCTAAAACTTTTTTAATTTTCATGCATTGGAATTTATATTTTAAACTTGAACAAAAGAATCCTTGGGGAAATTTGGTCATAGTTAGGGTATTTTATTTTGTCAAATAGTCCTTCATCAGTAAGATAATCTTGATTTTATCACACAAAATCTTTAATAATCTTGATGATTAACAGGAAAGGGAGATCAAATTTAGATGTAAAATGAATATCTATGCAATTGAATACAAATTACTGCTCCCTACCTCCAATAGCAAGCCTCCAAATGCAGTCACTTTTAACAAGCTTTCTCCAGTAATATATGACATATTGATCTTCAGATATTCATAACAAATAAAGTACACACATGGTGCCATTGTATACTCCTGGTGCACAATGTGCACTGTAAAAGGCCCCAATCATTATTGAGATAATGTAACCAAATATAATAATCAGCCTTCTGTGGAATTAAAACATTTACCATTACTGGAGTTTTATCTGAGATTAGAAATGCTGAAGTCAGGGTCATTTTGAGTAAATCCTATATCTACCATTTGCTTCAGAAACAAAATTGTATTTACTTTATGCGTAATTATTTATAAGAGAACATTACATGTTATAAACTCTGGAAAAGATACAAGCACTTAAAACGCCTTTCTTTTAGCCAAAATATGCAAGATCTGTATTTGTTATTAAAAACATTCATTTTATGGCAAACTCAAAGGAAATATACTGACATAAATTTGTAATTTATGTAGCACACATGCATTTTGTAGACATATTTTTTCTTTTTTCTTATTTTTTTTCTTCTAAAACTCACTCTTCTATAGTGTGAGTGTGTGTGCATGTAAACATGTGAGTTTCATTGTCTGCAGAGACAAGAAAAGGGTAACACACACACACACACACACACACACACACACACACACACACACACACACACACACACACATGACCTAGAATTCCTAGACCTAGAATTACCAGCAACTGTGACCTACCTGAAGTGAGTAGTGGGATTCAAATTTTGTTTGTTGACAAGAACTCCACATGCTTTTTACAGCTGACACATGTCTTCGAAATTAAAGATTCCTTTATAAATATTATAAATATAATGAAAACTCATTAACTTCTTTTGAAGTTGTGTTGTGAGTCAGATGATAACTATGTTATGATGGTCAGTATAGAATCATTGAAAGAAAAGCTCTATTTCTCAAGATATGTCTAATAATAGCTATTAAGATAGGTGAATGTCACTTATTATTAAGGCTAAACTTATGCTTTGGTGCCATACATATTTCTATTTTCCTTTCTTCCATTCTTTCTTTTTAATTTTGATTTATGTTGTTAGAATTACCTATAACTCACTATAAAGCTAAAGTTGCCCTGGAACTCTTAAAACTTCTGTCATCTCTTAGTGCTGGCATCATAGCCATGCACCACCCACTCAAACGTGTCACATGCTTTATAAGCAATTTAGTTGATTAAAATTCAAGTTTGAAATAGTTTAGTGTAAGATACATTATTACACAAACCTACACAAACCATAGTTAGTATATAATTAAAATCCAGAGCCAGGTATTGGGGAAAAGCTTGAATATCAGAGAGAAAAAAAAAAAAAAAAAAAAAAAAAAAAAAAAAAAAAAAAAACAGCCCCTTTCAACCAGTCAACTCCTCAGGCCTCTAGAAATTCTCTAATTGCAAGTCTCTCTGTCCTTAGCAGAAAGAAAGGAAGGTATTGAAAACCTGAGAAACCCTCTTCTCTCGCTCCCCCTGCTCTTTTAACTTCCTTTTCCAACATTCCTAAAGCTAGGATTGAATGTGTGGGCTACCCCTACCTGACTTGGCTTGGCTCTGTGGTTGACTCTGACATTTCACATTCATTTTATTAAATATCCCCTTTTGTGTTCAAAATAAAAAGTTTATAACTAACATAAGTAACACTATACACAATAAGTATAATCACTGTACATATATGCAATAATTATATCAGAAATTTTCAGTCAATTAATAATTGGAAAATTCAAATGACAAGTAAAAGAAAATATTTTGTTATTTATTCCATTTTGGCAAGTCCAAATGATTGCACCTAATTCACTTCCTATTTAACTTGTATTACTCACTGAAAACTATCTTTTGTTGTCTCTCAAACTTATGTACTTTAACCTCTTACTGAGTTTTTTTTGTAAAACTGCCACTAGAAAACATTGTAACTACTTCATCTAAAATACCCTAAGAGGCCCAAGAAGGAAATAATATTAATTAATAAAACAGGATATGCAAGCAAGCAACTTCCAAAAAAAATGTAAAAAATAAAACATCAGGCTGCCTGGACAATCACAAAATGTTCTTCTGAAGTCTCTGAAGCATCCATCTTTGACCTATGGGCCTAGCTTACTTGACAGACTTCTCTATGAAGCAGAATATTCTTAAAGATCTGCCTACCTTGTTTTTGTAAGGTTCGGCAGTTCATTTTTATGTGTCCTGCTTGTCCACTTTGGACATCGGATATCATGCTGTCAGGAGGTGAAGCAAGGGATCTTTCTTGCCCAGTGGCTAACTTTTTCCACAAATAGGGTCAAATTCATATGGAATGTCTTAATGCTGCCCATCTTCTTCTCTGAAGTAGATTAGCATCATCAGGAGTAAACATGTCTCATTGTTATAAAAATAAAAGAAACCTCTGCTATTAAAGTAGCTTAAATTCCATATCACTGAAGATGTGTCTATCTAAAATATATCTCAGTTTGACCTTGAAAACATATCTAGTATTATTATAAGTTTGATTATAAGTTTGATTATAAAGCCTACCTACTGACTTTTATTTCTTCATGTCTTAATTAGTTGATAATAATAACTTTCAAGTATCAAAAGTGTATAGTTAAAATACCTTGAACAAGCATAAAAGGATATGTATAGTAACGAAATTGATCTCAATTTCTCTCTCTATAAATATATGTTATATATATGTATGTATTTATGAAATTCACAGAAATCCAAATCAGTATAAATTATTTTAAACTAGTAATTCCTTTTTAAAGGTAGATTCAATAATTTCCCTTTCTATCATATACATATTCCCTTTTGCTTAAAAAATATTCAATAATTCTATTCTATCATTTGTATAACCCCTTATTTTCTATTTTTCTTCAAATAAGAACCCTGAATCCAATCTCCATTGTTTATCTTTATTCCTAACCATAACCAATAAGAATTTGTATCCAATTACTCTAAGCAATGACAGCCATCCATAACCCATTGAAAGATCAAAGTAGAAACATTGGTGTACAGTTCTTAAACTTACTTCTTGCTGTCTAGGGGTAGCATCATCTTTAGGGGATCCTGAAAAGAATAATATTGCCAACTTTCAAGTCAAGAAATAAGTAGTTGTATCATTTGTTGTCCAGTCTCTGTATAATGGAAAATGCAGGGCTCCTCTCAGATCCTGGATAGAGTATTCTGTAAGGCTAGTTAATCTCTGCTAGCCACCTCAAAATTATCCAGAGCAGTTTGTACTCCAAATTCTATCTTTGTGATGTGAAATCATCATTATAGGGTCTCATGTTCCTTTTAATGACTTCAAATGTCACAATTAGGCGGCATCATCATGGTTCACTACAAAAAAAAGTGATAAAAAACTAAAACCCAAAACAGTGTGCAGAAAGCTAAATAAAGCCATATTCTATAATTAACTAGTACTCTATATAAGCATTAATATAACAATAAACTATTTAATATGCATATATAATTTTATAAATTTTGATACCAACATTTACATATAAGATTATTAGCAATAAAATTTCATTCATTTTGGTTATTTTCTGTTTTACATCAGGTGGCTCTTCTGATATGATCCAGAGATTTTGGTTTTCCTTTAACAAACATGATTGAGTTTGGAAAAGAAGAGAGTCATTCTCCAGTTCCAAAGCCAGCTTTAACTTGTACTTAAACTGGGACTTCAAATTTTCTTAGAAGTAAAGAGATAGAGATATTATACGGTGAGATTTTACCCTGTAGAGTATACTGTTACCAATAGGTCTGATTTGCTTGTAAATTTTTTTGTAGATAGCCTTCACTTCTGCTTTAGATATCTAGGTGTCCAAATGTTTTTTGACTTCTTAAAGATAGGTACTTCTATATCTGGAAAGAGAAAAAAAAACTTGCCCTGACCCTTATTTCGTGAGTTTTTCTTACAATATAAAGAATTGTCAGATAGGTAAATGAGCCATCATTTCTCCTTATCAAAAAGTTTCTCTGGTTCCAATTGAGTCTTTAATAGTATTTGTACCCTTTTTCACCTATAGAAACAAAAGCAAAACCTTTTGTCCAACTTAGCACTTACATACTGGTTTCCATTCTGGTGTCAACACATCTTTGAAGTAAACAGGCTGATTTAATTCAGTTCTTTTTCTATAGTCCAATGCTGTTTCTGCAGCTGTTGTTCCTTCTTCATCAGCATTGGGAAAATTCAAAGTTAATAAAATATTGTGTAGTCTATTTCTGAGAACCTTTGTTACTCAGTTCTCTTTGTTTAAAATAACCTTTAAAGTTTCACTTGATCTAACTAGGACTATTTGTGCTGTAGGATATTGTGTGATATTCTATAATGGGATTATGTTGTTACATTGTAAATAATTGTCCCACCTACTGGTTTAATAAAAATACTGATTGGCCAAAGGCAGACAGGAAGTAAGGGCAGGGTGACCAGACTAAGAAAACTCTTGGAAAAGAGAACAGAGCAGAAATGCCACGGAGATACCATGGAGACACCATGATGAAATGCCAGCAGATTCAGAGGAAAGAAGTTGAAATGTTGCTCTGAGAAAAGGCATCAAGCCTCATGGCTAAACAAGATAAAAGTCATAGGTTAGTTTAAGAGGAAGACCTGGGCCCCAGGTCAATCAGCATATAATTAAGTGTCTGTGTGTTTCAGTGGGACTATGGGACTGTTGGTATGAATGTCTGGGCCACAAGGCTAGGCTGAAAAGTCCAGGCCAGAAACAACAGACAACATATACCTCTAATAAGCTACATAATAGAACACGACAAAAAAACTATTTCATTTTACTGGAGGCATGCGCTGGAGCATTGTCAGTTTTAACTTGTGCCGGTATTCCCATGGTGGCAATGATTTCTGGCAAATATGTTATTATAGAATAATACTTTTCTGACACAAAGCAGTTGACCATTGAAATCCTAAAAACATATCTACTGTACAGTGTTCATATTTTAAATCCCATATTCTTTAAAATGAAATACATCCATTTGCTAAATTTTGTTTCTATCTTTCCTGCTGGTAATGGAGGCTGATTCTAGAAGAAACTGTTAGGGCATCTTTTTACAATTTCTTTGCATGTTGCCAAGTGATGGCAAATTCTTTTTTAAAACCTTTGTTATTAATGTGATATTAAAACTCTGAAACCTATGTCATATTTCCTATTAATAATTTATCAGTTTTATAACTACTTGTGCCATAGTGCCTGGCAGACCCATATGGAATCAGATATGCATTATATAGAAGAGCTAATTCCTATTCCGGATAATTTCTTGTAACAGAAAAAATAATGAAGTTAGATCTGAGTAATCAGGAACAAAGTCAGCAGTTTCAATGTGTAAAACAGCTCTTTCTGCATGCTGACTGTCATTAACTATGTTAAGAAGTTCTGCAAAATCCATTAATACCATCATAATAGGATATAATTCTGAAATTTTGACAGAATTATTAGGGAATTGAGCCAATTTAATTACATTTTCTTATTTGTGACCTGTCTTACCTGATTTATTTGCATCAGTATAAAATGTTAGAGCTCAAGAATTTGGTGTTTCTTATGCAACATGAGCAAGAATCCAGCTAGTTTGCTTTATATATTGATTTATTTTGCTTTGGGAATGTATGTTGTTAATCTCTCCCAAAAACTTAATGCAAGAATTTTACCAAGGTTCACTCTCTGCCCATAATTGGTGTATTTCTTCATTACTATAAAGTACAGCAATTTCCACTGAATCCGATTAGGTTAATTGAGAAAATCTTAATTTTCCTTAAAAACAAAATCAGAAATCTCTTCCACATATGTCTTTAAATTTTTACCCAGTTTTTTTGTGGTAGAAATATCCATTTCAGTATAGTTCTTTTATCTCTCAGTTCAGTTGACCATTCTCTTGGACTCCTTGAGTCCTTGTTAGCATTTAAGATTTTGAACAAATTATCCAGTTCACGATACTTTTATCCTAATAGTGTTTTTTAAATTGGATATGTCTCTTAGCAATCTTTGGAACTCATTGAGTGTCTACAATGTATCTACTCTAATTTGTGCTTTTGAGTTCTAATTTTATTGTAAACCTATTTTATATCCTGAATAATTATGGAATGTCCCCTTTGTATTTTTTCAGGAGCAATTCATAATCCCCAAGCAGACAATTTTTTCCCACTTCTTCAAACATTCTTTCTAATATATTTATAATTGGGTCATCAACAAGATATCATCAATGTAGTGGTAAATTATATATTATTGTAATGCTTATGTATCACTTATAATGAGTGTTGACAAAATATTTGCACAGAGTAGGGCTATTTAAAATTCCCTGTGGTAGAACACTCCATTGATATCTCTTTACAGGCCAATATTTATTATAAGTGGACACTGTAAAGGCAAATTTTTCTTTGTCCTGTTCTTGTAAAGGTATTGTGAAGAAACAGTCTGTTAATAGGCCACTCTTTAGTTAACAGAGAAAGCAAAGGCATTCCAGATTGTAGAGAGCCCATTGGCTGGATGACCTTTTGTACTGCTCTTAGATCTGTTATTATTCTTAATTTTCCAGATATCTTTTCAATAGCAAATACAGAAATACAAGAGCTGTTGATTCTTTAATACATTGAGCATTTAACTCCTCCTGTACAGCTATTCTAAGGCCCATAATTTCTCTTTTGTTAAAGGTCATTGCTGAACACATATAGATTTAACTGCTAACCATTTTAAATGTAGCACTGTGGGTTACTTTGAAAGATCAGCAGCTGTTGTGTCTTGTTTTTGTATAATCTAAATGATTGGTGACTATTTCTCATAATCCCTTCTAATATATTACCATGAAACATATGTTAGTTTATAGTTTATTTCTGTTATTACAGGAATGTTAATCTGAGTATTCCATTGTTGCAATAAGTCTCATCCCCATATATTCATAGCAATGTTAGCCACATATCACTTTAATTTTCTGTCTGTCCTTCTGACCCTATACATTCAAGCCATCTTGCACTCTATTTTACCTGGGATAATATCCTAATTACTAAAAACTGAACATTCACCTCCTGAAGGGGCCAATTTGGATGCCAAGATTCTGATTTAAATTATTGTTACATTTTTCTCTGTGACTGCCAAAACTTCAATGACAAAACTGTTTATTTGTATTTTTAATTATGGCCTTTGTTCATTTATAGAAGTTTGACAAAACATTTGCTTTATGGTTTTTCCTGAATTTATTGTTGCTTTTTTTAACAGCTGTTTTATTGTCTAGAGCAGTACAGATTTTTTTATAATAGGTTTTAGGTTCTTTTATTGCTCTGAGAAGGCATTCTCTCCATAAAGGCAGGATAAGACTGAGCTGTATTTGATAAGGGGGCTTGAGAAAGACCCCTCAGGGCATTTTCCAAAGGCAAAGGGTGACCTCTCCTATCCCTTTATGATGTGTACTCATTGATCCAATGCCTGCCATTGCCACACCTTATGCATACACCAGAAGGGAGGGATGTTTTGTTGTCGTTATACTTAGAAAAGTCATTGTTCCTGGGAACACCTTATTTTCAGTGTCTTTTTATGTGGCCTTGCCTTCCACAGTTATAGTATTTGATATTTTAAGTTTCTTTAAATTTTTAGAAATAAGTTGCCCTACACAATTATTATCATAGCTTTAAGATCCCATATTAATTATAATGTGAATCCAAATTTCCAAGTGTGCTGACCTTTACTTTAGTGGTCTAATTGTCATTTTACATTGTGAATTAGCATTTTCAAATGCTGATATTCAAGTACAATTTGTCTATCTTTTTAATCTGGTGCCATTCTATTTAATGTTACAATCAATCTTTGTAAAAAAAAAAATTCTATAAAGATTTCTTTTGTCCCTTGAGTCACTTTCGTAAAGGATTAACTTTTTTTTCCTATTTCTTCAATTCTATTTCAAGCATTCAGGGCTGCCATTTGGCTTAAATCCAGAGTGTGATTATCATAAAAAATTAACTTTCTACATTAGCATAAATCTTACAGCTCAAGAAGTTTGTCTTAGGAGATTTCTACATCTCTATCTCTGCTTCTTTGTTATATTGATTTAGCCCCATGCTTCCACCATGTCTTCCACTGTAACCACAGCCCAGCCTTCAAGATATCTGTCCAGTCTTTAGAGATAATTTGATTACAAGTTGACCAAGAATTTAACATTTGTTTTATAAATAGTAAGTGAATACCATTAGCTTCGATTGCTTCCTTAAATCTTCAAATCCTCCAACCGCAAGTCTGTCTGTCCTCAGCTAAAAGGAAGGAAAGTGTCCGGAAAAGCTTAAAAAATAAAAATAAAAAATAAACAACCTTTTCTGTTTTCTCTTGTTCCACACAGCTCCCTTAACTTCATCTTTCCCCATTACTAAAGCTAGCATTAAGGTGTGGGTCACCACAGTATATAACCACAGTAAACTATTCTTATTTTCTATCTGTAGATGAGAAAAATTACAGGAAAGGTGGCCTGTCCATAATAGATTTTCTGTTCTAATGGAATCATTATTCTTTGTTTTAATATTTATATAGTCCATAATAATATGTAGTTACTCAAGAATTATTGGCTATGGTCATCACTGCTGCTCTTGTCTAAGCATAATGTTTGTCATATGCTCCTGTAAAATATAACTCAATCAACACAGATAAATACTCTTAGGTATAATGGACACAAGCATCCATTGCTCTTTCTACATTTCCTGATACTATAGACAAATTCCAAAATTGATGGACATCCATATAAGCAGGGAATTGTGCCCTTATCCCACTAATTTACAGACAGATATATTTGACCATAGGCTGACAAGATAAGTAAATGTAGAAAGTGTAAGCCTTGGTTAAGCTCTAGGGAGGGGCTGATAGTCAAGCTGTACCTGGAGCTGATAAGACAGCTCTGACAGCTGGGGTTTCAACTGGACAGCTCTGCTCTGGGGGGAAAGATGTCCTGACTGTTGAGGAAGTCAGACTACACTTAAAGCTGGGGTGGGTTGGTGATGGTATCCTGTAGGATATAGCAATCCTGTTCCTCACTTGAAGAGCCGCTACAGCCAAGCTTTGCTCTACCCCCGTTATGAGCCCCAAGAGAGCTCTGCTTTTCTCTAGCCCAAACTCTGCTAAAGGGAAAACCCCAGCAGAAGTGTAGCAGTCTCCTCCTGCTCTAGTGAGAGGTTGTTACTGTTTCTGCTCTGCCTTGTTCAACTCCCCACACCCCCCACACACACTCCTTACCCCCCCCCCCTGCTTGTCACCTTGAGGTGACTTCTCTGAAAGTTTTTTTTTGCTCCGTTTTTAAGGGAGGTTCTTCTCTGTGCAAGTGAATGAAGATGTTCACCCAAGACTCGTCTGAGAAAAAGATGTATTTGGGAATGGCTGCCTCTACCAGGATAGGATAGAATAGCCAACTGAACATGGAATGTGATTTATACAGGGCTTCTTATAAGCAGAGTTTATCCAGAGATACTCTTAGTTATTTATCCAGGGATTACTTAGTTATTCCTGCTCAGGAATTGGTTAGTTTCATTGCTGAAAGGCAGAGGATGACTGATTTCATGGCCAAACTGTGTTTATTTCACTGGTCTTTATTAGCTTTCTGACTCTAATTATAAGCACAAGGCATATTTCTTTCACTGATTCTGATTCTAGAGATCACATGTGTTCCTTTGGTACTGATTTTAGAGTAAGGTCATGTTTCTTTGGTTGTGGGTTAAGGGATAAGGTGTTTCTTTCACTGACTTGGATGTCAGATACAGCATGTGTTTCTTCACTAGCTCTGGTTTCGGAGCCAGGGTGGATTTCTTTGGGTAGACCATTTACCCTTGAAAGCTGACATCTTAAGTTAGACCTCTGAGACTTACAGGTGGAAGTAGTAAATAGGCCACTGCAAGTTGTCCAAATGTGTGTACACACACCCACACCCACACACACCCACACACACACACACACACACAAACACACACATACACACACTAAATAAATGTTAAACCTCCTACTCATCCTATGCTCTGTGAACCATAATTAACCTCCATGGCTCCAGCATTATTGTTTGCTAAACGAAAATGATAACAGTGTCTATTAATAGAGTCCAGAGGGACAAGAGAAAAAGAAGTCGCAAAGACAGTTCTCAATGTCCTGGTTTTTGTTGTTTAATGAATTTCAGCTACTTTAACTTATAGGTAAGTGATAGACATGTAAAAAGAGGGATAGGATTAATATAAAACAATAGCAAATCTTATATGGCCATATAAACTATATTTATATATATTCATATGATAGCATACAATAGAAACACTGGGTTAGGTATTTGTCCATGACTCAAATATTTTTTGGGAGCTAATTTGTATACATACCAGTCTATAAGTGATTGAAATCACAGACAGCTTGAGATTTCCTTAGAAAGGTTGCAAGGAGAAAGAATTTTAGGTCTGAGGAATGAACATTGGTAAACATGACTATAAAAGATTTGATACTTTAATGAAGTGTTGGCTGAAAATAACACGTATTTAAGAAAATTTTATAAAAGCAGAAGTTAATGTCTTTGAAGCTTCAAAAGAAATGATTTGCACATTGAGAGAAAAGTTTAGATATACAGATAAATTTTGGAGATTAATAGGAAATGATTGATGGCTTAAGGTAGTAAAATGCAGGATAAGGTGGAGTACTTGCATAAATGAAGAAATATATTGTCCACAAAACAGTAAGTAAATAGTAAAAGGAGGATGCATACAGATAACTCAAAAGTGTTGTAAGAACAAAATAAGTGTTGAAGGAAATTTACAAATCAAAGAATGGATTCTTACACATGAATGCCTTCCAACATATTCACTACTAGAGAAGAGTGTCACAAAATAAGTATCCATAGGCTGAAAATGCATATAGTGGGTGTACTCTGGGGGGGGGGGGGAGACATGAGGAAATTTCCAGTGGTCTTTGAAAGGCCAGAACATTAATAAGTTGCATTAGCTTAGATGACTTGATCTCAAAGGGATCATTAGCAGACAAGAGAGCCTTTCCACATCGCTCCCTGTACAACAGAATTTAAATGAATTAGTCCTCCAATGTTATCTTCAGCTTATAAAAAAACATGATAGCACAGCGGAAGGGGGGGGGTAAATTATGTTGAAATAACCAGACATTCTTAATATGACCAGAATTATGTAAAGTCTAACAACCATCAATTTTCTAGGAATTTTAGTCTCTAAGCTAATTCACAAAATCAAGCACAATATATTTGCAGCTGGCTCAAATCTCTGCTAATCTTTCCGTAGAAGATTTTGTTTAAAAAAAAATATTCTTCAATTGCAGAAAAGCATGTCTCACTGAACCAGGCATTGACAAACCTGTATAGTTCCTTTCAGGAAAAAAATATGTATATTTGGCAAATTCCAGTATGATCATAGGACATTCAAGTCTTACACCTTGTTCTATATTATCAAAGGTCAGGTATACACTTCATAGATGAGCATTGAAGTACCAATAGAAAATGGTTACTGGTGATAAGTGTGGTTTACATGGGCAAAGACTTAATCTCGTCTCCAAGGATGCAATGCAGTCATCAAATATATGATAGGAATTTGATGAAAATTTCTTTGCTGTGTTATTTCCTCTTTCTCAGATAGTGAATATTTAAATGTATCTACATCATGTAAGGGGAGATAATAAGGAAAAGACAATTCAAAATCAAGGAGAGAACACGGGGTGTCATTGTTGTTTGTGAATTAAGCACTGGAGAAAAGTAACAAAATGAAATGAACTGTTGTAATGAGGTATTTTGGTCTCAGGCGGCCAGAGGTCCAGACCCACAGACCTGCATTCCCAGACCCCTTAGCTGTTCAGGCCCCCAGAAATGATTTAGACACTTATATTAACTTCATACTGTTTGGTCTATGGCTCAGGCACATTGCTAGCTAATTCTCTATCTTAACTCAACCCATTCTCATTAATCTGTCTGCCACATGGCCCATGGCTCACCTGTGTTCCTTACATGTTGCTCCTTTGGGCTTCGGGCTTGGTCTGTCTCTGACTCCACCCTTCCTTTCCTACCTATTCAGGCTGGCTTTGAACTCACAGAAGTTCTCTTGCTTCCCAAGTGCTGGGACTAACAGTGCATGCCATCACTGGAAGCCCAACATGGGTAAATATACCCACATAAAGCCAAAGAAAGCTTAAAAACTGTCTAGAGCACAAAATCTGAGCCCAAAACAGCTTCTGAGTTGTGTTTCTCAAGTGGGCCATGGTAAAGAGACTGAATGGTATATTGTATTAAATTACAAAATAGTGATTTGCTGCATGCAACTTAAGCTGAACAAGGCCTGTTCCTGAGTCTCAGTGTAAGCAGGGAGCTGTATATGTGGATTTAAGATTTCTGTTAATAAAGACAAAAAGAGAACAGAGCCAAGAGACGGTTTCTTAGTGGAGGTGTTTTCTTGGATTAACTCTGTTTGCTGGAGGAAAGCAGAGGCTTGGTTTTTTCAAGAGAATGTTCCTGATTCAGCCTTAGAGGCAAACACTTGTGAGACTTTTAAGAGGCCCTGCTGCCAAATACTTAAATGGAGTTAATGAGCAGCAGATGATAGTGCTTTACTTGGTGATTATATGGGCCCTAAAAATCCCCAGAATGGTAATCGTGGGTTCTACCAGTACCTGGAATAAAAAGGTTAAACTCTATGAAGCTAGACTAGGAGCAGGGTGGAGCCAGTCAGCCATTCTAGAGAAGCCTTTAATCCTTAGCCACACCTTGACAGATTAGAGGTGTAGACAGAACCAGAAAGAAATAGAGGAATCTGGGTAGAGTCAGCCAACCTAAGCAATGGTATGGTCAGAAACAGAATAAGATAAGAAATAGTAGCATAAGAAAGATTCAACAGAAACTCTAAATGGTTTAGAGTGTGTGTGTGTGTGTGTGTGTGTGTGTGTGTGTGTATATATATATATATATATATATATATATATATATATATATATATATATATATATATATGTTGGCTTGAGAGAGAAAGGAAAAAAGAAAAAGGGTAGAGAAAGTCCTTTAAAAAGAAATAAGCCACATAAAAATGGAAATTACAAAGAGTTTCTCGATACTGTATGTTATTATCTTGTCTTTAAGTTTTCTGACTGAAAATGAAGTAGTAAAAGCTGCTAAAAGACATTTGATTATAAATGCTGTTAGATTAACCCTATCTATATATTTTATAATGACTTGACTTTTAAACTGAAATCAAAAGATATGCTACTTTGTAGAAGAGGTTTTCTTTTTATTTCCACAGAAAATGGGAGGCTATGGATTTATTCCTGGTTAAAAAAAAAAATAAAGTTTGATCAAGGAAGACCCCCTCTTGAAAAATCTCAGGTGGAAACTGATGGTCCAGATGATTCAGAATTTCAGAGCACCTCTGTTGCAGTTTCCTCAGGAGTTCTGTATCTAAAACAACTTCAAGGAGACTGGCTGAGATGACCCAGCCTTACAGATTATTTCATTAAGGACTTGTCCACAATCCTAAATTTTTCTTTGGTTTCCCATGAGCTGACATCACCCCCATTCTTCAGAGAACGATGCCCACATTTCCCAAAAAAATTATTATTGATGTTTAACAAAGATTGATCTTTGTTTGCAGTGTTGGTTACAAATTACCAATTAATCATGAACAAAATATATACAAAGGAAATTAGATTTGAGATTCTTGTTTTAAAGAAAGAAAAGGGGAAATGTAGAGGAATTGTGTTGTTACATTGTAAATAAGTGTCCAGCCTACTGGTTTGATAAAAACACTGATTGGCCAAAGGCAGACAGGAAGTATGGGTGGGGCTACCAGACTAAGAAAACTCTTGAGAACAGGAAGAAGAAAACAGGGATGCGTAGTTTCCAGACAAGCCAGAAGAGTTTCCAGATAAGCCAGAATATGCAGAGGACAGATGTGCTGCTCTGAGAAAAGGTACTGAGCCACATGCTGAACAGAAGAATGATGGGTTAGATTAAGAGCAAGAGGTAGCAAAGTATATGCCTGGGTCCCAGGTCAATCAGTGTACAATTAATATAAGTGTCTATATGTTTCAGTGGGACTATGGGACTGTGTGTCTGAAAGTACAGGCCACCAGGGTAAGCTGGAAAGTCCAGGCCATAAACCTAACACAACTCTAAAGTGCAAAGATTTCTTTCTTTAAGGTGACGTGTCCGGAACACATGGTGAAATAATATATCTGACAGGAGTCAGTTTAACAGCTTGACCAAGCAAATGCTGCATAATGTGGTAGATATTTTAAAGTGCCTCTTATAACCATTATGCCAATTTACACCAATCCTCCATCTATCTATGAAAGTGCTCACTGAGTCTAAGACACCTGTTAGGTGGTAAGGACACTTGGAAACCAAGATTGTATGCACACAGGGTGGAGGAATTCTGAGTGAAATCTTGAATATAAAAACCTTTTTTATAGTCAGCTTCCAGTTTGTTGTTTTTGCTGTTTTTTTCTATAGTTTCACTTTATAATGAACAACTCTGAAAATAATGCCCAAATATCCTTATCACCAAGGAAAATTAATGAGATACATGATTAAAAGGAAATCACAAGTTAAATGTAAATTGCAAATTGCAAACACAAATGTATTTTAAAAATTGTTAAAGGAAACACATAGTTGTAAGTAAATTAATTACATTTATAGTAAATAACAGTAAAATCTAATAATAAAAACGTTTTAACAAATAAACTAATACTTTTCTCATCTTTGAAAAATATATATTATTTTTCCTGATGACAATGAGCCTTAGCTGGGTAAGTAGAGAGTACAGCACTGATGGACGACATAGTCTGTTAGGCAACTTTTTAAAGCTATTTTGTGTTAACTGATAACCATTACTGCTACTCTTATGAACTCATCAACACTTAAATAGTAAATATCTATAGATGCTGAGGAATGGTTTCATTTATTTCATATTACTTTAGTGAGACCTAATTTCCTATACCAGATGCATGTCATCTCTGGGAAGTCATTTTTAAAATATAAATGCAACTAAGATCAATAAGCTAATAACCCAAAGATGGCTACTTTCAGCACGCCTAAGTAATATTATGGTTAGTGACATAAAATGCAGCTATATCAGTAGCTTAATGCTTTAAAGCACTGGATGTTCCTGCAAAGGACCTGAGTCTGGTTTCCAGAATCCACAAGAAGGTTTACATCCATCTATAACTCCAGTTCTAGGGTACCTGGTGCACTCTATGGGCACTTCACACACAAGCTGTATATATGTCAAGGAAACATTCAAAAATATATAAATCACTTAAAATGACATAAGGTAGAGATATGTTTAGATATGTGTTTGTGTAAGAATTCTGTGGTATATGCATTCCACTATTTCTGGCTGTTTTAATAAGCTCACTGTAATTGAAGCAAACAAAACAAAAACAAAAACAAAAACAAAAACACTCATTTTGAGTTATTACCAATAATCTTTAACACATTTTTATATTTAAGAGAATAATCTTGGCTTAACTCCAACATCTAATTTGATTTTCTTTTAATTTATAATATTATGCAGGAAATAATCATTGGAATGAGCCTGAATTCTTAAAAGTCACAACATCCTATGGGTTATTGGAAAATAGTTTTTATGTGTATAATTTTCAATTTGTTAGCTGAATGACATTTTACTCATCTCTGCTGCATGGACCAGTAATTCTTACTACTTAGCCATGAGGTTAATAGGAAATGAACAGTAACAATCCAAAATGTCCTGAGAATATCTGTTCTGCTTCTGCCTAATAATAATAATAATGCAGATTTTCCTCCTAGTATTTTGCTCAAAGGGGGTTGTAGGCAGAGTTTTACTTACAAGGCACCAGTCCAAGATTAATATTTATTAGAATATATATCAACACTCACGATACAAGTAACAGCTTATAGTGGCACCTGAACAGGGACGGGAGTATCCGAGCAATAGACAAGCGATGGACGGATGATGGATTGCGATCCAGTCTCTCCAACAGCCAGAAACCAGGAAGAGACCTCCCCATGTTCCAGCAGCCCCTTATCAATGGGGTTGGCCACACCCCCTCCAGGTTGGTCACACCCCCTCTAGGAGCTGGGAACCCTGGATGAGCGTCTTTGGACCTTATCAGCTGACACCTGAATCCCACTACATCTCCACCTTTTGTCTAACTAAGAAGGTTCTAAACTAAGACTATGTACAATAGGAATTATTATGAGGTAGTAACCATAAATACCTATTCTTCAACCCCTTCAAGACCTGAGAAGGAAGATGTATCACTTGAAAGTCAGAAGTACATGAAAGTAGTGGCTTCCAAAATTTGGGAGAGGACAGCAACACAGCTACCTGGACAATCATCTCTGGTTTTGTGCACTGTGGAGCATCTATCATATTGGCTACAGGCCTATGGTATCTGACAGATCTTTTCATAAGCAGGACAATTTGGGAGGGACTGTCTTATCCTGTCCAGGCAGGTTTCATCAGTCTCCATCCATCAACTTGTTCATCCAGCTTGGACATCATGTGTGTACTGTCAGCAATCAAGGTAAGGGCAGTTCCTTACCCAACTGGCCATTCTTTGCCAAAAGGACAAACTCCAAAGGAGTATCCTCAATGCTCAACACCATCTCGGGAAAGGAGCAGTGACACCAGGAGTCATTGTGTCTCTCATGGCCAAATTTCAAATGTTAAATGCCATATTCTCTGGGTCTATGAAATGGTTGAAGATTTCTGTCTATCTATGATATTCTAACCTGTATCTGAGATGACTGGGATATGATACCTTAAGTAATGTTGACTGTAGCTTTTATCATCTTAAGGAATAAACCCTGTACTAAAAATTAGAATACCTATATAAGAGGTGTACAATCCCTGAACAATGACTTTTAGTATGACTATCAAACATTAGCCAGGGGTATATTACCATGTAAAGTGGTCACAGCATTTTAGACATGTATATACATATATATCATCTAAACAGAGGTATATAAAACATCTTGTGCATATATCATAACTAGTGCAATCATACATTATATCTAATATAGTTAAATGAAGGTAATAATTGCATAGTGTACATGGCAATGATGTGCAAATATTTTAAACAGAAGTAGAACCATATATAAAATATAGCAATTACAGATTCAATTTTACATAATAGTTACAGATTCAGATTTATATCGAAGTACAAGTTGCTTTGGTTATATAAAACAATTTCAGATTAAACTTTGTACCAATGTACAAATTATCACAATTAAACATATAAAATGATTTCACATTTGTATCAATATACAAATACCTATGCTAGTGCAAATTGTCTTTAACTTAGCCCATACATTCAGCTAGAATGGTGTATAGGTAGGTAGAACAGTCTACCTTTATCTATCCTATCTATCCCCTTTCTCTTCTTCAAAAGAGATTTTTGAGTCTATATTATAGTTCTGTCCTCCACCCAATTTTAACTTATAACTATTCTAACAGAATAATAATTACCCACAACCCTCAGAACACAAAATTTATTGGGAAAGGGGGCATAGTCTTTCATAATGTTGCTTCCTGCTGACTTAAGGGCGATGGCATCTCTTTGGGATCCTAAAGCTGAAACAATGGTTAGATCTTAACGGACTGACTATATACATTTATAACCATTCTCAGAATAGTGGTTAACTCCATCTGGAATTCTAATTAGAAGTGTGATCTGGAGGATAATCATAGAGAGCAATCTTGCAGCCATTTTTGAATAATCTATTTTCTGAAAATAATCATTGATTGGTGCGCACCAGGTTCTTGATTTTTCTATTTTTGCTTCTGTCTGTCTGTCTACCTGTCTCTTACTCTCTCTCTAATACTCTCCCTTTTATTCTTGTTTCACTAGTAGGAGTTGTTGCAGTGGGAGCCCCATCTCAGTTCCAGATTCCTTGTAGATAGCTGATAGGAGGAAATGTTATTTACAATGGAAAACTTAAGCACACCCCCTCCAGGTTGGCCACACCCCCTCCAGGAGCTGGGAACCCTGGATAAGAGTCTTCTGACCTTATCAGCTGACACCTGAATCCCACTACAGGGGGCAAGCAATATGAAATGTAAGTAGAAGAAACTATTTGGATCTTAAAGACTGATAGAAGTTTGACATTGCTAAAGATGGATTGATGCATGGCCCTGTGGTCAGACACAACAGAAGACTGTAAGTTTACCTGGCACTGCTGTGTATCTCATCTGGTATTTTCTATTGGTGAAATAAAAAATATACAAGATAGCTCTGCAGGTAAAGTGGCTGTTGTCACACCCATCCTCCTGAAGTCAATCCCTGGGGCCCATGGAGTAGAAGGGGAGAGATTACTCTGGAAAGTGTCCTCTACTCTCAACATTCACACTGCACCATTTATCACAGCCTTGCACACATAAACACATGCACAAATGCAGTTTTTACAATTAAATTAATTAAAACCTTATAATCACCTATCTTTTGCATACCCAATTATTTAGATAAGAAGATCATATAATTTTTTTCTTTAGCACTCTCTCAACCAAATACACCCACTGTCTTGGCACACAAGTGTGTACATATGTCCAGGCATATACTTAAGCACATGTAATATAGTACATTACAGTAAAATTTTCTCTCACTGCTGATGCCATTGGATCAATATGAAATTAATACTGTTTCATGTGTTACACAAGAGGTTTATCCACTGTAATAGTGGTTTCTGGCCTGGACTTTTGGGCCTTACCTCAGGGTTTAGATCGCAGACCCCCAGATGCACAGAGATACACTGATGTTTACAATAGTTTTCAGCGGATTGACCTGAGGCCCAGGCATACAACTTGCTGACTCTTTACCCTTCATCTAACCCATGATTCTTATCTGTTCAGCCATGCGGCTTGTTACCTTTCCTTAGAGCAGCATAGTTGTCCTCTGCTTCTTCTGGCTTCTCTCTGACATGCTGCTCTGTGCTTCCTGTTTTCAGAGTCTTCTTAGACTGGTAACCCTGCCCACACTTCCTGCCTGCCTTTGACCAATCAGCGCTTTTTATTAAACCAGTGGGTGGGACAATTATTTACATTGAAACAATACAATCTCCCACATAATATAGAGAAAAGGGAAATTGTGTTGTTTCATAAGAAAAGGTACCAAGCCCCATGACTGAACAGGATAGAAGTCATGGGTTAGATTAAGGGTACAGAGTTAGCAAGTTACATGTTTGGGCCTTACGTCAATCAGCCTAAAACTAATTGTAAGCATCTGTGTGTCTCTGCGAGTCTGTGGGTCTGTGGGCCTAAATCTTGAGGGTAGGCCCAAAAATCAGGGCCAGAAACCTCCTACTACAATCCACACTTATGGCCAGAGACAAAATCCAGGACATAGACTGCTTGGGAGAGTGTGGAGCAGCATGGGCCTCTATTTGCTGGTGGCGGAGATGCAAGAAGGGACATTCACTGTTAGAAAGTTTGGTTCCCTTATATAACTCTTATTTTGCAATCTATCAGTTTTACTCCTTGGCATTTACGATGGGAGCTGAACTCTTACAGACAGGCAAGAAGTTCAGTAAGAATCTGGGATATTTGAGTCATCACTGTCAAATTTTAGAGGAAGCCAGAGTGTTCTTGAATATGTGAGCAGATAAACTGTCACATCTGTACATGCTAAAATCATCCTGAGAGAGAGAGAGAGAGAGTAAATCCAAGAGAAACAAGAAAGGAGAAACTTTCATTAAAACAACCTCAAAGGAAAAAAATTATGTACAGGCAGCATGCTACACCGTATGAAAGAAGTGAAAGGCTCAGTGTAGCCTGTGGCTGAGGAAGGAAAAGGAATACACAGAGCTTGGAGGTACTGAGGCAGGGCAACTTCTTAGCCACACATAATCAAACCCTCTGCAATGAAAACTCAAAGAGTAAATAAAGCCAGCTCTGCATCTGGATGGTGACAGTGGGTCCATGTCAGTGCAGGAACATTAACAAATACTACTATTGGTAGCTGATGTGAGACGTCTTTCTATACGCTATAAATATCATTAATAAATTTTAAAAAGCTGTTTCAAACTATGGAAAAACATCTGAAAATCAGACCAAATACCCAAGCATAGATGCAGGGAAAGGAGAGCAGAGTCAACAATAATACAATCCAGCCACCCAAAAAACAAAATATAAAAAATAAATAATCCATTAGCCACATGGTAAAACTAATTAATAAGCTTAATTGAGGTACAAAGACTATATATTTTTATAAAATACAAGTCTAAAAATTTAAATTACAGGCCAAACAATCCAAAAACTTATTGCAAATGGTGGCCAATGTGGGGCCAAGTGAGTTGATAAAAGAAAAGAGGGGGAGGGGGAGGAGGGGAAGAAGGGGGAGGAGGGGGAGGAGGGGGAGGGGGGATGGGGGAGGGGGAGGGGGAGGGGGGAGGAGGGGGAGGAGGGGGAGGAGGGGGAGGGGGGAGGGCGTATGGGGGAGGGGGAGGGGGAGGAGGGGGAGGAGGGGGAGGGGGGAGGGGGGAGGGGGAGGGGGGAGGGGGAGGGGGGAGGAGGGGGAGGAGGGGGAGGAGGAGAAAATCTGTGTCGATCAGGGGAAGACATAGAAAACCAATTTTTCTACTTCATTTTACTGCAAATTGTAAAATTGGTCTAAAGTAGAAAATCCATTACTACTTATTGTTCATTTATCTCATAAGAAACCTTGCTATAGACACGTAAGGTGTTTGTCTCAATTTTTCCAGAGAATTTCTACTCATTTAAAACATTGTGTTTGGATATTAAACATAGGTCAAGGCACCTGAGGAATTTCAAAGGTTTTCACCAGAGTTTCCCAATTTCCAAAAATAAAGACAATAACATCTCCATGGCAAATTGGCAATGATTATGTAAAAATGCAGCCATAGTATCTGTAGCAGCAGGCCTACCTTAGGACAGATTCATACATGCATTTTCATGTATGTCAATATGGACAGCTTCCTGAACATTCCTATTACTTGCATCTGTATTGATATTTCTAGGGAATGCAACTCTCTACGACAGCTGACTTCTAGGGAATGTGAGGGGCAACAACTTCACCTAGATTTTTTTTCTTTATTACTATTTCCTAAGGCATTTTTAAAGGGTCCTAAAGGCATTATGCCCCATCCTATAGAATACCGACATATTTAACCCTCTAGGAAGCAGGGGTGCTCTTGATGAAGCACTTTCACAGGAGTCCCAAAGACCTGCTGCAGCTGGCTATTCCCCATTTTCTTTTTACACTGTGAATACATGCACTAGACATCTTTGCCCGTGTTGACCATCCTGCTTTATGTACTGAGAATCTAAAGTGTGCTAATTACTCTGGCTGGAATTCAATATCACATCTCCTTTGCCAGGAGGGAGACAGTGGTCGGTCCCTAGAATGCATGGGGTGGGGTGGGGGTGGCACAACTTTCGGCTTATTAAGCCACCATGCTGGCCACTTCATCATAGAAGTCTTTGTGTCCCTAGAAGCCAAGAAAGATTTATGGGGCTGCTTACAAATTAAAGGAGATGCTGAATAGGCAAGTGCATGCTTCAGCTCACTGTGAACAGTGCTAAAAGGAAATAAAACTGTGTAGTGCACATAATACCACTGTGCTCTTCCAAATGCACTAAAGTTACAACTGATTTTTGGCTTTGCAATTTATATTTACAGTTGACTTTGCCTCTTATCTTTCAACTATCCAAAGCAACAGTAATGAATTGTGTGACGACAAGCTTTTGGAAGCATCCCTGAATGGCTAGGTTTTGTTTGTTAGTTAGTTTTGTGGAAATTTTACATGCCAAAAAACTAAAAGCCACAAGAAAGAAAATCAATATTTTTAAATATGTTTTATCAGATGGACAAAAGCATCAGATTAATTTGCTTTCTTCCTCTTGGTAGTGATTAGCAAAGTAATCTGGTGTTGAAAGTCTTTTTTTTTTTTTTTTCCTCTCACATCTCCAGAGGAAGCGAAGCCCTTGCTGCCATTGTCAAGAATTTGGACTTTTAATGTTCTTGCTACAGGACTGACCTCACTATACTTCCTACTGTACTCAATCTTTGGTTAGTGCAGAAGACACTCATCATTTTGTTATTTCACAGATACCGATTTGACTAAAGGTTTGACCACATCTGATTTTCTTAGTACCCGAGTAAAGTTAGATAAAATGAAGAGAATTATATAGTAGCAAAATGGTTAATTTAGGGATGTCCTTGAGGCTGCAGATATGAGCCTCTCCACAGAGATGGCTGTAGAGGTTTGGCACAGACACAGCAAATATCCACCCATTCCCGGGCTTTCCTCTCACTCCCTTCCAGGTTGAACACACTCCTCCCTTCTCTCTGAGCTTTGACCTCAGCATGGATTTTTCACATTTTCCATCTTTTCAGTTATGTTTGCTCCATCCAAGTTGTTTAGAAGCAGCCCTCTGGGTAAATATAGAAATTATTTGATGAGTTTTTAATTACTTGATGACTATTACCAATCCTGATATATGCACATAGGTGGGGGAGGAGTTCTATAAATGTGAATTATTCCAACTTCAAAAACATGAAATCTGGCAGGAGATAAAGCATGTAGAGGATACAATGACAACCTAACAAAGGCCTTTTCAGTTAATCTTAGACCATGATAGATTTCTTCCAGCCCTAATGTGTTCTGAGGGCTCTCTCTGGATAAGTCTGTTGACATACAAATGTATCCACTTAACTAGCACAGGAAGTGCCACATACTCATATCTTTGATGTGAATGGCATCTAGAAATAGGTATAAGTAGAATTAAAAAAAAAATATTCATGGTCCTTGATTGTAGGGTGAAATTCATATTCTACTGGACGTAGTACAATATTGCACTTTTGAAGTGAGAGAGGACAGCAGTGTAGAGTTAATATAGGAGTCTATAAGGAGTCTATAAGATAGAAACAGTTCTTTATTTCAAAGAAGAGATGGTCACCTGAGATAAAGGACAGTTACAGTAATGATAGGCAGGAAACACAAGTTATCCAGGCTTTCCATCAACAGTGATTTCGTAGGGTCATTGTTAGGCTATAGCAACTGAAATCTCAAAGTTGAAGAGATTTAATAAGAAATACACCTTTAGAAGTGATAATCACGGGGCGTGAGAGAGCTAGAAAGATGGCTTGGCAGGTAAAGTTGCCTGCCATGAAATATGAACACAAGAGGTCAATCTTCACAACCCACTTGACTCTAAATATAAAATATATTTTGCAATGTAGAGAAAACACTTGTGTTTTCTGAAGGACTCTTAGGGAATTAAAAAAGGAAAAAATGAAACCAGCTTTTTCTTAATGCAGGACAAAGTAACAAAGTATGGCACACTGTTATAATGATGATGGTATCCTATACCAAGTATTTGACTACAAACAATAAACAGATTTGGGAATTAATGTCTTTAAAAAGTATTATGATTCTTCCGACAAAAACAGTAAGCAGTGTGTGTATGTGTGTGTATGTGTGTGTGTGTGTGTGTGTGTGTGTGTGTGTGTGTGTGTGTGTGTGTGTGTGTGTGTGTGCATATACACGCCCATGTGATAAATGAATGGAGGCAGGAAGACAGATATAATTACCTATTAAAGATGTAACGGCTGGAGAGATAGTTCAGAATATCAGTCTTGGGGTTCAAAGGAGTAAAGGGTTCTGTAGAATGAGGTTTCAGCCTATTTGGCTGGTGGTCTAGACTCATAAACCTGTAGTCTCAGACTGACTACTCCTAAGTAATTCACAAAGGCTAATATTAATTTTATGTTATTGGCCTATGGCTTAGGTATATTGTTAGTTTTTGTTATTTTATTTTAATTTATTTGTATTAATTTGCTTTGCAAAAAGTGGCCTGTAGCTTATTTATTTTTTCATATGTTGTTTTTTGCTTTCTTTTCATTTTTTAATGTGCATGGATGTTTTGCCTGCAGGTATGTGCATATGTATGTATGTATGTATGTATGTATGTATGTGCATTACTTGCAGCCTGTTGATCAGAAGAGGATGTCACATTCATTGTGACTGGAATTTCAGACACTTGTGATCTTCCATGTGAGTGCTGGTAACCAAACTGGGGCCCTCTGTAAGGGTAGTCAATGGTCCTCAATACTGACCTATCTCTGCCATCCCAAAACCAATTGTAGTAGTGGGGTTTCTTGGTCCTGGGTGGCCAGAGGCCCAGACCCTGCCACGCCAGACCCATTAGCTACCCCTGCTGCTCATGCCCGCAGAAATGACTCAGATGCTTATATTAACTTTATGCTGTTTGGCCTATGGCTCAGGCACATGGCTAGCTTACTCTACATCTTAAATCAACCCATTTCTATTAATCTGTCTGCCACATGGCCCGTGGCTTACCTGTGCTCCTTACATGTTGCTCCTTGGGCAGCTTGCTCGATCTGCCTGACTCCACCCTGCTTCTCCTACCTATGCTCTGATTTCTCCTCCTACTTCTTCTATGGTGCCTGTCATGGCCCAAAACAGCTCCTTTATTTAAAGATTGAGATTCACAGCATACAGAAAGGCATTCTCATATCAACCAACTTTCTCAAGAGACTAACTTTCAGCAGGTTAAACTTTTTAGTCAAAGAGGAAAAAAAGTTAGATTGCTTCCTTAAATTCTTCTAGAAAATAACACCACTGCATATCACCACAGAATACTGAAGCTCCTCCTGATCCTGCTTTAAAAAGATAACCAACCAACAAACAAAACACTTAGCAGGGCAAAGCAATTGGATAAAGTTTCACATATGGGTTTGTTACATGCAGGAGTCTTACTCCTTAGGCCTGTGAATGCCACTGTCAACGATTTACAGCATGATGCAGTAGGAAGTCCAACAGGAAGCTGGCCTCATCTTTTTATTCCAAATAAGAACACAGTATACCCCTGTACCCACTCACATGTTCAAGTTAGTCCTTTTTGTGGTAGCTGTTTAATAGGGGTTTTTGGAGGCCTGAAAGGAAATGGCTTACATTTTCGAAAATGCCTGGAGTGGCTTTGCTGCCTGTGATAAGGCAATATATAAATCTGAGTTGTTGTTGTTTCTAATGGGATCTATTCTCAACAAAGCATCATTGTACTAGCTGCTTTTGTGCTGAGGCTGCCTGGAGGAGGGAGGGAAGTGGAGAGTGTAGTTCTGCTTTAAAAGGAAATAATCAGTCCTCAGGTGGCTGCATAGTGGGATAAGCAAATGGGACTAAATGTAGCATGGCTTTCCTCACAGAATAACAGCAAATGAGAATGAGCCCGATAAAGATCTTTTGTGAGAGAAGCATGGAACAAAAGCTTTTTTTGTGGGGGAGGGCTTCTAAGTCTTTATGTTTATGCAGCAAAAACACGGTTTGCTTAAAATTGCATTTTTTTTCTCCGCACGAACTCCTTACTTCATGTAGAAGTGGAAGAGTATATAATGTTAACATCTATATTCCCTCAAAACATCATGAGCCTACTGGAAGTCACTCATGGGTCACAGGACATCATGGATCTTAGGCACAGTGCTCCACATTCTGTCAACGCTTTCTTACCAAGGAGATTGTCCAAGGTTCAAAGTTAATATATTTCTATTTATCTCTATGCAAGGAACACATTCTCAAGAGGAGGAAGTAGGCTTAAAGCACCATTGAATTATTCTGGGGGAAGAAAGTGTTATTTCTGGCTTTTAGGAGCTTTTTTATTCAACTCAATGTAACTGGATAGATGAAAAATATTTGGCACACATCATGGACTTTGTAAAATGATTTGTGGTACAAAGAAATCAGGATATTTTCAAGTTACTCTGATTTTCAACGTTAAGTACTTTCTTAAAGACACTGTCAGGTGCTGCAGCTTGTTGAGACAAATGACAGAAGCAGAATTTCATCTCAAATCCCCCGTGTGTGCTTGACAAAAAGGAGGAGTAACTACAGTGAAGGGGTTCATCCACTCAGCTCTGGCTGCAGGCTGTTCCCTGTGAGGGTCCACTTTAGTACTGAGAGTCAGCAAAGTGCCCTCAAGGATAGCCATACTGCAGAGCAAACCCAAGGAGAAGTAATGGAAAGCTTACAGCTGGAGCTCTGAGCCTAGGAGCTGCTGCCAGAGATAACAGGAAGGCACCAAAGGTTTTGAAAGACAGCTGCTCTGGCAGGGAGCTAGGAATGCAAGAAAGGAATGTGGAAGGGGGAAGGAGAGAGAAAGGGAGGGAGGGAGGGAGAGAGGGAGGGAGGGAGGGAGGGAGGGAGGGAGGGAGGGAGGGAGGGAGAGATTGGAGTTTGTGGGGAGAGGAGTTTGTCGGGACAGGAAGATGGGGTAGAATCAGGAAGGTGAGTGAGAATAAAATGAGAGGAAACACAACATCTGTTTGTCTAACTAAAAGGTTCTAAAAACAAAGAAATGATCCCTGTGGAACTGGTCACTAATTTAAAGAACAATAATCAACTCTTGTTGTTCTGTCAGAAATTTCCTTTTCTTCAGGGCAGTCTTGTTAAACACATCCACTCTCAAGATAATAGTTATATACCTAAATGAGAGCTCCTGCTGAAAAGGAATTGATCCTAACTTAAAGATGTGTGTGTGTCGGGGGGGTGGGGAATTCAGAAGGCAGAGTAAAAGCAGGAGACACACAACAGAAAGAGGGGGGATTGAAGGAGGAAGAGAGAGGGAGGGATGAAGAAGAGAGACAGAGAGAGAGCTTATGTGTTTGTACGTGTGCCTGTGTATCTGTGTACATGTCTGTGTGTAATTGTGTCCATGCATATGTATCTGTGAGTACATACGTCCACATATGTCTGCATATGTCTATACAGATGTCTGGGGGTTTTGTGCTTGTTTTTATACATATGGCGTGTGTGTGTGTGTGTGTGTGTGTGTGTGTGTGTGTGTGTGTGTGCGTGCATGTGTTTCAAAGAAATGTGTGCCATGTTTCATGAAAATGACTGGACATGGTGGATTATGAAGGAGTAGCCAATTGATGCCAACTTGTTAGGAAAAGCACAGATTTTTAAGCAAGTCAGGTTTGTGTTTAGGACACACCAGCCACGAGCTAACAGTGCCGTCCTGGAGATTAGTCTGGTATTCTGCACAAGCACTTGCTATTTGCTTCCAAGTAAAGCTTGGAGTAGAATAATGGAAAATGATTAATAATATTTTCCTCAAGCTTCCAGTTGTTTTGTGTGCCAAGGAAAGAAACAATGTTAGCTTCTATAGTACATGGGAAATGAGAAATGTTTTCAATACAAACTAGTAGACAGAAGTAATAACTGCTTTTGGTGGATAAGAAAGTAAGGTCTTATCTGAATATTCAGAGAGCAAATTCTGAGTTTTAATAATTTTATCATCATGAACTTCTCCTCAATAGCATTCTATTTATCTAAACCCTTAGCTATACATTTCTTTCTAGATGTTGGTTCAATTTTTCCATTATTTGTCAGTCACATAGTGCTATTTTTAGGACTTACTCTCTCTAAACTGTGACCTTATGAAAATAAAGGAAAACAGCTTCAGTAAAAGCAAGAAAATCCCGTTGCTCAGAGCTGGTGAAAGCGACAAAGGGGCCGGAGTCATTTGCAGGTGGCAAAGACTCATGGCCAGAAGTGGGTCACTCTTATAGGAAGAACCAAGAGGATTTTATTAGCTGTATCCTATGTGTATATGTGCTCAAGGTAAATGGAGAAGGGGCTGTCTTCTGTGATTGACTAGAAAAATATGTTTAGCTTGCTGTAGTTGGTCATAAGCTGAAAACCTAGACAGGTCTGGGGAGGAGGCTAATGGCCATTGCCACAGTCCTGACTGTGGCACCCAAAGCCCACAGACAATGTGAATAAATTTTTGAGGCTCATTGTGAAAATTATGGACTTTATTCTAACATTGGATTTCATTTGTATATTTAGTTAAGCTCCTTGGAGACACGTTGTGTGTTTGCCTCTATTCTGTTTGCAAAGCTGAGCTCAACCAATCGAAAGCAACAAGATATTAAAGAAATCAAGAGAAAGTCCAAGGCAAGGACAGTATTTATTTTTTCTAGACTTCAGTCTAGTCTCACTCATGATAAAATTCGAATTAAGAAGTAAGAGTCAATCAAAGAAGCAAAGAAACACTTTTCTATTTTCAAAGAAATCACAGAAGTAGGAGACTGCAGACCATCACCCCCTCTGAAAAGCACTGAAATGTACACAGGTTAGCATAAGTCACAAGGAAGTGGCCTCGAGATTGCTGTTGAAACATTCCACACTGTTCTCTCCAATACACTGCCCAACAGGAAGCTGCACAACAGGATGTGAGAAACGTTACAGGAAAGTAGGGCCTGCAAAACAAGAAACCACAGGCTGAGGGCTAAGATAGATCAGCAGAGCAGAGAGGTATAAAAGCCCTTGCAAAGCTTCAACATAGTGAAATTCTTTGTTCAAGAGTGACCTGTGTCTCTTGTGTCTTTCTTAATGTCCAGACACTTGCCCTACTTGTGGTTTGTTCAGGTGACATAGGCATCACTACCTAAATCTAGCAAAGTGTATTTTTGAAAAAGAGTAGCTGGGCACAATGCTGGATTTGATAGTATTCCTACAAGAGTGCAGATTTCATTGGACGACTCATACACATGAGAAATAATTACAGATTTCAGTGCTGACTCTGAGTGAGAAGTTACTAATAGTATTCTAGGCACCAAAACAGGGAGGATGACTCAAGAATGTGTGTCTCATCCTCTCCACAGTGTCAGGACAGAGAAGGACTTAAGTCTCCAGCTGCAAGTGGGTGGAAACGTGCTGAAGGAAACAAGCAAAGGCAGAGAAGGGATCAGTGTAGACAACCAGAGCATCCCAGATCAGTGCATGTCTTCACCACCCAAAGTATAAAGATCATGATTCATAATTCTTGCGCAAGATTTCCTTCAGAGACAATACTCCATATTCCAAAACAAAAAGGAATCAAGGGGACATATTGGAATTCACCAAAGTTTAACTTTTTTCTTTCCAAATGAGGTTAAAGAGCTGCAAAATGGTTGCAGAAGGTGAAGGTAATATGCCTGACAACTGGAGTTTGATTCTCAGAATTCATGGAGTGGGAGGAAAGAGCTCATTCTCAGTGGTTTTCCTCTGACTTCCCTTCCACTGGCGCTGGCACACACACACACACACACACACATACATACACACACACATACACATGCACACAAACGTACACGTAAACACATAGATACACACACACATAAACACAAGCGTACACACACACATACACACACCAACATGCACATACACACACATAAACATGCACATACACACACATACACATGCACACAAACATACACACAAACATACACATACACACATGCACACAAACATACACATACACACACACATACACACACATACACACAAACATACACATACACACACAAATACACACACATACATACAAGCAAACACACACATACATACAAGCATACACACACATACACACAAACATACGCACACATGTAAACACATACATACAAAAACACATAAATACATACACACATACACACACACCACTCACACACAAACACACACATGCACACCACACACACAAACACATACACACACACACAAACACATACACACACAAACACACACACATACACACACATATACAAACATGCATACACACACATACAAACACACACACATGCAAAAACACACATATATGCACAAACACCCACACACACAAATACACAAATACATAGACAAACACACATATATTTGTGTAATTTTCTTAAGTATAAGTTTTGCACGAAGTAAAAATAAGTGAGATTAGTAATGAATGCATAGTCTTGGGGGCCACTATCAAAGCCCAGTGACAAAAAGCACAATTTTATAAAGCACTGGGTGAGAAAGGCCTCTTGGAGTCCTTGATGAAAAATGGGTCACTATCTAAAGCAGTATAAGAAAGTCCTGGAAAACCCAGCATGGATGCATTCACTCTACAAAAAAGGGTAAGCTGATGTGAAAACTCTGCTTAGATCTAGTCTGGAAAGGCACCAAGTAAAATAGTGGTGGGACGCAAACAGAAAGTCAGGTTCTGGTCTTAAATCTAAGTCCTGTAGGTTTGTTTTAGATGGTAACAATACTAGCAGGCCATGAAGCAGCAGAAATAACAGTTCTGCTTTAGCTAGCTCACCATGGCAGCAGGATACAGTGATGGGATATGGAGGGACTTCAGAATGCAGTGTCTTCAGCAAAGTATGACCACACAAGAATCAAAAAACACTCTTTTCAAATGATGTTGTGTGTGTGTGTGTGTGTGTGTGTGTGTGTGTGTGTGTGTCTGTGTGTCTGTGTGTGTCTGTGTGCACGTGTGTGGGGTGTGTGTGTGCATGTATGTGCATGTGTGGGGTGTGTGACTGTGTGTTTCTGACAAGCCAGAAAGTGAACATAAGAAAGATGACCTTAATGACCTTAATGATGAGCATAAGAGGAATACACTGAAGAGAACTCAAGAGGAGAGAGTCCAATGTGTAGGCTACAGGATGCACTTCCTCTCCATGACACTCCTCAAAAGATTAAAACCTGGTAAGAATAAATTTGCATGTATAGAGATTATAGTAGTGTGCAGTTATTCTACTCAAAACATTGTCATCAGACTATCTCATTAGTGTTTAACTAACATTATTGACCTTCCCTATTCACAATGGGATCTGTCTGTATTCTTTACCATCCACATCAGACAGTAAGCCAGTGTGAAGTTCCTGCTCTGTAGGTAGAAGTTTCTCTCCTGTCAGCAGCTCCTAAATACCCATATATAATAGGACTTTTCTTTCTTGCCCTCCTGTTTCCAGTATCTGGGAGCTGCTTCCCAAATAATTTACTCAAAGGTTTAATATTACTTATAAATGCTTGGCCAATAGCTCAGGCTTGTTACTAACTTTTACATCTTAAGTTAACCCATATTCTTCATTTATTCTGGCAGTGCCTTCATTAGCTAGCACATTCATCTCCTGCTCCCTCTGTGTCTGACTGATGACTCCTGACTCTCCCCTTCTCTTTCCCATCATCCTTAGTTTGGTGTCCTGCCTATGCTTTTTGCCTAACTACTAGCAAATCAGTGTCTTTCTTACAATGGCAATTAAATTAGCAAGTATAACCAGCACAGATCATTTCAGTGTTCAAAGACTGTGTGATTGAGTGTAAGGTCAGCAATGAACAAAATATCCCTTCATAAGGCTGTACTTTTAGGTGGTTACTGTGGCAGCTGATTTTGCATGTGGGAAGAAGAAGTTTCAAACTATGAAGAAATATAAATTCAAATGCAAATACCTGACTTTAAAAATTAAGAACTCTACAGAAATTCATTTCTGAGATTCATAAACATACTTTCTAAGACACTGTTTAATGTTCTAAATAATTACTGTTAGAATTACAGGATTAGAACTTCTAAGATGATAAAATGTAAATAATTTTTATATGTAATTACCATATTATTAATGAAACCAAATTTATAAATATGGCAAAGTATACAAGTTTAGTTTATTTCAAGTAAATTCCTTTCTGCATGGCATCGGGGATCAAATCTAGGACCCTGTGCATGTTCAGCATATCCTTAATCACTGAGTGGTGTCTCCAACTCCTGTGTTGTTACTTTTGTTTATTTGTTTTTATTTTTTATTCTTGCTTTATTTTACTTTTTTGAGGTTATAATAAAAAATTACATCATTTTTCCTATCTTTACCTTCTTCCAAATCTTTCCACATATCTGTCCTTGCTCTAATTCAAATCATGGTCTTAATTCTCATTAATTGTTCTTTCATATACAAGTGGATATGGATATATATTCCTAAATATAACCCATTGTGCCCATACAGTGTTATTTGTGTGTGCGTTTCCAGGGCTGACCATCTATAGATATGGTTAAGAAGTATGCTGGTTTAGCGAAGTGATATTTTGGACAAAGTCTCCATATACGACCTAGGCTATCCTCAAACTCAAGACAATCTTCTCATCTTAGCCACCCAAATGTTGTGAACATCAAGCATAAGCTACCACGTCTCTCTTATATCTTTGGCTTTTGACAGATATCAAAGTATAGTCCAAGCTGGCCTTGATCCTTTTACGCAGCACAGCCTAGTCCGCACCTCAGGATCCTCCGACTTCAGTTCTCTAATGCTGAGATTTTATATCTATCATGCCCACTCTCCTTTCTTTTCAATACTATAAGCAACTGGTATTCATAGTAAGATCGACTTTTTAATGCTCAAAATGCTATCTATACCTGTCTCACATAAAACAATGTTTTAAATAAAGAACTAATTTATAAGTCTAAGTGCATAAATATTATAGCATTTGATACTATCAATTTGGCAGGACTAAGAACACATGCTTCTGCATAACCACGGGACTTTTCTATTTTGGATTAGTGTGATAAGATCTGTCTAAAGGTGGTATCATCATCTCAAGAATTGTGACCTCTGACTGTCTGGATAAAAAGGAAAAATCAAGCTGAGAAGAAGGATGCTTTCTTCTCTGCTTCCTGACTACTAATATAGTGAGCTCAACCACATCAAACTTTTGCACCATATGTCTCTGCTAAGGTAAACAACGCCTTGGAAATGTGAGCCAAAATTAACTCTTACTTCATGAAGTATCTATTGTCTGTTATATTATCATAGCAACAAACAGGAGACAGATAGTTGCAGAGCATTCTATCTGGGCACCCCTTGGTTGGGGAGGGGATGTGAGGGAAGGCATAGAGTCTATGGAACAGACTCCTGGAGTCAGATGAGATCCAGACAGAGAATTGATCATTCTAAAAGGCTGACTAGCAGACTCCTTTATTGTAGATATGGGCCCAACATATATCCCCGCTACCGATTTTCCATTGGCAACTAGAGACTTCCCTAGACATGCTGTGTTTCTCTCCTGTGTTTGATTGTCACTAATCACCAATCATCATGCACATTGGCAGACTCCAAACTGGCTTGGTAGAAGTGGCCAGTTCACATGCCCACGCACACTAATAACAGGGCAACCATAGTTTCATCAGGCGATGCTGGCTGTATCCCCTACAAGAGATGACATAAATTATATAGATTGATAGATAGATGATAGACAGACAGATATATAATAGACCATAGATAGATAAATAGACAGATAATAGGTAGTAGATGGTAGAGAGATAATAGGTGATAGTTGACAGATAGATAGATAGATAGATAGATAGATAGATAGATAGATAGATAGATAGATAGATGACAGATGGTTGATAGACAGATAGTGGGGGATGGATAGATAAGAGTTAGATAGATAAATATTGATGATTACCTCTATTTATCTATCACATATCTACCTTTCACAAAACAGTCTATGTATCCATTATCTTGTTATCTGACTATCTATTTGTAATCTGTTATATGTTATCCTAAGAATAAGAAACACAGGTCTGCCAAGGGTTACCAGGAGTTTTAGCATGGGTTTGGTTCTTGCTACTTCCCCACATCTGGAGAGACTCCCCACACACCTTATGAGGGTTGGTGCAGGCTGGGGGTGCGTACTGTGTTGTGTCTCACAAGGTAGCCTCTCCCGCACTTTAGAGCCTAAAGCCTTCTAATTTCTCTGTCTGAACTGTTAGCTGTGATTAACAACAAGCTAAAGTGTTCTCCAGGCAACTTTTGCAGAGAACGTGGTCTCGGCAGTCTTCTTCTGACCCCCCTTTATGGCCTCTGTGACAGTAAAGTGACACAATGGTGATGTGTAGGTCACTGGTGCCTTGAGAACTGTTTCCCAGAGTCAATATCACCCAGCAACCCAGACCAAAGAGTTTGCTGACAGTCAAAAGCCTAACCTAAACACTTTATGAAAATAAAAATGGCACATATGCTTTAACAATCTGGACATGAACTTAAAAGTTCAAAATAGCAGGAATTAAAGTGCAGCTCTCCCAAACTGAGACCCTAGAACGTAAAATAATTCCTATATTGATTAACATTACCACCCACGGATTGCAAAAATAAGTAATACAGAAAAAGACATTCAATAAAATTCAAACCAGGAGTTAATCTGTTAGGAATCAAGTGAGACTTCTGTAAGCTACATACAACAGGTTATGAAGAGGTGATAACAGAATCAAATGACAATAACTAATTAATGTATATACAGTATTTTCACAATAATTTGTTCAGAAATGTTCCATAAATCTCTGAATTAGAGAAGACAAAGTATCTTCATAGTCTAGTTACCAGAGAGTCCACATTATCACAAAAACTCAATCCTGTTCTTCCTTGATTATGTTACCAGAAACACACTGAGGAAAAGTCAGTGCTCATTTGTACGTAAAGCATTTGAATCACAGGGAATTATGCATTGCAATAGCATAGCCCATTGTGACATTCAGACAAAAATAGAATACAAACCATCCTAAAACATTGGGAGGAATTAGTGACTTGATAGTTACACTGTTACAGCACTTCAGGGACTTTATGATAAGAAGACAAAATGCCAAGAGTACCACCACCTTTGAAAACATTAATTAGTAGCACTTCTGGCTAAATTTTGGTGAGACGTGTACAGTGATATATGTGATGTATTCGCATCCAATCTCTGTTGCACATTGTCTTCCAATTGTCTTCAAACCCATTGTCCTCATTGCTGTAGATTTTAAAATGTATATGTGCTGTTCGTTGTATTCCCCCAAATATAAGTTAGAAGTGAGTTAGTGTATTTTGAAAATTAAACATTTTTAACTGTTGAAACAAATACAATTTAACATTTTACAGTTATTCTTTTTCTTTTTTTGAGCTGGATATCATTTGAAGTCAAGATAAACCTATTTTATGAACTAAAAGGAGAGTATTGATAATAAATAGCGTAGGGGATCACAGGGATGGGAGTTAGGTAAAGCAGAGTGAATTTAATTTCTTACCAAGTATTCAGTACATGTACAGAAAATAGTATTTGGGGGAAAAAAAACCTATGCCGTTTCATTTTAATAAAATAATAGGTCAATTACCTTAAACAGCAAAAGACAAAGTCTGAGTCACATGTCATTTTTTTGCAGTAGAAAAAAAAAAGCAAAGCTTCCTGGGAATGAAAGAATCACTAAGATATTGTATAAAGTCGTTCCAACTACTCCAATTCCTTACCACAGTGCAGGCGGCGGCGTTCCATTTTACAGGGGGAAGCCAACCTTCACTTTGTGATCCTGGTAACTAGTTCTAAATCCCACACAAACACAGCTCATCTCCCCTGCTCATAGAGGAAAACCAAAGCCTAAGATCATGACTTTTGTTGAAATTCTGACTCTTCATACACAGTTTTCCATTGAGGAAAAAAAAAATCCTGCAAGCCAATGCTTTGCAGGGCAGCTTGTGAGCGGCAGAGCTGCAATACAGCTGTGATGTGTGATTTGAGGCATTTGCCAAACCGTTATTAAGTTGTATCACAGTAAAGTCAGCTTGAAACATAATGATGGATTTCATAGATTCTCTGAGAGACGTCATGCACTCAGTAAAGAGGAAATAGTCAGATATCAATACCTGCAGGCAGGATAGTAGAGATGCATTTGAATAGGCCCCCATACTGTAGATGATCACAGCTGCATATTGAGTTCACAGTGAGGCAGTCACTCTCTTTCTAAGTAAAAAAATGGGTATTTTTCAGAAGGTTTAAAAGCTCATGCTCTGCAGAAACTCTGGAGAAGTAATCTGATATAGTCCAAATAAACACTCCTGTCTGTCACATAACCTTTAATTATAATATGCAACTGTAATTCCACCTAATTAGAAAAGGTGAACTCAATTTTGAATTGCAAATTATTCATTTTATGGAAGCTTTTATGAAATTAAATCCTTGTCAGACTGACAGACTCAGTCAGTGTGGAATGAGGTGCCCTATGATGTGAGAGTTTTGATTAATCAGCGATGCATTCCAAAGGCTGCTGGCTGGAACCATTCACTAGTTTTAATGACAGTTAAAGACAACTTTTCAATTAAAGCTTCCATCACTGTATTGGAATCAGAACTCCAGTTCTGTTCAATCTCCCTGAACTTTCCCATACTTCCTTAAGAGTAAGTGAGGATCAGAGAAATCACCTCCTGTGAAATAAGAATTTCCTGAGAAATCATAAGAAAATAATCTGCTCTCCATGAAAGGTGTTTTAACTGAGCTTAACTATAATTAATTTAGGATTGCAAGTCTTGACTTACAGTTATACCAAGAATGACAAAAGTCTTTATAAGTGTAGAAACTTCTCCAATTTTGTGACATGTAGATATTAAATCACCATTGAGTGAATGAGTATGTTCATGCTCAATAAAAGCAAAATTAAAGAACTTAAAAAGAGCAAGAAGCCTTAAAAGGAGTATGAAGCCTCCCCAAACTTTCCTAAAGCCTGCTCTGGCTAATTAATTCCAAGTGAACAAATGTTGTCTAAATTACTAGATGTAAATAAAATGGTCAGAATGCTATTCTATATAGAGCAGCAATTAAAGGATCTTCAAAGGCAGAACTGACTACAAAATTACATAGGTATGAGGGAAACTTTTAAGATTCTATATAAATAGAAATTAATTAGGCTTCAGGTTTAAGCTATTTCAAAAATTGTTAGCATAAAAGTGTACTGAAATTAAAATAATTCCCATAATAAATAGACATATGTACAATAGCACTGTTACATCAGCATTCCAGATGTAGATGCAGAAGAAACAACTCATGATTATTCATGGCTATACGGAGAATTTGAAGCCAACACAGGCTCCATAATACTATCTTGAAATACAATTTTTAAATTAATAAAATAGTGGCTGGGGAGATGGCTCAGAGATTACCTATTTCAGACACATTCCAGTCTCTTACTCCAGTTCCAGAGGATCTTGTGTCTTCTTTTGACCCCTGTGGGTACTGCAGGCACTTTATCTACAAATATATATCCAGCATGCAGATACAAATACATAAAGTAAAATAATAATAATCTAAAAGTCTGATAAAATAGCCATATGGAACAAACTTTCATTCTCATTAAAAAAAACAGAATGATGTATTAAATAAGATATAAACAAGTGCAGAATTTATTTTTCAATATTTTCCAAACATCGCCAATAATCTTCTTCATTACTAATATATAAATAACTTCAAAATTATAAGTATAAACCTCTTTGCAATATAACATATAAAAACAATATTGCTAAGTGAACCTGAGTATCGTCTGTTGTACTTTCTTTTTCTAGAATGTAGTGGAAGTCGATAAAACAAGACAGCAAGCAGAGATACTCTGTTCTGTTGTTCTAATGGTAGACCCTAAAGATAAGAAAACAAACCCACAGAAAAGAAGTATAACACTGTTAGATTGGTAGCTTTCCCACAGAATTGTTTTATTTCTCACACACAATTTCAAAGGAACGTGTACAAACTTCTCATGCCTGTTGTAAAAAGTCATCATACAGAAAATTCCCTGGTCTGGAGACTGAGAAAGGAGAACCATAGGCCCTTTAAGCTTCGAACAGGGTTGTACTTCTGCACCTTCATTCTCATAGAGATTTGGCTAATGAAAGTAGATAATGCACAGCTTATCCATCTTAGACAACAGGAGACAGCTTCTTAAGAAATGCCAACAGAGAAAATATGAAATTCAATAGGAGAGAAACTCAGTCTAAGGGATATGTCATCCTCAGGAAGCTATGGGCCTATTTCATTGCAATTGGCAAAAATAAATAAGTGCAAATATATTTACTCCTTTCCTGAACCTGTGGTGAATAAACGGAAAAGAAGCTTGTGAAACTGTATGAAGAGAACACACACTTTTAGAATGATTCACAACACCTCTGAAACCTAACAGCATCATACAGCAAACCTAGGAGGCTTCCAGATGGATTTATGTCTTTGGAGGCACTCAATACAGTGAGGAACTGAATGTTCATATTGTTGCAAATTTGATTATTCTATGTGACAAGTGTCTATTGTCTTAAAGCATTTCTGATCTCTTAGTCTTCTGAATGTAGCACAAGAGAAACAATATCCACCTGATAGAGTGTTATGATATCTAAATTAATGCATGTGCATTTTTGATTGTGTTGTTTGGTATGCATTATACTTAAAATAAATATGCATATGTGTTTTGTATCCCCTAAGCAGATCAGAAAGCCTTTTGTTTGCTGCTGTTGATTTTTTTTATTTTTTTGAGATTCATTCTCAGGTAGCTACGATGGATCTAATCTCACTTGGAACTATGTATGTCCTTGTACTCAATCATCCTCCACATCCACTTCATAAGGCAAGGTATTTGGGGAGAGGTATGTGCCACCAAATCCAGTTTACATGTACTAGATATCAAACCCAAGATCTCATACCTTCAAGGCTACATCCTCACGCAGCAAATGAGAGGCTTAATACCAAATATTTTATTACAATAATTATATTAATAATATCAATATATTGTTTCCTCAGTATAAATACAGGGAACACCACCTTCAATATAAATAAAGGTCGTAGCTATACTGAAGCTTAACTGGTATGGCGGATGCATCTAGTACCGAAAAATTATGAATAAAGAATGAAAGAAAGAAAATAATAAAAATAATTTAAAGACAGAGAAATGATATGTAGATTTTTTTTAAAGGGGAAAAAATTAAAACAGCAGGAAATAACTATTGTTTCCATAGTTCATGACTGTCCACAATGAATAATTAAAATAAATACAAACTGTCCCATTAGAAGCAGAGATCAATGATAAAAAAACACAGAGAATAGTCCCAAATACCTTCTTCAGACAAGAAGTAGCTGCATTTGTGATCTCATCATCTACAGTCTTACTACTGAAATAAAGTGACAAAGAGCTTTTCAAAAGTTGAATTCTGTGACTGAGAATGTTTTTGTAAATATTATTAAAAACAGTAACTTTAACTCTAAAGACATTTTAAGACTATTTTTGTCCTGAGATGTTTAAGGAATTAAAACAAAAATCTCAACTTTGTTATTTTGGGTTTCTGCTATTGAGATAAAGTATTCTCTATTTCTGTTTTATAGGATGGTGAATTCAGTGTTCAGTGCCAATGAATCCCAAAAAGTTAGCCTGCAGCATGAGAGCTCCTTGATGGATTCAGACAGAAGGAATTGAGTTCTTTTAAGGAACTGATCTTTCTGGAAAATTTGATCACGTTCCCTCAGTGAAAATAAAACCATTCCAGATAAGTATCATGATGAACACGATGATATATCTGAGCATATTCAGAAGGTTTAGGGTAGGGAAATCGGACATACAATGCTTATATTAAGAACTATGCAGTTGCTACACCATATAAACCCACACTCAGACTGTCAATCAACGCAGCTGAAAAAACTAAATCAGGAAGCACACATTTATGAAGCTATTTCCATGTTTCCTAGAATCCCAAACTGCCAAGAGAAGCAATAAATGTCAAAGCCTAAGCAAAAATCTGTCAAATGTAAGCATAATGGTGGGGTCAGCAGAAAATTAAAGGAAAATTGCACCTCCTCCAGCTCTTTGTGCCTCTGTCAGTCTTATGCCTCCGGTCAAATCTTGAAAATAATCCAGGAGTGTTGTTGAATACGATCCTGATTTCTAGTGTTTCAAACATTTGGGCCCCACTGTGTCTAGCCTTTGCCACATTAAACATAAGCCTTTCCCGTTGCTAGTCAGATTGTCTTATTAAATGTATAAAGACCATGTGCTGTATGTATGAGAAAACAACACTTCTCTCTGTACATCAAAGGTACAACATGCTCCACCTTAACTAAATTAGGTGATTTTTATGTCACTGAGATTTGGTTTTATAACTTAATGATGAAGAAATTGAAATAAATGTCAGGATTTTAGTAAAAAGTTTACTTATTAATTAAATACTTATTAATGTATTAATAATTAAATACTTATTAATGTATTTAAATATTAGGCAAAATGTAGAGACCATTCTAGTTTTATAAAGAAATTATAGTAAGTGTAACGGATTCTTATCCAGTTTTAAGGAGCTTACCCAGCAATGAGACAGTCTGCACTGTCACATGGAAGCATCACAGTGCCATATGTCTGGAGACAAACAAAAAGTTCAAAATCATTAAATTTACTGGCTTTTTCAACAGGTCCTATGGAGATGAAACCCAGACTTTCATAAAAAGAGCCTAGAAGTGGTGTCTCTGAGATAAAGAGCATCCTGCCGGCAGAGTGGGCACAGTTCAGCAGGTTGGTACAGAAGTCCCAGGAGACATCAGGCCTGATTTTGTGAGCATCATAGGAATGATACCAGCTGGAATGCAGGCCTGTTGGGAGTGCTGTTCTGTTACTGACTGGAGGTGAGGGCTAATAGAATCACAGAGTCACCAAGTGTCTATCTTGCTGTCTGTGAAAACGGTAGTCTCTTTTGCAGGCACACTTTCCACAGAGCCTGAAAGGAAGAGAAGGTAATGGGGCAGAAACTGTGTTTTCTGAATCTGAGTTCTAGTACTGGAGACTTTAATAGAAATTTGAACACAAAGTAGTGAAGGATGTTGTTATGCACCAATGTAGAGGATAAGGGAATTTACTGAAGTAATGGAGATTTTCTCAATTCACTCTCAAACACCAGAAAACCTCGAGAACTGTGCAGTGAAATTAATAAATATGTAGGTCAGAACTTCATAGGCCCAATTAAGGTCACATGTGAATTTACATAGTCCTTTCCATATTATAGAAGAGGCAATTCTTCTCAGTGTGAGCTATGGTGATAACAAAAGCTTTGTTACACAAAGTATTACATTAAAAGAAAACTTTACACCAATATCCACCCATGATGAAAATACATAAAAATCATTTTTAAATCTGACTGACCAAGTTACCATTTCAAAATCAAAAGCATGTAAAAAGTATCAATGATGATGGAGTTTAGTGTTAGGAAGCAAGAAAATTAAACATGTTCACAGTTGAGTATAATTTGCCATGTTCACCTGTGGGAATGCATTTGTGAGTGCTGTATCTTTAAATAAAGGAGCTGGTTTGGGCCATGGCAGGTACGTAGAATAGGTAGGAGGAGAAATCAGAGCTTAGGTAAGAGAAGCAGGGCGGAGTTAGAGGCAGACCGCGCGGAAGCCGCCGAAGGAGCAACATGTAAGGAGACACGGGTGAGCCACGAGCCACGTGGCCAACAGATTAATAGAAATGGGTTGATTTAAGATGTAGGAGCTAGCTAGCAATGTGCCTGAGCCATAGGCCAAACAGCATGGACTTAATGTAAGCCTCTGAGTTATTTTTGGGGACCTGGCGGCTGGGCAGCTGAGGGGTCTGGCACGGCAGGTCTGTGTGTCTCGGATCTCTGGCTAACCGGGACCCAGAGAAACCTAATACAACAGATGGCGCATCCAACGTGGGCCGACGATTATCCACTTAATGCCTGAGAAAGTTTAAAAAGGGTTTTAGCAGAAACTGAGCAAAGGCAGCTTCCAAATTGTGTATGTGAATCGGGTCTTTGTACAAAGAAAGCATGGTCCGGATCGCATTCAAAATGGCGCCGGCGGCGGGCTGGCGGCAGGCAGTATAGGCTGCAATCAGACAGGTTCCTGGGGACTCACAGAGGACTCAGTAACATGTGATTGATTTTGGATTTCTGCTTATTTTGAACAAAAGAGAAACAGATTTTCTTCGTGGCAGCATCTTCTTGGGTGTGCTCTGTTTACGGTCCGTTTAAGAAAACTTAGTGATTCAGCCTAATTTGCAAAAACTGTGCTTCTTTTTGGAGAATGTATTTTAAAAGCTCTTAAGGTTAGAAGATGATTAAGGATTCACAATAAAACAGATTCAGATAAAAAGAAAACCTGTAAACGGGTTACAATGTTTGTAAAAGGTACATAGGCTTCAGAGAGAAAATAAAGAGGTTAGAAAAAGTTTTTAAAGCGAGAAATAGAGTGATAAAAATATAATAAGCCACGTAAAGATGGAAAATAGACACAAAATCTGGATTTTGGTTGTTATTGTGTTTTCTTTTAATTTTTTAACTGTTAATGAGCTAACTGCAAAAAGACAATGGATTGCAAAGGCTACTAAGTTAAACAAGAATGTATATTTTAAAGGTATTTTGATTTTGAAATTTGTGTCTAAGGATTTATTGCTTTGGAAGAGTTCTGTTTCTGTTTCCACAGATGAGAACCTATGGATTGCTTCCAGGCAAATGTGGTTTCATCAACCAAGACCCCCTGAAAAAACCTCTGATGAGAAGAGATGGCCAGAACAGCTTCAGAGCTGCAGACTGATTCAGCCTCAACAACCGTGAGACTTTCAACGCCCCTTAATCAGCAGGAAGTAGTAATAGAAAAACAACGCCCAAATTCCCCAAATATTGTTTCTAAATGTTTGTTTTCATTATAAATGGTTAATGGTCATAGTCAATCTCTTTCTAAGAAAAAACGGGGGATATGGTATGTAAATGCTTTTTTAAAAAATTAGATTATTAAATTTACAGGTAATCAGCTGTTAATCTCAAACTGCTTTACATTGGTATAGATTTTGGTTTATTGATACAAATTTAAAGTCAATTTTATTATGCTGTATATGTTTTTCTATTCTTGTTTAAGGTATGATGTTCATGTAACTGTTTTAAAATTGTAGTGTATAATTAAGAAATAAAGGTTAATAGTCACTTTTGATAATCAAACTTATAGTTAGGTTAGTTAAGATTTTTAAGTATACAAAGATATATTTCAATTAAATAGATAATCTTCAAATACTTCTAAGACCTACAGAATATGGCATTTAAAATGTTTTAAGAGCTTAGACTTTTCTGGACAGTGAGACAGGTCTGTTCCTGGCAGCACTAATTTACTTCAACAGGAAGGTGGGCATTGAAGAAACTCCATATGGAGTCTCATCTATTTGTGGTGATGGTGAGCCACTGGAGAAGAAACTGTTTTTATATTGACTGCTTGACAGTATGCTGTTTAAACTGGACATGCAGGTTCCATAAGAAGATGACCTCTGGACTTTGGCAGAACAAGCCAAGATCATCATTCAGGTTCCTGCTTTACAGAGAAAACTGTCAGACATTCTTCAGGACTCAAGGAGAAGCAACGGATGAACTGTGCCAAAATGGGCAGAGCAGATTTCCTGCTTCACTGAAATGAAAAGAGACTCCAGGCCTATAGGCTGAAGATGGTTGCCCCAACTTTATAAAAGAACTTTGGGTGACTGTCAGGCAGATAGGTGTCATCTCTGTCCTTTCTAGATTTTAGAAGTCGTTTGCACTTCTGGTTTACTTGGGTAAATATTATATCCTTCTGTGGTCTTTGATGTAGTTGAAGATTAGATAGTTATATGTACAGTTTTTCTTAGTCATTTGAAAAATATATTAGATATAAAACTTTAGATTCATAAAGATAAGATAGATGATAGAGTATTTTCTTTAATTTTGCTAAATACAAATAGACTAGATATTGTAACTATAATTCTTGCTTGATAGCTATTTTGTTATATGTAATTTTGCTATGTTAAAATTGAAACCTTCCTTTTTGATTAGAGAAAAAGGGGGAAATGTGGGAATGCATTTGTGAGTGCTGTATCTTTAAATAAAGGAGCTGGTTTGGGCCATGGCAGGTACGTAGAATAGGTAGGAGGAGAAATCAGAGCTTAGGTAAGAGAAGCAGGGCGGAGTTAGAGGCAGACCGCGCGGAAGCCGCCGAAGGAGCAACATGTAAGGAGACACGGGTGAGCCACGAGCCACGTGGCCAACAGATTAATAGAAATGGGTTGATTTAAGATGTAGGAGCTAGCTAGCAATGTGCCTGAGCCATAGGCCAAACAGCATGGACTTAATGTAAGCCTCTGAGTTATTTTTGGGGACCTGGCGGCTGGGCAGCTGAGGGGTCTGGCACGGCAGGTCTGTGTGTCTCGGATCTCTGGCTAACCGGGACCCAGAGAAACCTAATACAACATTCACCCACTGAGAAAGAATTGTCATAGATTTGGTCTCAATAGAAAGAGTCAAAGTTCTGGAAAAAATCACAAATTCACCCTCCTTCAAATCACAACTATCACCCTAGTTTCCCATCCAGCCCATATACCACATGCACGCTCAGACACAGCTTCATCCATCACCCTGTAAACAGCCTGTCACTTTGAAATCTGAACTTGTCTGTCCTGCCTTACAATGCTATTCACACCCTACAGATGTCAGTCATAAGAAATGATGCTGTTCATGAGCAGGTGCTCCTTAGATACGTCTGAAATGAAAAACTCCAACTGAACACTGAGGGCGGAATGGCTCAGAATCACCTCCAAGATCTTTCTTAAACACTCCTTTGAGCATGTGACAACACATTAGTCTAAGAGAGAAGAGTTTACTGTCCCCTCCCAAACTGTAACATACAAGAGCCAACAAAACTGTGTTACCCACTGTTAATGATTCTTGGGAATGTAGGAAACAAATTGTAGGCAAGAAATACACCAATTTTTTTTAAAAAAAAATCAAGTTATTGTTATTCATTTTAACAATATCAAGTAACAGAATCAAGTCAGATAAGGAGAGTTCAGAAACTGACTAGTCGAATTGATTAATAAACAACTGTACTTTTCAAAAATCTTGTCACAGTGAGGTTTTTTTTTTTTTTAATAGAGATTTTATTACTGGGAAAAAATATAAAATGTTTGGTGCTATAAAAGACCTTATTTATAAGTCAGAATTCATATTTGTAGATCTGAAATTCACAATAATTCTTGTGTCACCACAGCATGCCTCTTTCATGGACTAGTATATCGGTAAAGATAACAAAACAATCAGTATTGTTTTAACATTTAAATCATTGATTTTATCATTTGATGTCTCTTGACAAGGCAGTAAGCTAGGTGGAGTACCTGGTCAAATGTTTGATTCTTTTCCATAATGAAGTTACTAAGTATCTCATACACCAAACTTTAGTATATACCAAGATATTCAATCCGTTGAGGATTACAACATCAAAACCTATAGTCTGTGTCCCAATTGTCCCAATATCAAGCATGGTAGCATATATCTGAAATTAAACCACTAGGTAAACTAATGCAGGAGGATCTTGAATTCAGGGTAGCAAGGACTATAAAGAAACATAGATAGACAAAAGATATATACATGATAAACAGATAAATATACACATAATAGCTAGATAATAGATAAGAGATGATAGATAAGTAAGTAGATAGATAGATAGAGATAGATAGATAGAGATAGATAGATAAATTGGGGTTGAATAATAGTTACAATCATCTTGGAAAAAATTAGAATATAAATTTTTTACAAAAACAACCTAATCTCTATTTAACTCAGAGTATTGCTATAAGGACCAGTTAGAACAGCAAGAATATTAATTTTCAATAGCTACCTCCATTTAGTCATGAAAATTACATCTTGATTTTAGTAGATCTAAAGCTGCATAAACTATGAAAAAAGGAAACCATGCTATTTCTAAGCTAATTATATGTGCATTTTAGTTCTGTGTTTCATCATAACACTCAGAATCTGCTAAATAATAAAAGGTCTCCACTGAGTAAAATAAAGGAATGTGTATGTGTGTGTGTGTGTGTGTGTGTGTGTGTGTGTGTGTGTGTGTGTGTGTGCACAATCAAATGCACACTCTGGAAAAATAATGTCAAGACAACTCAAAGCAAATTTCTGCATGTTCTTTATAAAATCTAGATTTCATATGTGATTTTTAACTTGGCTCATGTTCATTTCAAAATATCCTGTGTGTTGTTACGCAAAATGTAGTATTCTCAACTTGAATGTGGAACGGCAAAATTTTCAAGTCACGTACTTATTTCCCAAAGACAGAAATGATTGTTTGGATCCATCCCCCTTTTCCAAGTTAATGTAATTAAAAGTGCAAGATTATAGTTCACATATCAAATGTATTTGCTTCTACACAAATGTCCCTTGGTTTCATGTGACAAGGCACATGAGATACTGGGTAATGCAATAGGAAGTCAGGTAATTACCATTGGTTAACTTTAGCCTTCATGCTATGGGATATAATTGTCCAGAAGTGTAATTTTCTTATTGCTGAGGTTGGAACAAAATTCGAATATAAGAGAAAAGTTTCTGAGAAAAGTTTTTTTTAATTTAAATGATTTTAAATGATGTTGTTTAGTTTCTTACGACAAAAAGAGACAAAGAGAGAACACAGGAGCAACTCTGTCTCCAGAACAGCAAATTCAGACCTTGTGGGTGGAGCCTACAGCCTTTGTTTCTGTCCCTGCTCTCAGCACACCATATTCCTGAACCAGCAGACCCCTCAACTTGTACCTACTGTGCTATTTTGCCAACTGACATATTATGTTAACACACAGAATCTTAAATATTTTTCTGACAACACTTTTTTCAGCTGTCTTTCCATGAGATTTAAAGGGATTTGATTCCTACCTTCAGAAAAATAGAGTGTGACCAAGTTCCTCTTGTGTCAGGTAAGGTTGAGATAGACGCACAAACTTCTCCTGCACCATTGAAACCACAGGCTTTTATTTATAATTTATAAATATTCAACTTCAAGTATGTATTCGCCTATAGATCTGCATTTAGCAACTGCACTTTTGAAATATCAACCTTAATTATTCCTCTTCAAACACACTGTTTTAAATCATTTATTCCTTTAAACTGAGTGCAGAATTAAAACTGTAAGTTGATCTGAGGACACGAAGGTCTCCTCGGCCTTGGTTGCAGTGACGTCCTTATTTATCCTTCTTCTGCAGCTTCGTTCACTCAGGGTGATAACAGAAATCACCTAAGAGTCATGTGGGGAAGGATGTGACTACTTTGCAGAGCAGGGTGTCTAGATACCCTGGTTACTCGGTCTGTGATTGACAGGCAAACCCGAGCTGCACAACCATACTTGGGACAATCATATGTGAAAGGGGATGAGAAGAAGCACACAACTGCCAATCTGCAGACGCATAACTTCTTTAAAAAAATTATTAATTTTATTTTAAAAATGTCATTTTTATCTATGTATCCCCTGTTCTTCCTCCCTTCCCTCCTCCCAGTCCCTCCCAGTCAGCCTTCAGTCTTGTCCCTCCTCAGCGACTCATTCCCTTCCCCAAAAGGGCACGGAGTCCCGAGGTCGGTCAGCTACTCCAGGCAAGTCCGCTCTTAGAAAATAAAGCCTCAGTAAACTACACAACAAAGTTCTCAGCTTCCTCTTTAGACCTTGTGACCCTCAGTTCCTGACCCATGTGCCTCAGATTCCATATCTCTGATGATAGACCTTCGCAAGCTTCTGAGTTTTTTATGTGGCACCGAATGTAATTTACACGCACTTTTCTACGAATTAGAGACTTCCGAAATGGATGCTTAGTATGTTCAATCGCATCCTCTGCATGGAGCTTTCATATTTTGTATTCTTCTTCCCATTGTTCCATTGTTATTTTCTTCAATCTAGAATTAGTGTTAAAATTTGTTACAATATTATGAAGCAGAACATAACTACAATGAATGTAAGTACACAGTGATCAAGCACACATAAACACATACACACAAACACACATACATGCACACACACACACACACATACACACACATACCCATACCCAAACGCACACCTACATATACATACATGTACACACATACACACATATACACATACATACACACATGCACACACAGATGCACACATACACACATATACACACATACACACACAAACACACATACACACACAAACACACAAATACACACTTATACACACATACACATAGACACACACATCACACACACGTGTATATATATACACACACACACATACACACAGAGATAGACACATATACACACACACAGACACACAATACACCCATAGACACAAACACCAACAAAAACACACACAAACACATACACCAATACCTATACACACACAAACACACACATCAGATAACTATTGTATTACTGCTTTTAGACAGGCTCTTGGTGTGTAGCCCTTGTTTGTCTGAAACTCACTATGTAGTCTATATTGTCCTTGAACTCACAGAGACTCCTCTACATCTGACTCTGAGTGCTAGGGTAAAAGGTATACTCTACAATAGTAACTAATTTTTTAGTGTATTTCTATAGAAATAATGTGATATTATTTTAGAAAGAACTTATTTTGTACTTTTTTTTCTTCTTCTAGAGATTTCTAAGCAATAAAGCTCCAGAGACTTTAACCATTTTATCACTTAAGGCCAAGTACATATGACAAGACACTTAGTAAATTGTACCCAGGTTTGTGCTTTGTACCTCGGAGAAATATTGAGAACATTTGTGTTGGCCACACCTGTGAGAACAGTATGATACTAGGGTATCATCTGAAGAACAGAGCAGGCCAAATATGCGACTCATCTTCAGTGCTGAGCAGGCTCCATCTGAGTGAAATTGTCAACCTGTAATTTAAAAAAAATAGATAATAGAAGCTCCCCTCACGGCACCTGTAATGACTAAGGTGGCAACTCACGTGAGAGTTTTCATCTCTAAATTTTGAAGGCAGAAAATGTAAGACCTGTTCCTGATAGAGAGGAGTAAAATAGATTAGGCTAAAATTGAGATATTTCACTTGTGTATACAGACAGATTAAACATAAACTTTAATCAATAAAAATAATCTCTAAATGCTGGGCACTGGTTTTATAACACACTTTTCCCTATGCCTTCAGTACATTTTGCACTGCATTACTGAAGTCCATTTATAGCCATCATCCTGATGAAAAACTCATGAACATCGAACGTCTTTTATTATTTTCCACCTGAATTATGTTTAATTCACACCTTTAAAGCTCATATTTTAACCATCTTCCATATTTTCAATATGCTATTCAAACTCCTTATTTATTCTCTCCTAAATAACTGTAATTAGAATTTCTCTTGCTTTTTTTCATCAGTCAACATCCTTTCAACCAACACAAATACAACTAAGTCATTCATAGAGAAAAGATAGTTGTATGACTAGCAATAATACAATTGAAGAAATTTCCAGAGATATAATAAATAGAACAAAGAGATGATATTCCACAGTCTTCAATGACTCCTCTAAACTTCACATACACATACAAACATAGAACAAACAGAAACAGGCATCTCATTCTTCGTGATAGTAGAGGTGATTCTACATCGAACTTCAGAATGCTAGGAACATCAGAGATCTGAGATGTGAACACAACCAAAGGAACACTCTTGGTACAGAAGAAAGGGTGATGCTGTTACAAAATCCTCTGGCTGCTTAGTAACTGCAAATGCCAGGAAAGCAATACAAGTCTTAGCAAGGAGCATGCAATTCTTCCAGAGATAGAGGGCTTAAATAATTAGAAGGAAGGTCAGATAAGATAGATATAGAATACAGAGCTGGAAACTGCTAGGTGACAGATTAAACATGGACAGAGTTTATATGTTGATAGATAAACTCACAGAAATTAATATGCAAACATCTGTAAATATGTAAATATGACAAGATAGCAACTTCTATGCTTTTATAAAGCAACTGCTAAAATGGTTCTATAGACCATTAAGAATCCAAGCAAATCCTCCAGCAATCTAGTTCCCCAACTCTGTTATCTCTTTATGGAGGTTAAAGGAGAATGCCTCAGGATCCAGTGTGAAGTGGCCTCCCTCCTGTTACAGCATCAACCCAATCCAGGACAGCCTGGATATGTGAAGGATCAGATTCATTAAACTCAAGAAATTTGGGTGAGTTGGGCTGGGCCTCTTGTATATCATGGGTAGCAAGGTGTCTTTCTCTAGGGAATAAGTTGGGCCAGACTGTGAGGGTGTTCTTTTGTTTTAATCTCTTAGGGATAGTTATTATATAAATTATGTCTGTTGCATACAGTATCAATACCCTAAATGCCATTCTTTTCTAACTGTACTGTAAATTCTTAATGCATTATCTATAATAAAATAATAAATTAGTTCCTTTTACTCTATCCTAAGCACAAAACCAGAAGGGGTGTGTGTTTGTGTATATTTGTGTGATTCTATGATACTTAAACCTTCATGCAACCAAAATATATTACTTTATAATTTCTGTGTCATGTATTCTTGAAAGCAGTGCTGCGGAGTGTTGAAACTTTTGCTTGAAATTTTATGTTTTATTCTGTAGATGTTGAGCCTCAGTATCGCTGAACTGTAAGAAGAGAAAATTAGTGGAAGGGTTTCTTCCTGTGTTATAGACACAGCCATTAGTTCATTCGAAACAACCCTGATCAAGTACGTTTGAAATAAGATAATTGATCGGCTGTTCCTTTGCTTCTCACCTCCATATGTGGATGTAGTGCTTTGCTGCTGTGGAATGGTCTTTAACTATCAACATATGTGTTAGATATATGACTGATGTGCTTAGTAAACTAAAATCAGCCCTGGTAAACATCTGCGAGACAATGGTTTCCTTTGCAGATAATTAATATAAATTGCCCATATCTGCTTTATAATTGTTTTATTATTGATTTCATTTTATTGTCATTAACTATAATTTATAAATATTTGAACATGTTGGTTTCAGTTGTCCTGATATGCAATGATCAATAAAACCTGCTTTCAAAATAATTACCAAACCCTTCATTCTGAGAGTGGCCATTTGTTTCTATCATCACAGAGGATGTCGGTTCTTTCCTTGTATCTGTCAGTAGAGGCCCAGAAGTTCAATCTGGTTAATGGCCCTGAAACCTGCCTGTTTGAAACTGTGCTGAATGATTCTGTTGATTTTCTCACTTATTATTTTTCTTTAAAAGGGTAATTTTAATGTCATACTATATTTAAAATGTTTGAAGAAATCAGGATGAGAACTTTGACAGACCACTATTTCAAGTGTAAGTATTAAAGATCAACCAGGTACTGATGAGATGGCTCAGCGGGAAAAAACGTTTGCCAATCAGCCTGATGACCTGACTTTGATTCCTGGCATCCATGGGCATGAAGCAGTGAACCCACTCTATCTGCTAATATTTTATGGTACACACGCGCGCGCACACACACACACACACACACACACACACACACACACAAGATAAGTAAATAAAGGTACAATAAAATTAAAAATAAAATTTTTTAGTAAAAAATTCTGTTATATACAATTATTCACTTTCAACTAATATAGGAGAGCTCTCTCATTAATAATCAGCTTACAATTACACTGCTAGCTGGGCATTAAATGATGGCAGGCTCCTTAGTGTCCTGTCATTTACCTGACAACTTGACAAGGTGGATACCCACAGACAGACCTTAGTAACTCTTATATACTCAGTGGCATGTTTTCCATCTAAGGCTTTTACTTTATGCAGCTTCTGCACAAGTGAAATGGGAAACTGAGTCAATTCCCTGGATAGTTAACTTGTTCATTTGAGTTACTCAGGCAATTTTATGTTTTTGTTAGGGGATACTCTTACTTATTGCAAAGTGAATGTGTGTATCTGTGCACATATGTGTGTGCATGAACAGGTCTGTGTATATATGTGCAGAATGTTTCTGTGTGAATGTATGTGTCTGTGGTTCATGAGTGTTTCTGTGTGTGTGCATAGGTGTATGTCTTGTGAAGAATTTTAACTTTTTTCTAGACTACACTACTGTTCAGCCTGCCAAATAATTCTTTTTCACAGGGATGTACAGTACTTTCACAATCCATTTTATGTTCCTATGCTGTCATCATTCATGACTAGATTGACATTACCAGAATCAGAACTTCCTTGTTTAATTAAAATAAGCTTATTGATTATTTTATGTCAGAAAATTAAATTTTGGACAAAAAGGACAAAGTTAATGGAAATGTTTTCATACTGAGACACTTAAGTATGTACTATTTATACTAACCCCAATACTCCATTTCTAAATTCTAATGTCTATACAGAAGTCATGCAAAGATTATATACAGAAAATACTGACAACACACAAGAAAAACCAAGGTATCAGTTATGAAATTAAAGAGTAGAAATGAGAGAATATTTTTAGGAAGTATTTCTAAGTCTGAATTTTGCATGAAATAAAAATTAAGGAAAGAATGTGATAGAATTGTGCAGAGACTATTTTAATGAATTATGTCTTAGTAAATAACACATTTATTAAACACCTTCATCCAAACATATTATCTACACCTGAAGTATACTAGCCACTTAATTGTAATTAGAAAACTCCATATTAAAAGCATGAAAAATGGAAATGAAATTCCGAAATATTCATCATTTTCAAAATAGTAACATTACTTCCTTCTGCTTCAAAATATCAAACTTTGTACAATAATTTTGGAATTTGAGTAATCTTTACAAATTATTTGTAAGTCTAATTTTCAAGCATTTAAACAATTTTATGTGTGTGTATTTGTATGTCTCTGTGTGTCCATTACTGTATCATATATAGTCAGTGTCCAAAGAGGCCAAAGAGGATGTCAGAGTCACCAAAAGTTACAAAAGCTAGATTAGGGTGTACCAATCAGCATACACAAACACACATGAATAATTAAATGCAATAATTGTTTTAAAGAGATGTTATAAGATCATATTAACAAATGCCAGAGTTCCAAACCATTTGGGGATTATTTGAAACACAATTACAGTCTATTGATGATTTTCTTCTATGCTTGTATCTCTATAAGCTATTTAAAATAATTTAGGCAGATTCATTTCATCTTAGAAGGTAAATTCTTTAGGGAAGGGGTATTCTTTTGTGTTTGTGATGCAGATTTTTGAGAGTAAAGTAAGAGTAACTCTCTTAACCCAGCCGCCTTGATCCAGAGACTCAGGTTCCCTAGACTCAACTCTAGACATGGATCTGACTATGTTGTCTCCATAAATGGGGAATGGCACCACTGGAGAATGACCAGGAAAAGCAAATGTATACTTACTGCGTAAAGTTGGAAGAAATTAGAGGGACTGTCCAGAGAGAGAGATCTGTATGTTAGTCTAGGAACTTTTATAGGACTGATGCCCAAAACTCAACAAAGATTAGGTCATTTGTCTTAAGATTAGCCAGTTTTCTGAGCATTCCATACCTCAGGCTAATGGGGGTTCATGAGCTCTGTGTAAATTTAAACAACTGTAATTAAATGGGAGAACATGAAAGAGCAGCATTTCCTTATACGTGCTCCTAAGAAAGGACTTCTCAGGAGCCTGTCAGGATTCAGAGGGACAGGTTGGTTCTTTCAGATCCCTGTAGTTTGACTTATATGATCAACTATGCTTCCAACTCTTTCTGGCTTTGCTGTTTAAACCCTAACCTTCCTTTTAACTCTAGCATTTGTTTTCAACTTAACATTCTACATGGCATATTTGAATTCTAAATCTCTAATTTTTAAAATCAGTTTTTAATTTTGGTACTGCTAAATGAACAGACCCTATAAGGTCAGGCTAACGTACCTGAAATGAAATGTCACCAAATATTCGGTGGCTGGCCCATGACAACATTGGGAAGAGGTGTGACCTATCACAGAACTGAGATCTTACAGGCACTGAGCCATGAGTTGTGTAACTATCACGTGTGGATTGAAAACACCCTGTGCTCTGCAGAAGAGGGATGGTCTCACAGCACTCAATGAACTTAGATAGAAGAATAGAGGAGCTAATACAGTTAACAGATATGATGGAGCTCACAGACTTCAATCACTCACAGCACCCCTCTGCAAGGTGATCTTAGCAGGGAGCTGTATCTGGGGAGCGTGGGTCCAAGTTGTTGGTAAAGTTCTCTGCAAGATGTGCCTGCAAGCTCAGGGGATGTGGCCTAAGTGAATCCTCACCCACACTGAAGTGGGACTTTGGTGATGCAGCTGGCATTGAGTCATTACCCTCTTGTACGGGAGCTCAGTGAACTCTGGAATCCCCACTCTAGACCACACTATGGTTTCTTTGGTCTCCCATGCTTTCTCTGGTGAACAAATGTTTGTTCATTATTGTTCACCAATTCCTATTGTTCTTTAAGCTCCATTTTCTTGGGGTGAAGAACTGTCTCTATGCACCTCCTTTTTTCAGCCCAGAATATCATGGGAAGAAACCACGGAACTATGAAATATTAAAGAGAAAAACTCCCTTATTTTAAGTTTTGCCCTCTCGGATTCTTCCACAATGAAAATCTGACTGTCTAATATTTTACTGGTCTAATAATGACACTTAAGATTGAACATTCCCCCGCAGTAGCAGGGACCACAATCATAGTCATGACACTTCCCTTTTCATGGCCTCAGCATCTAAGGGACCTGCCATTTAACACAGGAGAATTCTCCCAAAAGTATATCACTGACTCATTTCAATTCCTCTTAGCCATGGAAGCATCCATCTGCCTATGAAGGTTTTCACACGACACTACAGTCTTTCAATTCTCTGAAATCTTGCATTCAAATAATTTGCCTTTCATTCGTATGCTTTGTCCTGTCACAAGCAGCGATGTGAGATGCCATTCAGAACATGATCTTGCACACAAGTGAAGAAACTGTGTGCTTATTTATAAGAAATACCACTGTGTGAAAGGAACACCTGAAGTAAGCCAAAAAAAAAAAAAAAAAAAAAAAAAAAGCACAGGAAATGGAAAACATCCTATTTTTTAAGCACACAGTTGCTTTTCTTGGGGTCTGTTCTATTTGCTTCATCCCTTTCTAATAATCTTACGTTGTGATTGTGCAGACTAAGACAGACGCATATTACTGAAATTGCCAGGTAGATAAATATCTCAATATCTGTCTATTAGGAGCCACAGAATCATTGAAAGATAATGGCTTTTTAACGGCAAAATGCAATAGAAACCCAACACAGTGGGAGTTAGAACTGATGGCAGCAACCCTCTGGATAAACTAATTGTTGGGGAATTTCTCCTTTAGAAATGCTCAAGCCACCTCTATGCAAAATGGTTTAATCCAATCACCTAAGCCACATAAATACATCTTAATCAGCCATAAATTCATAATGTACCCTTATTACGTAAGATGATATGATATTTTGCTCAGAAAAAAAAGCCTCATCTATGCACTGGAAATATGATCTCTGTTGACAGTCTAGTGTTTATGACCAAATTCATCCCAGTAATGTGACCACAGCCAGCAAGCAGCTTTGCTTTTCTTTGACCTGTGTAGCTGAGTTCCTTCTAGAGGCTTTTATTCCAACATGAATTTCGCAAAATATTTTAGTACTAATTAAGCCAAGTTTGTGACAAGTCAACACTCAACCTGTTATAACAGGAGATAGTGAATGGGCTTGATTTCTTCAAAACTAGAAAATAAATTGCACATAAATGTGTGAAAAATGGCAACTTTTACAAAATCAATCATGTTAATTTTAAGAGATACTGCTAAAAACAGTATTTTTGGTGACCTCACAGGATGTAATATATGTAGGTTATTACTTTAAGTTATAGAGTTCTAAAAGGCAAAATATAATTAACAAACTCTCTAGATTCTACTCACTAAATCCACCAACAAACAGCCCTGAATCTCTATATTATTTTTAAATTATTTTAATGGTATTGGTGGAATTATCTATCATGTCTGTGTATGTATGTGCATGCATATGTTCATATGCATTTATGTGTGCGTATACATACATGCTCTCACAAATGACTGCCACAGTTTACCTATGGAAGACAGAGAACTCCTGGGTAGATGTTGGTTCTCTTCTTCGATTATGATTGTTATAGTGATTAAACTCAGGTGGCCAGGTGACATGGGATGGTCTTTCTGTACACTGTGAATATGTGTTGTTACCACTGACTGATAATCAGTTTAGGCCTATGGCCAGGCAAAATAAGGTTATATGGTTCAATCAAACTGAGGGCTTGGAGAAAGAAGGGCAGTCGAGGCAGACACTAGCAGCCACATAAGGAGCAGCAAGATGCCAAAGGACTGGTTAGCCATGTGCATTGTGGTAATACATAGATCAATATAAATAGGTTAATTTAAATATAATAACTACTTACTAATGAGGCTGAGCCATCAGCCAAACATTTATAATTAATATAAACCTCTGTGTCATAATTTTGGAAACAGCTGCCTGGTTTTTGTGTTTGGGCAGATGGAACAGAAATGGGAAGTTTCTCAGCCCTACAGCAGCTTATAAAATAATTACTCAGAGGCTTGATATTAATTTAAACAATGTGGTCTACAGCTTGGGCTTAATGCTAACTAGCTCTTTCATCTTAAATTAACCCATTTATATTAATCTATGTATCACCATGTGTCTCCTGACTTTTTCTGTGTTCCATTACATCTTGCTCCCATGCAGCTCACAGCATATGCCCCGATTCTACCTTTCTTATTCCTGTATCTCTCTTTGATTTCTTATGGGGCTGAATCCTGCATTGCCATAGGCCAAAACAGCTTATTTATTAACAAATGGTAGCAATACATATCCACAGCAAACAGAAAGAGAATTCCACAGCCATCAGTTCTTTTGGTAAGCACTGTTATCCATTGAGCCATCCTGGATGACAATATGAAAATATTAAATCATCAATAGGAAATAAATAAATGATTTTAAACTTGTTCCTTTTTTTCAATGGTGAATTACTATTCTAATTTGACCTAGTCAGCTCTTCCTTAGCATTACAACTACTTAGGTATGAAGTTAAATTCTAAGAGAAACTAAACTATTCCCATTAATGGTTTTGAAGTAACCATGAGAGATCCAGAAAGGAAAGACAAGTATGTTGTATAAAACTCAGAAAGATGAAAAATATAGAAGGGGGAATATTAAAGGATAATTCATGATAAAGATGAGTTTAAACACATCCCCTGCCCCTAAACAATCTGCCTAGGTGGTCACTGCATTTACATGGACATTTTTGTTAATCCTATATGGCACCTGGGGCAGTCAACTCCATCTTGGCCAATTGCAATTTTACAAAATTTTTCATGGAGGATGCCACAGAGCTATGGTGTTGATAAACATCAAAGGGAAAACCACACAAGATAATTATATGAATAACCATAAAAACATGTTATTATTATAAATAATAATGCAAAGCAATGCACACCTTTGAAACTTGGTTTTAATTGAAGATGTTTTATATAATGTAAAGTTAAAATAATAAAATTTAGTGATCTATAATTCTGCATTTGGTTAAACAATTGATTCCACATGTAATTAGATTCAAAAGCCATTAAGTCAGGTTTAAAAGTGAAGAAAAATCAAAATAAAACAAGAATTGAGGACTACTATGTGTCTCTTTCACAATCTTGGCAAATTCACTGTTTATAACTCACCTTTGGCCAATACCAAGACAAACTTTTTCAGAGCAGTAAACCCTATATTTGCTATGTGCTGGTCACCAGCTAACTCTGAACAACTGCTTCCCTCATAGCCATGTCCTGTATGGCAGTCTCCAGAAGTTAGTTCTTCTAGCAGAAGCCTGCACTAACTTAGCAAAAATCTCGTTATGGCTGAAAAATGGGGCCTGCCCACCACACACTCACTGTCCAGCCTATGGAGCATTGCCTTTGATTTATAAGCTAGTGATGCTTGCCAAGTGGCAGACTATTTTACAGGCTATTGATGCTTGCTTTAGCCTAGGTATACATCTCACAAAGCAATCAGATCTTTTGAAATGTCTCCTTTAAAAAAAAATAAAACAAATAGTTATAAAAGCACGAAGGAATATTAGAGTGAGCAATATCCCTGAGTTCTCATATTTACTTTCAGAATCTTAATGGCGCTCGACTCTGAAATCATTCCAGCAAAGCGGAAAATTAATATTTTAATACGTCTCTCACTGTAGCAAGAGGAAATAAGAAAAGTGGGGTTCATAGCAAAGACGAAATGTTTTAGTGTTAACTATGCTCATGAATATTTATCACCCTTACACATCTTTCTTCCAGTTCGCCCACTCACTTAGATATACCATAAATCACTGCACAACTCAGGAGCAATTGTTTCACATTTTATAGAAAAGAGAGCAACGATTTCCCTTTAATACTCTTTTGATTAGATTTTGCCATAGTTTTTTTTTATTGAGTAGATACAAAAGAGTGAGGCACAGCTAATAAAAACACAGACAATGGGTTTTTCCAAGGCAAGACTTCTTATCTGTCAAAGTAACAGTGGATAACAAGAGGGGAATTTAAAGGAACAGGGATAGGGTGGGGGCTGGGAAGGGCTTTACTGGATGGAATACTGTCTGGAAACCAGTTTCCCCTCTTAGTTCAGAAGTGACGTAATATGAATCTCATGACTCTACAGTTATCAGTACGTGTTTCCATATGTTTGTTTTAGGAAAGATCAAGGTGGTCATGAAATTCATCAATAAATTCAAGTAACAGGTAAAACACATTTCTCATAGATTCTTTAAAATATAAATAAGGTTCAAATTGTGAGTTGTGCAAACAAATATTTAAATTCTTCCTACCAGGTATTTTATTTCAGTGCCCACTGGTTTTCAAGACTCATTCTCCTCCCTCTCCATCTACATGTACTCACATGTATCCTACATGTAATTGCATATATATGCATATTTACCTTCAGAAGAATGGACTCTAAAATTTATATTTTAACAAAAACCAAAGAGTACCAAGACTTCTGTTAGTATTTTTTATTTATTTATTTATGTATTTATGTATTTATGTATTTATTTATTTATTTATTTATTTATTTAATTTATTATTTTTTAGTCATGGGATACTGTTTTATTTTTTTGTTTACATTTTTAAAAGAATTAAGTACAGCGAAAGACTTTGGAAGGGTGGGTCAGTAGCATTATTAATATGTAGCACAGGTCAGACAGGAGAGCCAAAGTAAATACTGGACTGAACCACATGGAATGGCCATGTTTGGAGGACTAAACTTGTTGCCTGATTAGTTACTTCATGAAGGTAGGTCTCATATGAATCCAGTCTGATTACCTGGGACCATGTGTGTGAAGCACATTGCACATTTAACTTCTTGTTGACTCCTCCAAATAAACATTTTCTATTTGCAAAATTTACCAACAGCACTTTCTTCTTCTCTCACTGGATCACTCACATCCCTCATTGGTCAGGTGGGATTCCAAGCTGATGACATGTGTTACAACAAAGTTCTTCACACTCCAGTTCCAGGGTATTCAAAGCCCTCTTCTGGCCTTTGCAGGCACCAGGCATGCATCGGGTACACAGAGATACATGTAGGAAAAATGCATTTCCAAGATGTAGCCAATCACAGCTCTCATAATAAGAATTTATAAGGATTTTGTCCTGGGGATTCTTTTTTGTTGTTCTTTTGTTTTTTGGTTTTTTTTTTTTTTTCCTCAGGGCAGTCCTACCTGTTCTGAATCTCACTAAGAGGACTAGGCTGCTTTGAACTCAGAGATCTACCTGCTTCTAGAGTGCTGGAATTAAAGGTGTGTGCCACCACACTTGACTGCAGATCTGGGGATTATTAAAGAAAGGCATTCTTTAATTTTATTTATTTAAATTTAAAAGAGGTCTTGTTATCCATGTATTCCCCAGGTCCCCCTCCCTTCACTCCTCCTAATCTCTTCCAATCTACCTGTTCAATAAAATAACTTCAGATATTCTTCAGGACGCACGGAGAAGCGACTGAACTATATCAGAATGGGCAGAACAGATTTTCTGCTTCACTGAAATGAAAAGAAACTCTGGGCCTGTAGGCTGAAGACAGATGCCCCAACTTTATAAAGGAACTTTAGGTGACTGTCCAGGCAGATAGGTGTCATTTCTGTCATTTCTAAATTTTGGAAGTTGTTTGCACTTCTAGTTTACTTGGGTAAATATTTCCTTTTGTGGTCTTTAATATAGTTGAAGATTAGATAGTTACAGGTATAGATTTTCTTGGTTATTTTAAGATATATTGGATATAAAACTTTAGATTCACAAAGATAAGGTAGATGATAGAGTATTTTTCTTTAATTTTGCTAAATACAAATAGACTAGCTATTCTAACTGTAATTCTTGCTTGGTAGCTATTTTGTCACATGCAATTTTGCTATGTTAAAATTGAAACCTTCCTTTTTTATTAGACAGAAAAGGGGAGGTTGTAGTGGGATTCAGGTGTCAGCCGATAAGGTCCGAAGACGCTTATCCAGGGTTCCCGGCTCCTTGGAGGCTGTGTGGCCAACCTGGAGGGGGTGTGGCCAACCCCATTGATAAGTGGCTTCTAAGACACTAGGAGGTCTCTTCCTGGTTCCTGGTTGTTGGAGAGACAGGATCAGAATCCATCATCCGTCCATCGCTCGTCCATCGCTCGTCTGTCGCTCGGATACTCCAGTTCCTGTTCAGGTGCCACTATAAGCTGTTACTGATATCGTGAGTGTTGATTTATATTCTAATAAATATTTATCTTAGACTGGTGCCTTGTAAGTAAAACTCCACCTACAGGAGGTGATGTGGGAATGTCTTTCTGTATGCTGTGAATATCAATCTTTAAATAAAGGAGCTGTTTTGGCCCATGACAGGCACCATAGAAAAAGTATGCAGGGGAATCAGAATAGTTATGAAAGGAAGGGCTGAGTCAGATTAGACTGAGTCAGCTGCCCAAGAAGAGACATGTAAGGAACACAGGTGAGCCATGGGCCACATGGCGACAAATTAATGAGAATAGCTTGAGTTAAGTTGTAAGACTAAGACAACAATGTGCATGAGCCATAGGCCAAACAGCATGAAGCTAATATAAGTGCTTAAGTCATTTCTGGGGGCTTCAGCAGCTGCATGCAGCTAAGGGGTTTGTGGCTGCAGGTCTGTGGGTCTGGGTTATTGTAACATATGTTGTTACATCCCCCTTTTATTTCTAATTCTGTTAATTTGGATATCCTCTCTCTGTTTCTTGTTTAGTTTGGGTAAGGGTTTATTTATCTTGTTGACTTTCTCAAAGAACCAACTCTTTGATTCATTGATTCCCTGTACTGTTCTCTTTGTTTCTATTGTATTGATTTCAGCCCTAAGTTTGATTACTTCCTGCCTTCTATACCTTCTGTGTGGATTTGCTTCAATTTTATCTAAAGCCTTCAGCTGTGCTGTTAAGTCTCTTGTGTGAGATTTCTCTAGGGTTTTCATATAGGCATCTAGTGCTATGAGTTTTCCTCTTAACACTGCTTTTATTGTGTCCCATAAGTCTGGATAATGTTGTGAATTCATTTTCATTAAATTGTGGGAAGTCTTTGATTTCTTTCTTAACTTCTTCCTTGACCCAGAAGTGTTTCAATTGAGAGATGTGCAGTGTTCTTGAATTTGTAGGCTTTCCGTAATTTTTGTTATTGTTGAACTTAACTTTAAACCATGGTCTGATGTGATACAAAGAGTTATTCCCATTTTTGTACCTATTGATATTTGCTTTATGACCAAATATGTGGTCAATTTTAGAGAAAGTTCCATGGGGTGCTGAGAAATAAGTATATTCCTTTGTGTTTGTGTGGAAGGTTCTGTAGATATCTATTAAGTCCATTTGGATCATAACATCTGTTAGATTCCTTATTTCTCTGTTGAGTTTCTGCCTGGCTGATCTATCCAAAGGTGAATGTGGGATACTGAAGTCTCCCACTATTACTTTGTGGGGTTTGATGTGAGGTTCAAGCTTTAGTAGTGTTTCTTTTACATATGTAGGTGCCCTTGTGTTGGTGGCCTAAATATTCAGGATTGAGACTTCATCTTGGTAGATTTTTCCTAAGATAAATAAGTAATGTCCATCCTAGTCTCTTTTGAGTGATTTTAGTTTGAAGTCTATTTTGTTAGATAATAGGATGGCTACACCAGCTTGTTTCTTGGGACCATTTGATTGGAAAGTCTTTGTCCAAACTTTTACTCTGAGCCTGTTTCTGTCTTTGAAGTTGAGTTATGTTTCTTGTATGCAGCAGAAGGATGGCTTCTGTTTTTTTTTTATCCATCATGTTAGGGTATGAATTTTTATAAGTGAATTAAATCCATTGATATTAAGGGATTTTAATGACCAATGATTGTTACTTCCTGTTATTTTTGGTGGTAGCAATAGTATGCATGCGTTTTCATTGTTTAGGTTTTTCTTCTGTGGGATTATCGATTGCTTGTGGTTTCATGGATGTATCTGGTTTCCTTAGAGTTTCCCCTCTAGTACTTTCTGTAGGGCCAGATTTGTGGGTAGGTATTGCTTAAATATGGTTTTGTCATAAAATATCTTGTTTATTCCATCTACAGTCATTGATAGTTTTGCTGGGTATAGTAGTCTGGGTTGGCAGCCATGCTCTTTCAGTGTCTGTATAACATCTGATCAGACCTTCTTGCTTTCATTGTTTCCATTGAATAGTCAAGTGTTATTCTGGTGGGTCTGCCTTTATAGGTAATTTGGCCTTTTTTCTTTTTCAGCTCTTAGTATTTTTTTTTTTTTTGGACTATAGGTTTAGTGGCTTGATTATTATGTGGTGAGCAGACTTTTTGGGGGAAGGGGGGTCTAGTCTATTTGGTGTTCTGTAAACTTCTTGTATCTTTATAGGGATTTCCTTCTCTAGGTTGGGGAAATTTTCTTCTATGTTTTGTTGAATATATTTTCTGTGCCTTTGAGCTGGTATTCTCCTTCTTCAATTCCAATTTTTCTCAGATTTTGGTTTTTCATGGTGTACCAGATTTCTTGGATGTTTTGTGTTATGACTTTTTGGTTTTAGTGTTTTCTTTAACTGACATCTATTCCCACTATTGAATCTTCCATTTCAGAGATTCTCTTTTCCATCTCTTGCATTCTGTTGGTTATGCTTGCATCTGTGGTTCTGGTTTGTTTATTCAAATTTTCTATTTCCACCTTTGCCTTGAATTGTGCTCTTTTTATTGCTTCTATTTCATATTTAAATTCCCGGACCATTTTTTTTTACCTGTTTTTTTTATTATTATTATTTTTATTTTCTTTCAGGGATTTGTTCATCTCTTCCATATTTTTGTTTGTATTTTCTTCTCTTTATTGAAGTGATTCTTTAATATCCTCTTCTATCTTCTGAGTCTTCTACTATCTTCATAAAATTGTTCTTAAGGTCATTTCCTTCTCTTTCCTGCTCAGGTCTCAATGTTATAGAACCACCAGTTTCTTTTGGAGTGTCTTGTTGTTCTTTAAATTGTTATATGTATTCTTGCACTGATATCTTCCCATTGCTTGCTTGGTTCTCTATATTCAGCTCTTAATCAGCTTTTGGTCATCTGTGGGCCTGTGGGTTGTGGATCTCCTGTTGTTGCTGTATAATGATGCAGTATGCAGTTGGTGTGGGGTTGGATCATGGCATTTTCCTCCATCTGGGTTTTGCTAGGGATTGTGTTTGGAAGGGCTCTCCTAGCTGGCTTTGGTTTAGGGGGTAGCTGGGTATGGGTGACTTAGAGCTTCAGAGACAGACAGTCTCCATTTGGCCTCTGGATCCAGGTTGGCACTCACCTCTTAATTGACTGTGGACCAGGGACCTGGGGTGGTCTCCCTATTGTTGGAATTTTATTTTTTTAAAAAGAAATACTTGTTCTCTGTTTAAAAAATATAGAACCAACGAAATACTATGCTTAGAGTGCCATCTTTTCAAAGTGGTCAAATATAAAGAGAAATTTTTATTAGAATTTCTTTATGGAGACCCATCACATCTTAGTTTTTAAAGCTTACTTCCAGTCAAAACCTCTTGGTGAGAAAACTCATGCTCTTTGTGAGAAAATGCAATGACCCAAATTAGAGCCTATCAATACCATCTTGACTTCCATGGAATTATCAGACAGAAACTAAGCTAAACAATTCCAGTAACTATTTATAGGGAAACTAATTCATGGTCAAAACATTGAGCCATTTATATAAAGAATTATTTTTAAAAATGTCAGTTTAGAAATATGGGAAAGTTCAGAGGAATTTATAAAATGGAAAAAGAAATATTAACCTTATCCTTTCTCAACTAGACAGCTCAGTTGGTTTCACTTGTTATTGTCAACAGAACACCAATAAACATGCCTGGATATTGAACTGTTGTTTATGTGCACAGGGTCAATGGTACTTCAGTCATTCTGAGACTCCTTGGAATCTCCCTCTGCAGCCTTATGTCTCATCATCACTCTGGATCAGCAGGCAAAATGTTTACCCAAGATTCCCTCTTCTTTAGGTAACAGACATGTCTGGGCATATGTTCATTTTTAACTATTAGGTAATGGGTGAATTATACCTAAGCAACTTCCATAATCTCCTGTCGTAGAAGAGAAGAGATCGTGTAAATTGTTAAAAACAAACAAACAAACAAAATATATAGGAAAACATCCCTTGTTTCCTTGAAGAATTCGGGTGGGTGAATGGTAGAGAATAAATACCACTTCCCCTGTCTCAAGTCCTTCATTTTGATTCTATACCCAGGTAAAGTCAACTTCAAGGCAGTACCTTTGTTTCCATTTTCCATTCTCAAGTGTTCACACAGTATCTGGAGATAGCTGGGGCATTATTTCTTATCCAGGTAGCTGTTACTCAATTCTAAACTACCTTGACCATTTCCTGTCAGGATGTCCATGCAGCTTTATTCCCTTCTAGCTGCCATGGTGCATTAGGCTCCCTAGAGTTGATCTATGAACCAGTTCCCCTAGCAAGATGGCTGCATAGTTTTACTGTCCTACCTTATTGCTTCCAACAACAGGCAAGGGGGTCCTCTCAGTTTTTAAAGTATAATAAATCACTCAGTGAAGCAAAGAGAAGAAAGAATGGGCTAACCTAACAGCAAGTCTTTACAATACCCTCCAGCCTGACAATGTGAGGGCCATAGAAGAACCAGAGCCAGGCAGACCAAGGTTTTAATCCCATTTCACCTGTCTGTTTTACAGGCTGAGTTGTCTCTCTGAGCATTTTGAAAATCTTATTGATGATGTAATGAAGCTGTCAGTAATCAGATCACAAGCTAGTGAAGACCAGTGGGACATCATACATAAAATCACTGGCACAACTGAAAATGCATATTCTTCATTCAGTTACCGAAGCCCTTGTCATTATTAATAACAATTGTTGTAAACTGGACCCTATTGCCTACATTTGACAACTATAAAAGCTTCACTGACTTATAGTGTTAAAAATTACACACTGCTGTGGGATAATCTTTTTGTACATTGCAAAAATGTGTCTTTGTACCTCATCTGTCTAATGCACCTTCTGATTAATAAGGAGCTGACATAATAGTAGGGTTTTTCTAAGAGAAAGAAGAACTAAGGGGAAGAATCTGAGAGTTGAAGACTCACCAGTTTTACCAGTGAGATGTGGGGAAGTCAGACATATAGTATGGAGAGGTAATGAGACACAAGGCAGAATATAGATTAATATTAATTAAGTTTAAAAGCTAGTTGGGAACAGGTATGAGCTATGTGCAAGCTTTTGTACTTAATAAGACGTCTCCTTATAGTTATGTTGGAGATTGAGGTCCAAAGAAAGTCTGACTACAACACATCAAGTAGATAATAAAATAATAAAATGATAAAAATGTTCTCCAAAAGGTAAATAATTGTTTTTCTGATTTCTTGCCTCTGCATGCTACATTTTGTTGTTTACAATCTTCCAACTTCATAGGATTTTGAGATAGGGGAAATAAACTTGATATACCCCTTAATCAAAGACTTAAGTAAAACTTAGTTCATTTAAATTTTAGCCATGGTGAATATTCTAAAGGATGAGTCAGAAAAATGTGTATTTTAAACCTATTCACAAGTAGTAGTTTACCTATAACCATGAACACTCACTGGAGGCATTGTGTAGTATCATTGTTTATATTATTACTTTGAATTATTGAATGCCTACTTCATGTTACTATGTAATACCTTTGAAAATATTATTGAATACATTTGTGTCTCTCAAAGAGAAAAAATGATTAATCTTTTTCCTTCTCTTTTTTTGTTACCATGTATGGACTCTCATCTCTTTGAAATAAACCAACACCAATGTTCTATTTCAATCCATCATAAATTAAAATGAATTTCACTTTTAGTTTTTCATGTAGATTACTTCTTGTCTGTATCCACACACAAATGGGTAATGCTGAATATGGTACAGTTTCCCAAAACACAGTTTAATCAATGCACATTGACTCATGTACACAGAATTTTAGGAAGCACAGATACTCAACAAGAGAGCTGAGCTGTGTCAGAAGATGTCTACTCACACATCATTTTATGAAGGAAATCCCCATGATGTGAGAGTTCTAGAAGTTTCTTTCCATCCTTGCAATGAGCAGGCTTATGTTAGCCTTGCAGGACACAAGCCTACACTGCAAAATGATGGATAAGTAAAGCCTCAGGCACACAGCTGCAGAAGGATAAATTGGAATGAGAACTGCCTTGGTGGAAAGAAAGATATAAGGTAGCTAACTGTACAAAATGGGAAAGAACTTAAGGCTAAGTGGGAATGGTAGCTATATGTGAGCCTATTTATGTATCATTGCACACCAAGAAAAATAGCCTGTGATATAGTGTGAAGATACAACTAGGAACAGAAAATAGTTCTGCTTCACTGCATGCATTATATGTAAATCCCAAATATATGCATCCTCCACAATAGAATTGAATCACAATCGCAAAACTCCTTATTTTTTCTACACATACATAAACCTAATCTATCATTCATTCCTTCATAATCATGAAAACAGTGTGCACATTGATAATATCTTAGAGTTGTACTTTTGATAAGCTACCAGTGAATTTGAATAAGAGGGAAGTCTCCTTGTTGAATATTTCTTCCAAATGTATGCGTAGAGCTTCCACAACTGAATGTTGCAATCTTTTGTTTTCTGAATATGCTTTGTTGTGCTTGGGTTGTTTATGCAAACCTCTCTATGTCTTGTGCAAAATTTTTATAATAAAACTAAAGAACGTGATTGTTTTATGCATGTTTTGGCTTGTCCCCAACTCTAATTCTAAATGACAACAATATAATGACAAAATATATATGATTTTTGCAGAATCGAGTAGAATTAGATAACTAGAACAGGTTAAAAACAAAGTTATTGTCTAATAGTGGATACAATAAAATGTGAAATGAGAAGGGAGAGTCATAATTGACATAGAACAAATGTCATGAGCTCATGGACTGATCAGTACTTTAATCTTCATGTTTGTCAAGGGTCCAGGATTTAAGTGTTGTGGGGATGTTTCTGTTGCACAAGCCTACTTTTGGGGTGAATTTGAATACAAAACACAATGCAATGACATAATTAGCTATGCAAATTTAAGGGGTAAGACATCCAGGACAGAGGACCTGAGGTGAGTACAAATCAAACCTGTTCAGTTAGCAGTAGCAGATAGTTCAAAGCACTGTCTGCCTGAATGACAGGTGTTAGATAATGGTGAAATTTCTCTTGAGTTGGAAATATTTAAGATTGTTGTTTCATTGATGAGCTTCTAGAGGGGTTGTAAAGGAATAACACCACTGCCTTTCTAATTGCAAAGGAATGCTTTATGTTGTAATACAGGGAAGAGCATGTGGTGGGAGAGGATGTTTCTGTATGTAAAGAAGCACAGTACATAAAGAAGCACTGAGAAGCTTCACAACGTACAGATCTTGATGTGAGAAAGTGGAGAAAGATTTTTTCTTCTAAATTCTTCACTACATCACTTAGTAAAATGCGATCATTAAGAACATGACCAGAGTTAGAGACAGCATCAATGCAGATGAAACAAATACCAGGTTTAAACAAATTAAATTTATTTCTTTACTTGTTTCAGTGTTTTGTGTCTTGCCTGTACTATGTCGGTATACCATGTGTGTGGCTGTTGCCTGCAGAGTTCAGAAGAGGGTATCAGTGTGGTGGGATTCAGGTCAGCTGATAAGGTCAGAAAAGTTATCCAGGGTTGTGGGCTCCTGAAGGGGTAGTGGCTGGCCCCATTCAAGAGGGGCTGCTGAGATCTTGAGAAGCCCCGTTTGTTTCTGCCTTCTAAAAAGACTAGATCAACGTCCATCTCTCATCCATCTAATTGCTCAAATATATTCCTAAATTATAGCCTATTATCATAGATGTTAATTTGTTTACCAATATATATTTATCTTATATTAATATATTTTAAATAAAATTTACCACCACATATCAGATCCCAAGGGACTAGAATTTTGAATGGTTGTGAACCATCATGCGGATCCTGCAAACTAAATATGGGTCATCTCCCAAAGCAGCCATTGCTCTCATTCAATGAGCCATTTCACATGGTCCCTGTGCCATATTTTTAATTAGTTAGTACTTTTTAAAAATGGGTCTCTCAGTAACGTCAAGCAATATTATAAAATTGATAATAATTCATGGTTAAGAAATAATGTCAAGTACCACCTACAGCTGAGTGATTTGGGGAGGGGAAATAATGCTTGAACTTTTGAGTGTTCTAAGGTTGAAATGGAGATTAAGGTTGGCCATGGAACCTAACTTTGAGGGTTCTCAAGAAAAAGCTATGGTATGAAAATGTCTTGAGCGTTTTGATGGACTGCCAATGCAGATACAACCATGCAAAGAAATTTTATAGCTAATATGACACACATAATGATAATGTACCTACCTGGCATCTTCTCATTCCTGTTGTATTGTCTACTCTTTAAAGTGCTGTTTTGTCATACTGTATTTGTATACTAGTTGCTCCCAAAGTAGACTAAGAATTACCCAGAAGTCTCACTAAAACCACAACCTTGGCTTTCATCTCCACATGGGCTCTTAGACTTGTCACTTCTCACAAATTTTCTAATATAAAATTTCTGGTTTTAGAAACTACGTTTTGAGAGTTACTCTTTGTGGGCAATAACTATTAAATAAGGTGAAGGGTTGTTTTTTTTTTTTTAAATAAAGAAAAGTGGCCTGTTCTGTTTATTGAAATAAATCCTGTCGATCAACATTAAGGAGAATCTCATTGGAATTTTATATGACAACACGACATTGAGCAAGAAAATAAACACCATAAATAGAACAAAATTATTCAGTCAATCACATATGCACCTTTTGTATTAGAACTGCCTTTCTGGAGCCAATAGACATGAATGTAAATTCTAAGTGGCAGAGAAAAACCTATCTCTTTTTGAAGTTGAAAGTAGAAATTACACATCTGCCATTCGTTACATTAAAGTCACTGAGGTATTAAATTATAAAGTGCAGTGTCAAGCACATGGTGTTACTTCTTCATTCAGAGAAGTCAAAATCTTTTGAGTATGACTGTATTTTTAATGATAACTTTCTTTCTTGTGTTTGTTACGCCCCAATAATAAACCAATAAATAATTTTGTTAGAGAAGCTGAAGAGTCAATTGAGAAGATATTCTACCATGATAAATATGAAGAACACAAACTGTATAAACAAGGGAATAGTATATAACAGATCGGTCATATCTAATGGTCCACTCTCTCTTCTTCAAAAAAAAAGTATCCAGGAGAAAGGAGCTTAATAATTTTCAGGTCAATATCCAATTTCCATATTGAAATTTTTTATTTAAATGGTACACATATGTCTGTCTGTTCCTGGTGATGTGTACTGATGTAAGTTTGACATTGATGACTGCCTTCTTATTGCATTAATGTGATATGGTCCCATTCTTGCTTCACATGTATTTCCATGTAATAAAAACAACAAGCAAACAATTGTTCACATATCTCCTGGTATCATGACAATCTTAGAGAAAAAGAAAAGTTATATGCCCAAGAATTACAAATACAATTAATGCACAGAATTAGAATTTTATTTTCACAGAAACACAAATGTTTACAGAACTATTGTCTCTAGAAAGCAATTGTGTCCCAGACTTTATATTAGAATTTTAACTCTGTATTTAGGTTTTTTTAAATGGTGAACAATAAATTTCTCCAGGTACCAAAATCAAGAGTCTAACAAGGAGCTTAGAAATTACAAACTAGAATGACACAATGTTAAAACCCATTTAATTCTAAGAAATCAGAAATCCCTAAAGGGGAACTGAGCTGAATACCGAGGTGAAGGCTTGCTCCTTCTGAGTTTCTTTGTCTGTGCAGAAGTGAGTTTGTACTGTTACTTTGAGTCTTTGTCAGAGGCCATAAATTCTTGAGGCAGTTACAGTCAGAATGTTGCCATTGTGACTCATAAAAATATCTGCTTTCTCTGGGAGGATCATAAATGCATCTGAACACTCTGGTTTCCGAGTGCTGATCAATCACTGGATATCACAACAATCAAAATAAACATTTAATTATGTCAGGAATCTAGGTCACAAATTGCCAAACATCATGAAGAAACTTTTAGTATTATTCTCTCCTTCTAGATTTTCTACATAAGCAAACACTATTCTCATGTGCCTTGTGTGTCCAGTCTGCTGCTGAGCTCCTTCAGTTGAGATGTCATATTAACTTGTGTCCCTGAAAATATTCTCCTCTCCACTGCCATTGTACCCGTTCCATACTGAAAATAAAAATTCTACTGTTCATTCAGTCTGTGGTCATGGGAATTACGTACAAGAGGCTAGTGTCTAAAGCTGAGGTACTGGCGAAACTTAAGCACCCATGACTCAGAAGTTAACTAAACTGTGCACTATTTAATTGGACTTACCCACAGAGGACAAGTCAAAACTCAAAAAGTCTTCAGTGTGTGAATGGATCCTACCAAATGCTTTCAGATTTGTGGTTTTGAATTCATTTATAAAGATGGGCTAATTTAAAATAGGAATGGTACATAATTGTAACAAATTAAAATGTCATTTCCCCTTAATAGATTTCTTATCTTCTGTCTACTATTGTTTAAAGAAATGTCTGCTAAGTAATTTTTAAAAGTGTATGTTGAGACATCTTAGACTAAAATACACCAAGAAAATATCCTTTTCATCACATGAATAAAGATCTTCAAATATTAATTTTTATGAAAATGGAATTTAATGCATAACTTCTATTGATTTTATCTGCATGCAATATACTATACGTTTCCAATATGAAACACAGATTCTTACGGGGCCCAGGGTCACTGGTTAATGCCTAAGTTTGCAGATTCATGTTCTGCCGGTAGTCACATGCTTGCATTTCTGCCGTGGAGTAAGAGTAATGTCTTAATCTGTCACAGTGTCGGTGAAGTGGTCGTGATGCCATGGTGATCTTGACTAGATTATTCCAGAAAGATCCTCACATATTTCAGTGATGAAGAACACTAAAGTATTCTTTGTATGTAGAAACATTCATATCTTCTCACGTTTTGCAATATGCATCCTGTATACTTTTTAATAGTTATAATAGAGACTGAGAGGTGAACTTCTCCAGATCCTCCAAAAGAAACATATCTCTGACTTTGTCTCATTTTCAAATGTGGTCAGAATAGCTCATCTCATTTCATCTCACTAAAGAACTGACCAGGAAACTATGTAGAGTAGTTGGGTAAAAGTAATGTTTCCCTGTTTGTCAATCAAAAGACAGTCTCTAAAGGAGTGGGAAGTGTATATGTTGAGTAATGAGGTAATTCGTGCACACTTATGAAATTTAAATGGAGATTTGTATTGTGGTAGTACCATTGAAAAGCAAGAAAAAAGAAATAGTTTTAATAGAATTTTGCAATCTTTCTTTTTTCCCCTTTGGGAGAGTGTATTATAGTCCTGGCTGATCTCAAACTCATTTGTAATTGAAGATAAAATGGAACCCTGATGCTTGTTTCTACCTCCTGAGCACTGGAAGTTCATGTGTGTACCAATATACCAGTTTTGGATGGTTCTGGACCTGAACACTGAGTCTCATGTAAACCAGGCAGGCACTCTACAAACTGATCTGTATTCCCAGCCCCATATCTTAAAATAATGTCATAATTGAAAACTTGTGTGAGATTTTCTTTTCAATGCTGATGGATAGTCTCTTGCCAAATTCTGTATGTGAGGGCTCACAGGAGCTGGGATCCATTAAAGCTGCAAGATATAACAGAAACGATTAGATAGTATAAGGAAAACAATGCCGTCCCTGATGCTAGAATAAAAGAATTCACACAGAAGGTCACATGTTAACTATTTTTTGAAGTATGATTAAAGGATGAGACAACTTGAGACAGGAAAAAATAGTCCAGCTAGAGAAGCTAGCACAGATAAATGTGCAAAGATTGAAAAGGGAGATGTTTGCAAAATTTTAACCAAAGGAGATGTCTTGGTTTCTTTGACATAGCTACTTAAGTTCGGTAGGAACTTAAAATAGGTGTCAAAATATTGACAAAAAGAATGTCCCAAAAGGATCATTTAGACATCATGGTCTTGATAGCTTTGTAGACATAAAGGTTAAAATTATTTTTATTAAGCTACATTTTGAAATTTTACTTAGCATGGAAATACCTTTGAATATAATTTTTGACATATTAAATCTAATATTCTTAATTGGTACTTTTGATTGCATCAGCTCCAATCTGGAAAGATGTTGGTAGACTCAGGTAGAATTAGGTTAGCAGTACAGTTTCATGGTTAATAAGAGACTCAATGTTCATTTCTGAAATCAATAAATCTTATATGAGAGATGTGATTTTTAACTTTAATTCATATAGAAAGTGAATTTTTGTGATCTTTTGTTTTTTATATATATAGGTATATAATATTGTATCTTACTTTATCAACTCATCACTGAGCACTGCCTTTGCTGAGATTTATTTTCAGATAATATGCTAAAAGGCATGGATTTTTAAAACATATTTATTTGAAAAACTATCTGCTGAGATCAACCTGATACTATTAGTGTTTATGTACTGACAACTTTAATCAAAATATAAACTAATTTGAGGCAATATATTTAACTTTAAAAAATTCCCATGGAAAAATAAACTTAGCAAACTAAATTCAAATCTTAGCTATTAAAATGTTTTTGTTCCAGTGTTAGGGAAATTAAAAATTTAAAGTGGAAGGAAAACTTGAATTACGTATTTTCCTGCTCCCCCCTAAAACTGAAGTTACATATTTTGAAAACTAAGTAAGTGAAATTGATGCATACGAAAACTAACTTAGACCAAAGACCCTCAGCATCTTGTGCCCTAGAGGAGCGAACATGTTCTTTTTAAAACTATATTCAACTGAGAATAGAACTAAAACGCCATGTCCTAAAATATACGGATCTATTTCTTTTATGGTCTTGAATGTAACGAGGATAGGTGTTACTACTCTGCTGTTGTGAATTATCTTAACTAAAAGCAGCTAAGAGAAGGAGAGAGGCTTGTTTGAGCCTACGGTTCTAAACAGGACAGAGGCCATGGTGGAAATATAGCAAGAACACAATCAGTCGACATGAAAATCAGAAATATGGAGGTCCCATTTCATCTTCAAGAAGGAAGAAGAGGAAAGTGTGGGTAAAACTATGAACCCCAAGACTTGTCCAGGGGCACATTTCCTCCGGCAAGACCCCACATCTTCAAGGTTCCATAAACTCCCCAGACAGCACCCTTGTCTGGGACCCAGTGTTGAAACACATGAACCTATGGGAGACACTTCCCATGCAAATCTCCACGGCTTATGTGGGCCCAGTTTGAAGTCTTCTTTAAAATAATGTTATTCCTCTCAGTCTCAATCTACAGCCTTAAAAATTAGCATCCACTTTTTCAGAGTACATTTTCTGGAGGCTCATTGGGTATTTCTCGCTCCGAGTCCGAGTCCTGGAGACCTACCAAAGTATATTTTTACATGTTACTCTCAGCAACGCAGAGTGATTCAGAGCTGCTTAAAGCCTCCTTTCTCCTTTCCAGTGTAGTCTCTTTAACAATCCCTCAGTTTTTGTTTCGCATCTCAGCTCATAATTTGGGGACTCCATCCCTCATCACTATGGGAAAACACAGCACGACACAAGTGCACCCTGTACTGGTGCCATATTTCAAACCAAAAATTTTGTCTCCATTCACAATTCCTCTCACAGGGAGAAGAGCATATTGCCAGTTACCCAGAACTCGTGTGCTTTGAAGCTCTGGCAAAATAAATGAATTTAATTCAGTCACAAGGATAATGTGTCCATCCAGTCGTTATCAGGAGAGAATCTCACACCCACTCGTCTCACAACTACTAATTGGAATGCAGGATTTGTGAAGAATATATATATATATATTTTATTACCCAGCATTAGCTAATTGAGTGGGTATCACTCTACAAATGAATGTTTTGTCAAAAAATTAGAATGTTGCAGTGTGCACTAAATCCATGATGCAGAGCACACATCCATGTTTCTGATACAAGCACAAAGTTCACACCCTTTCTTTGTATTATAGGTAATATTATTGCTGGTTTTGAAGATCAGTACTGTACTCTCACAGATCAGACTTTCACCCAAACAGCTCCTACTCTGTTCTGGAAAACTCCCATAAAAGATGACCAACAGGGAAGGGGACTATAAAGCAATGTGTGTCTCAGTTTCCTGTACTAATTTCATAATACCCAAAGCAAGTTTAAGTAAAGCATAAATTTTTTTCTTGGACAATGGCCTGTGACTCTTAGATGTAAGGAGTGCCCAGTAAAGCAAGGAGCTCCATTCATAATTGATTTTGTCTATCATATGGTCTTATACTTTTACTATTTGAGAAAATGTTTGGCTCATTCCCTGCAAAAGGCAAATCATAAGTTATAGCATGTAATACATAAATGCTCATTTTTTTTCAGTTTATTTTGAAGCAATATTTTTTCTCAGTATTTACAAATGAGGCTCTGTTTATACACATTAAATATGAATGTCGTGGTAGATATTTTGAAGATGTTACTTATCTCATAGAATAACATCCTTGGTAGGCCACTAGTACAACTACACAGGTTTGCTTTGATCATTGCCGTCTCTTTCATGCTGCTACAGTGTAGGATACTTTCCCCAGGCCTAGCCAGGCTATGCCAACAGCAAATGAGGATGAACATCGGTCCTTTTAAGGGCAACGCAATGGGAAAGAAAGCTGAAAAGTCAGTTAAGTAAAATTTTGGTTACAGACATTATAGGTGTTTTTATTTGTAATATTTCTCTTCTTTTCAAAAACAAAACATAAATATACTGAAAGAAGAAGAAAATCTTATGAGAGTGACATTCTGGCTTCTTTGTTCCTTCCTTCCTTCCTTCCTTCCTTCCTTCCTTCCTTCCTTCCTTCCTTCCTTCCTTCTATCTTTTGCTAACTACCATAGCATCAACAGTTATCATCTTCAGTCACCAAAGGCTGTTTCCAACGCTGTCAAACTGCAAGAGAATACATGTCGTTTTGTGCTATTTGCTGTACAATTGTAATGGTTCCAAATGTTCTTTTCTTTCCCAGGAGGACATGATCCTCCATTTAAAAACAGAAGTAAAAATTTTTTAACTTATTTCTTCTTCACTGAGTTCCTTCTGGTTCATTTTTTTTTTCTTGTCCTGATCAAATCCTACCAGGATCAATTTGATGTCCCACCCTTATGAAATGTCCATCATCATGATCCATTAACCCAATGCTGAACAGTATTTTAATTTCATAGTTTTAAATGTTATTAAAGTTTTGCCAACACACTTGAAAGCCTACTTGGTTCAAAGGGGCAGAGCCAAGTCCATTTGAGTTTTACCAATTAATGACTTCAAACAACATAACATTGAAAATGTCTCTACGTAGTAATTTAGTTCCCTCCAGACTCACAAAAGATAAGAATCTTTTAACAGCTGTTTGGATTCATTGGCCATGCATCGAAGTAGACAGCCGCCTTCTTAACTGTGTTTCCACGAGGAAGCTAGGGACACTCCACGTTAGCACTCCAAGCAGTGGGTATGATAAGTGTTGTTCTCAAGTATAGGGCAAGCAAGGAGACTCTCTCCCTCCACTGTATCTGCTCTAGTAATCAAACAACTTATATCCAACCCCATTAGAGAAGCTTCTCTTGGTTAGTAGATGGCAAGTAACAGTCATCTCCAAACTGGTCAGCGTGCGAAGAACAAATCCCTTACCCTGAATTTGCTGTTCACATCACACCCTCTTCTACGTGGAAGGGGAAGCAGGGAGACTTAAGATCAGAAGCAGTGCATGACTTCAAGGAAACAGTGCTTTCCAGGCACAGCAGGACAGATACCCATATGAAGCCATAGAGATTGTGACAAAATGCTCACACAAATTTCAATGTGGAGAAGGTGAATAGGTGACCCCAATGTTATCTGAGAAGCTATTAGCATTTGATAGCTACTGGGATCAGAGAGTCAGGCTTTCTAACCACGTGACTCTGTAGGAGGACTGGACTTGCTGGGGAAAGAAGGAATTAAAAAAATAAGACCTTACAATTGTGTGAGGATGGAGAGGAGGATGGAAATAGATGTGGAGGTGAATATGTTCAAATTACATCGTATCAAATGCTCAAAGAATTAATAAAAATAAAATTAAAATCAAATTGCTCTAAAACCCTTTTTTAAGAAAAAGAAAGCATTGGTGATAAAAAGTGGGGTAAGCCTTTTTCTGCTTTTTTAAGTAACAAAAATAGAGTGCAGAGAGATGCAAGCCTCTCACATAATTGGCATTCCATGAGAGACTTCTCAATGTTAAAATAATTGGCAGCTTTTCCGGAGAGCCAGGTTTGATTCTTAGTTCCACATCAAGCTCAGAACAACCTGTAACTGCAGTTCTAGGTGATTCAACACTCATGTCTATTTCCTGCAAGCATTCAAGCACATAGTGTATGTACACACATGCAAGCACTTATGGATATAAACTAAGCACATTTTTTTTTTTGTTTTGTTTTAATTCCAATCATCTCCTTTATGGTTCACTAAGATGAGGGAAAACTAGCCTGGAATTTATTCTTGACTAAATGAATCTCCACCCCAACCCAACTTCAATAAAATAAAAGCTATAATGGCTAAAATGTTTAAAAAAAAATACAAAAAAAACCTCTGAGATCTGCTAGAGGTATCCTCAGCAGAAACCAGGATATCAGCACTCTGCTCAAAGAAGCAAAGAGAGGCGACTGGGATACTCAAACTTAGAAGCCTGAGTTTGAGGCCTAAGAGTGGAAACTTTAACATGGGGGCTATGACATAGCGTCAGCTCACAGAGATTGAGAGTCACCTGGAGTCTGGAATGCAGATCTGAGAAGCAGGACCTGGTGAAGATGCCGCTATTTCCAGACCGAGGGCCAGGAATTGGTATGCTAAATGTTGGAAAACTTGTCATATGACCCATTGCTGCTGTGAGGAAAATTTCTAATGTCAATAGGGCCAGGTTCACGGGAACAAGAAGCATTCTAGAAACAAGAAGACACAAAACTGAACGAAGTAAGTCTTCCATGCTCTTCTGTTACTTCACATGGGCAGGCAGATCTTATAAGGAAAACAGGAGACAAAACAAAGAGCATGGCTTGGAGTCTTGGCCCCAGCCTCACAGAGCATATGCCCAGAGCACAGCTTGAAGCTCTCTAGATGTAAGCACAACACTCCTGGCCTGGAGACAGTGTTTACATAATAAGGCAAAGTGGATCTAAAACTTGTCAGGAGGCAGCTTGCTGACAACAGATGGACTTTAGCCATCCCAGAAGAAAGGCAAGCTCAGATCAATGGCTCAGTGCCAAAGGCTCATTGGCAAATACCGTCTCACTTACAGGACTAACTAAAGGCTATTGAATTCTTCCCTAAAAATAAACAGGCAGTCAGGAAGCATGCCTTCCCTGTTGGAGTCATCATCACAGATGTGCTCCGTCTAAGGACATTTCTTGGTGGATAATGGAAGCCAATAAAAAAACTTTGGATAATAGACAATAATAAAATTTATTTTAGAAAATACACAAAGAATTTAGCATTTTCCATTTGTGACTTTTTCCAATAAGAGCTGCTTTATAGTTGTACCACATTACATTAGCAAAGTGTGTGCAAAATCTCTGTAAGACAGTTAAAAACTTGAAAAATATCTGTTCTGTACATAGCCATCTTGACTTCAGGACACAAGAATGTGGCCTGTGTCTTAGAGAAGAATGCAAGAAGAATCTCAGCAACTGGATGCTGTGTGCTCACTTAGGCAACCTATCATCTAGATACAATCCAGAAGCACCCGTAAGAGTCACAACAAAGGATTATCTACATTGGGTTGAACTGTGGCTATGTTTGAGTGTGGAGCCATCTTTGTAATTCACTGATGTGGGAAGAACCACGGGTGGCATTATTTCTGGAGTATGGCTACTGGACTACAATAGAGCAGTGAAGTTAGCCAAGCAGCAAGCATACAAAAATCCATTAACTCTCTGCTCCTGCCCATGTATGTGATGTCTCAGGTTCATACTACTGTATTCTTCCTGCAGTAATGTAACCTGGAATCATGAACTAAAATAAGTACATTAGTCCATAAGGCACTACTTCTGGCTTCTTATGACAGCATCAGGAAAAGAAGCCAGAGAAACCCACATCCATAGGCAGAAGGCACATCTCGTGATTATAGGAGGTATAAGATTTGGCAGAGAAAATATGGATAGAGTCCATGATAGAGCAGGTGCTTTTGTAAGAAGAAAGTTTTAGGTTCTAAAGACAACAATTTTTTGTGTGTGTTTGAATGCTAAAGATCTCCTCTATGTAAGTATCTGTGCTGTTTCTAAATTCCTGCTCTTGTAAACAATAATGTAATTCTCACAGACTTTGAGGTTTATAAGTGCGTGAGGTAGAATTTTATATTCTGTGCTATTTGCCCCATTGTGATCCTTCCATAAATGTGTTACATTGCCCAGCAGATAGTTTTGCACATGAAAATGAAGTACCGTAAATTAGAAAGATATTTTCATCTTGCTTCAGTGGGGCTAGTATAATAGCAGTTATTCATAGAAGCAAAGAGATTTCTCTTGAAGGCAATGTAAAAGAAAGTCAGATGTTTGAAGCCTAAGAATTCAATGTTTTGTTGATTTAAAGGTGAAGTGCCGAGAGAAAGGGGAATGTAGTCAGAAGATTTGAAGTGTTGGAATTATCAGAACAGCTTGTATTGGGCTAGAAGTAAAACTTGTCTGGCCTCCTTAATCTTGGACTTTTCTCCTGTGGCAACCTCAGCAAAAGGCCCAATTAAACCATATTGTATCTGAGCACACACATATTTGATAAAATAAACTTACGCTTTGGTTTATTATTTGGTTAGACTTTTAAAATTAGGTTAATATAAATTGCTCCTAAAATAATGAAGTACGAGCATTTCAGTGAGAGCCATTCCATGTTTAGATACTGTGTACCCGTGTCTAGCACCTCAAATATTTATTCTTTCTTTGTGTACAAAATTTCAAAACTTCTGCTGTTTGAAAAATATTTGACTATATAGAGTATGTTCTGTGCAGTAGCACACAGGACTTTGCACTTCCATGTGATAGCATCATAGCCCATCAATCAGCCTCTCAGGGTCCCTCCCACTCTTCCCTCCAGCTCTTAAGAATCTTCATCCTACTCTCAAAGTTTATGAAATGAATTTTCTTAAGCTTCTCATCTGAGTGAGATAATGGGGAACCAGTCTTTCTGTGTTTGTCATATTAATCATGTCACAAAAATAGAATTGCAGTGTTTTTTTATATCTGAACAGTATTCAAATTGTCATTAATGAGCTGTTTTGTTTATCCATTGTTTGGTGCATCGTGGTATGCTGAGGAAACTGTAGGAAAGGAACACAATGTAATGAAGCATGTGACTTTGAGAGTGTCTGTTCTGTGACCCACCTGTGATATTCTCCATGAAGTTTAAGTTATCTCTTCAGAGCCGTGTTCCATCTGAAAAGCTATTACGTCTTTCCAGTAAAATGAATGAACACAAAATTGAAGTTTATAAATGATGAAGACTTAAGGGGAGAGTTGCATATGAAATAGGGCAGGAAATCTAATAAAGATGCATTAACGGACCTGGATACATTATTACACAAGAAATCAATAGCTATTATTTCTGGAAATGTAACACTAAAAATGTTGCACTGAAGAGTAATCGGTAGTGCCTACTTAAGAAACGTTATATTTGAATAATTACAAAACAAAATTTGTTTGGGGGTAAAAAAGCATTTCACAGTGAAATACTATTAGGTGAATCAATAGACACCATAATCACCTAAAGGCACCAGATTAATCCATAACAAAATTGATCAGTTCCATGAATGATGCAAAAGAAAGGCTCATTTGGCCATGTTTCTAATAGGAACCACCTATCAGCAAAGTCAGGAGAACTTCTGTAAAATAAAACACGAAAACATGGTGGGGGGCTGCAGAGGTGATACTGGAAATGACAGTTCTTTCCTGCGAGAAATTAAGAAATTAACCTTCAGAACTGTGACAAAATAATTGGTTGGTCAGACTGTTGTAAAGTCAGGGGGAATGGCAAGAGTATAACAGGCGGTTTCTGGCCCGACTAGCCCACCGTCCAGACAGACCTGCCACCACTGTTTATCCTGACCAGCAATCCCAAAAGAGATAAGGGCTGAGTTCACAGGTGCATGGTGGAGGATTGGGGGGTCTTACATTTCACCCAACAACTCAAAGGATCAAGCAATTCTACGAATAGAGAGAACCTCTGTAGTAGTATGTTCTCTCGGGTCCCGGACGCAGAAGAACGAGGATGATTCAGGAAAAACTGGACAGTCAATCCCTATCTATGCCAAACAACTTAATCGCCCCTCCTGGTGCTGTGCATGGTAGTTTCACCAAATAACACCTTTGATGCTTTCTCTATGGTTTCTTCATTGTGTAGTCTACAGAATTTCTATCTATCCTAAAAAGTTCCAGATTGGCATCATTTTTTTTTTTTAAAATATTAAGTTTACAATAATGTAGAAAAATGATCAAATACTATTTTTCCTGCCATAATTTGGTGAGAAAGAACATATTCCCATTTGATGGGAAAGCTCTTGATTCAAGAAAAAATGACAGTTAACATTTACAGTAGCTCAAACAGCTCAACAGTATTGCAGAACACCATGTCCAGTGGCTACAGAACAGCATTCTCTGCAGCACATCATACATGCTGAAGAAGAGGTCATATATCAGGCTTAAAAGCAAGTTTTTATAAACTATAAAGTTTTGTCTCTGGTCATAGTGGAATAAACTCAAAAATAACGATAAAAGTAGCATCAGAAACTGTAATTCATAAATCCTGAATCCTATGCTCTTAAACAAAGCAAATGATAACTCTAAAGAATTCCAAAGGAAAAACTTATTTTTTTTTCTGTAATAAACCATAATGCTACCTCATAATGCTCAGTGAGAGATCTTCAAACATGGGTTCTATCTGGACCTGAGAAATCATACAACACAGCAATTCCCAACTACAAAAGATAAAAATCAGTAATTCCTGAGCTAAATATAAATGTAAAAACAAAATCCTAAAGCTTACAGAAAATGGTAAAAAAAAAAAAAAAAAAAAAAAAAAGCAGTAAGTTAGTAGTAGTAAAGACCTATGCCAGAAAAGATCATTTAAACCTAGTGAGGCCAGCCTAGTCTACAAAATGAGACATTTCTCTCGAAATTCCTCAAACTATAATATTTCAAAGTAACAAATTCACTGTCCATTCTGTTATCTAGGAAAGGCCTAAAATTAGAAGAAATCATAAAGAAAAGAAGTGAACAAAGTACCAATTAATGGAGAAAATATTAATAAATAAGTTTATTTTAAAAATATAAAGTTAACAAAACTGTAGGTAGACTAACCGAAAAAGAGACAGGCCCAAATAAACACAATCATTGATGAAAGAGATGTCACCAAAGATTCCACAGATATGTAGAGGATCATTAGTGACAATTATAGACAGTTAGTTCTTACTAACTCAGAAGACCTGAAATAATGGATGAATATTTACATACAAATAGCCTACTGAAAAAAAAGACATGGCAACACGGGAATCCTAACCAGACAATAATGAGGAGCAGGCTAAAGCAACTTCAAAATGTCTTCTAATAAAAGAAAGAACCAGCTGTCTTCACTGCAGAAAGTCAAGATAGAAGAATTTGCAAATCTCCTAAAACTCATCAAAGGAATTAAAGGGGAGGCACCCATGCGAACTTATTCTAGTAGAACCTGAAACCCAATACAGAGAAGAAACAAAAGATACAAGCAAAATTCATGAGCTAATATTCCTGTTGGACACACAGACACACAGACACACACACACACACACACACACACGCACACACACACAAACCCCAGTAGAAAATACACGTGAACTGAATCCCTCAATAAGCCAAAAAAAATTATTCTCAAAAATATGAGTTTATCCCCCAAATTTATTGATACTTCAACACCAGAATATCTATAAAAATATTAACTAAAAGGAGGATGGTGATCAAATGATAATCATGTTAGATGTAGAAAAACATTTCATAAGCTCATCATCAATCCAGCAATCTGATGGAGCCAATCCTTCAGTTGAGGTTTTTCTTCCCAAGGAAGTCAAGATTAGAAACCACACTCAATATCATTATTCCATAGCCATTGTTCTATGTGGTACAGAAAAAGACAAGCACTGTCTTGTGGGTTTAGAAGGGGAGAAAGAAAAAGTAAAAAGAATAAATAGCAAGTAGATGAGGACAGAAGCAGCAGGCAGCTAAACGGTAACCACCTGGGTTCCAAGGTGTTTGGCAGAGGAGAGAATCAGCAAAATGACAACAGAAGAAGCTGACAGGGGAAGCCCTGGAGCAGTCACACCAAAGTTCTAGCTCTCAGCAGAGGTGAGATTCCAGCTTCTCTTCCCACGCAGTTGCATCTTTAGGAAATTGCTCTGCTTCCCGGTTGTTTCCACTTGCACACTCTTGTGAATAGCTCTTGCTGGTTTCCTTTCTTTCTGCTCCGCCCCCTGTTTCTTAGGTAGTCCTGGAGGACACTTGGCGAGGAACTTTCTTAGGTCCGAGTAAGGAGGAAAGGCAAATCCACTACCAGAGCCACTACCATCAGTGATTTGAAATAGCACATGACATTTTATCAATGGAATGTACATTACAGCTCCCACTTACCCATTGTACAAAAGCTAAACACATTTTATATATGCTCTAGAACATGGAAAAGATGTCCACTCTTCTCCAGTCATTATCAGAATTTTAGTGATGGGTGTCAGAGAAGGAAAAAATATAGTTCATACAAAAGAGGAAGCTGGACGAGCTTTCTTTTTCAGAAGGTACAGTGTTGAGGACATCCTAAATATCACACCACTTATCCATAGAACTGATGATCAAATTCAATAATGCCACAACTTCTGAGATAAATTTAAAACTCATTGCAAATTATACACCAACCGGAAACTGCTAAGAAATAATCACTGGAGCCAATACTGTTCATGGGTGTTGCTTTAAAACATCCGGGTATACATTTATTCAAAGATGCCCATGACCTACCTCTTCAATGGATATAACAGTGTTCTATTGAAATATCTTGATAAGCAACAGAAATGGAAACTGGAAAACCCTCTCATTTGTTTGAAATAGAGCAGTAATCCTGCTAATGCATACATGGCATAAAATGTGCTTACCTGAGCTGGGAAAACACACCTGCATGTCGCCGCCAGAGTCCTGGGCTGAACAGAAAGAGAAAACACAGCAGCCTGTTTGTGTGGTTTTCACTGGCATCTGCTAGTCTGCTTCTTAGATGGCATATCTTCCTCCATGACAGACAACATCCTTCTGAATCATGGTTCAAAATAAACTCTCTCTCTCTCTCTCTCTCTCTCTCTCTCTCTCTCTCTCTCTCTCTCTCTCTCTCTGTCTCTCTGTGTGTCTCTCTGTCTGTCTGTCTCTCTGTGTGTCTCTCTCTCACACACCATTTCTTTTATTTCTGAGATTACAATTGTATAATTTCTCCCTTCCCTATTCTGTCTCCGAACCTTCCCACATACCCCGTCTTTGCTCTCTTTCTAACCTATGGCCCCTTTTATCATTAATTGTTGTTGCATATACATTCATAAATACAACTTAATCAGCATGTATAATGTCACCTGTGTATACGGTTTCAGGTCTGGCCATTTGATTTCAGATAGGAATGGTGCCCATAAGCTCATATTTTAATGCTTGATCATCAGAGAGTAAAGAAGTTCAAGTATTAGGAAGTGTGGCCTTTTTTAAGGTGTATCACTAAGACTGGATTTTGAGATTCCAAATGCTCACACCAGCCCCAAGACTCTTCGGCCTGCACCTGAGGACCAGGTGTGAGCTCTCAGCTACTGCTCCAACACCATGCTTGCCACAGCCTCTGTCGTGGTAATCGTGGACAAACTCTCTGAACTGTAAGCAAGTCCCAGTTACATGCTTCCTCTTGTAAGTTGTACGCGTCGTAGTGTTTCATCACAGCCGTAAATAATTAGGACAATAGCCAGCTGGTGTGTTATTCCCGGGAAAGACTATTTCTCTTTTCCTAGCATTCTTTAGTTGCCTGTACTTCTTTTTGAAAGGGGTTAAGACCTCCTGAGTTTTCCTCAGTACATATTAGCATGCCTAATGCTTTTATCCTTTTTCAGCTCGGTAGTTAGGAAGATGTGGCAACACTTTGTGGGTATAAATTGTTACATCACTAGGAGACACATCTAATAGCATACACCCTTATCCTCTGGTTCTAACAAATTTTCTGCTCCATCTTCTGCAATGATACCTGAGCCTTGATATAGGGGGTTTCTGTAAATATATACCTTGAGAGAATAGACCCCAAAAATCTGTACTTTGATTGGTTGTCAATTTCTGTAATGTTTCCTCAAAGAAACAAAATCTTAATGACAGGCATGAAAATTCCTGTTTTGAGTTGTTGATCAATGTTGTCCCAGAGATTCTCAAAACATATAGCTTATTGTTGCTGCCCCTGGTTGCTCCTCAGAAGTAGAAGGCAAGTCTTTATTGATAAAGACATTATGCACTTCAAACACAGAGCCAGAGGGCCTCTGAGCTGGATAGTATCTGAAAGCCTCCATCCTGATTACTAGCTTTTATGATTCAAAGAGGCACCCTGCAGACTGCTAAAGGAGAGAAGTAGCCCATAGTCCTATCCAGCTAGGATGCCTACAAACCCCATGGATGGCCAACATAGCACAATATTCCTAAGAGTGCTGTAGTGACACATATATCTTAGTAGTAACAACTTCTCTTTAATTGGCCCTAAGACTTGCTCAACAAGAAGAAACCATGCCTATTAAGGGAAACTTAGCCAATTACAGAAGACCAGTGAAGCCACAAGTCTTGGAGGAAACTTATAACCACCAGTAAACTAACATAATTTCTAGGTATACTCTAAACATTTTTTCTTATACCTAATAAGAACGGTTTTCACCATTCATCAAAGAAACTGTTTTCTCTTGATGTTGCCTTTTGTGAGGTCAATGATTATGACTGAAATGCCTGCATTCTTGCATTTAGTGTAGCTAAGGCAGGAGACTAACTTTGTCCCTACACAATGAGGTACTTTGGTCCTGTCATTTGCATCAAGTAGGAGCTGTAGGCATTACATTAAGTGAACTGAGTCAGACACAAAAAGGTAACCCTTGCTACACTTTTTCTCTGTAGCAATTAAAGATTAAAGTCAACCTAAAATCAGAAAAATAATTGGCAGAGGTTGCTATGTAGTGAAGGGCAGTAATGGCAGATAAAAGGAGGCTGGACTTAAGAGTGCATGTAGTATGCACACATTGACTTTATGCACTAAGTCCTACTAATATATACAATTAATGTATGCTAATCAAAAATAAGTAACTGAATAAATATTTCCCGTTTCCCTCAAGCTATAATATTTGGTTAAGCTAAGAAGAATTACTGGCTAAGCTGTAATTAAGCTAAGATTTACCTACTTAAGTATCTTGTAGCAATATGCTATGCAATATTAAACTAATCTCTTTTTATTTCCTCTGTTTTGCATATTCTGTTTTGCATATAAGGTTTAACGATCTTTCCCTGGTCGTTATTATAAAGTAGTATCAGTAGATGACAGCATTGCACATTTACAGTTGCGAAACTAAAACTTCAGGTGTTTTCACTTATTTCACAGTTAAGAGAAATCCTGCACCCCTCCATTTCTGAAATGATGTTGTACCAGCCCTGTTCTTGTAAATGATATCAGCGAATTAACACAGCATAGCTCTGTCACAAGACACAGAACTCATGTGCATACAGAGAATTGCAGAGGACACTGAAGGGCTTTCTGTCTTAGTTTTCTCTTCTGTCACCGTGATAAAACACTAGCCAAAAGCAACTTCGGGAGAAAGGGCCTATTCTTACACTTCTACATCACCATCCTTCACTCAACAAAATCAGTGTACGAATTCGAGGCCAAACCTGGAGATAGGAAGTAAAGCAGGGGCTGTGAAGCAGTGTTTCCTACTGGCTGGTTCCTCATAGTTGAATAAACTGGCCTTCTCAGAGTACCAAGCACAAGCTCCTCAGGGATGATACAGCGGTCTGGGGTCTCCCATCAATATTCAGCCTATAAAATGTGCCCAAAGTCTTGCTTGCAGGCCACTCTGAGGAAGCAGTTCCTAAGCTGAGGTTCTCACCTCCAACTTGAGTCTACATTTAGTCAAGCTGACCAAATCTGACCAGGGCACTTTTTATAAATTTGTTCGTTTGAAAACAAACAAACAAAAACCAAGAAGAAGAAGCTATCAAATTTCCACCCTACTATTGATTCGCTATGTCATAGTTCATTGATTATTTATGTTTCAAAATTACATGAGAATGGAGGACCAATCTCTGCCTAGTTAAAGGTTACAAGAAGGTAATATATAAATTATGTATGAAAGTAATATTGAACCTCATAGTCTGTAATCTCCTGAACACAGGGTAGTACTGTGGGTGCTATATAATGTATTCAAGTCCGACACTGAGCCAGTGCTTAAAATATGTTTGTGGAGCCAATATATAAATGAAGGTATTGTGAATCAAAAGCCAGGAAACAGGTATTGTTTGGGGCCAGGATACACCCTGCCATCAACTTTAAATGTAGAGATAAATGATTATTAACAATGTGTAGCAATGTACATATAGAACCAAGATTGATTAGAGTATGTGGCTTTATCTCTCTCCTGTTGTAGGAGAGCTGGATCATCCCTATGAAATAATTATTATACCATTTGAACTAAAAGGAGAAAAACAATACCTGTGAAAAATTATTTTTCTTCTTGCATTTGTTTAACAAACTTGAATGAAGATTTTTCTTAATGAATGAATTAAATGAAAGATATCTTAAATTGATAATCTTAGTAATTGTAACTGAACGTTGTTGGAAAAATCTGCAGGAGGTTTAATGTTAAAACCATTAAAGAATTTAGAACAGAATCATCAAAAGAAAGATAGTGGGGAGCTGCCTTTAGATGTGACTGGACTTTGATAAATCCTTTACAATTGTATTCTCATGAAAGAAAGTGAGCCACAATCGATACTGGAAGCTTCATGCTGGAAAATCAGTTAGGTGAGGTTACATAGGAAGATAAAAGGTGGTGAGGAAATCTCTTGGCAAGCATTATTGGTTGGTCCTTAAGATTTAAGACTTTGATGGTGGTAGGAGTGTCCTTTCTTAAGTTGTTGATTTATTTTTGAAATTACAATATAATTATACCATTTCCTAATTTTCTTTTCCCCCTTCTAAAACCTCCCACATACCTACTACCTTTTTCAAACTCATGGTTTGTTTTCCTTAGCTGGGCTTGTGTGTTTCTCTGACTTTGGTGTGTTTAAGTATATGTGAATACATGAATCTATATAATTCACCATATATTCATAAATACATAAATAAAATCTTTCAGGGGTTTCTTATAAAAGGTTTAAAAACTCAACTTATAGCATAGGAAATATTGAAAGATTACATTTAGTTTTCAGAAGAGAAAACTCCTAATTATTAAAACATACTTTTAAGAAATCCAGATTTTTAATGATCCCCAAAAAGAAGGCAATACTGATCCTGAGAGGGTCTTTATTTCAATTCATATTCAATAAATTAAAAAATAGAAAGATATAGGCAACTTTCTCAAATGGAAAAGCAGAACCTGGACAGACATTTGGCATGAGAAGCATATAAAGTGGTACTTTGTAATAATCACCAGAAAAAAATGGAAATTAAAACAGTAAGTGATGTCAACCACCAGCTAGATAGAACTTGATAAAATTCACTTATACACCCCAGAGATGAAAACTGGCTGCCTGGTGTTTTAAGTGGTGGAAAGTGTTCCTTTATCTAATGAACCATGCCACATGGCTCACTGTTGAACATTTCTAAGACAAGCTGAGAGATACAGTTTGGTGATATATTTTATATTTAATAAAATCAGTTTGAAATATCAGAGGACAGAGCCATCTCTCCAGCCTTTTTTGTTTTGTTTTTATTTATTTTTGAGATGGCGTTTTCTATGTAAACAGTTCTGGTTGTCCTAAAACTTGCTTTGTAGACCAGGCTGGCATGGAGCTCAGCGATCCTCCTGCCTCTGCCTCCCAAGTGCTGGGTCTAAAGGCATGTGCCACCACTGCCTAGCTTGTAGAAAATACAATTGTATTTAATTAGTATTTTTCCTAGTATCCTGGAACAGGAAGCATTTCTGATCAAATATGCTACACATTCCTTTAATGAACATCAAATCCACCAAATGCTCACCCTCATAAAAATATTGATCAGGACCTCAAACGTGAGAGTAAATGAGAAAAGGTACCACCTCTGGGGATGTTCAACCCTTGTAGAGGGGTTTGAAATGTTTGTGGGGGGAGGTATGTATTTTATAAGAGGCATGACCTAGATGCTGGTGACCTGTGGTGGTCAATTTCAAAACAAGTTAGTAAGCCATAAATCAGACATTTATAAAGGTATTGAGTTTATTAAAATCTTATAAACTAGTGATACAATAACACAAAAGTATTGGGTATGAGGATCTATAAAACCTATGATTTTTTTTAAATTGATAGAGGCATGGATAACACCATTCAATTACTAACTGGTGTCTGAATATATGATATAAGTATAACTTTTATATTATGTTCAAATAATTTCAATTTACAAATAAAAATTCAGTGATATCTCTGTGTGATTGTAGCCCTTTCTGAGCACAGTGTCACAAAACTTATGCTGCGAAATTCCAATGTCTTTTCAATTTTTCACAGAGACAGATGTTCTGAGGATAGTCAAGGAACACTGTCTTCTTCTCCCTAGATTGTGTAGTTAATAAAATCAGCATGGAATACCAGAAAACAGAATCACCCACAGTCAAGTCAGAGAGGTCAGAGTGTGGTGACTCAGGCCTTTAATCCCATCACTCAGGAGACAGAGATCTTTCTGAATGTCTGTGAGTTCAAGGCATAACAGCCAAGCAGTAGTAGCTCACACTTTTAATCCTAACTCTAGGATTATGATACAGACTTGAACTGAAGTGAAACAGCTGTTGGGGAAGATATACAAGGCACAAGAAGGCAGAAGTTCAGGCATTCTGAAGAAGCATCCAGTAAGGTTGAGGACCCTAGAAGATAGAATTTACCCTGTTTGGACTGAGAAGTTGGCTGGGTGAGAATTGACTGTGATCTGTATTCTCTTTCTGATATTCCAGCTTTCCCCCAATATCTGGCTCCACATTTTCATTATATATTAAGTAGAATTTGTGCAATACAAGATGATTTGGAATTTGGTAGAGAGAAACACTATACTATGTACTAATTCATTCATGTCTGCTTCCCATGTAAGCATGCGCCATGCCTCCACACTGGTAATAACTCCAGCATATTCCTAAGTATTTGCCACAGGCTATGCACCATAGTAGGCATTTCATCCATCCACTCATTTAACAATCACAACATCCTATGACAAAATGTTTTTCTTTGTCTTATTTATGAAAAGCAAAATGCCAAAGGTTAGTGGGCCAGAATCACTCCTCTACCAGATCCTTGCACCATTGCTGCATGGGAAGCTCATATGATTTATTAGTTGCTTCCTTGTGGCTGTGTTCAAATGTCATGAAGCAACCTATGGGACAGAGTTTATTTAGCTTATGTTTCCAGTGGGGTATGAGTCCACCATGACAGCAAGTAGCAAGGGCAACAACAATAGGAAGAGCAGATATTGCTTCTCAACAGCGATGCAGAGTAGACTGGTAGTGGGTAAACTACAAACTCTCAAAGCCTACTTGGAGTTAGATGCCCCCGCCTGCAAATTTTTTGAACAACTACTCAGAGACCTAATATTACTTATGAATGTGTGGCCATTAGCTCAGGCTTTTTACCAGCTAACTCTTACACTTGAATTAAGCCTTATTTCTATTTATGCTTTGCTACATGCTCATTCTTACATGTCCTGGTCGTGCTTGCTCAGCAGCTGAATGGCTTTTCTCTGACTCCACTCTTCCTCTTCCCAGAATTTTCCTGGTCTGGTTGCCCCACCTGTACTTTCTACCTCACTACTGGCCAATCGGTGTTTTATTAAATCGGTTAGCGTGACAAATCTTTACAGTGTACAGGAGCATTATTCCACAGTACCTACCCTACTGACATACTTTCTCCAGAAGAGCTCTACTCCTTAAACATTCCATAACATTTCCAAACAGCTCCCACTCACTAGGAAACAAGTGTTCAAGTAACTCTGGGATGCATTTCTTGGTCACACTACCATACACGCAGACTGCTTGGTTCATAGAAGGGAAGTAAGCAGCAACTCAACTTTAGCAGGGAAAGGTCCACTGCAGCATGTCTGAGCTCTTCAGCAGACTGTATTTAATATGTTGCTTATTCACTGCAGTGTGGAATCAAGTTACTTCTCCTCCCAGGGAGTTGTGTTTCTCTTTCCCTTGGTCCCTAGAGGCTTCTCTGTTAGGCCGGTCTCTCTCTGATTTATCTACCAACTAGATTCCTTGGCTTCCTTTTCTGCTATGATGTGTTGCTGTGGCAGACACTGACATATGGGATCTTAGCAGGCTGCTTATTAATTGATGCACCTGAAAGAGGAAAGTAAGTATCACTGACAGGTACTGATGGTCTCATTTTGCTTCTACAAATGCCTGTATAATACGCACACTTGTTATGTCATTCCTGCTGTATTTTAATATTACCATCAGTATTTAGAAAACAGTGCTGCCATGTAAGTAGTCTTTACTTCCTGAGGTCTCAAGGTACAAGGATTTTTGCATTGTTTCTTGTAGCTTAGGCAAATAGTGTTTACCAGAGTTAAGTGACGGATTTAAGATACTGAAGGTAAAACACTGATGAGCAGGTTAGCTGGAGTTCTTTTGTTCTGTGTGCGTTTACATATCAGATGGGTGGCACACACTAGGTATTAATATTAACCTTGCTCTGCTCTATGTCTCTCATGGTGCTGACAGGAGATAGAAAGTCTACATATAACAAAAGCAAGAGTTGCCTGTCAGGCTCTTTAATCTGTTTAGCTAAAGTGGTAAGCATGGGACACAGTGAATCCTAAGATACTACAGTGTCTTTACATCCTGAACATTGTGCCACCATTCCTACCCTCCTAGTGCAAAAAATGATGATTTATCTTCTTTATTAGTATGAAGACCCTTAAGTTTTATTACCAAATATTCTTTAAGACGCCTTAGATATGTTTGTTGTGATTTATTTGCTGCTGCAGTTAGCCTACAACATCCTCATATACAGAAATTAAATGGTTCTGAATTTCTCCATATTTTAAATGAATCTAGGTACTGTCATGTGTCAGATAAATTTATTAATAATATCTCTTAATTAAAATATTAGACAAATACTGTTTTCTAACCATTGTAGGGAGAAACTATAGTGTATATTTGGTCATTCCTCTTTCCTTGATGCTTTCAACATGAGGAAATTTTTCCTGCCTGCATTTCTGAGTGCCACTTAAAATGATAATCCAGACAAACAATGTTCACTATGGTGTTCTTGTTCCTGGTATAGCAGTTTGTAGATTTGAGCCAGCATATGCAAGAGTTCTATACATTGCAAAGCATACACTGGAGGTGGAGGTTTTTTAAAAAATATATTAATCTAAGATAAATATTTATTAAAATATCAACCAACATTATGATATAGGTAACAGCTTATATATGCTCTTGATAGATTGGATTATTTAAGCGGTGGACAATGGATGCTGAACCCATCTCTCTAGCAGTCACGAACTAGGAAATGGGCCTCTCAGGATCTTATGAATGGGGTTGGCCACTCCCCATCCAGGAGCATGGAACCCTGGATAAGTGTCTTCGGACCTTATCAGCTGACACCTGAATCACACCACATCTCCCTCTTTTGTCTAACTAAGAAGATTTTAAACTAAGACTATATATAACAGGAATTATTATGAGGTAGTATCTAGGAGAGGATAAGGCACAAACTATAACCAAAACTTAACACATATAAAGTATATCATATATTTTTAGAATATTGGTAGATGATAGGGTGTATAAATTATTTTTAAAATGTATATACCTGGGAAAGTGAAAATCTAACATCTGAATGTGTTTTGCTAAGGGATAATAGGGTAGTAACTTTAAATATTTATTTTTTAACTTTTTTAAGATTTGAGAAGGAAAATGTATCAATCGAAAGTTAGAAGCACATGGAAGTAGTGGCTTTTAAAATTTGAGAGAGGACAGCGGCACAGTTACCTGGACAGTCACTTATGGTTTTGTGCACCATTGGAGCATCTATAATATTGGCTACAGGCCTATCTCACCACAATACACTAAATTAAGGTTACTTTGGCATTGATGGGTTTAGCTTAGTGCTGTGGGAATATGTTCTGGTAGGTTGTTAATATTATTCCCTCTTACTGGTTTAATAAAAAGCCGATGGGCCAGAAGGCAGACAGGAAGTGTGGGCAGGGCTACCAGACTAAGAAAATTATGGAAACAGGAAGAACAAAGATGCCAGAGAGACACCAGGAGAGACACCAGCAGACACAGAGGAAAGAAGGTAACCATGATGCTCTGAGAAAAGGTACCAAGACACATGGTTAAACAGATTAATGGAAATAGATTGAGTTAAGATGAAAGAGCTAGCTAGCAATATGTCTGGGCCATAGGGCAATCAGCATAAAATTAATATAAGTAGTATCTGTGTGTTTCTGTGGGACTGCGGGTCTGTAGCCCTGAACCACAGGCCAGACAGGCCAGAAAGCTCTTATTACATTGTAGTTTTCTGTCATAAATAGTAAAGTTGAGTGAAAGGTATAGAGAAGGCAAACATGAGAATTAAAACTGGAAAGTTTCTCTGATCATTAAGCAACCAGAATTTCTAGCAAAGAAAGTGGGAAGATCATCAAAGACATATGCTAAGAAGCAGGGGAATTCAGTAGCCCAGAGAGGCAGAAGCTTGGCTTTCAGGATAAGGTACAAGTTCAGAGTCACATTAGAACAGAGTTCTCCTGACATATCCCTCCACACATTGGCTGTATCTTTTCAAATACCTCCCACACAGGAATCAGAATCAAAGCTGACACAGCACAGAGCTGAAACTATTGGACAAACTAGTAGTGATCATTGACTCTGAATCAAAGACTAGGAATACAGACAGGGCTGAGAGAAAGGGGGACCAGTCTTCACAGTATTCAAAGGACATTTCCCCAAAAAACTTGAAAAATTACAAGAAAAGAATTTCAGCATTAGAAAAAAATAAAATTTAGAAAAAAATGATTTAATCTTGGGTATTAAATTATGTGTTTGTTTAGATTACAAGTTAATATATTATATTTTACCACAGGTCCAAATGTTTTCTTTAAGGCTTAGACTCTATCCATGAAGGGCAGTGAAACATTGCATAGGCAGAGCCTTGTGGGAGGAAGCAGTCATGAAAATGTGATCCCAAAGAAGGCATTGAGATGCCACTGACAGATTTCCCTTTCTTCTTGCTTCCCCTTATGAGCTAATCTGGTTCCCTTTGCCATAACAGCCCCGATGTTCTGTACATCCTCCACAGACCCAGTAACAACAGTGCTGAATAACCATCCGAACCAGGCCTGAGAAATGACCCAGGACATAAAAATCACTTGCTACATATGCCTAGAAACATGTCTTGGATCCATGGATTTCACCTTAGAAGCCAGATGCAATGGTAGATATCTGTAATGCCAGCACTCTACAGAGGGATGTAAGACAGAAAAAATGTTCTCTGGAAGCCCGCAGGCCAGCTGTGGTGCAGTGTGTCAGCACAGGGAGACCTTGCCACAACCAGGCATAAGATGAGAAATAACTCTTAACCACATACAACCATGGTGTACACACACACATTAGAAGATAAATAAAAAATATATAAGTAAATAATTTATAATCTTATAAATCTCCAAACTGGATACTGTAATAACTTTCTTTTTTAAAGTTCCTTACTTCAGATCATTGTTTGCCTTTACAGACAAAGTTCACTGTGTTGCTCACTGGCATTATTTCTGGAACTTAAGATGAAAGTGAACTCAGAATGACTATCTGTAACATTCCTTCCTTGTTTTCCCCTTCCAAACTTCTGATACTTACATACAGTACTCTTGATACATCTTATTCATGTAGTTGCCTCGAGGTAGTTTTACCAGGCAGATAGGAATCTGAACTTCAATAGTATGACATGTAAGTTTTGTCATAATACCATAGACTAGATCTTTCATGATTTCAAATTTTTGTTTGAATCAGTAAATATGGAACTTGTGGGACTTTTCTCTATAACCTGCAGGTCATGGTATACCCTTTTTCAACTTTTAGACTAAAGAACTAAGCAAGTATTCTATTTTTCACCCCTTTACCTTTTTTTCTGTAGAGGAGGGGCTTACAATATAGCCCTAGCTAGCAGAAAACTCTCCGTGTAACCCAAACTGTACATGAATTCCATGGCCTCCTGCCTTATCCCCTGAGTGCTAGGACTACAGGCCAGCACCAACACACTAGGCTAAACGTTTTCCCTCAATGTGACATATACAGACACATTTAAACAACATATTATTTAAAAAGGCTTCAAGTTTCTTGTCTGCAGAATTAGAGAAACCAAAATTACCTCGATTAATTCATAGCTTTTAATTAATTATATCAATAACTGTAATGAGATGCCTACATTCCTATTCCTCTTCATTAGGTAGTGGTTGACAATACTAGAGGAGGCAGAACATTTCCTATTGATATTACAGGTTTAACTAAGGGACTGACCTGCTCCTCCCAACTTCATAAAACAAACAAACCATGACCTTCTGTGGGTGTGTCACCATTATGGGTGTTACTGAGCTCCTTTCCTAAATTCACCGTCTCATTCAATTAATTTCTAAATTGCGCCAAATTGTTGGAAAAATAATAGGAAATTAACAAATGATTGTATCCATCCTGACAAGAACATCTTCTCCTTAAGTTGTCATAATGAAATTGAGTCATCAGCAGAAGTTTAATACATGTCACAGACATGAATCATATAAAACTATATTTTATAGATAAATTTATGTCAAGCTAATACATCTAAGTTAGGACAGAGACCACACTGAATTATTTCACGATTTTAGATTTAATGTTAAACATGTAGTCAATGGGGCACTGATTGTTAACAAAACTGGACAATGGGAATTTCTTAAAGATGCTTTAATAACCTCTGGTCTATACACTTCTGCCAGATCAGAAAGATGTGTTTGAAGAGACTGGGTATAAAACTGAAATATCCATGGTCTGGTTGCCTAGTGTTATCCAGTTAACAGTAAACAGAATGAGAAATCTTCCTGTAACATAACTGTTCTTGTTATTTCTCTAACTAAAAGACTCTAAGAGACTTGAGCAAAGCAAGATGCAGCTTTCCAGTCTGCCTTTGCCATCGGTACACCTCCATCTGTGTATGCATTGGCATTTGCCTAATGGTATATTTACATTGCTACTACTTCCAAAAATGAGCAATTCACTTCTGTAGATAATATTAAGTCATTTTTTGAAATCCTCATTGATTTCAATGCCCACTTTTCTTATCTACTCCTTCTGGTAATTAGAAACAAACAAATTCCATCCCTTTACAATAGCCAATCAAATCCTAAAAATGATCTTACTGGATTGATGCCTCTCACCAATGCAAATCAAGAGCTCCCTACTGTAGCTTATATGCAACAATCATGTTTTCAGTAATGTTATAGTGAATCTAGAACACATCCTCTGTACCACAAGTAAATATTCTTTTCATTGCTAATTGGAAAAAAATTATGAAACAAAATGTCCATAGGCCTTATAGCTCCTTTGTCAAAGTTAAAATTTTTACAGTCTAATGTTTCAATAAGTCATGTCTGTAAGAAAGAAGCAAGGAAGCCATTACGAGGGACAACTACAGAGCCAAGTATGTGAATGATGTCAAAACTTTTCTTGGTGAGACATACACCAAAAAGCACACACGTCTACTCACCCCATACAGGGAACCCATGACAGACCAAAGTATGAATACCACCAAAGTCCAATTTGATGAACCAATGAATTTGATTGGAATTATTTATGAGAATATTGGTGAGGAGTTGCTTAATAAACACAAACAACTCAAAGATAACCACATCACAAAAGTCTACCCTAGCTCAGCTCATAAACCTGGAAAACAACTTGGAATGTACTGCACAGCCTGCAGGCTGCTCAAGAGGTTGTAAAGTATCTCTTTTAAGTGAGTCTGATCTAAATATCTTCCAAGCAGCTTAGCTGGTTTCTGTTTCTACCAGTCAGCTGGTTTGGTCTGAGAATATTCTTCTTCGAAGCTTGGCTTAGTCCCATCTGAGGGAGACTCTTCTATTTCATTTCTTACTCTGTCAGTGATGGGCCTAGTGAAACTAAGCAGTTTTAGTGACTTTCTGAAGTTATTTTGAGTTGTTTACCTTCTTGCTTAAGGAGATGCTTTGCAGGTCAGTAATTTTGAGGAAATTGTTATATAACACATCGCAAATGTAAACAGCTATAAAGCATTTCTTGTGGAACATTTGGGTTCTATATATAAACAGACATTTATTTCTCTCTCACTGCCTACCAGTTCGGGAATAACCACTTAGAGGCTTAATAATACTTATTAATGCTTGACCATTAAAGCAGGCTTGTTACTAGCTATTACACCTTAAGTTAACTCTTATTTATATCTACACTTTGACATGCTTTTGGCTTGTTACATCATTTTTATATGTCCTGCTTGCTTGGTAGCTGGCTGGCATGGCTCCCCAGAATACTCTTCCCAGAATTCTCCTAGTCTAGACACCCTACCTATATTTCCTGCTACTTCCTAGCCAAGCAGTATTTTATTAAGCCAGTTCAAGTGACAGGAATATACAGTATCCCACAGCAAACAGCTATGGTATATCAATGATTTTTTTTAAATGTTAGATTATTAAATTTACTTAGATCAGGAAATCAGCTGTTAATCTTTAAATGTTTTACATTGGTATAGATTTTGGTTTATTGATACAAATTTAAGATCAATTATGTTATGATATATGTATTTTTCTACTCTTGTTTAAAATATGATGTTTATGTAACTGATTTAGAATTGTAATGTATAGTTAAGAAATGCATGTTAGGTATAGGTATACAAAGATATAATTCAATTAGATAGATAATCTTCAAACACTTCTAAGACCTACAGAATATGGCATTTAAAATGTTTTAAGAACTTAGACTTTTCTGGACAGTGAGACAGGTCTGCTCCTGACAGCACTAATTTACTTCAAGAGAAAAATGGGCATTGAATAAACTCCATATGGAGTCTATTTGTGGCAATGGTTAGCCACTGGACAAGAACCTATTCTTATATTGACTGCTTGACAGTATGCTGTTTAAACTGGACATGCAGGTTCCATAGGAAGATGACTCTGAACTTAGGCAGAACAAGCCGAGATGGTCATATAGGTTCCTGCTTTGCAGAGAAAACTGTCAGACATTCTTCAGGACTCAAGGAGAAACAACTAATGAACTGTGCCAAAATGGGCAGAACAGATTTCCTGCTTCATTGAAATGAAAAGAGACTCTGGGCCTGTAGGCTGAAGATGGATCCCCCAACTTTATAAAGGAACTTTGGGTGACTGTCCAGGCAGATAGGTGTCATCTCTGTCCTTTCTAGATTTTAAAATCACTTGCACTTCTGGTTTTCTTGGATAAATATATCCTTCTGTGGTGTTTGATGTAATTGAAGATTAGGTAGTTATAGGTACAGTTTTTCTTAGTCATTTGAAAGGTATATTGGATATGAAACTTTAGATTCATAAAGATAAGGTAGATGATAAGAGTATTTTCTTTAATTTTGCTAAATACAAATAGACTAGATATAACTTTAATTCTTGCTTGATGGCTATTTTGTTATATGTAATTTTGCTATGTTAAAATTGAAACCTTCCTTTTTGATTAGACAGAAAGAGGGAAGTGATGCTGGAATGCCTTTCTGTATGATGCAAATATTAATCTTTAAATAAAAGAGCTGTTTTGGGCCATGACAGGCACCATAGAAGAAGTAGGAGGAGAAATCAGAGCATAGGAAGGAGAAGCAGGGCAGAGTCAGACAGATCGACAAAGCCGCCCAAGGAGCAACATGTAAGGAACACAGGTGAGCCATGGGCCACATGGCAGACAGATTAATAGAAATGGGTTGATTTAAGATGTAAGAGCTAGCTAGAAATATGCCTGAGCCATAGGCCAAACAGCATAAAGTTAACATAAGCATCTGAGTCATTTCTAAGGGCCTGAGCAGCAGCAGCAGACAGCTGGGTTGCTGAGGGGTCTGGAGCGGCAGGGTCTGGGCCTCTGGCTGCCCAGGACCAAGAAATCCCATTGCAAGAAACAGCCTAGAGGTTTTGGTAGAATGCTAACAATCATTCTAACTTCCAGGGTGATAGTTGGTATTCATAATTGTCAGGCATTCTCAGGACTGTTTTGAAAGAAAATTCTTTAGAGACAAAAGAGGAACTATTGGTCAAGACTGTGGTTCTCAGACTTGGATGTACATAAAAGCCATTTGGGCAGCTTAAAGTAGATGTTATGTGAAATTCACACAAGAGGTTTTTATTGAATAGATGTGGTATAAAACCCAATAATGTACTGTATCTCCAATCCTTTCTGGCAAGTTTTATCTCTCTGTGGGTGTGGTGGTTTGAATGAGAAATATCTCATATAGACTCGCATATGTGAAAAATTGGTCCCCAGTTTGTGGTGGGGGGAGACCATCCACCAGTGGGGGCTTCCTCCCAGACCCTGGATTAGCCACAGACCACACTGCAACACTTTTTTCACAGAGAGATCCTCTACTAAGAAGGGGAAAAAGGTAAAGTGGATGCTTTCTGACAGGCAGAAAACAGCAGCAAATGATCTTGAAGGTGTAGTTTTTAAGAGGAAAATGGGAGGTCTGTGTGAGAATGGGCTGGGATGCTTTTGTGGTGAAGGAGTTCAGGGACAAGGGAAAGGTTGAAGGTATCTTTATCCCATAGGGACAGTGGACTGCTCTAGATAAAGGGCAGACAGACATGGTACATGGGCAGACAGTGGTTTATAATGGCAAAGGGGGAAACATTGTGTTAGGATGAGGTTGTTGTATTATGTTTCTGACCTGAACTTTCTGGCCTGACCCTGGGGCCCAGACCCACTGACCCACAGCCACACAGAAACACACAGATGCTTTATTAATTTTATGCTGATTGGTCTATCATCCAGGTATATAACTTGCTATCTTTTAATTCCTAAACTAGACCATGATTCTTATCTTTTTTAGCCATGTGCTAGGTACCTTTTCTCAGAGCAGCATTTCAACTTCTTTCCTCTGCATCTGCTGGTGTCTCATCATGGTGTCCCTGTGGTCTCTCTCTGGTTTCTCTGCTCTGCTCTTTCTGTTCCCAGAGTTTTCTTAGTCTGGTAGCCCCATCCACACTTCCTGTCTGCCTTCAGTCAATCAGTGTTTTTATTAAACCAGTAGGTGGGACAATTATTTACAATGTAGCACAATCTTATTACATATCTGATGTTGGAATGTCTTTCTGTATGCTATGAATAGCAATCTTTAAATAAAGGAGCTGTTTTGGCCAATGGCAGGCACCATAGAAAAAGTAGGAGGAGGAATCAGAATAGGTAGGAGGAGCAGGGCAGAGTCAGAGACAAAGGAACCAGAAGCCCAAAGGAGAAACATGTAAGGAACACAGGTGAGCCACAGGCCACGTGGCAAACAGATTAATGAAAATGAGTTGAGTTAAGATGTAAGAGCAAGCTAACAATGTGCCTGAGCCATAGGCCAAATAATATAAAGTTAATATAAATGTCTGAGTCATTTCTGGGGCCAGAGCAGCAGTGGGCAGCTAAGGGGTCTGGGGCTGAAGATCTGTGTGTCTGGGCCTCTGGCCGCCTGGGGCCAAGAAACTACTACATTACAGCACATGTCCTATTTTTTTTTCCTTTTTAAAACAAGAACCTCAAATCTATTTTTTGTATAATTTATTTCATCATTATATAAAACAACTTGTAACCAATACTGTAAACAAAGACAAACATCCATAATCCATTTTTTGGAATGTGGGCATCATTCTCTAGGCTACTTCCTGCTGAACGGAGGTGCTGGCAATCCCATGGGGACCCAAAGAAAAAATGAGGATTATGGACAAGTCTTTAGTTAAATAGTCTCTAAACTGGGTCATCTCAGCCAATCTCCTAGAACATGTTTTGGATGCAGAGCTCAGAAGAAACTGCAACAGCGGTGTTCTGAAATGCTGAATCATATGTGACGTCTGTTTCGATTTGAGAATTTTCAGGGGGTTCTTCCTTGATCAAACATTGTTTTCTTTAATAAGGATTAAATTTATAGGCTCTCATTTTCTGTAGAAATAAAGAGAAAACGTCTTCTCCAAAGTAGTATATCTTTTGATTTCAATTTTAAAGTTAATTCACTTACAAAATATATAGGTTGGATTAAACCAGGAGCATTTATAATCAAATGCCTTTTAGCAGCTTTTACTACTTCTTTTTCAGTCAAAAAACTTAAATAAAAGACTGAAAGACCCCCGGGGGTTAGGGACCCCCGAAACGGACCTTTCCTCAGAAGGAGACCCCATGACCCAAGGAAGACCGAGCCACAGATCAGCTGCAAACAGCACGAGGTTTATTGAATAACGCAGGACCTGCGGGCTACCGAGCCATTTGGGATGGTTGGCGCGCCCAGCCCTTTGTTCGGGGCCTTTTTATAGGGTTTAGGAAAAAAAACGTGCGTACAGAGGCAAAGGCGAAGTTACAAAGTTTCCATTGGCTGGTTTGAATGAAATCGCCCGTTGAGGGGTGAGGGGTGAGGGCCCCCAGGTTGCCATCCGGCCTGACCAAGCAACCTGGTTATCACCCGCCCCCAGGCCTGCTGTTTCTTTTGTTCTTTATCTTCTTTTTGGAATTTTTTCCCTGATCAGGCTGGGCCTGATCCCATAGCTAAGTAACTGCTTCTCCTCCCTTCCCCCCCTCTGCCCTGTTGACATATATTGTGAAAGTTACCTGACTACATTCCTTTGTCTTTATCTCAAGCATCTTACGGAGTTAATCTTTACTGTCTTGTTAATATGTCTTAGGGAGGTTTACTTGCAACGTGCTGCTGTTAACTCTACTTCTTGGGGAGGGGGCCTTACATTCCCCCATTTTCTTTTCTGAATATCTCTAATCTTAGAGATGATGGGAAGCTCTTACTACGCTTGTGAGGGTTTCTGCTCTCGGATCCCCTCGGGGGCACACGGGGGCAGATGGGCAGGGTCAATGGTGGGTATGTCCCAAGATTCTAATCTTGCCCTCAGCAGGCACAGGTCCAGATACAGGCTAGGCCACCAGGTCCACTGGAGATGGTGGGAAAAGTGTCCTCAGTCCCAGATATCACCTGCCACGTCTGCTCAATCGATTGGTGAAGGCTCTTCTCTAGGGGACTGTCGCTGCACACGGAGCTTGAGGGAATTACCAGTTCTTTGTACAGTCCATCAGTCATCAGGATCTAAGCAGCAATGCCATGAGGTCAGAAGGACTTGGTAGGGTCCCTTCTAGCGAGGTTTAAAAGTCCGATGCTGGTGTCACTGGACGTAGACGAGGTCTCCCACTTGGTAGCGATGTGGGGTCCCATCTCTCTGGGGCTGGTAAAGGTCTGAGAGCTGCTTTTATAAAGAATGTTATACATTAGCCAGGGCCTGCAACCTAGCAGACAAGGGGGTTACACCAGAGATGGTTCCCAGATCCAAAAAGTATTAGCAGAAGGAGTATTGAGCTCAGAAAAAGCTCAGGAAAGGGTATAGGGCAGGAGCATCACCCAAACTCTGTGGCCAGTCTCCGGGGTTAATTTGCTTAAGGTTTCTACCTGTCCTGAACTTTGGGGTATAATAAAGTTTTTAATCAATCTCTAACATCTTGGCTAGTCCCCTAACTTCTTGGCTACTCCCCTAACTTACCTGGGCCGCGGACCTTATCTTTCACCAAAAGTCTAAACCAAGGAAAAATTTGCAAGGTTTACCAAGCGTCTTTCACCAGGAGTGAAACACCATCAGGAAGGACTGGAGCTGAGGCCGAGAGCAAGGTCCTCTTGATCTGGTCAAAAGTCTCTTGCTGTTCTTTCCCCATCTATAGGCGGGGCATAGAGGGACCGCCAAGGCTGCGAAACCCGGAATCCAGAGCCTACAGAATCTAGCAGTTCCCAGGAACTCTCTCCGGCTCTTTTGGCTCTCAGGGGGAGGCATCCGAGTGACAGCTTACCGTCTTGAAGGGTCAGGAATGTCACCTCAGGTCGGCATATCTGGGCCTTCTTAGCAGAGGCCTGATGTCCCAGTTTGGCCAGTTCAACAAGCAGTTTCTCAGTCCCTTCTCGGCACTGTTCCACGGTGGAGGCTGCAAGCAATGAGTACTGCAACGGAGTTAGTTACCTTGATGCAGGGCCTCATCGAAGATGGTAGGAGAGTTCTTGAAGCCCTGAGGCAGTCTAGTCCAGGTGCGCTGTCCTGAGAATCCGTTCTTTGGGTCTGTCCACTCAAAGGCAAACAGGGGCTGGCTGGACTCATGGAGACGCAGACAGAAGAAGGCACCTTTTTAATCTAAGACAGTGTGAATGTCTTTATCACCCGGCTGTTGACTTCCCTCAGGTCTCAGGCTTCTTAATGGGCAGCAATTCTGACTGACATGGTTTCAGGATTCTCTGCTCCAGCAGCCTCTGTGTGGGATTTGATCCCTTTCTTGGCATCTTTGCTCAAATCTGACCCGCAGGGGTGTGGCTGAAGGTTTCACCACAGGGGACCACTGGATCGCCAGCCCTGGTCTAGCCGTTTCTACTCATGCCTCCCCTCCGGGAAGGCCTGAATTGGTTACAGCAGGCTTGCTGACTAGAGGGTTAGTGAATTCTACCTTGGGCCCCTGGGGGTTAAAGGTGATCTTTGCCCCCAGTTTGGTAAGCAAGTCTCTCTGGGCACTCCGGAGTCACTAGGAAAGAGTGCTGCATTTTTTTTCTCTAAAGTCCATTGTTCTTTTAGTCGTCCACACCCAATGACTGCACCTCTGACATCCTGGACTAATGATTTCTTGTTGGAGAGGGAACCTAACCATTCCCGTGTCCGTTTCAAAGTCACTTGGGGTCCCCTCCACATTAAAGGTTCAGGAGGGGATTCAGAAGGCTGGCTGTATTAGCCGCAGGCTTCTTTTTCTTGGGGCCGTCTTTATTAGCTCGGTATTCCTCTGAGCTTCTGGCGCGGGCCCAAGTTCTACTGTCTCCCTTGCCTGTCAATTAAGGTAGCCAAGATTTTTCCCCATTTTTTTCCAGGTTTTTTTTTTTTTTCTCTCTCTCTCTATCTCTTTCAATCTCTGCTCTCTCTATATATATATACATCTTGCTTTCGCTGCTCCCTCTACACTCCTCTTGCTTCCGCTGCTTTTCTCTCTCTCTTTCAAAACACTTTTCAGCCTCTCTAACTAAGTCTCAAGGCCATATCCTGTAAGCCGCCCATTTTCTGAAACTTTCTTTGAATATCTATTGCTGACTGTTCTATAAAGGACTTTCTTAACGCCCCCCTCTGTTCTTCCAATTCTAGAGCAAACAGTGTACATCTCTGATAGACCTTTACTAGCCTCACTAAAAACTCAGAGGGGAATTTATCAGACTTTTACATCCCTTTTTCTTACCTTGGCCAGATTAATTGGTGCATCAGAGCCTGGCGACAGAGTTAATAGGTGTCTCCTACCTTCCCAATGGGGACATCTAGGTTAGGCAACTGCATCGGGGTGGCATCCGAGCTGGGGGCCAGTTTCCAAGCTGCTAATAAGATCCGATCTTTTTCCTCAGGGGTAAAGAGAGTTCTCCCAAGCAGGCTGATAAGAGAACATAGTTTAACAGGAGTGCTGGCAATGCCCTTAGGTGGCCCGGCTCCCTCGGGCTCCTGGTCCCTTGCCAGTTTCATTCCCAGTGGCACCAGGGGGATGCCTATAACGGGTGGAGGAGGAGCCTCTGTGGGTCCTGTCGGATCTGAGACTCCCGGTAGGCAGAGGACTTCAAGGGAGTTGGTGGAAGAGGTAGAAAAGGCTGTATCTAATTGAGAGAATACAACCAGATTTTCACAGACCCAATGTCCGGGTGTCTGCGGAGACCTGGATGGAAGACAATGGCTTTGACTGCTCAGATGGTGTGGGGCCATCTCATACCAAAAGTCGGCCATTCACCCTTCTTAACAATGAAGGAAGTTATTAGCCAGGTCTGAGACTTTAGACATCTAATACCTTTTACTCTGATCTATCTGACCATGACTTTTTAACTTGAAGATACCTCACCTTCTGTATTCATTGATCAGAGATAACAGGCAGAATGGCCAAATGGCTTTTCTAGGTGCCCAGCAGGGGTCATCAGAATCCCTGTGGCTAGGAACTGAGTGCTGTGTCTAAGCAGTGGCTGCTTCTATTAGACAGCTGTGCTGTACCTTTTTTTTTTTTAATAGATGAGGCAACTGACACATGTTAGATGTGTACCCAAGCCAAAAGCCGAGAGGCACATGTGTCACATGCCAGCAGCCAACAATTTTTATGGTAGGACCCTCTCGGGCGACCCCACCCAGGCTGCCAGAACCGGAACCCGGTCCCAGAGCACTATCTCAGAAAGTCAAGCTGCTCTACCAGGTACCCCAGGAGCCTTGGAAGCATCTACCGGGTTCAAGCTGCTCTGACCCAGGCTAGTCTCAGCGACCTCAGATAGGGGCCCAGGGGGAGGGAGCTGGTCACGGCAGAAGTGCCCATCGGCCCCATTCCCGGTCCCGCCCGCGTGCGCGCGCCCCGCGGCCGGAGATGCGCGGGTCTGGTGGAGGGGGCTGAATCTTCTGCAGCTGACACTACCGCCCGACTCCGCGCGCTCGGCTCTGCCCTCGGAGGAGCAGCGTAACCGCGGCACACCGCCCCGCCCCCGCCCGCGCCATCCTCTCTAACCCGGCCTTCTCAGCCGTTCTGGAGCCGGTCGCGGCGCCGCCATGGCAGAAGTGCGCGTGCGGCAGCCCGTCGCAGGCCAGACCCCCATCTCCGGCTCCGCCTGCACGCGCCCGAAAGCGCGCAACCCTGGCGGCCGGAGACGCGCGGGTGGACAGGTCTGCGCTGGCTGGGCTGAATCTTCTGGGCAGACTGCAGCTGACACCGTGTGCGCTCGACTCCGCCCTCGGAGGAGCGGCGTGACCGGCGGCGCACTGCGGACAGTCCGCCTAGCCCTCCAGACCCGCCCGTGCCACTTTCTCAAACCGGGCCTTCCCTGCCCTTCCAGAGCCGGCGGAAGTGCACCCATGCGCCCTGCGCCTGGCACCTGCGAGCTTGGTCACGCCGCAGGAGGGGCGGCCAGGCCCAATCTCCTCCCTCCCGGGCCGCGCGAGCTCCATGGGGCAGCGGAGGAGAGGCGGGAGGAGGGAGGGGGTGGTGAGGAGAGCGCGGTGAACTACCGGCCTCCTGCTTCTTCGGCCCCGGGATTCGGCGAACGCTGCTGCCAAGGGGGGAGCTGTAACATTCGGGGGCGGGGTGGTTATCATCTGTCCTATGATTTTAAGACTGAGTAAGGTTAGTGGAACAGACAAAGATACACTCAAACACAGAACACTCAAACACAGAACAAAGGCGCTGCGCGGCTTCAGCATAAAACTTAAAGCAAAAACTCGGAGACTTTGGGGGGTCCGGATTCCCCCTTCTCCTACCAGAACCACGTATCCCTCTGATACGGGCTGAGCTCCAAAGGGCTGCCACCCCAAAAGCGAGCTCCAGACGCCCCGCTACACCGGGGACCCAAATGTCCCGAAGGACCCAAATGTCCCGCCCGGCGGGACTACAAATGCCTCTAGAACGTCTTCTAGGGCTGCGAGGGAGAAGTTCTGAGCTCGTCAGCTCCTTCTGGCCCCCGCCAAATACAAATGGACCCGATCGAACCCCAAACCAAACGCGTGCGCAGATTCACAGAAAACAAGTTCAGACAACACCGCCACAGACAAGTTCATTCAGACACAGCCACAGACAAGTTCAGACACAGCCATAGACAAGTTCAGACACAGCCATAGACAACGAACAAAACGCTGGCCAGCTTACCTCCTGACAGTGAGTCGGTGGTCCCTGAGTGGGGGTCTCAAATCCCGGAAGAGCCCCCAAATGAAAGACCCCCGGGGGTTAGGGACCCCCGAAACGGACCTTTCCTCGGAAGGAGACCCCATGACCCAAGGAGGACCGAGCCACAGATCAGCTGCAAACAGCACGAGGTTTATTGAATAACGCAGGACCTGCGGGCTACCGAGCCATTTGGGATGGTTGGCGCGCCCAGCCCTTTGTTCGGGGCCTTTTTATAGGGTTTAGGAAAAAAAACGTGCGTACAGAGGCAAAGGCGAAGTTACAAAGTTTCCATTGGCTGGTTTGAATGAAATCGCCCGTTGAGGGGTGAGGGGTGAGGGCCCCCAGGTTGCCATCCGGCCTGACCAAGCAACCTGGTTATCACCCGCCCCCAGGCCTGCTGTTTCTTTTGTTCTTTATCTTCTTTTTGGAATTCTTTCCCTGATCAGGCTGGGCCTGATCCCATAGCTAAGTAACTGCTTCTCCTCCCTTCCCCCCCTCTGCCCTGTTGACATATATTGTGAAAGTTACCTGACTACATTCCTTTGTCTTTATCTCAAGCATCTTACGGAGTTAATCTTTACTGTCTTGTTAATATGTCTTAGGGAGGTTTACTTGCAACGTGCTGCTGTTAACTCTACTTCTTGGGGAGGGGGCCTTACAAGACAATAACATACAGTATCCAGACACTCTTTGTAATTTGAATCTTTATGTGACTTACTTTTTTTCCTCTATTTCTTTTTTAAGGTCTTTATTCTTTTTCTTTTTTTCTTTTCTCTCTCAGGCCTACATATATTTTTTTAACATATCCTAAACCCATTTAGAATTTTTGTTTTTCTTTTTTAATCTCTCTTTATTGTGTATCACATTTCTTTCTTTCTTTCTTTCTTTCTTTTTTTCTGTTTCTGACCACAACTTTGCTAAGGTGACTGACTTTACCCAGATCCTTCTATTTCTTTGTGTTTCTGACCACACCTTTAACCTGCCAACTTGTGGCTAAAGATTAAAGGCTTGACTAGGATGGATGGCTGGCTCTACTCAGCTAATAGTCTAGCTTCATAAAATTTAGCTTTTCAACTGAGGTGCTAGTAGGACCCACAATTACCACTCTGGGGAATTTCAGGGTCCATATAATCACCAAATAAAGCACTGCCATCTGCTGATCATTAACTCCATTTAAGTGTTTGGCAGCAGAGCTTCTTAAAAGATTCACAAAAGTTTTGCCTCAAAGGCCGAATCATAAAGCTTCTCTTTAAAATGCCAAGGCTCACCTTGCCTCCAGCAAACAGAGCTAATCCAAGAAAACAACACCACTAAGAAGCCATCTTTGACTCTGTTTACCTTTTGTCCTTATAAAGAGAAACCTTAAATCCATCACATTCAGCTCTTTGCTTACTTTGAGGCTTCTGTGAGACTTGAGGAATTGCCCTTGTTCTTTTTGATTGAGCATCTTTACCTTTTATCTTAATTATTTGTGATTTTCCTGGGTTGATTTACTTCTTTTTATGTTAATAAACAGGAGTAACATATCATATCATTAAACACTGAGCAGGAATTTCCCTAATAAAACCAATCCCCTATTTGGAATTGGAATTTTTTAAAGGCAGGTGCTACTAAATTGTCTATATAGATTTTAATTTCTTTATTTTAAAAAAGTCAATACTAGATTTCTTGAGAGATATAATTTTAAGCCAACAAAATTGTATAGGACTTAAAACATGAGCATATCTGTTGAACCCTTCTGCAAACACCTGTTGAGAAACAGCAGGATTTTTATCATGACTTTAGTTATTCCATTGATTTAACAGTGGTTTCTAGGGCTCTATGCAGTGGCTCCTGTGTTATTGCCTCAACCTTCACACTGAGATAACTAAGCACATGCCAGGGAGAAATGCATAAAAAATCAGAGAAAATGACAAGATCCTTCTGATGGCACCATCTGAGACCTCAGGATTCTATCTAGTGCTTCAGAATTTTCTTCTCTACTTTCACTCTCTTCTTCTGCTTTTCTAATACTATCCCGACCCCTGATTCATCCAGACAAGAAGGATATCCCCTGCTGATACTAGTTCCTGTTTCTATTCTCTGTCTGCCCCATGTATGTATTCTTTGTTAAATTCTATCTCACCAGTGTATTTCTAAGGGACCAGAATTGTCAATAAGAAGAGTGATGGTTTGTTTTCCTTTTCTGGTTGTGGCAGTCAATCAACAGAGGCAATGAGCATTCTACTTGGGAGTGTGTGTGTGTGTGTGTGTGTGTGTGTGTGTGTGTGTGTGTGTGTGCACACGCGCGCGCACACACGAGCATGCATGTGTAAGAACATGTGACATCCTGATCAGTCTTCTCTGCTATTAGATTATCCTGAAGCTATGAAATGCTGTTTTTATGTTCTCTAGCCCACCTCACTCTATTCCTTGACCCTGCCAACCCTTTCCATACCCTATTCACTAGGCTGCAAACTTTTCCATCTTTGTATTTTTATTCTTAATTTTTTCTCTTCCATCTCTTTCCTTTCTCTTTTTTCTATATGTATAATCAGAAAAAAATATGTATTATTTTAAAATAACTAAATTAAAATATTTTCAATAAAGTTAATTGTTCTGTCTCCAGTGTTTCATATTCCTCTTCTCACTTCAGAAACTGAAAAGCATTATCAGCTCATGTATGGAGAAATTTGAGAAAATGTCTTTCTAGGGTCCCCAAGGATGTCCATAATCTTTCAGTTCACAGCTCATCAGACTTGAAGCCTCTGAACATGTTTTTGTCTATATGGAGTGTGCCTGAGTGTGATATATATGTCCAAGGTTTAGAATATCATTGGCATAATTTAGTCTAAAGTTATTCAGAACTTGGGAGGGAAATTGTTGATTTAGTTATTATTGTTTTGTGTTTTGTTTGATCCTTTAGTGTAGTCAATGAGAGAGTAATGGCATCACTTTATTTTCATTTTAAAGAAAGATAGGTGTGCAGACTCATGGATCGTAAATAGAAAACTGAAAGTCAGGCATCTAAGTCAGCATTTGCAAGAAATGTATTCTTATATCTTGTAGAAGCTTTTATTTTATGATGAACATTTTACCAAAAGTATAAAAATTTTCATGTATTGAAAATCAGATTGGGTGGTTGGGAGCATGGGGCTATGAATGTTGAGAAGCAAAAGAAATACATCACTTAAAACAATCCACAATAATACAGTGAATAAATTCTTGATTTTCTGAGATATTTGAGGAAGTTTCTTATTTATTTTTGCCCTCAAGGACTATAACCATCTGAAACTGTAAGAATCCCTCAATCAAACTCTTCTTTTAATAATGTGCATTGGCCAGGATGTCTCATCACCACAAGGGAACAGTAACTAAGATGAGCTTTTTTGTTTTTTCACCCTAATACATTCCTAATTTTTATATGATTATTGCATGTTGCAGTTTACTTACAGAACCAAGACAGGGAGCAAGTAATTCCACAAAATAAACATTGTGTGAAAATACAAAGGTTCTAAAGTGATGTGAATTGTTAAGTAGGAAGCCCACATCTAAAGGGGAAGCCCCACATCATTAAGGAAATTGGTGAAGGGGTAAAGGGACTTGGTTTTGAGTCTTGCTCATGATTAGTTCAATCATTATGAATGGAGTCAGCATAGTTTTGAAGAAAGAGTAAAAGATAACACCACAGAATACTGAAGAACTCATAGAACTAAAATCAAAACTTGCTGGTTTTCTCAATGTTAGAAATATATAACTTCTCAAATTGTAATGTAAGATTTATAGGCCACTTATTTTATAATACTGCTTATTCCTTAAAAGGTTTATGGGATTAGAAATGGGTACTTCAGTCATTTGCTGAATATAGTGAGATAAAATTAAATCTCATTAAGAAGTACAAATTGTTTATTTCCTGTATAAAGGCAACCGTGTGTGACATTTTTTGTTACATACTGATCTGGAAATATCTGTGTCAGACACATTATTTTGTGGTTGTCATTGTTTTGTTAATGTTCAGCTTACAAGAATTTAGAAACACTCAATATTGACTAAAGATTGAGAACATGGATTAACATAAATTATCTTCAATTACTTAATAACTTTAGTGTTGCAATGGGGTTTCTTGGTCCCAGGTAGCCAGAGGTGCGGACCCAGGACCTGTAGTCAGCCCCAGACCCCATAGCCACCTGCCACTGCTGCTCAGGCCCCCAGAAATGACTCAGATGCTTATATTAACTTTATGCTGTTTGGCCTATGGCTCCGACACATTGATACCTAGCTCTTACATCTTAAATCAACCCATTTCTATTAATCTGTCTGCCACTAGCCCGAGGCTCACCTGTGTTCCTTACATGTTGCTCCTTGGGTGGCTTGCTCAATCTGCCCCCGACTCCACCCCACTTCTCCTACCTATGCTCTGATTTCTCCTCCTACTTTTTCTATGGTGCCTGTCATAGGCCAAAACAGCTCCTTTATTTCAAGATTGCTATTCACAGCATACAGAAAGACATTCCCACATCACTTCCCCCTTTCTGTCTAATCAAAAAGAAGGTTTCATTTTTAACATAGCAAAATTACATATAATAAAATAGCTAACAAGCAAGAATTATAGTTACACTATCTAGCCTATTTGTATTTAGCAAAATCAAAGAAATTACTCTATCATCTACCTTATCTTTATGAATCTAAAGTTTCATGTGCAATATACCTTTCAAATGACTAAGAAAAACTATACCTATAACTATCTAATATTTAACTATATCAAAGACCACAGAAGAATATAGCTACCCAAGTAAACCAGAAGTACAAGCAACTTCTAAAATCTAGAAAGGACAGAGATGACACCTATCTGCCTGGACAGTCACCCAAAGTTCTTTTATAAAGTTGGGGCATTCATCTTCAGCCTACAGGCCCAGAGTCTCTTTTCATTTCAATGAAGCAGGAAATCTTTTCTTTTCTGTCTATTTTGGTACAGTTCATCAGTCTCTTCATCTCAAGTCTTAAAGAATGACTGACAGTCTACTCTGCAAAGCAGGAACCTGAAGGACCATCTCAGCTTGTTTTGTCAAAGTTTAGAGGTCACCTTTTTATGGAACCTGCATGTCTACTTTTAATAGCATATTGTCAAGCACTTAACATAAGAACAGGTTTTTGTCCAGTGGCTAACCATTGTCACAAAGAGAGTAGACTCCATATGGAGTTTCCTTGATGCTCATTTTTCTCTTGAAGAAGATTGGTGCTGCCAGGAACAAATCTGTCTCAATGTCTAGAAAAGTTTAAGCTTTTAAAATATTTTAAATGCCATATTCTGTAGGTCTTAGAAGTGTCTGAAGATTATCTATCTAATTGAATTATATCTTTGTATACCTAAAAATTTAACTAACATGCATTTCTTAATTATTCATTACAATTTTAAATCAGTTATATAAACATCCTTTCTTAAACAAGAGTAGAAAAGTACATATAGCATAAGAGAATTGACCTTAAGTTTGTATCAGTAAACCAAAATCTATACCAATGTAAAACATTTCAAGATTAATGCTGATTTTCTGATCTAAGTAAATTCAATAATCTACTTTTTTAAAAAATCATTCATATACCATATCTCTGTTTTCTTCTTAGAAAGAGATTAACTATAACCATTAATCATTTACAATGAAAACAAACATTTATAAACAACATTTTGGGAATTTGGGTGTAGTTTTTTATTACTACTTACTGCTGATTACGGGGCATTAAAAATCTCATGAGTTAGACAGGATCATACTCTGCAGTCTCAAAGTTGATGTGGCCATCTTTTCCCATCAGAGGTTTTTTTTCAGGGGGTCTTGGTTGATGAAACCATATTTGTCTGAAGCAATCCACAGGTTCTCATCTTCTCAGGAAACAAAAGAAGAACTTTTTCAAAGCAATAAATCTTTATACACAAATTTTAAAATCAAAATACCTTTAAAATAAATATTCTTGTTTAACTTAGTAGCCTTTGCATTTGCAATCCATTGTCTTTCTGCAGTTAGCTCATTAACAGTTAAAAAATTAAAAGAAAATACAATAACAAACAAAATCTAGATTTTGTGTCTATTTTCCATCTTTATGTGGCTTACTATATTTTTATTACTCTATTTCTCTCTTTAAAGACTTTATCTTTTTTCTTTTCTCTCTGAAGACTATGTACCTTTTACACACACTGTAACCCATTTACAGGTTTAAAATATGAATCTGTTTTATTGTGAATCCTTAATTATTTTCTAACTAGAAGAGCTTTTTAAAATACTCTCACTCTCTTGCGACATAGTTTTTGAGATAAAGCTGAATCGGTAAGTTCTCTTAAAGGGATCACGTCTCTGTTAGTGGCCAGCAAACAGAGCGGACCCAAGCTAATGCTGCTACTAAGAAGCTGTCTTTGTTTCCTTTTTGTCCAAAATAAAAAGAAATTTAAAATCAATCACATGCTACTGAGTCCTCTTTGAGATTTCAGGAACCCTCCTGATTGCAGCTTACATTGCCTGTTGCCAGTTCGCTGGTGCCATTTCGAATGTGACCCAGATGCCACACTTTCTTTGTACAATGACACGCTTAGTACACCCAATTTGGAAGCTGCCTTGGCTCAGTTTCTGTGATCTAGAACCCATTCTAATCTTTTTCAGGCTTTAAGTAAATAATTGACCTACTTGGATGCCATTTGTAATAGTGTGGTTTCTCTGTCCAGGACGGCCAGAGGCCCAGAACCACAGACCTGCAGCCCCAGACCCCTTAGCCACCTGCAGTTTCTCAGGCCCCCGGAAATGACTCAGACGCTTATATTAACTTTATGCTGTTTGGCCTATGGCCCAGGCACATTGCTAGCTAGATCATATATCTTAAATCAACCCATTTCCATTAATCTGTCTGCCACGTGGCCCATGGCTCACCTGTGCTCCTTACATGTTTTTTCTTGGGCAGTTTGTTCGATCTCTCCCTGACTCTGCCCTTATTTTCTTGCCTATTTTGATTTTTTTGCCTACCTTTATTACAGTGCCTGTCAAGGACCAAAACATATCCTTTATTTAAAGACTGAGATTCACAGCATACAGAAAGGCATTTCCACATCACTTTAGAATTTAAGTGTGAATCATTTTTCATCCAAAACTACAAGTGTGTAGCTAAATTATAACTGATTATGTGTGACTTTGAGTTGTCCAACCAGGAGTGTATGACACTAAATATGTTCAGCACCTCCCTGAGAAAGAATGATTTCAAAGTACAGGAACAAACTTATTCAAGTAGAAGCATAAAAATATCAAACAGAAGAAGAATGTTCCCTGTAAGAATATTTATCTATGTCGTAGGGTAGTTTTCTTGAATTCTTATGTCATGTTTTAATGGGTAAAACATTCTAGATGTTCTAGAGCATTCCAGAACAGTCAGTGTTTCCAATGAGTTCTTTATTTGTTACTGCGGATTAACAAATGTTTCAGGCAATGCGGGTTTGGCATGCTGCACTGCACTTATTAGTGACAGCCTCCATGGGGGTAGACAAGAGGCATCAAACAAAGATAAGACCGAAAACAAGCAAGATCTGCAGTCAGATACTGCTGACACATCCCAGGAGACACTGCCTACGAAGACCTAGCTAGGAACCAAACATTTAGCAAGGAGTCTATGTGGAGCATGTTGCCTCCAAACCAGAACACTCTGCAGCCTACCCTTTCCTTCATGACACACTCAGGCATACATTAATGTCTTTAGATTCCTCTCAAACCTTTGTAAGAACAGTCCCTTTTTGCAATGTAGTTTGTCCCTTTTTTCAATGTAATTTATTCTTTGAGCCATTTTTGTACTCACAAAGTAAATAAAAGGTGTTAATCAAAGTAAACAAATAGCTATTTAATAGCTTTCCTTCCTTCACTTTATTTTATTTCAGTATATCTCCCTGCACAGCAATGAAGAACACCTGTGGTTCCTGATTTGTGAACGTGGAAACAGGAGACCTATGTGAGCAATAGCCTTTTAGATGGGTGCACTTAATATTCTCTGAAAAGAGTTGGAAAAGGGAAAACTAATTTAAATCATAAATGTCTTGTTTGCCAGTCACTAATCAGCACTCTAAAATGTTCTTCAAATGAAAAAGTATTAATTTGTTGTATGTAAGGTATAAGATAAAATAAATAAAAACATCCATTTAAGGTGAAGTATGCTTTAAATTTGACTTAAGTCATTATTTTAGCGTTTAGCCATACATCCTTTCCATCACATTTCTATAATTATTAACCTTGGTACCTTTCCTAGGCCAATCTTAATCCTGTCTTCTGAGGATTAGAAGGTACCTCTTTATCAAAGGTGTGTTTACTCCTGCAGAATACCTAAAAATGGAAAAAACACTATCATGTAAATGATTATGTTTGGGATGGAGAACTTGCCACACAGAAGTAACAACCACAGGGGGTGGGGTAGATAATGACATATGCTTGTGAAAATGTCGGTGAGTCTCATTATTTTATTGTAGGTGGAGTTTCTCTGTGTCCAGGCAGCCCCTCCCTCTAAGCGTTCTGTTCTTTTTACTGTGTGGATCCTGCCTAATCATTGGCCAGTTTTTTTATTATGAGAACAATACATACTAACAGTGTATAAAGATTATTCCACGGTATCTTATAATAACAAAATTATTAATTAAAAAAATTAAAACATGATAGAAAAAATAGTTTGTGATTCATTTTACATAGTCAAGCAAGTTTACTCCATGGGAGAAAGTTCAAAACCTCAACTTCTTTGGGGCTTCAGTGTGTTTCTTGCCATTCAGACATATTCAGAGAAGGCACAATAATCCACAATGGGCAAATTGTAATCCAGATCCTCTTGGCTTTAGATGATTCAGAAATGGGGGATTGAAAATAAAACATTCTGGGCAGATGCATCAGTATAGGGTGTGGCCTAGGACTATAAGGTAGCATTTAGAGCCTGGATCACAATGAAGATGTCATTACACAAAATCATCATTATCCAGAATTACATAACAGCATTTTCCTGTCATTTATCCTCAGAATCTTATGTAAACAATGAGTAACTGTAGTAGTGGAGTTTCTTTGTCCCAGGTGGCTAGAGCTCCAAGACCCACAGACCTGCTGCTCCAGACCCCTTAGTGCCCAGCCACTGCCGCTCTGCTCAGGCCCCCAGAAATGACTCAGATGCTTATATTAACTTTATGCTGTTTGGCCTATGGCTCAGGCACATTACTAGCTAGCTCTTACATCTTAAATCAACCCATTTCTATTAATCTGTCTGCCACGTGGCCCGTGGCTCACCTGTGTTCCTTACATGTTGCTCCTTTGGGCTTCAGCTCGGTCTGCCTGACTCCGCCACACTTCTCCTACCTATGATCTGATTTCTTATCCTACTTCTTCTATTGTGCCTGTCATAGGCCAAAACAGCTCTTTTATTTAAAGATTGAGATTCACAGCACACAGAAAGGCATTCCCACATCACTTCCCCTTCTGTCTAATCAAAAAAGAAGGTTTCAATTTTCACATAGCAAAATTACATATAACAAAATAGCTATCAAGCAAGAATTATAGTTACAATATCTAGTCTATTTGTATTTAGCAAAATTAAAGAAAATACTCTATAATCTGCCTTATCTTTATGAATCTAAAGTTTCATATCCAATATACTTTTCAAATGACTAAGAAAAATTGTACCTATAACTATCTAATCTTCAACTATATCAAAGACCAAAGAAGTATATATTTACCCAAGTAAACCAGAAGTGCAATTCTAAAATCTAGAAATGACAGAGATGACACCTATCTGCCTGGACAGTCACCCAAAGTTCCTTTATAAAGTTGGGGCATCCATCTTTAGCCTACAGGCCCAGAGTCTCCTTTCATTTCAGTGAAGCAGGAAATCTGCTCTGCCCATTCTGATATAGTTCATCAGTTGCTTCTACTCGAGTCCTGAAGAATGTCTGCCAGCTTTCTCTGCAAAGCAGGAACCTGAAGGACCATCTCAGCTTGTTCTGCCAAAGTTCAAAGGTCACCTTCCTATGGAACCTGCATGTCCACTTCTAACAGCATACTGTCAAGCAGTTAATATAAGAACAGGTTTATGTCCATTGGCTAACCAATGACACCAATAAACTCCACATGGAGTTTCTTCGATGCCCATTTTTTCTCTTGAAGAAGATTGGTGCTGCCAGTAGCAGATCTGTCTCACTGTCCAGAAAAGTCTAAGCCCTTAAAACATTTTAAATGCCATATTCTTTAGGTCTTAGAAGTATTTGAAGATTACCTACCTAATTGAAATATATCTTTGTATATCTAAAAATCTAACTAACATGTATTTCTTAATTATACATTACAATTCTAAATCAGTTACATAAACATCCTATCTTAAACAAGAGTATAAAAATACATATAGCATAAGAGAATTGACCTTAAGTTTGTATCAATAAACAAAAATCTATACCAATGCAAAGCATTTTGAGATTAACAGCTGATTTTCTGATCTAAGTAAATTCAATAATCTAATTTTTAAAAAAAATCATTTATATACCATATCCCCTTTTTCTTCTTAGAAAGAGATTAACTATGACCATTAACCATTTATAATGAAAACAAACATCTAGAAACAATATTTGGGGAATTTGTGCGTTGTTTTCCATTACTACTTCCTGCTGATTAAAAGGTGTTGAAAATCGCATGGTTATTGAGGCTGGATCAGTCTGCAGCTCTGAAGCTGATACGGCCATCTCTTCCCATCAGGTTTTTTCAGGGGGTCTTGGTTGATGAAATCATATTTGCCTGGAAGCAATCCACACGTTCTCATCTTCTGTGGAAACAAAAACAGAACTCTTCCAAAGCAATAAATACTTAGACACAAATTTCGAAATCAAAATACCTTTAAAATATATATTCTTGTTTAACTTAGTAGCCTTTGTATTTGCAATCCATCGTATTACTGCAGTTAGCTCATTAACAGTTAAAAAATTAAAAAAAACCACAATAACAACCAAAATCCAGATTTTGTGTCTATTTTCCATCTTTATGTGGCTTATTATATTTTTATTACTCTATTTCTCTCTTTAAAGACTTTCTCTACCTTCTTTCTTTTCTCTCTGAAGACTATGTACCTTCTACACACATTGTAACCTGTTTACAGGTTTTTTAAAAATATGAATCTATTTTATTGTGAATCCTTAATCATCTTCCAACCACAAGAGCTTTTAAAATATACTCTCTTAAAGAGCTGCATAGTTTTTGCCTAGGAAGCTTAATCAGTAAGTTCTCTTAAAGGGACCGCGTCCCTGTTTGTGGCCAGCAAACAGAGCAGACCCAAGCAAATGCTGCTACTAAGAAGCCGTCTTTGTTTCCTTTTTTTCAAAATAAACAGAAATCTAAAATAAATCACATGCTTTCTTTGTACAATGACCTGCTTCATATACACAATTTGGAAGCTGCCTTGGCTCAGTTTCAGTGATCTAGAACCCCTTCTAATCTTTCTCAGGCTTTAAGTGGATAATCAACCCATGTTGGATGTGCCATCTGTAGTAGTGGGGTTTCTTGGTCCCGGGTGGCTAGAAGTCCAAGACCCACAGACCTGCCGCTCCAGACCCCTTAGCTGCCCAGCCACTGCCGATCTGCTCAGGCCCCCAGAAATGACTCAGACACTTATATTAACTTTATGCTCTTTGGCCTATGGCTCAGGCACATTGCTAGCTAGCTCTTATATCTTAAATCAACCCATTTCCATTAATCTGTCTGCCACATGGCCCATGGCTCACCTGTGTTCCTTACATGTTGCTCCTTTGGGCTTCAGCTCGGTCTGCCTGACTCCACCCTGCTTCTCCTACCTATGCTATGATTTCTCCTCCTACTTCTTCTATGGTGCCTGTCATGGCCCAAAACAGCTCCTTTTTTTTAATGATTTAGATTCACAGCATACAGAAAGGCATTCCCACATCAAGTAACAATATATTTGTACTATATAAATATTACATTCTATTTTCTTTTAAAACACCAAGAGTTTAAAACTGGTAATGAAAATCAGTATTATTCATATTGTTTTAAAAAAAGATTTTTGGATTTCAAACAAATGATCAATCAACAAACTTGGAATAAATGGTTTGTTGAATTGGAAATTGCTTTCCATGGAGTGGAGCAGTAGAATTCTGTTATCAGCAATCAAAACTGGGTAACATCAAGCCCCATAAACATACAGAAACAGAACCATTTACATTGAAGAGTTTTACTGATTTATCCTACACAAATTAAAACAATGGATTGCCATGTAGTTGTTTGCATACATGCTTCCCCTTTCAAAGTTTATTTAAAGTTGTATTACCAGGAATAAAATATAAAAATTTAATGTCAAGAGTCATATTGTAAAAAAGAAATTAATTCATGTATATTACCAAATGGAAGTCCTGAATGCTTAGGTCCTTTCTGGAAAAGGTTATTTGTAATGACCAAATTCGTCACTGTTTGGAATCTTGGAAAGGTCACAGAGAGAAGGTTTTCACTTGTTTTAAATAAAATTCTATATTTTAAAAATAAATATGCCTTTCTTCCATTTCATAGAAATATCAACGCTGTTTGCCCTATAATTTACTTTTTGAGCCCCTGACATTTACCCAGCTGACTGTCTTTGGAGAACAATCTCCTGACTGAGAAGGCGTTAGGTAAGAAAACTGTCAATTACAAATTACTGCCTGATGTATCCTAAAGTGCAGACATCTCCAGATTCAAAGACCAACCTTGCCAAGTACACAGCAACCTCTAGCTCTAAGAGAAGACTACACAATTCCTCTATGCCATTGCAGATCCACTTGACTAACAGAGATGTAGTCAGGAAAGGACAACGCCTTAAATCAAGAGTGATCGTATTACAGAGTAATATAGGGGTTGCATCTCCAAATCTGATTAATGTTAAATCAGATCTGGAATATTTAGAGGATCTTAGAATTACACACACACACACACACACACACACACACACACACACACACACACACACACACCTCACTATTTTACAGACACTTTTCTGAGCAATTCAGATCTTAGCTTGGAATCCTGGGATACACACAGCTTGGATTGATTCTGAAAATGACATTACTTTCAATACCACAGGAATAAATGAATCAGAGTTAAATAAATGTATTACATTTCTTTTAAACATACTTTATTGCATATAACATCATCAGAAAAAGTAGTCTGTAAAAGTAAGTATTTCCTAAAAGTGACTACAGATGACAGTCATTGGGAAAGGAACTTATTGCCCAAGAGAAACAGCTTTCCACTTGTTGTGGGCAGTATGTGACACACATCTTTATGGGTGCTGAATGGCATGTACATGATACTTATACACTTAGTGTCAAGTGCATTCTCAACATTTCAAATCAGGGTAAGCTTGAGCTACCAAGATACTTTCAGAAATTATTGGATATGTTATGACTACATAACATGCTACAACCTTTGCTATGAAAATAAATTTTACCTTTCAGTAAAAATGTCAGAGTTAGATGGAAAAAGAATGAGATACAGTTACTTTTACATTCATGAAGCAGATATCTCTAAAGAAAACAATCAGATACCCCTGATTGTGCCTCAAGATGAGTTTAAATGGCTGTTTTTGATTAATTGGATAATATTTTGTGTCTTAAACACACATCTTTAACTTTTACATTTAATCTTAGGATAAAACAAAATATGTTTCAATCAGACTTTTTTTTTTTCTTATGGCTTACAAACTTGCCCACATGTTCGTACATATGCTTGATTGGTGTGTATATGTACATATGATAAATATATGATAAATACATATGTTGTAAATATCCAAGCACCAATGAGTGCTAAAATGGTCACTTCTTAATAATTGTTTTCTTCATTCAGTGAGTATATTGAAATCATTATGTTTTAAATGTATATTTAGTTCCAACTGTTTTGTATTATTGTATGAAACAAGAATGTTATTCCAAGTCTAATATCCAAATTATGTTTGATATTCTGTTCTTGCTTTTGTGTATTGCTTGGCAGAAGACTCCAGTGTGATGCAAGCCAGACAAGCAGAAACACTGGAAATATCACAAGCAAGAACTATTCCTTTAACAGTTATAGGCACTCGTGCACCTCCAATAAAACACTCATCTAAAACTTCTTGAATAGTAGGTGAAACACTGTGAGTTATAATTCCATGTAATTTAATTTATATCTTTCTGGAAGTTATTATCCAACTGAGCCAGCAATAACCAAAGAATATAATAGATACCGTGTGAGAAATTACATATCAACAGTAAAGCCACCATATTAAAAATCAGTCATGAAGTAGAAAGGGAGTTAGGAGAATGTAGGGCTCCTGGGGTGGAGAAGAATTTCAGCTTGTGGAAAACTTATCATTCAAATGTGAGAACCAGAATTCAAATCTTCAAAACCCATGAAAATAGAAGGCAGATGGCTATGTTGTAGTTCCAGAACTTGAGAGTCAGAGAAAGAGGATCTATGGTCCATAGCTAACCCAATTATTGAGCTAAAGTCAAAAATATTATATATTGATAGCTAGATCTAATATCTTCCCAGGCTGATGGAGTTGGGGTGCACTCCATGCTTAGATGTCAGTGATTTCTAATTTGCCAATGGCTTCTTCTCAAAAAAAAAAAAATAAAACTAGAAACACATCATTTTTCAATTTAGATAGGAATTGTAGTTGAGCTGTTTCTCAAAAGCTATAAGGTATAATAAAACACATAGAATGTGGTTTGAATAACTCAAAACCTCAAAATGAAGTATTATATTTAGAAGTATCTTATTCATGTGATTGCCAACTGCTAGCTGAAAGTCAGACAAACCTTCTCTGGATGTAGTTCTGATAGTGTCTTGGAGTCACACCCCTGCAATGGTGCTCAGTGCCGTGATCAAATACTGACCTTTGTCATCTCTCCCTTGCTGATCACTACCTACATAATCTTTCACTAGCATGAAGATTGCTCCGGACAGAATGTTCAAGCAGAGGTTTCAGCACTGCTTTTGAGAGTCAAGCTGTCCACTTAAGGATGACATGGAGACTCTTCATCTATCTTGGGGATTTCATGAGTGAAAATAAAACCAAGAAGTTCAGAAACAATGAGAGAATTTCAGAAAGTACAACGTCATATATCTTCTTTATTCAGGACCTGCCTAATCTCTTTAGTTATTCAACTATATGCTCTCAACACCCTTTGACAAATATTGCAGACACATTGATTAAAATTATTTTGTATCAAAAGATGAGGAAGCTCAAAAACACATGTATTCTAATAGTCTTTGCCATTTAAAAATAAAAAAAGGATAAATAGAGAGACTCATCAAAATTTAAATTAAAAACCCATTCAAGGAATGAAATTTATAGTAGAGATAAATTTTTCAAGCCAATTTTCTCTTATGATTGGATTTTCATGAATTTTCTAAGATATAGACAAAAGGACATCATTCTGAACAGTATCTCTAGTATCTGTAAGTTTAACTATGTTAAAAAAAAAAAAAACCCATTCAAGCATGCAGTGCTCACCCAGTTGAATAAGCTGATGGAAGAACCACTAAAGTTGAGTTACATAATGATAGAATTATCTTAGATGATTAGAACATTAGAAAATGACACATTACAACATACTTTTGTTATAAAGCAGTGTAATTCTATCAATGACCTCTAAAGTATGCTTGTGGGACAAATCGAATGTCTTCTTCTTTACTCCAGGAAAAAAAATTGATTGGATTAAACAACCAGGTACCACTCACAGGACATTCCTCCCTCTTCCATTGAGTTTCACCCTCATGTAGACACTTGCACACTGTAGATGTCTCTTGTCAGGAGATCCTGTTGTTCTATAGATAAAACTTCAATCTAGGAATACGTGGTATAGATAAAAATGGTTCCTGAGTAGTGAGTCACTTTCCATGCATACGTGGGCCCATATACAATGAAAGTCATGAAATGGTATAACTTCTGGTGCTTAGTGTGCTAGACCACTAGGACATTGTATTGTACTTGCATACTCACTAATTTTCACAAACAATTGAGCCATCAAGTCATGTATTTACTTCCCTAAAAGTATATCCTCATTAAATGTTTTCTGAGTAAAGAAGGAAGTTTCCAGTTTGATTATCTGGGCCATCAGTTCCCATAGGCGGTATTTCAGGGGGTCTTCCTTAATCAAACCTCATTTTCTTTAACATGGAATAAATCTATGGTCTCTCATTTTCTGTGTAAATAAAAGACAAAACATACTCCCCAAAGTAGCATATCATTTGAATTCAATTTTGAAGTCAAGGCATTTAAAAATATATATGTTGGATTAATCCAGCAGCATTTATAATCAAATATTTTTAAGAAGCTCTTATTTCTTATTTTCCAGTCAAAAGACTCAAAGACAAGAAAATGACATACTGTGTCCAGACATTATATGTATAATCCACCTTTACATTACATACACACACACACACACACACACACACACACACACACACACACACACACGATTTCTTTTTTAAAGACTTTATCCTTTTTTTTTACTCTTTCTCAAGCCTATGTATATTTTTATACACACTATAAGCCTTTTAAACCTTTATAATTTTTTTTATTTGTCTGAATCTCTTATTTCTTTTCTGACTACACCTTTAATCTGATAAACCCAATTTAGATTAAAAGATTGATTAGGGTGGCTTACTGGCTCTATCCAACTCTTTAGTCTAGTTTCAGAGAGGGCTTAGCTTCATAGCAGAGATACTGGCAGCAGACACATTTACCACCCCAGCTTTGGGAATTTTAGGGTCCATATTACTACCAATTAGAGCATCACCACCCACTGCTTATGAACTCCATTTAAGTATTTGGTCACAGGGCCTCTTAAAAGAACCACATAATTTTGTCTACTAATGTTGAGTCAGGAAGCATTTATTAAATGAGCCATACCTCTGCTTGCCACCAGCAAACAGAGCACTCCCAAGAAACCGCTACTGATAAGAAGCTCTCTTTGAATCTGTCCCCTTTAAGTCTGTAAGAACAGAAACCTTAAATCCATCATATGCAGCTCATTCTTGAACCAAGGCTTCTGTAAGACTGTGGGAACACACCACGTTGCAGCTCAGGTTGCAATGCACCAAACTTGCCATTTTGTAACTCAGGCTCAAATGCCACTCTATACAGTGGCCTGCTTAAGAGACACAGCTAGGAACCTGGTTTTGGCTCCCTTTCAGAATCTTCTTTAAGCTTTCTCAGATCTTATGTAGACTGTGCCCAATATTAGAAAGCCATTTGTAGTAGGGAGTTTCCAGCCTGGCCAGCCCCGAGTTCTGGACCAGCAGTCCCAAATAATCACACAAAGTCTTATATTAGTTACAAGCTCTTCAGCCTATGGCTCAGGCATATCACTTGCTAACTCTTACTCTTAAAGCAATCCCTGACTAGAAAAGTGGCTTAGTACCTTTTCTCAGAACATTTTCATCTTTCTTTTCATCTGCTGACATTTCTGCTCTCTATTCATTCTTCTCCCAGAGCTTTCTTAGTCCTGTAGCCCCGCCCACACTTCCTGTCTGTCTTCTGGCCAATCAGCATTTTTTAAACCAGTAGGAAGGACAAATATTTATAATGTACAATAATATAATCCACAATGCATGAGTTTATCAAAATTTTTGTCTCCTAATCTTTAATGTGAAATTTTTACTTAGAATATAGTTAATGTGCTACACGGTCATCAAAATTAACACTGGGAAGAAAGGAAAGGGCTGCTTTACTTTTGCTCCTTGGAACTATCATAAATGTTCAAGCTGCAAAGTACGGAATATGCATGCTTTGCAACATACTAAACTATAATGTGTCCACAATGCATGCATCCCATGACACCTCCCTTTTGGATACCACAGAATGCTAAATCTTATATATTTCTTCTAAAATTATAAAAGTTTATACTCATGATAAAATGTGATTTAGAAATAGAACACAAAAAGTTAATAATGCAGCAAAATTTATAATCACACTGCTGTAAAAATACCATCCATTTTCTCTCTGTATTCATCTTTCATTGTAATGCTGCAATGTGACACATTGCACTCACACTGTGATGAGTGAAGTGTGCCACAGCCCCCATGATTTGAGGGTCAGATCACCACAAGTAAAGCAACTCCTCAAAATCCATCTGATAATTGAGACAGCTACTGAGGGCTCACAGTAGGGCTAATTAATGACTCCCATGGCTCACAGAAGAAATGCAGCTGCATCGGACCCATCAACATACTCGTTAAAGTACACAGTTTCAGCTTGGGAGTTATGTACCTTTGTTTGGACTATGGTTGACTGTGGTATCTGGAATCTTATAAAAAGAATTAAAGGCAAAGGGGTCAACTGATGGCTGTCATTGCAGTCATTAGTCTGTGGTTGCTAATCTCCATTGCTTTGATCAGTAATTTTGAAGGTGAGATTTCTGTTATTTGAATTATCAAGTGTTCTTATCTCCCATTTCTGTTTATGTCTGACCCAGTCACTTCAACATGGACAATATGTCCATAGCGTCCAGACATTCAACAGCACTGAACCTATGACTATGTAGGTGTTGAAAATTGAATCCATATGATGGGGCCACTAAGTAATTACAGAAAGCTTATTTCTCAAGGAATAAAGGTTTTTCAGAGGTAGACAGAGCAATCATAGTCTGTGAACAGGGTTGAGTTTTTAAAGAAACTGGGACACCAGAAGCCAGTACACGGACTTAGAATTGATCAGACTATAACTCTACTTAATATTGGAAACTTTTTGAAAACTAACTAGGAATTTGGTCAAAAAACAATGGAACTTGCTCATAGATTGCAAGCAGATGTTTGTCCCACCAGGAAAAGAGAAAAAAGCAAAATAGGTGAATGATACATTATGGTGTGTGACACAATAGAGTGGCAAGTATGGGGTGACAGGTTTGTCATAGTGTATGACTGAAGAGAATTAGTTCTCACTAATTATTGTAATAAAAGCTAGAGCAATAGGCAGGTCTATCCAGATCATAAAGGGCTGCCACCTTGAAGGAAAAAAAAAAATACTGGATGCATGAGAAGATACCAAGCTCACAGAGGCACGTGGGACTGGGCAAGATGAGTCCAGAGATAGTTACCCTATAGCAGCCCGAAGAGCAGTGTTTGTAGTTCCCAATTTGTCCTTAATTACTTAATATAATTTCATTGATGTTTGTGTTAAAATATTTATTTCAAAATCAATGTGACAATTTTTAAAAGCTTTCTGTAATTCCATCCTGTGATAATGTGTTTTCTTTTAATTAACGGGGATTGGCATTCAGTTTTCTTTAATAAAAAGGCAATGATGTATTTTCAAGTTTGAATCGGATGTGGTAATTAATACAGAGTGCACAATCTGTGTGTTAGTCATCCTGAACTAGATAAAATGTGGAACCTTAATGAGATACTTGCCATACTTTTGAATTTTCTTCCAAAGCAAAAATACACAGTGTTTCTTCCAAATTTCTCCCATCAGTGACTTTAATTAGTGATTAGTGGTTAATGCTTACGGTTTCTAATCTCCTCTAATAATGACAGGTCACAAGCTAATGATAACTTTAAAAAGTGTTAAAATGAATCATTTTAAAAGAACATTTTTTACATTCTGTTCACCTGTCATTTTCAAGGAGTGGTTGAAGAATACCCTGGGAAAGTGAACGTTATATTATTTATAGCCATTTCTCTTTGCATGGAATATAAAGAATATACTTATCAGCACCAAATTCCAAAGGACAGGGTGAGCTTTTCAATTCCAAGAATCTAGAGTTTAATATAGTGTAAAATGTAAATGATTCGTCAGTTTGGGTCAGACACAAGTGTACAACCAAGTGACATTCCAATTTCGATGGAAAGTAGAATAGCCAACCTTAATCAAAGGCACTAATAAAGAGCTGAAGGACAATGCCATATTTCTTAATCTAAAAGAAAATGAATTTCCCTGACTTGTTCATATGCCGGATAATTCTAAAAAAGAATCAAAAAAAGAATAGAATTGAATATAAATGTGTTATTCTAAATTGCAGATTATTCTATTTTTATTTTCTTTCAACTATCATTCAATCAAAGTAGTGCAATTCTCAATCAGCCTACCCCTCTCTCTAGAAGGTGATGTCAGTACAGAAGAAGGGGAATGTATAATCTACTATTTTTGAATCACACATCTCTCACATCTCTGCTAATATGCTCTTGCATTAGGTTTTGTGTAGGTACTCGGATTATCTCCCCAACCCACAAAAGAAGAAGAAGAAGCAAAATGTTGCAACAGAATAAGAAAGAAATCATGATTAATGATTAACTGGATAATTTGTGGTGTGAACACTGATGTATCTGCTCATTTAAGAGATTTCTCTTTAACTCGAGGAGAAAGGAAACATAGATGAGTACAGTTTTTGTAGACTCCTGGATGTAGCTGAGAATATCTGAGGAAGAAAATTAAAAAAAAAAAAAAAAAGAGAAGACAAAGATTTGGATTCATAATTGAGTAAATTTACAATTATCAAGCTACAAACAATTTCAAACAAAAAGCCAGAGATAGCAAGAAAGTCAAGGAGGATGGTATGTCTAGAAAAAGCAGCAGAAAAAGTTTTAATAGGAACATATTGACTCTAAAATTTCTACAGTGTCTTATATGTGACACGTACTTCTTAATACGGACATGACTTGTCAGCATGAAGTTTTTAGTTCAAACCATAGAATTACATCAAAATGATGGTGGAATCAGTGCGGAAGAACTATAGCATGTAAGCACAATGGACATTTATATGTGGTATTGGATGATGTTTATTCACTGGCTTTAAAAGGGGAAAGAGAAATAAAGCTATAGTAGAATCCAGTTTCTGTTTGGAAGTTATTTTTAATTTGTGTTTATTTGTTTAAATTAGTGTGACTGTTAGGATCTCTGAGGAAATGAGGAAGGGTCTAAGCTACTGGAAGGAACACAGGCACACATCAGAAAGGGACAGAGAACTGATGAACACAGTAGCAGGATTGCTAACACATCAACTGTGTCTAGGAATGCAGTGCTGGATACTTAGACGCACTCGGGGATGCTCTACAAAGTGGGCCCTTTCTGCTAAACTTGTTTTCACTAAGCAGAGCAGGAGGTTCTGGTAAGGGAGGAGTTTATTTGTGCCAAGTCCAGTTTACAGGAGACAGAAGAGCGCTAGGAGACGTGAACAACTTTGGAATTACCAGGAGTCCAAGATAGTACAGAGTAAAACACAGTTCAAACCCCAATGGGAAGAATATGGAGAGGGAAAGGAGGGGGGAAATTGAGACTAGACAGGAAAACTACTTAAACATAGTGCTTTGGTAAATGTGCAAGAGTCAACAGACAACTGCCCCAAATTTATAAGCATCAGTTTAAGGATGGTTCTAAGTATCAAGGCAATGTGTAAACAAAATGAAAACACACAGACTTCAGACCAATTGCATACACACACACACATACACACACACACTGCAAATACAAATACACACCAAGCATACAGACAGTCACAAACACAAATTTCAGCAAAGGTCAATGGATTATTTGTGGAGTTAGAAGACTGGCTCGGCAGTCCTTCAAGGTGCAGCAACAGGGCTGTGGTATGGAGTGAAGGAGCCACTAGAGGTAGGAGCTCAGATCATCTTGAGGTCAGAAGTGAGAAGCATGCATCACAGTCAAGGAGCCAATTCCCTGCTTTTTCACAAAAGCTACCAAGTAAATCTACATAACTTGCTATGGAATCTCCCTTTAAAAAATGGACGAGTTTCCAGGCCTATCTTCTGGGTTGCCGAGGACTGCCTGGAGGTCTTTCAAAGGATAACCCCAGTCACCTTAGAAATTTCAGCACAACTATGGTCAGAATTATTCACTACTGAGGTCTTCCACAAGGGTGTCAGCATATTAGGTGTTCCCAAATGCAATGCTGCATAGACATATAGAGCAAAAACTTTTAAAAAATTATTTTTAATAAAAATCATACATAGTGGCCTCAAAGTTACAAATAGCTGACTTCCAATCAGAAACCTGGGGTTGTTGAGTCAGCTTGCCTTAGAGAACAGCATAGTCTATGGGTATAGTGATACTACTCAGGCTATAAATGAGTCTTCTGTCTCATTTCATGTCAAAAGGACACTGGAAATGGAAAAGTGTTGAGTAGTAATTCCAAGGACTTCTAGATTTAGTCCTTAATCTGGAGGTGAAGAGAGAGAGATTGAGATTCAAATTGCAAATCCTATCAGGAATCTTTTCTACTTATGCTTTCTGTGGCAAATGCATCTAAGAAAAGAAATTGAAATCAAGATTAAAATGAGTCCTTAATAATCCTGCATTGACCACTTCTGACAGTTCACAGAAGATGAATTGGGAAACATAAGCTGTTCTTTTTTATCTTGCATACTTGAAGAACACCAGTTTATCTCAGGTTCCTGAGGACCTTGAAGGTCAAGACTCTGCTCATATCAGCGATAATGGAAGACAGACCTTGTATACCTCATTAACTTTCATCAGAGTTAGGTTCACTTTAAATAGGTATTTAAAACAACCCTATTTTATCTGTAAATTTAATCTATCTGCTTTTGTAAGCCAAGTATTATCAAAGGATATTGCAAATAAATTATAAATAGTACATCTTTGTACCATTTTTTGAAATGCCACAATAAACGTCCAAACAGACAAACTCAGTATTTTTCAATTGTTTGGGATCCATAGTTAGATTGGTCTTTATGCATAGGAAAGATGTCTGTTTATTAACTCAAAATACATAAAGCATTTGCATCATCAAACCTACATAAGAGAAGAAAGTCATCTTTTCCATTTAGAAGAATCATTTAGTTATTAAAGAAAGAAGTGTTTGATCCCAACAGTGTTCAGGACACAATGAACTGTGAGTGAAGTTGCTTAAACTGGTAATAATGTTTTACTAACCACCAGCTAATGTCACAGTTGATGTTTGGGAAGGTATGAACTCCCTCAACCTATCTTTAAATTCAACTTAATTTTCTCAAAATATCCAACAGTTTGCACATTTTATGAGTTCATTTTGACTTTATTTATTCAATTCAGTTTCATTATATCCTACAGTTAAAAAAAAAAATAGAACCTATTTAACAACATTGAGTTTAAAACTCCACTCTTCTGAAATTGTTTGTAAAATGCCAATTTTGAAATTACCATTCCAGATGAAGAAACACTTGTGGCAATCTTAATTTAATAATTATTTGAACAAAGCCAATTAAAATAATGTGAGAAATCATTTTATTGCTTTGCAGAACACAAAATTTAATATATTGAATATCAGTGCTAGAGCTTAATGAAGGAGCTGTTTGGATGTAAATGTGAGTTCATTCCCAAAGCCTCTGGGTCTGAGAAGTCCATCACAAGAAGCCAAGACAGTCTGGAAACTTCACTGTTGACAGTGGCCTGAAGAAATGGGAATGACATCAATATTTGAAAAAGAGCATCCTGTACTGGGTTAGCAGTGTGTGCTCTGGGTTAACCGTGTATATGCTGGGTTAGAGTTTGTGTGCCGGGTTAGTAGTGTGTGTGCTGGGTTAGCAGTGGGGGGGGGGCAGAAACTGACTTATCTTACAGCTTCATCAGACCCTGAGAGGCATGAGGAGAGAAACTGTACAACCTCATTAACAATGTCACAAACAAAAAATTATTCCAAAATGATTAACAAGCTGAACTCATTTTCCCGCTGGGCATGTTCACATTTCAGTGGGCCAATCACAGAGGGATGTTCACATCCTCAGCATATGGGAGTTGCTGTCGGAAGAAAGCAATTACCACACTATACTCTTTGGAAGCTGCTTTGGGCTACATAAACAGCATTAGTTGATGGAGAAAGAGGCATTAAAATATAAACATACTGAGACTTCTTTGAAAATGTATTTGGTTTAAAACAAAATGTTGAAAAGTATTATCTACTTTGCATTTTAAATATTCTGAAAAAACATTCATTTAAAGTGTCATGAACATGAGAAGTTTCTTCCTTTAAAATATTCGACAATTATTTCCCACATTTTGTTCTATCTTTGCAACTAGGCTTGAATTTTATAGTAAAACTCAGAAGACATTTGAATGAATTTTTTTTTTCTATCAGAGAGTGGGGAATTGAAGCAAAGAAATGGGTTGGTATCTTAAGGCAGACAGATTTTTTTTTTCTTTTAAAAAATATTATGGGTGATCTTGTGTGTATTTATGTGTGGGCACGCACAAATGGAGATGAGAGGACAATACTGGAGAGTTAGGACTCAACCACTTCCAGGCAGATTCCAGAGACCAACTCAGATCCTCAGGCTTGGTAAATTGTACCTTTCAACTGATCCATCTCACCTGCTGAACATGCTTTTTCTATAATGCTGAAAGTTAAGGTTATAAGATCACACATAAATAATGTCAGCTATTTATGTGCCTGGCTCATATTATTCATTCTATATACGACAAACGTGTTGTTGAGACTTACATGTATATATACAATGATTTATTACACAGTGTGTGAAGGAAACAATGCCTGAATAACTACAACTTTGTTCTGAAGTAGGTTGAGTGTTCCCTAGTCCTATAAAACAATGTATAATTATCCTGAGAAAGACAACTACAGAGAATGTCCAAGGACATTCAGGGCTTCTATACAGATTATGTGATAAACACAGTAATCACATATCCATGGCATGTGCATCTGTGGGTTCAACCTGGTACAGATCAAACACACTTTTGATAACTATGAGTGTGCGGAGCCTATATACTTGGTGTCTACCATCATGCCCCAATAATACAGTGTAACAAGTCTGTGTTTGCCCCCAACACTGTATTAGGTACTGCACATAGATAGGCTGTGACTTTAAATGCACAGGAAGATGTGCTGAGGTAGCTGGCAGGCAAAATCTGGAATAATTTCCCACAGACTCCAATGGACACTGATGGACAGCTATCTTGGAGACACTCATTTCTCAGGAGAGACCAGCAACATTGTCCACTGGTATTTTTTTCTACAGAATGTTGCATGTTCTTCAGGATGCCGCTGAAGGTTTATGATACTCAAGTAGAACCCTTTATTGTAGAAATTTGGGAAGTTTTGGTAATTTGGTTACAAACGTGTGTGTAGAATAGAAGGGTAAAAGTGAAGCAGGAGAGATCTAAGTAAACCAGTTTCTAATTTTCACTCATACATTTAGTGCCTGAGATAGCTCCTTCTGTATAGAAAGCAAACAGCATCGGCGTGCACATCAAGATGATTTTGCTAAATTTCAAGTGATGTCTTCTTCTTAGGAAAATCACAGCATTATTTTTTACAAAGAGATGCAGCTTATTGAATATGTAGAATACTCAGCAAGGGGAAAGTGACCAGCGAGCAACACTGAAGGAAGGTAGTAAATTCAAAGTTTGTATGTGGTGCTGCTGAAGGAATGATAAAACAGAAGGCCAAGAGGAAGTGTAGAAGTCAAGGGGCACACGTGACTGGTGCAGCAAAGCCAGTGTGATGAACTTCATTGTCCACCCTTAAACACGCGAGCTAAAAGAGCAGAAGTCTAGCCAAAAATGAAAATGACAAAAGAGAACTCCAAGGAGACCAGGTAATGTCAGCCAGAAACTGAAATGGCAAGTTGTCTTAAAGGACTTAAACAAGGGTGACATCAAAGCACTATTTACCTTGATAGGGGACAATATGAAGAAGCCAAGGGTTCTCAACCATGATATTAGAGACAGGACAGAAAAGGCCTGCAGGAAGTTTTCATCCAATGTTTCAGCCAATAAGAAAAATGAGTGGGAAAGATCAGAGTATCAGCACCGACTTGCCTCCATCAGCTTTCGCTACAATAGCAAAACAGCAGCCGGTGCAATCACCTCGGAGGATAGAAAGAATTTGGGGGCTCATTCTTTTAGAGGGGAGGGTCCATGATAGCTGGTCCCTGATGGATTGGCTTAGTTCAAGGAGGCGGTGACAGACACCAACAAATCAAGAACCAAGAAGCAAAAAGAAAGGAAGGTCCACAATCCTGGCGACTCATTCTTGGATACCCTTGCCCTGGCATCTCTTCCTTTACGCTCAATGAATTTTTATGACTACACCAAATTTGCCAGAAGCATAGTGAGGGTAACACAATAGGGTAGTCATAGCCACAGTGAGGATGTTGTAATTTTTCCTTTGGGATAAAGTTGTAGTAATACTACTCAGATTATAGTATGCTGTGGAAATTTAAGTAAGCAGATCAGAACAAATTCGTGTAACATATGTAAACATTAAGACATAAAGACTTTGTGGTGATAAGTGGAAGGGAGGTGAGACGAGAATGTGATAAGGGAAAGGAGGCAAAGATTAGCTAGTATTTGAGGATCAGGTATCTGAATGGACAAAAAGAGTAAACCACCTTGACTGTAACTCACTTGGGTGTCAAGGACCCATATTTGTGATATGGGAAATACAGAGCATTTGATGAAACCTAGACTCATTTTCATTGGATTGTTAGTTAAATGCCACTGAGTCTCTGAACAACTAAGCTGAGCAATAAATAAGGAATTAGCATGGCTCTCATGTGAATGTTCCCTGAAGTCAGAGCCAGGTTTCCAGTTAAGTCTGACATCTCCCAAGTTAGTATCTCTCCAGTTCTAGCAAACTAAAGTGTGATAATCCTTGACAGATGATGGATGAGGGGTGTGTTATTTGGGACAGGATGTTATTATGACTCTTGGGTGGGTTTTGGATTTGAATTCATGTCTCTAGGGAATTTAGGAAGGAACTATTACAAAAACCTCCCCCCAAACAAAAAACAAGAAACATGTCAAAGAAATCAGGGTTAGATTGCTTCAGAATTATATGTTCCAAATTAAAGTTTATAAAACACTCTGAATATTTGCTTCTCCATCCAAATGTAAGGCCATGAGACTCAGAGATTGGTTACTTAGCCTCAAAATATCAAGGATGTGGCATAGGGAACATGTATTCTTTGTGTCTATATATTGGCTTTGTTGGTTTGTTTGACAAACAAGTGCAAATGTTTAAGTTTCAGTAATGACAGGCGTGCTATTTATCATTGATAATAAGGGATAATTTCAAATGAAGTTCCGAGGAACAAGTTATATTTTAAATGAATTTATGTATTTCCTATTAAAGATCTGAAGTGAATATTATTTCCTAATTTTAAATTTTGATCATGTGCATTACCCAAGAGGTATGGCTAATATGTGTGTGTGAGTGTGTGGGGGGGTGTGGGGGGGTGTTCAATTAAACACAAGTGTATATAATGTGATAAATTTCATAGCATTTGAATACATTGAAAATGCCATGCATTTCTTCTGAAATGGAGCTATCATTGTTTAATAATTAACAAAAAAAAATTGAATCATCTAATAGGGGTTTCTGGCCTGGCTCAGTCCTGCAATCCAGACATGTTTGCAGCCACTTTTCCTCCTAAAAATGCCTCAGACACTTGGATTAATTACATTATGCTTGGCCTACAGCTTAGGAGCATTGCTAGATGAAGATTCTAGTAAATCTTGCATCTTAACTCAACCAATCTCCACTAATCTGTCCTGCAACATGGCCTGTGACTTACCTATTATTTCTTTATAACTTGCTTCTCAGGTGACTGGACCACAGCTATTCTGATTCCACCCTCCTTCCTCTATTTATGCTACATTTTTCCACCTATTTCTAAGATGCCTGCCATAGGTCAACACAGTTCCTTTATTAATGAATGATACAGCATACAGAAAGACAGTCCACATCAGTCTATTCTTTAGTGGTGATTTATGCCCATTCTTATTTTATGTGTTACAAATACCAACAATGCAGAGAGTGTAGTGGCTTCTCAGGTACACATGACACAATGTACATAGCCAAAAGCTATAGTTTTTAAAAATAGTCTTTGTAAGATTTAAATTTTAAATAATAAAAAAGACTAAAGAAAGAAAAGATGTAAGAAAGCTCTGCATATTTTATTCTTTGACAATATGTCACTGACTACTTTTCAATTTAGATTTTGCTAGTTGGTGCTGTTTTAACCCATTATAATTTAAAATTCTCTTACATCTTTCTGTCATTCACAGGAAGTTTGATTTGTGTCTATCTCTATAAGGTTGTAATATATAATAATGAAACAAATAGAAAAAGGTTATAAAATTATTGCAAAGAACACACTTGCGATAGCACAAGTAAAGGCCTCCCTTGTGGAGAAGGAACAGTATTCATGTAAATGATCCAGCCCTTAGTATGTCATTCAAAAAAATGATTCTTTCTCCTTCAGGTGACAAGTCGCATCTGCATTTAAATATAAAAATGAATTCCAATTGAGATTTCAGCTCCTGGAATCAACAAGAAAGCAGGTATTTTCTGGAGTTGGCGTTGGTATCACACAGCTGAATATAGCTGAGGGTGTGCACCTACACAGATTCATGAGACTAATTCTGGTAATGAAGATTCTAGTACATCTTTTATTTCTTCTACTCAAGATATGTAAAAAAAAAAGTCAGAAAGTGGCCCGTGGCCCTCTATATGAGTCTTTTGAAATGCTTTCCTCAGCAGATATGTATACTTAGTGATGGTTTTCATTTTGACTTTTACATGCATGTGCATGGTGTATTTTGATTACTGTCACCTGATGTCGGATATCTCTGTGTATGCTGTATCATTGGATAATAAAGGAATTATTTTGGTCTATGACAGAGCCGCTTAGATGCAGGCAGGAAATCCAAGCATAGATGGCAGGGAGGGGCAGTAGAGACAGGAGATAAGCAATCCAGCTGCCTATGGGGCAAGTATAGTGGAGTACAGGTAAGTTACAAGCCATGAAGCAAGACAGATTAATAGAAATGTGTTAAGATGGGAGAGCTAGCTAGCAATAAGCCTAAGCCATACACTGAACAGTGTGTAATTAATATAAGCCTTTGTGTCATTATTTGGGACCAAATCGAGCCTGCAGATTCAAACTTCAGGGTAGACCAGGCTGCAGGCAGGAGAAATTCATTTGGACTGTGGAAATAGGCTGGGCCAGAAATTTCATACCAGACACCATCATTGCCCTCTCTTGTCTGCATCTCATTTTATTAGTTATTTCCCCTTTTCCCAGACAGCCTGTCTTCTACTTCATTTATTGTGTCTCTATGAACCATACCATTTCATTGAGCTCTTCACAGGAACATGCACATCTTTTCCAGAAGCTACACCACCGAAGAAAATGTTTCTCCCAACATTATTTGTGTATAAATCCTCAGGGAGTATGTGGGGGTATCATGAACCCATCTTTCACCACTAATTAGATTTGATGATCAGATCTTCTGTAGACAATCATGGTGGCTGTGAATTCAACACCTCAAAGACCATGTCCTTGGTGACATCAGTGTTCCACACCACTCTTCACATTGCTGTGGTTCTTATGTTCTTTCTGGCCTTGATTTCATGATGCTCCCTGCACTGTGAGTGTGGAGATATAGATGTCTTTTATTTACATCTGCAGCGTTTGTAGTTATTTATAATTTATGCTTTGAAAATTTATGTTTTGTTTTCGATACTAATATAACCATAAATGAGTTAATGAATAAGAAAATAAGTCAATAAATAAATACAGTGTCTCTGATCAAAGCTGAGAGCAGCAATGTTTTTCTATTCATAAACATAGCTGTTTAAAGGGGGATTTGTTAGTTATACTGTGGGATAATTCATGTATTTATATTGGTTTAATAAAACACTGATTGGGCAACAGATAGACATGAAGTAGAACAACCATACTAAGAGAATTCTGGGAAGAAGAAAGGTAGAGTGAAGCAGATACCAGCTAGATGCAGAGGAAGCAAGATGAGAATAATGTGCTGAGCAAGGGTATGAAGCCACATGGCTAAGCATAGAGAATAATTGTGGTTTATTTAAATGTAAGAGCTAGTTAGTAATATGATCAATCTACTAGCCCAGCAGATACTATAATATTTAGCCTTTGAGTCAATTATTTGTGAATCAGGTGCCAGGTATTTGAGAGATTCTGGCAGGCCTGAACTGTACACCATGTCTGTTTGCCAAAACTACAACTTTTCAGTTGCTTACTTAATTTCCCCTGTCATGAACTATTGATAAAGTTTACTGTTATCAAATAGAAATTCCTTCTTGTGGATGGAATCTTGAATCTCATTAGAAACAAGTTTGTTTTCCTCATAATTGACATTCCATTATCTCTCTAGAGGGCTCATTCTTCCTGACAAATTGGTATTTTACACACAAGTCCATCACTCAGTAGTTTCTGATGGTCCTCCATAGCAACTTGCATGTCAGCTTTTGACCCCATGAAGACATGACAAGAGGAAAAAAGAGCCATTAATCAGCCTTCTAGAACTTCATGACCCCGTGTTCTGCAGCCACAGCACATGGCATCTTCAGTGCCAGTGACTTATTATGTGGTTGCAGTGGTCTATCAGTTGAGAGTGGCTTTGGCCTATATTGCTGTGAGGCTCTCCATATAGCCTTCCTTGCCAGAGGGAGGCATTCTAGTCCTTAAAATGGGATTTTTGTAGAATATTACTTTTCATAACACTGACCACTGCAAGGTCCTAGAAACCTATAAAATAATAAATTCTTGCAAAGGCTCTCACTTAGCCAGAAGCCATTTCTGTCTACACTATAGATTGTGCTTACCTCTAGTTTCCATCAACTGTCAATAACCTAAGAAGTTATCCACAAGATGAAACAGCAGGTGTGAAGCCCACAGTGTTTGGGCTGCTAGCCGGTTTTCACTATCAGTCTCCATGCTTCATTGTAATTTCAATAGTCATTGTGGTTCATAAAGTCATTGTGGCTCATATGTGTGTGTGTGTGTGTGTGTGTGTGTGTGTGTGTGTGTGTGTGTGTGTGTGTGTGTGTGTATGTATGAATCTTCAGAGAAAACTTTTAAAAAATGATCCTCAGAATTTTACCATAATTCAAAGTGTAAAACAAATGATGTGCCAGGAATCCGGAAAAGGCACCATAGAAAAACCCATAAGTAAGAATTTGTCTTCATTTCAGAGATCAACTGGAAACATCCTTGTAGCAGAGAACACATTTCCTGAGACTCCAGTATCCACTGATTGAGCTATCCTGAGAGGGTGGTGTTATGCCTAACATTTCCTGAATGAGTTATGTCTAACACTGGAAACAGCAACAATATACATAACTATACATTCTTGTCAGGAATATATTCTGCTATCCTACATATGGTTAAAACGTCATCAAGGAAGAGCAAACTAGAAACTTCCTTGCAAAGACAATATTTAAGTGTTTTGTACCCTTTTTACACATGTCAGCATTGACACAGGATGTTATTTACCCAAATGAGACTGCAGAGAGGCACATGTCACATGAACACATAGATGTACCATCTTTTCAGCAATAAATGCATCTACCTGGTGCCTTGGATCCAACTCTTCTTCTCTGTGACTCAAAGGAAATCATGTTCTTCCTTGGTCTCTTCATCTTCAGGAAGCATGAATGATATCACTATCCCAATGATTAATGAGAGGCAAATGAGACTAAGTATTTGACATGCAGCAGGCTTCATGAACTGTCAGCGTGGGTTGTATGCAACAAGTCTTCATAGAAGAGAGCTTGTGAATTTTCTTCTACACATAGTTTTCCAAAGAATTATGTATTGAAATATATATTGAAAATGCTCAGTTCCCTCATTTATAGATATTAGATGTTTCTAGGATAGCCTAAACATTAGAATAATGATATGAGTATACTACATCAATTTTTCTTGGTTTTCAGATTGTGTAAATTAAATTCTATGAAATACATGATACTGTCAAATGCCTCTGTTATTAAAAATGTAAAATGAACTTAGAGTATCTTCTGTGGTAGAAAAAGATGGACTAGCTTATGTCTCTCAAAATGGCAGTGAAAAGAAGATATCTTCTCATAATTTTACTTATAGAATATGCTAGTAAGAACAATATTAAAGTATTTTCTAGATAATGTTCAGGCATCAAGAATAGGCCCCACTTTAAGTCTTTCAAAAAAAAATTGCCAGTTGCTATCTGCTACAGAGATCATCCCCAAAGCAAGGGATTGATTAATGAGACAATTGATCACTTTGTTACATTAAATGGAAGTGGGAAGAATATGTTCTTGTACCTAGCTGAACGACATCTGCATCAAACCCTCCTCCACTTCTCAGTGAGAACATGAGCTTGTGTTAAAGTGCCTCATTTACAAGGAAAAATAGCTGCCTGCCAAAAAAGAGCAGTGCAACATAATTACTCTTAGCTTGGAAGCCTACTATTATTTTATTCAATGACATTCCCAAATGTGGCTAGAAGAATTTGACATGAAACAGTTTTTGTTAGAAAAAGCATCTTTCCTCTTATTTATAATATAGACATGGAACAAAAATACAAATGGTGGAAATGAGCCTCCGTTTAACAGTGACAAACTGTTTTCCACAGAAACCCCTTAGATTTCAACCCTTCCGTTCTATTTTGGGCTGAGAGATACGCAATATCTGTCAAAGCAGAGTCTAGAAGAAAGGATGTTTTCTGATAGATCACAGGCCATCAGTGACTGTGGCAGACTATTCCACGATGGACCTCACTTAATAGGCAAAGCAGGTTCTCTACCAGGAAATGACTCAACATGTACAGAATGCCACATTATCAGTGCAAAGTGACAGTAATAATGTAAATGATACAGCTCTCATCATCACACAAGGTCCTATTACCTCGCGCTTGAGTCTGACTGTTAGCCTACCTGGGACAGTACCCTTTTCGGTGTCATGCATAACGTTTCAGATTAAGAAGACTTAATTTAGAATATTTAACTTGATTTTCTCATTTTGTTTTCTTCCTCTGCTCCAATAGTGTAACAATCCTGTATTACTTTTGAGTTTCAAGCCAGTCTGATAGCAATCTTCCCATGAATGCTATGTGTCAATCATTTTTGTTTGACATATTATTTGGTCCTAAGGCAGAGAGGCATAAGACACAGCTTATCACTTGCCAATGCAGGTATCATATGATGTCGAAGGAAATCTACAGTAGTAATTTAAGGACAGGCAATAATAAAGCAGTTACTACATTAAACCAGAAAGATGGCTGTGGGACAAGAGAACAAAGGCAGCAGTCGTTGGTTCAAGGATTACAACTTGTAACACTGCTGAATGATGTAGAAACACAGGGTTCGAGGGGTTTAAGAACACTGGTTTTTATTTCCTTATGTTAATATTACAGAAGAAGAAATACTATTTAGACATAAAAACTGATCTATCCAAGGCTACTCAAGAATATTTGGAGCCAGGTTTTCCAAGTAATAAAAATAGATATTGCCAACCACTGCTCACCACTGTGTAACACTGCAAGGAAAATGTAAAACAGGATTTTAAAAAAACTGGATACTAGCCAAAAAGTACAATATATATAAAGTTGACACACAAATCTAAAATTGAGAACAAATATTTCTGTCCAGAGAGCTTTGCTTAAATAAAGCACCCTAAAATAATAGTTATTGGAAAGCAAAGGAGGGTGCAGATTGAAGTATATCACCTAGAAATGAAAATAAAACAACAAAAGAGCCCATACACTACTGCCTAACTAATACCAACCATAGTTGCTCATCACCATTCTCAACACCACCCTTATCATCCTCACCATTCTGGGTCTAGTAACATTACCAGAAGGACATTTTTTCATGAATCTAATCTCCCTTGTTCAGCTTTTTTCCTAACTATAATCAATAATAATTTGTAAATAATTACCCTAAACAGGGACAATCATCCATAACCCATTGAAAGACCAAAAACCACCTATCCTACTTCTTGGGAATGTGAGCATTGTGTTCTTAAATTCGCTTCCTAATTTACTACTTACTACTACACACAGGGACATATATCAAAAGTGTCACAACTTTCCTGACAGAGGAACACTGGTAAACATATCTTTGTGGGCCATGCCATCAGTAACAGATACACTACCATTAATTTGACTTCAGGAATCTCCATTACCAGGACTTCTGCTTCACTGTCTGAGTCATCCTTTATGTGGGGAACACAGGCAGATACCCCCATGAAACAACAATGGCCCTATTCCAGGCACTGTGCCTACTCATGTGCACTAGCTGCATCCTGCTGAGTCAAACTGGCGCGTGCAGCTGCACCTAGTGATTGATGACATGTGAAGTATTGAGGTGCTGGAGGCCAATGGAAGAGAGGTGTCATAGCTCGGGTGAGTCTCTGGCTGCCAATGAGAAATTGGGAAGGAGGTACATAGATTTGCCCCATATATGCAGTAAGTGAGTCTATGGATCTGGCATTTGTTTAAATAAGTTTATGGCTTCCTCCAGGCTGCATCATTGACACTAAGCCTTCTTACCCCCTTCCCCAAGGGGTGCCAAGATAGAACTGCCCAGCAACAATTGATCACCCCGAATCCTAGTTTCTGGAATAAATAAGCATGTGCATAAGTGTATGGAGTTCATGCCTCTCTTTGAGGCTCTAACTCCCATCCATGGGAAGTTAAACTCATGGTGCCCAACATACCCTGCCCTCCCTCTGACTCAGTCTATTTGACAGACACTTGTGTAAGAGTAGGAACTGGCTTTGTAAGCAGAGTATTCTGAAACATAACTCTCAGTTTTCCACTCTCTATCTCATATCATTCACCCCTCTTGAAATTAAAATCTCTTCTCTACTCAGTTGGCTTCATCAACACAGTAATCATTCTACATTCCACCCTTGCCAACTCAGAGCTTCATGAGTCCAGGTCCCAACACGCTGACAAAGGAGCCTGCAGTTCTCAGTCAGCTTCCTCACCCAGTGACTAGAAACCTCACAAGTCACTACAGGTGTCTCTATCCTTTGATTTCATCTATTGTCAATTTTGTAAGTTGCAGGATGAATCATCTATTAAACAGCACAACAGGAATCTGATTGTGTCAACATCCTGCCTACGCACTCTCTATGACAGAAGAAATTCAAACTCTTTATCATGCTTTTCCAAGTCATGCTCTGCTGCTTATCTCCCACCACATCTCAAGACATTCTCCATCCAACTGCACCACCCAATTTGGCCTTTAACCGTGTCTTTGCTTGTAACACCGTCTATTCAAATCTCTCTTCAAATTATCGGCTTCCTTCCTCCTTCACATTCCTATGCCTCTATACAATGGCAGGTCACTGCTGCCACCTACTCTGATACTCAATCACAAAGGCCTTCTATATATGCTCACTACAGCCTTATTATAAAGTATACTGCATATATTTAGCTACTGCCTATTTATTGTCTGTCTTTTTATTAGGACATCAGAAGAAAGGCTTAATAATAACATTCAGAATCCATTTTGTTGTTTATTTTAAATAATATTACACTAAAATGCTATACAGTAATTGTCACATAGGAAAAATTGGTTTACACATACATAAGTTTGATCTTGTATGATTTTCTGTGGGATATTACAAAAACATAAAGTCATGAGAGGAAAAGTATTTTCAAGTGTAATATAGTTTCATATCATACAATGTAAGAATTTTAAATTATGTGTTGCTGGCTGAAGCTAGAGATGGCTCACTGGTTAAAAGTACATACTGCTCTTTCAGAGCACCCTCATCAGACAGATCAAAACATGAGCTTGAGGACATCCAAAAGTTCTGGCCTCCAAGGGAATCCATGCTCATGTACAACTAGCATACTGGCATGCACACACGTACACATATGCACATAACTGCTATTTTTAAATGGCCATAGAAGCAGGTAAAATCTAAACTTGCTGACTCTAGATAAGGTTGCTTCTGGATGTCACAGCTCTAAGTATTCTTGACAGTGCCTAGTTTTTCATCTCAGAGAACTGATTTCTTCTCAGTCTTTCCAATGTGCTGGATTCCATTCCCTCTTATTTCCCTTTTTCTATATATACGTTTTTTCTTAAAATACTCTAATCACTTCTTTTTCTATGTTAACAGAAGGATGCACAGAAGGCTCACACTTCCTCCTTGATCCATTTGAACATGGAAATCTGTAGTACGAGGACTTTCGGGCCTAGCCTCAAGGTTTAGGCCCAAAGACCTACAGACCTACAGACCCACAGAGACACACAGATGCTTTCAATAGTTTTGGGCTGATCGGCCTCAGGCTCAGGCATATCACTTGCTAGCTCTTTACCCTTCATCTAACCCATTATTCTTCCTGATCAGCCATGCAGTTTGGTACCTTTCTTTAGAGCAGCATGATTGTCCTTGGCTTCTTCTGGCTTCTCTCTGGTGTTCTGCTCTGTGCTTCCTGTTCTCTGAGTTTTTCCTAGTCTGATAGCCCCGCCCTCACTTCCTGCCTACCTTTGGCCAATCAGCGCTTTTTTATTAAGCCAGTGGGTGGGACAATTATTTACAATGAAGCAACACAATCGCCCTATAGAAATCGATGTTATTTTTTTTTTATCAGTACCCAAGGCACCATGAGTGGATACTGTTGCTGAGACCACAGTTATCCATACCTATAGGCTTGTGGAGCCACACATTTTACTGTGCATTTAGGAACTGAGTTAGTTCACCTCTGTAAACCCCACTCACTACTCTAAAACCTGTGTTCCCCCTGTTTACCATTTCTCTTTTATCATTGATCCCAGAAAACTGTGGATTTATTCTAATGTTTATGAGCTTTGCATTTTGTGATATGAATTCTTAGTCCCTTTCCATCTTTCCACGGCTCAGCCAGTCATTTGTATTTAAAAGTATCACATTGCCTAGATTTACCACTGTGTGTAAGGAAGGAAATTTTGGTTCGGTTAGGTTTATATTTCTGAAATAATCAATCACCTTCTCGAATGTCATGAGAGAACACTTTTACATTGAAGCTGTTACCCCTTGGGTATAGCCACTGTTTATGTGTGGCATCTGATGGAAATTCTCACATGCCTGTTGCTTCTGCAGAGCAGAAAGTCTATTCAGTAATCCTATGAATGTCATGGCCATTTATTCAAGACAACTTTACTAATAAGCCAGTTATATTGAGTTATAACTAAATATTATCCCCATTTTAACTTATAATTTTAATCTAAATCTGTTGTTGTGGCAAGTAAGATAGTGGCTGAACATGATTATAGAACTGAAGACTCCAGTTCAGTAGAGGAAGCCAGGTGAAAAAAAAAAGTCAACTCCACAAGGTTCTCATCTAAAGTATGATCCTAATTAATCTTATCAATAAAAACCAGGAGTCAGGTATCAGTCAGGTTAATGCTGAGAGGCAATGGAACAGTCACAATCACTTCTTACCTCTATGAATTCTCAGGCAAAGATCCTGTCTCCATCCACCTTATATTCTGTCTCTACCTCCCAAGTGCTGAGATTAAAGGCATACACCACCACTGCCCAGCTCTGTTTCTCTTTTAGACTGGTTTGATCTCCTACAGGCCAGAGTGGTCTTGAACTCTTGATCTTCCTGCTTCTTCCTCCCAAGTGCTGTACTTAAAGGTGGTGCCACCACTGCCTGGTTTCTATGTCTAACTAGTGGCTGGATTTATCCTCTAATCTCCAGGTGAGCTTTATTTGTCAGAAAACACAATGTCATATAACCCTCCTCTCACTTCCACATTCCTCTCCCCTCCCCTCCTCTCCCCTTCTCTCTCTCTCTCTCTCTCTCTCTCTCTCTCTCTCTCTCTCTCTCTCTCTCTCTCTCTCTCTCACACACACACACACACACACACACACACACACACACACACCCCACATTAAATGACAGGACTAAATAACTACATATATTTGAAAATTTTAAGTTGTTTTTCAACAGTTACAGGTTGTAAAAAAAGTACCAGTTAAAAGGTAATATATTTTCATGGGCTGTGTAGATTGGGTGTTACTTTATGCAAATTAAAATATACCTATCTGTCCTCTGTAATATTTATCATTACTTTGTTGTGAAAATTCTAAGATTTTTTTCTGTCTACATTCAGTGAATGGCCTCATACTCATGCATAGCAGCATCATGTAAAGTCTTGGTTTAAAAATGAGTAATATTGACATGACTTTGTAGACTTAAGTTTGTGAGAGTTGTAAGGACTTGGAAGACAGAAACACTTAGGATGGATTTGATCAGAACACACTCAATATGTGTATGAAATTTCTAATAATAAATAATTTTTTAAAGTAAAATTTAAAAGTTTTTTCTCTGTTTTTGATATACAAATGTATTACTATCAGTAGTCACCATCCTGAGACTGTTATAAAGACCACACCTTTCTGCTTCTGAGTACAGTTATTCCTGCTGTGGGAATATGTTTTGGTACGTTTTTAATATTTGTTCCTCTTACTTCTTTAATAAAGAGCTGATTGGCCATAAGGCAGATAGGAAGCGTGGGCAGGGCTATCAGACTAACAAAACTCTGGAAACAGTATAATCAGAGCAGAGATGCCAGAGAGACATCAGCAGAGAAACCGACAGATGGAGAGAAGAGAGGAAAACTATGCTTCTCTGAGAAAAGATACCAGACAACATGGCTAAACAGATTAATGGAAATAGGTTGAGTTAAGATAAAAGAGCTAGTTCATGGGCTGGCATCTTGGAGCCCATTCCCTATAGAGGACCAGCCAACCCAGCATTGACTTTGGGATGAGTGAATCAGATGTGCCTGGAGTGGGTGTGCCATGCTTAACTGGCCCACCTTAGGACTTCTTGCCCTTTGGGAGAGGGGATGGGTGGATGGGGAGGGGCAAGGCTGAGAGCTGACTGGGAGGGTTTGGGAGGGGGAGGGGACAAGGATATATTGATGGAGATGACATTTTAATGAAAATAAAAAAAATATATATTAAAAAAATTTTAAGAAGCTAGATAGCGATATGTTTGAGCCATAGGTCAATCAGCAAAAAAATAATATAAGTGTCTGTGTGTTTCTGTGGGACTGCACATCTGCAGGTCTGGACCACAAGCTGCACAGGGCAGAAACTTCTTATTACATATTGCCACTAGTCAACAGCTCCCCACTGCCCTCATGTCATCTATTCTCTATCTGGTAGGGAGGACAGGCAAGGTTCTATTTAATTTTCTGATTCATTTCCTCATGATATATACCCTGAAGTAGACTTACCTGGTTATGGCGGGTCTACTTTTATTTATTTAATTGCTAAGTTTTTGTTTTGGTTTTTAATGTTACATGAATGTTTTGCCTGCACTAATATATGTGTACAGGATTTGTGCCTAGTGTCTGAGCACACAAAGAGGAATCAGATGTCCTGAAGCTGGAGCTACAGTAGGTTGGAGTCGCCAAGTGGGTGCTGAGGACAGTAGAACCCCAGTCCTCAAAGGGTACTAAGGGCTTGTAACCACAGAGCCATTTAGTTTTAATCTTTGAGACCCTATCCTGATAGCTCCCCTAACTATTGTTCTAGACCTTGTCACTACCCAGCTACACGAAGCTTCACCCGTCTACATCTTCTTCAGCATTTGTCCTCTTTTGTGTTTCAAGAACAGCCGCTCCTCCCTGGTTAAGAAGGTCACGTGGTGGGTTTGATTTACAGTGCTCTGCTGATCAGCAGTGTGACGGTACTTTTTATATCTGTTGAGTACTAGTCATTTTAATGAACAACATTTCATTCAGTGCCCATTTTAATAAGGTCACTACAGGTTGATGCAGTTTGTTTGCATGTTTGCAGATTGTACCAAACTCTGATGAATTCCAGGCAAGAGCTGTAATGGTCAACCACAGCCCTGGTCCTAACGTCTTCTTGTTAGTCACTTTCTGGTGCTCTTTCTATATTGTGTGTAAAAATTCCTGAAAAAAGCATGTGCTGATGTTTTCTACCATCCTTCCGCTTCTCTTCTCTCTGTCACCCAATTATTTTGCCTTCCACAAACATTTAGACTTTCTGTTTACCCTTATGTTCCTGTGCTTTTGAAGGCTCATTCCAAAACTCAGCCATGACACTCCCCGGGTCATCCACCTTGTGGATTTCTTGCAGGCTCCTCATACAGTATCTTAGTTAGGTTTCTATTGGTGTGAAGAGACCCTGGTAACATCTGTAAAGAAAACCTTTAATCAGGGCAGCTTGCATACAGTTTCAGAAGTTCAGTCCATTATCATCATGCTGGGAAGCATGGCAGCGTGCAGACAGAAATGATGCTGGAGTCCCAATCTGTCAGGCAACAGGAAATTGAGACACTGGACAGTATCCTAAGCATAAGAAAACACAAAGCACATCCCCAAAGTGGCACACTTCCTCAAACAAAGCCACACCTCCTAATGGTGCCACTTTCTGTGAGATTATAAGGGCCAATTCCATTCAAACTATCACAGATAAGTTTCTAAGTCTTTAACCTGTTGAAGATCGACTGAGGCAATTGGTATGAGAACCAATCTCATTTTACCACCAATGCATATCAATTTCCTAATTTCCCATAAGCCGTTTCATGAAAACTATGTCCTTTAATGAAAGTTAAGTGCCTTGTCCAATTGTTGTTTTAAATATCAGTACATTGCTATGGTGAGCCAGTTTGCCTCTTTATTAGACATGAAAACCATCTTATAGTAAAGACAAACTAGACTCATTCCTGTTCATGGTTAAATTTCTATTACATAAGGAGTGGGCCAGTAACCGTGTCTACAGATGATTCTGTACTGCCTGTTCCAGGAAATAGCAACTATGTCTTTGTTTCAAAAAGTTATGGTGACTTTGCAACCCTACCTTTGTTTCAAAAGATTACTATGAACACCTTGGTATATTCTGCTCCTGTAACCCCACCCACCCATGAGTTATAAAAACCTTATCTTCCCCATGTCCAATGCTGATCTCTCAAAGTCCACCTTATGGAGAGGCAGATCATATACTACATACACAAAGTTTTTTTAATAGCTTGCTTTAATTCATTGCTTGCTTTAATTCACTTGGCCATGGTGATTTGGCTCACTGGTCTTTCTCCTTACATCTTTGGAATGAACAGCTGTTTGGTTGCTTCTTTCTTAGTCAGATTTCCAACGTAAGTCCTATAGTACCTGAATCCTTTTTATTATTTTTGCTCACATGCTTTTTGATTTGTTTTTGTTTTGTTTTGTTTTGTTTTGGTTTGGTTTTTAGTTTAGAAGAAGGGGTTTTCGTGGTTCATTGTGTTCATTGTTGTTTTCTCTAGTTTTGTAAGAAATGGCATTGGACTTATGATGAGATTACACAATTTATGGATTTCTTTGGTAGTGTAGCATTTTAACAGTGCTGATCACTGCCAAGTAATGCACATGATCACCATCCCTGCATATGCTCTACACCCTATTCCTCATTGACTGGGAATTATATCTCTCCTGTTAGCTTAGCTGTAAAACATTTCCCTTTTTGAAGCAACTATAATTCTGATGTTTTTATTTCTGTTTTAGGAAATTGCCAATGATATTGCAACTTTTTTTTATTTTTATTTTGAAATCTTTCAATATCTAAATTTGACATGACAAGGAAGGAAGCCAGGAAGGAAGGAAGGAAGGAAGGAAGGAAGGAAGGAAGGAAGGAAGGAAGGAAGGAAGGAAGGAAGGAAGGAAGGAAAGAAGGAAAGGACAAAGAAAGGAAGACCAATCTGTGCCTGGATCCTTGAACAAGCACATTCACAAAGTAGATGAAGACACGTACTAAAGATATTCTTTTAATATGGTGAAATTGTGTTAATCTCAGCAATGCAAGGATGGTTACACATACGCAAATCAATCAACACAATACCACACTGACAGAAAGAGGGGTAAAAACCTTAGAAACATCTCAGTAGAGGAGATAAGAAACCCTTTGAGAAAATTCAACTTCCCTTCAAAATAAAAAGCCTCAACTAGAAATTTACAGGAAAAAAAAAATGTGCCTGAGAAAGCATGCTTCCGTTGAGTCAACAGAGAGCAGGATGCATAGTGAGGAAGAGCTGAAAGATGTCTCTGTCTAGCATCTGGACAAAGAGAATAGAAGAATCTGACTTTCAATAATTTCATTCATGAAGAGCCTGGACGCAGAATTCAGAGCTATGAATACATGTAGGCTATGTGAGCTGGAGAAGAAACCAAAGCATCAATGTCTGCAGACATGTGATTTTACAAGCAGAAACCCACAGAGAAACCATTAAGCCACTTATAACTATTAAACTGTTTCTCCAATGTTGAATTTCAAATTTTGTGTTTATTTTGACTTACAAATTTTTGATGTTTAAAGAAAAGGATTTTTTATCTAACTTTGTTAAAGTTGATTTTAACTTTTTTCTACTATTTGCTGCTTAGGTCACCAGTCAGCTTCAGTTTAGAGGCCCACACCTCACTTGATAAAAAACTCTTATATTGTTGATAAAATCTTGTAAGAATTATTCACAATCATGCCTTGGATTCAGGACATTGCTGTGGTCTTAGTGCCTGCCATTCAAGGGTGAGTCTCACTGGTAATTTCACTTCCTGAGAAACAACTTCAAATAGCAGTGCATGCATTTGGGAACTATCACGCACTCAGCTCTGTGATAAATGTCAAGAAATAAAGTTTTAAAAATAAATAAAAGGCTTTATTGAAACAATTAGGTTTAATCCATGTAAATACCCCCAGTCTAGTCAATCAATGCATCCTTGGATGAAGCTATAAGATACAAAATTTTGCTTGGAAATACTAATAGGATTATAAAACATTCTTTGCTAGTCATGTTAAACTAGCATGGGGGTGTTCTGACATTTACAGGGTGTTTGCTTACATTGTGGCAAGTTCTGTTAGCCTCTGTCTCATGTATTGCCAAGTAAATTGGCCTTTATTAAACAGTATAAATTCTAAAGTGGTTGGCCATAGGAAATCCAATGAATAATTAATTACTGCTTTTACATAGTATTCACCTTTAGACCTGAAGTCAAAGATTCTGCTTCTACTCCAATGTTTTCAGCTAAAACCAGAAAGAGTAGGTTCGAAGTGTAAACAGCCTTCTGTGATATCAGTTCATGCTCTTAGACATCAGCTCCTAGAGGAATATTTTGAAAGAAACTTGAGCAGAAAATGAAAACTTCAAACCAAACACTTAGATAAAAATTATTCAGATATCTAAGAACTGCCCCGATCATGAGAAATAACAATGGAATAAAGACAGAACGACAGTGTTGGGGACTTCTTCAAGCAACAAGCTAATGACAAGATTGATTGTACATTTACTCTCATTTTTATGTGACTGACAAATATTACTTGGCCTACTATACAGCAATATTGAACAGTTTAAAGCTCTCATGCAAGAGACTGATTTAAATTAGAATATCCACAGTTAAAAAAAAAAAAAAAGCTTGATCAAATGCCCATTTATTTTACTTATTCTATTTATTTTGACTGTCCCAAATGTCTAACAGCAATTACAGAGGACTTTGGTGCAATATTAAATCTTGCCCATTTTTGAAACTCATATTAATGACAAGTATGAAATTTTGTACTCTATTAGAACCAAAAAGTAATAGTCCAAGACAACATGAAGTGTTTCAAAAATCAAAGGCTACAGGAGACTTATTAGTTTTGGTGTACTTAAAAATACATATATAATATTTATGAGTATACATATAAGCACCCTAAATAAAATTATACCATTTGCATTGTAATTTAAGCCCCCAAGATCCATAGAATCCTTAACAAAAAACCAACTGCCAGGCATAAAAACATCTTCCTTTGATTCACTGTTCAGAGGAATCTAAAGGACTTTCAAATCAATACAGGTCATTGGCACTGCACTTGGATGCCTAATAGAATGTGAATATCATATGCTTAAGATACCATATGCTCTGGACACAGAACTTAGAAGCATCAAGCTGATACTGAACTTGAATTCTTCTTCCTAAAGACTATTTTCCTAGGACCAGAAGGTGCTGTGCAAGCGGCCAGTGTATAAAAGCAATCGCAAGTCCTACCAGTGAGTATGTGACAAACCTCAGGAAGCTGAGCCCCTAGATTAAGAGCTACATGTAATAAATAACTTCTGAGAGATGGGCAGACAGTCCTCTCCAGAAGCCATATTCCTACTAGTACATCTAGTCCTAAAACACAGAAGCATCCCTAAATGAGCTCAGGAGACTGAATATATACACTTGTGTGTCTATGTATCTCTATGTGTAAATATTTAACATTTAAGAGTACATGAAGTTGAGACAATGTGTGAAGAACACAAGAAAAATTGAAGAGAGGAGATAATAGATGGAAATTATGTAAGTAAGTACTCTGAAATTCTAAAAATATATTAAAATTAATTTTCCAGAATTATTTGTAGTATTTTCCCAGTTTATTTTTATTACATTTCCATTAAAATGGCATATGAAATATTAAAAGTCTGTGGAAAATAAGACAGTTAATTGAGGCACTGAACCTAATAGGATTTTCCTAAAATAAAGCTAAACCAGACATTGATGAGTTAGACACTGTACAGTCTTACTGCACATATCCTGACCACACTTGATAACTCACATGACTCAATATGAGAATCTAAGCATAGCTCCATCCTTTTTCTGAAACTTCTTAGGATAATCTATAAATAATGTTAACATTTGCTTCTGTCCTTGGAAATACACTCTCAATTGTTGCATGAATAAAGGAAACTCGGGGCCAGATCTCTGGGAAAGGTGGAGACATCAGAGAGAGTAAATACCACAGTCAGATCTCACCCAGCTGTCTTCAAGTTTCCTCAGCCTGGCTCCTCCTGGCTTCTTCTGCCTGCTCTGTCTTTCTATATTTGCCTTAAATACTTTCTTTGCTCAGTTAAGGCCTCGCACCACCACTGCCTGCCTGGTAGCCTGGAACTCCTTCTGTAAACTAAGATGACCTCAAACTCAGATTGGATTAAGGGTGTAGATCACCCTCCTGGGATATTCCCTGTTCTGGGATTAAAGGTGTGGGTTACTACTCTCTATTCTCCTAGACTGACTGTGGGTAGATCCCTCTGATATTTACATTTGAAAATATCCCCACACTCAATATAATCTTGTTTTCCACAAAATTTTCTATGCTAACCACCTACATATCTTTAAGAACATCCTCAAGGGATATATCTAACAAACAGAATCTTCCAGTATTCTACAGAATTACTTCAGAATTTAACTGTGTGTTAGCTAAAAATAGATATTTATCACTATATTATAGAATTCAATTCGAACTCCACAATTAGGTAGTCATTTGACATTAGAAAGTAGTACATTATTTCATACATAAATTCCAAATAAAATAAAATAAAAGGTTGTGATAAATCAAATGTTCGTTTAGAATTAATAACATGTATTAAGATAATAATTTACAGGTGTGTGATATTAGGCAAAAATCTGACTCAAAACAAAGCCTACATTTGAATGTGATTGATAGGGCATAAGGTCTAAAATAGACATTCATTAAAACCTCTTTACAAAAATCTGAGCAAAGGCTCTGGATTACAAATGGACTCACCATGTATTTTTAAAAACTAACAGACAACATGTGTAGCGGGTCTTTTAAAGATAACTCAGCCATTCAGCCAGCAGAATACCTCCATTAATTCTGTTATAGTCAATATCTAGACAGTCTGTTTGAAGCTATAGGAAGAAATGTGGCTGTGCTTTTGTTTTTTTTTCAGGAAAGTAGGATATCTCTACAAATATGCAAGTTCTTCATGATTACTGATGGCACATGACTAAGTGGCTTGTGTGTGAAATCCATTCACTATCTGGACTGTTATAGTTATAAACATGAGTGGTAACTTCAAATGTTGAGGGAGAGAGACACTGTCATTACCATGAACACCAACATGAGAGAGTACACCATATAAAGTAGTCAAGCAAGTGGTTGAGGTCATAGATGAGACTTGTTCGATTATGTAGAAGACTGGGTTTTAGTACATTAATTTAAAAATTCCTAGGCCAGCACAAACAAGTGCATTCTGGTAAGCCTGGTGTCTAGTATAGAAAAAAATGATTCATTTTCCTTATTGATGAGAAGAGATCTGAATTTACACAAATCATTTTATAATTTACATGATTATTATTCTTATCCAATTATCTAGCCAAAGAAAGCGTCCATTGGTGGGGTTAGTGACTATAAAACACTCATTTTTTATTTAGAGTATAGGGTTAATCTAAGCAAACCTCGTGTTTCCTTCATTGTTTTGAAATTATTGGTAGATAGATACATGAGTGATGGGTCTGCATTAATACTGGATATGTATCAATGGAAGTATAAATACTTCAAAATTCTTTTTATTTATGAGAACATTTTCAGCTATAGCAATAGCTCTCATACTATGTGTCATGACCCCTTTGGCAATCCAATGACCCTTTCACAGGGCTCATCTAAGACCATTGGAAAACACAGATACTTACATTACAATTCATAACACTATCAAAATTATAGATATGAGGTAGCAATGAAAATTATTTTATGGTTGGGGGCCACTACAACTTTCAGAATTGTATTAACAGATTGAAGGATTAGAAAGTTTGAGAACCACTGAGATACTATAGAGACAACAGAGTATCTATTTATTCCAGTGTATATTTGAAAACTTCTAAATGTCATATGTGCTTGCACTATTTGCTTTCTCATTGATAACATGCATACTTTCATACACACACATACACACACACATACACAAGTGCACATTATTACTAAACAGAAATATATAATCTAATTTTAAAATAGTTATTCTAGTTGATTCCATTTAAAGCTTTAAACACTATCTGGGTTATTACTCTATTTCATTTACTAGAAATATTCCTTTTACTTTAAGCAAATACATTTCTTCGATTTGGACATCTTTCTTTTTTTCTTCATTTATATTTAATTTGAAAGAATGAGGCCCAAACATATGGCTGACTAAGTGCAAAGATGGCTGTCATAATTTCAAAGGTACTTTCCTTACCTGATGTGTTGGTTCAGATTGTCCCAAACCTGTCACAAACACAAACAGGTTAAAGATCGTGTAATTTCTATGTTGAGACCTCTGTCATGTCATGTTTACTGTCATGGAAAGGAATGGAGGAAGGTTAAGTGCATAGAATTTGTGGCAGGGAAGTGAAACACCCAGCATGTCCCAGTTCTCACTGACAGCCACTCAGATTCTCTGCTGTCACTTCAGTTTCTCAAAGCATATGGAATTGAGGTCTGGACTTTGGGCACACTTTCTGACCCTGGCACTAAAGGACAATTCACCCAGGGTAAATTTTATAGCAGGTCTGTGAAGATGAGCATGTCCCCTTATTGAATCTGGTTTATAGGCTATTACTAATCACAAACCTTTCTGACTTAACTCTTTTTGGGAACAGTCATCAAGGAAAATGGACAACGAGAAACTAAGAAATTTGTCTTATTCCTATCCCTAGGTAACTATGTTCTAATATAGAGATTTCCAACACAGCTAAACCAACTCTAACTTATCATTTTATATCTTGGTTAAGATTTGAAAAATGAAAAAGGTAAAAACATGCATGAAAAGTACTTGTTGTCTTCAGACCCAGCTAAACTGGAGAATTCAAAGTGCTGACATCCCTGACCAAGCTGAATACACATGCATGCAACTGAGAAAAGCAGATGTAGAGGTTGATTATCTAAGCAGCCTTAACTCCTTCCTGCATTTTATATGTGAGATATTATTATCTTACTGTGACTGACCTGACACACTATGTAGTCAAGAATGACTTCCTACTTGCCTCAGACCTTAGCCTTAGATTTCTGGAATTATAGGAAGAGCCTCAAAGTCTGGATAGTCTTAGATAAATTTTAAGACTGCTTTAGAATAGTTAGTTGCAGTTGACTTGAGCCAGAAATCAGGATTAGTTTTTTTGGTTTTTGTTTGGGTTTATAAGTGACAATATAAATTCTTTACCAGATATTTAGTTCTACCAGAATGATTGAACTTTGTTGGTGTAAGCTAACAAGCTTGGGCTCTCCTCTTTCCTTTGAAGGATGGGATCATTCTTCCAAAGTATCTGTTCTTAATGCCAGTATGCAAATTCTTTTTATACTCTCCCTGGGACTTCAGAGACCTTTCTATATCAAATGGTATCATAGAAAACATTCACCTTTACTATGGATTTGACCCTTCTCTTGAATGCACTGTGTTGTGTACCTTTCAAAGGGCTCAATGCTTCCATCTCCCTGCTAGTTTCAGGGGTTACACAGCCTCTGAAAAGAAAGCCATATCTGACATTATAAAAAGAAAAGAGAAACATGGATTAGATACAGGTTCATCATGGACCTGGAGGGCTTTAGTAACAGGATGGAGGGGTTCATCAAGGATTATCCCTCTTATATCAACAGCCAGGGAGGAGGACCAAAGTGAGGCAGGATCTCCCAACCAACTTCCTTCTGCAGGAAAGTGTGTGAGAATTCCCTTTACTGTCTCATCATCACCAGATCTGCTGCCAGATCCCTTAACCTGCAGAAAGAAACCATACGCTAAAGAAATTGCCATGGTAACTTAAAACACACTCCCATGTTCAAGTGAAAGTTGGCTCTGCAGTAAGGTTAGAATACTGTCTTTGACTTTTGACAGTGAAGTTCATTTGACTTTTTCCTAGTGTAACCATGTTATACAAAGTTCTACTGAGTACTCTCTGACATTCTCAAAACATAAAAGTACAGAAATAAACAAAACCAAGTTCTGCTTTTACTTCTCATAGTGTTGGGAAGTTTTCAAAGAGAAAAAAAAAACAAATTTCTTTTAATAAGCTCTTCTTTTCAGTGTTGGCAGTATGCCAATTTTTGTGGGTGTGTGTGTGAGAGAGAGAGAGAAAGACAGAGAGAGACAGAGAGAGACAGAGAGAGACAGAGAGAGACAGAGAGAGAGAGACAGAGAGAGAAGTCATTTTGTTCTGCATGATAACTGCAGATACTGAGTTGTCTAAGTTTTCTATTTATGTAATAGGGTAGTGACTGAAGTCATAGCCCTTCCGGGTTTGGAATCATAATGGGCTTCTAGATGCTGCTTATCAGACCTGCTTTTATCTCTGTGTATGAGATAGTTGAAGATAAAGCAATGAAGGACCTTAATCTTATAGATGTTTCTCTTCTCCACTTCCTCCCTCATCCCAAGTATGGGAATTCCATATTTCACATGAAGCAGTCCTTATGTCTTTAGGTAGCTTGCCAAATGGCATTTCATTATTTTACACTAAACATTTTTACATTAAACATCTTTAAACAATAGAAGGCTGAGTCTCTGTTCTTAGTCATCTTGCAAAGAGTTTCTTATAAACAGCTGAAAAAATAGCTCATATTTATTTAAGGAATAGTATATCCATCTAATAATATTACAGATTCATGGTGCTTGATTGATAGCCATGTGCGAATGTTTGTTTGTTGCAGTTAAAATACCTTTAGGGGTATCGTCCTATTAAAAGGAAGGTCTGATCCATTTCTGTGGCAGAGACTGTTGTTGAGGTTGTCAGCTGAGTCTCTAACATTACATCACAGCTCCTATCATGTAGATGTTGAGTCTAAGAAAAAACTTACCCTTACAAGTGCAATCCAACTAACCTTTTACAATTTGTCAGAATCACACCAGAATCATATAGAATTGCTCATTCAGATGATGCAATCGGGAGCTTCATCAAGCACATGCTGTAATCTACTTCTTTTGTATGCTTTGGTGTGTTCAAAGAGCCAGCCTGGGATCAAATCCTGACCCTACAGTTTACCAGCTGGTTAAATTTTCACATAGTTTGTATGGGTTTCATACTTCCACTTGTCATAGAAAAGTCTCAAGTTGTGACAATTCATACAGGCAAATACATGAACATGACAAATTGTTCTATATTTCACAATTCAGCATTTTTCTAACTCCATAGTTTGGATCTTTACTCTGAAATAACCCCTGCCCTCTGAAGAAATCCACCTGAATCCATAGTCTCAGTCCTGCTGTCCTGCAGCCTTGTAATTCTGTCCAGCCACGTAGTAGTACATCAGGAAAGGAAGCCATCACGATCCTATTTTGCTTAGAGAAATAGCTCCATGATCAGATGCAGTGTTAGGTCTAAATCATTGAGGGGGAAATGACACATTACAGGCTTGTTTCCAAGGACAGCATTCCACCCTTCCCTTGTTCCCTTACCTGGCTTCATTCCCCTGCCTTTTCTCTTCTCCTCTTATTCATAACACTTTCTAAGAAGCTTTTGTCTTTGGGCTGTTAAGTGGGATATTCTAGGTTTCAACCTTGGCATCAACATAATTCATTTACAAGTTACTTAAACTCTGAGCTTCTGCTCTTACCAGGCCAATCTCAGAAAGTAGTGGCTTCTACCACCCAGGATATATTACTAAATAAAAAAATAAATAAAAATAAATAAAACACAAGAGAGCTAGACATATATAGCTCAGGATATATATATATATATATATATATATATATATATATATATATATATATATATGTATATGTATATATATGTGTGTGTGTGTGTGTGTGTGTGTGTGTGTGTGTGTGTGTGTGTGTATCTACTTGATGACTATTTGAAGGAGCAGTATTTTTGAGGAATAAATGATAAAACTATGGGAAAACCTCAAGATGTGTTAAAAAGCCCTCTGTGGATTTGAAAGAGACATTTAAGTCAATACCCCAAAAAACACAAGCCTGGTAAAAAGAAAAACAGAAAGGACTCTGCCTATAACAAGTGGAAAGAAACATATCATGGAAGGAAAGCTTGGTGATACTACAGATCCTGTGAGCTTCGCAGGAGCACAGTTAAGTCCTTCAGGGCCTGTTTCTATTGTTCTTAAAATGGCTGTACTTAATTGTTGATATTTTCGATTCTGCCATTCTTTGTCATCTTCAAGCCTCTCAACATGTAGAAGGTATCCTGTTCTAGTGAGCATGCCCAAGACAGGATGACTGTCATAGGGGGGAGAACAATGAACACACCAAACATCAAACAAACATTACCGAAATCTTCAAATTATGCATCAGTTAGAATTTTAATTTACTGAAGCTGTTTTCCTAATTCTGTAGGCTTTGTTCACAGATGGCAATATTTAAATCACAGAGCTAACATAAAGTGTTAAAAGGAAAGCTCTTGGTAGTGTGATGCCGCCAGTAAAGCAGAACCCTGCAAACTCACCAATTAAACTTGACAACTCCTTAAAACATTTAATCCCACAGATGCAGCACAACAGTTCCACAATGGGATCATACCGAGACGTGCATATTTCTCTCAACTGTCCTTAAGGTATAACACAACAGAACCAGGCAGTCAGAAATTTAGTTAATATCTGGACACCAGGTGCACATTCTTGCCTCTGTCACAGAGGACCTCAGAGTGAGAATTTTTAGATCTGAGACACATCTGATTGGACTGATTTCATCTCACTATATGATTTTCTTATTCATGCTTAAAGAAAACTAACAGCAGAGATCCAATAAGTTTAAAAATGATTTAGCCACATTTTCTGGATTGTATTTCTAAAACTTATTTAAATACATGGTTTTGTTCACCATTCCTATACAATATTTCAGCAGTTTGAGAGAAAATGGCCGTCAAAGGGAATGGCACTATTAAGCAGTGTGGCCTTGTTAAAGGAAGTGTGTCACTGTAGGGGAGGGCTTTTGCGTCTCGTCTCTATTTGTCAAGCTTCCCTCGGTGTGGCTGTCAATTGACTTCCTGATGTCTTCTGGCCAAGACATAGCCAACACCACATCTGCCTACAGGCCAACATGCTCCCTGTCATGATTAAAATGGACTGAGCCCCTGAACTGTAAGCAAACCCCTCAAATAAATGTTTTCTTTGTAAGTTACCATGCTCATGGTGTCTCTTCACAGCAATGAAGACCCAAGTGTTTGCATCTTGCAGGATTTCATCTCAGCCCTAAGTCGTAAATCAGCTCCTCAATTGCACTTCAAGGTCCTGCTTGAGTTCTGCCCAAACTCCCCTTAGTGAGGAATGTGACCTGAATCCAGTCAAACCAACCCTTTCTCCTCTTAAAGTTGGTCATGGTATTTTATCACAGCAACAGGAAATAAATGAGAACTGTGGCCCTTCCTTAGCCTCTGTATCACCTGTTCCTCAAGCACTGAAACATTCCTGTACAAGCCCCCCTCATTCCCATGTCTTCTTTCTCTGTGTAACCCTCTGAAAATTAAAAGTTACTTACCTTGTCATGAGCGGCATGTTATTTAATGAAAAAGGATGCATATCAGTGTTTATATCACTTAGGAAAATAACACCTCTCCCCCAAGGACTGATACTTGCCATGAGTCCCCCTCTGGGAGGAGTGATGCCTCTAGACCTTCTATATCTAGGATGAATAAAATATAATTTATTTTTTAACTAATAAAGTAGATTTCATAAGTCATAACATTAATAAACATCAGTCTAATATCTTATGAGATAAGAATTATTATTATTATTATTGTTATTGAGATGAATTACTAAGCTTCTCATATGGTAGAATGCTGCTGTTGACTGGCAGCAAGATAACAGCATATTAAGTAGCTCTCTGTAAGTTGCTCAGTCATTGATTAGCTGTGCTCATACAGTTTATGCCAGAAGCACACCGTGCAGTTAACTGGACTGTATGTCTTCCTTTTGTAACTTCAATCAGACTCTCTACCATATCAGACCCTCTGGCCAAAGCCATGGTAACAGGCAGGATTCTTTGTCCACAGGTGGATGAATCCTTTAACAAGAGGGTGCTGAACCCCATTGAATCGTAGCCCAGAAAATTTCAACTGCTATTGTACCTACTAATCTAAACAGTCGCAGAGACACCAGATGGAAGAGCAGTTCACAGCCCCTCACCATTGTTCTCTTGCTAATGTGAATGGTAAAATTATACTGAATTTTCTTGTTTGTTCATTTCTGCCATGATAGAATTTAAATGGAAAGGGATAAAGTGTATATGGGATTATAAAAGTCTCTGTAAAAAAAAAATGTAAACATCCACATGGTAACAGCAGGCATATTATTTTAAAGCATTTCTATAGAAAAAAATTCTATTGTGAGTAATATTTAAACACATGCAAAAAATAATTTTACAGAACATTTCCCCATAGAAAGTTGTGATTGGCGTGATTTGTCAGGCTCTCTGGGAATCAGAAGCCTTGCAATCTGTGCTTCAGCTCACATATCTTTCCTCACATTACTGCTTTTTATAATAAGGAAAGAAAGACATGTTGAACATTGTAAAGAGGCAATAAAATAGCTTTTAGATAAAGACATACATTATTGTGAAGTTATGTAGGCATTTTAACTGGGAAATATTTCATGACATGTTGCTGTGTCTATTCATTTGTGGAAATGTTTGAAATTTCTCAAAAAGGCTTAGTTTCAGGTTTTGGAGAATGATTAAGTTTAGTATGACAGTTTGTTAAGAGAGGACAGTAAGAAAAAAAATGTTCTTCTTAGTGAATAGCTTATTTTTAATAGGTTTTTTTTCCAGACATATATAAACCAAGTAGTATTTTTAACAAATAGAAAATCAAATTTCAGTTATAACCACTTAGGATAGTCTCCATAAATAAATTCTCACTGGTGTCCCTCACTCACATCAGCTGAGAGGGATTACTGCATTGATTTGTTCAAAACGCTACTCTCCTTGTAGCTGTTTGACTCTTAACAGCAGCCACTGGAGTCCCCAGGAGTATACAGGGCTCCAGGACAGTGTGATGAAATTTGGGGGTTGTACCCAGTCTTGCCCTTGATAGCAGTTCTTTACCCTGATGAGGTTAGTTCAGCTTCATCAACCTCATATTTTTCATTAATATAATGGGAATAATGGAGAACTTCTTTAAAAATTAAAGATCATGCATATTAAGTGATGAAGAAGGTATTCTACATCAATTAAACTCAACATATCAGTATTGTCTATTCCAACTTTCCTGAGTGTTTAAGATAATGAATTTTTATAGAATGAGAACAAATTCTGTACACAAAAAATATACATAACTAAAAATGTCAGGCTTTCCCACAGGCTCCTGAGAAGTTGTCACATTTTTTTACATTATACTCAAGAGGTTTCAAACTAAGATAAAGTTCTTACACATAAAAGCATATTATAGAGTTTACTCATGTCTAAATATTCTTCTGTTTTACTCATATGCTTATAAATTAAAAGTACACACATATTAGTTGTATCTGATCAACTAAAACAATGGGCACTCGGAATTGATTATTCAGTAACACACTCAGCTGTTGTCATCATTCACTTTGCTTTCCACAGTCACAGACTCTACTATTTAGGAAGACCTTTCCTTGTCTGTAAGAGAATGCTTGTGCCCTAAGTTCTGTCTTTGTTGCTAGGACCATCCATCCTCTGCACTCCAGTGAGCTAACAGGTATCACATGATCACATCTCATTTTCTTGCTGACACAGCAATCAGTTCTATCTTGGTCTGAAGACTTAGCATATTACAGGTGTGATTGTCATTAGTGATGACGGCACATTAACATTATCCAACCAGATTGATTGAACATGAACAAGTCAGCTTAATATATGGTAAAATCGGTGGGGACCACCATCATCACAGCATTTGGAGATTTCTACCTGCATTCTTTCCGATGCTGCAAATAGTGACAGGGAACTGAAAATGATTTACCTTTGAACGTCCTACTATAGCAGTAAAAGAGATGATTAATTTGAAGATATTTTTAAAATTCAAATTTAAGACTTTCCACCCTACTTGTGTTCATATTGTCAACTTGATACAACCGAGAGTCACATGGGAAGAAGGAGTTTCAGCTGAGGGAATTCCTGGATCTGATTGTCCCATGGTGATGTCTGTAGAGAGCTGTCATGACTGCTGCTGATAAATATGGGAGGGGTCCAGATCATTGTAGGTGGTGTCACAACCAGGTAGTGATAGCAATATGACCCAATGAATACTAGTAATATTGTCTGAGATATTTTGACATCATTCAGGTTTACTGACTTGTGTCTGCTTCTGGATTTTTGTCATTCATACTCATATACAATGCAATGCTTCTCAAAACTTGAAACCTTTCTCAAAAATCTGATATTGTATACACCCTTCCAAATAGTAATTAACTCCAGATTCTTTCTTCCTTTTTGTCTTAGATAAATTTTCTGTCTTACTCTCTCTCTCTCTCTCTCTCTCTCTCTCTCTCTCTCTCTCTCTCTCTCTCTCTCTCTCTCTGTATGTGTATGTTGTATAAGTGTGTGTGAGTGTGCATGCATGCACATGTTAAGCAATATTTATCAACTACACAGTTTCTCCAGGAAATTACCTGGTGATTTGCCTGATATTGGCAACAGGACCAAAAGTAAGAGCAATGGTTGACAAACCGCATTTATAAGTGCTCACAAAAGCTGCTTTAAACCAGCACTTCTGAAATAGCAAAAAATATAGGATTAGGGATCAAAATTTCATACAAACGTCCCATGTCTTTAGGTAAGAGTTTGCAGTGTGTCTTAGTCAACATTATATTGCTGCTAAGAGACACTATGACCATGACAACGCATAAAGAGAAGCAGTAAACTAGGTCTTGCTTACATTTAGAAGTTTAGTCCATTATTGTCATAATGGGAATCATGATGGAATGACACACAAGATGGAGGTAGCAGGGAGAGGGAGAGCGAGGAAGGAAAGAGAGAGACGAGAGAGAGGGAGGGAGAGAGAGAGAGAGAGCATAGCTTGAGCATTTGAAACCCCAAAGCTCAAGTGACATACTTCATCCAACAAGGCCACGCTTTCTAACCCTATCAAATAGTGCCACTAGTTGTGAGCCCATGGTGCGACATCTCTATTCAAAACATTAAAGGGCCTTTGGTGATAAGAAATAATTTATAAGTCATAATAGGACATCAAGCAACCCTGATCAACTCGTAGCTTATTGCAAGGATCGAGGAACAGAGATGACCTCCAGTGTTTCAATTTTCTTTTCTGTGGTATCAAGAAGGTCTTGGGATTCATCAATTCTAGTTCCATTGCTTTGGACAAATTTGAAAAATTTTGTGGCATTGTTCACAACTTTGTATTACTATTTTTTAATGAAAATAATGTGGCTAATTCATTAATGTGGATTACAAATGCTCGAGCTAGCTTACCCTGTTGTGTGCTTGAGTCCCTGACACCTTCACAGTAGCTGAGGTAGTGAATCACCCAGACAGCAGGCAGCTGTAACTGCTACACATTTACTACAGGACCCTTCAATGAAGGCCTTATCATCTTGACTGTATGATGTATATTTTCTCCCTTCCTTCCCTTCCTTCTTTCTTATTTTGGAGAGGAAATTTACGGTTCATAAGTAAGCCTTTGTTTCTTATTCTCATCATTACTTGTCGAATGAAAATCAAAACAATATCCTAGTAATATAGAGACGCTCTCAGATCAGCGCACAGGAAGTTATTTAGCCCACTGATGAACCAACACACCATTCCCTTTCTCTTTTATTTATTTTGACAATTTCATAAGTGTATTAACGCATTTCTATTTGCCCTCTACCTGCTGTTGTCTCTTATCCCCTCCCCACTCTCCCACTGCCCCTTCACTCTACAACCAACCCCTTTCCACCCTAATATCTTTTTCTAAAATGTATTGAGGTATTATTACTTGTATTATGATTAGAGATTCTAGGAATAATCTACCACAAAATACCTAGTTCAAGCAATCAAAACATTTTATTAGAAAAACAGATATCAGGGTTCAGTCTCCAAACTGTCCTCAAATCAATCAATAATCAGTTTTTAGGAAAAAAAAAAAGCACACAAAAGGCAGTCTCAAATTCCTATCCAGTCACAGTATATAATACAATGGGAAGGCAGTTGGGAACTTTCCATAGTGGTAAATGTTTAGCCTATCGGGAGGCCTTGTGCTTTGGTGGCACAGACTTTGTTCTGGGCTTCTCACTCAGAAAAGGACTTTTGTGGTTTGGCTTTATTATAAGAAGGGGAATGATATCTATGTGAGGCTGGGACTTGTAGCCTATTCTCAGGAAATTATGGGTAACAGCTCAGAGCAGGACAAAGTGGAATAAATGTGGAGTTTTTACTGCTAAGTAGAATCCAGCACTTGCATGAGCAAGAATGTGGTTATTACTGGAACATGGCATCCCTGTGACTGAGGGATAAGACTACCTCTCTCACAATAGATATTAGTTACCAAAAATTCCTCAAGGAGAGGTATGGTCTCATGTGCTCCTCCCACATGACTGAATGCTTCAGGTTTTACCCAGCTATCCACAGCTCTTATGGTTCCATGAGGAGACTCACCCTGTCATGTCCAGAGGACATTTCATGATACCCCCCACATTCTCTGCCAGTCATACTCACCTCTCTTGTCATATTCACCCCTCTTCTAAGATGCACCACTTTCTTGAAAGGGGTGACATCAATGTTCCTTTTCTGGTATAGAGCTCAATAGTTGCTTATGACCAGTTAGTAAAATAGTGAGCCAAAGTGTTGCAATAGATTGAGAGTTATTTTAGATAGATACATTAATCACAAAAGCATATGGCTTTACAGTATTTCACTTTCAACAATCCATATTCATCCACTTTGAAAACTGAATGGGTCTGACTAACACATCTCTCTATTGGTTTCCCACATAAACACCAAAGTGGGCAGACTATAATTACATGTGACATGTTACAAATATGATTCTAAAAGCCTTGTCATTTAGTGTGACTTGAGAATGCTCTAATAGTCTTTAAAAATATATGACACAACCCTGGGACAATATATTATACACTCTAGCTTTATTTGTAGAAGTCACTTTATATCCTGAATTTTCACTGTACTTGGATTAGCTGAAGACATAAAATTTAAAATCTCTCTCTCTCTCCCTCTCTCTCCCTCTATCATGTTAGTTAAGACTCCATAGAAAAGAGCAGCTCAAATAATCTGCAGCATGCTAATAATTTTCTTTGGTATACATATTTTAATTCATCATGCTTACTTATGACATTTAATATCTATGTAACAAATCATTCTGTTTTAGCCTTTTTCAAAGAAATATCATTTAATTTTAAGATTCAGCTTTTATCACAGTGTTTTCAGGAAGCAATTTATAAGATCGAATAGCTTAAATAAGTATTTCTTATCAATTTTTAATACCTTTCTGATTTTATGTTTTCCTGAAGCATGTAAGTACATTTAACCTAACATAATATGTCCTCTTTATTTTAATGGTGAGTTATACTAACTACATTTATGTATATTCCTGTCCTGAAGAGTGTCTAATAGATAGTTTGAATTCCTTAATGCTACCATACCCACAATTTTCTCAACTAGTAGTTTGATGTGGGAATGTCTTTCTGTATGCTGTGCATATCAATCTTTAAATAAAAGACTGTTTTGGCCATGGCAGACACTGTAAAAGAAATAGGTGGGGAATCAAAATAGTATAAAAAAAAATGAAGAAGAAGAAGGCAAAGTCAGATAAAAATCGAGCCAGCCACCAAAGAAAAAGCATATTAAAAACACAGATGAGCCACGGGCAATGTGACAAACAGATTAATAAGAATAAGCTAAGATTAAAAAAAAAAACTAACAAAATACCTAAGCCATAAACCAAACAACATAAACTTAATATAAGTGTCTAAGTCATTTTTATAAAGAGCCTAAACAGCAGCTAAAGAGTCTAGGCGACAAGTCTTTAAGTCTAGACCTCTAATGCCCAGGGCCAAAAAACCCAATTGCAACAGCAGTTTTGATTTACATAGGTTTCCAAATGCAGAGGGATAACCATAAGACACATGTGCACAAAGATGCCACAATGGACCCATTGTTTTGCATGTCAGCCTAAGTCATGAGTAGACAGGTATTTTTTAAAAATAAAGACTCAGGATTTTTAGAGCTAGAGGGCATTTTTAGATATAGTTATGCACTCTGATTAATTTCAGAATTACTTGTAAAAGCTGTCTTCCCAAGGAGGATTTGACAGCAAGCAAATTTGAGTGTGATACTTATATGGTGAATCCAAACATTTCATGCCTTTATTTGTTTATGTTGTTGTTATTGTCAAGTACATTTGTGGCCATGGACTGTAATATAAAGCTTCTGATCCAGACTAGCCCCCAAGGTCTGGACCAGCCGTCCCAAAGTCCCAAAGAAACACACAAAAGCTTATATTCATTTCATGGCTATTGGCCTATAGCTCAGACATATTGCTAACTAGTTCTTTCATCTTGTCTTAATCCATTTCCATCAATCTGTTTAGCCATGTGGTTTGGTACCTTTTCTAGAGAAGCATAGTTGTCCGCTGCATCTGCTGGCTTCCCTGCTGGTGTCTCTATGTTCCCAGAGTTTACTTAATCCACCTTCAGCCGCTCAGTGTTTTTATTAAATCAGTAGGCAGGACAATTATTTACAATGGAACAGAACATAATCACACTGCAATGGCCTTCACCGTAGATCCTACAGGCATCTTTCATATTGATTAATTATTCTTTCTTGACAGCTAGCATCCCCTTATGTGCTCATAGAAGCTCAGCATCTCACAACTTTTTTTGACTACTGAAAATTCCAGAAAATGTACAGGTGATTGACTTGATCTTACTTATTTTCAGACTCTTCTCGTACCATGAATAACTTTATGAACCATCTTTACCATCTGACCCACTTGGGAAGATATTTTAGGGAACCTGTACATAAAATTTCTTTTCTGACTATGATTTAACTACATCATGTGCTTCATGCTTTCATGCCCTAACCATGTTTTACTTTTCTTTTGTTGTGTTTCTGCATGGTTTTATTTAGCTCTCTCCTCATGTCTCTTGACATCCTATCTGTGGGTAGATAAACCCAAATAGAGGAGCTGGTTGGCATCTTTCCCATGTCATCCCATCTTCATTTATTCTGAACTCTCATTAAAGTAAGGAGTGTGTTTTTCTTAAACTATGTGCATATGTATATTAATCCTTAAGTTTCCACCCTTGTATACTTCATCACATTTTAAAAAATGATAGCAACACTCAAGAGAGTTATGCCAATGTGTTGGAAGTCAGCTTAACAGAAAACCTATTAATCTAATCATCTATCCAATTTAAATTTCTGTTTTTTCCTTGATCCTCATTTTACTAAGAAAATATAAGCAATGAATAAGAAAAGCAACATCTTTATACCGCCAGTTTACCAGCAATGTCCATATCCACACACTTACTCACATTTACAAGCTCACAGCACACACATTATATTTCTACTTAAACTCAGACATTCTACTGAAGCAAAATTATGATTTTGTACACTATAAATATTTGTCACTGAAAGTATTGGTTTAATAAAATGCTAATTAGTCAAGTAGCCAGACAGGAGTAGAGGTGGAGAACTCTGAGAAGTAGAAGAGCAGAGGGAAGATGACTATGAGATGCAGAAGAAGCACAATGGGAATGCTGCACGGAGCAAAAAAAAAAACCACATGGATGAATAGAAATAGAAATATGGGTTATCTTAGAGTATTATAGCTAGAAAATAATAAGCCTGAGCCACAGACACAACACCTTGTACTTAATATAAGACTCTTTATGTTTATTTCTCGAAATGATCGGCTGTGAGACAGGCCAGGTTGGACACAAAAACTTTTGACTACAAATGGCATTCCAATGTGGTGGGCATACATCCACATAGAGCCTTAAAAAGCTTAAAAAGAGTTTTGAAAAGAGAAATAGAGCCAAGACCAGCTTCCAAATTGTGTCTTTCAAGTAGGTCATAGTACAGAGTGACTTTTCAGGCTTGAGTTGCAACATGTGTCCTGCTTAAGCTACAAGAAGGCCAGTTTTCAAAGTCTCATGAGAGCTTTAGTACAAGCATGAGCTACATATGACAGATTTAAGGTTGCTGCTCATACAGACAAAAAGGGAATAGAGTCAAGCGTGGCTTTTTGGTAGCATTTTCTCAGGTGGGCTGTTTGCTGGTGATGAGCAGAGGTGCACCTTCTTTAAGAAGCCTCCTGACACAGTATTTACAGCAAATCCATATAGCTCCTTTAAAAGGCCTTGCTGCTAATCCCTTAAATGGTGTAGGTATTGGTGCTCTATTTGGTGGTAATGTTCTTGGTGGCAGAATGGACCCTAAAGTTTGCCAGAGTTGGGGAGGTAAATGTGGTTTCCTGCCAATAACTCTCCCTGAAACTAAGCTCTCACGCATCAAAGATCTGGGTGGAGTCAGTCACTATAGCTGAGCCTTTAATTCTAGCCATTTATTATAGCAGGCTAAGTGTGTAATCAGAAAAATAATAGAGATATACAATAAATACAGATTCAAACAAAACAAAAACAACGAAACCCAAAAGAAACCTTTAAACAGCTTACAGTATGTTTAAAAATGTGTGTAGACTTGGGAGAAAAAGGAAAAAAGACAGAGAAATAAGGAAAGTAATAGAGTAAAAAATATAATAAGCCACATGAGGATGGAATATACACGAAGAATCTGGATACTGTATATAACTGTGTTTTTGAGATTTTTTGAATGCAAAGGAAGTAGCAAGAGCTGCTAAGAGGCATTTGATTATAAATCCTGCTGTAGTCATCCAACCTATATATTTTGTAAATGCCTTGATTTCAAAATTGAAGTCAAAATGTGTGTTACTTTGGAGAAAAGGTTTGCTTTCGATATCTACAGAAACTTAAAGGCTACGGATCCACTGAAGGTTAAGAAAAACCAAATTAGATCAAAAAAGACCCCTCCCCCCTTAAAAAAAATCTCAGATGGGAACAAATGGCTCCCATGATCCAACAATTCAGAGAAACTTTGCTGCAGTTTCCTCCGAGTTCTGCATCCAAAAAAGCCTCAAGGCACCCAGCTGAGATGAGCCAGCCTCAGAATACTCCAGTCAGAAATTGGCCATAATCCTGAATTTTCTCAGGATCTTTGTAAGTTTACTAGCACCCCAGTCATCAGGAAGTAGTCTAGAGAACTATGTTCATATCCTCCCCTAAATGGATTATAAGTGTTTGTCTTTGTTTACAGTGTTGATTATAAGCTGTTATAGATAATGTTAAGAGAAAATCATTACAATGGAGATTACATTTGAGGTTCTTGTTTTAAAAAGAAAAAAAAAAACGGGGTGTGGGGTGGGAAGTGCTGGGGGATTATGCTTTTGTCTTGTAAATATTGGTTTCATAAAATGCTGATTGGTCAAGTAGTTATGCAGGAAGCAGAGAAAAGGCAACCAGACTAGGAGAATTCTGGGAAGCCAAAAAGCAGAGCAACAGATAACAGCGAGATGCAAAGGAAGCGGGATGAGAATGCTGCAATGAGCGGAAAGGTACCAAGCCAAGTGGCTAAATAGAAATAAAAATATGGATTAACCTAAAGTGTCAGAGTTAGCAACTAATAAGTCTGAGTCATAGACCAATCAGCCTGTAATTAATATAGGCCTCATTGTGTTCCGTTGGTCTAAGAAGCTATGTGACTGCAGGTCTGAATCTCAGGGCCAGGCCAGGCCAGAAATGTCTAAATACATTCAACTTGAGTTTGGGGTCTGACTTAACAATAAGTATGCAAGTAACCTTGTTTCTGCTGTTAATAACATCATCTACAGTCACCATAGACATGCCTATATTTTCAAAAGAGAAAAAGTTACAACAGGCTACTTTCTAACCTGTCCTCTTTGCACATCATAAGTCACATGATAAGGCTCTCAGGTAGTTATGCTTCTTATTTCTTTCATAGCCATGTTTTGACAGAGAAAGAAGTGTTTGAAGCTATCAGTGGTTGCCCATCATTTACTTTTCCTGGTATTTTGTTTCTGTTAATTGTAACCAAATATAAAGTATTCCTTTTCTTCATTGTTCTTGTTTAGCCAACAGGGAGTATGTCAGCCACTCCATCTACTCCATCTCTGTTAGAAACCCAGAGAAGCACGCTTCTGACTCCACTAGCTGTACCTAATCCCTTCTCACTTAGTGAAGGCAAAAATAATCATGATACCTTCTGCTTCTCTGGGCTTGATCTTTGTGTGACAATACTAGATTTATGGATTACATTGGCATAAAGAACAGCTGCTTTTGCCTCTGGTGGTATAATATTTTACAAACTACATTATTTTATGTAACCGCCAAAATAAAAATCACAAAATACTGAAATTCTGTTTTATTTGTTGAACTCAGAGTATATGAGATTTGTGTGTTTAACCTAACGATATCTCCCGTACATAGTAGATAGCTGCTTGCCTGTGGAAAACTACAGCTATATTATCTAGTTATCACATTTTTCAAAATCTCAATCTCAAAAAGGGGCTGATATAATTACTACAATCTATTGAATCTGTATGTACTCTCTTTATTGTGTGTTTAGCATAATAAGATCAATCTCTGCATACAGAATAGCAGTTATTGCATAAATGTTTCAACAAATAATCTAGTCAGATCACTGATGTTTAGTTTGGAAAGTGGAGGGAAAATTATAAAATGAGCCTTGCTACTTTCCTACGGAGAAGCACAGCACTAGAGGTTTTATTCTCTGAAGCCCTTTTCTCCCCTAAGAGAACTAGCCTCTCCCTGAAGCAGTGGTAAGGCCTAACTTTGAGGACTGTGCTACAGCTTTATCTCCTTCTAAAATGTGAGTCAATCAAGTTCACATTTATATTCACATCCATATTTTAAATATAAACTGCTACCTAGCAATGTTTTTATAAATTATGCCTATGTACCATATTTATTTTAATTCAAGATGCTAAGACCACCCTTCTAAACAACCTAAATTACACTGTAATTTAATTTTATTACCTAGTAAAAAGGCCACAGTCTTTTAATATAAGTTTTCCTTGAGTTGATGATAGCTTTCCTATGACTCTTAGAAAGTTACTGCAGAGGCAGGGTACCGGGATCAGTGTTGAGAAGACTGCATTGTTTGGGATATGTTGCTGTGCGGTTTCTGCACAGAAAACTCTACTGACTTTCACCATTTTCCTCTATTTGCAGCTACAGTCAACTTCTACCATAGAGATGGTTTTATGGCAGGAGCTATGATCATCCTTTGTGTCTAGAACCTTCTAATTCCTACTGGATGGTAGGTCTTAACATCCTACTCCATTCTTAGCAAGAGCCCATCATGATTGGCTTGACATTGATCCTGGATGACCACAATGAGATTTTTTTTTCTAGAATTAGAATATACTTTCTATATGTTTATGATAAAAATTAAAATAAATCAATTAAGTGTGCTATAAATTTATATACATATTAAAGCACATTTAATATATATATAATTACATATGTGTATGTATTTCAGATTTTATATAATATAAAACACAAGCCCTTCCTAATATGTGGGCAATCACAATCATACTTCACATGTAGAAGTACCATCCCCACACAGAATCTACCTAGAACCAGAGTATGAGCTTAATTGAAGTGGAAAATGTTTGTATGTAAATTTTAATTACCCAGAAATAATTTAGAGGAGATGTCATCAACTGTAGTGCATTTTTAAGGAATATACATAGAAAGACACACAAAAGATTCTATATGATGAGAAGAAATAGGAATAATTCTCCCACAATTTACAGGTTGAACTTAGAAAAGCAGCTCTGAGGAAGTACCACCCTGGAATCCTTGATTGTGTCTGTCACCTCCATGAGGTAGAATAGATTTATGCTCTTTTAACACAACCACATTGCTGTGTATACCAGTCTGGCGAGATTGAGACACCATGTGTTTGACATCCTGGATCTGCTTCTTGCTCTGTTTCCCGTTTCCCAAATGTTCATCTCAAATGCGCTATAGAAATCTCAGGAAAACAGTCTCTTTAACAAACATTAGTATATTTAACACTTTATGCCAAACAAATGCTACTGGGCTTTTAACCTACCTTTCATATAAATAAAAAAAAAAAAATTGTAAGTAAAGGTGAATGGTGTCTCCATTTGATGCTGCATGCCTAAAACCCTAGCAGTTGACAGGCAGAGGCAAGAAGATTACAAACTAAGGTCAACCTATGGAAGAAAAGTTCAGTGTAAGTATGTAAATTGGGAAACTGGGTAAGTTACCTGTAAGAAAGAAGTGCTAAGAGAATGTTTACATATTAAAACAATATTGGAGGATATCCCTTCTGTCTTGAGGCCTTCGGTGCTTCACATCCCATTGTAATCAATCCTGTCTATCTGTGTGTCAGGCAAAGCCCTGTCATGTTGTAATTTTCCTTTGGAAGGCAAATCATTTCTGTAGTTTGTAAGACCTATTATTAAAGATGTTATGGGGAGAGCTATGCTCTGTAAAGGTGCCACAGCTTGAGTTGTTTGCTATAGACTTTAAGATGCATGAAAGAGATTCATTATGATTTGAAAGATTTTATATTTTAAACAGGAAAATATGTCTTCCTGACCTTGAAAGTTAGGCACTTAACTGGAATCTATCAGACAAAAATATATCTCAAATATACAGTGCTGGAGCCTTGTGCTTAACAAATGGATTAATATTCTAACATTTTATAAAGCTATGTCTCTTATTTATAGTCACATAAAGGAGACAGAGTAAAAGGAAATTAAAATTATTCAGGTATTAAAGATACACAGTTCTCCTAAGCCTGCCAACATTCAGATTTGGCATTATAACAAAAATGATGAGGACAGGTAAAATAATAGTGTGGGGATTTTAAATGACGTGAAGATAATTGTCCCACTACATAAATATTGTTTTCAGCAAGCAGATGTTTTGTTACTCTCATTTCATCTGTGAATATGCCACAGCTGTAAGATGCATTTTCTTAGGGTGAAAGAAATTTGTGTCTGACAGCAGAGTGAGGCCTGTAAGTACAGGACAAACAGCTTGAAACAAGAAAGGTCTCTGATCCAGTGAAGTCTTGGTTAGTTTTGCTTGGTCATTCCACCTCAGATTCAAAAACACGGCACTTAGAATACCCTGATATATTTGAGTAGAGCATCTCATCATTCATGGTCTAACTAGCCACAATTTCTATTACTAGCATTTCAAAATACTTATAGAAATGTCTCATCAATTAATTACTCAGGCCATTTTTTTTTTCTTCATGTAAAACAATCTTGCTCTGCCTTCACTGGCCTTTACTTCTTAGGTCACAGATCCTTTCTTTAACAGAATGTCCGTGTTCAGACCAAATCGCCAACCCTTCCTTTCTCCTGCTGTTACTAAACTCTACTGCGCACAAAAATGGCTCCAATGGCCACAGATGGCAATGATGCCAGTTCAGAGATACCCACAAAGAGCCATGGAAGTCTCATTTAGGGGAGAAGGTGCAAAGACTTAGGAGGTGGAGGAAGAAGGATCAGGAGTTCAAAGTCAACCTTGGCTACAAAACAAGTTCAAAGACAGATTAAAATGTGGCTATGAGATGTTATCTTAATAAAAGGAGGAAAGCTTTAAAAAAAGGAAGAAATAAAAAAGAAAGAGAGGGAGAGAAAGACAGAAGGAGGGAGGGAGGGAGGAAGGAACAGAAACCACGTCTAATAATATCGATCAGATCTGTAACAAACAAAAAAATCCACTCATGAAATTACGATCAGAAAAAAGGAAATTTGTGCAAACATGTTTCACTTCACACAGCAGAAGGCAGGGGTGTTACATGTGATGAATATCTGGTAAGATAAACCAGCACTAATCACAGGGCCAGGGATGTATGTGGCGTGGGGTGTTGAAGTGTAATCCTTGCAATGCGGGGGAAATACTGTTTAGCTGAGTTTCGTCAATATCAAGTAAAAAATAGCTATATTTGCATTTTTCTGCATGGTTCTCAAACACGCTGATATTTTTTGACAAATATTTCTTGTTATTCAAAATTATGTTCAAAAACATGCAGGATCTGCCTTTGAGTCTATTTTTATAACACATTCTCTAGCTTCCTTCCTATCGTGAATGAGTTTGCAGTTTAGATAGAAGCACAGTGAAGAGTCAACAGTAACAAAAATAGTTAAGAGCTGAACTGAGACTTCAAAGTACTAAATAAATGGATGGTGTAAGTAGGAGTGAGGAAACAGAGAGGTGTCTGGATCAGCTGGAACAAAACCTGATCCTGGTATTTTCTTAAATTATTAGTTTATGCAACCAATGCATATTGACAAATTTCTTGTTGATGTTTCTAAACACACTTGTGCTATGCTTGGGCCCAACCCATTCTCCCAGTAGCTACACATACCCTCCTGCCCTGGCCCCAATATCCTTATCCTTCCATACTGTCCCCTCTTACATTTTCACTGTACCAGGGTGTTTCTTGCTTCTTTTTTTCTCTTTTTCATTATTTTTGTTGGCAGATATGATAGAAGACTGGCAAATGCCTTCCTATTGTCTGGCTACTTCCCTTAACATGAAGACCCACAGTTCTATTCATTTACCAGAAAGTGACATTATTCCCTTGTTTTTATGTGTGACTAATAGGCCATTATGTCATATATTTCCATGTGTTGTCGGTTCTCTAGAATTCCAATAAACACACCTTGAAGGTGTGTTTTCTACACGGTATACATACGTGTTTTAGACAGATCTCCTGCTCAATCTATAGTTTTTGGTGAATGATCAGTTCCCTGTAGTTACTGGACTGAGCTATAGTCTCAACATCATTATGTACGAAATTCCTTTTCTGATTGGTGTGAGAACGAATCTCAATATAAGCTTTATTTTGATTTTCTCAAAATCTACAAGGTTTTTGAGCAATTTAAATATATTTTAAGGCATCTATATTTATGAAAAAGCTCTAGTGAATTAACAGATGGTTGTTACTTTCATAGCTAAATGTGACTTTTTTACATATTCCAGATATTAATTCTCTTTTAGACAAATAACAGCTGGTTAGTCTCCCCTCACCCTCCTGCATGTTGTCCAGTTACTCCTTTGATTAGTTCAAGTTGAGAGGAATCCATTTCTCGTCCTTGGGTTTGCTTCTTAAGCTGTTATAATTGCCCACTATGAGTGAGGGCATAACTCATCTTCCCTGGTGAAAATTTCCCCCGGATTTACTTTCTCTGTATATTGCTAAAGAAGAGAGGACCCTGGCATCTGAAGTCTGCTGGTGGGGGGAGGGATACTGCAGGACGGCAAGGCGGGTGTCGATTATCAACATTTAGCAGAGATCTTATCACCCCCAGAAAAAGAGATTGTTCATCCCTCTGTCTCTGAGCAGTCTCCTGTCTTAAAATGAAAGTGAAATTTGTTTGATCATATGTCAGTCTGGGTTTCCCTAGCGTGGGAGACGCTGGTGTTTTTGTGTGAGATCATTTCTCCACGGCCCCAGGATCTCTCTGAGCAGATGTCCACTGGGTCATTGATATTTTGTTCCCAGGATTTTGCTAAAGGTTCTTGAGAGAGAAAAGTACCGGGGCCTCAGACTCTCATACCATCAATGCCAGACGAAACTGTCCATTGGTGTCCCCAATTGCCACGCAGTGCTTCAGAGAAGTGACAGAGCTCCTTGGAGCAGCAGTGAGCAGATCCGAGTTCCAGTGTCCTGAGGACCCTTCTACACAGGACTGGGCCCAGGATGCTTGTTCTTTCTGGGCTGTTCCTTCTGTCATTCCCTTTTCCTTCAGCCTCTACTGCTCAGGCCCACGGTAGTCCACTCCATCTCGTGACATGTTCTCTCTTGTCCCCCCTCTGCTCCTTCCCAGTCCCTAGTCCTCCCAAACTTCTCACAATGACTTTCAGCATCTCTGATAGTCCACCCACCTCTGCGTGGTGCTGATCTCATGTAGGTTCAACTCTTTCTTGTGCCTTGTGTCTGATACTGGATTATTTTTAATACTGAACTTTTTTATATACATAAGAACACCTGTGATTGCAAGCATTTTACCCTATTTTTATTACTTATAAAATTACTGCTGGGAAAAATGTGGCATTATAAACACGTTTGTCAAAGACAGGGGACTGTGGTTCTAACTAGAGTTTTGCCTTCCTGTGGTGTTCATTCTGATCGTTGTTAAAATGATACTCAGCCTGGAGTGTAACTCTGACTCCATGTTGGAGAGCGGGCGCTAAGAGAATCGTGTCATGGAATCCAGGCTTTCCACACAGCTATGTGTGAAAGCACGATATTTCTATAAATGCCTGCCAGGAATGTAGTAAGCAAGCCTGGAACACAAATTTCACACAATTGCTAAATTTATCCCTGTGTCTAAAAGAGTACCCATGGCCTAAAAACTCCACGGTTCCAGAATAAGCTCCACACAAGTTTAAAGGACATCGGGTACAAATACTGGAGAGATATACTGGTGTGTGCGTGGGGGGGGGGGGGGGTCTCAGAGAAACTGAAATAAATACCCACCTCATGTGTCAATTTACATAGTTGTGAGCATATCCGGAGTCCTGACTGGTAAGTTACAACAGCAGAAAGAGCAACATAGGCCCGTGGAAGTCTGTGCTCTGAAAAATGCCCTTTTTTCAAAGTTAAACTTGCTGTGGATTTGTCTGTTCTCTCTTCATATTAAAAAGGAGCTGAGTGGCTCAGATAAACAAGGTACAAGAGTCTGAGGCCAGCCTGGAAACCTCAAAAGAAGAAGAAAGGAAAGAGACAGTGATGTGGGAATGTCTTTCTATATGGTGTAAATATCAATCTTCAAATTAAAAAGCTGTTTTGGTCCATGACAGGCACCATAAAAAAAAAGACAATAAAATCACAACATAAATAATAAGACAAAAACAAACAGACAAGTCATGCCTGGTGTGCCCCCCCCCAAAAAAAAACATATAAAAACACAAGTGAGCCATGGGCCACAAAACAAGACAAATTAATAAAAATAAGTTAAGATAAAAAACTAACAATATGCCTGAGCCATAAGCCAAACAACATAAACTTAACATAAATGTCTAAGTCCTTTTTAGGGGCCTAAACAACCACAGGCAGTTAATCAATCTAAAATGACAATTTTCTAAGTCTAGACCTCTGGCCAAACTGGGTCAGAAAGCCTCATTGTAACAGATGGCATCAACTTTGGCTAAGTGGGCTGTCTGGTCTTGATGAGCCTGGTAGTTTAGTTGTTAGCAGAGGTTTTTGTTTTACTTTGAGGAGCGCTATCGTTAGGGGATAAGGTATCTGTGGGGTATGTAGTGTTTAGAGTGTCTAGTTCTTTTTGGCTTGAAGAAAACACTACGTCTAGAGATGGTAGTTTCAGCGTGTGTTTTATTTTTGATATTGGTAAATGGTTAAGTTTGATCTGTGAAGGCTGAACTTGAACATAAACTATAATATCTGTAGAGAAGGAAGAGGATGTAGATGTTGAAGACAGCACTAGGCATGTTGTTGGTCTTTTTTGTTTTAGAGGATCTGGGATTTAAAAATATCTTGTATTTTTATTTTGAGAGCTGACTGTTGTATATTTTTTTTTTAAACTGGTGTAATTGGGATAGATTTTAGAGCCTTTTTTAGAAAGTTTAAAAGACAAGGGCTAATGACTATATTTTTTTGGTAATGACTGAAGTGTTATTCAGGCATATAGGGTGGCTGTTTGAGGGCAAGACAGAGGGAGGGGAAAGAAAGAAAGAAAGAAAGAAAGAAAGAAAGAAAGAAAGAAAGAAAGAAAGAAAGAAAGAAAGAAGGAAGGAAGGAAGGAAGGAAGGAAGGAAGGAAGGAAGGAAGGAAGGAAGGAAGGAAGGAAGGAAGGAAGGAAGGAAGGAAGGAAAGAAGGAAGGAAGGGAGAGAGGGAGAGAGGGAGAGAGGAAGGGAAGGAGGAAGGAAGGAAGGAAGGAGGAGGAGGGAGGGAGGGAGGGAGGGAGGAAGGAAGGGAGGGAGGGAGGGAGGGAGGGAGGAAGGAAGGAAGGAAGGAAGGAAGGAAGAAGGAGGAGGAGGAGGGAAGAAGGGAGGGAGGGAGGGAGGGAGGGAGGGAGGGAGGGAGGAAGGAAGGAAGGAAGGAAGGAAGGAAGGAAGGAAGGAAGGAAGGAAGGAAGGAAGGAAGGAAGGAAGGAAGGAAGGAAGGAAGGAAGGAAGGAAGGAAGGAAGGAAGGACAAAGAAGAGAGAAATAGGTGATCCAGCTGGGACTGAAAAAAGGTGAAGTGTTGAAGGCCCCTGCTGTTTCAGGCTGGACATTTGCACAGGAAATCATAAAGGCTCGGTTTATAAATCGGGTGAGCATAGTCACTTTTCTTAATAGTTAGCTAGAAAGTGCTCATACATCACCATTACATGTAAGCGTAGAACATTGTCCCAGCATGTGTCACATACTTTCCTGCACTATGCGTGAGGACAGCTTTCTTCTGTGGCTCTTGTCAGGATGACCCTGAGAATCATTATACATCTTCTTTGTTTTGCTATGTTTTCTTTCTTCCTTTGTTCTTTTTGTTTATTTAAGTGTTATTCCTGTCAGAAAAAAAAACTAGAATGAATAATTAACAGTAATGAACAAATACATATCAAATTCAAAGTCAGGGTCTCACCTTGCCATCGATTCCATCAGTGCTTCCCTGCCAGAGCCTGGCCCTAGCAGTGGCCCATTTCAGAGAGGAGTCTGTGAGAGACCTGGACTCAGCCCAGAGATCTCACAGCCTGACTAATGAGAGTCAGAGTTTCTCTTTATTTACACAGAATTCAGAAATCAGGGATAGAGTTGAAAGTTTTAAAACACAGATCTTATCATTTCTGGTTTTGGACACGTGCATGTTTGTTAGTCTCTATTGATTTATAAACTATGACAAAACAGTTTACCTCCTACAGTCATTTACTCATCAGCCCATAACCCAGCTTCTAGGCAGCTCTTCAGTCATGTTAGAAAGAATCTCTAATCTAGCCAAGGCAGATTGTCATGCAATGATCAGGCCAAAAAGCGTTGCATTTACTATTTCATTTCTAAAACATGACAATATTTACATTGTAGTTCTTTACAGAATGTATTCATATGTCTAATCCGCACATCCGTTTGTTCCTTGGTTACATTACACCACCGTGGCTCTACACAACTAACTTTTCTGAGAAATAGAGCTCCTGACACCTCATTCTTTCATCGTCTTTCCACACAAGTCTTAGCCCATCAATAAAGTCCCTGCACAGGACAGAGGTAAGTCCCACTGATTTAACCGTTGCTGTATATACCATGTAATTTCCTGAAATGGAAGGAAAACAAAAAAAAAGATACTTATACTTTTTTTTTTCTAATTATCTTGTTCCTGAGTAAGAACAGGAACAGATGTTTCAATAATATCCCAAAGGCTTGTAAAGAGACCTCCAGCAACTTTACGTGTGTCACAACCCCAAATGAGTAAGAAAATTCTTCTAAGGATATTTCTCTAAAATCAGGAGGGAATAGTAGGTTCAGGACTTTCCCGGAGAAGCTTAGAAGTAGTACTTCTGGGAGAAGACATAAAGAATTCATGGAAAATTCCTCACCAATTCAATATCCCCAAATTGTACAACTATTAGAAGCCCCTCAAAACTGTAACATATAGAGATTAAAACCAAAAGTGGCTCAGCAGCCACCATGCAGCTCAGCTTTGCTGGATCTTTGTCAAAAAGCTGTGCTGGCTTTATAACTTTTCCCTTTTTCCATTAGATATAGCTGTTCCACTATTTTAGTTTGTAAATGAGCGGAATATGTTTTGTGACTCTACTGTCCCATGAGACCCTAGCCCAGTTCTCCGTGCTACCTTTTGTCAGTGATTCATCTTCTCAAATTGCAAGCTGTTTTTTTCTGTGACTATGTGGTAATTCCAGTGTGAAATGTCTGAACAGTGGGACTCTAGTGGGTAGTAGTGCTTTGGGAGGCTAGGAGATCTAAGGCCTGTGGGATCAGGGCCAGCTGGAGGAAAGGGGCTCCCGAGGGTCGCGGGAAGGCTATGCTCTCTTCTGATGCCAGGAGGAACTCAGCACCACTTACATCCATCACTCTTTCCATGAACTCTTCCAGGAACTCCTCACCATGAACATATATAAAAGTGGCTTCCCTTAAGTCACTTCTGTCTGACATTTTGTAGCAGCAATAAGAAAAAGAGTTAATAAGAATCATAAATTATTGCTTTATATGTTGCACACATTATACATATATATAGAGGAGAGGTTACAAATTAATGTGTGTGTGTGTCTCTCTCTGTGTGTGTGAGCGCATGTGTGTGTGTCTGTGATGTAGCAATAACAATTAAGAAAAAGATGTCCATGATTTCAAAAGGGAACGGGCTGGGAAATTACATGTGAGAAGATGGAGGGAAGGGAAAGGGTGAAATTATGTACTTCAGTTTTAACTTCAAATAATTTAAAGATTTAAAGAGAAGGTGAATAACAGAAATCTGCTGGCAAAATTTAACTGGCTTAATAGATATTTCACTTGTTAAAAAAGACATTTTATACCCAGCCTTTAGGCAGAGGGAGGAGCTTGGTCCTTATTCAATTTGAGGTGCCATGCTTTGTTGATGCCCATGGAAAACCTGCCCCTTTCTGAGCAGAGAAAGAGGAGTGGATGGGGTTGAGGGGAGAAGGGAGATGGGGAAAAGGTACCTGGAGGAGAGAAGGGAGGGGAAACTGTGATCAGTATGCACAATAAAAAAGAAAAAGCTTTAATAAAAAATATAATAAACAAATAGGATATTTCAGTTTGAATACTAATCACTGTACATGGCAAGGAGGGTGTGTGCATGTATGTCTGGGGCAAGAAACTGAATAATTCCAGGTGGAATGGTAAACATTTTATAGACTTGTTATGGGGTGTCCACATGTTTGGGGACCTGTCATTCCATTTGTCTGTGAAGTTGTTACCAGATGACAATCACCCAAGTCTCTCTTATTCATGGAACTCCTAAAGGGCCTGATTATAATGACAAAGGCAGACTTGGGGAGATTTTCTAGGCCTTTCTAGCCCCGTTCTGGGTTCTGGCTAGGACTTTAGTCTTCTCCATAAGAATCCTCTTACTTAGGTCCAAATTTGAACTAGACCGCAGGTTACAGTTTCTCTGAGTCTTTGATGCCCAATGCAGAGTATGAAATGCTCAGTTGTGTAGTATGTGAACCAATGGCTTATAATGCATCTTTTCATCTGTGTAGCCACATAATGACATATTGGTCAGTGATGGAGTATGCACCTAGTGGTGGTCTCAGTAGATAATAATCAGCTAGAAGTGTCTATCATGCTGTAGCATCGAAGCAGGCACACAGTCATCATACAGCCATCATATAGACACCATACAACACTCTGTGTTCGTTGTGTCTGTGTTAATATTGAGGCTGGTATGAGCAAGCCTACTGAGCTGCCCGTATGTAAGAAGGTTATAACCTATACAATGACTTACAGTGTGGAACACTTGACCCTGGATAAGTTTTACATATTAACCATTCTAGACTTTTATATCATTTATTGTTTAACATAGGAAGTACATTTTCTATAACATCTCAGAGTCCTTTGCTGTCTTAAGCCCCAGGCACAGCCATTGTTGGTTTTGCTTTCTCTAATTGTCTCAAGTCCAGCCATGAAGTTGTAGTACTAGGTCTGTATCTCAAGCACATACATATAAAATCACTTAGCAGTTGGTATTGTCAGGAAGCCATCAGACACCCCAGATAACATACTGAGTATTGTATGTTGTTTTCATGGAGTATTTTGAGTACAAGTTAATAGAAATCAATTGGCTAAGTCAGTCAACAACTCTTTGACTGAAATTGAAATATGAGGATGGCTGCACTTGGTTAAAAGTCTTGAAACCTCAAAGCAATTCCTGATGACCAACTGAAATTAGGCTATGTAAAGTACTTTACTTTGATCAGAGGTCTATAAGCTGCTTAAATCTATACTACTTATTAGTGTAAACACTATTTATATGATATAGTTAATATTTGTGTTCATTTGTATATTTTTAAAAATTATTCTATGTGTAAGGTGTTTTGTATACAAGAATAACTGCGTACCTTAGGGCCCATGAAGGCAATAAAAGAGCAACTTTGGAACTGGGGTTACAGATGGTTGCAAGCTTCCAGGCGGATGATGGGAATCATACCCAGGTCTTCTGTGAGAGTAGCCAATGTTCTTAACCACTGAGTCATTGTTCCAGCCCAACATTTACATTTATACTAACTACAGTCAGTAAAAGTGAAATTCACATCCAAGGTACCTCCAGACATGCCTTGATTGCTCAGTAACTGGGCATCTGCTGTCACACTGAAGAGTTCTAGTAATGAAATCATGCACCATGAGCAGCTTCTGTGAGAGAAGGCTGTTCCCAAACATTAGAGCTTTCTGAGACCCTGCAACTGACTCTAGAGAATGAACAATAATGAACCCACATGTAAATAACACCAGATATTTAATAACAATGAAGTTCCACTAGGCATTTCTTTTAAATTTGAAGATTCAGCAATGAAAGCCTGAAGGTGTGGTTTAAATTGATCCATTTTCTCATGTCTTGTTAACCTTTATGCACTCCCAATGTACTAACGTTTCTTTTAGCATAATTTCACCAAAGGTTAGTAATGACAGAGTGGCTAAGACCACTGCTTGCTTTTCCAGAGGACCCAAGTTCAGGTCCCAGCGTCACAATGGCTCACAACTACCTGTAACTCCAGCTCCTGGTGATCTGGCACCCTCTTATGTCTAAAATGGAACCTGTACACACATACAAAAAAAAAAAAAAATAAACCCTAAAGAAATATCTTCATCAAAATTGAGGAAAAGTATATGGACGTGCAACTTATTTCTTAGATGATCTTTACTAAGTATAAGCCTTCATTTCAGTGATGAATGCATGATAGAATGTCCGTTCCTCATCATCTCTTCCTCCAGCAGTGCAAATGGAAGATTGTATTGTAATGAACCTGAAGTAAAATATAATATAAAATAAAACAAAAAAAGCAGACATTCACAATTACTTAAGGGTTCTGGGAGGGAGGTTCAGGATGATTTTCTTAAGCATATCACAGATGAGTATAGCTAAAAATACAGAATACATGTGCAAGTCATATATAGACTATTACAAACTACTTTTTCTCATCTACAGTGATATTTTAAAACAAATTTTGATTTCTGTATTTATAAGAACTAAATGATAACAAGAAAGAAAATTTTTTTAATTGAAAGGTACTTTATTAGTGGACATGTTAATTTGAAGAGAATACCATTAATAAAGTAGAAATCCATTTCTCCCTTGCTTTTGAGTGATAATACTCAGAGAGCTTTCCGATAAAGAATGCTCTACACTTGGTGAGATTATCTTGCAAATCTCACTCTCTGTAGCCATTCTTCCTAACCTGGCTTATCCGAATTCTTCCTCTTCAATTTAAGAAAACAGCTTTTGCACTTATCTATTATGCAAAACAGTTATAATTCTTAAAAGCTGTTCATTATAGATTTATTACCACTGGCTTCTATTTGTCTAGACAGCTATTGAAATGCCCACTCCCTCTACTCCGGTTTTCAGAAACTTCTTAGATGTATCTGTTTGGCACACAGATCTCAGTTTTAGTTTCCCTTCCAGGAACTGCTTTGAATGCTCAGTCTCAGGCGAACATAGGACTACAGCATCAATGTAATGGTTAGACCCTTCTGAGAGTTACTAGCTACAGTAAATGACTCGATATTGTATGAAATCAACCATGACGCCTATCCTTAGAGCCAGAGAGTAATCACACCTTCGATTAAAGCAGTTGAAGGTCCCACATCTACAGACAAACATGGAGTCTAACCAGGCTCTTCACCTCCCAACAATGGAGGATTTGTTCACACATATAACATGCCCTCTCCATCCAAAGCATGCACAAGGCAAAGATGGACCAGTTCCTAAAGACTAGAATAGACAATGAGTATTCTAGCTGCAATGCTAGAAGAAAACTAGACTAGGAAATTAAAACAGCAAAATGATGGGAGCTGCTCCACCATCTAAGTGTTATTCATTAGTGCCACTAAGAGAGGTAGGCGGCCTACCTACCACTGCAATTAGGTTCCACACAATTTGGCAGGAATAATATTAAGCAAGAGACAAATGTTGCTGTTTGGTTGGTAAAAACAATAAAAACCCGTGTCATTTCTATGCAATGATGAAACGTAACCTCTCCCCTTGATTATTTCTTCTTCTTTATGTCTGGCATTTTGGTTTTTTAAAGAAAACAAAACATAATGTAAATTTAGTGCTCATGCTTGCTCCTCTTGCCTGATGCACCCTTACCCAGCAGGTTTTCACTTCTGTTTTTCTTCATTTCATCTAAATGTTGAAAGAGTCTGGGGACTTTCTTACATAATAAATGGAAGGAAAATTTAATATCTGTTCCTTTCTAAGCTCAGATTATTAACTAGATAAACCTGTGACCTCCCAGCACTATAGAATGTAGAAACTACCACTCTGGCTTACGGAGAACATGACTACCAAAAATAAATAAATAAATAATAATAATAATAATAATAATAATAATAATAATAATAATAATAAAATAAAAATGAAAAAATAAAGTTTTCAAAAGACACCTAGGGAAATGTTATTTTTAGGCACTAAGGCTCATTAGGTCTGTTTTTACATCAGGATACTTACAGAATTGAATTTCAGAAAAGTAGATGAAACATTTTTTATAGAAAGAAGAAACATGGTATATATTGAAGTATTATTAATGCCTGGGAACAGTGACTTCAGTGGAGAGGTTTAGGAGCTGTTTTCATGACACACGTTTCCCAAGCTAGACCTTCAGGTCTGGGGAGGAGAAGGGGAAAGGAATCTGTAAGGTACTTTAGAGCCAGGACAGCCTCTGTGGGGCTCCAGGGAGCTCAGGTTTCACCTGCAGCTGAGAATTGATTTCAAAATCTGTCCCAGCTTTGAAGGGTGGGGGTGTTAAGTAGGAGGAACCCTTAAGCAGGTAGGGAGGTTTGAAATGTTAATGGTTCTTTCAGTATGCATGAACAGCAGCCTAAGGTACCATCTGTGGGTACAGGTTCTTTGCCTAAATTTTTCTTCTCTCCCTACTGCGACACCTTTAAAAGCAGTTTTGTGGCCAGTGGTAACCCCAAAGTCAAAATGTGTTAGCAAAAGAGTATGCAAGATGCTCAGGCTTACATTACATTACAGAGCAACCTCCTTCGTGCTTATCATCCCGGTAAAAGATTTTAAGATTTTTTTTATGAAGAAAGGTTCAGGAAGTTTCTTTGAGTCTCCAAAAGAAAGGTGTAAAGTATCTCTCTTATTTTGTTTATTGGGAAACAGCAGGATGTACCACATATTTAATAACATACAGAAGGGCAAACCCTTCTGTAAGTTCAGCAGCCAGAGTCAGTCATCACGTTAAAAAAGAAAAGTCTATATTCAATTTGAGTTTCCCTGACACTAGGGAGGTTGAACACTGTTACAGCTACTTATTGGCTGTCACTGTTTATTCTTTTGAAAATATCTACTTAGTTCTTCAAATAGCTGGCATTGGAGGCTTTTGATGGTTACTCTTTGCAGTTCTATGTAGGTTTCGACCGGATGCTATGTAGGTAATTGCAATGACCTTCCTCCCCCACTCCATGGGCTGTTTCTTCACTCTGCTCACAGGTCTACATGTGAATCCCAAATTTTTCCAGGTTGTGGACGGTCCTCCATTGTTTCTCATTATATTGTTATTGAAACCTTTGAATGTCCATCTAACTTCAGGAAGACTCAAACCAAGCAGGTGAAGAACACCAAATACTGGTGAAGAAGGGGACAGGGAAGATCTTAGCTCATTACTGGCGAAAATGCCGACTGTGTAGACATCTTGGAAAACCAGTTTGGAGACTTCTGGGGATGCTGCAAACAAAAATACCATATCATTCCAGTCTTGCTGTTCTAGATGCTGATCAAAAATTACGAGTCTATAGTAAAGATAATCATGTCACGTGTATATCCATGGCTTCTGACAATAGCTAGGAAACAAGGAAGTCTGACATCTATCAGTATAAAAGAAATGTGGTGTTTATAAAATAAAATTTTATTTACCTGCAAAGAAAAATGAAATCACTATAATTACAGTAATATTTTAGCAACTTGGGATTGTTATGTTAAGGAAATTGAGGATTGAGCTGGACTCAGACAATAGCATATTTTTTTGCTTATATGAGGAGCCTCATTAAGTGTTTATGTGTATATGTGTTTTGTATAGGTTTCAGAAAACATGTTCTCAAGATCACTAGAGGAAAAGAAAAAAAATATGTCTTACCTAAGCAGAGAGGTAAGGTGGTGATAAAGTGGTTTGAATAAGAAATATCTCCCATGGGCTCAAGTATGTGAACCTTGGCCTTCTCTTGGTAGCACTGTTTAGGGAAGGTTATGAAACCCTCAGGAGGTAAAGGCTGGCAAAGGAACTTTGTCATTGGGATGGGAGGGAGGAAGTGCTTCATTGGGATGAGCTGTTAGTGTTTGTAGCCTCATTTATTTCCGGTACTGTGTCTCAGTCATCTGGTTCTGCTGCCACCAGTGTTGACTCCACTTCTCTGAAACCACAAGATAAAACACAACGTTCTTTGGTCATGGTGCTTTGTCATAGACCCGGAAGTCAAATAACTCTGGGGAAAAGATGGGGATGCTATCTGTGGAAAATGAAAACAGACAGGAGCTCTGTGGTAGGGTAAGAGGAGACAGGGGAGACAGATGAACAAGAGCAGGGGATGAAGAGAAAACTGCTCTTTTGATAACTGAAGAAAGTTAGTTTAAAGAAATGAAAATAGAAGGACATTATGTAATCTTTTGTGTCATGTGACTGACATTCTAAATATATTTCCATAGATTTTAGTAGTTGGTATTTGTAACTCAGGAAATAATCTCTGTCTGATGCCTCAAAGGCAAAATTAATAATAACAACAACAATAATAAAACTTGGCCCCAAATTCACATGCCTCTCTAGAAATGTACTGTTAGGATATCCCATTAATGTAGATTTGAATAATATTTCTTTGGCCTCTAGCCATATAAATGTAGTCAATATCATTTGCCTTTTAAAATTCTTAACAAGGAACCTATTCATCTAATTTATATGGAAGCGTTCGACAACAGCCCCAGTGTATAATCGCCCAGCATCGGTTCAGCAAAGAGCCACTATGTATTCATCAGACACTGTTATTAATCATGACCAGCTTATAATGGCTATGCTTACATCTCCCTAACAGCTTCACTCTGTCAAAGAAGTCATTGTGGCCTGAGATAAGAATTTCATTAAGTGCCTATTTTTCAGAAGCAACCTTTGTGAAGAACATGGAAATACATGCATGCAAGCAGTATATAATTGCCCGATTATTTCACTGCCATAATTTTGTTGATAGCTGGCTTTAGCTATCCATCTTTACAACTAGAAACACTGGATAATTCTTCAAATTTACTTCATTTTAAAGTGCACCAAAATATCATAAAGTAGATAAAGCTTTAGAGGAAAATGAATTTTGCCTTGATGTGGGTCTTGGTCTTTATTCTAATTTTAAGAAAATGGCTGATTTAAGTCATAAGATTGGGGTTGGGATCAATCCGTAATGTTTTCTTTCAAATGTATATGCATACATCCCTGAAGGTGAATTTGTTTGTATCCACCCAGTATCTTAAAATGAATATGAAAACTTTTGCCAAAGACAAAAAAAAAAAAATCAGTTTAGCTTTACTTTATGGCAAGGATAAGAGTATGGTTGATAGATGATAGATGACTGATATAGAGAAGATAGTAGAAATAGACACATGATAGATACATAGATAGATAGATAGATAGATAGATAGATAGATAGATAGATAGATAAAAAGATAGATATGTAGATAGATAAATTATAAATAGGTAGATGATAAATTGATAAACGATATTTGATAGATGACAGATAAGTTATGGATACATGGATGACAGATTGGTAATAAATAGCAGACAGATAAATGATTAAAATGGATTGTAGACATAAATATATTAATGATAGAAAGACAATAGCTTATTAAATAAATGACAGATAAATACTGAATGATAAATAATTGATAGGATATAGTAATAAACATAGATACAAATGACACATTTGTATGTGGGATGATGTGAGATGTTCCTCTGTATTCTGTGAATGTCATTGGATAATAAAGATTGTTTTGGCCTATGGCAAGGCATCTTAGAAGGAGGCTGGAAATCCAAGCATACATAGAGAGGAAGGAGGGTGGCGTCACGAGAGACATAATCTAGCCACCCAAGAAGCAAGATGTAAAGAAATTTGTAAGCCACAGGTCATGTGGCAGGACAGATTAATGGAAATGTGTTGAATTTAGATAAAAGAACTAGCTGAAAATATGCCTGAGCCATAGGCCAAGCAGCATGTAATTAATATAAGCTTCTGTGTATTTCCATGGGACTCTGGGTCTGTGGGTCTGTACCACAGGCTGGATAGGCTAGAAACCTATACTACAACACATAATTTCTATAGACATCTAGATTTATTAAATAATCTAAGTTTTTAGATGTTTGAAAATAGAATTGATGAACACAGTATAGAATAGTTTAAAAAGTTTTAAAAGGTGAGAAGCAAGTGGAGTATTGAACATTTCTGAGTGAGTAGAGTAAAAAAGCGAAATGGTGTCCAGATTGAGCCCTAGAAGGCTGATGAGGATTAGTCCTGTAAGAAAGAAGAGCATGCTTAGCAGCATCGACTTACAATGGCTGTGTCACACAGGGAAGAGGTGAGAGACGGTGACAGGCCAAACTGTCCATCTGTTCACAGCCCACATAAACAGCTACACTTTAAAATACAGTGAGGAGCCTTAATAGGAAAATGTTCAAATTTTCCACCACGTGCTTGGCCCTGTGGCCACTCCCCAGTGGCTTTCATATAGCTATTTGACTGTTTTTCAATTTTCATAGATTGATCCTTGGAATTTCCTCTTTAAAAATGTATACTCTGAGTCTGCGAGACTCACTTGTGCTCTCTGGGATGCAATGCAGAGACCTCACCTCTGCCATTTCTAAGTAACTGCTGAGGCTTTGCTTCTCTCTGATAATAATGCATCTATGTATAAGCTCTGTTAACAGGCAGAAAATAAATGGTGTTGCTTCACACTTTCCTGCTTGTACAATTCAAACAGTGCTTTTATGTAGGACCCAGCAACTCCTCTGCTCCACTCAGCTCTGGTACCGTATAGACACCCCGTTCATCCTCAGCTTCTTATGTGATGACAACAGAAACAGGTCACCCCAAAACAGAATAAAATGACATTTAATTTAAAGTAACAGAATCAGTGTAATAGTGAGCTGATGTGAATAATTAGTAGCTGAAGACAGACACAGCCATAATCCTAACCCTTTAGGAAGTCTAATTCACCTCAATCTTAGACAGAACAGTGAACACCATTCTCTAACAAATCTGTGTAAAATTGGGTTTCTTTCTTGTTTGTTTTTATCTTTAAGGAACACTTTTATGTTCCGACATTAGAGCGTTTGATGCTGCATTCTCAGTCTCAAAAAATAAAAGGATCACATTCTGTGACTACTACTGACCATTTCAACATGGTTACACTGTGGATATGAGCCAGGTTAGTGCTTAACAGGTTCCCCAAATTCTACTCTCAAATTTCTTTGATATTTAACATAAAAAACTTTGAGATTTAACATCTACTCACATACCACATACATTTATATCATCTTTATTACTTCTGTACTGTAAAGTCTTTTCTGGGATTCATGTAATCTCTTAACCATAACCCCTGTAAAATTCAAAATAATATAATAAAAAAAGAGAACACATACTGTCAGCATATAATAACACAAGATAGATATTACTGTTCCAAAACATCAAACAATAACAAACAAGAAACAAAGTATGTCTTAAATGTCTAAAATATTGGTAAGTGGCAATATATGTGGATTACTTTGAAGTTGTTTGTTTTGAATAATAGGAATCTAATATCTAAATGCTCTTAGTTAATATACGGGATGATAGTATTTAATTTTTAACTTTAGCAAAGACCTGAGAAGGAAAACACATTAGCTGAATAAGTCGAAAGCACAAGTGAGTAACTTTTAAAATTAAGAGAGATTAGTGACGGTAAGCTGCCTGGAAAAATAAAACAAAACAAAAAATAAACCAAAAAGCTAGGTTTTTATAAAGTCGGAGTATTTATCTTTCTGACTACAGGCCTAGGATATCTGACAGATCTTTTTAGAAATGGTATTTTGAGAAATTGTCTTATCTTGTCTTGGCAGGTTTTAGTAGTCTTTTATTTTGCTCATCTTGAATGGACAGCATGCTTACTGTCAGCAGTCGTGGTAAGGACAGTTCTTTACCCACCAGACCATTGTCTGCCAAGGGAGACAAACTCCATGTGGAGTGTCTTTGATGCCAACACCATCTCTGGAAAGGAACGGTGTTATCATGTCTCTCTCGTGGCTGAATTCTCAATAAAAAAGCAATAAATTCTATATTTTCTAGGTTTTTGAAGTGGTTGAAGACTCTTGTCTATCTAACATTTCATTATATATCTGAGGAGCCTAAATAACATGATTATTACATAGCAAATTTAAGTAACTATGATCTGCAATTCTTATCCTCGTAATGACTAAAGCTTATGTTGTAAAAGTAGAAAACCTATAAATGGGTGTACAGTTTTTGAATGATTTCAATTGTGACAATCAAATAGACATTAAACAAAGATAAATGTGCAGTGCAACATGACAACAGTATTTAAATATGTATCATTATATAAAATATTCAAAGGTATACAAAACCTCTTAAACACACACACATTATATATATATATACATGTATATATGAATACTAGTATAATTAAACAAAGGTAGAAATTTCATAGTAGAAATATTTAATATACATTAGTATAACATTTTAAGCAAAGGTAGAAATATGTGCAAAATATGGCAATTGTAGGATTAATTTTGTGTCAATATATAAACTACATTAGACTTATAAAATAACTTTTTATTTGTATCAATACAATATATTATATATGATCAAAATATAAAAATCTGTATTAGTGCAAATTTTCTAAGTTCATATTTAGCTCATAATTGTTCACAGGTAGATAAAATCTACCTATATCTGCCCTATCTATTAGAATGCCAGGTATAGTAAGGATTATTTATAGGCAATTGATTATATGAAAGAATTAATATTCATTAAAGAGTTTATGTGAAATATTTATTATTGCAAGATTGAGCCTTAGGGAAATTTTTTGAGCATTGAAATGTCCCATGCAGTGGCGGTGGCAGTGGCAATGTCCCTCTGAAAATTCAGGAAACAAACAGAAAGGGCAGGTACTGCACATGAAAGGGGCTGACCACGCCCCGGACAGGGGTCCAAAACCTGCCACAATCCTGGGGACTTCAAAGCATTTCAGGCTATTCCTTCATAGCTTCACACAGTGGCCTCCCTGCATCTCTATTTAGGGACACCTTTTACACATGCCTGGCCTCAGTAGCTTGTCTTAGTCGCAGAGGAATATTCCATGTGCCATTTCTTTTATCCTTGAAGCTAAAACAGGAGTCATGGTTTAGAGCATGAACAAAATTGCTGGGGCTGGAAGATGGCTCTCTCATTCAACTACAGCTTCACCAGCTTTCTGTTTTTCATGGTGTCCTTCACTGCATAAACTGGGCCTATAGAAACTTGATCTATAGGCCAGGCTGGCCTCAAGTTCAGACACCTACTACCTCTGCCTTCTGATTGCTGAGACTGAAAGCATGCACCACTACAACCAGCACTAAGCTTTTCTCCAATTCCTTGTTGGAAGCAGGAAACTGAGCTGGGTGTGATCTTCCCCTGAGGGCACTATTTCATTTTTAATCTGTTTATCTGCTTGAACACCAGACTTAATTCTATTTCCTGGTGCTCCTTATCTCTTCAAATTTTATGTTCTTTTATTATTCAGCTTTATCCTTTTCATTATATATCTTCATTAGAGTTAACACTAATAACCACAGGACAGAGTCAATACCAGACTGATTTGAAACTTCCTCTGCCAATGAAATTAATCCAAAACTCTTCACTTTTTTTCTGGCAGACTTTTCTGACAAGGGCACAAGAGCAGCCATATTCTTCACAAGAAAAAAAAAAAGAAAGAAAGAAATCACTAGAATGATCTCTAGACCACCTATTAATATTTTTCTATGCGGCTCCTATAGTTCATCAAATTGCACTCACTCAGCACCATCCATGCTTCTACTAGAATGACCCGTTAAGCAGCACGTAAAGTGTCAGTTGCTTTTATAATTCACAATCCCAAGGTCTACACTTTTTCATACAAAAGCATTGTCAGGCCTGTCACAGCAACATCCCAAACCCAGTCTCTGGTACCAGTTTCTGTCTTAGTCAAGGCTTCAATTTCTGTGAAGTCACACAATGACCATGGAAACCCTTATAAGAAAACATATGATAGGGTGGCTAACAGTTCAGAAGTTCAATCTATTATCATCATGATGGGACACGATGGCTTGTAGGCCGGTGCTGGAGAAGGAGCTGAGAGTTTTACGACTTGAAATAGAGGTGACAGGAAGTGAGCAGAGACACTGAAATGTTTTATGTATTTATGAGACCTATAAGCACAGCTGCACAGTGACACGCTTTCTCCAACTAGAACATACCTACTCCAACAAAGTCACATCTCTCTATACTGCTTTCCCTGTGAGCTTATTGAAGCCAATTACATTCAAATTACCACAGTCACTTTTCAGAAATTATAATTAAAATAGCTCTCAGAATTAATGTATTAATTTTCATTATCACAGATGTTTAAAAATAGTTCTGTATTTTAAGGGAAATAAAAAGGCTATGAATTTTATTTCTTTCTGTTTTGTTTTTCTGTCAATAAATATAAATAAATAACATCATTAAAAACATTTGCTGTGGACATTAAAAGTAACAAATTTTTGGCCGTACCTCAGAATTATCAACCTTAGAAGAAACAGAAAGATAGCTCATTATGAATTTGCTTCAGGCAAGAGTTAAAAATGCTGAGTCTGGCACATATCGCTAATCTCAAAATCAAAGTAAAAGCAAGGCTGACTATCTGTTGTTTTTATTTGAATCAAATACATATTTATATTTATGTAAACCTCTGGTTCCTCTTGTAGGGAAGGTTGGAATGTGGAAAAAGAAAATACTAAACTCAGAATGTGCTACTGTTCAGAAGTTTTTCTAAGATCAGAGGAGCTATGTCATGACAAAGAATAGTACTGATGCCAGCTACAGGTTTTCACCATGACATGGCTTTAGTCACACAGATGGAAACAGGTGGTGTCTCTCACCTCACACATTATTACCTTAGGACAAACCAGATTTCATTCACTTATTCACTTGTAGTGGGTATATATTCTATTCTTCATGAGCTGCTGTAAGGAGCTATTGTGAGGAAAACCAGGAAATCAGCCACAGGTAGTTTCAACCACAAAGCAATCTACAAACTTCACAGATGCGCACATGATGGATAAAGCAGATATTGTCATCAAAGAATTGCAATTGCACCAAGAAAAGCTTTGGCCAAGAGTATCTAATTGACAAGTTTGTTGAGTACTCTTGTGCGTGTGTGTGTGTGTGTGTTTGGGTATGTGTGTGTTTATGTGTGTATTTGTGTGTGTGTGTGGGTTTGGGTATTGTGTGTGTTTATGTGTGTATTTGTGTGTGTGTGTATGTTTGGGTATTTGTGTGTGTGTGTGTCTGCCCAGAGATGCCAGAAGCTAGAGGTGAGGTTGGGAGCAGATGTGATCCAGTTAATGGATGCTGGGAACTGATTCTCTGCAAAAGCAGCAAGTTCTTTTACCTGCTAAGCTCCCAAATGCCATTAAGTCTAGATGGGTTTGGACATCATGTTTAGATATTACACCTTCTAAAATTTGATAGATTATAAATTATGCCTGTAATTTTTAAGCAGCAGGTACATGAAAAACAATTAAACTACAATACAGTATATGCCAACTACTAGTACATGGTAACTGCCAATTAAACTACAATATAAAATATTCCAATGCTATAGACCCTTTGTTCTTATTTAGTTTTATATTTTTAACTTATATAGACATAAATGTTTACAAAAATTCACTAATTTTCATAAAAGCATGTGTAAAATGTGTTTCAAGATTCTCAAGTCATCCTCAGGTTTACAATACAACCCTGTGTGAACCTGAGATTAGCTATAGCAACACAGCTCTTTTGGCCAGAAGCAGTTGAGTGGATGTCAGCACCACCAAACTACTGCTGAGATTCTGCTCTCACTGTACTGTGCTCTACAGTGTTTGTCAATAGTAGAGGAAACACAAAGAGAAAGCAGAGGCTTTTCCAATGACTAACCAACACACAAATAAACTGCAATGGCATTCCATGTACATGTTAGAGGTTTGCTATTTTATACAATACATGTCTGAAAAAAAACTCTCTGTAAATAGAAGTACCTGTGTATTAAAATATTTTTGATTAATAAAAAATTAATGATGTATACCTGATAAGTTATTATTGGGAACTGTAATATCTAAATTATTTTGACCAAAGTTAAATATCCTAATTTTGTTTTTATATTTCATGTTCAAAGAGTAAAGATAGTATCACATAAATTACAATTATTATACTTAATAAAAGTTGTCAGTTTTCTTCAGTCTGCCTTTTATTAATTGCATCAGTAATTAATATCTTATGAATATTGGTTTATAACATGCTGACCTTGCTAAATAACACTGCACATCTAATGTGGAGGTTGATTGTCATTGTGAACTTGACAATTTGTTATCATAACCGACTACTGGATGAATGTATCTGTGAGGCTGTTTCTAGAGTGGTTAAACGAGGGGTGACCCATTGTAGAGACATCCTGATCATCCAATGGCCAGGTCCCTGGATTGAATCAAAGGTGATTAGCTCAGTTAAGGAAAGACTTGACACCCTGGGTTCCTGAACCAGAAAAAATGCCCTGAGAAAAAGATCCTCCAAACAAAAACTCCATTAAAAAAAAAAAAAATTGAAAATTCACTTGGAAGGAGAAACTTAGCTTTTAATTCAGCCGATGAGTTTCTCTGCTTGAAAACAGCTATGAAGGGACACGGTTTTCCAGGTCCAGCAGGAAAGCCACACAGAGACAATCCGTGCTGGGAGAGGAACAGACCCTCAAGCTACAGCAGAGTTTGCAGCAGCAGCAAGCGACTAGCTTTGCAAAATGCACAAGCAAAGAGACTGTGAAGACTTGCACCAAGGTTCCAGAGAGTTTCTTATACCATGCAATGTGTGACTCCCATAGGAGGCCCTGAGAGGCCATTGCATGAAGCTGGAAAACCTTTCCAGACTTGGTCATGCCACCAGGCCTTTAATTTCAGGCAAAGGCAGAAGAATCCTGTCTCAAAAAATAAACAAAAACGAAGGACCCAACGGTTTTCAACAGCATCCACATAACAACTGACTAGTTAGTTAGCTATAAAGATATATTTACAAATACATGTTGTCAATTCTCAAAGTTCTATTTTCTCAAAAACAGATACTCTTTGCTGACCTAAAATATTAAAAATGCTCTTCATTAAAACTGCATTGCTAGGCTTTTAAATTGCCTAACACAAGGGAAAAAAATCAGAATTATTTATAAGTTTTAGTAAGTGACTAGCATGTGGGGATATTTTTAAACATAATAAAATCATTCTGAGATATCAGAGGGATCTACCCACAGTCAGTCTAGGAGGATCAGACAGTGGTAACTCACACCTTTAATCCCAGCACAGGGAATATCCAGGGAGTGGTGACCTGTGCCCTTAATCCAATCTGAGTTCAAGGTCATTTTAGTTTACAGAGGGAGTTCCAGGTTCCCAGGCATGCAGTGGTGAGGCCACGCCTTAACTGATCTGAGAAAGCACTTAGACATGGTAAGCAGAAGAGCCAAAAGGAGAGAGTAAGATCTGACTGTGGTGTTTCTTCTCCCTTATATCTCCGTTTTTCCCAAAGACCTGGCCCTGGGTTTCTTTTACTCAAGCAACACTGCATTGCTAGGCTTTTAAATTGCCTAATCCAAGGGAAAAAAAATCAGAATTATTTATGAGTTTTAGTAAGTGACTAGAATTTTTTTTAAAAAAACTGGTAAATATTAAACAAATATAAGTATCAAAAATAAATGTGAAATAATCATAATTATAAAGATAAAATAACAGTATTTACGATACAGTTCATGTTAAGAATTCTGAGTGACTAGAAACTAAAGAAAGAAAATGATTTATTATGCAAATCATATATAATTACATGAGATAATAAAACATAGTTACACATTAGTCAATGTAAATAGCAGTATAAATTCAAATGGAAACTATATGAACACAAATAAGTAAAATTAGATAATTATTAGTGTTTGTTTTTTGTTTTTTTATTAAAAATAATTTAAAAGTAGCTACGCTTTGTAAAAATATTTGTTTCTAATGATAATTGCATAATTAGTTTTTAAAATATAAGAGTTTAATATTCATCATTTAAATGTATATGTTTAATTATTAAAATATAAAATAAAATATTCAAGATTTCAATACATAAAAGCTTTAGAAATAGAAACCTCAATGTTTGGTTTCCATCAAAGGAGGGAAAGCTATGGTGGTCAAGTGGTAAAGTGGGAGAGATGCCAACATGTTCTAAAGCACAGGGGACAGAGTCAGAGCAGCGTGCAAGCTAGACCTGTGGTCCAGCTGTTAACCTAACCATTGTCTCCTAAAATGAGTGGAATGAAAAGATGCAGAAGCTGTTTTGAGATGCTTAGAACATCACACAGAATGTAAATTTGTCATGATTCAATTTTTGTCAGAAAAAGTGATTAAGGAATCTGTGTTCAGATTTAATTAAAATGATTAAATGAAGTCAGACTAGAGTTTGAATATTTAAAAACTGTTCAAAATGATCCTATAAGACCTGCTTTTTGCATCATTGCTGTTCCAGAATGTGTGGGCTTACAGGTATTGCATTGATTAGATATCGTATGGTCATGGTGTTAGCTATCATGACTTATGGAAACAACACTCAACAGTTACAACTGGAAACTCAGAAGCTGCTTAGGAGTCAGAGAAGCAGCAATTGACCCAAGAAGAAACAGAACTCATGCAGCACCACCTCTGTAGAGGGAGTTATTGTCAAGGTCAAGGGCACGGCCAAGTTAGAGTTGTGACTTACTGGATATAGCAGCTGATCTCTGCTTTATTTTAGCTTCTAAATAAAGATAATAGGAATAATTGTTTTGTAAACTCCTAGAAACGTTGGTATATGCACTTGCAAAACACAGAGACATGTATACAACACACATTGAGGTTTTAGAAAAGAAAAGTTATAGGCCATTGCTTTTTATGCAAATCACTACACAATTCTGAGTGTACATTTTTAATGATTACCTCATTCATTGAGAAGTTCACAAATGTATACAATGGTTCCTTCTGACTCTGAAGATTTTAATGATCAAATTAACTGTAAGTAATAAATGTTCATATGTAGTTTTTCAAATGTATTACTTGTAGAAAACAGTTTGAGAATTGTTTTGAGATTCTGCACGCAACTACACAATAACATAAATGTTCTCATTGTTTTTAATTTGTTTTCACTGCCTAGATATAGTTATTGCCTGGATCAGGGAAACTGTTTTCTTCTTGATGTCTCCATCACATCCTATTCTTGGCACACTTCAAAAGAAACGTAGCTGAGGCATATTAATGATTTAAATTGTTATGCTGTGGTTCAGGCTACATTTGCACTGGTTTCTTCGGTTCTTTCCGCTGAAATCAATCAATCATTCTCCATATTATTTCCACTTTAAGAAAGATAGAAGAGGAGAAAGCAGTCACACTGTATTTAACTGGATTCAATGATATGTTATTTGGCAGATGTTAGTAGGTTAAGTTGGAAGGATGGAAGGTTAGCTTTCTTCACTGCTGTGTTTGGCCATTTATAACTGATGGGCACCACACTTTAGATGAGCCTGTCATCTCTGACACTAAAGACAGGCTTTCAGCAGAGTGGTCAGCAAATGAAGCCGTGCCAAAGTTTGATGTAATTTATAGTTTTACACTGTTACTCTAGGCCCTGTACCTGTCTGTGCCTTGGACTGGAGCGTCTCACATCTTTATCTACTATGAAATGATAAATAATAATTAGGTCTGCCTATTGTCAGTTTTCCCTGAAACTGTTCTGACTTCATTGTCAACATGTCCGGGTTGAGTAAATACATCTTGAACCATACCAGAGGCAGAAAGGTCATTTTCTTCCAGGCTAAACTTCTAAATGCTCTGTGTGTTCCTTGAACAAAAGAAGGCGATATTTTATTTCTGATCCCTCGTTCTCATACACAGCAAGTGAGCACTGAATACATCTTTCAGGGTAAATAAATATTCCCAAATAAGTAAAAAATCAAGGACTATTAGAAGCAGTCATGCAAGATTAGGTTTACTAGGTGGGGTTTTGTTTTTAAGGACTTTTAAAATGAAGTCACAAAATGAAAGTATTAGAGCTATAGAATTTTATACAGTGACTAAGACCTGGTTTCAACACTTTGTGAATACATTAAAATTACAACCTTTGGAGCCACACCCTCTTCCATTAACACAAGAAAACCAATAGCCCATTGGCCTCTGGGTTAATGTGAAGTGTTCCTTCTAGAAGCTCTATTATACTTTGACCTTCATATGACCATTCTCTCTTTTGAGGCATGAAGCAAAAGACAGGGAGACTTGCACATTTGGCCTTTTCTGAAACACATGTTTTCATCAATATGACTTGGTGAGGTTAACACGCTAAGGCACACTCAGCTATACTCTCTATGAACATGGTCATCACAGGCTTGGACTCTTCTTAGAATGAGCTGCACTGCAGAAAAAGGGGTGAACATTCAGCACTGCCCGAGAGATGGCCTACACTCACAAAAAGAAAGCATTTCTGGGGACATGTTACACTCTGCTCTTGCCAGACAATGCAGAGAATCCAGCTTTCTGAGCCCATGTCTATTGTCATGGGAACATATAAGATCTACCAGAGTCACTTGCTCATGAACTCATCAGTCAAATTTGCCTATTGGAAACTATCCATTGTCCACTTTCTTTTTCTTCAAAATTCTTTTCCCAAAATATATAATTTTTATTTACTAATAACTTACAAAGCACATTCTAAAAAGTCCACCTCATATCACTAAACTCTTTGGATATTACTGAATTCCAAAAATCCTTGAAAATAATTATTTCCTGCTTTCATATTTTCCCATGTTTATTGAGATTGTAGAGACCGATGTTTTCATTGAAGTTCATCAGAAAACAATGGATTCAAAGTACAGGCCATCTCTCCTCCACGGGCAGTGAACAATCAGGGTATCAGCCACTGATTTCTCAATGCAGCATATCTGAGTAAAACAGTCCAGATTACGTCGTTAGTGATAATGTCTTTCCTTTAACTCGTGTCCTCTCTCCTGGTTTGCTTTCTGTTGCTGTGTTAGAGACCCTGACTAAAAGCAACTTGGAGAGGAAAGGGTTTCTTGCAGCTTGTAAATCTTTTTGCAGGAAAGTCAGAGAAGAGCTGGAGGCAGAGGCGGAAGCAAAGGCCATGAAGGGGCGAGGCTTACTGTCTTGCTCCCAGGGGCTGGCTCAGCCTACTGCCTTATACACCCCAGGACCATCAGCCCTAACAAGGCACTACCCATATGAATCTGCCAGTATCAATCATCAATCAAGAAAAATGGCTTAGAGATATTTCCCCAGGACAATCTGATAGAGACAGTCTCTCTCCCCCATATATCCAGGCTTTGTTAAAGTGACTAAAACTAACCAGTACATCATCTTTCTGACGTATGACGCCATTTGGAGAAGGTCCACCTGACACCGCAGCATTACAGCATTTCAATCATATTCTATCATTATCACAATTGTCTATCACTAATTAAATACACACACACACACACATGCACACACATGCACACACACATGCACACACATACACACACATGCATGTGCACACATACACACATACAAACACATGGACACGTAGGCACACACATACACACACATGTACACACACATACACACACATCCATACATATATACACACCAACATACACATACACACACTCATACACACACATACACACACACACGCAAACACACACCTTTTTTTAAAAACAACTAAGTTATTGAGGAGATGTAATAGTTCCTGTTACTTTAATTAATATGTTTTTCCATACAGTGAGGTAATGCAATAGATTATAAAGTATGGATAGTAATGAGATATTTAATGAAGCCAGTGAGGCCTTCCCCTTTGGCTTCTATTTACTGGGTTAATCAGTATCCCAGAAGGCAGCATGCATCTTAGACATCCATGCTACCACTCTGCCCCAGAGGTTGGTAACACTAATGAGTATGGATGACATGGATGTATGTGTCATACAAAGTAGTTTTTAACCACCCTCCTGCTCATCTCTGAAAAAGCCCCAAGACTTTCCACACTTTTAGTTCTATGTTATTGTTAATCAGAAAGTGGTGGAGATATTAAGCAATCTTAAGATTGGACTGTGGGGGGTCTGAAAAATTCAACTTATCTTCAAAATGCCATAAGGTATGTGCTCAGAATAAATGGCAACACTGCCAACGTACATTTGACTGCTGTCTCAGCACTACAAAGACACTACACTGTATCTCCCACTCTCAATGGAAAATCTCTCTGAAACCATTGTTAACTTATTTTTATAAAAAAGACTGACAGAGATTTAAATAGATGACTATTTAAAATCAATTTGTAGGTATGCTTTTTCTCTAATTAAAAAAAAGAATTGATAAACTTCCAGCTATAATGAGGGAAGTTCAGGCACTACTTAACATATAATCCACCCATTCATTCTTCCTTCCTGATTCCATCTCTTCCTCCTCCACCCCCTGCCCCGCCCATTCTCCCTTCCTTCCTGTGTCGCCTCTTTTCCTCTTCTCTTGGTTCTTCCTACTTCCTTTCCTTCCTCTCCTGCTTCTTCCTTTGCTCTCTTTTCCATTCTTCTCACCCCCCTTCCTTCCTCCAGTCTTTTCTTTCAACGTTCTCTCCCTCACTCCGCCTTTTCCACAGACCCTCAAGAGTACAGTTTCCTGAGGTTTGGGGGGTTTCTCCAGCACATTTTAGACAAAGCATTATGAAACGCAGATGATGAGCACTGACCTCCAAACACTGAACTTTGGTTTTATTATGCTTTTGTCAAAATGGCTGAGTTCCAACATCTGAAAATAAAAAGCAGTTTGCTGGATCCTAAAGGCTTACAAACTATTTTTATTATGATATTTCTGGAAGTACACGCCGCATGCATATTCATGGCTCTGAAAAGCTTCCTATTTCTATAGATTCTCTCCTCATTTGCAGGTGTGATTGTGTATTCATGAATACAGCTAATCACTCCTAATGTGTCCCACACTCCAGCCACTGCATGGATATTTTACTTGATTTTGTGATAAAACCAAGACCTGAATGAAGCTCATTTCCTTATGCATTCTAAAATAGCCTTCGGAAATAGGGGGGCTAAATAGAGGCAGAGTGTTTGGGTGGTTTGACATTCACACTTGATGTCGACTGTAGGGGACCCTCATATCTATTCTCACCGTTCTGACCTACCCTGTTTCCTGCTGGCCACATGTGAATGCTGAGATTTTAAACTACACTCTCACATCTCCTCTATGTACTTTCTAAATAAGATATAGTCGTATGCTCATAGACTAAAATGAGTATTATTGAATTAATAAAACGCACATTTGACTTTACCAAGTAAAATAAGTTTCTGACCCTGTTTCTACAAACTGTAATCAAAGCCATCTGCAAAATGTCCATCTGTTTGATATTTAAGGAATTTCTTTGTTTTTTCAAGGAGAAACAGAAATGTATCATTCTTTTTTTTTGTTGGTAGAATGTATCTCAGCTAAGGGATGGTGTAAAGATCAAAGCCCCCCCTTTATGTCTCACAATAGGTCTTAGCATGCCCAGCACCCTAGAACTTAAATGTGTCCCTGAAGTGTAGAAATTAGAAAATGAAAGAGTTTCTGGATTTGATGACTTTGTCTCTATGTCCAAGATTTTACCTCCCTGCTTTGTATGGTGCAGGAAATCATGTAAACTGGCTCTTTCCAGAAAAGCTCAAAGCTGCAGTGTCTGGGCTTATTAAACACAGCTCTAGACAAAGCTGTCAGCTGGCATCACCAGCAGTTCTGGTTATTTCTCCTTCAGCTGCGGCTACTCCCTTGCTGGTTTTTGTTGGTAGCTGAACTTGGCTTCCAACCCTGCTTTTTGTGTGACAAGTATCTTAAGCATATCACAGTTGTCCCTGTTTCCCCAGCATTGTTATTTTAATTCCAATAGTGACCGCCATCCTCTCTGTCCTGTGTGAAGTAAAGCATTTCTGGATCCTGTATCAGGCCAAGTAAGAGACTCCTGTTGCCAGACAGTTACAAAACCTACCGAGAAGATGTGTGAATGTGTAGACTTTTAGCTTGTGTAAGATTGGGTATATGTCTCAGGTACGGCAGCTCCTTTTATTTTCCTACTGATTGTTGTTTTATCCATACAGATGAGTGAGCCAGAACAGAGGATTAATAAGTTTATCTATGTGACACAGCACATAAGTAGTGAGCCAATACTAGGCACCAGAGAGATTCGATGTCACTCTGCACTCAGTAAATGCTGCTTGGGTTGAATTCAGTTGCACTTTTCAGATAACGTGTCTCATATCAGAACATTCTTTAGGTCTGGATGCTGGGAGCATTGAGAGGAGCCCTCATCTCTAGGAATTTATTTTGTATTTTACTTTTTCATGTATATGTGTGTGTGTGGGGGGGGTTAGATAAGAGGAATGCCTGTATGGTCTGATTCTCCACTTCCAACCTGTGAGCCCTAGTAATGGAACTCAGGTCATCAGGTTTGGTAGCAGGAGCCTTTACTCACTGAGCCACCCTTACAGGATCAGTTTAGTAATTCACAAACTAAGTGATCAATTAAAAAAGAGTGAAGGCAATGGGTGAGGCGGAGGTACCTCACAGTGTAAGGGCTATGCTGTGGTTTGTCTCACAGCTTTGCAGAGAAATTCCTTCCTTTTCCCCTGAGGATGTGTGTGACTAGTAAGAATAACACTGTGGCAATGGAATGTTGGAACCAACGGCCACCATAAGTAAAATCATTTCACACTATGAAGAGATTCTCCATGAGTTATCTCGGATGTGCTGGCACGGGGACCTTTTCAAGCAAAAGTAGCAATGCGAGGACTCCTTCCTTTACTGTTAACCAATAAGCTCTGAGCCCTTGAGTGGACTGGAGCAGCTGTAGACTTGGCAATGTGATGACATGTTGACTTTAAACTTTGGACAACTCCTAGGGACATAACAATTTCTTTGTGCTTCTGTGTTGAAAAGTTATTATTTCAGACTTTGAGAGTCAGATACTCTGGCAAAATGTGTCACAGTGATCGTCAAATGACAGAACATAAGAAGGAAAATTCTTTCAAGTATGGCCAGAGTTACCAAGGAGATTTGAGTTTGGATGTGAAAAACTGGATGATTGGGCACGAATCATTTTTTGTCTATGGGAAACTAATGTGATTTTAGAAAAGTTTCATGAGTTGAATTTCTCTCATTTTCTACAAATTTAAAGCAGAGGAAAAAGAAACTTTGAATGTTTGCTTTGAACCTTTGAATGTGTAGATGGGTAGAGCTGTCTCTATACTAAGGTCTGGCATGTAGTGAGAGCTTTGTTATCCCATATCATTGACAAATAGGTGTCTGTTTGCTTATGTCCTCTATATCCTATGCAAAGATAAAACATGTACAAAATCTATAGATTTGGGAAATGAGACTATAAACAGTTGGAATTCTTCTGTAGTACCTATCTGACATAACTCTATTGTTTATACTGTAGATAGAACACAATAGAAGTAAAAATCCAATTGCTGTAGAGGCTGATAAAGATTTGCCTTTCTCTGCTATATGAAGAAGTATCTGCTATATTGTGTTAAATTGAACCATTACTGTTTACAGTAGTAGAACCACAACACATCCAGGTAGGAAGAAATCTCTATGCAATAAAACACACACACACACATACACATACACAACTATGAAAACAATGGAAGTTTATCACCCCAGAGAAATTTATAATAAAATACGTGAAAACTGCATATTTTCCCATTATTTATCCAAGTCTAAAATGTAATGGAATATAGTTAATATCCAAAGTGTTTAGTTAACTCATATATAAATCTTTTGCATTTCTAGCTAAATTTAATGTGTCCTGCTAAGCATAAACAAATGTCAAGTTGTCGAAAATATCAACAAACGTAAGCAATCAAATAAGTGGTTGAAATGTAAAAAGCAAGATTGTGAGCCAGGAAATTAAAAAATTCATTTAAAATTTACACTATAATTTTTCTGCATGCTAGAAATATAAATATACACAAGAAGTTGTAAGCTCTTGGCATGGTCAGTCTATTCTGCTCTTTGCTCAGTGTCTCCCTCCCTTGATCAGGTACAATAATGGACCCAAGAGGTGTCAACATCCTCCTGTCACCTGTGGATGATGTCTACGGGAATCAGCTCATGTGACCAAAGGGTCTTCTATTCTCCATATAATACTTTTAGGCTTTGGGTAATTACAGAGACCAAGAGCATAACAAAAAGAGAATCAGGAGAGCCACAGAGAAGAACTTGGGACCGAAGAGGAAAAGGCCCAGGTGACAATGGCTAAATAGCTCAGAAACAGAAGCCAGGTCTAGTCATCTCTGGCCAATAGATCATTGTAGTAAGAAGTTTCTGGCACAGCCATTTCCCTGAAGTCCAGACCATAGTCCTACAACTGCTTAGTCCCAAATAATCACGTAAACGCTTATATTAAAAGCTGTTTGGCCTATAGCTCAGGCTTATTACTTGCTAACTCTAACTCTCAAACTAACCCATGATTTGTATCCAGGTTTAGCCAAGGGGCTTTGTACATGTTCTTCAGTCTAGCATCCTCATCTTCCTCCTTTTGCATCTGGTCAGCATCTCTGTTCTTCCATTTCCCAACATTCTCCTAGTTTGTTAGCCCTACTTATACTCCCTACTGGACAATCAGCATTTTATTAAACCAATATAAACAACAAATCTTTATACTGTACTAGAGCATTATCCCACAGTAGATCATCCTTGTTGCCTCCACAGATGGAAAAAGTACAAAAAGCTACGTGAAGACTAGGAAGCCATGAAAACAGGCCTTCTATCCCATGTTGACTTCATTTAGCAGAAAAGAAGATTAATCCAAGATCATATAAGTGAATAAGTCATAAATAAGAATGACATGTATATACAAATAAAACATCTTCTAAGCTAGAAATTTATATCCAACCGACTATCAACAATATGAAATGAGTTCCAACCTCCACCAAAAATATAATCATATAAAAATTAGTAACTGTGATGTTAATACTTTCACAAAAAGTCTTAATGACTAAGTGTCATACTTTTATGAAAATTATCTTTATTCTCTCTCTCTCATGTGTGTGTGTGTTTGCAGGTACCTAGGGAAGCCAATAGTTCAATAGATTACTGAATCCTCAAAGCTGGAGTTACTACTGCACATTGGGGTTCTGGGAATTGAACTCTGTTCTTCTTGAAAAGAAATAAGTGACCTTAATCATACAATGATCTTTTCAGCCTCAGAACACCCCTTTGATACTGGAGCATGAAGGATAACTATTCCTGTTATGTCTATAACAACCAGTAAAGAGCATTACTTCAGGCAGTTCTATCAATTCTTATGACCCTAAACCAAATGACAGTTGAAACTTTTGCTTTTACTTTAAACATAATTGTAAAATAAATTTCCAAAACCACTTTTATATCGTGATCTTAGGAAGAGTCTTTTAAGATCAATTCCGGTGGTGATTTACTGACCACCTAATCTCTCGGAAAAGGATCAGTTTTTAACATGTAGCACTAACCAAATCTTATATCTGTGGCAGAAAACTATGTTTAGATAATAACATAGAGGGCTGTCAGTGAGGCAGGCTTCTCATCAGCTCTAATCAGGACATGCCTGGTAATGCTGCATCCACTCTTCTGGGGGGACAGCTGTCCTGTGAGAACCATAAAGATCTGAGCTATGATCAAAAGTCTTTCAACTGGCACCAAAAGCTACCGGTGTTGTTAGTCATCTGGGGATAGCAGAGTGTATACCTTCAGTGCTGACAGCATTCTGCTTCCAGAAAATTTCAGTAAGAGCTGAGAACTCTTTGAAACTTCCTTTTACTTCCTGACTTCTGGATGGGAGAATCATAATTTGAGACATGGCTCTGTTTTGATATTGTGAAGGCATCAGATTGTAGGAGAAGGTGGAAAATGGCCCAGTACCCTCCTTGGTTTGGAATGAGGATAAAAATCTCAACTTTACTTTGCTGGCATCATCTTTGCTAGCAACTCAGATTTGAAATGAGATATCTCTGTATCCATAGGTACTGGAGTAAGACCAAGGTGTTTTTTATTAGTTTGTTTATCTTATTACTTAGATCTAAGCTTTATTTTTTATTTTAACTAGAGTCACAGCAATATTCACAGTTTTACCATTTAGGTAGTAACTGTTGAAACCCTCATACCTTCATACAATGCTAGAGATGTAAGTCACCCTGAAAACCTGAACAGGCCTCATGACATCTAAATCCATTTTAAGACACATATAGGAGAACGTGTCTTAGGAATTTTTTGACACTAAGCTCTTTGCATGAAGCTCTTTTATCTTTGGAGTTGGATTTGCAGGCTGATAGAATTGTTCCCTGAGCATGTTGACAAAGATTAAATGGATAAACACAGCTTACTAATTTAAGTACAATACATATGTAAAGTACACGGAGTCTGTGTCTTTTGTCTTTTAATTTGTTTATCCCAAATGTTTTTACAGCTTATATAGCTAATTGGTAGCAAGACTTTATCATTTACCTTTTGCTTAATTAATTAACTAACTTATAGGGAGGTTATCATGAACCCCAGGCGTTGCACAAATTCAGGTTGTAATATAGGAAACTCAGATCCAGATATTGGGGAAAGGCTGAGATATCAAAGAGAAAAAACACCATAGTCAAATCTCACCCAGCTCTCTCCCAGCTTCCTCAGCCTTGCTCCTCTTTGTCACTTCTACAGCATGAATCTGTCTTTCTATGCCTGCCTTAAATACCTTCTTTGCCCAGTTGTTTCACATCCAGTTTAAGATTAAAGGCGTGAGCTACTACTATTTGGTAGTTATCCTTGAACTCACAGAAACAAAGAATGATCTCATCTGTCAGATTAAAGGCCTGGCACCACCACTACCTGCCTGAAAGCCTGGAACTCCCTCTGTAAACCAAGCTGGCCTCAGATTCAGATCTGCTGTGATTAAAGGTGTAGATCACCACTCCTGGTATTTCCCCATACTGGGATTAAAGGTATAAATTACCACTCTCTGGACCTCCTGGATTGACTGTGGGTAGATCTCTAATCTTATATCCCAGACTGGTTTTATTTAATGTATGACATATCACCACACCTGGGCTGGCTTCATTATCACTATATATAGCCAAGGATGTTCTTGAACTTCTGGTCCTCCCCAACACTAGGATTACAAGCATGTACACTCTGTGATTGAACCCAGGCTTCCTCTAAAATAATTAGGCACTCTGCTAATTGAGCTACAACCCAACTCTTGTTATTATCTTCCAACTTACTATGTAGTCTATGCTGTCCTCAAACTGGCAATTCTTCTTCAGCTCCTGAATGTAGGAATTACAGGAATGCACATACATCCATCAGGTATTGTCCTTTAAATACATTCTTCATATACATTTTAGGATTTCAAAAGTTCTATAAATCTCTGGAGTGCATGTGGAAAGACCTTCACATTAAGCTTCAGCAGTCTTGGTATTTTAGTATCCTATGCCCTAGAGAAAAGCATGATAAATATGTGGATCATGAACTATTTGTATAGTATTTATCATGTTCTACTTATTCCAATAATGTAGGCACAAAATTGGTAGAAAATATATATTATGTTTATGTAGACACAGGATGAAACTTAACACATAAATGCAAGAAACTAAAATTAGGATTTAAATTCAAGATTCCCTGAATTCAGTTCATTGTTAATACAGCCCAGTAGAAAGGAAAGTGATGGGTCATTAAAACCCCCAGATCTACTCATTCACTGACAGTACTCTGCTCTGAGTCAGTCAGCTTTGTGTATGCCCCTGCTTGTATAAACACAGAGAGTTTACATTGTTTCTCTATAATGAAAATACGTTTTGTTTTGCTTTCCTGATTGTATATTTTACTCTAAAATTTCTATTTGTTCCTTTGGGTGATAACTGGCATTCATCCTTCATGTGCTGTTCTTTTGTATCCCTTTCTCTCTGTATTATATTTGGTTATGAAAATCTCAAGTAGATTAACAATCATTCATTTTTTTAGTTAATAACTCTGGAGGACTATTAATATGCATGTAACATATAGATCTGTTATTACAAATAGTTATATCCCTTTTTGCCTTAAGAATGAGCTCAAGTGTCTTCCCAAAATTCCCTGGGAGAATGAAATGAGAGCCAAAAAGAGATACACAGAAACACACACACATACATACACACATACACACATATATAAACGTGTATATAAATGTGTATACAAACATATATATATATATATAAATTAATGGGTGACATAAAAACAGACTCACCGATACAGGATAAGGGAAATTCAGTGACAAAAGTCCTTTTGTTTTGCCAGAGAAGATGATGATCAACAGAGGCTACTCTGTTCTGCCTGACAACATCTTCAACCCCCAAGGGAGCAAACGGGCATGCCCTCCTCAGTTTTTAAGCAGTCATGTATCCAGCCAAGTAGCCACAACTCTATCAGACCAGATACCCCAAGGTCATTGGCAGAGCAAATTCTAACATCTTCCCCTTTTTGTCTAAATAAAATGTTTTAAACCTAATACAAAACCATATTCAATAAGAACTGCTATCAAGTATTGTCCAGGAGAAAAAGGGGGTAATAACATAAATAAAAATGGAACTTCAATCAGCAATAACAACATCAAGCAAAGAAATAATAAATGTCCAGGCCAAAGGTAATTGGCAAGTTACAGAGATGACCCCATTAGCTGCGCTATCCTGAAAAGTCTAAATCTTGTACCCAAAATGATCTTTGCTAAAATATAGACAAAGGTTATAACTGCAATTATCTAGTCTTTAACTTCCTCAAAGACCTGATAAGGAAAACAATACTATCTGCACAAGGAGGAAGTACAAGCAAGCAACTTCTGAGAATATGCATGACAGAGACCCCTGGCTGCCTGTACAGTCACCCAGTCTCTCTCTGCAGTGTTGGGGCATCCACATTTGTCTGCAGGCCTAGAGTTCTATTTTCAGAAGAAGTAAATTTGAAAGGCTCTCCTACTCTGTCTTGGCATGGTTAAGCAGTCATTTCCCTTCTTTCCTGCTTGTTCAGAATGATCAACATGCTTACTGTCAACAGCTGAGGTAAAAGCAATTCTCTGGTCAAAAGGCCATTTATGCCAAGAAGAGTGTCTTCAATGCCCTGGGAGTAGATCAGGGACGCCAGGAACAGAAGTGTCCCATGTCAACTGAATTCTAAAGCCACGTTCTCTAGGTCTATGAAGTATTTGAAAATTACCTATCCATTTGACATGTATATCAGGAAAACCTAACATGGCTGTATATAGGACAAGCGTGAGTAACTATTAACCTAGAGTTCTTACTAACCAAATTAGCTTAAGGACTAAGGCTTCACATTATAAAATAAAACAGTCTGTAAACAGATGTATGGTATTAGGACAATGACCTTGAATTTGTGAAAATATGCAAAAATATCTTAATCAGAGATAAAAATGTATAATGCAATATGACAATATCCCTAATCTGTATCAACATACAAAATATCCTAAACAGGCTCAGAACTAATATATAGCCTGATAAATATAATTTTATGTTTGTACTATGTACAAAAGTATTTTAAACAGAAGTAGCAATATATATATAATATGAAAAATATAGTTTTAAAATTGTATCAATATACAAATTATCATTAACAGAAATAAAATATAATTTTACATTTGTATCAATATCCATACAAACAAGAATCCATGCCAATGCAAATTATCTAAAATTTATGGTTACTAGGTTAGTTTACAAGTATATATACAGTAACCTACCTTATTATCCTATTCTATCTTTTTCCCTTTTTTCTTCCCTAACAAGATTCCCGAGTCTAAATTTCGTTGACCCACCCCCAGCCCCATTACAATTTATAACCAATCCCTACAAGAAAAAACATGGCAAATGTGGCTACAATAATGTGATAGGCAAGTGCCAACTAACTCTGACAAGAGGACAGAATGAAATCTTTATCTTTAGCTGCTGTATACTTGCTTAGATGGCTGACATACCTCTGTGCGGGAAATCTGCACACTCTTTCAAGGAGCTCAAGATCATGAGACCTACGAATAAATATGTATTGTACTGTACTAAAGATAGCAAACGTACGTGTACTATTATGTTTCTGGCCTGTCTGGCCTGTGGTCCAGAACCGCAGACCCACAGACCCACAGACACACAGTCCCACAGAAACACACAGACCCTTGTATTAATTTTATGCTGATCAGCCTATGGTTCTGGCATACTGATAGCTCTTGCTTTTAAACTAACCCCTGATTCTTATCCTGTTCAGCCATGCGGCTCAGTACCTTTTCTCAGAGCAGCATAGTTGTCCTCTGCATCTGCTGGCTTCTCTGGCATCTCTGCCCTGTTCTTCCTGTTCCCAGAGTTTTCTTAGTCTGGTAACCTCACTCATACTTCCTGTCTGCCTTTAGCCAATCAGCGTTTTCATTAAAGCAGTAAGTGGGACAATTATTTACAATGTAACAACATAATCCCACTACACATACCATTCTATAGGACTAATAAGAGTCTGATTGTCAAGCAAGACATACTATACATAATATGTATATTTTAAAACTGAAATAATTCTCAAAATTTAATGCTTTTCTGTATGCAATACTGAAGATACAGTATACAATAATAAGAACATATAATAATGACACAAATACAAATTATAACAAAATATTGATGAATTGTGAGAGAGCAGTAACAAGTATAGAATAGTATCAGTTAGGATTTTAGTAATAGCCAAATTTAAAATTTCCTATTTTCCACAAAATAAAATCTGCTATACTCATTGTTTTGTTATATAGAGATTCTCATTTGTAACATATATGGAATTTTGAAACTACATGTATGTGCATGTGTGTGTGATTTATTGCAATTCTCATCAAAATTCAACACAAATATTTAGCAAAATTGAAAAGTAACTTTGAACTTCAAATGGAAACACAATAAACCCAGGATATCTAAGGTAGTTTTAGATAATAAAAGACCTGCTGGTGGTCTCACTGTCCCTGATTTCAAGTTGTATTAAAGCGCTATGGTAATAGAAAGAGCATGGTTTAGGCTTAAAAACAAACACATATATCTATGAAATCAAATTGAAGACCTAGGCATAAGTCCAGATACCTGATTAAAAAAGGCAAAAATACACACCGCAAAAAAGACAGTATCTTCAACAAGTGGTACTGGTCAAACTGGATGGCTGTGTGAATGAGTAAGAGAATGAAAATAGATCCATACTTATCACTCCTGACACTGCATATGCATCAGCGACCTCAACACATCATGAGATACATTCAGTCCAGTAGAAAAGAATGTGAGGATAGTCTTGGACTCAGGCATAGGGAATGACTTTCTGAAAAGAGCATTAAAACCACAGCACTAAGATCAACAACTAATTTGTGGGATTTTATGAAACAGAGAAGGTTCTGTATGACAAAGGACTCAATCTTTCCAGAAAAGTGACAGCCTACAGAGCTGGGGAAAATATTCATTGAATGTGCATCTGACAAGTATTGAAATCACATGTTCAATGAAAAAGACACTCATCATTTAAAAAGTGTAATTATAAACAAAAACCAGTAGATTACAAACATGCAATGTCACATACTTATCAAGCATTCATATGAAATATAACCAAAGTGCTAAATTTATATCTTCATTACTATAAGGAAAGCAGACAGTGTATCTTTCTTCTTGTATAATCTGTTGGTAATAATTGCAAAGCAGAGGTGTAAACTTGTCATTATTATGTTTAGTTATTTATTTTATTTTTCCAGAATAACAAGTAAGGGCATCATCATAAGGGATCGTGGTCTGTCAGGCAGAGCTGACATAGAGAAATGATCATCACTTATAATGCTATCACTCTACTTCCCAGCCATTTCTCAGCTTGTTTCCATGAGGTAAGTTGTAACATTATATTTCATATTAACATCCACACACATTTTAAAGTCTCATGGTGAATATTAAATAAAATACTAAACCAAGATTTTCTTTTAGGAAGACATTTAAATACAACCAAGTCGTCAAGAAATTCTAAGGCTTTTAGATTTATTGAATATGTAGAATGACGGAGAACCTAGGAGAATTTCTGGCTGTATTCCTGATATCACTGTCAAGAATGGAAATAGATGTTGCTTTCCTAAAACTGACATAGACTTGATTCAGAATGGTCATTAATACTGTTTGAAAAAAAACATTCCTAACATGATTCATAATTGTCAGCTAATATTAAATGTAGACTATTTGAACTATTCAAAATAGTAAATGCAATAAGAAAGACATTTTCTGGAAAAATATTTAAAATTGCAATATAACAATCTATTATCTAGATTATAAGCTGTCCAGTTTAAATGTATTGAACACCTACGAAATATAAAAATCATCTTGCTCTGGGTGTTGAGAATACCTGAAGAAGTAAATGAAAATGCCTGTCCTTCAAATCTTCTACAAAAACTTGAAGCAAATAGTATATAATTTATTCTAATAAAACATTAATATAACAATCATTATATATATATATGTATGTATTGTATTGTTAATTTCATTATATTAGAGTTATTTGTGCCTGGGTAGGTTGGACCTACATGGTAGCAAGAAGCAGCAAGTTTTCCGGTAAAACTTTGGTTAATTAACAATAAGACCTATCTCAACAAAATGAGGAAGAGGGGAAGGGAGAAGAGGTCTCCATAAAATATATATATTTAAGAATTAATTCTTACTCTTAAATTATACTCAGCCAAACAAAATATCTTCCTGGGATTAAGAGGAGACCAAGGGCTTCAGCCTGTTATGACATCAGAACAGTAGCTGACTTATTGTATGTATGTATGTATGTATGTAGTGTATGCTATACTGGCGGCCATTCATTGCTTCTTACACTTAAGTCATTTATTTATATCACTTCACTGATTATAAAAGAATTAATTTATTATAAAAGAAAATAACACAAGTCTGAATGGTTTTTAAAAAAAACAAACAAAAAATTGAAATATAAAAAAATTTACTTCTCCATCATACAGTACCTTCATTCTATTGTATGTCATGTGAAGTCTGATGTAATTATATAATAGAAATACTCTGGCTGGGGAGATACTTCAGTGAGTAATGTACTGGTACTGGGAATCATGAAAACCGGAGTTCAGAATCCCAGTGCCCATGTAAAAGCTGGGAAAGGTGGAACACACCTGTAAGACCAGCCATGAGGAAGCATACACACATATGCAGGCAACACACACAAACACTTACACATTTACAATATGCACAATGTAATCTTAATTATAGTATTTAGATTGCCATGCGTGCAAGATGCCAAGACCTATGAATATGCTGTGTGGTAAAAAGAATTACCTTCCTTAGGTAAGAAAATAAACACACAAACAAAGTTGGTTTAAAGTCCTTCTCATGCTCCAAAATCAGAATATTAGCAAACTTATCTTTAGAACTGCAGCAGCTGAGCAAAATCAGTGTAGTTGGATGTGAAAGATGCTGAATCCCTCCACATAATCTTTTGAAAGAATAGTGGGCACAGCAGCAACATAAGGGCAAAAGTTTACAGCAGAATATAGAGGATATGTTAAGGGCTAGGAGGAAATTGTAGATTTGAAAATAGTTTGACAAAACACAGTGTCTCTCCAATGCTTGAATTGGGCCAGTGGTTAGAGTTTCAAATTTTGTTTTTGAGTAATTTTGTCCCAGTGTTATGTATGACCGAATATTCTAAGCTGTGGGAGGAAAGTATTAAAACATAAAATGGAGTTTGCTTTCTATTTCCCACAATTTGCCAAGATTTAGATTATATTCTGAGATGCTCATGTTCTCTCCATGTACAGCATGTACTTTGGAACTGATAGGGCAAGTAACAGGTCATCTCGTGAAGCTTGAAAAGTGAGGGTTAAGAAAAGCCTGGATATCTTTCAAACATTAATGTTCTCCGGGAGCAAACTTACCAAACTTTTACACTCACTGCAATTTTCATTTGGTTGGCATTTTCTAAATTTATTTGCAAAGTGTTTTAAACTCATGTTTTTTTTTAAAAAAAAATTATATATATATATTTTAAATATATATATATTTATCACAGTCATAAAAATACTTTGCTTGAACTTAGGTGTAAAAGTAATATTTGGCCTTGCAGAGGTGGTGCATGCCTTTAATCTAAGTACTCAGAAGGCAGAGGTACAGCTCTGTGAGCTCCAGACCAGCCTGATCTATAGAGCTAGTTCCAGGATCTCCAGGGCTACACAGGGAAACACTGTCTCGACCAACAAAAAGCAAAAGAGGGTCAAAAGTATGACAAGATTCCCCCATCATCTTAAGCTAAACATTAGAGTACATTACAAAGTGAAACAGTCCACATGATGTTATGCTTTGCATAAATAATTTATAAAATATGAAAGTTGGTGAACCATGGTTTTTGAAATAAAGATCATGTGATAATTTCCAAAGCAAATGTTCAGTTGAATGTTGCATTTATTGGCCAAAGATAAATGAATTCACAGTGACTAAGTCTGTGAAATGTTTCTGAGTCTGATTATAATAATTAAGTGACAGTTAATTAAAACACCTCTCAAGGAGCTTTGCTGCTTCACAGTGACTGGCTCCTTTATACTGATGCATATTGTCCTATTCATGACCTCAGGCATAGGAGGAGCAGCCCTGAGTTTCTGAATTTTAATATGATTTTTACAGCTTCCCATTGAAATCTGTAAACTGGTGAAGGCTTGGTAGGTAACATGGCTTCTGTATCCAACACCGAGTTCTGGTTCTGAGTTTTCTTTTCCAGAACTACATCAATGCAGACCTCGAAGTGAAACCCTCATATGAATTAACCCTGAACTCATTTTCTGTTATGAGTTCCTTTGTGATCTGGGTCGTGTACCGTTGCAACTGCATTTCCTTCCCTCTGCTGAATCATCTCTAAAATGAAATCTGCAAAGTGTTTGCTGCATTGCCAGCTACCTGGATGTTTTTTCCTTTATGAAAAGTCATTTATGATCTCTATAATTATATTGTATTTATGTAATTATGTATTTAATACATAAAGAATATACAAAACATATGTAATATGTATCATATATTAATAATGTAATATATAAAAAAATTATGATGTATTATGTATTATATTCATTTTAAATACACTTCTACAGTTTTGGTAATAATCGTCTACTACTATAAATATTCAATAGTCATATATAATATAATATAACCAGCAGGAAAAAAATGTCTTTAGATGAAGGACAAAGTTATCACACTCACCTCCAATTCAGTGCAAACAAATATCACTAAATCTATTCAGGACACTTCTATCTCTAAGTATGAGGGTCCTTTAAGCAAGCCATGGTAGGTTCTTTGTATGAAACATGATTCTGTATCCAATATCTAATTACAGGGATTGGAGATCACTGTGTGATATCAGAGCCACAGGGAACACTGTAAAAGAAAGTAAAAAGGCAGCAATCTTCAGTTTTCCAATGCCAGGGTATAATAGTGTCCATCTGTTCATGGAGACTTCTTGACTTAATCCAAAGAGAAAAGGGAAATGGATAAAAAAGAAGAATGCCCTGACAGTCACCCAGGGCAAATAGAAACAGGGGAGGCCAATATGGGATTATGCTTGGGGTCACCTGAATATCTTTCTTCTCTGGTGGCCCCAACAAGATAGCTACACAGAGAGTCCTACTGAGCATGTCCGTAATGCTAAGAGGAACACCAGCACATGGACCCACTTAAAACTACAGACTGCAATCAAGACCACACTGCACTAACATTCCCTGCACAGACAGGGGTGTGGCAAGTGGAGGACAAACTACCATTGTATTATTTCTTTCTGCTTATACTTTATATATGAGTCTGTTATTCTATTTCCCCTCTACATTTGCCTTTGGGTACAGCTTTGCAGCCTAAACAAAGGAATCTAGGTGTTTCTTCTATGTGCTTCATTGAAAAATAAGAAGTAGAGAAAATACGATTTCTTTATTAACCTTGAGTAACCAAACATATCGTTGTAATTTCAGTACTATTATTCTGTAGTATAAATTTATTCATTTGAAGTTAAATGTATATCAGTATACTCTGTTCATAAAATTTGAGTGATAATAAACAAGGTTGTGTCTCTTTCACTTAGCAATTTCAAACAAATCATAAACAAAAAAATTGCAAAACTCTCCCAGGAACTGACAAAGCTCTACAGATAGAACCTACAGACTAGAGAGCATTACAAACATAAAATAGCAAGTGATGCTCTTCATGTTTTCATATAGCTGGTTAGCATTTTATTCCTTTATTTATTATTTTATACGTCTTTGAGAATTTCATGCAGTGTATTTTCATTACATTTTCCCCACTTTTCCCAATTCCTCACAAGCCCAAATCACCATCTTTTTAAACCCAATTGTTTCTTATTCTTTTTTAATTGTTTATTAACTTTTTATTTAAAATGTGTTCCTATACCCACTATTGCTCCCCCTCCCTCCCCATTCACCCAGTCCTCCAGCCTCTCTCCAGCCCAATTCCCCATTTATAACCTAGAGAGGGAAAGAATCCCAGTGCAAGTCAATTCCAGCTGGTATATAAATTTGAGGTAGGACCGAGTCCCTCTTCCAATATCAAGGCTGAGAAAGCTGTTTCTTTTCAAGATATGGGCTCTCAGAAGCCAGTTCATGGACCGGGAATAAACTCTGGTCTTACTGCAAGAGGCTCCATGCTCGTCCCATGCCATTCTGTGGGAATGTCTTTATATGCTGTGAATATGCTGTGAATAGCAATCTTTAAATAAAGGAGCTGTTTTGGCCCATGACAGGCACCATAGAAAAGTAGGAGGGGAAATCAGAGCATAGGTAGGAGAAGCAGGGCAGAGTCAGAGAGACAGAGCAAGAAGCCCAAAAGAGCAACATGTAAGGAACACAGGTGAGCCACGGGCCACGTGGCAGACAGCTTAGTGGAAATGGGTTGAGTTAAGATGAAAGAGGAAGCTAGCAATATGCCTGAGCCACAGGCCAAACAGCATGAACTTAATATAAGCATCTGAGTCATTTCTGGGGCCTGAGCCCAGGGCGGCTAAGGGGTCTGGGGCTGACTGCAGGTCTGTGGGTCCGGATCTCTGGCCGCCCGGGACCAAGAAACCCTATTGTAACACCATTCAACTGTCATCTACATTTAGAAGGTTCAGATTCATTCCCTGAAAGTTTGTCAGCTGTCTTTTCAGAGTCTGTGAGCTTCAAATAAGATGGTAAGTTGACTCTGGAGATCTCCACATCATGATACCAATCCCTTTGCTCACGTAATTGATTCTCCCTTTCTCTGGCTGGACCAGTAGCTCGACCAGGTGTTTAGCTATGAATCTCTGTATCTGCCTCCATTAGTTGCTGGGTGAAGGTTCTATAATGGCAATTAAAGCGGTCATTCATTTGATAATAGGAGAAGGCTAGTTTAGGCACCCTTTCCACTATTGCTTGGAGTCCTAGCTGGACTCCTCTTGTGGGTTCTTAGGTGTTTCCCAAGCACCAGGTTTCTTTCTAATCCCACAATGGCTCCCTCTATCAAGATATCCATATCTTTGCTCTCCATCTCTGTTGCACCTCCAACCCCACCATCTCATTTTCTCATGATCTCTTCCCACCTCCCCTTGCTTCCTTCCCCTATATGATCCCAGTTTACTCAGGAGATCTTCTCTATTACCCTTCACAGGCAGATCTATGGATGTCTCTCTTAACTTCTTCCTGTTACCTAGTTGCTCAGAGGTTGTGGATTGTAGCCTGGTTATCCTTTATTTTATGTCTAAAATCCACTTACGAGTGAACACATGTTTTGTCTTTCTTACCTCACTCAGAATGATACTCTCCAGACCCATCCATTTGCCTACAAATTTCAGGATGTCATTTTTTTCCTGCTGAGTAGTATTCTATTGTGTAAATGTCCATTCTTTAGTCGAGGGCAGCTAGGTTGTTTTCAGGTTCTGGCTGTTACAATTAATGCTGCTATTAACATAATTGAGCTTATGCCCTTGGGGTAAGAATGTGCATACTTTGGGCGTATGCCCAATAGTGGCATTGCTGAATTGTGATTCCCAGTTTTCTGAGGAACCATCATACTGATTTCCAAAGTGGCTGTACAAGTTTACATTCCTGCCAGCAATGGAAAACTGTTCCCTTTATTCCACATTTTCTCCAATGTAGAGATTGTCATCTGTGTTGTTGATCTGAGCCATCGCTACAGGTATAAGGTGGCATCTCAGAGGTTTTTTTTTTTTTTTTAATTTGCATTTCTCTGATGACTAAGAATGTTGAACAATTCTGTAAGTGTCTTTCAGCCATTTGAAGTTCTTTTGTTGAGAATTCTCTATTTATCTCTGTACCCAGTTTTTAAATTAGATTCTTTTGTTTATTGACCTCTAGTTTCTTGAATTTTCCATATATTTTAGAGATCAGTCCTCTGGTCAGATGTAGGGTTGATAAAGATCTTTTCCCATTCTGTGGGCTGTCATTTGACTTACTGACTGCATCCCTTATCTTGCAAATACTTCTCAGTTTCAGGAGGTCCCATTTATTAATTGTTGCACTAAGTGTCTGTGTTACTTTGTTATGTTTAAGAAATAGTCTCCTGTGCTAATGAATTCAAAGGTATATCCTACATTTTTTTTGTCTATTAGGTTCAGTGTAAGTGGGTCTATGTTGAGGTCTTTAATCCACTTGGACATGAGTTTTGTGAAGTGTAATAGATATGGATCTATTTGCATTCTTCTACATATCACTATCCAGTTATACCAACACCATTTGTTGAAGATGTTCTCATTTTTCCAATGTATATTTTTGGATTCTTTGTCAAAGATCAGGTGTTCATAGGTGTGTGGATTAATGTCAAATCTTTGATTTGATTCCATTGATTCACAACTCTGTTTCTATGCCAGTACCAAGCTGTTTATATTACTGCAGCTCTATAGTAGAGCTTGAAGTTAGGGATGGTGATTACTCCCAAAGTTCCATTTCTGTACAGTATTGTTTTGGCAATCCTGGATTTTCTGGGGTGAGGGATTTTTTGTTATTCTATATGAAGTTGAGTATTGTTCTTTCAAGGTTTGTGAAGAATTGTGTTGAGATTGTGATGGGGATTGCTTTTGTTAAGAAGAATTTTGTTGTGAAGAATTTTAAGATTAAAAAAAAATTCTGTGAAAAATCCTTTAACAAATCGTCAGTTTATTTTAATGCTTGGGCAGATGAGGATGGGGTAGCTCATTTCTTACCCCCATACTCTTTGCATGAGCTTCCTTATGGAAGATGAGCTGCAAAGCCATGCAAGAGACACCTTAGTGTTCCTGCATAGGCGATACAGAACACACTAAAGGAGACTTAAAACTGAATGGTTAGCTCTTCTTCTTCCATTTCCTGTCTATTTCTCCCACATTTATTGTGAATCTGTTTACTACATGGTTTTTCCACCTATGTTGCCATGAATCTGAGATCACCAAGGACTTTAGAATTCAACATCAGGGCTTAGTTTCTTGTGAGCATCATACTGTAGTACTTCTTAATAAAGTCTTTTTTCTCATAAATACTGGTGTTCTACCAATACATGCTTCTATTTAATTATAACTGGTACTTTAAATTTTGTTCTACAATCTTATTTTGTCCTGGGCTTAAATAAATAGGGAGCATTTGAAGTCCATAATGCAAACTTCAAAAATTATATGTAATCCAACCCCTAGGTATAAAACCATAAAAACATAGTCTTAATAATACAACAAAAATATAACATCTAAAGTCTCCTCAGGGGCAGATCTACACACAATAATGTTATATTTTCTCCTTTGTATCACACTGGTCTCAGTAGATAATTGTTTCCTAGCTATTTAATAATACCATGTAACTGGCAATTTGGTGAAAAACATATCAGCAGGAATACTTGATGTCACATACAGCTAGGAAGAGGCCCTTTTAGTGATCCTATGGCCTTCATATCCTAGGAATAAGAACATTTCATTGTGTTCCTTGCTCATGCTGAGGCCTTCTATTTACTATAGAAGTTTAATTGTGAACTCAGTCTGTTGATAAATTAAATTTGTAAGTGAATGGGTTTCTACATAATAGATTTTTCTCTTGTTTTCATAGCAATAAAACCAAAATGACTGACGGGTGCTACCTGAAAAAATTATGGCACAATGTGCCTGGAAAATACGTTAAGTAGATGCTTATGGCAGCTATCCTGATTTACTCCTCTGTTGCTTTGATAAAACACTGGCCAAGAGCAGCTTGTGGAGGAAAGGCGATTTTTGGCTTATGCTTACACATCATGATCTATCATCGAGGGAAGTTGTTGCAGGAACACAAGCAGGAAGTTAGAAGTTGGAATCGAGAACTGTTTTCTAAAAATGGAATGGTTATCTCCCTTGATCTTGCTCCCTGCTTTCTTATATAGCCCAATCCAAACTCTTCAGAAGTGGTTGTGGTCACAGTCTGCATAGTGTATCTTCCACATTAATCAATCATCAAGAAAATACCATAGATAGAATTATAGGCCAATGTGATGGTGGTAATTCCTCAATTAAAGGTCCTTTTTTTTTTTCAACTGAGTCACATTAACAAAAAACAAGCCAGAACATCAACAAATATGATTTTATAATCTTTAGTATGTAGCTCTTAAATATACAGACATAGGTGCTAGATACCCTCTAGTCACTGACAGAAAATGCCTTTTACATTTCACCCAGCCCAATTTCCCCTTATCTCTAGGATGGCAGCTAAATAAATGCTTCTTCACTCACCTCCAGCTGTATATGATTTCACTTTCCATATTCTCCCAAAGACGATCTATGCCCCAAGTCAGCAGAAATCAGTTTCAAAACCTGGTAACCCAACTCCTCACTTTTTTATAAAAAGCAAAATGGGGGAATGTTAGCATTTCCAACATCTCTAGCTGCCTCCACTTTTCTATGGCCACACACGTGCTGTCAATATTCAGGCATCTGTACTAGTCAGCCCAGGGTCCTATGGCCATGCATGCATTGCCACTACTCAGGCAAATACCTGATGGCCTGGAGTTATGTAGTTTGTGCAATACAGTCTTTGTGCAGGCACAAAATTCTCTTATTTAGAAACATATTAATTTTAAAACATTAATTTCTTTTATACTCATTGATTAATGTATGTTTATTATGGACACATGTATACCTTTACTTAAAATCATTCATGCCAATTTTCTTTAACAAACAAGAAAAATAGCACTAAATAATAGCACTATTAAAAATAGTCAATAAAAAGTTATTAAGAACCAATATGAACTATTATTTGGTAAATCCTATACAGTAACCGTGTTTTTAATAAATTAATTATTTGCATTGAGTGTCTAGATTGAGGATGGCTGCATGCTGGAGAAGCAGTAACACAGCACCTCAGATTGTTGTTTTGGATGTTATGATCAAACACTACTGAAAAGAACTTGTGTAATAAAGGGTTTACTCTGCCCTTAGTTTGCCGTCACGGTCCATCATGGAAGGAAATCAGGGCAGGAACTCAAGGTAAGAACCTGGAGGCGGAAACCAAAGCAGAGGCCTCGGAGGGACACTGCTTCCACCTAATTCTGTCTTGCTGTGCTACTGTTCTTATGTAGCTTACGTAGCTAACTACTCAGGGCTGACACTGCCCTACTGAGTTAGGATCTCACACACGGCTTGTTCATCAGAAGAATACAACTATACACATGCCCACAGGCCAATTCTTGAGTTGAGGGTTTCTCTTCCCAATGACTCTGGCTTATATCAAATTGACTGGCATAGAACCCATGGCAGCTGCTGAAGAATACTTTTGACATATTTCATTTTTGAAAGACATATTATTTTGTTTGTGAAGACGTTTAATTATTAGAAATTATATTTTATGTTTCTATATGATACATGACTTCAGCTTTTAGAGAACTATCTTCCATCATATTCCTAATTCCTACCAAGAAAATCAAAGGCAAAATAACATCAAATTGTAAAAGTGTAAAATAATTTTTTAGAGGCTTTCTATCCTTCCTTTTTATAAATACTGACACTCATAATGGATCAATTGATTATTCTATGTAAAAATGTTTCATTTCTGCTGACTTCTAAACAAAATACCTCAACTAAGAGAATAAATAGCAGGCTGACCTGGATACTTGTTCCCAACATATTATTAAGGTGCAATATATTTCCTTTGAGGAAAAGATACTTCTCTATTTCCTTTGCACTATATATATATATATGAATTTCTCTTTGGCCATGGGAGAGAGCTGAAGAAATAAAACTTGACAAAGCTGGTTCAGTTAATGAGAGGTGAGGGAGCCGAGAGCTTTTCCAGAAATGAGGGTTTTCATTACAGCTTTTGGGAGGCAGGAAGCGTTGAGGAGAGGGATTAAATAGCAGGGGAAAGAGAGGGCATGATTAGATTTCGCCTTTGAAGAGATATATTAGAAACTACGCTGTCAGAATCTGACAGTTACCTTCAGCTTTCTCAGTTACAGCAATATTGTTCTTCCAAATAAGACTGTTTGGGGAAGCATTTTTCACTTGATGCTATTCAATTTGAGCAAAAATAATGGAGCAAGTTGTTGGCATTATTTGTTAATAAAAATGAGACACGAATGCTATATTTTTATTAGAATGCTCATTCTTATATTTTGCTACCGTGATGTCACTTTCTACCTGTCTAAATTTGATGCTTTCTATTACTACAGGCAGTAAAGAAATGCACACACATCAAACTGCTAGAGCTAGCAAGCACACCTCTGAGCAACATCATGTTTCCAACAGGAAACTCGGGCACACATCTACAAGGCTAACTGCCAACACTTGATGAAGTATTTATATGCTACCTGTCACCACAGTCTTGAAAGGCAGGCCCTTACTAGCTGAATTTGTCTGCATATATTACAACTACTCATTATTAATATAAAAAATTACCATATAAAAGCAAGTTTTACAAAGATAAATGGAAAGCACCTTTAAAATTGTTATATGTGAATTTTTATCTCCATTTTGTTTCAGTAATGTTTTAATAAACATATGGCTTATATGTTTTTCTCATAATCACAGCTACTTTTCTTACATTTCCATGATGGTTATCATAACTCTGAGAGTGTCTATATGGGTCATTGGCCATGGAGGGAGGGTCTATTATTGTTACTCTGCTAAATGCACAGAATATTAAAGCCACTTCTAAGAACTTATCAGTATATGCATAGATCAGTGCCCGCCTCAGTTCTCATCACAGAAGCTTTATCATGCAACAGATGCAGTTAACACAAAGACTCATTTGTGATCAAGATGGAGAGAATAAGAGACTGTGGAATCCCAGTCTGAAGTGGGACGTTTATATCATATCTCCTCAACATTTGAGAAACTTAGTGGAAGGGGGGGGGGAAGATTGCACGAGCCAGGTAGGCAGTGAATGACTACAAGAAAATAATGCTTTGTGGACACACCTAGGCAGCTATACATATAAATACACAGCAGTTGTGACACTAAATACAAGGTATGTGAAAGCTTAAGGCATAATAAGTCCCAGTATCGAGAGGGGAGGTGGAAATCCCAACCTCAACTGAAGAGTTATCAGAGATTGATGGCTTCTGGGAAAGGAAAGACAGGTTTTTTTGTTTGTTTGTTTGTTTGTTTGTTTTTGTTGTTTTTTGTTTTTTGGGTTTTTTTTTGTTTTTTTTTTTTTTTTGGTTTTACTGGTGAGACCTCTTTGGTAGATAAACCAAGCTCCTGTGGATGAACATGCAGCAGAGAGTATATGGACAGTAGAAAATGTGGTGTTAAGGGGAGAAGAATGGACATGGAAGGTGTTGGGTCAGGGTGAATCAAAATACATTGTATGAAATTATCCAAGAACTTATTTTTACAAGAGAATAAAGGAAAGGTATTAAAGTTACAGTAACATATAATTTAGTAGTAACAATACTACTTGAATTGAATGTCGTATAACCTCATTTAAATCCCTCATGAAACTGTGCGATTTAAATACTCAAAACACTGTTTCACAACATGATGTGTTTAAAGTGTAAGATTTACAAATTTTTCTATTGTTTATTCTTCTAAGTGAACTTTTATAAACACTAAATAGCTGTGAATATAGATTTAAAACTTTGAGTTTATATTTTATGAATAAATGATCATTTAAGTATAATACAACTTTTTTTTCTAACCAAGATGGATTAGTAATGATCAGGTTTACCTACCTGCTGAAAGAATGTCAAAGTATATAAAAACATTAATATTTAAAAAGCTGGAAAGAAAAAGAAAAAACTCAATTACCTTTTTCTGAGACATGGAAAATTTTATACACACACACGTATGTATATATATACACACATATATATATATGTGTGTATATATATACATATATATTCAAGTTTGTAAATATATTTTCATGGCACTGTTGGAGGAAAGCATGAGGTAATTAGGAACTGTCCAAGATGTCCAGCCAATTGCAGACCCTTCATTTAGACTGAGCACTGATCCTAAACTTCTGAACAAATCATAAAAACAAGTCAAAAAGGATTCAACTGTCAAAAAGGACTAATCTAAGTCCAAAATAAAAATTCAAAACCAGGTATAGAAATATGAAATTATCACAGCCCTCAAGAGAGGATGAACACTCTAAAGTCTGTAGCAACTGGGAGAAAATCCACCCAGGATAAACACAGGTGCTGGAGAGAGTAAGCAATACTGAATTGTCATTGTTATCCACCTGCCTAAAATGTTAAAGAAAAAATATAGAAAATATATTAATATTTTCTCACTATAATTTTTAGAGAAAAAAGAAGCTCAATATAGATGACATGGATGAATTTAAAGGACCTAGAAAATAAATGAAAATTCTTAAGTCTGTCTTTGAGATAACTAGATTAATAAACTTTGAGCCTAACATATCACGAATGTGAAAAAATAAGTACTTATATAACATGCAATCAAATCAAAATATCATGGCTCAGAATATTCATGATGATATGAATTTGAAGTTGTGTGTAAGATGATAAACATCATACTTAAAACTTGGACACTCAGGAAGAATAGACTGAATATCTGGGTACCTATCAAACATGCAGATGGGAACCTTCTGGCCAGGAAACCATCAACAGAGATATCCGCACTGGAAGATTATACTAAGGGAGTGAGGGACAGACAAGATCAAATCTATATGAACATTTACAAATTAATACAACTTTCATTTGCTTTATGATTGTAAGATTATCCTGCTATCAAAAGATAAAGTTATATCAAATAAAATAACATGAAATGTTTGAAATTTGATGCGCTGTAAAAAACTAACATATTGCTTTTTAATTTTAAAATTAGTGTAGAAGAGGATTTTTCAGAAAATCTACTCATCACTGCATCAGCCTACACAACAGATTTCAGGGGTAAAAGTCTGTCTAACTTCTGAGTAACGCCCATCGTTGACACCTTGACCCAGCCTAAGATAGTGAGCCTGATTGCTTTAGCAAAAAGAGTTAACAGGTTAATTAGCAGGTGCTACCTCCTGTACTACAGTTCTGCCCAGTTAGAGATATTTGAGGGCTCTGTACAGTCTATGTAAGTATAGAATACAACTTCTTCAACGTACATCTCCTCACCCAGTTGTTGCCTCTGCTTGACAACTCTTCATTCCTCCATGAGTTCATGTTGATACTTCTGGATGGGTTATATCACAGACAGAATGATAAGTGAACTACCAGGAATGTCTACTTGCAAAGAGTAAAACATCACCTGTGCATTAAGTTTACTAAAGATAAAGAGTACCATTAGCTACAAATAGTTTTTCTTGATTTGCGCATTTAGTACAAATTTATATGTTGCTGGTGTTGGGAGCTGGAGTCTTACAGAAGTGATTAGTCTGTGGTCCAGAGAGTAGAACTATAATGATAGGCTTAGGCAGTATAGGGAAGCAGAGGAGACTCAACATAAGCCATGGGTCTCTTTGTCCATACATTTCATATTCTCATGGAACTAGACATCACACTCCCATCAGGCCTTTTGATCTTGGACTTCTTGTCACCTAAAACTGTAAGAATTAACTCTGTTTCCATTTTAAATGACCCTGTCTTAAGGACTGATATGATCTCCACACTCTTCGGTTTCATATTTAAACCACCAAAACATATAAACAAGTCATATCAGTAAGCCTGTCTCCATTTGATAGACTATTAGAAAATGGTCTCGTTTTAGGGCAGCAGAGAAATAATTCTCATTTCTGTCATTGGACCTTCTTATCTAATGTCATACCTTGGGGTCCTATCATGACAAAAAGTGTACCAGACTATGGAGACCATCCTGCTTTGCTCATGTTGTTCGGGGCAGAGGTGTAGAGGAGTGTGCCTAGTATATGACAGTATCTTGAAAGTGAAAGCATTAGTTATATCCCCAGAAACCTTGTGAAAAGGGCAAGTAAATGAGGTCTCTAAAATAGGCTACTGGTTTGTATGAAGAACTCTTAAATGATGCTAATGTTTGTTATTACTCAGCTAGAAGAAAACAGTTCTGAAGAAGGCCAAGTTCTACAGTGAAGTTAAGTTCTGACATGACGTGTTTGAGGAGAGGACACAGGCACCAAGGACAGAGCAAGGATGTCATTGAGTAGAGAGGACAGCTGTTCTTCTTATGACAACAACACCATATGAATTTTTGATATGCTCACAAATTTGCTTTAGTAAGAAAGTGAACAGTCACATAGCAATACAAATTACCATGTATTTATTCAATATACCTAACATGGCTGTCATTTTTAAAAAATTAAAATAATAAAGCAGTGTTACCAAATTATACATCCTCATACATACTTTTGGTGTTTCCCAAAGTACTTAGAGATGTGTTAGTTACACAAAAACAAGCAAACTAATAAAATGTGTGTTGACATTGCCGTTAGGAGTTTAATTTTTTTACTGCAATTGAAACATAACAACATGTAAAGACACCTCAGCAAATACATTTGATAGGCTGAATTGTCACAGAACCCTTCATTAAGTTGTATGATAAACCTTCCAGTAGAGATTACCTCAAAACCTTTTTAAAGTCATGGCTCTCTCCCACACACACCCCGACATGAGATAGTATGTCTCTCAACTCTCAGAAGAGAAGCATTTCCTTGTACCAACTGACAATTAACATAGAGACCTTCAAGTAGTCAAAAGCAGAGACTAAAATATGGAGTGTGCAGCACTAAATAGGTCAGATAAATCTAAAACCCTATTATGAAGGCTCATTAATCTTCATGGATTAATTCACGGGGCGAGAGGGGGGTTAGAAGTCAGTTGCTTATATGAACTCATAGCAATCTTAACACTGTATACAAGACCTGACCCAGTTCACACCAAAAACAAAAACAAAACATTCCTGGCATGAAGGGTTTGGGGAAGTAGGTGTGAAATCACACCTCTTCCTTATAGCTAACAAACTATGGACATACGGCTGCTGAGAAAGGAAGGGTCAATTTTCTTTAAGATATGACCTCTGGTAGGTTGGCCATGCTCTAGGCGGGTCTCATTCCCAAGTGTAGGTCAGTAACACAAACTAGACTGAATGGAGAGACAAAGAAAAGTCAAAGTTGGGTGAATAGAACGGCAAAAGAGGAGAGGCCATGAGTGGACTGGGGGAGGGTCAGGCATGATTAAATACACTGTGCGGCATACTCATAAGTAATGTTTATGGGTATGTTGCCTATGTGTATATATTGTACCACATGCATACCTGGTAGAGGGTCTTGTTTCTCTTAGAACTGGAACTGTGGGTGGCTGTTAACTGCCATGTGAGTGTTAGGAACCAAACTCACTATTCTTTACTGTTAATCCATATCTCCATCTCTATAATAAAAATATATTTTCAAAGAGGTGGCTTTGGTTATAAGGTTACTAGGTTACTCTAATTTAAAAAATGATTTAATAATTAATGTATAGACTACATTACATTTTACCCCCAATGACAGCAGCTTCTTTTGACAATGTTTTCTAACACCATTATTAGTTTTTTAACAGTTTGTTTATAAAGACTTCTGGATGGTTCAAAAGGAAGGTATGAAGTTAGGTGTACCTGATGCAGACATGTATGCATCCTTTCTACACATGGCATAGATAGACAACTTAGTAACTGGCATTGGACAAGTGCAAGGCAGGGGAGAGATTCCACAGAAGGCAATGTTTGCACATCAAGTCTGAAGGCTTAAAACAAATCCAAATATTTTAAATGTAGAATATATTCTGAATATATGCTCTCTTTCTTGGGCTCTGTGTCAGGACTGGTAACAACAGAAGGATACTTAATACATGAAAAAGTCAAAAAGCATCTAGCAGTATTTATTTTGAGATGATGAAATATTGGTGCGTTGTCTTATAATATTATATGATATTATATTATATTACTGCCTTACATGCCATGCAGATGACTTTACCAAGAGGAAGACTGCACCTAGAATCACACATAGCTTCGGATTATGTTAAGAAATATATTGTATTTTAAGGATTTGGATTTATATATACTCATAATTGCGGGCTCCTGTACTTTTCCAAACACAAATGAAAATACTTGCGGCTCAGAGCATCACTGTGTTCTAACTATAAAAACTAAGCAAATTAATAAGGATCATACCTCCCTGTCATACTCCTGGAAAATGATCCATGAACATCAGCTGTGACTGTAACAGTTTGAGAGTGGGGCACACACAGGAGAGGGGCATCCAGCAGATCTCTGGACAAGAGATGGGCAAGAACTGTGCATTCTGTTGTGGCTCTAAGACAATGCATGGTTTCATTAGCCCTCTATTGTCACAACAAACTAATGAGAATTTGCAGTTCAGAGGTGGCTGTCAGCACAAGTCCTGTGGACCAATGGCCTTAGAGCTGGTTTCTTTATATCCCTAGTATTCAAATCTTATAAGCCTATTCTCCTTTGTGAGAGATCTCTGTGAGATAAGCTCTTGGTATGGGTGTGTGAGGAGGGAAAGAGGGGACATCAGTGAAGAGAGAACTTTGGTTTTTAACCACATTGCCTTCAAGTCTAAGCGGTGAGATTCTCTATCATGTTATTCGGATTGTTGCAACTCCTGTCCCTTTTGTGACCACTGTTGGTTATAGACAATAGAATACACCTTATCTGGTCTCCCAATGTGGCCTGAGAACAAAGAGTAGTGGTTTTCCAGGAATCGTCCAGGCCTTCAGGCCTCGATCAGAAAGAGGCTGAGGCATCCAGCATCATGGATTGAGTAGCTACTGGTTTCTTGGGCCTCTCTTGTGTGAAATCAGCCACAGTTAGACTACCCAGACCGGCTGTGTAACTCAACACAATGACTTTTCTTTGTTGCATCTGTGTGTCTATAGAATCCAGACTAACACACTTGTTAAGGGCCCTGTGTACAAATTGAACTCTCCCACTGAAGCCTGTTGTAATAAGGTTTTTAGGGAAGGACGAAGTAAAGTGGGGTGTGGAGAGAAAAAATAGTCAAGTTCCATAATTATTCCAAAGAGATTTTCTTATTATGAAAAAAACAGCCTACGTTTTGTGCTATTAATAGTACTAGAAAACATAATGCAAATTAGAAAAACTATAGCAAACTATCAGAAATCACTATATTTTATTCTGGCTACCAGAGATCCAGTAATCGTTACAGTAGAGATTAGTGAGCCAAAATATTTACAGAGAATTTCATTGCATCTAATGAAAAGATAAAGTTCTAAGGGAATGGCCACAAATATCATTTACAATCATTAAATCATAATCATAGGCATAAGACCTCATTATGTAATTTCAAAGCACGCTAACTGTATGTATTTGCATGTCACTTGCTAGGGAGAGAGATTGACAGGAAGACATCTAATCATGAAAATTGATCTAATGTGACATGCAAATCAGGGAACATTTCAAAAGGAACAAAATTTGTAACATCAGCAAAACGATTTCGTATCTGTTTTGTGAAGGCAGAACAAGAAAGATATTGGGAGGGGAGAGAGTCATGGGAAGGAGCATGGGAGAGGGGAGGGGTATACAAAAGCAGAAAGAGAGGGACAAAGAGAGAAGGGAATACAGGGTGGGGAAGAAATGAGAAAGTGAGGATGGAAAGATGGTTGGAGGGAAAACTGATTTGGCTTCTTTCTAGGGGGTGATCTTGGCAAAAGTGGGTAGGCCAAGGAAACTGTTTACCTGCCTGAAGATCAGGATACAAGTAACAGTTTTTATAAATGTCAGATGCTACACTGTTTATGCTTAGAAATTCATGCAGTCATGTAATGTATGATATCATGACCGACTGCGGCCAATTTATTCAAGCCAAGTTTGCCATCTGTGTTGTTCTTCATGCAATTCTAAACAAGGGCTGCTGAGCCCGTGGAGAAACACTCATTAAAGGCACAGCATTAATAAGATGCTGCATACAGAATGGAGTCTTTAATAACACTTTTAGCTTTCTCATCCCACCTTAGAGAATCTCTTTTTAATTTTCCCTCAGCCACCACGGAAATCACAAATCTTTAAGATGCCATGCCTGGGGGCTTCATCCCAGTGACATCTCCCTGGCAATGGTGATGGATTCTGTTCATTGGGTGTTATATCAGTGTCTCTGCTTTGTTGACCAGGAAGCTAGAAAACACATAGCAATTAAAAAGATGCACAGTCTAATATATTCCAATTAGAGAGGGTCGCCCACATTCACCACTGGGTATTCACAAATTACCAGCTAACCCTTTCAAACCAGCTTGTCTTATGTTGTTACTTCTGCTTCTGAAGACTTCAGTGAAAATGAGGATTACAGGGGACACAGAGGGCTCAGTTTCCATTTTGCCTTCTTTGACTTTTTTCTTAATAACTTGGCTATTTTCTTATAAAATTGTAATGCTCATTATAACATAATTTTGAGACAGTCATTTTGAGGTTGGGGAGTATTTTTATCTTATAGACAGCAAAGCGATGGATGAAATTATAACTATCAACTAAACGCTATTAAAATAAAATTGACAATAATGAAAAAAATAAATAAAAACTTATTTTCAAGCAAAGACTTTTATGTAGAGGACGAGAAGGAGTAAGGCATGAATATCCAATACACACCGTATGCATGTATAAAATACAACTACTAAATTAAAAAAAAACAAAAATTCAAAAGCAGAATTTCCATTAAAAATTCCTGATAAAATAATTTGACCAAAAAATAACATATAAGGCAGGTTGATTAAAATAACAATGGGCTTCACAATAAAGACTCTAAAAGCCAGAAGGACCTAGACAGATGATTTAGCAGTTTTAGGAGACCTCAAGTGTTGGCCCATACTACTATATCCAATCACAATAGATGGACAAAGAAAGAGAGTTTCACAATATTTGAAATTATAGCTAGAGCAATAAGGCAACTGAAGGAAATCAAGTAAATACAAATTGCAAAGGAAAAAGTCAAATTATCTTTATTTGTAGATAATGTAATTATATAGTACTACATATAGTATATAATTAATAATATATGTATACATACATGTAGTAAGAGGTTTCTGGCCCGGACTTTCTGGCCTAACCTCAAGGTCTAGGCCCATAGACCCGCAGTCCCGCAGTCCCGCAGTCCCGCAGTCCCGCAGTCCCGCAGTCCTACAGAGACACACAGATGCTTTCATTAGTTTTTGGCTGATCAGCCTCAGGCCCAGGCATATCACATGCTAGCTCTCTACCTTCATCTAACCCATGTCTCTTGTTCAGCCATGGGTCTCGGTACCTTTTCTTAAGGCAGCATAGTTGTCCTTGGCTTCTTCCAGGCCTCTCTCTGGAATTCCCTCTGGTGTTCTGATCTGGCATTCTGTTCTCAGAGTTTTTAGTCTGGTAGCCCCGCCTACACTTCCTGCCTGCCTTTGGCCAATCAGCTCTTTTTATTAAATCAGTGGTTGGGACAATTATTTAAAATGAAACACAACCTCCCACATATCCCCTTTTCTCTTCTTAAAAAAAAAGAACTCCAAATCTAATATTCTTTCCCCCCTTATCTGTAACAACCTATAAACAACACTGTAAATAAACACAAACATCCATAATCCACGTTTTGGGAATGTGGGCGTTGTTCTCTAGGCTACTTCCTGCTGAATGGGGACGCTGACAATCTCATGGGAATCCAAAGAAAAATGTAGGATTATCGACAAGTCTTTAGTGGAGTAGTCTCTAAGGCTGGGTCATCTCAGCCATTCTCCTTGAAATTGTTCTGGATTCAGAGCTCTGGAACTTCAACAGAGGTGCTCTGAAATGCTGAATCATCTGGTCCATGCATTTCCATTGGAGATTTTCAGGGGGTCTTCCTCTATCAAACTTTATGTTCTTTATCCAGGAAGAAATCCACAGTCTTTCATTTTCTGTGAAAATAAAAGGAAAACCTCTTCTCCAAAGTAGCGTATCTTTGCATTTCAATTTTAAAGTAAACTCATTTACAAAATATATAGGTTGAATTACTCCAACAACATTTATAATCAACTGTCTTTTAGCAGCTTTTACTAAGTCATTTTCAGTCAAGAAGCTTAAAGATAAGACAGTAATATACAGTATCCAGCCATTCTTTGTATTTTTCATCTTTACTTGGATTTTTTATTTATCTATCTATCTATCTATCTATTTATTTATTTATTCTATTCCTTTAAAGGCTTTCTCTGCCTCTTTTTTCTTTCTTTATGCCTATGTGTATATATATATTTCAATACTCTAAATCATTTAGGCTTCTTAAAAAAACTGTCTTTACTGTATATTTATTTCTTAACTTTTTCTGTTTCTGACAACACCTATGCTTGCCTCGGGTGATTGACTCCACCCAGATCCTTCTATTTCTTCTGTTTCTGAACAAACCTTTAATCTGCCAGGATTAAAGGCTGGTATGATGGGTGGATGGCTCTACCCAGCTCCTAGTTTAATTTTATAGAATTTATCTTTTTAACCCAGGTAGTCCGGGAATTTTAGGGTCCATATAATTATCAAGTAAAGCTTTGCCATCTGCTACTCATTAACTCCATTTAAGTGTTAGGTAGCAGGGCCTCTTTAAAAACTCACAAGTGTTTTGTTTCTAATGCTAAATCAGGAAGCTTCTCTTAAAACCAAGCCACAGTTTGCTTCCGGCAAACAGAGCTGCTTTGATTCTGTTCCCTTTTTGTCCTTATGAACAGAAACCTTAAATACATCACTTATAACCTTTTCCTTATATTGAGGGTCCTGTGAGACTTCAGGAGCCAGCCATTTTACCTTAAATTGTACTCCAAAAGCCCGCTATTGTAGCTCAAGCCCATGTGCCTCACCAGGGCATCTCTGTACCACGGCTCATGTGAGAGACACAATTCAGAGGCTGCTTTGGGCTCTAGACCATTTTTTAAGCTTTCTATGGCTTTTTGTGGGTATATTTGCCCCATGTTGGGCTGCCATTTGTAGTAAGAGGTTTCTGACCCGGACTTTCTGGCCTAACCTCAAGGTCTAGGCCCATAGACCCGCAGTCCCGCAGTCCTACAGAGACACACAGATGCTTTCATTAGTTTTTGGCTGATCAGCCTCAGGCCCAGGCATATCACATGCTAGCTCTCTACCCTTATTCTAACCCATGTCTCTTGTTCAGCCATGGGTCTTGGTACCTTTTCTGAAGGCAGCATAATTGTCCTTGGCTTCTTCCAGGCCTCTCTCTGGAATTCCCTCTGGTGTTCTGATCTGGCATTCTGTTCTCAGAGTTTTTAGTCTGGTAGCCCCGCCTACACTTCCTGCCTGCCTGCCTTTGGCCAATCAGCTCTTTTTATTAAACCAGTGGTTGGGACAATTATTTAAAATGAAACACAACCTCCCACACATACATATATTGTATATATGATTATAAGTTCAACTGGGGAATTTCTATAGCTGATAAACATTTTCAGATTTTCAGCAAAGTATCAGTATAAATATTATTGCGTAAAATTCCTACATACAAAGACAAATAAATTGAGAAAGAAATCATGTTAAGAAATTTTACAATAGCCTCAACAAATATAAAATATTTTGAGGTAACTTTAATCAAGCAAATGCAATAGCACTATAATAAAATAAGACTATTAATGGGGCAGCAGAAATGAATCAGTGATTAAGGGCACTGGCTACTTCTCAATTCCTAGCAACCACATTGTAAGTCATAACTGTCTGTAACTCCAGTTTCAGGAAATCTGACATAAAATAAATGCATAAATAAAATAAAAATTGCTTTTAAAACTTTAAGACAAAATTTGAAGATGAGAACAGAAGATGAAAAGATTCTCCACATTGATGGATTTGCCAATATTGTAAAAATGGTCATCCAACCAAAAGTAATCTACAGTTTCAAAGCAACCCTATCAAAAGTCCAACACAATTCTTCCTAGATCTTGAAAGGGCAGGTTTCACTTTTATAGGGAAATGCACATACACAAATTCTCACACACAGTCACATAAATACTCACAAATACACACACATACAAACTTGTACACACACACACACTAATATTTTAAAAAATAATCTCAAATAATAAAAGGATTCATCTGTGCTTCCAGTTTTATGTCAGCTTGATATGCTAGAGTTATCTGACGAAGGATTCTCAATTAAAAAACTGTCTCTGTAGGTTCTGGCTGTAGGGCATTTTCTTAATTAGCAATATATGGGGTAAGACCTAATTCACTGTTTGTGGTGCCATTTTTGGGCTGGTAGTCCTAGGTTTTATAAAGAAGCAGGATAAGTGATCCAGAAGCAGTACTCTTCCATGGCTTCTCCATCAGCTCCTGACTCCAGATTCCTGCTCTGTTTGAGTTCTGTCTGGATATCTTTAATGATAGATTGTGAAGTGGAAATAAAAGATGAACAAGTCCTTTTTTCCCTAAGTTCCTTGGAACACAGTGTTTTATCACAGCAGTAGTGACTCTATCACACCATCCTGAGTCAATTGTATGGAACTACAATTTAAGAACAGCATGAGACACAATGATCACTGAAATGAAATTGAAGACCCAGAAAGAAATTCACACATGTATAGGCACCTGAATGTTAATAAATAAGCCAGACCTACACACTGGAAAATACAGCCTCTTCAACAAATGGTGCTTCAATGAATGGCTACACTTAGAAGAATCCAAATAGGTAATTACTTATCAACTTGTACAGAACTCATCTTCAAATAAAACAAAAATCTCAACATAAAACTACATGCCATGAACCTGGTAGAACAGAATGTGAGGAATCGTCTTGGACTCTTTGAACAAAAAAGACTTTCTGAACATAACACTGTCAGCACAGACACTAAGATAAATAGATAAATAACTAATCAGTGAGACCCAATGAAATTGAAAAGCATTGGAAGTGCAAAGAACACCATCAGAAGGAGAAAATACGACCTCGAGAAAAAGGTTTTATTTTTCCAACTACACCCTCAATAGAAGGCTAATATCCAAAATGTATAGAGAACTCAAAACTTAGGTAATTAAGAAGATAAATAACTTTAAAATAAGACAGATATTTTAAAATGGAATATAGGTCTAAATATATAGTTTTCAAAAGAGTAAATACAAATGACAGAGAAACACAAATTTTCAAAATCCCTAGTCATCAAGGAAATGCAATTTAAAACTTCTTTGAGACTGCATATAACACTTGTCAGAATGACCAAGATTGATAAAACAAATGACAGCTCATGTTGATGAGGATGTGGAGTAGGAGAACACTCCTCCTTTGCTAGTAGGAATACATACTTGAATGTCAGTGTTACAGCTTCTAAGAAAATGTGGAATCAACATACCTGTAGACCCAGCTATACTGCTCTTGGGCATAAACCCAAAGGCTACTCATCCTACTATAGTGATATTTTCTTATTCATTTTCATTGCTGCTCTATTCATAAGAGCCAGAAACTGGAAACAACCATACGTCTTTCAACATACGGATAGGTAAAGTGTATATGGTACATTTACAGAGCGGAATATTACTCCACTGATATAAAAATATGAAATCATGAAATTTTCAGTAAATAGATGGAACTATAAAAACTATAAAAAGATCGTTCTGAGTGAGGTAAACCAGATCCAGAAAGAAAAATATGTTGTGTTCACTTATAAATGGATGTTAGCCGTTAAATCAGTGGTAACTGCCTTGGCTAGTTTTATGTCAGCTAGACACAAGGTAAAATTATCTGAAAAGGGGAACTTTTGGCACTTCAGCATGGGACACATACATCCACATTAAAGCATGAGAAGCCTTAAAGAGGGTTCTAGATCACAGAAACAGCAAAGAACAGCTTCCTAGTTGTGTCTCTCAAGTGAGCCTTGGTACAAAGTGGTGTGAGGCCCGAGCTACAGCATCACATGGTTCCCACAGCTTCACATGAGGAGCCTTGGTACAAGCATGAGCTGTATATGACCAATTTAAGGGTACTTCACATACAGACAAAACAAGAACAAAGTAAGGACAGCGTCTTGGTGCAGCTCCTTTAAGTGAGGCTTCCTTACTCAGTGTTAGCAACAAAAACTACGAAGCTCTTTTAAGAGGCCTTGCTGCCAAATACTTACATGAGGCTCATGAGCAGCAGGGGGAGGTACAGAGGTGCTCTATTTGCTGACAGCAAGGAGCATAAATTTCCTCATAGTTTGGGTGGTAAACTTGGCTCCAGCTAGTACCTCTGCCATAAAGCAAAGATCTCACAGATCAGGAAGCTGGGTGGAGCCAGACTCCAAAGTCCAGGCTTTAATCTTGGCTAAATGGCTTTAATCCTACTCATTCTATTTAGCAGATTAAAGGCTCCTGTGGTCAGGAAAAGATAGTGATATATAGTAAAGACATAATTATATAGATAAAATTATCTAGGTGGTTTAAAGTGTGTTTAAAAATATAGGTAGGCTTGGAGTTTAAAAGAAAAGACATAGAAAAACTCTAAAAAAATAGAGTAAAAGATAATAAACCAAATAAGGATGGAGACTATAGAGTCTGGATTCTGTATGTTATTGTATTATCTTTTTTTGACTGTAGAGGAAGAAGCAAGAGCAGCTGAGACATTTGATTATAAATACTGCTGAATTAATCCAACCTATGTATTTTAAAAATATCTTGACCTCAAAATTTAAGTCAAAAAATATTACTTTGTGAGTTTATGCTTTTGTTTCCACTGAAAAATGAGAGGCTATGGATTCATTCTGGGTTAAGAGAAATGAGGTTTGATCAGGGAAGACTGCCGGAAAAATCTCTGGTGGGAACAGTTGGCCTAGATGATCAAATATTTCAGAGCACCTCTGTTGCGGTTCCTTCTGAGTTCTACATCCAAAACACCTTGAAAACTGCTGGCTAAGATGACCTAGCCTCACAGAATACTCCATTCAGGATTTATTCATAATTCTAATTTTTCTTTGGGTCCCTATAAAATTATCAGCACCCCCAATTAGCAGGAATTAGTCTAGAGTACTATACCCACACTCCTAAAAACTGGATTATGGATTATAGCCATTGTTTAGAGTGTTGGTTACAAGATGTTATATAATGGTCTGTAAGAAGGCTATACAAAAAAAATATTGTATTTGGGGTTCTTGTTTTAAAAAGAAAAAAGGGAAAATGTAAGATAATGCTCTTGTACACTATAAAAATTTGTCAATGGTATTGATTTAATAAACAAAAACTCTGACTGGCCAGTAGTCAGGCAGAAAGTAGAGGCAGGGGGTAAGAATAGAAGAATTCTTAAAAGAGAAAAGGTAGAGCTTCAGATGCCAGCCAGAGAAGAAACAGGATTAAAATGCTGCACTTGGAAAAGGTACCAAACCGCATGACTAAACATAGATAAGAATTATAGGTTAATTTAAATGAAAGAAACTAGCTAGTAATATGCTTGAGTTACTGGCCCATAAGTTACTATAATATTAAGCATCTGATAATTATTTCATAAGCAGTGTGGGCTGGTCAGGCAGAACAGAGAAACTTCTGACTATAAACCTCCATTGAGGGAATGCCTTTGTAAGGTCTGATTGGGGAAGTTCCAGCCCACTGTCAGTGGTGTTGTCTTAGTACTGGTGTCCTGGGATACAATGTAAGAAAGGTTTAAAAGAACTTGTAATGATATTTATTACAGCAATAGAAACCCTATGTAAGACAAGTAGTTACCAGTATATAGGGATATTTCTATGATGTTCTGACCATGTTATTTTCTGAGAACGGTATAAGGACTTTGGAACTTTTGAGCTAGGAAAGGAATTGAGTGTTGAGAGCTCAGCTGTTCTAAAGGAACAGGGGTATAATGGGATTTAGCACTGCCCTGACCTGAGAGCATGACCTCTGTGCCAGCATAGATTTGGGGTTCATCTATAAACTTTGAAGCTGTAGAACAGCTTGAAGTTCTACACCATGAGGACAGCTCATTTTCTGCATCTCCACCAGGATGGAAGCTCCATTCCAGAGGAGTGGATCTTTTCTCTGTTTTTGCATTCATTTTGTAAGTGATTTGAATAAATATTTACACTTACAGTATATCACCTCGTGTTAGTATAAGAGGTATTAATTGCCATATTTGGTGCCCAATGACTGATACTTCCCATTCCTCATACCCCGTGGTAGGTGGTGTGCCAGACACAAGAGTGGGTCCTGGGTTCAGATGCACTGAATCTTTACTGAGAGTCCCAGCTTAGGTCTGAGCTAAGGTATCTTGTACTACAGGTAGATTGTACTACAGGTAGATATCCACGGAGATTATTGTATCTACCTGTAAACAATTATTAGCCCAATACGAACCATAGAAAATTTGTACTGGTATAGATTCTTGTATATTGACACAAATGTAAAATTATTTTATATGTCTGTTTAAGGTAATTTGAATATTATTGCAAAATTAATTCTGCATTTGTTATACTTTGCACATGCTTCTACCTCTGCTTAAAATATTTTGTACATTAATTTATATTAAACATATTATTGTCATTTCCACCATGCAATTTCTACCTCTGTTTGATTATACTAGTCATTATATATATATTTATGTCATATATATATATACATATTCTACCTATATTTAAGATATCTTATACATATTCTACTTCTGTTTAAGATATTTTGTATACTTCTATTTAAGAGTGTTTGTATAATGATATATATTTAAAATACTGTTGTCCTTTTGCACTATACATGTACCTTTGTTTAATGTTTGTATAACTGTCATATTTAAAGTAATTATCGCAAAAATAGTACACCATTTATAGATTGTCTACTTTTACCCTTTCACCATGTAAGCTTCAGTCTTTAAGATGATATGAATTACAGGTCACAGTTAGAGATAGGCATTCTGTTTAGGTCTCTTAGATATATAGTAAAATATGTCAGATGGACAAGAGCCTTTAGACACTTCATAGTCCTAGAGAACATGGCATTTAAGTGTTTTGTTATTCAAAATTTGGCTGATGAGAGACACGGGTGCTCCTGTCAGCAGTGTTCCTTTCCCAGGAGGATGTTGAGCATTAAAGACACTCCATATAGAGTTTGTCTTCCTTGGCAGATAATTGCCTGTTGGACAAAAAACTGCCCTTGCCTGTAAGGCAGTAAGCCTGCCTTCCAATCAAGACCAGCAAGATAAAAGATAAGAGACTGCTCAAACCTGCCAAGACAAAATAAGACAGTTTCTCAAAATACCTCACTTCTAAAAAAAATCTGTCAGATATCCTAAGGCAAAAAAATGAGATGCTCCAACTTTGTGAAAAAGCTATAGGTGACTGTCCAGACAGTTGACTGCCCCGTCTTCTCCACTAAATTTCAGAAGTTACTCACTTGTACTTCCAGCTTACTCAGAAAATATATTTTCCTTCTTAGGTCTTTAATAGAAAGGAAGATGAGACATCTTTAGTTATGATCATGTCCTATCCAGCTTAAGAGTACTTAGGTAACAGATTCATATTATTCAAGATAAACAGCTTTAAAATAATCTCTGCATCCTGCCACACATCAGTATTCTAGACGTCTAACATATGTTTTGTTTTTGTTGTTATTATAGCTGTAGTTTTATTTTCCTTATATCATTGCTTCTATTTTCTCTCACTAGACATTACTTGATAATTTTTCTGTTTATAACTTTCTTATTAAGACAAAAAAGAGGAGATGTAGTGGCCTTCAGCACCTCCCTGTTCTCGGGACTTTGCCTCTGGGCCAGCACAGTTTTGGGGTTCACAAATGAACTTTGAAGCTGTAGCCTTAAGGCGTAGTCAGAAACAGCTTAAAGTTTTACCTCATGATGATAGCTTGATTTCTGCTTCTCCACTGTCTAGAAGGAAGCTCCATTCTGGGTAAGTAGATCTTTTCTCCATTTCCTGCATTTATATTGTAAGGTGCTTGAATATTGACCCTTATAGTATATCTCCTTGTGTTAATATCTGGGATATTAATTGTCACACTTGAGTAATAATGTTGGAAGCAATGAAGATGGTGTGGATCTTGCTTGTGAAGTTTCAGGGGTAAGCAAAGACTCTTGAGGACCTTTTACGTGAAGACTCTGTGCTGTCTGGTCTGCTAAAACTCTAAAACTGCAGAATAAGCAGTGATTAACGAGAGATCAGAATCACTGAGGTAAGTCTTCTGGGAAGTGTTTCCTTGGGGTAAGCACAGAAAAGTTGTTTCTTAAGTAGTCAACATTGTACCGTTTGCTGAAAGCTGAACTTGGTAGTGCATCACTCAGGTGGTACTGGTTTGGAAGGTATGGAGAAGTCATGTAGAGCAACTATAGCTTGGCATGGTACAGCAGGGTTAGTGTTTCTAAAGGGAGCCCAGCAGAAGCTATTAGTCAAAGTGCTGCCCAGCTTCATCTGAAAACCCAGCATTTTGAAGATACCATTATAATTAAACTTTCTTTCTTTTGAAACCATCATTTCCTAAATGTTGATATGGAGAGTTTTAAAATTTAAAGCTCAGACATTTAGCTCAGGCTTATTCTTATTCAGCTCTTATATCTTAAATTAACAAATTTTTATTAATCTATATTCTTCCATATGGGCTTTTTTTAACCTCTTCCCAGTATTGTGCATCACATTTCCTCTATTTCTGGCTTCTGAATTTCTTCCATGCCTAGATTCATCCTGTGCTCCTCTCTCTGTCAGAAAGGACTGCCTACCTACTTTTACCTATATATTGAACATTCAACTCTTTATTAAACCAATCAGATACCTTACACAGGCAAGGTAAAACAGTAACACATTTTTACGTGGTTTACTCAAATATCCCACAATATTTCCCTCTTTTTGTCTAAATAAAAAGGAAAAGTTTTAATTCTAATATGATAAAACTACATACAATAAGCAAGTGAAGACTACATTCACAATGTTTAGTTCATATTTATTTTTGGCAAATTTAGTGAAATTACTATATTATATACACTATCTTGATGAGTCTAAAATTTTATATATAAACCACTTTCTATCATAACTTGTATTACCATCCTAAAAACATCTTTTTAGATCTTATAGCATTTAGATAAACACCTTAAGCTTTTATGTGTCTCAACCTTATACACTTACACCTCTTTTTTGAATTTCTTTTCTGAATTTGGCAGAAAGGAAAACTGTAACTACAGATATCTAGTCTTCAGCACAGTCAGATAGTCAAGAAAAATATATTGCATGCATAGACAATAAGTGCAGAGCATACAATGTTAAAAACCATAGAAAATACAGACATTTGCCTGCCTGGGTAGTCAAAGTTCTTCTGTATCATGGGGGAATCTACCTACAGCCTATGAGGCCTAGGATATCTGAAAGACTCTTTTGTGTGCGTGAAGCAGGAATATTTGAAGGGCTGTCCTACTGCATCTTGGAAAATGTTGGCAGTCAACTTCTTTTGTGTCCTTCTTATCCAATTTGGACAGCATACTGGCAACAGCAGTCCCCCCGCCCCCCAGCCCCATTGGCTATCTTTGCCACAATGAAATCAAACTTCATGTAGAGGTTCTTGTATATCCATCATATTTTTGATGCTTCCAGGAGAAATTGTAATTCATTGACATGAAAAGCCTTATGTCACTAAAACAACATAAATGCCACATTTTCTAGGTCTCTGAAGTGATGGTAATGCAGTTTTATACTGAGGTAATTGTTGTAGACTAAATATGTTCTGCTTTGGTTGTTCAGTGGAGGCTCTGTTTCCCAGTTGACTTGACTGGTGGTCACTCCTAAATCCTGCAGTTTACCTTGAAGTATATATTCAAACATAAGAGGAATTATGAGTCTTTTATTCTTCAAAATTCTTTCTGCAACCAGCCAAGGAAATTTCTCTCGATAAAGATCTCCTACAGTCAGCATAGCCCACTGAGATAAATCTGAAATTATACTGAATGAGGGCTGTAATCACACCTGCTATGTTGCCTCAGAGGAGCATCTGGATTGATGTTTTAATGAAGAAGCAAGGCCTTGGAGTCTTGATGGGCTATATTAGAGTTCTGTCTCCCACACTCTAGTTCTACTTTCAGACCACAAACAGCCCAAACTATGCTGAGTATGAGGAAGAAAAAAAGGTAGCTGTAGGTGTGAGAATCACATTTTAAAGAATTTGTGCTTTAAATGAGTGAAAATAATTTTTGTCAGAAATACAAGCATTTCTTATTGTCAATAGTTGAGAACCGAAGAGTACACAAGCACAACCAAGCATACCAACATGAATATTTAGATAAAGGATATTTTTTGTGAATCTAAATATTAGCCATTTTAAATTGAGTCTCAGTGACTAATCTAGCTTCCTGACATTCTGTCACTTTATACTCTGTATTTGTTACTGCTCTACATCGGGAAGGAAGAAAGATAAAATTTAAGAAGAATAAAAAATAAATCAAGGGTCTTTGTTTATTTGTTTTGTTTATATAACCCACATCTGGGCTTCACCCCTCACCTTCTAAAGTCAATTCAATTAGTCTTAATTGACCAGAGACCAAAATTCAGACAGATAAGTCCTGTGACCCTCAACTTCCAAGGCAATACCTGGTCCCATAGAGGCCATAGACCTACTAAAATTTTGAGCAGACACAGTAGAATGTTAATGGTTCTGTTGATGTTTTTCAGTTGGTGAAGAGCCCACCATGTAAGCACAAAGGCCATGTTGAGCCCCAGAACCCATATGAAAGCATGCATTTTAGTGTGCACTTGAAAACTTAGCATTGTACAGGCAGAGACTGGAGGATGTCAGCCGTTGAGAGATTCTGTCTCAAAATAAGGAAGATCTGGAGGAAGGGCAGCTAAGGTTCATCTCTGGCCTCTACACATTCTCCCACACACATGAACACAGACACTTGAAAGCACATGCATGTGAGCACATACATTTTAAGTCTTTCATAGATTTTCATATATGTTTATGTTTAACAAGTATGTCTTAAATAAGTTGCAAAAAATGAGTTTTGATGGTTATGAAGGCATAACTATTGAAAATTTTCAAGCTCAGACAGACTTTTTTTTTTAAAGGATTATCTAACTCAGATTTAGAACTATGACAGGAAGGCCATATTTCTGGGTTCATTTTGAGCTTATGTTGCTTCCTTGATTGCAGTTCAAATACACTTAAGTTACACACAGATTTATGAAGCATCTAACATCTTTACGTCAGGCACAAATTTCATCCATCATTATCTTTATATGTCTACCAGATGAATTTTTGTCATAAAAATGTTATCTTGGAAAATGTCATCCAGTAACTATAGAATATGTGCTTCTCTGCACACCAGTAAATTAGTACTGTGTGCTTTAATGATGATGGCTCAGGCTGCTATTTTTCTGCTACCTTTTTTCAGGTAAGTCAGTAGAAATGACATTTGTAAGAATCTGAAGAGTCTTTGCCTTGATGGCTAAATCTCACCAATTTTGAGCAAAATTAAATCTCCCAAGGTGAAAACAACTAGAAGCAGCAGCTTCTCTGGTCTTTTTCCTTCTTCCCTAGCAAGATGGGAATATTGTGTGTAATACATGAGCCATCAAGGCTTCTACGAATACTTGGTTCTTCTAAAATGAAGGGAACTTCTGTATGCCTTTGGAAAACTCTGCCCCGAGTTCTCTAAAGTTTAGACATTGTTCAGCTTCATCTCCATCACATGGCCTTACTATTATTCTCCAAGCATTTCCTTCTTTGTGAAGGGAACAAGTGATTGTTACTCCGACAGAGACCAGGTCTCCTGGTTTCAGCCATTCTAATCTTTCCACTTACTAATTTTCCCCTAATTTTGTTAATATTCATCAAAAATAATGACTTTGCTCTTATCAAATACCCCTTTCAGCCTGCAGTAAACAGTTTCTTATCTGGCTTGTTGTAGCCTTCCATTTTTTCAAATAGCCAATTGCATTACAGAATCAATAAATGACTTTAAAGATCATCCCAACTCAAAATTTTATTTTTTTGGAGAATTTTTATTTCTAACTTTTTATATTCTAGATAGTGGATTAAAAAACACTCATTATCTTTATGCAGAAACATGAAACTATACTTTGCCACCTGCCTTTCACAGTAAATAATCTTGAAAAAATTACATGCATCAAAAGTTCTCTTAGTGAAAAAAAATTCGGGTGCTTATGAGGGGGTTTAGTGAGACCCCTGATATTGTCATTTGATGTGGGCATAAACAACAACACAAAAGTAATTAGCATCTTCATATGGAATAATCAGGTCATGTCTAAGTTCTAAGCCAATAAAAATAATTCCATGATCTGACTAGTCCAAAAAGTACCACATCTAATTACGTGGCTGTGTATGTCTATTTCACTTGTCTGACTCATCCCTGTGTGCTAGAATCAGGGATATCTGTCATGTCACTTCCAAGGATCTGTATCTAGTGGCACAAATCCAGACTCAACAGGTTCAGTGTAAATGGCTTACGCGAGACACATTAGCTCTTGAACCTAATGTGGTCCCTGTTTATTATATTTTGAAAACAAATGTGAGAACAGCAACCCTGACTTTGTACTGACAGCTGAAATAGAGGTCATCTGCACTGTGTGTTCTTTTATCCAAAGCTTCATTTATTTTGATATTTGCATTTGCTTTATTAGAGTGGAATAGTTCTTGCTAAATTAGGAAGTGACAATGTAATTACTCATGATTGATATACTTTGTTTATAAGAGTCAAGGCTGGGACATGAAGCACTCACCTTTATTCTGATTTGCATTTGTCATACTCAAAATAACATATATACAGAATGGAGGTAAAGAGTATCATTGGATTCAGTAATAGTCATTGGGAAAATGTTAGGACAAGCAAAATTCTATTTAGTAAGTACTAAATTACCCCATTCTGCATTGTTATATTTGCCCCCATATGCTACATTGTTCACGTGAAATTGTTGTCTAAATATGACAAATTCTCCTGTAATGAGCAAACCTTTAAAATACAGCCATGTGTGTGTCCACTTAGTACTGTGTCTATAGTATTCAGTATAAGTATCCAGAGAAAATGTCTTGTTCTCATTTTTGGCTATGGTGTACAACATAGTCTGTGAAAGTACATTTAATTGACATCCTTTAGTGATCTGTACTTTTAAGTATCTGTATATCTTCAAATGTTCTTCTCAAATGCTGCCATCTTTAAGATGGTTTTCTACTTTTTCCATTAGAAGCTGAGTTGAGGTGGAGGAGAATGATATTGCCATTGGAGTCAGGGTGCACTGGTTAAAATTGTCTCTATGTCACTTGCTAGCCAGAAAAACACATCAGTGATGCCTAAACATGAGGTTCAAAATGTCCATAACTCTTCAACTGCTAAAATTATTGCAAATTCCGCTCTAGGGATTAAATAGAATAGGCATGATAGAAATCATTCATAATATCTACTATGTAAGAGAACACCTTCAATATGTCAAGACAGTTGTACAGTGATTATTATTTTCTGATGGCTTTTCTAAGCCTTAACTCTATGGCTTATGGCATATTCTCTCAAAGGAATCAAGGAATCATAACTAATTTTTAAAATATAGAAAGAAATAAGAAAAGAAAGAAAGCGAAAAATTGCCAAGCTAAATTTTAAAGATTTGTCTTATATTTAATTAATTGGTAAAGGTCATGTAGAAGAATTAAACCAGTATATGCCATGGAGCTCAAGGGCACAATGAATTACTGTCTCGAAGATGGGGGAAGAAATTCTACCAAGTTCAGCAGAAACGAGTATACAAAAAGAGAAAAGAGACTCAGATTTTTTTTTCTTTTTTACATTTTGAAGTTATATCAAAGTTCTCAGATACTTAGCTGTATAGATTTTGAGTTGTTTTTTATACTTCATTTACATATTTCAATTTTCATATCAGTGTTCAATTACACAAATATCTCTACCTGTTGAGCAGCTTAGCCTTCCAACCGCATTTTTCTCCTTTGCACACTGTGTGTATACTTCTTGCTTTTGCATGGGAACTTTAAAATCAGTTCAGTAATATCTGCAGATTAAGTAATGAAGACATGATGTAATATCAAAACTTTCCATTTGTGAAGATGAATTTTCTTCAATCTTTCTTTTTTAAATAGTTGTCCCATTTCTGGGTTTTGGTCATTAGCTCTTATGCATGCTTTGTTAGATTAATGTCTAAGTATTTCACTTTAGAAAGTGCTAATATAAATGGTATTGAACCTCTAACTCAAATGGAAATTATTCATTGCTAGGATTTAATAAAACTATTTTCTTGCATTAGCCTCCTGTTCTTTAATTTTATAGTGGGGTTTTTTTGTTGGTTTTTTTTTTTTTTTTTTTTTTTTGGTGTTTTTGGATTTTCTGTGTTGACTGCTATATCCTAATCAAATAAGAAACTTCATCTCTTTCTTTCTAATTAGCAATGTATAGCCAAAAGTTTCTGGCCTGGCTTAGCCCCAAGGTCTGGACCTGCCCACAGCTACTTTGCCCCGCATAATCACACAAAGGCTTATATCAATTACAAACTATTTGTCTATGGCTCTGGCTCATTATCAACAAGCTCTTACAACTTACTGCACTTTTCTTGATCTATCTCTTGTCATGTGGCTTACTAGTACTTTCACACCTCGCTTTTTTGGACAGCAGCCTACAGTATCTATTTTGACTCTGTCCCCTTTCCCCTTTATCTCAACTCGGATTTCCTGCCTGCCATCAAGCTGCCATACCATAGGCCAAACATCCTCTTTATTAACAAATGGTAATCAAGTATATTCACAGCATACAGAAGGACTTCCCACATCAGCTTTATAATCATAACTAGTGGCAGAGGCTTTCAAATTTCTAATACATATTTATATTAGTACATCTTCTCTTGCTATGCATAAAATATCTGAGACTGACTGACGCATAAAAATATCATTTCCCTTTGTTTTTGGAGGACCTAGTGTGGATGTTTTTATGGAGTGTTAGTGGGAATGTTTTGGGGATACTGTGTGAGCTTCTTCAGTGAGAGACCTGTGGCCCATGACCCGCGGAAATTAAGAGAAGGAAGAAGCTGCTTGATGCTGTTGCACCACCCTGCTCTTTTAGAACTTAGGCCTCTCATTAGGCATTGTGGACTCCTTCGTTCCTCACAAAGTTAGCCATAGCACAGTCACGCTCTACTTGTTTTCATCCCTTAGAAGACCTGGCATCTGAATTCCTTTTCTGTTGATGCAACACAGTACCTTGACCAAGACAGCTTAGAAAAGAGTTTATCTTAAGTGAAGGCCTGTCATGTTGGGAACAGCATTGCAGAAGGTGCTACATGGTAGCAAGAGGAGATAACTGGGAACTCCTATCCTTTATAATAAGCAGGAAGCAAAAGGAGTGACCTGCAAGTAGGTAAAGAATTTTACCCTCAAAGCCCATCCACCACTGACTTCCTCCTGTAAAGTCTCAACATCCAAATCTCTCCCAAATAGCACTACCAACTTGAACCAATAATTCAAGTGCTGGAGACCATATGGACCATTTCACATTCAAACTACCACACACAACAATCTGAAACACACCTTGGATGGGGAGGTTTGGTTATATGGAACTCTGGCAATATAATGAAAGCACACTGCATTAATGTTATATTTCTTAAAGACAGGAGAAACTATATTTGGTTTCTTTTTACTATATTTTTATATTTAAAAGTTATTTTTTAATTTTTTCCTCTCCTCCCACTCACTCCCATCTTTCCCCTTACCCCCCCCCCCAGTCCACTCCTCAGAAAGGGTAACTCATCACTTGAGGAGTCAACAAAGTCTGGCGTAGGATACCTTGCTCATCCTTGATACAAGAGGGAGGGGCTTTGCTTTGCCTCAACTCAATATATTTGATTTCTTGATGAGAATATTATCAATTTGAGGGTACATACCTATTCTTGGTTTGATGAGAATCATTTATGAATGATCATTGAATTAGTCAAATGCATCTTCTGAATCTTTTCACTCTTTTTGGATTATGATTGGTTTGACTGTTTCGCTTCTTAGTCTACACATAAAATACAGGAGTTTAGCAGGAAGTTCACACTATCTGTTCAATCTGAGATTGTCTGTCTAGTTACTCTGACAAATAGCTAACATCCACTGAAAACCTCCTTCCCATTTATTAATGTCTCTTTCCTTACTTTTGAAAAATTCTTTTCAGTGCTGATTGCAAGAGGAATCTCGTGGGGATGCTTCCTTTTTGTCTCTCCTATTTTCTAAAGGATCATTCTGCTAGAAATTTCTGTGTGCCCTTTTAGGCACATATGTATTTTTTCTGGCCTGAAGAATCTTCTCTGCATACTTACCATGAGATTTTGATTATAACTTGTCTTGGTGTGGACTTGGATGAGATAAAAATGATGGTGACTTTAATCCTTCCAGTACCTGGGTATTTGTGTTCTGGAGGTTTGGAAATGTGTCTATGATTGTCTTTTTCGAGAGGATTTCTTTACATTTGTTATTGTTGAGTCTTTCTTGCATACCAAGGAGGCATAGGCTTGTTCTCTGCACTGTCTCTGTGAGCAAATTAAAAGTCCTTATTATTCCCCCATTTTTTCCATCACCAAAGATCAAACAGATAACCTGACTTTGAATGAACCCTCTCTGTTTTCAACCTGTTCTACTACTCAGGCTTTATTTATGTACTTTAATTTCACTCAGTGCAGATTTTAACTCAAGGATTTTTGTTTGGAAATTTTTAAAATTTCTTCACTTCTCTTAAAAGTATCATTCTGAAATTAGTAATTTATGTTTTCTTAATGTACACTATATTTTCTTCTAAAATGAGCTTTGATTTTCACATCTAATGGTTTACTCAGATATGATCACTTTCTGATATCTGATGTTCATGGGTTTTGAATCTGCTCCGTCTTACCTCCATAGATAGCCATGCATTCCACTCTTTATGTCTGTTTGAAGTCTTAAAAGGCTGTGATCACACCTATTTATACAACAGAGATATTATAAGTCTGATTTTCTCATGATGTTTCTGTCAACGCCTTAGTAGAGCAAGCTTAGGTGTTGCCCCAAATCTACACGTGGCTTATTGTTTCATCATGAACTGGACCCTGGGGCAAGGATTCTCACAGAAACTTTGTTCATAATTATTTCAGGTAGTCAAACCCTTCCAGTTTCTACTAATCTAGACAGAATCACTGGGGGAGATCTGTCCCACCTTCCAGAACATGTCTTACACTACTAGATAACTCTGAAATGCTGCTATGGGATAATGCTCTTATGTACCATAAAGATTTGTCATTTGAATTTGCTTAATTATACACTGATTGGCCAATAACCAGGCATGACGTGTACTCGTATAGTCGAGGTGACCAGACTAGGAGAATCCTGGGAAGAGAAAAGGTGGAATCAGGTGTTGCTAGCCAGAAGTAAAGGAAGTGAGGTAGGAATGCTGTACTGAGGTACTAAGCCATATGGCTAAACATAGATAAGAATTATGGGTTAATTTAAGTGTAAGAGATTTAGTAATAAGCCTCAGTTAATGGCTGAGCACTTATAAGTAATATAAGCCTTTGTGTGTTTATTTGGGACTAAAGAGCTTTAGGACTTGGCAGGACAGGAATGGCTGTGTCATACCCCAAGTCTATACCTTGCCAACATCTAATGCAGATACATGTGCACACTACTATGGGCACTTTGTACTGAGTTTCAACCTTGACCCTCAGCTTTTCTATATCCCCATTGCTCTCATGGTATGCTCATTGTTAGTCTCCTCTACTACAACTGAATTAATTGATTTCTGTGTTATATGGGCAAATGGGAAGTCAGAAGAAACTTTACGGGAATCTATCCTCTTCTTAGCCATGTGGGTCTACAGGATAGAACTCAGAAGGTCAGGTTTGGTGACAAGTGTCCTTCCCTACTGAGTTCACAAATTGTTTTACAAGAAGAGGGAAGATATCATATTCTTTTTTATCTTAGGCAATATTTAATAGAAATTTGTGTCATTTAATGTTTAGAGATTACAGGTGATATTCAAGAGTCTGATGCATGCTGAAACACAATAAGTAATTTTGAATTTTGATATGTGTATTTTCTCCTTATGTATGACTGTTAATCACATTTCTCCAAAAAAAATTAGATCATTAGAGTGGGTAAGGATTGCATATGGTAGATATCAGTTAGGTGAGAGACAGACACACAACAAAGATGGGATTTATTATAAAGTTAGCACCATGTTTACAGGGTCTAAAAGGTCCGTACTACTATCCAGAAGATGTTGAGCTAGGGAAACTAGCAGCATAAAGCAGTCAATTTCTAAAATCTCAAGAACTAGGGAACCCAGCGATCTGATTCCACTTTTGAGGTCTAAGGTCGGAAAGCCTGGTGTAAGGAGAGTAGGAAGAACTGGCACAAGTCCTGAGTCTGAAGAGGAGACACTGGAAGAGTAAATCCTTCCTTCCACCTCTTGCTGCTTGGCATCCCTCCACGGAGTGCTGATGGTCACCCATGTTGGTAAAGTTGGGTCTCTTTCCTCACCCCACTGATTCAGATGTTAGCCACTTGGGCAACCTGTAAAATACTCAGATCCACGTTTTCCCAACTGTCTGTGTACCCTTCAGTGCACAAGTCAATGAATAGATCATCACAACAAATTACTGATCCATTTGCCAGTTGTTCAATCCTGAAATTCTGTGCTAATTTACTATTGCTCTCATAGAGAAGTCAGTTGCTAAAATACACATTCCAATGATGTAATCAATTTCCAGCTCATGCTGTCCTTTCACAGAAAAAAAAAATCAAAGTTCATTATTTCTTCTTTCAATAAAACAATCATTTTAACAAGCTATTCTCTTCTAGATAAGAGGATGAATTTCAAAATGCTGTATTGTTATATAGAAGTCAAACTATGAACTCTATTTCTGTTTTTAAAAATGCCTAAACTTGTGTAAAATCAATTTTGTTTCTTGCCTTTAAGATTCTAATCTCAGGATAAATGATCTGTTTCTAAAACAAATTTTTTTCGTTTATTCAAACTGCAAACATTCCTAATTTACAAAAGATAGATATCCTTATTTCAGATTTTAGTTATGTTCATTACTAAAATAATTAGTTTGATTTTTAGGTTGTGGTTAGGCAATGAGGTGTACATAGAAATGAATACATTAGCTGGAGGAGCATTGCTTTCTAAAATGTATTATTTCTTTCTGGTTACTTTATTGCTGCTGTGTTATTAACTTGTCACCAATTATTGGCAAATACCACCTCTAATTTTACATTATGGGTATGATCATTATTAACTTTATTAATGATTGGAAACACTACATATTACATGTTCAGCATGTTCATTTATTGTCAGGTTATATGCTGAAAATGTGCAGTTTCTGAAAAGCACATTTGTCACTAAACATCTAGAAAAACTGTTTCAGAGATTGTTAGTGTGGCTGATAGGAAAAAAAAATCACAGTTTTATTCTAAAATCTAAAAGCTGTTATAAACTTTTACGTTTACAGTGTCCTAGTTAAATTTTGTGACTATATGTAAATGTCTATATTACCTTGCAACTAAACAATGAGAACTATAACATCAATCGACTTGCACTGTAAACTAAATTTTTATGTATATTTGTAAATTATATATTTAACCATATATACATATTTAATGGTTGAGTAAAATTAATTTCTTGGGAAAATCAGGAGCATGACTCACATAAAATTAGTCTTGCCCTAGTGATATATGTAACACTAGCATTTTGATTTCAGTACTCTAGAATAATTGTATAAAATAATAAAGTATACTAATTTATAAAAATAAATATTTCAAAGACTTTGATTCCTAATATATATATATAATAGGACTCTCCACTCTAACAGTACATAAGAAATCAATGGATTGAATCAAACTCAGATCGACAGTCCATGGAAGACATCAAAGCAAATGCCTGGATAAGAAGGCAGTTACCAGTGCTTGCTTCCAATTCGGAGGCCTGTCCCCAGTCTCACTCAGCATTTCTGGTACTTGCCACTTCACGGATCACAGCATGCAAGCAGGTGCTCACTGCAGCAAAATGCTGGGGCCATCTTCAAATGAATGGCAGAGTTGTGTACTCCTGAGTTCCATGTAAAGTGACAACAGAAGGTACATTCCAGTGGACAAGTGTTCTGTCTATATCTACTTACAATAGTATAGCCCACTTTTACAAATTATTGAGGGGGAAGAGGTAAGGGTAGGAATATATATTAATATGCAAAGTAAACTTTAATCTGAATATATGAATAATTAGTAACCTCCATGAAATTATAATACATAAACCATACTTTGTAGACACAGGGTATAGACAACCTTTATTTCAGGAGATTCTCTTCTGATTGTTGAGGACATCCACCAGAGGAAACTACTTCAACAAAGGTTTAAGCCAACAGGAATTATAATTATCCTTATAGAGGCTAGCAAATACATTGGATCTTCAGGATCCTATATCCTGGGTTTGACATATTTCAATTAACAAGAATACTTAGCCAGAAGAGGAAATGCAGGTGTCAAAGAGCAAGGTCAGAACATTTAGAGACTTTCTCAGAACTATGGACTTTGATCAGTTCTTTGCTTTTATTTTGGCAGGTGGTACTATCTGTGTGCTGAGTTTTATGCCATGAATTGTACTTCTATTGTGGAGTCATTTGTGCTAACATCTAAGGGCCTATTAAAATCTGGGGCCTGTGATATCATAAGAAAATCCTGCTTCCCAAAGCTTTTACCACTCATATGGGTTATATCTTCTCTGACCTCACAGAGATGATCAAATGAATGTTAGTGTAAAGTAGGAAGAACATTTATCCTCTCTATGTTTCAGAATTTTTAATGAGTGGCCTTAAAAGCATTATTTATTACAAAATACAATTATATTTATGAACTTTTAGACCACTACATCTTAGTAGAAAGTTATTTGACAAAATCAATACCAGAAGAGAAAGCAAACAGAATAGTGGTTGATCATGTCTCACATTCTAATTGGATGTTCCTGGCTGAGGCTTGCCTTTATTACTCTGTCATATCCCAATATGTAATTAACAAATGTCATCAGAATTTAATATGCTTTGGATAGCTTTATTTATACATGCAGGGACATAAAAGATGCATTGTTTTAAAAGGATTTTGAATGTGAGAGCATCGTTTTGATCCCATTATCAAAACCCTAAGTAGAATTTGTTCTGGCTTTGAGATAGTATATTAACAGGCTCACTAGACGATGCCTGAAAAGGAGTGGCTCTGTAGCCTTGCATAATGCAACACATCTCCTGTTTTCCCTAGAGAGGAAATAAGATATACTATTAAAAGCGATACATGCTCTTAACATAGCATAATGTACAAACCTACCAAGCAGAAACACAGGACTTGGAAAATTAGACCATGTTTATATTTTACCCTGTGGAGCTTCCAACTCTTTGGTCTCTGACAAGTGCCTCCATTTAATTGTCTACACTGGATTCAGAAGTTTCAGAATCCAAGTAAGATTCATGACTCAAGTACAGCCTTCTTCTGATCAAAGTGGACAGAGTACTTCTTCAACCATGAGACCATTCCAGCTTCCCAGATGAATCTCTGCTCCCCTCTGCAGACTATTGAGTTAGTTCTCTCTCATTTGTACCTATCATTTTCTTATTTAAAAAAAATGCAGGGGAGTCAATATTAGACAATAATTAAGTGAGATATTCTTGCTACAGAGCTGAAGTGGTGTCTTATTTACAGTAGGTGCATGGAGACAGTCAGTTCCTTCCCTGGTGTGCTACACATATTAAGAGTCAATTTTCATTATGTATTTGACTAGAATATGCCTAATAACAACAACAATAATAATACATGGTGGTCATTGACTACTAACTAGGTCATATCAGCTACATGTTGTGTGATGCACCCCAACTAACCTATAAGGGGGAAAAAAAGCTGGAGTTACAGGTAGTTATGAGCTGTGGAATGTGAATTCTGGGAACTGAACATTGGCCCTCTGCAAAAGCACCACGGAGCCATTTATATATAACCCTTTAATACTTAGAAAAAAAGAAAGGAAGGAGAGAAGAGAGAGGAGAGAGAGTGGGGGAGACCCATGTTGGCTGATTTTATGTTTTAATGTCCCAACCATATACTGCCCACAAGAAATTCACCTCAGTAAACAATTTTGAGGCATACAATGACACAAAAAGTATAATAAATAATGGGATCCAAACCAAAGTGGGGCCAAAATCACTTAGAAGGTAATATATCACTTCATTTCCACGAGAGTGGAAATCCTTCAAGAATATTCAGAATCTAAATGTGTGATGAGATGTTGCCTAGGCACATTTTTTCAGAAAAATCCCAATCTTAATGGTCGTCAGAGATAAATACATGAAGGTGTATGCACAGACAAGGTGGAATAGTTATCAAGAAAAGAATCTTGTCATTTAAGGAAAATGGATATGTAGGTAATTATGGTCTTCAAATTGTAGGGGAGTAAAGAACACAAAGATGCCATGAAAGCAGAATATAGACGTTTAAATTAGGAGAAAAGGAATGAAGTCATGGAGTAGAAGGATGGAATGTGTATGGGAAGGTCACAATGAAACTCAGAATGTTAGGACAGCATGAGACATACTGTTTACATACATTATTTCAGTGAGTATTCCACGCCCCTCTGTTCTGTGTATATTGGAGAATGTGGAATGCTTAAGCAGTGAATATAATGTCATAGGTCTTAAGGAAGAAAAATTATTTTGGCCAGAAAGATCTCCTCCCCAAATCCCTATGCTGGAGCCTTACTCTAAAGTGTATATTTGTCCACAGAGGCACAAAAATGGCTCCAAATAATTAGGAGTCAGTAAGCAATATGATGTGTCCCTATTATGTGTCCAAGGCAGATACCTGACAGCAAATGAAGGAAGATACAGGAGAAACTGATCCTGTAAGACCTGTACCTTTGACTTTCAGCCTCCAAACTATGTTAAAAAAAATGCTGGTTGCTGCTTCTTAAACTTTGTTATAGTCACCCTAGAAAATGAATACGTTACCTCATGGTTGAGAGGACTAATGGGTGAAGGACATGGGATCCTGGATTCTGACACATAATTGAGGATTTTGATTGTTCTGTCCAGTATTGTGTGGGGCTGAACATAAATGTGGCAGAATGATGTTGTGTGTTGAAGAGATTTCTTTCACTTTTTCTTTTTTTTAAATTAGACTTTATGTAGGCAAGAAGTGTTAGGATTTGAATCTCTAGTTAAAAGCCATGTTGAATCGAAAATTTCCCCCTTGACAAAATAAAGTTTAAAAAAGTAAAGTACAAAGATTTATTATTTTCTTCCTAAAGGGGAAAACTGAGGACATCTACCACCTACCTAGATGGTTCAGTGGTAGAAGGTGCTCGCCACCTAGCCTGATGGTCTGTGTTTTATTCCCAAGACTCTCGAGGTGGAAGAATAAAGTCGACCCCATAAAGCTGTCCTCTGAGGTTCATACATTGACATGCATACATCAAAATAAACACATAAACGTAATTTAGAAACATCTTAGGGTGTAATATATGTTCAGTACAGTATTTCCAAGCTTGGGGTGAAGGATAAGCCTGGCTCTGGAGTATTTACCAAAACACACATTCCTGGGTGTGATATTTTGTCCTCTTTCATGCCTTTACTGGAGGGGGAAGTAGGAAATTTAGATGTTCAAGATCTTCAGCTACACAGCAACATTGAGATAGCCTTGTTCACATACACCCAATGACAAAACTGCCACCTTTAACAATATCAAACAATATTTTGAAATGTGTTTGCTATTAGTAGATAAATCAAATAATTCTAATTTACTTATTGATTTCAATAGGGAGGGTATAAAATGATGTTAAGCCAAATCCTGTTTATTTAATAGTTTAAAAATACTTTATATTAGAGATGTGACTAGCGAATGTATTTCAATGCATTTATTACTTATGTTTTCATATGCAAACACATATTTGAGTTGAGTTAAGCAAATGAAAATTTACAGAGATTGGCTTGTAAGTTGTCAGAGGATGTGGTGGTCTTGAAATTTTTCTACACACTTGTACTTGACTTAATCTAAGTCCTGTTTATTTGTCATCTAATTGTAATACTTTTAATTGCTTCTACAACTAAATGGTGACAATTCTGTAGTTCACAAGTTGATTTGGAAAATTTGCTTGTCATCTATAGTAAATCTGTTTGGAATAAGTGCATAGGTGATACTGAATCATAAAATCATAAATGTAGATCTTGCGAGGAAACAGATCACTTCTTACTCTCTTGCTGTGCCTCCACTCTCCACTGAAAAGTTTATGAAAATAATTCATCTGAAAATTTAGTTCTAGTCTTTAAAAGTTAAATTAGGCCACACTGAAAACTAACATAATTATATACAAATTTCCCAAGTTAAGTGAGTCATTTGAGAAAGTCGAGATTGGATTTTAAGCAATAACCTGGAACGGAAAGAGCACTTGGTAAAATGAGCCTTTCCTCTGCTTTCTCTGGGGATACGGGACAGAATAGCATCAAGACTTCTGATGGCGTCAGGCTTTGCTCTCTGGGTAATAGCAAATTATATTACCCACAAGTGATCGAAGATAAGATCCATGATAATTCATAAATCTAAATAAAGCTGGCAGGTCAGAGTGAGTGTAACTTTATGGTGATTATTGCAGAAACAAACCAAAAAAACCCATTAACTTTTATTCAAAAATATGGTTTATATACCCTATGCAGAAATTGTGAAATCTATGCAACTAATACATAAAGTGAGCACTTGTGTCCTATATGAGGCTATTTCAATGATCATGCTCAAAGGTTTGTTAAGCCCAATAATAATAAATCTAAATATTACACATTATAAATAGCATCTGCGAATATACAGGAAAATATGTACCAGGATAAAATATTACATTTTCTACTAAAATTAAAATTGTAGGTATTTTCATTCTGAAAACCTTTTTTTGACACTCAATTTTTAACTTATCCATGTATTATGTATAAACCTGCATGTTAGAGTTGTGATAAAACTCTCCTTTAATTGGCAGGAAAAGCATGAATTCAGATGTCATATAGATGTAAAAATATTTTTACAGTAATAAAACAAGAAACAATTGTCAAGACTGCTTGTGTTTAGGGACCTCATCCAGAAGCTGGAGAGTTATTATTGACAGCCCAGGAATGAGCCTCCTCTATCAGTAAGGCTTGCACTGACCATGACCTGCAGTGTCAAGGCTAAACACTCAGCAATTATATATAGGGTGCACCAGACTATTCTGGAAGAAGCCCTAGAGATTGTTCAGAATTCTATTTTCGCCTCACCAGAGATAAAAGGAGCCCAGAGCCATAGTTGTCACTGGATCTTCATCACGGAGTGGCTGAGCTCTGGTGAGAATGGTGGTGCCATGCACTAATCCTTTAGTTCCACAGTCAGTTGAGACCATTCATGCTGGGAGTAGTGACTTAACACGTGTCCTTTTTCATTTCCTGAAGAAGCCATGGTTAGAGTTGAGCTGCAGTGACTACTAAATGCTATGATGGACATGAAACAAGCAAGAGTAACAGAAACAGGTAGCAGATGAAGATAAAAATATCAACCATATGTTCCCCAGCCATTACCTTGTAAGAGTTTAAATTCTGAATATCAGTTCATCATCAAATATGCAGCTTGAAAATTCTTTATTCTGTAGACTACTTTCCATTTTGATAACTTTGGGTTTGAAAGCTTCTCAGAGTGGCATACTGCCATTGTGTACTCTTGATTTGTCCTAAGACTTTGTTGTGTCCTCTCATTGTCAGTTACCAGGGACATATCCTTCCATGTTGTATACTAACTAGGGTCAAAGATGGGCTCAGATCCTAAGTTTAGACATTCCATCCTTTTGAATTAATATTTCATACTCTATAAGATAAAGACCAACTTTATTCTGCTATATGTGCAAGTTCAGTGTTCCCAACTGTATCTCCTTTCTTTAACGTACTATTGTTGAAACCTAGCTTGGTATATTTGTTTAGATTTGTTTCCAGACACTGTATTGTTACATCATTTAATGCAGATAACTGCATCACACTATGTTCATGGGTGAGGCCTATAACTTTCAATCAGAAGGTGTCAGGATCTGACTTGGTTTCAATACCTGATATTTATTAGTTGTGATGCTTTATCCTTCTTGTCAACTGAATTGATGTTATCACATCATGGGAGACCATGAATGTGCCTTTGAGGGTATTTCAGAGAAGATCAGCTGCTGGAGAAAGACCCATCCTGAATTCAGATGGCGGAATCCATGGGCCAGAGAGCTGGATGCTGTAGAAAAAAAAAAGCATCAACTGTGACAGATGTCTGCCCCTTCCTTCAAAGACTGACCACCACTGTGCTATTGTGAGTCAAACTATAGAGGTAATGCAGATATAACTCTTGATAGATGTTTGGGTGCTGGTGGCCAACTCTTCAAACTGTATAGAAGTGGATGCACAGCTCAGTACTTTATTAGTTTCCATACTTTTGCACTTCTCTAAAAGTAATTGTTTTTAAAAAATAAAGTAAAAAAGAATGAAAACAATTTATTGAAAATGGGCGGCTATTGTAAAATTCGAAAGGGTTTTGATACAGCCCTTTAAATTTCATCCAGTACAAACGAGTGCTTTTCTCTTGTTTTTACTTCCTTATGACATCATAACACACAACAAAATTGCAACAATACAGAAGTTTCTAGGATTTTTCTTGCTTTGAAATAGCCACAGTTACTTACTTTTGAACCTATTTAAGAATAGCCAATTTTTTTTTTCATTATTCCCCTTAAGAAATTAGGAGCAACAATGTGAAAAATTGCACATTCCAATCAAAATGTCTTAAGTTTATCCAGTAAGAATTCCTCTTTTACAGATGCACAAAGACAAAGACATTTCCAAAAAAGGTGAGTCATTGTAAAGACAGAAAAAACACAATTTAAGCATGTCCACATTGAATTAGAACCTTTCAACAAATTACAAAATAGAATATTAACAAACTAATTTGGGAAAAATATGGTTCCTATTTCACAGTAGAATTTAAAAACTCACTAAACTTGACATATTTATTTTAGTTCATATATAGGATGTTCTTATAAAACTTTGGAAATGAAACATTATTGAAATTATTAAATGAAAGTTATGATATTGTAGAACCCAAATAAATATGTAATGACATATAGTTAAATCTCTCATCTTCCAAGTCAAGAGAATAGAGGTTTTAGGATTTAAGAATTTTTTTCTCTATCACTTAGAAGATTCCTAGTTGAGGTCTTAGGAGACATTTGTGGAGTCTCTCTGGGGAATGTTTGGGAACATTTTGGGAACAGCTTGGGAATCCTCCCCACCCACACAGCAGCATGAAGACCTCTTTTCTGACTCACTGCTTAGATTGAATGATTCCACAAGTTAATAACTCCCCCCCTTATTCAATAATCATTTTCCAGGCTGCCTACCCTGTAGCTGTTTGTCCAATATAAGGAGCACAAAGGTCTGAGGCTGCTTATCCTGGAAGGAAACTCATCACTTCAAATATACTTCTATTAGAAAGCTACAAAATGTTCACTTTCCTTACAGTTGAGACTGGTCAACTCAACTCTGATCTAAATCTGGGAGTCTCTCCACACAAGTAAAGCACATATTCCAAGCACTGAGAAGAGCTGGTCACTGTGTATGGCCCTAACACTAAGTGTGGGACCACTGGAATGTATTCAGTCAGAGTTAATTCTTAAGACCTTTGCGCTATTAAATTCCAACAGTGCTAACCAGGTCTCTTCAGTGAATCAGCACCAAGTGAGAAGTCTGACTTAATGAGGAGCCATTTTTGTTTTGTGGACTTGAAAGCAGTATAGTATGAGGTGTTGGCCACAGATCTCCCTCTTAAATATAGGTGAGAAGGAAGGAATGCAAATAGAAATTTAGATGTATAACCTCCAACCAGATGGTCAGTTCCTAACTTGGAGTGATATGCTTCTGTCTCGCAGGATATTTAGTAATGTCAGAGAATGACAGCATAGTTGCAGTTAGCATTTACCTGCTGAGGCAGAAATGCTATTGAATATCTGCCAAGGCAATCCCAGTTACCTGGTTTCAAAATGTTAAGAGTCTAAGCTGAGAATCTAAAAAAAAAAAAAAAAGCTTTTATTTTTTTTAATGTTCACAAAGACTTGCATTGGAGATGTTTCAAACTTAAATTGGTTTAACTCAAAATGAATCATGAGCCAGTTTAGAGAGCTGTTAGCCTGTTTCCTGGACAGATCGTGCTCTGAATGACTCCTGCAGGAATTTACAAAGTGTTCATATTTCCAGTTTTTGCAATTAGATCTTAGGCCTTCTCTTGCCTAAAAATCTTAGTGCACAGAGATTAATGAACTTGGAGTTCAAGCTGGCTTCACCCACCAACAACAAAGCAAATAAAACTGAATTTCTATCCTATATTTGTATAACAGCAATCTCATTTGCACAATTAAATTCTAAAGAAACATCCCAAATAAGTTTTATAACAGTTTCTTTTCCAGTACCATTGAATGTTTTTAGATGTAGGTCAGAGGGCATGAGAGCAAAAAAAAAAAAAAGTTATACCAATGGAAAATTATTATTTGCCATCAATATTTGGCTCAACCGCTGTTCTCAAGACTCAATATTGGTCATTATGAATATTAAATGATTTAGAAGCAGCAAAGTACAAGGTTACAAATAAGATAACCAGTTTCTGTCAGTTTCTAAGACTTCTCACAGAGGCTGTGTCCCATTCCCAGCCAGGTCCTCACCATCCAAAATATTTAAGACAGTGTGGCTTTCTATTTAGTCTACCAGTAGAATTTCCTATCGTTTTCATTTTCTTATTTGGTTTTGCTCCAGAGTTCCCTCAAAAGGAGCCAAGAATTCCAGGATTTATATCTCTGCTGGGAAGAATTCTGGGACCTCAGAAGCAAATGCTGGAAACCATGTTAAATCCTCTCAGTCAGGAACCCACAGAAGGGTCAAGGGGAAAGCCTACAGTAACAAGCTATTAAAGTTAATTACCCCTCTAGTCAAAGGGCGGCAGAAATACACCAGCAAGAGCAGCAGCCTAAGACTCATTCTTGCGCTCCTCAATATTGACAGACCTGTCAATAACTAATACCCACGCATCTATCCTTTTTTTTTCTTTTATTTGGATCGGTTCTATAAGAGTTAAGTGTTTTCTGATCACCGAATAGAAGCTGAGATAGAAACCAGAAACACTGAAAAGAAACTCGTTGCCTTTAAATAGAAGTGGCCCCAGTTTTGGTTTACAAGCCTGCAGGGTTGTTGTACATATTAAAATTGCTGCAGAGCTGGGTCCTTGGCCAGACACCCCCACCCCCACCCCTGCACACTGAGGATGTCAGTCTCTTGGGAAAGCAGTTAGGAAAGGATGCCTTTCAGTGGTTTGTACTCGAAGGCGCTGGCTCTCCCATTCTTGCAAACAATATTGTTAAACTTTGGCTCCATGCCAGAAGCTGATCCTTCTGCCTCTTTTATTGACGTCTAGTTTATCGATAGCGAAATAATACCTCGTGGACTTAGCTGGCCACGTAGTGGGAAGTCAGGTCTTCTAATACCTCGTTTGTCCTCGATAATTTTAGGCTTTATCTAGAATGCACCGCCAAGAATGTTAAATGAAGTCAACAAGAGGAGAGCGTTCTCTAGGTGTCTGGCATCAGTATTAGCAGGAGGCTGCCATTTGACAATTATTTCTCTAGCACAGCAGACGGTAAAGAAAAATGTTTTCATTCATCCGCAAATGACTAACATTTTATTGATGTTTCGAAACGCGGCTGAATACTACCGCACTTTCAATTCCCGAGCGGGTTCTGAGAATTAAGCCTGAATACTAATCACCTCAGTAGTTCCTGCTGCAAACCCGGCGGTTAATTGCTGAGCCTCACAGGGAATCTTCTGCAGGGTGGTGGATGTTGCTTAGAGGCTCCAATACGTCAGTCTAGGTGGTCTCTAGCGATGGGAATTGCTGGTCCTACCCTATCTATCCTTAAACATGGTGATAAATAAAAATTAAAACTAAAATGCCGCCTAGGGTACCACAAGCAACTTTGACTCCCTGCCTGCCTCATCAAGAGCTCAGCTTGAGGTGGAAGCCTGATGGTGACCCTGCTGAGACCATTGCTTCAGTGCGCTCTGCCACTGGGTGTGGGGTGAGTGGGTGTTGCTGGCCTTCAGAAAAAAAAAAAAAAAAAAAAAAAAAAAAAAAGAGTTCAAATGAGCAGCAAAGACGAATGTACGAGTTTGTGTGTGTGTGTGTGTGTGTGTGTGTGTGTGTGTGTGTGTGTGTGTGTGTTAAATACCGCTACAGGCAGAGAGTGGGGGAAGCCAGATGAGGAGGGTCAGTTATTTCTAACTACCCTTTCCCCCACTTTCATTTTCTCCTAAACTCCTCACGGAGACTGGAGCGGCTTCTGGGCTCATTTCTCTCATTGATTTGCAAATCGCTTGGAAGAGCTCTAGGAGGCTGAAAATGAGTGCCAGAAGGGAAGAAATTTTAAAATAAATAAAAGAGTGGACTAAGGGTGACTTCATGCCACGGACCCTAGGCATTGGCAAGCAGGTGCCAGATGCAGCTTGGGGAGCTGAGGTTTCTGCTCAAAGGATGCGAGTTCACCCCAGCTGGGTGGTTGTGAACAATGCAACTGGAACTCCTCAAAGCCGAGGAATGTCTTGGCTTCATCCAAATGTGTGAGCCTTCCACCCAATAGGCTCAAATGGGTTAAACTGCCTCTTACATAACAGGACCGCCTAGCTCCACACAATTAAAAAGCTTGATTGCAGCCTCCTCCAACTCTGCATCCAAGCAAGGCCCTCCCATCCCTCCCAGTGCGCCTGCGTGCTGCGTGAGCATCCTGCACACACCATCTCCCCCTCACACGCATCACTCTGTGCTGATACCACACACGCATACACACACTCACGCACAAGTTAGTATCAAGACGCACAGAGAAGAGCAGGCGTCCTCCAGTCCACGCAGGGAGACCAAAGACGCGCTAGCTCTCGGTTGTAAGGCCAGGATCGCTCTACTGTTCCTGCAAAGCCGCAAAGCCACCACTGTCCCTGTCCACCCCCAAAGGAGGGTAAAAAGACATACCCCCCCTTTCAAAAATAATAGCAGAGGTAGGGAAAGAGACATACGCACAGAGATAGAGGAGAGAGGGAGTGGAGGAGAGAGAGAGAGAGAGAGAGAGAGAGAGAGAGAGAGAGAGAGAGAGAGAGGCAATAGCTGGCAGTTTATTAGGAGCGCGATTAGCTAGCCAGGATTAAAAACACACACACAACAACAACAGCAACAAAAAGCCAACTCACTCACAGTCTCGGGCGTCATGATGGCGCCGACCCCAACTTAGGCTCTTTAAAGTCGGGAGCCCTGAGAGGCCCGGGGAACCGAACGCACCAGAGGTCAAACCGGATCCCCAGCCCAGACTTCCCAGCCCAGCAGCCCGCAAAGCTCCCCGCTCGCGCTGCCAAGCCGGACCAGACCTCGGCGGGCGGCGTAGCCCCTGTCTCCCTAGCTTCCCGCCCCCCCCCTCCCTGCCTGGTCCTCCATCCCCGGGCGGGGTTGCTACGGAAACGGCCGCTTGGCAACGCGCGCGAGCCCGGGGGCCGCCGGCCGCTGCTGCGCCCCGCGCTGCCTGCGCCTCCTCCCGCGCTCTGCTCACTGCCTCGCAGGACAGTGTGCGGCCGCCGGGGATTAGCCACGCTCCGGACGCGGCCAGGCGCCCGGGAGGAGGTGGAGCGCGGTGCCAGGGGGCGGGAGGGGAGGGAGGGAAGGCGAGCTGCAGACGAGCAGAAAGGAGGCGAGGCCGGGGAAAGAGGGAAACTACGCCCGACAACTAGGGAGGGGGCGAGAAAGAGAAGAAACCCACCCACCCACTCAGAAAAAAAGGAAAAGAGGAGGAAAAAAAAAATCTCGTGTGGCGCGCCGCCTGGTTACCGGGCAGCCTCGCCAGCAGCAGGGGGTGGGAGCCGACGCTGCCGGAGAGCGAGCAGCCTGGCAGGCACGGACATGGTGCTCCTGGCGCAGGGCGCTTGTTGCTCGAACCAGTGGCTGGCGGCGGTGCTTCTGAGCCTGTGCTCTTGCCTCCCGGCTGGGCAGAGCGTGGACTTCCCCTGGGCGGCCGTGGACAACATGCTGGTGAGGAAAGGTGACACGGCGGTGCTCAGGTAGGGACAGCCAGCGCGCCCTCTCCACACTTGCCTACTTGCCTCAGTCTATCTTTCTGTCCCCTTCCCTCTGTGCGCCTTGCTTTACACCCAGCGTGAATCCTGCTGTGGCACATTAGCAAAACACCACACCTCTGGATGCCCACGAGTGACCCTTCCCGGGCTCTTTGGACCCTGGGGCAGGGGTCTGGCCGGACTGGGGAGGGAGACACTTTCTGGGCAGTCCGGGGTGAGGAGTGTGGGGCTTGAAGGAGGGGCAGGTGTCACTTTGGAACTGGGTCTCTGCTCTGCTGCCAGCAATACTCCAGGAGTCTGACAAGTTTACAGGGTTTGTTTCTGCTTCACTCCGTAAGCGACTTTTCCCAACTGCTGGCTCCATGCTCCATTTATTTTCCCTCTCACTTGAACTGTAAGATCCAAATAATCCCTGTTCCGCTCTTTTTTTCTTTATTTCTTTTAGTGGTTTCTGTTTCCCGTTTCTCCATCTCCCTCTCTATTCATCCCTCATTGCCTTCACTCTCCCGTTTATGTTTATCCCTACTCTGTTCTGTTCCCACTGTTTTATGCTCACCTTATTTCTAGCACTGTCAATTCGGATTCTCTTTCTCCCGCTTTCCCTTTCTCCCAGTTTCTGGTCCTCCTCATAGCCCCATATCTCCCCTCGAGCCTCATCTCCCATGCACTTTTCCGTCACACCCACATGCGTGTTCCAGTACCATTTTTCAATCCCTCATAAACCTCGGCGTTAGGAGCACACACTCTCAGCTCTCACATCCTCTCACACACTGGCACTTCCATCCTGTAAGGACCACTTCATGTTCAGATGCTCCCTCGGTATTTAAAAGGTACACACTCCACACTCTCCACACACGTGCACCCCCACTTTCCTTCCTCTCTGTCCTCTCTTCCCCTTATTTTCACTAAGCTTAAACAGTGGGGTGTTTGCCATGAAAGGATATCCTAGCCTGGTTTTCCCCGTGAGCCACACTGCCAAGTTGAGCCAGGGAAAGATTTCCTTACCCATTGGATATAAAATTGATGACCATTAGTGCTTAGAGCTAAACAGGGCTCGCTGCCTGGTCTTGTTCCGCCACTTACCATAGACCCACCTACACTGGCACCCCCACCTGGTTTGCTTCTCCAGTCTTCCTGAAAGATCTTCCCTCTCTCCACTGGGTGGTGGTTTGCTTATGAGTACAGATTGCACAGAACCAGTATAATACGGGCATGTCGAAGGTGGGGAAGAATGGTATCTATTTTCCCTTAACTGGTCGACGTTTTAAATTTAACAGTGTGAGTTGGAGTATGACTTCAAGCTTTTTAAATGCTTTTGAGGCCAATTTCACAGATAAACACATACTAACACACATTAATAGAATGCTTTATTATTATTATTATTATTGTTATGAATCTGAGAACACAAAAGTAATGGAATTTTGTCACACTATAGTAGAATAACTTTATTTTTCACAAAAGTGATAGGCATTTTATCTTGAAGCAGAGGTGGATTAACCTTCACCTTTTACTTGTAATGTTGATTTCTTTTAGAAGTTTGAACATCAGCATTAGACACAACCTCAAATTACAGAAACTACATTGTTTATGTTTGAAGTAACAAATGGCTATCCTATGGCGACCGTCCACATTTTCAACCTGAAGTGTCTGATCCATCACTCACATTCTGGTGATATGTCTGGTCAATTCTCTTGCTAATGAGCAGTTTAATAAGTTATATGGCCATTAATGTAGTGTGATCATTTTCTGCTTCTGGAAGACCTTTAGTCCAAGTATAGAGCTTCAGGCTCATGAAGAGGATGCCTGCTGTATTGAGTTTGGTGTGGTCCTTGCTTATTTTCAGGCTTCAGACCTCATCCATTGTATGACACAGCCTGAGCTTTATAATATTTTAGAGAATTCTTAACTCTTAAAACTTCTCAGTGGTATTAACCAATTGCTCATAATTTTCAATATTATTTTTTATCACTTGAAGCACATTTTATCTGCTTTACTTTTTAATAGCAATTTTATAACTCTATAGGAATTCTCCAATTACTGAACTTTTAGATTATGCAAATTTGGGGGATCATTTATTTATTTACAGGATCTCACATCTTCATTAAAATGTTCAACATCGCTTTCAGTGTTCTATGAATTTTCTAACCTCTAGTATTGATTTGCTCATAAGCTGATACAGGTGGCCTTGGGGACCATCAGATAAGGCCAACTTGAGAGGAGGCATGTTTTCATTAGAAGTATATCCATAGAAGTAAATATATATACATATTTCAAATTGTACTTGATGCTATCTATAACTCATAAAAAAAGACAGAACTCTATCCTGCAAACACACATCTCCTTATCAAAGTGTGTGAACTGAATACCTAAGAAAACACCTAACAGGACAATGTGATGATCTATTCTATTTTTATCACAGCACATTCCTCAAAGCATCTTATAAAAAAAGAATAGTGAAGAAAAACAGTTATAAAGTGTCTTGGAATGCTAATGCCTGGCATTTCAAACATCCAGTTAGTAATGGCTGTTCTCACGTCTCTTAATGAAGGACAGTGTCAAAGGTCAGCTGATACCCTTCTGTTTCCAAAGTGCCAGGGAGGTTATTTTAAGGAAGAGACAAAGGAATGAAACTTCCCTTGAGTGGAGCTGTAACAAAGGGAATTCATCTTGCTATTTTTCTACCATCTGCCATTTTATAAGTGACAATCACCATTTAGGTCTCCTACTGGAGGTACAATGAGTTGTAGGTAGTCTGCCAAGGTTTCAGCTCTTCCCTCTGTCTTTCATGTCAGCCAAGGCTTTGCAATGCAGACCCCGTGAGCCATTCAGTACATTCAGTAGAACAGTTTGGACCTTATTGTACAGTTTTAATGAATCATGTGTTCCACAGAGTAACTCCTACCTAAAATTTAGATTTTAAAACAACAAATGACTTTCTATAGTACATCACACTTCTCTATAAATACATGCACACCGGTTGTGTCAATGCAGACATCAATCTTTACCAGATTTACCTATATTATTCTATCCCTAACAAAACGTATTAATTAGTAAATGGGCAGGTATACTTTCCCTCCAGTCTTCAGGTTGCGTTTTGTAGTATGTTGCAGATCTGGGTCATAGTGTCATTTGGTGATGAAGCAAAGAACAATCAAGGCAAGAACTTCAGTGAGTGACTATGCACTAGCTTTCAGGGCTGATAGACCTCAAGAGCTGAGGAAACTTTTGAAGTTTACATACAAGTTAGATTAATTTTCAGTGTTTATGATAACTAAAGCACCAATGAATTGCTTTATTCTTATTTTTTTGATAAATATTGTTGGGTAAACAGGTTGAAGATGTCTCATGGTCTTTGTATACAGCAATGTGAAATCCTTATTTGTAGCTTTTTCATAACTGCACAATTTTAAAGCAAATTTCATTTTTAACTCGTTTTCCCCCAATCTGTTTCTCATTCAACCATTCTGAAGGAATTTTGTACATTTTCAAGCACTTTTCTGACTTGAAAGTTAGTCACTGGATAACATGCTACGACATTTGGTGAGAAGGTCAGGTCACACACATGTTCTATAGTACATGTTTCCACAGAGGACAAATTTGCCAGAACCATACAATCTTGCAAGTAGATTTAGAAATGGTGCCTTGAGTATTTATTCCTGTAGGATTTGCTGTTTTTATTCTACATTAAGTAGTCTACTTTGGAATGCATGCTGTTGGTTACAATAAATGATTTATTTATGAGGATATGGAATCACCAATAAATAAAAGTCAATTATGTTTCCTTTGGGAAGCCAATTGGGATGTCTCCTTGTAAGCTGAGTCCCTCTTGTATAACAAAGCACCATATTCTCCCAATAAACTTACCAACAATACAGAACTCATTAATTCATGACATTTAGATATAGTTTAAGTGCTTATGTTCTGATTTTGTAGTTTACTTAAAAACAAAATTTCAAACGTCTTTAGTTGGTTTTGTCTTCAGGAACGAAGGTGCCATATTTAGGTTTAATAGCTGACATGATCCTCTTGGGACTAGGGACTCCCATAAAGGAGTTGCCTCCACCAGATTGCCTGTGCAGATGTTTATGGAAAAATTTTACTTGATTGCTAATGGATGTGGAAGGGACTATCCTACATTAGGTAGTGTCATCCCTTGGCTCGTGGGCCTGGGGTATATAAGGAAGGTAGTTGAGCAATCCAGGGGAAATCAGTGAGCAATCAGAGTTCCTGCCCGAGTCCTGGTACTGTTGTTGACGGACTGCAACTGGTAAGTCAAATGTCTTCTCCTCAGTTGTCTTTGGTCATTGTCATATCATAGCAACAGAGTGAATCTAGGACATCAGGGATAATGGATTGTCTAACAAGCCTGGATCTGAATAGGGATCCAGTGTCATCTTTTGTGATGCATAGAATCCTTCATCCCTAGGCTAACTGCAAATTAGTTTAAACAATATATTAATTACAAAACAATTGAGTGCCTTAAAAAAAAAATCTCCAGATAATTGTTTTTGACCAACCTAATTACTTCAAAACTAATTCAAAATTTCTATTGTTTGTATAATTTTTGCATAGAAGCCTATTAATGAACTTACTGTAAGTATGCAGGGTTTTATAATTCAATTACTCTATGGAATAAGAAATAATACTTTGTCTTTAAAGAGTATCAGATTAGGGACAGTGTGGTCGGTGTCAGCCATCTATAGTCATCTGCGGTCCTATGCTCCTTCTACTCTGCTGTTCTCTCTGTGTGTGAAGGAGAAAGAAATAGACAGAAATTGTGAACTAAAGAACCAGGGAAAGAAAAAGAGAAGAATGAGCCAGTTCATACTCAGTGAGTCCTGTAAGGCTTTAGTGACATTATCTTTGATTTTCTTGACTTTTTTTTCTGGTGACAGAAAGCAAATATCTCACTTGTTGATTCTATGGACCAATAGAAGTCTTTGTTTTAATTAATTTATGCAAAGCTCTTCACAGTTTGTCACTTGCTCATTGGGGAAATTCAGAATTTTACTTTTGTTTTCTTTTTCTCTTGTATATTTTGGTCATGTTCTTTCTCTTCCTCCAACTCTTTTTATATTTTTCCCGCCTATCCACCTCCTAATAACTTTATGTTCTCTATATATTTATAAAAAAAGAAAATGCAAACAAAGAAACAAAACCATTAAGACAAAAAATGCACAAATAAACAATACACACACAGAGAGGTATACACGCGCGCGCGCGCGCACACACACACACACACACACACACACACACACACACACACACACACACACACACACACGCACACACCAAAAAGTAAAAGAAGAAAAAGAAAAACCCAAACAAACAAACAAAAAACTCATGGGTTCATTTTATGTTGCCTTAGCTTGTCCTGGCCATGAGGCTTGTCTTGGAGAGTGGTTGATTTACTACTGTAACTCTGTGGGAGATTATGTTGTATTCCATTGTAAATAATTGCACCACCCACTGGATTAATAAAAAGTGCTGATTGGCCAAAGGCAGACAGGAAGTGTGGCAGGGCTATCAAACTAAGAAAAACTCTGAGAATAGGAAGCATGGGGCAGAACACCAGAAAGAAGCCAGAGGAAGCAGAGGACAACCATGCTGCTCTAAGAAAAGGTACCCAGCCCCATGACTGAGCAGGATAAGAGTCATAGGTTAGATTAAGGGTAAAGAGTTAGCAAGTTATATGCCTGGGCCTTAGGCCCAATCAGCCTAAAACTATTGAAAGCATCTGTGTATCTCTGAGGTTCTGTGGGTCTCCAGGCCTAAACCTTGAGGCTAGGCCCAAAAGTCCAGGCCAGAAACCACATACAACATAGCTCTATATGAGAAAACCAATTTTTCTCTTCTCCAGCAGGTATGAATTGCAAATAGCTTCTTAGTGGTAGGACTTTGTCTTCAGTTTCTCTTCTAAGGGCAGGGGTTTAGTCTGATTTGAACTTGTATTGTGTGTGCTACCATAGTCTCTGAAAGTTCATATATGTACCAGTCCTGTCGTGTAGGGAAAATACTGTTTCCTTGGAGCCACCCACTCACCTCTGGCTCTTATAATACTTCTGCCTCCTCTTCTAAATACTTTCCTAAACCTTGAGGGGAAGACTTTGATGAAGATATTCAGTTTAGAACTTGGTGATCTGAAATATCGCACAGTTCGCACATTTTTCAGTGGTGGTTCTCTGTGATAGTTACTGTCTACACAAAGAAGCTTTTCTGAGGATGTCTGAGTGAATGAAGCACTCTCATAATTTGGGCATAACAGAATGCCATTAGAAATAATTTTATTGCTACATTCATTAGCTGAATATTGGTATCAGTTTTCCCCTGAGGCCTTTGCGTGATCTAGGGTCACAGGCTTGGCCCCTTCAGTTTCCATTATCATGTGTGAGTTCCATCTCAAGGGCTAGGCCTTAAATCCAACCAGAGAGTGGTTGATTACTCCCATAACATTTGTGACACTATTGGATCAGTCTGTCCAGACACTATTGCAGCCTGGTCACTGTTGTAGGTTGCAAGCTTTGTAGCTGGGTGATACTGATTATACTTGCCCTTCAGTAACATACGTAGGACCTTGAAATTGTAAGAAGTGGTGGAGGCTTCTATAGTAGAAGATTTTCAGATTGATTTTCGCAAGACCCAAGCTGTTAGTTATCCTTTCACACATTCCTACTTCCACCTTGTTCTCCCATCCCCTTCCCCACTAAGTCTGCTCTTCTAGCTTTTCCCTTATCTTCTCCTAAGACTACATTCCCTTTCCCCGTTCACGAAAGACCTGTTACTGCCACTGCTTTTTCACTAGCTACCAAGCCCATGTAGTTATTCACATTGAAAGACTCATATCCAAAGCTTAAAAGCTAAAACAAAGCTGAATAATAAAGGAACTTCTGGAGGCATCACTGTCCCAGATAGCACGTTATACTACAGCTATAATAATAATAATAATAATAATAATAATAATAATAATAATAATGCATAATATTGGCAGAAAACAGGCATGTTGATCAGTGTAATCGAAATGAAGTCATAGACATAAATCCACACACGTGTGGACACGTGGTTTTATAAAGAAGCCAGAAATATACTGGGGCAGCATTTTCAACACATGATGCTGGTCAGACTAGATGAATGCATATGGAAGAGTCTTTACTGAATGCCTAGAACAAGTGTCAACCTACAGGACAGGAAATTGTTTTTTTAGCAACTACACATCTGAATATCCAAAGAAGAGTCTAGAATATACAAAGAACTAAGAAACAGAACATACAGAAATCAAGTAGCCCAATTAAATTAAGATATAACACTAAACAGAGTTATCAAAGGAAGAAACACAAATGACTGAGAAGCACTTAAAGAAATGCTCAACATCCCTAGTCCTCAGGAAAATGCAAATCAAAATTACTATGAGATGTCATCTTATACCAGCCAGAATGTCCAAGATCAATAAAACAAGTGACACCTCAAGCTGGTGAGGATGTGCAATAAGGGAAACACTCATTCACTGCTGGTTGGGTGAAAAATTGCTATAGGTTCAATACGTGGTTAGTCAGGGATATGGCAATCAGTCTACCTCAACACCTAGCAATGCTGCTGTTGGGCATGTACCCAACAGAGGCTTTGCTCTACCCCAACATCACTTGTTCATTCACATCAAGTGATGCTCTATCCACAAGAACAAGCCTTTATGTCCATCTACTGATGAATGGATAAGTAAATATGGTACATTTACAATGTGGAATATTATCTAGTGCTTAAGAAAAAAAAATAAAGTCTTGAAATTCACAGGAGAATGGATGAAACTGAAAAAAAAATCATCCTGTGTGATGTAATCCTGGCTCAGAAAAACAAAACAAATATAGAAATTTCTCTAGTAAGCAGTTTTCAAAATTCAGAATCTTTAAAACAATTTGCTATATGGTTTTAGTTATTTGAGTTTGTACATATTTTGATATCATTCACGCCTGTCTCACAATCCTTCTCAGATCCACTCCTCATTAGACACCCAACTTCGTAATTTTTCTCTTTTATCTTAAAATATCAAGAACAGTTTATGCTGCTAAATATTCCTATTTGTGCTGTCTTATTCTGGGCTATGCTTGGCTCACTGGGGACTATACTTTTAGACAATATTGAATCTTTTTTCCTGGAATCTAACAGTTCCCAATATCTCTAGGAATAGGGGGGTGTCCACTGTATACCTAACTCTATCTTCAAGCTGGGATTTGGTCTGACTTGAGCTTGCAATCCATTCTGTTGAATCACTCTGAGTTAATATGTGCAGTTTCCTTGTTGTATCAAGGAAATTCTGTCCTTTTGTAGTCACCTATCTCTTCTGCTTCTTACGCTTTCTGTACTTTCTTCCACAATGATCACTGGCCTTTATGAGCAAGAGGGTGATGACATGTATGTATATTTTGTACTGTATATTCCAGAATACCTTATTCTCTGTATGTTGGCCAAGTGTGGGTGTCTGTGTTAATTGCCACCTCCTACAAATAGAAACTTCTCTGATGAGGGTTGAGATGCGTGCTGATCTATGACTGTAATAATAAGGCATAAAGGGTTGCTTTGATACTACGTACATTTAGCAAAATAATAGTAGCAGCTTCTTGCCTAGTACTTATGCCCTATCTAGCCATAGGTTTTGACTTAATAGTATTGCCAGGTATGGGTTTCGTGCTGTGTAGTGGGCCTTAAATCCAACAAGAAAATGATGGGTTTTGTCTAATCTATTCATGCCACTATCACATCAAGGACATATCATTACTGTGGCTTGCTGGCTTCAAAACTGGGTGATTGGTGATTACTTTTCTCTCTTGTGACACGTATAGCATTTTCCAGAGTTATTTTTTAATTGCAATGAAAAATCTACAAGAGGGTTCTGAAGAAAAGTGTGTGGTATTGCTTTCCGCATATTTTACACAAAATGGTCCATGTAAGATATATGTTAAGATAGTTTACATAATAACAACAAGTTCATTTTATTAAACTCTATTTATATTTATATTTCTGCATTTATGAATGTATGGGCTGTCAAGACTTAATATGTATTTTCTGATGTACATTTCAGTAGAAAAAAATTAAATTACAAGGGCCTAGTTGCTAAAATTTTAAGCTGTATTTCTAATCTGAAGAAGACCCATGGGTTTGTGTGACCCAGCAGGTCTTCCTATCCTCAGCACTACACCACAGGAACTGTCTTTATCTCCAATCACTACCTCACACATATAAAGAACTCCCCTTATACTCACATTACATATGCAGTTGGCAGGACCTTTTCAGAGCCAAGAAGTGCTATGTCATGGAACCTGCTCTTCCTTTTCCCTAACACAGCAATTAAATAAAATCAATGGACATAATAAAAGCAAAGAAAAATGACTTTTGTAATAGATGAATAGTTCTCAGTTGTGAAAAGTAGCTATGCACCCCAAAGACCAGCAATTGTTGTTATGCTAGCCATTTCTCAGCGTTAGGTTGACAGTCCTCTGCAAACCACAAGACAGTGATAGAAGCTCATAGGGTTTTAGTATGGTCACAGGCTTTGATTATGATGCCAAGGGGTTATCTATTAGCATTGTGCTTTCCAATCCACATCAAGTTCTGCATCCTCATGGAGAACCCTAGATGTTCTCCAGCATCCAGCTGGCAGGGGAATTGGACTTAATCACTTTCTCTGAAAGCAAGAGAGAGCAAAGAAGGGAATTGGCAGTGTTGGTAACATTAAGTGTTACACTTTTGAATGGAAGCCAACACTGTACTTTCCAAATAGCTAGTAAATTTGCTCAATATAATGAAGATTTTTTTTTAACCCACCTCAGCTCAGAACTAAACTGTTCTTCATGGAATTCCATTATGTCATTGGACACATGTTCAGTTTCCAGCACTGAGAAGTTTTTGTTTGTTTTATGCTTTGTATTTTGATATTTTAAGCATTTAGTTATAGACACTTCCTTAAAGCATTTTTAGATTCTGGTTCACTACAACTTTGTTGGAAAGGACCCTGTCTCAGAAATCCTTTCTTCTTGTGCTGCTGTATTAAATTTAATCATAGTGAAAATATTTAAAAGATATCATTTAGAACCCTATCAGTAACCTGTTTTTCAAAGAACAGCCATAGGAACAGAAGGCTAGCCTGATCTACATGAACTTACTATCACTCTCTTCTTGGCAGAGGCTTTAACAAAGGGAAAAGAGGCAAATGTCTCTCTTTAACCAGCATCTTTCTATGACTTTATTCTTGATCCGTTGTGAACGCTAATCCAGGAACTGTTATCAAGTCATGTGGTCTTGGCGAAATACTGTGAAGTCTTGGAATTACTTCAAAGCACCAGGTCTAAAGAAAGGACCTGGGATAAGGAAGGACGGAAAATGTTTTCAGTCTTGGATTGCAATGCCAGAGCTGGAGTTGCCTGCGAGTGTGTCTGTAATACATTCCCCTCGTTTTTGTAAATGTTTGAGGCTTTATAGCCAAGCTTTCTAAATAAATATTTATTTGTAAATAAAGGGTCTCAATAAAATACCATGCTTGTCCTATCAAACAGTACTCCTTCAATGAGTTATTAAAATCACAGCTCTTTTATCTTATGGACACAATGTTTTTCACAGGAAAATGTATTTGGTTTGTGTAGAGCCTTGTTTGAAATTAATAATTTGAATATTTGACAATTTGTTTAAAATTGTCAGCTCCTGTCATGTTGCTCATATCTGAACTCTTAATCCAGTGTGAAGCAACACAAGGAGAGGTGTACGAATTAGGGAGAAGTAAATGAAAGGAGAAAAATACAATCTGTGTTTTAATTTGCCTAAAATTATACTAATTAAAACTCAAGTCATTTGGAATGATACAAAAGGAAGCTTGGCAATTGTGCAGTTTAGAGCTATGGCAAGAGGGAACGAATTAATTAAATATTGTAAATTGTCTAAAGTACACATTTCCTTTTAGATAAGATGGAGTAAGGTCCATAAACTGTGTTTATGAATTCGTACCTTTCAGTTAAGAACATGTACTTCTTTCAAGTGTGTTTTACCAGCATGTATGTCTGTGAATCATCTGTATGCTGTTACCTCAGAGTACAAAAGAGGCACTATTATTTTTTAAATACAGTTATAGACAGTTGTGAGCCACCATGTGGGTGTCTAGGAATAAGTCCTGGATCCTCTAGAAGAGCAGTTAGTGCCCTTAGCCATTGAGCCACATTCCCACAAATTTTATAAATATTTAAATAATAGATTTCTTCTTTAACAGATAGCAGTAGCCAATTTTCCTAATATGTATTAGTGACTGTTACATATTAGAAATTTCAATACATTCTTGTAAAAACATATACTTCGTTTTTACAAAGTGGAAAAGCATCAAAGAGATGCTAATGAACATTCTAGATGTACTTGGTTGAAAATAGTTTCTGGCCTGGGTTTTCTGGCCTAGTCTCAAGGTTTGGATGTATTCACAGTCCTGCTGATGCTTAGCCCCAGATAATAACACAAAAGATTATATTAATTTCATGCTGATTGACCTAAGGCTCAGGCATATAACTTGCTAATTTTTAGCTCTTAAACTAACCCATGATTAGTCATGTAGCTTAATATGTTTTCTCAGAGCAGCATTTCAACTTCTTTCCTCTGAGTCTGCTGACATCTCCCTCTGACTCTTCCTCTTCCTAGAGTTTTCTTAGTTTGGTAGCCCCACCCACACTTCTGTCTGCCTTCTGGCCAATCAGTGTTTTATTAAACAAGTAGGAGGGATAAATATTTACATTGTACATGAGCATAAGCCACTGCAATTAATTGTTCAAGCTGGGCTTCATCTTTGAAGCTCAAAAATCTGCGCTCAGCTTTTGATCGAGAGGCAGCCTCGGTTTGATGTAGGTACCAGGTTCTAGTTCTTTGAAAGCTGATTCTGGTAGCATTCACAACAAGTGGATTATCGTGGGAGATTGGAACACTATGAGCTAGTACAGCAGATGAAAAGGAAAAAAAAATATTGAATCTATAAACCATGGCTCTCTAGGCTTTATTTAGCATGTACATAATAGTTTACATTGGTCTATATCCAATTACTGTCAATAGTTAACACCAAACAGACATGCTTTTTCTAGTAGGTAGTTGTAGTGGATCTATGATGTTACATTGTAAATAATTGTCCCACCTATGAGTTTAATAAAAAGTTTAATAAAAGTACTGATTGACCAAAGGCAGACAGGAAGTATAGGCAGGGCTACCAGACGAGGAATCATGGGTTAGATTAAGAGCAAGAGCTAGCAAGTTATAGGCCTGGGCCACAGGGCAATCAGTGCACAATTAGTGTAAGCGTCTGTGTGTCTTTGTGGGATTGCTGGTCTGTGGATCTGCGGGTCTGTAGATCTGTGGATATGAACCTCGACACTAGGCCTGAAAGTCTTGGCCAGAAACCCCCTACTACAGGTAGTGAAAGAAATGTTCATTGTTTAAACTGATCAAATGAAGCTTGCTTTTTTGGATTTTATGATATCGGGGATATTTCTCACATGCTGTATTTCCATGTCTACTTGCCATTTGCATTTAGGAGGAGCACAATGCTATGTGTGCCAGCTTGCAGAGCCAACCCACTGTGGGTTCAAAGTCCTGTTGTAAAATCTCAAGGAACTTGAGAACTTTCTCGATCTTCTCAAGTTCAACTTGGATCTTTTCTTTCTGCATTCATGCACTTTTCCTTTTTTATGTTTATTATATCATTTTCACATGAAGGCTCATGAGTGGTCAGAATGCAAATTCCTGTCAATGTTTTTATGCTAATATATCCATTTTGCTTTTCTTTGTTTATTTAAGAATATTGTGTTATTTCAAATCACTAATCAACCTCCAATGATTTCATTGTCTTCTTCTTCCAGCTCCCTCTTCATTCGTAGTTGAGATACAACCCTTAAAAACAGTTGCGTATTCTTTTCAAATGTCTTTTTAATGTCTTGGGAGATGAATTAACATTTTTTAACCTCACTGTAAAGTAAATTAATGACAGCTTCTAACCTACAAATTATGAAAATAGAAAACAATTATGAATATCTTGGCATCATACCTGGCCTAAATTGAGCAATAAATAAATGTAGACCATCATGATTTTAACAAATAAACTCTCACTGTTATTAATTTAAATGTCAACAGTAAAGACTCAGATTTGGGTCATCTTATTGTTCTATGCTTAGAACAATGATAGAGAAGGCCATCCATTAATAACCTCTACTCCACAATTTGAAAGTGGTTTTAGCTACATATGATCAATGGCAATTCAATAACATTAATAATTAGTTCCAAAAGTAAGCAATTCACAAGCAAGCTGCACTCTTCCGCACAGTGTCCCGACCTTCCACAGTCTTACTCTTTTATTTCCGTACATTCTCAATGTATTCTGCACAATCCACTTTGTTGTCTGAAAACTTTACATTGTTTTTCTTTATCCTCAGAGGTTGCAGTCATATACCACAGCCTGAAAAGATGCTCCTCTGTGTCAAGGAACCTAAAAAGACTTGTTTAGCTCAATGTAAAGTTCCAGTATACATCTATGACACATACATGTGTTTAAGAGTCTATCTGCTTATGACAAGTACATTTCTAATGTGTTATTACCGGTTCCCATGATTTTACACAGACGTATTAGGGATGCATGTACCTACATTTCCAGTTAATTCTGGTATTCTGTAGGTCACACATCATCTTTTGTAAAAATAATGGCATACCTTCTTTTTAAATTTCTTTCCAATGTAAAAGAAAATATTAATGTCAATAATATTCTTAGGACATTGCAACACAGATCAAAATTGTTTTTGTCAAGGATGATCTCTGGAAGTAGCAATGCACTTTTCACTAAATGGTAAACATGAGCCCTCTCAGATTTTGAAAAAAAAATCGCATCTTTTCTTTGGTTTGTTTGTTGAGATTATACTTGTCTATATTATAGATCACATCTGTATAAGAGGCCCTCCCTATGATACTCTGGTGTCATCTTCTCAAGTGTGGAAATTATAGATATGTGTCATTGTTTCTGGCTTAGTTTAGTAATAAACTTCCTGAAAGTATATCATATTTCTACCTATTTTTTAGAGTAGAGGGTCATAAAATAAGGTGTCAACTATTAGAAGGGAGATGTAAACTCATACTTGAAAGGACTGATAAAATGTATATAGAAGGAAAAATTTAGTTCAATAATGTAAAAAGGCAGCAGTCTTTTATGTATTTTCTGTAACCTAAGAAAATTACTTTAAAATTCATAACATTTCAATGACAATTCATTGTAAGTTTTCCAAATATTTTGTACATTTCTGATTGGCATTTTAATACTGTTTTAATCGCTTGAGAAAAAAGAATGTCCTTAGTTTGGTTTCAAAGACAAAGAACATTTTAGTTTTCAGGTCCTGCAGTATGTACTGCTATTCTGTAAGACAGTCTATAAACAATTCTGTGATTGATTGCTTTGAATTTCCTTGAATGTTTGAACTACTCTTAACCCCTGACTTGTTGCTGAACAGCAAGTGGTGACATGCTGCAGGATGGAAATTAATTCTTAGTTGTCCAATTAAAACTGGCATTTGCATCTCAAGCAGTTCCCTTAGAGAAAAATGCAAAGAAGGAAGTTGAGTGTGTTTGAAGATTAAGTGGAAATGCACATTATAACCACAAAACTAATTAAAATTAGAGAATGACAAAACTCTCTTCTTAATGAAAGATTCAATTTGTTATCTGTTTTAGATTATCTTCATTTGGTGCTAGCAAATAAGTTGGTGGTCAAACAGGCAAACATCTCTCCTAAGTCCCGCATAATTAGAACAAATGATTGCTGGAGATCCTATGGGAAGTAGAGCCTAAAAAATCTTACAAATACATATTACTTTATAGCACTAATATAAATGCTTCATTTAGAAAGAAGTTGAGGCATGTTCACACACATATACATATACAAACGTATGCTGTGCAATGATTTAGTAAAGTAAAAATTAAATACTCCCCTATTTTTTCATTATCGAAATTTATAATTAATTCTGCATTTCTGGCATTATTATTTTCTTATCTACATTTTTTACTACCATACTTGCTTCATTCTCTTTCCAAATTCTTCCACTCTTCATGAATCCCTTCTAAAGGTAATTATCTCTTTTTCTTTAGCACTGTTGTAACTTATATGCCCATATGTATGTATCAAGGGCACCACCCATAGATGAAGAGTTATAGGCAGTGAATGGTTGCTGAGAAATGAAGATTTAATCATTATTATTTATTTGTATTATTTTAAAATCCTGTGTATGTGACACTTGAAAGTAAGTGTAGGCACATGATTTCACGTGCTTGTAGAGTTCAGAAGACAGCGTCATATCTTCTGCAGCTGAAGTTACAGAGAATTATGGGAATTAGATGTGAGTACTGGGAACTGAGCTCTTTTCCTCTAGAAGAGCAGTAAACAATCTTAACCTCTGAGCTGTCTCTCCATTTTAACCTGATGAAGAAAAAGCATGTACACAAATGCTATATTGCTGTTCCTCAGCTGCAGAACTGACCTTTGTTATAATTTAATATTTTTGTGTGTTGAAGAGACTTTTGTAAGAAATAAAATATTGAAACTTAAATTATTGATAAGAAAGCATTCTAATTGCCAAGGTTTTATGAATCTGAGTAGGACAAGTTATAATTAAAATAAAATAAATTGGTGCAAGAATGTTCTGTGCATTCATAATAATGCCACAGTGAATCTCAGTATTTTGCTCAATTAATCCATGCTATTTAAAGTTTGTGATGAGGATTTAGCTTTCGTACATGTTCTACTTGGAAAACATCACATGTATTTTAGTAAAATTACACATAAAAGTGACACAATTATTAAAATATTTTGATCCTTTTAACCCTTCGTTATGAGAAAGGACGTGCACACTGAGATGGTCAAAGCCCTTCTCGCTTCTTAATGATGGAGTCCGCACACCTTGCTTCTGCTATCTCTTCCTCCTCACCATTTTCCTTCTTTCTTTCCACTGCCATTCCATGTTTGTGTGTGTGCGTGTATGTGTGTAAGCACACGTGCATGAGTGCGTGTGTGAATGTGTGTGCGTGTGTATGCATGTGTGTGTGCATGAGCGTGTGTGTGTGAATGTGTGTGCGTGTGTGTATGCATGTGGGTGTGCATGAGCATGTGTGTGCATGCGTGTGTGCACATGTGTGCATGTGTCTGCATGTATGGGGGGTGTGTGCATGTATGGGGGTGTGCATGTGTGGTGTGTGTGAGTGTGCGTGCATATGTGTCTGATATAATCTTTACACTTGTGTTCTCTCTGATTTCTCTCCTTCTTTAATTTAAACACAGACTTAATCCCTATAGTACCATCTACTCACATGACACATGTGGATATAGGTATATAGGTGTGTAAATGATAGATATACACATGTGGATATAGGTATATAGGTGTGTAAATGATAGATATACACATGTGGATATAGGTAGACAGGTGTGTAAATGATAGACATACACATGTAGATATAGGTAGGCAGGCATGTAAATGATGGATATACACATGTAGATATGGTAGACAGGTGTGTAAACGATAGACATACACATGTAAATATAGGTAGACAGGCATGTAAATGATGGATATACACATGTAGATATGGTAGACAGGTGTGTAAACGATAGACATACACATGTAGATATAGGTAGGCAGGCATGTAAATGATGGATATACACATGTAGATATGGTAGACAGGTGTGTTAAAGATAGACATACACATGTAAATATAGGTAGACAGGCATGTAAATGATAGATATACTGCTGTGTCTGTGAAAGCATACTTGCCTTCCTGTTTTCTGTACTGATGTCCACTTCTGTGCTTTTTTGTTTTTGCAAATGACACAAGTTTATCCTTACTTTCAGCTAAATAAAACTTACTTTAAACACATGCCATGTGTTCTTGAATATTCTTCTACTAATATATTTGCCATCTCTGTAAGATACCAACACAAAACAACAGAGAAAACTAAAGATGTCTTGAGAAGAACCCTATATTCCATCCACTCTTTTCTGTTTCTTATTAATAATTCTGATGGTGTGTACAACATACAAGAATTTCTTTAATGGGCCCTTGACCTCCCTTCTACGAGGTGAATCTCAAGGTTTCTCCATGAACATTTGAGTACAAAAAGAAAGGTTTGTTTGCAAAAAATAAAGGGTAGTGTCTTGAAGACATTCAGCAAAAACAATTGATAAAAATGTCTAAGTAGATGTGACTAAAATGTTTATAGAAAAATAATTAAAATCTAGTTCTGGATCACTGTTTACATGAACAATTTATAGTTCTCTTTGAAGAATGGAAATTTCTTTTGGTTAATATCATTGAAAGTTTTTTTTTTTTTTAAAAGTATTTCATACATCTTGCCCACCCTTCCCTTTCCCCCCTAACTCCTTCTGGGTCCCCACTATCATCCTTCTCTGGAAATGTTACTGTTAGACACACACAGTGGCTGTGCTGTCAGGTAAATGCTGACAACCAAGAAGGCAGAAGGGGCTGGTTTCATCCCTGCACCAGCTGGTCACTTGGTGCTGCAAAGGAACTGGAGAGGCTGAGTCAGGAGGATCATGTGAGTGAACCAAGACAGGAGAGTCAGCAGTTGTAACATTGGTGGCTTTCCTCAGGTAGCTTCTGTGTCTCAGCTGGATGATCACAGTCATGTTATTTCCCAGTGGCTCCTACCTTCTCTTCCTGCTGTTTAGGTCATTACAGAGACCACTATTCCTTGTACCAGGCATGATTTGACACTTGCCACATTGCTGGTGGCCGATGAAGTTTTATTGAGAGAAAAAGTTAAATTTCATAAAAGAAAATGTTTAATTGTAGGACTTCTCTAGATTTAATACAATGTTGAATATTCATTTTGCCAAATATACCTGAATAAATACAGTTTTAACAAACACATTTTATGTTGAATTTTTTTCTGAGAATTAAATTTTCAATAGTCATAAGATAGAAAAATATGGTTATACATACATTTGAATATTTGCCTATAATTTTTAAATTTAAAAACATGAAGGCAAAATGTTTATAACACATAATCTTGGGTCCTCAGTATTTGTGCTCTGACGTTCATAGTGAATTTTAATGAACATGGATGTGAATATGTAGAAGGATATGCATTTCCTTATTCTCACCTTTAGTACTCACCCAACACTAACCTATTCTCTTTGTGTTCAGATTATAAACATTTTACTTGACTTTTCACATTCTTAGTAACATCAATTAACTATTTTATATAATATATACTGATGCAAATTATATATTATATATACATATATACTTTTCCTCCATAATTTAAAACATTACAATGATACTTTTATACCTTGTTGTTGAGTCTTCTAAACTGAATCTCATTATAGGATAAAGATAAAGTCATCTTACAATCATACCTCAAATCTTTCAGATAAAGTTGATTGACATGCCCAAACAATTTATGTTTAAATTTCTACTTAAACTTTCATTTTCAAAATATACAATGCATGATTTTCTTCTAGGCTGTTATTTTTTTTTTTTTTTTTTTACTTTTTATAATAGGGAGTGACTACTGAGTTTGTTCACAAATGTCATCTTTTAGAAACTTCACTGGTTCCCTCATATTATGGTGGAATTCTAATTGAATTCCAATTAGAATTCATCCAGTATAGCACCATTTAACTCCATCAGTTACTTTGTACCATTCCTGGCTATAGAGTCAGAGCCTTTCATTTGGGACAATTAGTTCAAAGCAAATCTTACAGAGGTGATGGGACAAGCATATATTCTGAGTCTCTATGGTAAAATGCTTTCATTCCATCCCATATGCTACCTCACAAGTGTGCTACAGTCAAACCATTTTTCCACTCCTTCTCTAGTATCCATATTTTGCACCTGTGAAGATCAGTGCCTGGGTCATTGTTATATGTTTGAGCTCAAACTCATTTTAATAAATGAGTGGAAAGTATGTATGTTAAAAATATCAACCAGACAAACAGGCTTAGCAATAGAAACCAAGTCTAGAATTTGGATGGAGGTCACCTATTTATCACATAAACACCTTTTGGGGAGTGAGGTTGTTCAGCACCTATCTGCTGTGTAGAGGGGCTGCTCTACCTTGTAGAAACTGTCACTTCCTACACATTTTGACCTTAGGCCATTCTCTTGGTCTCTCAAAATCAGTTTTCTACAAAACAGGGGATGAGGCTAAGGAATCCCAAGGCTAAATGGATAAAAGTTGTCTGGGTACATAGTCTATAGTAAAGTGCATAGAAAACAGTTTACATGTTATTTCAAAACTTTATATCTATTTTATAAATAATTGTCTTTAAAATGGAAGCACATGTACCAAGAAAAATGATCATTAAATAATTATATGAACAATTGTTTTGAAGAAATGAAAAATAAAAATAATAAAATAGGTCAATGTTCAGGATAGACTCACATTATCGCAGGTTTGCCCAAGACAGACTCACATTTAGGAATAGGGCTCTCTGTGTCTTGTTATTGTCAACAATGTTTCCTAGGCTGTGCCGTGGTCAGAGTCTGATAATGCTCTATGAATTGGGAAGGTTTTCCCTTAGACGAGATGATAAAGCCTAGAGATGTTGCTCAGTTGGTTGACTGATTAATCTGCATATGGGAAGTCCATGCACAAGGTGTGATGATACAGGTACTTAAAAGTGAAGAGAGTAGGGTAGAAGTTCAAAGTGATCCTCAGCTACAAAGTAAGTTTGCAGCCAGATTAGTGTACCCACAACCCTGTTTCAAAAATAAAAAACAAAAACCAAGGAAAGACTTAAGATGTAAAGATGATTACAGGATCATGGACGGTTCCCTTCCATGGTAGGTTTAATACAGCAGGAGATTTCATCCTGTCTGAATGATAAAATAACTGAAGAGTAAACACGTTTGGTCCCCTCTTGGATAAAAGTACTTTAGAGATGCTTACTTGTATGTGGTGCAGGCTAGTACCACAGTTAAGGTGATGACTTCATGGTCTGAAACCATAACTTCAGATATCAGACAGATTTTTGTTCAAGAAAATATTTTTTCAAAATTAATAATAAATTCATGTATTATGGGAGAAGATAGGAAATGTAGATGACCTGACCAAATAGGGTGTTATTTTTACAGGAACTCAGGGCTCTGTGGCCATTGCTCTAGCATGTTATGACTTCACAGCAATCCTCGGCACCCAGGCATTACCAGATTTCAGATAAGGTGAATGTAGTTAATCCTGATTAGAGCACACAATGCTTCATGGGTCTTTGTAATTTTATGACAGCCATTGTATCACGTTGGTAAACACTAACACACTATACTGTGCGGAGTTTGGCATCCTAGATGCTTTTCTTAGAATTTTTTATTTTGTCTTGTTGATTCCAATTATATAATTCAAAAAAAAATAAAGAGTAATTTAAAAATAGGTAAAAGTGAAAACCAAAGCCTTTAAGTTAGCAGAAAGGTATTCCATATTAAGATTCAATGTTAGAGACCTTTCAGAAGTTTCCCCAGGACACTGCTGTTTGCATGAAATACAAAATATAACAAGTGAATACATTTGTGATATGAACAGCATTGCATTAAATATAGTGGGTTATTTTTAGTTTTGTATTTAGAGTAGATATTTTAATTAGAATTTAGAAGTGTCTTGTAGTTTTTTCTTTAAATTGAATCTATGGAACAGTTTTAAAAGTTTTTGATGTGAATTCCCACATAGGTAGAACATACTTTTATTCCCTGAAACCCATGTCTTATGTTGACTTCGAGGTCATGGTCCCAGCTTATGTTCTTTTGTAGGCGCCAAGGCTTGAGCATAAACCTCAATCCTCTCTATCTACTTTAAACTATTGGTGAGACACACCCTTCCCTTGATAGTTTCAATGAGACTCTGGGTGTGATGATAAATATTTAATAAAACTAGTCTGGAATAAAACCCTGATGTTGGGAGAATAGTCAAGCCCATAGAATTTCTGTTCAAAGCTTCTCGTTTCCCTGTGATTATTTTGGGAGTCTTCTGCATCTTGACAGTGTTCATAGTCTTATTCCATCTTATCTCAGGAGCACCAAGACCTTGAGTTTAAATAGCAGGCAGAGTTCAGTCACTGTCAAATGGCACCCTCCTAGCACATAACCCCTACACACTGAGAGCTACCAGTGTGTAGGCCTCAGCACCACAGTAGGGGGGGGGAATGGAAATTCTGGGCAGTTTGAAGTTATTGGAGAAAATCTTTCTATGTCCTAAAGCTGTAGTCAACTTTAGAAGCTTCTAGAATGACTGCAGATGGCTTATCTGTTAAAGGTACTCATTGCTAATCCTAAGGATCTAAGTCAGATTCCACATACACCACATGGTAGAAGGAGAGAACTGGGTGATGTAAACTATTCTATGACATTTACATGAGTGTGTGTGTGTGTGTGTGTGTGTGTGTGTGTGTGTATGTGAACAAAGTAGAAAAACAAATGTGGTAATAATACCTTTTAAATGTACAGAGAAGAGTTTACTTCAGCTATGACATGAACCAGAAGCAAAATCAAAAGAAAAAGTTTTAATAATTTGTTCAGAGAAATTATTTAAATATGTCACAATTGAATTTTTGGGTTTTTTTTTTAATTTGAAATTTCTGAACTTTGCTACCTTGGATTGTAAGAAACATGGTAAAGACACTTGCCATAGAATGGATACCTAGAACAGGACACAAAACAGAGGCGAATGCTCCTTAGCTAACTCACTTCAGTAGTTAGTCCTTGAGTCACCCTCCCATCCTGTCCCTCCTGTTTGATCTTGAAAGAAAACACTATGCTGCACACAAGAGGCTGGGAATATAAGCACACCTGTGGATACCTGGAAGGGAAAGAAGCTAGCATCAATCTTGTTTACAAATGTGCATGGTTGGCACGTGTGCATCCTTTTCCTTCAGTCCTCACACAGTCCTGTAAGGGTTCCTATATGCACCATTCCTAGCTATTTTGAAGGGGTTAAACTCTCCCACCCTCACAACTGAATTTAGATTTTAGTTCTCTGAGAAGGCCAAACAGATGTCACTCCCAACAAAGGACCATTTATCCACAATGCTCTAATATTCAGGGATGAAGGAGAGAACAAATACAGGTTCCAAGTCAGTGTCACAGTCTCTCAAGGACAAATCCTGCAGCCCTTTTCTGAGTCTTGTCTGGACTTTCCCTAGCTTGTGCAAGTATGCCCAAAAATGATCAGACTGAGCGTCAGCCAATTAAAATTATACTAGTATAACTGTTGCTTGCAAACCAATTATGTATGATATGACCTAACTGCTACTGAAACTCCTCTTGGTTATGCTTAATAGGATCCTGCATGCTTCCCTCCAGGTCATTGCCACTTCAAATACGTAAACAACTCTGCATATGCTGGTATAATAAACACTGTTTGCTCTTACATACTATTTGATTATGGGGTCTTGTAGTGGAAAGTTTCTGGTTTGGCCTAGCCCCTAGGTCTCAGAACAGCAGTTCCCAATAATCACATAAAGACTCCTATTAATTATAAGCTGATTGGTCTATGGCTCAGGCTTATTACTTCCTTACTCTTATCATTTAAGTTACTCCATTATTTTCTATCTAGGCTTAGCTATGTGGCTTGATACCCTTTCTCAGAGCAGCATCCTCATTTACTTCCTCTGCATCTCACCGTCTTCTTTCCCTTTGCACATCTGCTTCCCAAAATTTTCCTAATGTTGTTGCCCAACCTCTACTTCCTGTTTAGCTACTTGACCAATATTTACAATGACACAAGCATAATTCCACAGCAAATCTTTCATCATTTTCTGGGACTATATAATTTGACAGTTCTCACAGAGTTCTATGAGGGTTCCTGTATGTACCATTCCTGGCTTTTTAGAGTTGGTTAAGCACAGAACTCTCACATGGACCTTGGATCATTGACTTACCCTGCATACTGCTCTATTAATCACTTTTACACCAATTTCACATTCATTTTATATTTTATTATTTTATTTAAATTCAATTTTATGGTCAAACTATAATTTTTTTTGACCATGTAAACAACATTTGCGTGACGGTAAAAAAAAAAAAAAAACTAAAATTTTGTGTTTGCAAGACTATATATTCTCGTTTTTTTTTTTTAACAAAAATTACAGATCATTATTTTTCTTCTACTTCTGTGAACTATAACAATGAAGTAGATGTTGGGAAACATTATGTTTGTTGTGTATAATGTATATACTCCATAGTTGGAGCCATTACAATTCATAAATTGGATTTAAATTCTGAATATGTATTTTTTTTAACCTCATCATCAGTTTAATTTAGACAAACTAAATCAAGAAGCCCATAAACAGACAATTTTGTTTTCTAATGATGAGTAGTGGAGAGGAAAAATATATGACCAGTAGTTGTGCAGTCAGAGTTCTTAGTGAAGAGTAGTGAGAACTTCCTTGTTGAGAGCTCAGCTAGATGAACATAATGTTAACATGTGGCATTTCTTCATGATATCATGCTAGTCTGAAGAGCAGTTAGCAGATACTGATTATTATCTGGTGAACATTCTTTAGTCAAAAAGTGAAAATCTATTCGGTGTGTGTAATTGTTAACCTAAACAGAAAACCGCCAAGCCTGTGTGCTCCTGGTGTTTGACAGGACAGCTGGGACACAGACTGTGACTCAATGTTCACTAAACCAAATGGATCAGTGATGGATTCCAATATCTATCATTTTTTATTAAGTTCATCTTCTTTCTAAACAGTTTATGTAACTTTACTATTAATATTTTAAATAGGGCTTGCATACATATTTCTAGGTTGTTTTCAAAGGTCCCTTCGATTTCTCACTTTAGAGAAAAGATCATAAATGTTGGACACTTATCCTTGGAAGTTTCACTGCTTCCTGATGAGTGGTGGCAGGCATGCTTAAATAAGCAAATTGTAAGTGCCTCACAGAGGATGTGCTTGCTCACACTGAACATAACACCTAATGGGTGAGAGGAGAGCTCATTTTCCAAGATGTCTTTCATGCACAGTATGCTTGCCAGTAGCAAATCAAATCTCAGTTTTGGATGAAAGCAAAGACAGGTTGTCTTGTCTCTGTACTCCATCAGCACCCTTTGTAGAGAAGTACATGATTCTCAGCTTCCTCATTCAGACTGAGTGACAGTGATTGTCTTATTTCCCGGCTGTTGTCATTTCTGCAATGTTGTTAGTATCCAGGGAAAGTTAAGATGTCCTGATTTCATTGTTCCCTGAACATCTGTTTATTTATTCTTCAATATTGATCCAGCATCTACTTTTTAGACTCTTCAACTCTTCTTTCATGTCCCTAGAAGTAAAATAACAGGTGTTCATGAATTTGATCTAAATTATCACTAATACTCTTGTTCCAGTTAGATTCCTGCAACTATAGCAAATAGCAAAAGCAGCCTGTGGAGAAAAGGGCTTTTTCATCTTACAGTTTACAGTTCACCATCAAGGAAAGAGCCAGGAGGGGAACCTGGAGCAGAACCTGGAGCAGAGACCATGGAGGAAAGCTACTCAGCTGCTTTTCTTACAAAGATGAGGCCTACCTGCCTAGGTGGTGGCACCACCCACAGTGGGCAGGACTCTCTTCCATTAATTAGCAATTAAGAATATGCTCATACACCAGTTTGTTGGAGCAATTCTTCAGTTGAATTTTTCTGTTCCAAGGTGACTGTAGGGTTGTGTCTAGTTGATAGCCAAAGCTCACTGTGATAGTTCTTTTTAGTTCTTAGTGACTGACATGTACTCCACGGTCCATGTAGGTTCCTTAATGAGGGTGGGAATCTGGACTCTTGTTCTAGGGAGCTTGCTTCTACTTGCCTTCTCTTTAGAAGGGGCTTTCTCACTGACTTGTTTACCTTGTTGAGTAATTTCACAAAGGGCACAGGATTGTAATACTGGCAGATGGTATAATAAAAGATTGTCTAGAACTCTATATTCTGAGAAATGAATGAGAACAAGGGAGTAAATATCCTAAATTATGTCATTTATTTCTGCTTCTGTGAAGCTGGATTAGTAAACCTTTGGAAGTGAGACATTGGGGGATTCAGATTTTTTTTTTTTTTAAAAGAGGTAATTTATTGAAGTGGAAATGATTTTTTTCTTGGCTTCAGCATATCTGTGAAATTTATCATTTTTTGTTAATAAAATGCATTTTTATGCTGTGTATAGAAAAGGAACTAAGATATTTTGAAAATTCAGCAGCTTTCAAGATGGAAGCAATATCTGCCACTCATTTTATCCTGTTCTTTTAGTGTATTTGATTGCATCCTAAATTGTTCATTTCCACTAGGTATTAAGGGAAAATTATAAAGATTTGGCTATTAGACAACAAGATGGTTGCTGTATAAGTAAATATTATATTGCCGTGGAAGAGTTACTAAGAGATGTACTGTTGAAAATAGATTTTTAAAGTCAGAATACAACTCTTATATGCTGATAAATGGAAGTGAACAGGACACTTCCAGAATTTAAATTTATGAAGATGAACTCTGACAATTCATGGATCTTCATGTGTTATTTCCTAAAAGTTATATGTGATTCTTTTGATTGATGTGCAGATTTGCTAGAACACAATACAACTTTATACCCTACCAAGTCACATTAATGATTATGAATCTTGATACTCACGGCTAAGTGACATTTTCCAGGATTAGGAAGTATTTACGTTGTTAAGTAATAATGTTACCTACCTAAGAGACGTTTATGCTTTCAGCTGGGTTTTGGTGTTGCTGTAGAGTTAAAAGACAGAAGAATAAGGATTAGTTGGAAGATTTAAGGTGGAATGTGAGTCCTATAAGGAATTTGGTTTAGGGTGGAAGCTCTGTAATCCAGGACATTTTACAAAATATTATCCAAACCTGCATGGGAAACTGCCTTGTGAAAGCTTTTTTCCCAAAACTATTCCCCTCCTCTCAAAAGTAAAGGGCCGTTCCCCACCACATGCAAGAATATGTAGTATTTTATACGTCCACTTGGCATTTCTGTCTGTTAGACAGGGTGTTCATTTGCAGGCATTTTAGGATTTTCATGTTTTGCTAAATTTTTATGAAGAAAGCATGACACTTATGTGTGAAATTTGCAAAAATTAAATTAAAATAAAGACAGTACGTAATGGGAAATTAAAAGTATCTTTTAAATTTCCTTGTTGAACTGATCTTGAATGTCACCTGTAGGCGGAGTTTACTTAGAAGGCACCAGTACCAGATAAATATTTATTAAAATATAAATCAGAACTCACGATACAGTTAACAGATTACAGTTGCACCTGAACAGGGACTGGAGTCTGGAACGGTGAGGACAGTCGGTGGAGTCGATCCTCTCCCCAAACATCCAGGAACCAGGAAGAGAGTGTCTCGTGTTCCAGCAGCCCCTTTTCAATGGGCTTTTCCCCGCCCCCTTCAGGGGGCCCGGTGCCCTGTATAAGTGTCTTTTGACCTTATCAGCTGACACCTGAATCCCACAACAGTCACCTTCAGCCTTTGATAATAAGTTTCCCTGATGAGGTTCGGTTTTTCTGAAAAGGCCATGTTAGGATCGGATGTTAACACTGCTGTTCTCTGAAACCAACATGACACTATTTTCACAGGAGGGCACACACAGCTGGGATAGTGTTTCCCGATCCCTGTTTCTTTCAGTGAACAGTGGGTGTGAACTCTGAAGGTTTCCCGAGTTTGTTCCTATTCACAAAAGGAGAATCATTCTGTTGGGTTTCCTGCATCTTTCTCCATATTCTTTTCTCTTGGAGCTAAATAGAAAAGATAGCTCTTGGCTATGGCCCAAGTGACAGCAGAAGTATTAATATGTTGAAGTAAAGATGAGTGTTGATTTATCACGAAACCCATCTTCAGGCACATTGTCACTCCATAAAAAAATCCTGATTTTGTAGCTTAATCTCAAATTCACGGTCTGACTTTTCTGCCTTAACTTCTGGGCATCTTGCCTAATAAGATGGAACTATTTCCTAAAAGTCCCCAAGTGTCTTAACATAAGCCTCCTAATTCTTCAAGTATTTCCCAAAGAGAAAAAAAAAATGAATGCAGATGAGTAATGGAATGCTATGCTCAATATCGTAAGCAAAAACACTTCTGTCATCTTCAATATAAATTCTGAGGCTAGAGTGCCAATTAAATAAATTTAATAAATTTATCTACTCTCACATTTTTCAACCTTTTCATTTCCAGGGTTCTGATTTTGTGAAATTTCAATAATATGTTTGTTTGGAGTAGAAAATTCTTTAAATTAAAGCAACAGCAAAAACTATATATATCCCTTAGGTAAGTAATGCCAGGTACTGTTTTACAACCATATATATTTCCTAATCCTGAAAATTATCACTGTTCCTTGATGTTGACCATTCATACTCAGCCAGTGATGTAGTGGATGTGAAGCTGTATTAACTTCCACCAGGTCTGTGAATCAGTCATCAATAAAATTACATTTTACTTTCAGGAAAGGACACAAGAAGACCTGTAGTAGGAAGTTTCTGGCCTAGCCTCAAGGTTTAGGCCCACAGACCTGCAGTTCCACAGTCCTACAGTCCCACAGAGACACAGATTCTTTCAATAGTTTTAGGCTGATCAGCCTCAGGCCCAGGCATATCACTTGCTAGCTCTCTACCCTTCATCTAACCCATGATTCTTCCTATTCAGCCATGCGGCTCGGTACCTTTCTTTAGAGGACATAGTTGTCCTCTGCTTCTTCTGGCTTCTCTCTGGCATTCTGCTCTGTGCTTCCTGTTCTCAGAGTTTTCTTAGTCTGGTAGCCCCGCCCACACTTTCTGCCTGCCTTTGGCCCATCAGCGCTTTTTTATTAAACTAGTGGGTGGGACAATTATTTACCATGAAACAACACAATACCCCTACAAAGACCCCTAAAGAGCAACCATCTTAAATGATTAAACTTCCATAGAAATTTTAAGTTAAAACATCCCCATATCTGACATGCGTCTTACCCCATGTCTGACCTTCCTCTTACTCTGACTCACCTTCTCCCCTCTCTAACTCACCCACACACCTTCATCTGGATTTTTTTTCTCTTATCAATATAAAGGGAACTTCTCTTTTTCTAAAGGTAATTAATTCATAAATTATAGAGTAACTTAAAGCATAAAAATTTGCTATCAAGAAACAGAAGTCCACAATTGTGTTTGAGATATGCTAGAATTATTGATATTGGTGCATATCACAGAGTTGTGCACCTCACTTTGCTAAAACTGATGTATGTTTAAACTCTGGAAGTGACCTGAGACCAGACAAAATAATGGGGCATATTATTTATTGAATGAACTACAACTGTGCTAACCAAACCTGTAAGATATTAAATAGCTATTTTCTCTGTTAAAATTAAAAAATTGCTGTTCTACAAAGATTCAAAAGCCAAGCATTTTAAATGAAAATACACCTTTCTACTTGTAAAATTATTACAAACACAATGTCCATAGACTAAAAATGAATTAATGAAAGTCTTCAAAATTAAGTCTTTTTTACTAAATTTGCCTAAAATGAATCATTTTAAACAAAGGGAAATTGAATTGTAGAATGATTTAAGGAAAGCAGTTTATTATGCAGGTATAATGAACTGAAAGGTGTGTAAATTTGGTTTTCTCTTTTGAACAGACATTTTTACAATATATCTTGTGATCATGTACAACTATACTGGACACAGGAAACATGGTTCCTCAGTAAAATGCTGTAAGATACATAAAGCATCTTTTGTCTAATATAAATGACTGTAGACAGTGAGTGTTGTTCAGCTCCCTAAAATTGCCCCTTTAAGAGAAAGTACAACCTCAAGATGTAGTGTGCTATCAGGCTTTGGCTTTTATACCCATTCACAGGGCAGGAGAATTTATAGTAAATAAGAGTTGATTTTAATGTCCCGTTACTAAAATACTTTTTCTATTTTGGGGGAAGAATCTTTTCATAAGCATGAGACCATTCAGTACTTCAGCCAGGGTTCCCCACAATGAAGGAATTTGTGAGTTCATAAATCTTTAAGTCCTTTTATTTTATCTGAGCGTTCTGACCAGCACATGGATAGCAGTACAAGGGGCAGGCCATTCTGGAGATAATGGCATCTCCATATCTGGGCAGTGGTGATTTCCCAGTGGGGAGAGCTCTTCAGTCTGTAGATAATGGCTTGTTACAGCTTGCTACTGGCACTGCAAATCACTCTTTTTGGTTTCTGTATCATTTTAATGTGTTTCAATGGGTATGATTTTATTTAATTATGTCAAGAGAGCACATGTGATCATTATTAAGTTTCTAATAAAAGTGGACAAAGGGAAGGGATTTCATAGGCTAAGGTAGACTGCTTCTATTAAAGCCCTTTAGCATCTGAAAGTGTCACAGGGCCCCGAGACTATTAGAAAGTGGTTTATGCTGTATGTAGGCAAACAAGCAAACGGAAGGGAAATCCTCACCAAATCTTACATGGCTCTATTATGTTGAATGATTTATTATATAAAGGGAATTCTGTGTATTTCCTTGTCCCCAGTTTAAAATGCAGCTACACCAAGTTATTTCTATAATAATTTATCATGATATTTCAGTGTGCATGTACATAGTAAGCTTTAAGAAATATTTTTCTTGGGAGCTAGGAATAAGTAGTTAGACAGAAATGTAAGGGAGACCCATTAATCAGAACTCTTCAGGTAAACTGAATCAATAATCAATAAGATACGGGGGGGGGTTGTGAACACATGTATTCGTACACACACAAGCACAAACATACACACACATGGACATTTGCATACACTAGGGGAAAGACAGAAATGGAGAGCTTTGCGGAAGGATTGTATCCATTGTGGGTGACCAGTAAACAGTGTGCAGCGTGAAATCAGGCTGGAGAGTCAATAGCATTTACCTCTGGAGAGCTGAAGAGCGTTCCTGTAGTAGGACATCGTCTTCCTTTTTCTGCACCTGTCTGGTGTCTGCTGCTGAGTCTTTCCTCTTTTCAGATTCTCCTAGTCGGCTTGCCTCACCTACACTCCCTGCCCTAGTGGAAAATAAGCATTTTATTAAAGCTGTACAAATGAAAAATCTTTACAGTGTACAAGAACATTATCCACAGATTCCCTCTCAAGGACACTTACGTTTTAACAGCTAAGGCCTTAAATTGATTGGAGGTGATAAAGGAAGTCCGTGAATACCATGCTGGTCTTCTTTGCTGAGTCCAGCAGTTTACAAGGGGATAATCTGAAAAACCATCACAACAGACCAGACTGCTGCTTCACTGATACTTGGGAAGTACCGTCCAGCCACAGAGGCAGGGACTGAGCTCTTACTTGCTACTAAAAGCTGTGTTTACATCATTGCAACTGTCTCTGTAGGTCCTCCAAACATACAAATAAGACCTTTAATGTTTATAAGAAGTATAGTCAGACTGCTATAGTTTTGCTATGACTGCTATAGAAGAAGATATTTTTGTTTTGTTTTGATTTTTCAAGACAGGGTTTTCTGTTTAACAGTCCTGACTGCTCTGGAACTTGCTTTGAAGACCAGGCTGGCCTTGGACTCACAAAGATCCTCCTGCCTCTTCCTCTCAATTACTTGAAATAATGGCGTGCCCAACCACTGCCTGGATATATATATATAAATTGTATTACATATTATAAATATATCACATATAAATCATATATAATATATAATTAAATATGATATATCACATGCTACCTATAATTGTGTACTATATGTTAAAATAAATATAGTAGATATATATAATTTAATATAAATATAACATATATAAAAATATGTAATAAAGTACATTATTGAAATATAATAAAATAATGATGATGTTATAATGTATAGTTTCATATAGTACACATTTATTACATCCTATATAATCTTTTTATGTTATAAATCTTATATATCTTATAATATTGCAGAATGAACTAGTTGTATTTATGTATTTAAGAATATACACACACATAGCAAGAATTAATGAAAGAAGAGACTGAATTCATAGGAAAGCAAGGAGAGGACCATGGTAGGGTTAGGAGGGAGAAAAGAGGAGGGAAAATGATGTCATCTTAATGTCTGAATAAATGAAACTAGAAATATTGATCTACTATATATTCTACTGAGTAGAATGGAAAGGACTTCATGCTAGGATCTTTGCTTCATGCTTTTTTTCTAGAGCCTTATAGGGCGTTGGTTTACCCAGGCTCACAACCAGCAATGAGAAAATGTGGGTGGTAAATGTGTTATATTTTTGTTCACCTAGTGATACTAAAACTGATCCCAAGAAAATATTATTTCTCAGTCCTGATGGACTATGATGAAAATACCATGAACTTAATATTCAAAACAAGCAGACAAACACAAATATAGCTGTAATTTACCTCATATCTGTGTGCCAAGCAAGCTGTGTGCTCAGATATCCTGGGGAGGGAACTTGTGTGGAGGGAGCACATTAAATACAGGGAGGGGTATGGAGGGACCGCATTGCACATGGCTGGGGGGTATTCTGCCAGGCCTGTCATATGGAGGGACAAATCTGTTCTTCAGCCATTTCCCTCAGTGCCCCCACTTTGCAGTACCACCACATTTGTCATTTCGTTTCAAAATAAGAAATTTGGGATACATTAGCATTCAGATCTTAGCAATGGATTATGCAGCATTAATATTAATTATGACAAAGCAATCCAGAATAAATTTACAGAAAATAAAAAGTAAGTGTTGATACATTTTTCTCCTCTAAGCTAGATATCACTAATAAAATGCTGTTTGGATACGGCTTTACTTTATATCCAGTCCTCTCCTCACCAATAAAGGATCAAAGAAATGACCTAGTAACTTGAGGTGACAGAAAGTAAAGCTATCTTGTAATATGTTTCCCCCACCCTACTGTGAAAAAGCTGTTCACTGCTGACTATGGACAGAGAGTGATGGCGCCCTGTGTTAGATTTTGTTATTTTCGGGAAAAAGTTGTGAGTATGATCACAGCTTGTATTCTGATCCCTGAAAAGCCTGTGTGTGGAAGTAGATCCTACCCAATTCCTACTGAGGTAAGTCAAGTTACAGTGGCAATATTTCTGTGAGATCTTCAGTGGGAAGAGTGTGTATGGGCGGGAGTTAAAAAGGCAGCCTAGAGGAGCTGGAGTGTGTCAACCTCCTTCAGAGGAAGTATTGCTGCTGTCTGCTGACCTACATTTCTAATGCTTCATCCACACAGAACATACGAAGCTTTACATCTGGACGTTACAGACAAAAAAACACTAACCATTCACTAGTGGACTCATGGGAAGGGTTAATTTCAGTGGGGTTGTACTGATTGACTTGTTAACAATTTTGTTGCAGGGCTTCTCTCCTTTTGTGCATTAAAATCAAGGACTAACAAGTATTTTTTTTTTAAGGTTCAAGTTGTATTTTTGTTAATTTTTTTCTTCATTTATTATTTTTTATGTTTAAAAAAAGTCTTTAAAAAAAAACAAACCCATGTATCTTTAATTGCCTTTTAAAAACACAATGCAGTCCCAATAACTATGTATGGAGAGATATACTTCCCTCCCCTCTCAACCACAAGAATAGACTCTTGGTCTGCTGTTCCCAGGAGAAGAATTCACATAGGGCACTGGTACCCCACAAAGAGTTCAAGCCTAGTTTAGTGCAGTCCACCTCTAAGAGCTGAGTAGGACCAAACTGAGTGGCAACATTGAAAGATACATCTAGTGTTGGACATATGCATCTTGGTCTACTGTTTCTCTGTTTATGTGGTCCTTTGGGATGATTTCCTTCCTGGAATAGGAGAGACTTCTATAGACGCCAGCCTACCTACAATTCAGTCATTTGCAATTAAATGCATTATACAAGATAATAGATGTAAAGATGAAGTTGCCCACAGAACTAGGGAGATTGCTAGAGGGAAAGAACAAGGGAGCCTTGGAGACTCCAGGGTCTTGCAGTTACCAGATAGAACCAACCACACCTGGCATTGTTATTTCCCAGACTCTCTCCTTCCTCTAATCTCTCAGCATCGCTGCTTCTGTGATCTGAGCCACAAACTTTTAACCCTAACATTCCTTTTAGTCACACTACTAACGATTTAATATATATATATATATATATATTGTCTTAAAAGAGAGGGTATTTCTCAAGCACTCTCTTTCATTAAAATCCACACTTAATAATTACAACATCTGAGTTATTTTTTCAAATATTAAAAAAAATTAAAAAGCTAGTTAACCTCCTGGGGGTTTCATTTGCTTCAGCAATGAGTCATAGTTTGTAAGCTTTGTAAGATATAAGCACATTCTGATTTCTTCCTGATGAAATGTTTAAAAGATTATATTGTATGAAGTCATCCACAAATAGCTCTAGGAAAACCTTACCATCATAGTGGGCAATAACAGTAATATCTTCTAAGATCCATTGTGCACACTGGACCATGTGAAACAATCACCAATGGGATGCAACACAGTTCAACAATTCCTAATGTGATCCAGTAAAAGTTAATTAGTCTCAAATATTAAGAAATATTTCCCAAAATATTGGTCATTGATCTCTTGTAGCTTCTCTAGTTATGTGTTTACAGGAAGTACAGATGCTAGAAGCAAACTTTGAGTGAATCATGATACTGAAATGGCTCCAGATCTGGATCTATAGACGCATACAATCATGGGTTCATAGCAGTGAATTATGTTCTTGAAATGTGTGGAGATTAGATTTGAATGTTCTCACAAAATATGCGAATCATGTGAGATGAGCCAATAAAATCCTTCTAATGTTATTCTGAACAGCCAGCACCTTCCTATTTACCTACCTAACATCTACCTACCCATCTCCTTTGTTCTTTATCACACCTGTCATCATCTCTTTTATTATCTGTCTAATTCTATTTTCCAGTGATTTACTAGGAAAAAAAATCCTGATATATTAATCTGAAAATTCTAATTGGAAAAATTACATATTTACTTTTGTAACCATGTGGATTAAAAAGATTATGTCTGGAAAGCATAAGTTTTATATATCTGAGAAAAAATAATAACCATTATAAAGAAACTGCAGTGTGTAAGATTGGGAGGAGATAGATTGAACAAGCCACATAGAAAGGAGTTGAATCAAAACCAGGAATAGTGATTTAACCCACTGCCTCTCCCTTGAATTCAGGAGGGTGTGGATAATGGACTTGTGGCCAGGACTATTCCATGCAGCAGAGTCATTTTAAACGAGTGTTTTATTGTCTTTTTTTTTTTTAAACTTCTTGTCTTTAGTATATTTGTTTGTCATATCAATAGAGATAATAACAATCATCTTTTTGTGCCAGGAGAAATAAATAGACTACTGTAGTTCAATGACTTAGGTTGCCCAGCTGGTAGAAACCCTCACTCATAACTCTCTTTGTATTATACTGAATTGCATGACATTTTGTGGCACAGTGCTCAAGAGTTCTGAAAGCATGAGGTGGAGAAACCCAAAATGAAATTTATATTTTGGAGTAGTTTAAAGACATTTAATGATGAACTTCTTATCAAACTGTCCACAGTTTTGGTATTTTATTGTAAATTGATAATACAGATAACCAAATTAAGTTACTTCCAGCATTACCTTTGGGCTTTATGATGGCAGAATTATCACCTAACCATATGCTGTGTGTTAGACAAGACTAACTATGAATACAGAGTGAACAAAAGGTCCATTCAATTTCCTTTTATCTCCCAGCAAAATAATAATAATAGTCATGAGCTTTGAGTTAAGGACTGTGCTGGCTGAGTTCTAAAATACGTAACACAGAATGAAGGCTATTAACAATAAGGTGGTGTGAGCTGTTTGAAAGCTTACTCCAGCAAAATGAGGAGACAAAAATGGATGTTAAATGATTTATTTATTTAGTATATTTTTATTAAAAATGTCATTTTATCTATTTTCCCTTCTTTCCTTCCAATCCATCCCAGTCAGCCTTCGGCCTCCCCATCCCCATCCCCCAACTCCGCACCCAAAAAGGCAAGAAATCCCAAGGTGGGTCAGCTCAGCCTGGCAAATCCACACCAGGCAAGTCCGATTTCCTCATTCCAAAGTTAAGGCTGGGTTAGGTGATCCTCTGCAGAGAATGGGCTCCTAGGTCCAACCCATGCACAGGACACAGTCCGATCCCACCCCTCGAGGCTCCACACACTGCTCATGTCTGTCAACAGTTGCCTAGCCTACAGTGGAAACAATCAATAGGTTACACAAGTCAGTCAAAGCTTCCAAAAGGAGAGAACATTTTTTAGTTGGAAGTTTCTGTCCTATTAGAAATTCTCAAATATCTGCATCTTCTTCCCTAATAATTGACTCAGAGGCTTAATTTTATAGTAACTGCTGGGCCTGGAATTCAGACATATTACTATCTAGCTCTTACACTTAAATCAATGCATAATTCTTATCTATGTTTATCGACATGGCTTAGTACCTGTTCTCAGTTCAGTGTTCCCATGTTGCTTCCTCTGTATCTGGTGTCTGCTTCTCTGCCTTTCCCCTTCTCAGAATTTCCTACTCTACTTGTTCTGCCTATGCTTCCTGCCTGGCTACTGGCCAGTCATCATTTTATTAAACCAATTCAAATGAGAAATCTTTAGAGTGTACAAAAGCATTATCCCACAATACACTGAGGAGATGTTAGAATAAGTGACAGTGTTCTTTGTACAGAGTAAAGAATAGAGGAAAATAAAATTGTGGAATCTGGCCCAGGAGGGAATTAAAACAGCCTTCTGAATTTTGATGTACACTGTGTATAGGAGGCAGGGCCTGGAGAGTAGAGAAGGATGTAGTGCATTAAGACAAGTTAAGACAAGTGGACATATTTTGTCTTTCATTGTGGGGCATGGACTGATGCCCGCATCAAAGTGATTGAGATGAGTATACTTTGCAAAAGTGATGCATGGGAAAAAGTGAGCATATGTAAGATGTACAGTTGGTATTCCTGCAGGTTATTGCAGGTAGACAGTGGTCAGATCTACACCGCTCAACTTTACTGAAGTAAGTCAAATATATTCTTCATTAAGAAATGCAAAATGCAAAACAAAACATTTTGAAAAATTGTGGTAACAGGATTGTTACAAAGGTAAAAAGTTAGTTCCCCATTCCCATATTTAGCCTTGAACTTTATTTTCATATCAGACACATATATCTAGAAGTCTATTCCACAAAACGGAAACATTCCACATGTACATCTGCAGAGGAATGGATAATGAAAATGTAGATTTCTTAAATGGAATGTTATTCATCTGTTAAAAAAAACAAAATTATGAGATTTTCAAGTACATGTATGGACTTTGGATTTATAATCCTGAGTGAGGTAATCTGAACCCTTAAAGACAAATGTTTCACTATCTCTCACATGTGGATGCTAGATTTGAATCTTTGGATATGATTGCTTATATTGGATTCAGACATAGGAGTTAAAAAATTAATAACAACAAGAGAGTGGTGGAGAATAGAATATTACTGGCATAAATGGGAACAGACAGAGCAAGAAGTGTCAAGTGGGTGGGGAGTTGGGGGACATGAAGAAATAATGGGGGAAGATTGCTCGTGTGTGTGTGTGTGTGTGTGTGTGTGTGTGTGTGTGTGTGTGTGTGTGTGTGTGTGTGTGTGTGACCCTCTTGTTGAATACACTACATACTTGTTTTGTAGAACATGGAGAAAACAAGGTATGACAGACCTAGATATTTTATCCCTACTGACTAGCCTACATAATTTTAGAAGGCACTATGCAAACTACTGGAGAAGAAAACTGATTGTCATTCTTATGTAGTGGTGAACTGTGTGAGCTGAAACATGACCTGCCTAACAAGATATGCCTCCTGGTACAATAATGGCACAGATGTTGTAGAAGTAATCAGTCACTTTCTGATAAACTTTAATGGCCCATTCCACAAAGTAGAACATATTCCTGGTGCTGTTATCAGAATTGAGGACCTGTGGTTATGTAGGTCCTAGGGAAGACTTTAGTGCTTTTATTTTGCTATTTAGCCATAGCATTAAATCAACTTCAAATGGCTTATTGTTTTACCTACAGATTAGTATATCTCTCAAATGTTATTATGGAAGTTTCTTTTTGTAGTATTAAGAAAGAAATCCATAGCTTTTAAATATACAGAGTAGATGAGACTATGAACTACTCAGCCCTACATTTGGTATCTATCTCACACATCTTTCTACTAAGACTTGGTGATCATCATAGAAGAAACGGAAGGAGGAGAGGCAGTGAAGAAATACAGAGAAATATTGTTTTCCACATACAGCAGAGACGCTGTATAAAAGAACAACATCTATACAGAGTCAAGAAAGACAATATGGCCACAGAGAAATAGTGAATGTATTTTCTAAATGCATACATCTTATTTTCCTGAGAAACCATATAATGATTCATATAATAATAAATATCCCTAATAATTGAGTCATAACAGCCTAGATAAATGGAACTTGTGGGGTCTCCAATTTGCTGGTTTATTCACATTACAATTACTAACCCATTTATTTAGAATTTTATATTATTAACAGTGTCACTTGACATCAAATGAAATTATTTCAAAACCATATACACTAATTTATCTGTGGCATATGTAGTTTACATAAATAGCAGCTTCCATTAGAATATGTTTGAGCAAGGTTTTAAATTTCAATTTGAATTGGAAATCAAATTCTCTTTGTTTTGGGTTAATAGGTGATTTATAGAGAAAGCCAGATTTATCCTTTCAGATTTATCTAAGAATAGCATCCTAATCAGATTTTCTAGTTCACCAAGTTTAGTCTTTGATCCCGAGAAAATTCTGTCTCATTATTTGTTGTACTCAGCCTTCTTAACCTGTGCAGTTTTATGTTGACATCACTCTGTGTGGAAAATGTCTTTCCACCTGCATGACATTCTAGTCTTATTCTGGATGTATATTTTTTACAAGCCACATTAGATTACTGAGTGTGTTGCTACATTCCATCCTGGTTTAAGGTCTTTGGTTTTTCATCCAGAGCAGACTCTACTAATGGATTCCTGTACAGGTACATAGGGATTTCATTTTGCTAGACTTTACTTAAAGCCGATGATAAAATGGATGAATTAAGATTGCATAAATTCAATATTATGTCAAAATAATCCTGCAAGAAAGGTAAGGTTCCCATTTTTCCTTCAAAGAGAAGAAAGATATTCATCTTACTTGAGCACTTATTTTCCAAGGGGATAAGTAACTTTTAAGTTTAGTATTTTAGGACACAGTGAGTCCAACATGAAGTGTGCACATTTAATTTGGGCAGAAAATACTTTAAATGATCTTATGACTTATGCTGATTAACACATATTAATCATAAATATTATTTAAACCAGAAAGATGTTGAACGTATTTTAATAAATATAAATCATAAATTATTTTACTTTTATTATTTATCTTCGTAATTTATAGCCAAATACATTAATTCCTTATAAAACATGTTTACTCTGAATAGAATATCTGTGTGTTTTGCTTGATTTTGTTTTTTGAGACAGAATCTTATCATTGTTTGATTTTGATTTTGAGAAAAGAAATTTTCTTCATAGTCCAGAATAGCTTTGGAACTCACTGCAAAAGCACAGGCCTCAGTTTCCCTACTGCTAGGATTTCAGGCATGAACTACTTCATGTATCTAAACATGAATTTTAGGAATCCTATTACGTGATGGTTTTCAATTGTATTACTCGAAAACAAACTTTTATTTGTATTGAAATTGTAATTCCATGTATAGAACATAATAACTTACCAGGAAGAAGTATGTTAAAAAGTATTTACATAGCTCATGGTGTCCTTGCAGTAAGTGGTAATAACCCTTTTCTGTATCTTGTGACACTGTAGCACAGGCTGAAGAAGAAAGAGCCAGAGTTTAATTCTGGCATTATCACCAGTTGATTGCCTTCACTATTATGATCAGCTTTGCTATGCTTCTTATTCTTTATAGCACTAAAAATCACAAAGTACTATGTAGTGCTGCATTGGTAATTAAAGAGGCCTCCCAAAGGGTGGAAATAGAGCCAAGTATTTTATGTAAGACCTTTTGCCTGATAGCATGATTAAGTTCTGAGTAGTAGAGATGAGCAAACTTATGAAGAGCTTTTGGAATGAGTAAATACATGCTCCCACCCTCATGTCCACCTAAAATCAGCACAGAGCATCATCGAGTCTCAGAGAGACAGACCTAGCCTTTCCTAGTCCAGAATTATTACATAAACAATGAGTGAAAATAAAAGATGAGATATATTAGTCTAAACATACACATAATTCTATTTGCTATATGTGCTTCCAAGGAAATATATTGTAGTTTAATATTGCCATAATAAATTCACACCTCAGCTTCTTATTCCCTCATCTTTATTAGACCTATCAGAATTTAACACATAGTATTATGATCATATTACTCCCTCCCACATTTCTTCCCAGACTCGCTTCACATTCTTTACCCACACAGTTTTGTTTTAAAACCTATCAAATTTATTTTGTGCTAACCATATATCCTTAGTGTGTGGCCTCCAATGAGAGTGTGGTTAACTTATAAAAAGGGACCTTCTCTGTTTTTTTTTAATTCTTAAAAAAGTTGTAACATCCCCATCACAATTCTCTCCCTTCCCCTCATCCCGGTCCTCTGTCTCTACTCCACCCACCCATCCATTCCTCAGAGAGTGTAAAGACTCCCAGAGTGAGTCCATATAGTCTGGAATATGCAGTAGAGTTAAACCAAGCCCCTCTCCACAGTATCAAGGTTGAATAAGGCGTTCCTCTGTAGGGAACAGGCTCCAAAAAGCCAGTTCATGCACCAGGAATAAATTCCAGTTCCACTGCCAGGGGCCCTACAGACTGCCCACGCTATTCAACTGTCATGTACATTCAGAAGGCTTAGTTCATTCTCATGTAGGTTCCCAAGCTGTGATTTCAGAGTCAGTGAGCTCCCAATAGCTGTCTCTGTGGGTTTCCTCATCGGAGCCGTCTCTGTGGGTTTCCTCATCGGAGCCGATATTGATCCCTTTGCTAATAAATAAAATCCCTCTTCTCTCAATTCTGCTGGACCAGGAGCTTGACTCCGCGCTTAGCTATGGATCTCTGCATCTGCTTCCATCAGTTGCTGGATGAAGGTTCTATAACGGCAATTACGGTGGTCATCAATTGATTATAGGGGAAGGTCAGTTTGGGTACCCTTTCCACTTTGCTTGTACTCTGAGCCATTGTGGTACATTTATACGATGTAGTACTACTCAACAGTGGGAAAATGATATGCACAAATGTTCAGGCAAATGGATGGATCTAGAAAATATCATCCTAATTGAAATAACACAGACCCAGAATATAAACATGGTATATACTCAATCACAAGCAAAGAATAACTGGGCTAGGTCCACAACCCCTGAGCAGCTAGGTAGTAAGGAAGAACTTAAAAGAGACACATCTCCCTGAGAAGGGGAGATAGAAAAGTTCTCCTGAGTAAATTGGGACCATGCAGGGCGGGGGAGGCAAAGGGAGGTGGGAAGAGAACTTGAGGGAATGGGATGGTTGAGTTGGGGGACGGATAGAGAGGGAGGACACTGAAATAGATGTCCTGACAGAGGGAACCATTTTGGAGTTAGAGAAAAACCTGGTGCTAGGGAAATACCCAGGAACTCACAAAGACAATGCTGGCTAAGACTCAAAGCAATAGTGAAGGGCTACATTCTCAAAGAAAACTGCCCACAGCCACCAGTTTCCCATAACTCCTCAGCTACGGGCAAAAGCTTTTCTGAAGCCCTGTCTTTCCTCTTCTGGAGCTATGTCTTGACAGGGATTGCACACGTCCTGTGCTTGTCTCAACCATTGTGAGTTCATAAGTACAACTATCCTGCTGTGTGGGGATATTTTGTAATACAATAAAAATATTCAGAGATATCAGAGGGATCTACCCACAGTCAGTTTAGGAGGATCAGACAGTGGTAACTCACACCTTTAATCCCAGCATAGGGAATATCCTGGGAGTGGTGACCTATGCCCTTAATCCAATCTGAGTTTGAAGTCATCTTAGTTTACAGAAGGAGTTCCAGGCTCCCAGGCAGGCAGTGGTAGTGCCACGCCTTAACTGAGCGAAGAAAGTATTTAAGGTAGGCATAGAAAGACTGAACAGGCAGAAGAAGCCACAGCTCACACTGTTAGTCCCAGTACTTGGGAAGCAGAGGCAAGAGAATCTCTGTGAGTTTAAAGCCAGCCTGGTCTTCAAAGCAAGTCCCAGGACAGTCATGACTGTTACACAGAAAACTGTCTCACAAAAAACAAAGACTGGAAGAGATGGATCTGTCCTCTGATATCATCAACTGTTTTTATTATATTACAAAATATCCACACACTGCTGTGTCTGAAAGTCATTGTTTTCTTGTAGTCATCTCTGTTCTCTGGACAATCATCTCTGAGCTTTAAGAGGATCTGTTTGTCATCTTAAAGAAATAACCATGTAGAAAAAATTCATTTTGTAAATGAGTCACATTCAAGAAAATGGATATTTAATTCTTAAATTACTTTTATTGATCAACAAGTAGCATATATAGAATGAGATGGCAGGATATCATTCATGCATTACAGTTGTTCTATCACAACTTTTATAGTGATAGCTTAGGTGTTAAGATGCATCATTATACTGCCTGTCCCATTTGGGGTGGAAGTTATCATCATCTTTATCACTGTCATCATAAGCCTCACATGAAGCCCTTGTCACCGTTGCCTGCCTGATTGTGTTTTGAATGACAAGTGCACATACTGTTCTCAGTACTTCCCAGGGTCATCCTTGTACATTCTCACAATGGCTTTCCCATTGGATATTACTAAAACGCCAACAGGTAGACAAAGAGACAAAATGAGGCCTTAGGATAATGTTTCCATCTAACTGAGGTGGTCCACCTGTAGCTGCTGTCCACACCCACAAGGGACATCCTCCTCTGTGTTGTCACCCCATAATGAAGTTGATGTATTTGGTGTCACTAATAATCAGGAGAACATTGGGATGCTTCAGGCTTGAGCTAATTCCCTTCTGGAGTCATTGACTGGAGAACACAGGTAACTTAATAATTTATTTGATAGATTAGTCTTGTAGGTTCAGCATTTATTGAACTAGTTACTTATTTAATTCAATATTTTTAACCAGTTTTCAATTTATTGAAAGTTTGATGTTATGTTATATCTGTTTTCTCTTTTGAGCATGTCTAATCCAGAGTGCTTTCTAGGTAAGGTGGTAGATTTAGGGGAAATGGATTGGACATCCACATTAATTCAAGCATGACACAACTTCCTTTTGACGATCATGCATTGACACTGGTGCAGACAGCTAACTAAAGTATATTTTCAGAACCCTCTTAACACACATAGGGAGCTTATCACCTTCAGTCTGAGTTCATGTGTGAAAGAAACTTTGTGGGCTCTTTAAAGAAACTGCAAAATTGAATCATTGGTTCACAGTTCTCATTTTATAACACATGTACATCACATTTTCTCAGTACTGTCAATCTGTAATTGATGCCTTGGTTGCTTCACAGCCAATATGAGCAAATTCTAATCCTGAATATAATGATATTGGTGGACCCTTTTGAAAGCCACAAATCAATGAGCATGAGGTTCTTATGAATGAGGTTGCTCACTCTATAAAAGAGCCTGCAAAAGCAATGCTGTCAAGTAACAGAAAGAAGGGGCATTGAGGTTTCAAGTGTAAGTTAGACCCTGCTGCCAAGTCTGCAGCCATCTTGACATTTGGTGTCTTAGGCTATACATCAGTTTTATAAAATGCCAATATTTTGTTATTATTGTTTTGATCTGACACCACCCAACTTGTAATATTTTGTTATACTGGCAAAATTATTATAAGAAGTAGTTTTGACTTTAGTAATTTGATGTCCTGACTTTATAAACTCTACCGATTAAACCTAAAAAATATGTATTAGATAAGTCTTTGAAGTTACAAAAGGTTTAAGAAAAGACATTTTCCTTGATATCCTTAATTCAATATTCCCCAAAAGATAAATTTGTGTAGCTAATAATAGTTTTAATTGATTTAAGTGTGGTTTATTAAACATATCAAGAATGAAAGACACTGAAGTCTTTCTGCTGAGTTTTTATGTAAACATTGAATCTAAGTAATAAGTATTGTCTAGTTGAAAGAGTCTTTACTCTTTAAGAGATACTTTTCTCTGATTAGCATTATCATGCTACTCTCTCTCTCTCTATCTCTATCTCTATCTCTGTATATATATATATATATATGAGCACAAGTGATATATATACACATACACGTTAGGATCACTTGCGCTCATCTATAGAAAGTGATAGAAGTCAGGCCAACCAAAAGCCTCATATAGCTACAATATCTATGTAATAACATGATAATAAAGAGAGCAAGTAACACATTCATGAAATCTAGTAGCTATCGATTCAAATAAAAGTGAAACAACACAGATAACATGCTCCAAGTAACTAGGAACATGATACACACATCATAAAATCAGCTTTCCATGGGCCAAGCCAGGTGGTCTGAAGTGTTTTCTGATGTGTCTCAGTTAGGGCTTTCTAGATTCTCCCCCATGACAGTAAATGACCAATCTAATATCCAAGGTTGCATTCGGAAGGTTACATTATTCTGTTTAGATGGATTTAAGACTATCCTTTTTACATGTAACTTTTACTGAATTTGTTCCTTGACAACCCATACTTGTATAAAATGCATTTGTAGTACTGTATACTCCCACCCTTTCTAATCTCCTTCTAATTCCCATGACCACCACTCTTTCCTACATGCTCCTTTCCCACATCCATCATGTTATATCTTCGTTGGTTGCTGGTTTATCTATACTAGTGATTTTCAACTTCCCTTATGCTGCAATCCTTTAACAAGGTTCCTCATGTTGTGGTGACCCCCAACCATATAATTACTTTTGCTGCAACTTCATAACTTTAATTTTTCCACTGTAATGAATTGTAATGTAAATATTTTTGTGGATAGATTTGCCAAAGAGATTGTGACTCATAAATGCTGGTCTATACAAAATTTTTCCAATTTGAGAGAATGGGATACCTAGAAAACACATAAAGTCCATGGGAAATGATGAAGTCACATATACTTTATAACACTTGTAATCCTAAACTTAACCTTAAGTCCCTAAGGAAGTTTTCTGTAGGAGACATGAGTGTATATATTATAACATGGTTGAACAACATACAGACTTCTTTGAATCCCCCTTTATAGCTGAAATCCCAGCAGATATTTGGTACTGAAGAACAGAACCCTGACAATCATACAGGTTAACCATGAAGTTCTCTATTTTAATACACATAATGTGTGAAAATATGAAGAATTTTTATGAAATTTGAAACAAAGAAAAAGTGTGGATAACAAAAAAAATCATTCTACCACTTTCTAATTAAAGCCAATAAAGTAAATAAAATTCCTATAGTATAGAGAATATTTTCTGACTATCCTTAAAAAACAGAAGATAAAACTTTAATAAAATATTTCATTCCAAGTTTAGTGTTCAAGCACAGACTGTTGTTTGAACCTTAATAGCCTTTTCTTTATAGCATTAATATGCTAAGATTATTTTATTTATTTAGTATGTTTTGAAATATTACAGAAGTGAATCTTATCTCTTCACAAATGACCTAGGTTACTGAGAGTGCGTCCTTCAGACATTCTCTTTTCAAAGCAAAGCAAACACAAAGATACATTTATTATTTCCTTATTATTCTCTTCTCCCACATAAATGGCACTTTTAAAGCAAATACAAGTCCATAGCCAATAGTTGGCACTGGAATGTTAAGATCATAATATCTATACACACTTTGAAACACATTGAAAACTGATAAGATTATTTCCAGGGAGGCTCTGGGTACCTCATGCCACATCGAGATTGTCATGGGTTCATGGCTTCATGAGTCACCACTCAAACTCACTGGAGAAGAACATGCCTACTTAGCCTTATGATGTTTTAAATCCTCATGCTCTTCTTCCAACTAACATTCTTTTCTAGTCAGTGTTTAAGTGAGCTTTTTAATTTACACTCAACATTTTATCTCAACATATAATATTAACCATGTTATTTTTGCATAAAGTGCAATGGCTTTTTACTATGAAAAATGATCCATGGGCTCAGAATTCACTTTATTCTTATCCCCCAGCATTCTTTGCTCCCATTTTCTTCCTCAGTAAGTAATGTAACCGTTTTGTTTATCAAATTTCTTGCCTCCAGCTCATCCTTATTGCTTACCCTTTACTGTAAAAATGAGCTGTATGTGTGCTTCACATTTAACACAAGCATTCACAAACACAGTTTCATCTTGTGCTTTCTCCATCCATCTTCAAATTTATTTTTCCTTTCAGAAACTCTTTTAAAATTCCATCTTCTTGCTGTTGTTTTCTCATTCATAAAATATTAATGTTTCCATTGCCTGACAAGATATACATTTCTTTAGGTTATGCATGCAAAGAACCTCACGTCTATCCCCCGAAGCTGTCTTCACTAAGTAGTCCTCACACCTTCTCCACTGCTTCAGATGGAGGACATGATGTGAACTTCCCTTGTAAAATGTTTTCAACTGAAATGGAATTAGGAGAGCTCCCTCCACCCTTTTATCTTTCTACCTTTCTCCTTCCAGACCCTCTCATCTCCTTTTCATTGACAAGCTGGTTGTCTCTTTCTCTATGACTGTACTTGCTACATGCACAAATGCATGGGTGCACAGATATACATGTGTACACACACATACACACACATACACACATACACACATCTACATATATATCACACACACATAGATTACCATGCTGAGTCCATTTTTGTAGTTAGTTTGTATTTGGGTTCAAGGATGACATCTCTACACTGAACAACCAAGAAGGGGGCTTGTATCTGGGAGATGCTAATTGTCCTTCTCCCAGAACTCATTGGTTGCCTTTGTCTGGGTGACACTCCACAAATATTCCTTCTTCCACATTTATATGTCTATTGTTACTGTAATTGTCGTGGCTTACGGTACATATTTCTAAGGGACATTGTTTCATAGCAGACTTCCTGGTCTCTGGCTCACACACTTCTCTCCCTCTTCTAAACAAAATACCTTATCTTTACAGTTTCTGTGAAGTCTTCCATCTGTCGCAAAGTGCAGTGGTGATTTCTCCATCCATCCATTCTCCTTATTCTTCACATTCAACATTTGCTTCCAGGTCAAAAGTTAAAGTGACTTTATTCATCCTAGGTATCTCATATACGTTTCAATTACCTTAGTGGAAGGTACAAAAGGGGTTGGATTAGATGCCTCAATCATTTGAGACAAAAATGGTATATTTTCAGATTTTTGGATTTGCAATGGCCTGTACTAATTTAGTAGACTATGTTTCTTTTCTGTGTTTTTTTGGCTTGGGCTGACAAAATGCAGGAATTCTGCTTGTCTTTACACACACACACACACACACACACACACACACACACACACACACACGTACACACACACAAAGCAGCACTTGATAAAAATGATAACTGGAATCCTATAATGAAGTTGAAGTCATTTCCTATTATATTACAGGAGAAGTATTATTGGCATATCTTAGAGCACACGTTTTCAAGCATTATCTGGCAGGACCAGATCATAAAATAGTTATGGTCATGATAACATAGATCAGTATCAGACTAAACTAATTTTCTTTTCTTTCCTATATAAATAATAAAATATACTTAACTAAAAGGGTTAACATGAAAGGGCATGTAGTGTGTACAACTAACTATACACAACATACACCTGGGAGGCTCATTCAAAGAAAGGCTGCAAGATAATGTCAAGAGGTCTTGATTTTTTTGTGTTCACACCCCTTCCATAATTTATTCATGCATCCATGAGTGAGATAGTATCATGATGAGTTATCTGAGAACCTTCCCTAATGTATTACAGAAATAAGACCAAGCTCTGAATTACTTTATAAACTCTACATTATTTATTTTTTAAACTTTTCATTCTTAAAAAAATGAAATTAGCTGATTAAATAAGCATCATTGACATTCAAAGGTCATGTCATAAATGTAATATGCTACTGTTCTCACAGTGTCATCAACGAAGAAAGCATACAAATTATCAACAATTATGAAAGTGTGTATTCCAGAATAGATCAAAAGTCATTCATCAAGAAAGGTTACGCAGAATTCTTTCAAGGGAGGCAAAATAACACGTCATTAGTCACTGCAATAACAGCAGACATGGGGGCTAGAGAAATGACCCAGTTGCTAAGGGCACTTGATATTCTTGTGGAAGACAAAGTTTTATTCCTATAACATACATGGTATCCTGTTACAATAAATTTCACCTGCAATATGCCAAATACAGGGTTAATATTTATTGGAAGGTATTCTAACACTCATAGACACAAGTTAAACCTTATGATGATTCCTTAGAGATAGGATGATCCAGATGATGGATGCTAATCCAATCTCCAAGAAGGCAGGAACAAAACTGGGTGCTCAAGATCCCAGCAGCCCCTTTTCAATGGGGCTGGCCACAACCTGTTCAGGCTCCCAGGATGCTAGAGACACTCCTCCCAATCTTATCAGCTAATGCCTGAATTCTACCACATCTCCCCCTTTTGTCTAACTAAGAAGGTTCTAAACTAAGACAATATACAATAGGAATTATTATAAGGTAATGTCTTGGGGAGGAAGAGGCCAAGCACAAGCATGGTCAAACTACAACTAAAACCCAACACATAAATAGTATATAATACATCTTTAAAATAATGATAGATGGTGGAGTGTATAAATTACTTCAAAACTGTTCTTCTGGGAAAGTGAAAACCCAACACCTGAATGTTTCTTGCTAAGATGATAGGATAGTAACCTTAACTACCTTTTCTTCAACCCCATCAAGACCTGAGAAGGAAAATATATTACTTGAAAGTCGGAAGCACATGAGAGTAGTACCTTCCAAAATTTGGAAGTGGACAGTGACATTCAGCTACCTGGACAATCACCTATGGTTTTCTGCACCGTTGAAGCATCTATTATTTTGGCTACAGGCCAATGATATCTGACAGATATTTTCAGAAGCAGGGCATTTTTGGAGGGACTATCTTATCCTGTCCAGGCAGGCTTCATCAGCCTCCATCCATCATCTCATTTGTCCACATTGGACATCATGTGTGTTCCATCAGCAGTTGAGGTAAGGGCAGATTTTTTACCCAACCAGCCATTCTCTGCCAAAAAGGACAAACTCCAAAGGACTGTCCTTGATGTTCAGGACCATCTTGAGAAAGGAACAGTGATGCCAGGAGTCGTCATGTATCCCATGGCTGAATTCTGAATAACAAAATGTTAAATGCCATATTCTCTGGGTCTATGAAATGGTTGAAGACTCCTGTCTATCTATGGTATTCTAGCCTGTATCTGGGATGACTGTGAGATGGCAGACTTAAGTAATGTTGACTGCAGTTCTTATCATCCTAAGGATTGAAGCCAGTATTGTAAAATTAGGTTACCTATAAAAGGGGGTACAATCTCTGAACAATGACTTTTAGTATGACTATCAAACATTAGCCAGAGGTATAAATATCATGCAAAATAGTAACAGTATTCTAGACATATATATACATATATATCATATACAAATTATTCAAACAGAGGTATACAAAACATCTTGTACACATATTATAACTAGCACAATCATACATTATGTCTAGTGTAGTTAAAAGGAGGTAGCAATTGTATAGTGGAAATGACAATAATGTACAAATATTTTAAATAGAGTTAGAAGCTCATGTAAAATAGAGCAGTTACAGATTCAATTTTATATCAATGTACAAGTTGCTTTAGACATATAGAATAATTTCAGGTATAAATTTGTACCAATATACAAATTATCTCAACCAAACATATAAAATGATTTCACATTTGTATCAATATACAAATATCTATGCCAGTGCAAGTTGTCTTTGGCTTATCCCATATATTTGGCTAATAATTGTTTATAGGTAGGTAGAACAATCTACCTTTATCTATCCTATCTATTCCCCTTTCTCTTCTTTAAAAAAGATCCCTGAGTCTATATTACTGTCCTGTCTTCAACCCAATTTTAACTTATAACTATTCTATCAGAATAATAATTTTCCATAAACCTCAGAGGACAAAACTTATCAGGAGAGGGGCATAGTTTTTCACAAGGTTGCTTCCTGCAAACTTGAGGGTGATGGCATCTCTTTGGGATCCTGTAAAAGCTAAAACAGTGGTTAGATCCTAATGGACTGACTATACATATCTATAACCATTCTCAGAGTACTGGGTAAATCCATCTGGAATTCTGATTAGAGATGTGACATGAAGGATAATCATAGAGAGCTATCTTGCAACCATTTTGAATAATCTGTTTTCTAAAAGCAATCATTGAGTGGTGTACACCAGGTTCTTTATTCCTCTATTTCTGTCTCTTCCTGTCTCTTGCTCCCTCTCTCTCTTTCTCCTTTTCCACCAGTAAGAATCGTTGCAGTGGGGTTCCATCTTAGTACCAGATGCTTCATAGATAGCTGATAGGAGAAAATGTCCTCCACTTTCCAGATTTCTTCTTGACAATGAATATAGGAGAATTCCATGGACCGGTTGATTCCTCAATATGCTGAGCTTGTAACTGCTTCTGTACTACCTGTTACAAAGCCTGAAGTTTCTCCTTTGTCAAGGGCCTTTGCTAAACCCAAAAAGGCTTTTCTGTCAACTATCTCAAAGGTAATGCTGTGAGTGTCTTTTTAGGTTCTGCGACTATTTGGCAATTCTTTTGCACAATCTGAATGGCTGGTGAATTTTCTACATAGCATCTTAAAACATCGTTTTTTAGAAACATAATTGAGTCTCCTGTTGATATCTGAACCTGGAGGAATTTTAATCTGGGCATTCCACTGTTGTAGAAGGTCATGACCCATAGATTCACCACTATGTCAGCCACATATGGCTTCAACCATCTTTTCTGACCTTCTGATCCCATGTATTCAAGTGATCTCACACTCTGTTTCACTTGAGATATTGTTCCAATACCCAGAAATTGGATATCCACTGCCTGTAAAGGCCATTTTAGATGTCATGATTGTGGAGTTATGATTGAAACATCAGCTCCTGTGTCGACTAAACCTTAGATATAAATATTATCTACCCGTACATTCAATTATGGTCTTTGTTCATTTATGGAAGTCTGCCAAAATATTCGTTTTGTGGTTTTTCTTGGAACTTTCAAGTTCTCTCTTGAATTTATTCTACCATCATATGCCATATGGTCTTCTAGGTTAGGCACTGGATTTCCTACTCATCCTGAGAATGCTGTTCCTCCACTGTGACTGGATACGATCTGGACCTTCCTTGGCTTTGAAATCTGACTTTTGGAGGCTTCCCAAGAAAGCCACAAGAGGCATTTCCCGATGGTAGAGGGTTGCATGCCTTCTTTGTCCATGGTAGATCTATATTCATTGATCCAATGTCAGCCTTTACCACACCTCTGCATAACCCAAAAGGGAATGGCCTTCTGTTTCAATCACACTTAAGATGGATATTACTTCCAGAAGTACCTTGTGTACAATTCTGTTTTATATGGCCTGATTTACCACAGTTAAACCAAGTGATGCCTTGGTTCCTCATCCTAACATTAGCAATGGCTTGGCCTACCAAGTTCTCTTTGTTGAAATGGAGAGAATCCATTCCTCTGTTGGTGCAGGTCTGATTTTTAAAGGCATAAACATTCTCTTACATTCCAGAATAGCATGGCCAAAAGCCAGAGAAAGTATTAAGTGCTTCCTAACTTCTGATACTGCTCTATGTACAGCCTTCATAAGCCTCTGCAGAAAGTCAGTATAAGGTTCTTTTAAGTCTTGTTTTACCTTGGTATAAGACTCAATTTTCTGGCCAGGGTCCAAAATCTTTTCCCAAGCATTCAATGCAGCAGTATGGCACAGCAACAACATATGTTCTATAAATAGTCTGAGCCTTCACATCAGCAAACATGTCTTCACCAAGAATTTGGTACTGAGAAATACAAAATCCCCTAGTCTTTCCTTGGTGCTCTAAGGCCCTAGCCTCCTCCCTAAACCAAATTCTCCATTGCAAATGTTGGCTATAGTCCAATGCGGTGGCAGTGAGCTGCATCTGATCACTAGGAATTATCTGATTTTTTTGTTGACCATGTATTTAGCATTTGTTTTACATAAGTGGAGTGTTTCCCATGGAGCTTTATGGCTTCTTTGAAATCTTTGATATCTTTCATATGTATATATGCATCGACTCATAATTATACTCTACAAATTCAGGGGACTCCCCATATGTTTTCTTTGACTGAACAGTAACCAGAAACAATACTGGTGGGGAAGGGGGTAACCCTGTCATGTTTACCACCTTAGGTAGAGTGTCTTCATTACCATAATATCTCATTGGGGGTTGACCTGAATTGTTCTGAGCAGAAAATGCATTACCACCCTTTCCCACTACTGCAATATGGTCCTCCCATTCCTGGAGTTTGGATACTAATGATTTTTCTAGAGCTTGATTTTCCTGATGAAACAGTCCTTCCAATGACCTCATAGAATCAACAATTTTTTGATCCACATCATTAACATAAGTAACAAGTGTCTTGTAATTAACAAGTTTCTTGTTCTCATTAACATAATCAATGAGTTTTTCTTTGTTCTCATCATTAGTGTAATTAACAAGTTTCTTGTTCTCATCATTAACATAAAGTCTGCATTTTTCTTGCAGTTTTATCCATGTCTGAAGAGGAAGCTCTATCTGAAAACTTTCTGTAACCAGTTTCCAGGAAATTAACCTTATCTGTTAGAAATTTCCATATCATATATCCTAGACAGTAATTGTTGATTTCCAGATTTCACCTCTTCCATCATGCTCTCCATAAACTTATCAGGTCGTTTAATTGGAAACATAAAATATAGAAATAAACTGAAAAATAGTAGAACTGAGGCATTGAAGCCCTCAAAATATTCATTCAAGAATTTCTTAATCACCATGGAAAAGTATGACCTGAAGTCATGAATAGAATACTTTTCAGCCATTACCTCAATTCAGTTGCAATGACGATGTTTGGTCAGCAGGTGTTGCAGTAGTACTCAATGCTCCATTCAAAGAAAATATGGTGGATGCAGGGAATCCACCTACCAGCTCTATTTGGTGTTAAGAAACCCCAACGGACACACAGACTGAATAAGAAACTTAGGAAAGGCAAATTCTCACAAGATTAAAACAGGATGATATGACAAAATCCGTGTGCACAGAAGCCGGGCACAGACCTGACTCAGAGGCAGCTGCTGGAGTCAGGGGCACATTGGGTCTCAGGGTAGTCGCAGCGTGGGGTTCATGGGCCCGTCTTACCCACTGAGCTGCCCAGGGAGGTGGATGTTTAGTGGTTAGGATTTGGCGCTCTCACCACCATGGCCCAGGGAGGTGGAGCCCAAGCCGGAGGCAACAGAGCAGTATGGACTGAGGGCCCTACTCTGGCATTCATGACCCAAAAGGCAATCGCAGCCGGGGAGATAGTTAGGAGTGCAGAGCAGCAGTTGGATGTTCCAGCATAGGGGCAGGAGAGCAGATGAGTGTCCAGCCCATGCACAGGCGTAGAGACTCCCAGGGATAAATACTCTGCCTGTTCTCTGCTTTCTGGATGTGCTTAAGGCACAGAATGGGCTCTTCAGCATGATATACCAACAGGCTTGAGGCCCAACAAGGGATGCCAGCTGATGCAATAAATCTTACTTGCAATATGCCAAATACAGGATTAATATTTATTGAAGGGTATTTTAGCGCTCACGATTACAAGTTAAACCTTAGGATGACTCCTGAAGATAGGACAATCCAGACAACAGATGCTGATCCAATCTCCAAGAAGGCAGGAACAAAACAGGTGCTCAAGATCCCAGCAGCCCCTTTTTAATGGGGCTGGCCACACCAGTTCAGGCTCCCAGGATGCTAGAGACACGCCTTTCAACATTATCCGCTAACACCAGAATTATACCACAGTATCCTACAACCATTCCTAACTCCAATTCATGGAGAACAGACTGTGCCCTCTGATATCTGTGATACTCGGTGCCCATATGGTTCACAAAGCATTCATATGTTTAAAATAATCTAAAAAATTCAAAACTATTCTATAGTGGGATTATTTTATGACAGTGTAAATAATTGTCCTGCCAACTAGCTCAATAAAAATGCTAATTGGCTGAAGGCAGACAGGAAGTATGGGTGGAGCAACCAGACTGGGAAAACTCTGGGAACAGGAAGAGAAGAGCAGATAGGCCAGAGAGACACCTCAGAGACTCATGATATGATGCCAGAGAAAAGAGATCAAAATGCTGCTCTAAGAAAAGATACCAAGCCCAATGGCTAAACAGGATAAGTATCATCCATTAGTTCAAGAGCAAGAGCTTGCTAGCAATATGCCATAGCTATAGGCTGATCAGAATAAAATTAATACAAGAATCTGTGTGTTTCAGTGGGACTACAGGACTGTGGGTCTGTGGGACCAAAGGCCGGACAGGACAGGAACTTCATACAACACCATTCTGTCACAGAATTTACAAGCATGCAGAGTGCTTTTTAACTGTTAGTTTCTTTTACCACAATCTTCTCAAGTATCAAGATGCACAATTTTGCATATGAAGAGACAAAAGATAAGCCAAGTCAAACACTTGAGCCTGATCATAATTCTTCAATTATAGAAAGGAAAAGAAATAATATCCAAGAAATCCTAATCTTGAACTTGTGCTCATTCAAACTGTTCTTGAAAACGCAATTTTTTATCTGATAGAGAAAAGAATGGGTATTGTAGTGGGGTTTCTTGGTCCCGGGTGGCCAGGGACCTGGACCCACAGACCTGCTGCGCCAGACCCCTTAGCCACCCAGCCGCCCGCTCAGGCCCCCAGAAATGACTCAGATGCTTATATTAACTTCATGCTGTTTGGCCTATGGCTCAGGCACATTGCTAGCTAGCTCTTACATCTTAAATCAACCCATTTCTATTAATCTGTCTGCCATGTGGCCCGTGGCTCACCTGTGTTCCTTACATGTTGTTCCTTGGGCAGCTTCAGCTCCATCTGCCTCTGACTCCACCCTGCTTCTCCTACCTATGCTCTGATTTCTCCTCCTACGTCTTCTATGGTGCCTGTCATGGCCCAAAACAGCTCCTTTATTTAAAGATTGAGATTCACAGCATATATAAACGCATTCCCACATCACTTCCCCCTTTCTGTCTAATCAAAAAGGAAGGTTTCAATTTTAACATAGCAAAATTACATATAACAAAATAGCTATCAAGCAAGAATTATAGTTACAGTATCTAGACTATTTGTATTTAGCAAAATTAAAGAAAATACTCTATTATTTACCTTATCTTTGTTAATTTAAAGTTTCATATCCAATATACCTTTCAAATGACTAAGAAAAGCTGTACCTATAACTATCTAATCTTCAACTATGTCAAAGACCACAGAAGGATATATTTACCCAAGTAAACTAGAAGTGCAAGCAACTTCTAAAATCTAGAAAGGACAGAGATGACACCTATCTGCCTGTAAAGTCACCCAAAGTTCCTTTATAAAGTTGGGGCATCCATCTTCAGATTACAGGCCCAGAGTCTCTTTTCATTTCAGTGAAGCAGGAAATCTCCTCTGCCCATTCTGGCACAGTTCATCAGTTGCTTCTACTCAAGTCCTGAAGAATGTCTGACAGTTTTCTCTGCAAAGCAGGAACCTGAATGACCATCTCAGCTTGTTCTGCCAAAGTTCAGAGGTCACCTTCCTATGGAAACTGCATGTCCAGTTTAAACAGCATATTGTCAAGCAGTCAATATAAGAACAGGTCCTTGTCCAGTGGCTAACCATTGCCACAAAGAGAATAGACTCCATATGGAGTTTCTTTGATGCCCATTTTTCTGTTGAAGTAAATTAGTGCTGCCAGGAGCAGACCTGTCTCACTGTCCAGAAAAGTCTAAGCTCTTAAAACATGTAAAATGCCATATTCTGTAGGTCTTAGAAGTATTTGAAGATTACCTATCTAATTGAAATATATCTTTGTATACCTAAAAATCTTAACTAACCTAACTATAAGTTTGATTATCAAAGGTGACTATTAACCTTCAGGCACTCCCACATCAAATGGGAAAGTCATGAAATAGGAAGAAATAGTAGGTTATTTCTCTATTTGATGTTTCATTTATTTGTATAAAATATTTTGATAATGCTTTATAAAGAGGGTTGGATGTGTAATATAGGCATCTGTATCACAGCCATATAGAATATGAAGTGGAAAAATGGCTTGGTCATGATGGACAAAGCTCTTCTGAAGAGATAAACATGAAATGGGCATAAACACTATGAAATACAACACTTTATTTTGACTATGACTTTTGTGGGCTGATTGTAGAGCCAACAATATCTATGCATTTATTGGGACTTACCATGTAATGCAGGCAGAGCCAAAGCATTGCTAACTGCCTCCAGGATCCTTCTATGACCTTCATGGATGACAGAATAAGTTCAGAAATTCTGAGGATGGCTAAGGATTACTAAAACAGCTTAATACAAGTATGTTTATGAACAACTCAGTGTTAACCTAAATGATCATGCTATATGAAAGCTGGAAATATTTTGCTTCAGAATCTGTTTTATTTCACGTATTTAACCAGTTGAGATGATTCAGCAAGAATGAGCTCATTTTATATATTTTTTATTCAAAGTTTTTATTTATACATACCAACTACTATTTTCTCTCCTTCCCTTCTTCCTAGTCACTCCCAGCTGCCACCCACCCCATTCTTCCTTCCACTCCTTAGAGAGGTGTAAGGATTCCTAGGGTGAGTCAATACAGTCTTGCATATCTAGTTGAGGCAGGTCCAAGACCCTCTTCTCAGTATCAAGGTTGATCATGAAGAAACCCACAGAGGCAGCTGAGCAAAGCTTCTGGGAACTCACTGACTCTGGACAGACAGAGCTGAGAATCCTGCACTAAGTAGACCAAACTAGATGCTTGGACCATAGATAACAGTTAAATGATACGGGCAGTTTGTGGGGTCTCTGGCATTGGGACCAGAATTTATTCCTAGTGCATATGGCTTTTTGGAGCCCGTTTCTTAAGGATGGGCTTATTAAATTTTGGATGACAGGATGTTGGTCATGTCTGATAGAATTTTTCATATGATAGGGTTAGAATTCATATTATCTTTCATAAATCAGACAAGTATTCAAATTTATGTTAGATGAACAAGGCAAATATATAGTGTACTTTGGCTATAAGAGAATGGGAAGATGGTAAATTGCTAGCTAAGAGCTAAACTTTGAAAATAAATCTGAACCTGAACAACTACTAATGGTCATTAGTAATTCTTTATGTGTATCAGGCAAGAGGCCAGATTTATATATGTAATTAAGAATTCATAATTTAATTTATGCATTCGACAACTTTTAAATGCAGTCAAAATATATCCAGGTTTACTTTTATCAGCAAACTGATTTCTAAAAATGCCCCAAATCACTTCATCAGTCCCGTTGGAACAATCCAGATGACACTTTTGTTTAACCTAGGTATTAGAAGCAAATAATTGTTTGGCATCAATTATGACATTAAACCAAATAAAGTTTCTGACTGAGTTATAAATAAGTTTTAAGAGTAAGAGTAAGACTTTCACTTTTAGTATGAACCCTGCTAGAATACAAGTGAGAAGTGACTCATCGGTATCATATCCAACAGTGAGATCTGCAACAGAGTCTACCCAATGTGCCTGCTTAAATAGTTTAACCCTCTGCAATCAGAGAACCCCTACTGTCCTAGCGATAATCTGCACTGTGTATTCTAACAACTGTCAGAAGATCATATGTACTGAGTGTTCATTTCATTGACTTCTTGAAGGGACTAAGTCGGGAAATTACACAGCTCTATCCATTATACATAACCTGCCTTCTGATGACAACAGAGGGTCCTAGAAGAATGTAAAAATTTAGAAAAATAATTTTCATTGCTTGTTTGAATAGCTTTTATTTATTGGGAAAACATCTTTGGAATGAGAGAATGAGCCTAATTCCCTAAATTAAATTCTGCACTTTTCAGTAATATATTATAAACTTTGTTAGTTATCTTCATAAATCAACTTTTAAATGGGTAAAATACACATTAATTACCATGAAGACAATACTCAATTTCTTAAAATTTTTTAAGTGCATTTTCCAGATTGTAGTTATACTATGTCAATCTTTAATGCTGTTTATATGATGAAAATGTGAACTTCTAAGCTAGGTGTCATGGTTTATAACTGTGTTCTACTTAGATTAGTCATTAAAATTTAATTAGGTTTCAGAGAAAAAGTATCATATATCAATTAAAGTTTTCAAATACCTACACAATGTGTATGTTTATGAAGGGCAAAAGTGTTTATATTCATCAAGCCTATCTGAGTTTCTCTCAGTTTTTCATTTGTTTTTATTTATGTGTACACATTTGTGTGTTTTATGCACACTGTGAGCATTCAGTGCCTGCAGAGGCCAGATGCAGGTATTGAATCTCCTGGAACTAGAGCTACAGTTGCGCATCACTTTATTAGGGTACTGGGAACTGAACTTGGATCCTCAGCAAGAACAGTCAGTCCTCTTAGTCACTGAGATGTCTTTACAGTCACTTTAATATGTATTTTACTCCTTTATTAATTACTTTTTATCAAAGAAATATCTATATGTCAAAATTTAGGAATGGATTAAAACTGGGTTGGGAGGGTTGAAACATTATATCAATTGATTCAAAGTAGTAGAATGCCTAGACACCAAGCATACATTTTTATACTTAAGAAATTATGAACTCTAGCAAGAAGCAGTAGGTGTCATACTTAGCTGTGATACTCATCAACTAATTTAATGTTAAGACCTGACCCACCCTTAAATAACTCAGCTCTGAGGTATGAGTACTATATATATAATAGTTTATTGTCATGTGAATGGAAAACCTGGACATGGATAAACTACTGTTTTTTACTCATAACAGTAAACTGTTATAAGTTACATGCTAATTAGTTCATTAATATATACACATCAATAAAAACTTTGAAAAAGAGACTCTGAAGTGTACATGGTTTTCTGGTGCCCAGAATTATTGAAGTGTAATTTTAGGGTTTTAATAGATGTGGTTCTTAATAAAGAAAGATAATTTATTTAAGAAACATGTTAATAGGTGATTCGTGAATATATTACATATTTTGTTTCCTCTTCAAGAACAATTAAGTAGCTATGCATTTTCTTACCATATAACCACATAATCTTGTTCAAAAGATTAAATAATGTTTTTACAACTCTGATAAGAGGCAGGTTTCTGAGCCGTTTGGCATGGATTCTGGCCTGAGATGATGGTTTAATATCAACAGTCTGTGTCTATGTGAGTGACCAGACATTCATTTTGGAATGGATTCCTCTTACACATATGTGGACTATATAAAATGGGATATGAAATTGCCCTTAAGATGCCTTCCCTTAGATACTCACATCTTTATATTCACTCCCTCGGTGGAGACTATAAATCCTAAAATGAGTTAAAATTATTTTCTAATTTTCACATTTGAAAATTTCTTGTTTCTATACAATAACCTCTATTTCCTTCCTCCAACTCATCTTCACTCCCTCTAATGTGTTCACCTCCCAACTTAACATCAGTTTCTTCTTTGTTGTGTTAATTCACTGAAACCAATAAGTGCTGCTCACACGTGCAAGGGTGTGGGGCTTTCATTGGACATAGGAGGCCAGCCAGTGCCATTGGTCACACCTTACCAAAGAAAGATCTTTCTCCTCCTGCAACTATCCTTTGCCAGTAGCTCCTGAGTAAGGGACTGGGCCTGGAGAATATCTACTATATACCACAGGATTTTGCACAGGTCACAGAGAGGCTGTGAAATCATGAGTTTGATATCTCCGTTATGTCTACAAGATAGCATTTCACATATGTCTTATAACCATGATAAAAGTAAAAATTTTTAGTTTAAAAAAATTAAAATAATTATACAGACCTTTATATAATACAGTTAACTGAACATTTGTATTCTGTCACATTTTTAGAAAGAAATGTCTCTCTAGACTAGACTAAACTATTTTCATATACATAAAATATAACAGTCAGCCACTCCACCCTCTGGTAGTTCTATGCTGAATTTAATAGAATGAACTCAGTTGAAATTTTTTTTGAAAATTCATTCAATAGAGACTCTGAAATATACTATCTATGTAGCCTTAGATAATGTTTGAGTTAATTATATAGGCTTGAAGCTTGAATATCCCCCCTGGACATCCTACATATATATTTATATATACCTAATAATAAAATGTAGCAATAGGCCCACAAGTTATGAGGTTCTTTAAATACTGAATGCAAAGAGCAAACAATCTGAAGTGCTTGCATTTCCATATGCGCACCCTCCAGAGATATCCATAAGAAAGAATTTTACTAACCTCATTTAAAATAACATCCACCTTTTTTCCACCTCTTCTCATTCCCTCTCAAATAGCATGGTTGTATGTTAGAAAAGGCATTTGACAGCTTCCCTAATCAGTTTCCTTACAGGACCATTTCCACTGGAGTAATTCTCAAGAGAACACAGAAAATGTTGGACTGTGTATTTTAATATTAGAATGAGTTCTATGCGCAGACAATTCTATAGCCATTTCTGGCAAGCTTCGCCTTACAATAATTCTCTTATCTTTGTCAAAATTATTGTCGAGTATGCAACTGTCATGCAACTGCAGTCTTTCCACTCGTCATTATAGTGAATTGAGGGTGAAAGCACATCTCACCGAGAGAGTGTTGATGAGCTGGAGGGACAGCATTCATAATAACTGGTCAGAAAGTGCAATGGTGCATATCGGAATCTCAGGTCTGAGGCTTCCCTCGGGGACTCCATTCCATAACAACACTGTTAAGATGCTTGGAGATACTGATGTTCCAGTTCTGTTACAACTTATTCTCTGATATATTTAATTAACTCAGTGAGTGCTTCAGCATAGGGAGCGTATTTTAATAAACCAAACTTAATTGGAAAATGAATCACATTTTTAAGAAGGGGAGAAGAAGAAACATTAGTAAGTATAAGGAGATGGTGTAGTGCTGGGATTTTCTCAATGTTTAACAAATATGCATCACAGGAAATTTAATGTCATAATTTCCGTATAAATAATTCTTTCCTAAAATTCTCACCTTAGCCAGTGGCTGCATTCTGAAGTAGGCAGGGTCTTTATTTGAAGCATTCTGAAGGCCACTTAGCCAGCATCTTTTCGGGAATGAATCACATTGAAAGGAAATGCCACCGTGTTCATTCTGTTTTCAGTTATCAAGTTTAAAACTGTGTGGCCAGAGGAATCTGTTTCTGACAGGATGTTTTAAAACTGAATTTACTAATTTGTTTTACATCCCAACTGTAGTTTCCCCTCCATCCTCTACCCCCATTTTCTTTCTTTCTTCCCTTTCTCTCCCTGTTAATCCACCTATCCTTTGTTTTAGTTCATAAAAGGGCAAGTTTCCCATGGGTTTTAACAAAGCATGGCATGTCAAGTTGAGGTAGGACTAAGCTTCCCCCTCATGTTAAGGCTTGGTTAAGGCAGCCCAGTGTGAACAATAGATTGCCAAAAGCCAGCCAAAGCAGCTGATAGGATTGTCAAAACATCTCCTGTACTGTATATTTTATAGACAATTTTTGCAAAAACATACATTTTGAAGATAGGTTGTTTAATTTTACGAGACTGGAATTTTTGAAGTCATCTACTGTTGCATTAGAAATTGCTTCAAACCTTGTGAAGTAATGTGCCTATGAGATTTCCACATTATCAAATTGGACAAGGCAAAACAGATCTGCGTGTCATTGCTTCTTGATAATGGCAAGTTAGCAGATGCTGAGATATCTGTGAAGGGAGGGTCCTGGACAAACTTAAACTAATTCTTTAGTGCCCTGATTGGCTTTTGCTAAATCAACACAAACCTAGACATAGCTGAGAAAAGAAAATCTTAATTGAGAAAATACTGCAATAAAATTGGCATGGAGAAAAGTCTGTGTGGAATTTTATGGATGAATAGTTGATTTAGGAAGGCCCAGGACATTGTGCCATGTGGCCCTGGGTTCTAAGTAACCATCAGAAGCAATCCAGTAAACAACACTCTCCATGGCCCCTGCATCAGTTCCTGCTTCCAGGTTTCTACTTTGCACTCCCCTTACCCATTTCTGAAGATGGTCTACAAGCCATAAGATAAAACAGATCTTTTTCTCCCAATACCTTTCTTTGATCATAAAAAAATAGACAAAAGAATGAAAAAAATTAATAAAAAACAAAACCAAATCAAGCCAAATGCCCCCCAAGATAGCATATAAAAAACACAAATAAACAACAAGCCACATAACAAATTAAGAAAAATAAATTAAATAATAATAAAAACTAACAATATGCCTAAGCCATAAGCCAAATAACATAAAATTAATATAAATGTCTATATACTTCTTTAAAACTTTGAAATTACTAGTCCAAATAAACAATAACAAGCCAAACCAAACCATAAAACCAGCCAATCCTAAAATCTCATCACAGCAACCATGTTTTCTTACAGCACTAAAAACCCTAAGATATTTAATCTCATCAGCTATAGCTTAGATGCTCAATAAGAACATATAGGAATACCTAACTAGAAAGTACAAACAGACATAGGAGTTTTATCATCACAGAATGTACTTTTTGGTGAGAGAGTGTTAGAAACTAAGAGGGAACATCTCAGCAACCTGTATTGCAAGAGAAGAGTACATTGGGATGACCTGTTCACTTATAAATTTTCTTTAAAAGGCTCATAAAGATATCTCACTATACTTTTTGGAAAAATAGCAAACCACATGTAGTAGGATAGGCCCATAGGGTTGAGAAAATGGACTCAAACCAGGTACCAAGGCATGCATATGATGTAATATCCTTTCTTTTTTTATAAGCGAGCCTGGAGTCTGCCTGAGGGCCTACCAATGGGTGCTGTCAGAGGTCCTGATCATGCCCAGCCAATGAGAGAAAGCCACACAATCTCACCAGATTGGACACAGACTGGGTTCTGGAAGGAGGGTATATAAGGCTCTCCTCATTGTTAACTAAATGATTCAGCAGCTTGCTTTTCAACTGACTTCTTGGTTCTGTATCATTGACTATGTCTTCTCAACCCCTCCTCTAAGGGAATCATTAGGGCCTAGCAACAGCCACACTTAAATATAATAAGAACACCCGTAATATGTGACATAGTAGATATCAACCCCACATTTTGCTGAATTTCAAAGGTATGTATTTTTGAATTTTTTGTCAAGCAGATGACCCATATTCTTTGTTGTAGGGGTGATTGCTGCCATTTCTTGTTTCCTTTTTGCTCATGGCTTATTTCCCAGCTTGTCATTCTTTACTGTGTATAATAGTAACTGAGAATATGAAGAAGTTATTTTAGCCACTGTAAACTGATATCCATTGTGGAAGAATGTAGTATCAAGCCCACCTGTAGCCTGTATCTCATCATTCATGGATAGAATTGCTGCTGGAATCTTTGGGAAAACTGGGCTATTGCACGTATTTGCAGGGGTATGACTGGAAAATGTCTCCAATTGGATAGGTGGGTTTATGGGCTGCACAAGAACTGGTCCAGCATCAGGTTAGACAAAACACTTTATCTGTACAGGTCAGACTACAGACTGTGCTTTTGCCTGTCGTATTGATGATCAAGGCTAAAGGTGAAGCTGAATTTATGAAATAGACTATGGCAATGGCAGCTGATGAATCCTTGCTTTATAGAAGCAGAATATATAGATCATATATGGAATCTGGATCCACAAAGCTATGCCAATCTTTCAAAAGCATGAACTTACTTAAATTAAAATTAAGAAATAATTTACAGGATTTTTCAAGAACACAGGACAAAGAAATTTTCAAGAACAAATTATTACATATGCTAGAACCATAGCATATGTAATATGCTAGAACCATAGCATATGTGATAATTAAAGTAAGCTTAGTCCTTGATTTCTCACTTTATTTTGTGAAAATTTAACAATTGTCTGGTTTTAAAAGCTAGCTGCTCTAGATCTCCTGGGTTATTGTTCAACTATTTTAAATATTTTTTTATCACAAGTCTCATAATACTGTGATAAAGTGTTTACAATTCACAACATATCTAGATTCAATTAGTAAATATATTGAAAACCAAGGGAAATCACATCTACTGTTACTTTACTTGTGTTCATAATATTCTCCAGTATTTTCTTAGTACATTCTTAAAATATTAGTAAGTATGATTACATTCTATTACAAGAGAACAATGCACACACTTTGCATTACAAGAGAAACATGGACACATTTTTATAGTAAGAGTTTTTGGTCCACCCTAGTGCAAGATCAGGACGAGCTGTCCCAAATAATCACACAAAGTCATATATTCATTACAAGCTGTTTAGCCAATGGCTCAGGAGTATAACTTGCCAACTCTTACTATTAACCTAACCCATGATGTAGGGGGATTATGTTATCCCATTATAAATAATTATCCCTGCCGTGTGAGTGGGGCTACCAGACTAAAAAAAACTCTAAAAACAAACAAACAAACAAACAAAAAAACCCAAAATGCCAAAAAAGCCAAAAGATACAAAAAACAACTATGCTACTCTAAAAACAAAAAAACAAAAAAACAAAAAAACAAAAAAAAAACCCAAAAAACAGAAAAAAAAAACCAAAAAACAAAAAGCAAAAAACTAAGCCACATGGCTAAACAAAGTAAGAGTCACAAGTTAAATTAAAGATAAAAGGTTAACAAATTATATTCCTAGGCCTTAAGCCAATCAGCCTAAAACTATTATAAACATCTGTGTGTCTCTGCAGGTCTGTGGGTCTGCAGGTCTAAACCATAAGACTAGGCTCAAAAGTCCAGGCCAAAATCCTCCCACCACACCATGATTCTTATCTTGTTCAGCCACATGGCTTGGTACTTTTGATCAGGCCAGCATTCTCGTCTTTTCCCTTCCTTCCTTCCTTCCTTCCTTCCTTCCTTCCTTCCTTCCTTCCTTCCTTCCTTCCTTCCTTCCTTCCTTCCTTCACTCCCTCCCTCCCTCCCTCCCTCCTTCTCTCTCTCTCTCTCCCTCTCTCTCTCTCTCTCTCTCTCTCTCTCTCTCTCTCTCTCTCTCTCTCTCTCTCTCTCTCTCTCTCTTTGCTTGGCATTTCTGTTGTGTTCTTTGTCTTTATGATATTTTTTTTTAGTCTGATAGCCTTGTCCATATTTTCTGTCTGCCTTCTGGCTAATCAGCATTTTATTAAATCAGTAGGAGGGACAAATATTGACATAGTACACATGATCCCATATCATTTTCCCTTTTTTAAAAAACAAAATATCTAAATCTAAATTTTTATCTTTTTATTTTCTTTACCATTATCTATAAAACTTGTAAATACTTTAACAAAGACAAATAATTACAATTTATTTTGGGGGAAATTTTTGGACATAATTCTCTAGAATATTTTTGCTAATTGTGCATGCTAAGAATCTTATAAGGACCTAAAGAAAAGCTTAAGATTATGGTCAAATCCAGAATGAAGGAGTCAGTGAGTCTGGATCATCTCAGCTAACAGCCTTGAGCTGTTCAGGATGCAGGACTCAGAGGAAACTGCAGCAGTGGTGTTCTGAGATGTTGGATCATCTGGGTCATTTATTTTTATCGGAGATTTTTCAGGGGTCTTCCTTGATCAAACTTTATTTTCTCAAATTGGAATAAATCTACAGCCTTTAATTTTCTGTGGAAATAAAAAAGAAATACTCTTTTTTAGAGTTGCATATCTCTTGATTTTAATTTTAAAGTGAAGCCACTTAGAAAATATATAGGTTGGATTAATGGTCTAGCAGCATTTATAATCAAATGTCGCTTAGCAGCTCTTACTCCTTCCTCAGCAATCAAAGAATTCAAAGACAACATAACATACAGTATTTAGAATCTCTGTGTATTTTCTATCCTTACATGGCATGAATATATATATATATATATATATATATATATATATATATATATACATACATATATATATATATATATATATATATATATATTCACTGACTCCTTCATATATATATATATATATTTCTGTTCTTACAGAAAAGAAGAAAACAGAGTCAAAGACAGTTTCTTGATAGCAGAATTTTTTTTTCTGGAGTGTTCTGTGTGCTGGCAGGAAGCAGAGATGTGTCTCCTTTGGTAAATGCTTCCTGATTCAGCGTTAGTGGCAAAACAAGTGTGGCCTTTTAAAAGGCCCTGTTACCAAGTATTTAAATAGAGTTCATGAGCAGTAGGCAGCAGTGCTCTACTTGGTAGCAATGTGGGCCCTAAAATTCCCCAGAGTTAGGGAGGTAAATGTGGCTCCTGCCAGTACCTCTGCTAAAAAACTAAACTCTCTATAAAGCTAGACTGAGGAGCTGGATGGAGCCAGACTTTAATCTTATCCAGGCTTACCAGATTAAAGATATGCCAAAAAAGATTTAAAAAAATAATAATAAAATAAAAACAGATTATGAAAAAAAAAAACCTCTATAAACAGTTTACAGTCTGTTTAAAAATATACATAAGCTTGGGAGAGAAAAGATAAAAAAAAAAAGGAGGGAGATACAGAAAATCCTTTTAAAAATAATACGCACACATATATACACATATACTACCATTGTATCGGGAAACATAATTTTATGGATGTTATATCTGAAACTTTACAAATAAACAATTTGTTTTAAAATGTTTAGTGAAATTGCATTAGCAAGTTAATTCATGAAACAATACTAACTATACAAATAGTTATATGAATAACTAACTCCTTTTATTCCCAACATATTGAACTACATTATAATTGATTCTTTCTGGTAGAAAAATGGTTTAAGACTTGGTGTTCCCCAGAGATGTGCTTGTAAACACATGTCTCCTTCTCTGGATTTCTTTTTCACACCACCCAACATAAACATTTTCTTAAGAATTTGTTGAAGTGCTTAATTTACCACCATGTCAAGTCAATGTATATTTTCATTGAGAAGAATAAAAACAGCTAAAATAAAATGTCTAACCATACGGAAAGACTGAGTCAGTTTTGCAAATGTTTTACAGACATTGACAGGATAAAAATATATCTGGCTTCAGAAATACTGGATACAATTTTACTTATTATCCCTGTCAATGATGCCTTGCTTTCTCAGTATGCTCCCTCTCTTGGTTCTCTAAATGTGGTCATGAAAAATATATGCATTGGTTTTCAGTCAACAGTGCCACGAATGTGCGTACATGTGCTCCACATCTCCACAGTGTGTGACAAGACATATACTGAGGCGCTGAATTCTCCCAGAGCCACTGCTGGGTCTGTGTCATGGTCCATACAATCTCTACTGCCTTCCCCTTTCCCCGCACACACTACACCTTTACCTTACTGTTTCCTGTTTCCTTTTCTCATGTGTGCTTCTCTGGAGAAGGTACCATGCTGAACATATCATGGCTTCTTTTCTTTTTATAGCTCTCTCTCTCTCTCTCTCTCTCTCTCTCTCTCTCTCTCTCTCTCTCTCTCTCTCTCTCTCTCTCTCTCTCTCTCTCTCTCCCCTCTCTATATATAATCTTAATGGCAATATATAAGTGTTGTCATTCACATTATGTTGTCCTTAGCTTCAGGCAATATGGTATTTTCTATATTTTTCTTTTTTTATGGCACATAGAAAATTGTTTATCCTACTGTGTATGAAGAAAGAGTTCAAAAGTAGTACTACATGTTTCCTAATCTTTCCTTACTTGTAACCCTACAGTGATTACCAATTCTTTTCTGATTTTCCCATATACCGCCGACATAAGAAAATCTGTAAACAATGATCTTCTCTGAATTTGGATGACAGTTAAGCATAATTTAAGTCGTGTTCCATAATATGAGACAATCCTCAGAAATGGAGCATTTGTGTCCTGAAATATAGTCTTGGCTTGGGGTGTTGTTAAAGTTTGGATAACTTTTATGTCCAGCTGCCCACCACCAAACTTGGCTTCCTGAGATGAAATCCAGCCAAATGTATTCAGTTGGTTCTGTCCATTTCAGGATAGCACCTACTCAGTGTGCCGTCTGCCACTCTGAACATAGAAAGGGTGAGAAACAAGTTATTTAAAAGCATAGCATAGTGAAGAGAAATTATGAAATTTGCAGAACATTTGAATAATAAAATATTAGGTGATGTGGTTGTGATTTTCAATAACAAACTGACAGAAAAAAAATCTCCAATACAAATTCTTAATCTTGACTTCTCTGTAGAATTGTAAGCATGATTCTTTAGTACACTTAAAATTGGATGAGGCAAAGCTATATAAAAGTGTTCACAAAGTTGCCTTTGCTTTAAGGTATCCATCAGAATACATACCTGATGAGCCATACTGTCTAGGTATAAGCATGCCATTGGAGGATCCCTTGTTTTTTTGTATCCTTAAGCTCCATGAGGCTGCTTTTCCACTCCTCATCACAGATGAATCATTTAAGGACACCTTCCTTAGGAGGTGGAGAGAAACTCTGAGCTATTTTATGTAAGGCATCACTGTGCATCACTGCCCATGCACATCTAGAGCGAGCAATTTGTGCAGATTGACTTCCGTGTACTTTTTCACTTTCTTAAAACATGAAAAAATATATACTTCTATTTATCATTAAACAGCTTCCATGTTATAAAGCAACCGTGCTTGTCTGTCACCAAGCAATATTGTCTTGTGTCTTATCCACCCCTCACATGTCTGTGATCTTAGAGACAGCCGAATCCTGTCTACCACCCTTTCTGTGCTCTGCCTGTGATAATACAAGATCACTTGAGTGAAAGAAGGCATTCCAGCCTCCTCTCTTACAGGCTTAAAAGAGGAGTCTGTACAAGCTTTGTCAGAACGCTGTGAATGTTTTAGGGGTTTTAACAGTTTTATCAATTATAATAGATACATTTGAAACATTCATTTTGTCTTTTATAAACACGCCACACTAAATCTCAGCAGGTCGTGCATATATATTTATGCACATATATGTAACAATAGTAATCAAAGAAAAAGAGAGCCATCATGGAAGGGGTTAGAGAGAGGAAAAGGAAGATTTAAGTTATGTAATAATATTTAAATTAAAAAAGTCTTCACATTGAATGAATCTCATTCCCTGAATTTTGAAATACATATAGCTGTGACCGTATCTCCACCATCAAGATAATAAGTTAATCTATCTTTAATGTTCAAAGACGTTTAAATGGATAATTATAATGTGAATCACATCAATAATTGTTTTCTGCTTTATCACCTTAAAATTTACTGGTTTGTAGTTTCAAGATGTCATAAATTTACATTATCACCACTTTACAAACTTTAAAAGAAATCCCATGAAAAGTTATTTCCAAACAAATACACCTCAAGTATGTATCTTTGTTTAATTTACATTTTCTCTCTCAGTTCCTTCAAGGAAAACTGATGTTCTTACAAAATGTGACTCATTTAATGCTGGTCTCAATCACCCAGGGGTTCTTTTCTGGATCATCATGCTACTTAAATATGCAGAAAAAGTGTATATTAGGTTGTATACCTCCCACAGAGCCTCTGGTTTGAACAGTTGGTCCCCAGATGATGCTACTGTAGGATTTTTTGTACCCCTTGGACACAGGACCTGGTTGGCAGGTTTTGAGATATAGGCATGAGGCTTGAGGGTTATAGGCTTCCAGTGTGGCATGCTGCTTCATGGCACAGAAATGTGTAGAGGTGCAAGCTCCTGCCACCCTTGACAAAACCCACCCACAGGCTTTCTTTCAATGATCAATTGCACCCTTTTAAACCTCAAGCCAAAATATATCTTCATCATCATGTTACTTCTATCAAATGTTTTGTCACAGGATGAAAAAAGTATCCTAAATAAAGTGCTTTGCATATTAGTTCTGTTCATCACATGGAGAGTCAAACACAAATCATCAGCTGTTAATATAACTTCACATTCAGTAACAAATCAGAGAGACCCATGTCACTGAATTACTTTGTGAAAAAAAACAAACATCGACATACTAATAAATATAATATTTCTGTGACAACATAGATATTGTTATGAAGTAAATAATAAATTAAATGAAATTTTAATTTTAAATAACTATTTCCTTCATTTTTGAGAAATTCATGCATTAAACAATGAAATACAGCAGTAATACCCCAGTTGCTACAACTTTGCCTTTCACTATTATTATTATTATTAAATTGTTAATTATTTGGATAACTCAGTAAACCTGTTACTACTGTGTAGGCGGAGTTTACCCACAAGAACACCAATACTAGAAAAATATTTATTAGAATATAATCCAGAACTCACGGTACAGGTAACCAAGTACAGTAGGGACCGAAGTCTGCAGACGGACGGACGAAGGGGTCCTTCCTCCAGCAGCCAGGAACCAGGAAGAGAGCGTGTCGTATCCGCAGACCCTTTTTAATGGGGCTTTTCCCCCGCCCCCTTCAGGTCGGGGGGCCCGGTGCTCTGTATAAATGTCCCTTGACCTTGTCAGCTGACACCTGAATCCCACAACATCTCCCCCCTTTGTCTAACTAAGAAGGTTTTAAACTAAGATTATATACAGTAAGAATTATTATGAGGTAGCATCTAGGAGAGGTCAAAGTATAATTGCTAATCAAAGCCTAACTTATATAAGGTATATCTAATAGTTCTAGAATATTGGTAGATAGTAGGGTGTATAGATTATTTTAAAGGGTTAATCTGGGAAAGTGAGAATCTAACACCTGAGTGTTCTTATCTAAGGGATACTAGGGTGGAAACCTTAAACATCTATTTTTCAACCTCTTCAAGACCTGAGAAGGAAGGTAAATTTGTCTGAAAGACAGAAGTACATGGAAGCAGCTACTTCCAAAATTTGGGAGAGGACAGCAACACAGCTACCTGGACAATCACCTCTGGATTTGTGCACCGTTAGAGCATCTATCGGATTGGCTATAGGCCTATGGCATCTGACAGATCCTTTTACAAGCAGAACAATTTTGAAGGGACTGTCTTATCCTGTCTAGGCAGGTTTCGTCAGTCTCCATCTCAATTTGTTCATCCAGCTTGACATCATGTGTGTACTGTCAGCAATCAAGGTAAGGACAGTTCCTTACTCAACCGGCCATTTTTTGCCAAAAGGACCAACTCCAATGGAGTATCCTTGATGCTCAACACCATCTCGTGAAGGGAGCAGTGACACCAGGAGTCGTCGTGTCTCTCGTGGCCAAATTTTAAATGTTAAATGCCATATTCTCTGGGTCTATGAAACGGTTGAAGATTCTTGTCCATCTATGATATTCTAACCTGTATCTGAAATGACTGGGATATGATACCTTAAATAGTGTTGACTGCAGATCTTATCGTCTTAAGGAATAAACCCTGTACTAAAAATTAGAATACTTATATAAGGGATGTACAATCTCTGAACAATGACCCTTAGTAGAACTATCGAGCATTAGCCAGGGGTATTTTACCAGGTAAAGTGTCCACAGCATTTTAGACATGTAAATACATATATATCATCTAAACAGAGGTATATAAAACATCTTGTGCATATATCATAACTAGTGCAATCGTACATTATATCTAGTATAGTTAAATGAAGGTAGTAATTGCATAGTATACATGACAATGATGTGCAAATATTTTAAACAAAGGTATGAGCATACATAAAATATAGCAATTTTAGATTCAGCTTTACATAATAGTTACAGATTCAGATTTATATCGAAGTACAAGTTGCTTTGGTTACATAAAACAATCTCAGATTAAACTTTGTACCAATGTACAAATTATCACAATTAAACATATAAAATGATTTTGCATTAGTATCAATATATAGATATCTATGACAGTGCAGATTGTCTTTAGCTTAGCCCATACATTTAGCTAAAATGAAGTATAGGTAGGTAGAACAGTCTACCTTTATCTATCCTATCTATTCCCCCTCTCTTCTAAAAAAAAAAAGATCTCTGATGCTATATTATAGTTTTGTCTTTTACCCAGTTTTACCCACAACCTTTGGATCATAAAACTTATTGGGAAAGGGGGCGTAGTCGTTTATAAGGTTGCTTCCTGCTGACTTAAGGGCGATGGCATCTCTTTGGGATCCTGTAAAAAGCTAAAACAATGGTTAGTTCTTAATGGACTGACCACATACATCTATAACCATTTGTAGGATAGTGGTTAACTCCATCTGGAAACTTAATTAGCAGTGTGATCTGAAGGATAATCATAAGGAGCTATCTTGCAGCTGTTTTTGAATAATCTATTTCTTGAAAGCAATTATTGATTGGTGCGCACCAGGTTCTTGATTTTTCTATTTTTGTCTCTGCTGTCTGTCTATCTGTCTCTTATTCTCTCTCTCTCATACTCTTTCTTTTATTTTTGTTTTACTAGCAGGAGTTGTTCCGGTGGAGGCCCCATCTCGGTTCCAGATTCTTTGTAGATAGCTGATAGGAGGGAATGTTATTTACAGTGGAAAACTTAAGCATTGTCGATATTCAAAAGATATTTATATCTTTCATGACTTTAGGAGACTGGAAGCAGACAGAATGAGATGTTTGAGAGGTACAGAAACAGGGAGGAACAAGGTTTAAGATGAAGTCACAGTAATATTGGTCCCTAAATATTATGCCTTCTGTCTCACACCAGGTGGCTTTTATGATGTGAGACAGAATTTTTCATATTTCTTTACCAATATGCTTGGGTTTAGATAGGGAGAAAGCCACAAGTTCCCAATCCAAATCCAGCCTTATTAATAGTCAAATCAGGACCTTTTTTTTTTTTTTTTTTTTTTTTTTTTTTTTTTTTTTTTTTTTTTTTTTTTTGAGATGTAGATGCAAGATGTAAAGCAGTAAAAATTGAGAAATTACCCAGTAGTGCACGTGTGTATCAGTTGGTCTCGTAGTCCGTCTTGTACATTCTTTAATCATCAGTCTGTCTTCTATTGCAGGTGAGTAATTATTCAATGTTTAGACAATGCCGTAAAAATAGTTGTATCCATTTTCCTGTAAAGACAAAACTGAGAGACCCTGCCCCAGGTTTGTTAAGTGTGTTTTCCTTACCACGCATCCGTTTGTCATGTCAGGGATGAGCAGTTACTTTTCTTGTTCAGGAAGAGACTCCTTTTCGAAGCGGGCTTTTATTAGTTTTGTTGGTACCCATATCTTTTCTGTCCCTGTTGAAACAAGAGCAAAACCCCTACCCCACCGAAGCGCATACCCTGGCTTCCATTCGGAAGTCAACACATCTTTGAAGTAAATGGGTTGATTTAACTCAGAAGATTTTTCTACTACCCAATGTCTCTCAGCAGCTGAAGTTCCCTTTTCATCAGCATTAAGAAAATTTAAAGTCAATAAGGCACTATGCAACCTCTCTCTGGGCTTTTTCATGTCTTTCTTTTGTTTATAAAGCATCTCTTTTAATGTGCGGTGAGATCTCTCCACGACTGCCTGTCCTGTAGGATTGTGTGGTATCCCTGTAATATGCTTTATATCATAGTATGCAAAAATTATCTTCATTTTTCGGGAGACGTAAGCTGGAGCATTGTCAGTCTTAATCTGAGTGGGAATTCCCAATACGGCCATGGCTTCCAAAAGGTGAGTAAGTACAGCATCAGCATTTTCAGAACTCAGGGCAGTCGCCCATTGCATTCCAGAATAGGTGTCAATAGTATGATGTACATATTTCATCTTTCCGAATTCTGGAAAGTGAAACACATCCATTTGCCATATCTCATTTCCGTGTGTACCCTTAGGATTAGTTCCTGCAGGTAAAGATGGTTGGTTATAGAAAGAGCAAGTGTCACATTTTTTTAGTATTTCCTTTGCTTCAATCCAAGTGATGGGAAAACTCTTCTTCAGCCCTTTGCTGTTAACATGATGCTTTTCATGAAATTCTGTGGCCTTTAGCACGCTTCCTATTAGCAACCGATCTATTTCCTCATTACCCTGCGCTAGAGGGCCTGGGAGGCCCGTGTGTGCCCTGATATGTGTTATGTACATAGGATGTATCCTACCTCTGATGATATCTTGTAGTTGTATGAATAGTAAGGTCAAGTCCGTATCATCAGGAATGAAGTCAGCAGTTTCAATATGTGAAACAACTCTTTCTGCATATTGAGAGTCAGTAATTAAGTTAAGAGGCTCTGTGAAATCCAACAACACCATAATGATCGCGTATAGTTCTGACTTTTGAACAGAGTTATAAGGGCTCTGAGCCACTTTAGTTAGGTTTTCAGACTTGTAGCCAGCCTTCCCTAAATTGTTTGCATCTGTATAAAATATAGGGGCTCCAGAAATTGGTTCATCTTGTACTACACGAGGAAAGATCCAATTAGTTTCCTTTATAAATTGAATTCTCTTGTTTTGGGGATATTTATTATTAATTTCTCCTAAAAAGTCACTGCAAGCCTTTTGCCAAGGTTCACTGTCTGCCCATAATCGTTCAATTTCTTCATTAGTCAGAGGCACAACAATTTCTGCAGGGTCCTTTCCAGTCAATTGGCGGAGTCTCAATTTACCTTTAAAAATCAGATCAGCAATTTTTTCGATATATGTCTTCATCTTTTTGCTTGGCCTATGTGGCAGAAATATCCATTCTAATATGATGCTTTCTCTTTGCATTAAGATTCCTGTTGGAGATTGTCTTGAGGGTAAAATAACAAGTATGCATTCCAAGTCTGGATCCACACGATCCACATGTGTTTCCTGAAGTTTTCTTTCTACCAACTCTAATTCTTTCTCAGCTTCATCAGATAGTTTTCTTGGACTATTTAAACCCTTGTCACCTTCTAAAGTCTTGAATAAATTAACTAGTTCATAGTTTTTTATACCAATCATGGGCCGTATATGAGCAATATCTCCTAGTAGCTTTTGAAAATCGTTAAGAGTCTTCAATTTATCTCTATTTAATTTTACCTTTTGTGGTCTAATTTTTTGTAAACCTATCTTATATCCTAAATAATTGATAGAATCTCCCCTCTGTACTTTTTCTGGAGCAATTTGCAGTCCCCAATTAGGCAATACTTTCTGTAGTTCTTCAAACAATGTTTCTAATGTCTGTGGGTTTGGGTCTGCCAACAAAATATCATCCATATAATGGTAAATGATAGATTGTGGGAAGCGCTTGCGTAGTATTTCTAGTGGTTGTTGTACAAAATATTGGCATAAAGTGGGACTATTTAACATTCCTTGGGGCAGGACTCTCCATTGGTACCTCTTAGCTGGCCCTGAATTATTAAGAGTAGGCACTGTAAAAGCAAATTTCTCTTTGTCCTGTTCCTGTAAAGGTATGGTAAAAAAGCAATCTTTCAAGTCAATAACTGTAATAGGCCATCCTTTAGGTAGCAGAGAAGGCAGGGGAATACCAGATTGTAAGGAGCCCATAGGTTGAATCACCTTATTAATTGCTCTTAAATCTGTCACCATCCTCCATTTTCCAGATTTCTTCTTGACAACAAAAACAGGAGAATTCCACGGACTGGTTGATTCTTCAATATGCTGAGCCTGTAACTGCTCCTGTACCAACTGTTCTAACGCCTGAAGTTTTTCCTTTGTCAAAGGCCATTGTTGAACCCAAATAGGCTTTTCCGTTAACCATTTCAAAGGCAGTGCTGTGAGTGTCTTATTAAGAGGGCGATTCTTTTGTACAACTTGAATGGCTGGTGAATTTTTGTCATTTTTGGAAACATAGTTGATCCTTTGGCTGACATCATAACCAGGAGGGATTTTAATCTGGGTATTCCATTGCATTAGGAGGTCGCGACCCCACAGATTCACTGCTATATCAGCCATATATGGCTTTAACCGTCCTTTCTGACCTTCTGGTCCTATGCATTCAAGCCACCTCACACTCTGTTTCACCTGAGATATTGTTCCAATACCCAGAAATTGGATATCTAATGTCTGTAAAGGCCATCTCGGATGCCAGGACCGTGGGGTTATGATCGAAACATCAGCCCCCGTGTCGACTAAACCCTGGATATAAATATTGTCTATCAGTACACCCAATTTTGGTCTTTGTTCATTTATCGAAGTCTGCCAAAATATCCGTTTCGTAATTTTCTTTGGAGTTTCTGAATCTTCTTTTGAATTTATGTTATCATCTGATATCGTATGTTTTTCAAGATCAGGTATTGGGTGTTCTATTCGTCTTGAGGATGCTGGTCTTCTACTACGACCGGATATGATCTCACCATCCTCGAATTTGGAGTCTGATTTTGGGGGGCTTCCCGGGGGAAGCCCCGAAAGGCGTTTCCCGATGGCAGAGGGTTGCCTTCTTTATCTCTGGTAGATCTACATTCATTGGTCCAATGTCGTCCCTTGCCACATCTTCTGCATAATCCAGAAGGCAATGGCCTTCTGTTCGAATTAAACCTAGATCGGGCCTCGTTTCCAAGAGTACTTTGTGTACAGTTTCGTCTTACATGGCCTTGTCTACCACAGTTGAAACAAGTGATTCCTTGGTTCCTCTTCCTTACCTTATCAATGGTTTGGTCTACCCAATTGTCTTCATTACTATGGAGAGGTTCAGCATTGATTGTATATTGAATCCATTCTTCTAGAGGTGCGGCTCTGATTTTTAAAGGCAGAAGCATTCTTCTACATTCTGGATTAGCATGATCAAAGGCCAGAGAAAGTATTATTTGCTTTCTAGCTTCTGGATCTGATATTGCTCTATTTACAGCCGTGGTAAGCCTGTGTAGAAAGTCAGTATAAGGCTCTTTTAAACCTTGTTTGACCTTAGCATAATGCTCAACTTTTTGACCTGAGTCTAAAATCTTTTCCCATGCATTAAGTGCGCCGTACGGCATAGCAATAAAGTATGTTCGTCATAAGTAGTCTGAGTCTTCACGTCAGCAAACATTCCTTCACCAAGGATTTGGTCCTGAGAAGCAAAGAAACCCCTAATTCTTCCTTGGTGTTCTAAGGTCCTGGCTTCTTCTCTAAACCAGCTTCTCCACTGCAAATTTTGACTCTGGTCCAAGACAGCAGCCGTTAGCTGCATCCAATCGAGGGGGAGGATTCGGTTTTTTGCAGACCATGAATTCAGGAGCTGCTTTACATAAGTAGAGTGAATACCATACATGGATATTGCCTCTTTAAAATCTTTGATGTCTTTCATATGTAGTGGCTCATAACTATACTCTACATATTCTGAGGAACCCCCTGGTGCCATCTTGGTCTGAATAGTAGCTGGGAATAATAGTGGTGGTGAAGGAGGTATCCCCGTGATGTTTACAACTTTATGTAAAGTATTTCCAGTACCATAACACCCCATTGGGGGTTGACCTGAACTGTTCTGAGCATCAGATGTATCATTGCCCTTTTGTAGTGTTGCAATATGGTCCCCACATTCTTCCATTTTGGATATAATGGGTTCCCATTTTTGGATTTTGGACACTACGGATTCCCATTCTTGGAATTTGGACAGTGCAGGTACAAATTCTTGTATTTCGGATACCATCTGTCTCAAAGTTTGACTTTCTTGATGAAGTGATCCTTGTAAAGACTTCACCGAGTTAGCAATTTTGAGATCTACATCATTAGCATAATTAATGATTTTCTCGTCCACTTTGTTAATGTGGTCAACAAGTTTCTTGTTCTCATCAGTTACGTAGAGTTTATATTGTTCTAGGTCTAAAGACCTCGCCGAGTTAGCAATTTTCAGATCTACATCATTAACATAATTAATGATTTTTTCATCCAGTTTATTAATGTGGTCAATAAGTTTCTTGTTTTCATCAGTTACGTAGAGTTTATATTGTTCTAGTACAGTGTTATCATTATGTGAAAGCTTGTTGTAACCAGTTTGTAGCATATCCATCGTTTTAGACATAGCAGAGTCTAATTCACATATCCTGGACAACAGCTGCTGATTGAAGGTCTGCATCTGCTTAACGTCATCTGACAGTGTAGCGTTTGATGATTCTATAATACCAAGTTTGGATGGTAATTGAAAGTTCAGATTCGTGACCTCAGTCATCACCCTTCTATTGTGGAACACAACATACAGAAACAGACCAAGAAATAGTAAAACTGGGGTACTGAATACCTCAAGATACTCATTTAAAAACTTGTCAACCATCGTGGAAAAATATATACCAAATTCCTCAAAAGAATAGTTGTCAGCCATTACCTCAATCCAGGTGCAATGACGCTGTGTGGTCAGAAGGTGTCACAATAACGTTTAGTGCCCTGCTGTATGGCCGCTGTAGAGACACTCAGCACGCTATTCACAGATCCTAGGTGTTAAAGGGTCTCAGCAGACAAAATAGAATCTTTGGAAAAAACAAATTCTCACAAGTCAAGACAGGATGTTAATTACAAGATAGAATGGTTTTAGTTATCTTTGTTCACCTACAGGAGTAATTCACAATTGTCCCAGGTTACAGGGTTTAGGGGCGGAGCTGCTGCTTGAATCTGCAGTTTTTGGGTCAAACTCAGCCAGCCAGGTTGGGGGAAGGGCGCTCGTGCAGCCGCAGTTCAAACTCAATTAAAATGAACTGAGCAGCGGTACAGCTAGGGGCGGAAGCAAGCAGCCCGGGTCTCAGCCGTTTAGCTAGGCAGAGAGCCGCGCGCTGGGGGAGGGTTGAAGTTATCGATCGCGTGCGCAGCAGGCAGACAGCCCGGGTCAGCCTTTAAGCTAGGCAGCAGAGCCACAGCCGCGCGACTGGTTGAAAGGCAGAGATACCGACCGCGCGCGCGCGCGCGCGCGCAGCGGTTAGACAGACCGACCGCTTACAGCGGAGCCGCAGCCGCGCGACTGGTCGAGGGGCGGGGCTACAGACCGCGCGCTGAAACAGACCGGGAGCCTCGGAAACTGATGGCGTAAGCCGTTTGGAGGTCACCGCTCAAAACCAAATCTGCACGGGGCTGGATAAGCCCTGCCCACACTCAAAACCTGACCTGAGTGTGATTTAAACCCGTCCCGTGGGCCCGCCCGTGGGTCCGGGACGTGGGTCCGGCACGTTTGGGCGCCAGATGTAGGCGGAGTTTACCCACAAGAACACCAATACTAGAAAAATATTTATTAGAATATAATCCAGAACTCACGGTACAGGTAACCAAGTACAGTAGGGACCGAAGTCTGCAGACGGACGGACGAAGGGGTCCTTCCTCCAGCAGCCAGGAACCAGGAAGAGAGCGTGTCGTATTCGCAGACCCTTTTTAATGGGGCTTTTCCCCCGCCCCCTTCAGGTCGGGGGGCCCGGTGCTCTGTATAAATGTCCCTTGACCTTGTCAGCTGACACCTGAATCCCACAACACTACTGCCTATATATGCATGGGTATAAGATATCCATTGGAGCATGGGTAAACTACCAGTGCCTACACTCCCAGATATCCACTGCCAATAGGCTGTCAGTTAGGATTGAGGACTTGAATTCAACAGACCAGATCTAGACCAGGATTTGTGCATGTATTGAACAGGTTACTACAACCACTGTGCATTCATAATTGTGACGCCATGTCATATTCCCATTATTCAGAAAGAATTAAGTGAATTACATATTAAGTAAGTGATACTTAAGACCTTGGTATTTAATATGAATCATACTTTAGAAATGCTACATTGTGTATTACGGGCTTCTCTATTAGTGTATGTTTAGAAGTGTGTACAATTTGGCTCAACTCTTCATTATTTCCATTTTATATTCTGAGACTAAATATTAGTTCAAAATACCAAATAGAATTCATTAAGTTTCACATTTGTGTGTTTTGATTAGTATAGGAAAATATCCTCAGGATGAGTAGTTTTAACACCCACAGCTGTTTTAATGGAGTACTTAATGTATCTGACACATGATCTAATACTGTAAAGTCAACTGCTTCACCATAATAACCCTTTATTCAAGAACTACCATCATTGTGCATTGATAGGTAAATGATTAAGGAAGAGAGATTACCTCAGAAATTCATGTACTCACTATTTACAAATACTAAGTTAATAGTTAGAAACATTTTTAAGATGGTTAAAATGTGAACACCTCATTATTGTCAAAATGCCATATAAATATCAAACTACAATTTATACTAGTTCAAGGAATGTTCAAAAATTCGTAGCTTCATTGTTATAGTGGACCTTTCTCCACTGATATGCCCAAAATTTTAGAAATATTTGTGTATTAATTGATTAACATGATATGAGAGACAAACTTATCCAAGAAACAGACTAGGTGTACTGGAGTAATCAGGACACTGGATAGAAGGATGTCATGGAGTCTGATGGCGAACATGATCTCAACTTTGCAATGAAGCAAAGCGGAGAAAGCGTGGAAAGAACTGATGTACTTGGGGGGTTATAAAACCACAGGAATCTTCTCAAGCTTCTGTGATTGTTTCTTATAAATGTTTTATGAGAAAAATGTCAAGGACTGTTTTCCTTACTCACAATTCTTCCAACTTTCCTTGATGAAAATTAAACAGTGAAGTAGAATTACAAGATGAAAGTGAGAAGGGCACACAACAGGGTCCTGAATCCAAACCATTAATGACATTTCTCCACATTTGACTAATTGCACAAGTGCGTTCTGATTTTCCTCTGGTTTTTTATCATGAAATTGATGCAAAGGTACAAATTGAAAGAAACATTTAGAAACCACTTATTAAAGAGGCATTGTTCTGGTAGGAGAATGCATAGCCTTGTCTTATCCTGTTTTTTCTAATGAGATTTTTAATACTTTGTGAATAGCAACAAAGTTTATATGTTAAGAGACACTGTAAAAAAAATATTTGGTATAGTTTTAAACTGGGGGTGGGGGTGTAAAAATTCCATATTACAAAACCTGACTTTAAAAAATGAATGAATTATATAGTCTTTCTTAATGCTAGCAATATGTACTTCACAGTTAAGTTGAAATTGACTACATGATTTGTGCCTGTGGGATAATATTGACAATAAGTAATACCTCAATATGGTAGACTACACGATCATATGAAATAGATTAAAATTCTGTAAATTCTTGCAGAGGATCAAAATAAAATTTACTTTTTATTTGAAATAAGGACACTAAAAGAAAATTAACACAAAGTAAATTAAACAATTTTTTCCTGCTTATTAATTAATAATATTATTTATTGTTTCAAGTCTACCATTCGTAAAAACTAGAATTTTCTCTTAGAGTGGTGACTGGGCACAGGGTTCACAGCACATCCAGGGTTAAGTTCCTAGAATACACATGGTGACCCACAACCATCAGCAACTCCAGTTCTAGGGAACCCAATGTCTCTTTTGACCTTCCTGTGAGTGACCCAGGCTTGTATGTAGTGCACATATATACTTTCAGGCAAAACGATCATATCCATATGATAACATAAATAAATCTTTTTAAAAAGCTATGTTGTAATTATCTTTCTAAGTGACTATTTTTGCTAATATTCTTTGGATATTAAAATCCCTCCAGATAAACACATGCTGCAAAGTATAGAGCTGAAAGCTTCATTTTCCTCAGTTACTGAACTGAGTGAAGTGAATGTGAATGTAAGCTCCTTTCTTTCCTAATCAGACAATAGAATAATCTTATCACAGCTTATAAAAAGTAGGTTCACACAAAGCTACAAGTATATTTCATATGGCTTATTTGTACTTGACATTTAAATTTTCATATAGTAATATTTTAAATTTACATTAGTTATATGGTTTGTGTGGGGCTTTAAAAGCACACATCCATCTTACATTACTGTATGTTGTTAAGGCTAGTTGTTCTCTGCCTCCTGGTAGCTGCATCTATTCTCTACAATGAAGAATGAAATCTACTCAGAGATTATGTAGAATTACTTATACTCTTACATAGATTATAGAAGCATTCTTTTAAATAAATTTCCTTTGATTATCTTTTTAAATTGGTACTTTTTACCTTTATGAGGCAGTTGTGTCCTGCCTGTCCTGGAACTCACTCTGTAGATCAGGCTGGTCTCTAACTCAAAGATCCTCCTACATCTGCCTGGGATTCAAGTGCTGAGATTGAATATATATTTGTTGTATCAGTTCTGTTTTCTTGGAGTGTCCTGACTATTATAGTTCCCATGAGCAAAAAAGGAAAATTGACGTTATAGAATGTAATACAACTTACTTCACTTACAGATTTAATGAACACTGTAATGATGGGGAATAATTGGGCCTATTGCTGGTTAGTCATCACCAGATGTTGAATAAAGAAAACTATTACAGTTGGGCAAGGTGTCACACACCTGTAGTTCTAGTGGTCAGGAAGCTGAGGAAAGACGAGTTTCAGGTCTAGAGAAGCTTGAGGTAATTAATGGGATCCTGTCTCAAAGTAGCAGTGTGCTATGTGGGAATTAGGGTGGGAGATGTCTATGATAATGAGGATTAGTGTGCTGAGGACTGTTCACTGAAAAAGTTCAAGGTCATGAATGAGTGGTCAGCCAAGTATGTCAGTGGCAGAACTCTTGTCTATCATGCAGGAGGCTCTGGGTTTGGTCATTAGCACCACATATACAAACTATACTGTACAAACATAGATTATAATGTGGAAAGATGCCAGGCCAGGTTAAGAGCAAAGTTAAATAAATGGGTCTATGGGTGCTCTGTGCAGTTTCTATCTAGGTGTATGCTTGCTGTGAGCATCAGGACACTAGGGTTTCTTCAATACCTAGATCAGCCATTGATGAAGATAATGTCATAAATGTTGAAATTATCTGCTTTCTTCTTATAGTTTATGGTGGATTTTGAAATGCATATATGCCAAGATCCAGATAAAAGTATCTGCTAATTATGTTTATTTGATGTTTTTAAAATAGTGCTTCCCATGCACACATATGAAATTATCTAACCTTTCTCCCTACAGAATTAATCATCCAGTTTGGCTCACATAGGATTTAATTACACGTCTAGTATAACATTTACCACATCACATCCTATTAAAGTTTGTTTTATAGCTCTTTGACTCCTCCACCAAACCCCAAGCCCTTGAGAGTAGAAGTGTCTCATTCATCTCCATATCCCCAGCAACTGGCATCACATTTGACATGTAGCAGACATTCAGCGAGACAGAATCCGTATTGTTTTGAAAAGCAATCAAGGAAATGAATGGAAGTAGTTTTTAATTAACAAAAATCACCTGTTACCTATCAAGCTCTAATGCTTAAATGACTAAAATGCCCCATGGGATTGTGAATGTAAGCGAATCCTAGAACAGTAATGAGAATCAACTCCAGGACTCCCTACTGGAAACAAAGCTCACCATGAACTTGAGCTTCTGTCAAAGACTTGGGTAAATCTACAGAAGCACTTTGTAGATGAAGGTGAGAGAAAGCCCCTCTTCCCTCTTGGCTGCTATGATTTTACTGATTATCAACCTCATTCATTTTCTCTAATCCTGAAATCCAAATAGTCAGTGTTTGCAGAGGGAAGTGATCAGATTCTACTGACTGTGTTGGGTAAGAATAATCAACTAAGCCAGACTTAAAATCACCCTCAGCAGTTTGCTGCACAAGGTTACTTTTCTATTACAAAATAAATTTCACCAAAATATACTTAAGTTTTCCCAACCTTCAGATGTGAATTTTCAAGCGTTCCATATTTGCTTGCTGCTTTCTGCCTTACCGCAAAAGTGTATTATCTCATTTTCAGCACTTAGGTCCTTACAGATCTAACAGTTGGGTTCAGTTTACACAGCAAGCTCTAGAACAGAACCTGGAGACAATTTTTGTGTTGATCACAAATCTGAACTGGGAACTGTCACCCACTAACGTGTTTAATTCTGTAACACTATTCTTACTGGGAAATTAAACATAGCTTCTTGATTGTTCTGCACAATAGCTTTGAAGCAAAAAAGAGAATCCGTATCCGGTAGCATGTATAAATTACAGCTCATTAACATGGTCTCAATTATTTTATATTGCTTTTCCATTGTCCTTGTAACCCAAGCTATAACAATACTGGAAGGAAGTCAACATGTAATTAGTGTGGCTATATGAAAACAGATTGCCTTGTTTCACATGCTGTGAACTCCAAGGGATCTGCAGAGCTGGGAAAGATGGTAGGCATCAAATAATTTCCCGTTTGAAGTACAGCATTCTTCAGTTTTAAAGGATATCACTGTCCAAAGAATTGAAAAAACACAAAGGCTCTACTGATAAGTGATCAAGAGTCTAAAACAGTTGGATGCATTAGCATTTATTGACTGTGGCTCTCCTCTCTAATGAGTCTTTTGTTCCTAGAAATCATTAGTTTAGATTTCATTTGGTGTATACAGCTAGGGAAAACAAAATGGCTGACAGGAAAATGGGCACTGGGAGAAGCCTCTAGAATCAGCTAAGCAGAGTTCACGAGGGCTCACAGAGACTGAAAGAGCAATTGCAGAGCCTGCATTAGTCTGATCTAGGTCCTCTGCATGTATGATGTCTGTGTAGTTTAGTGTCCCTGTGGAACTCCAGACAGTGAGAGTAGGGGTGTGTGACTCACTCCGCTCCTGCTCCTTTGGGGACATTTTCTCCCTCCTGATTTGCTTTGCCTAGTGGTACTTAGTCCTGTTGTTTCTTGTTGTGCTGTTTCTGGTTGATTTCACCAGAAGACTTTCTGTTTCCTTAGGGGAGATGTGGAGGGAGTGGATCTGGGGGAGAGGGGAGGTAGGGGCTGGAGAAAGTGTAGAGAGGGAAGCTGAAGTTTGCATGTATTGTATTAGAGAAGAATAAATAAAAATTAAAAAGAAGGGGCTTAAGATATTTTACAAAGAACCAATTGATCTTTGTGAGTATAGTCAAGACAAACATTATATGGCCACACACTTAGTTTAAATAATGACAGAGTTCAATGTGTAGCTTTGCATTATACAGTTTACAGCCTGCAAATTTGGTCATGTTTTTCCTATGGTTTCTCTGTAGTGTTTGTAATACCTTCCCAGGGTTACAGAGTATGGCCAGAAAACTGCATGACTATGACTCTTCCCACTTCATGTTCCACACATTTCTATGACAATTAGGTGATTCAACAGAATGCTTTCGGTCAACATGTATGCCTAGAATGAGGAAACCATTTTGTGAAATAGTATTCTCTGGATTTCAATTCTAAGAAACTTACCCTACTTTTCTTATGTTTAAAAATACCAGATTTAATACAAGATGAGGTACTTAGTCCTACTACAATTTGATATGCCATGTTTGTGGGCATCATTAGGAAGCCTGCCCTTTTTGAATAGAAAAATAGAAGGTTTGGATGGGAGGGAGCAAAGGTAGGGGGGAGCTGGGGGCAAGGACTGGGAGAACAGGGGGATGAAACTGACTGTGGTCAAAATGTAAAATATTTTTAATTAAATATTGTTTTAAAATATTGACACATTAGAATCCTTGTGACCTCATACTTCTGGTTAGTCAAGCAAGAAAAAAAATTTAAAAAAAAATTGTGGCCTTGATATACAGCGGATATGTGGATTGGCTCCTCCAAGTGCTTCATAGTTTAACCCTTTCTTTAAATCACAAGCATTCTTGAGCAGGAGACAGATAAGTGGCCATTTAACTTCCCGTAGAGGGCTACAGCTCATTGGGAGAGTTCCTGACTGGTGGGAGCAAAGCCCTGTGTTTAATCTCCTGTACTGAGAAAAAGAACATACCAAGAACTCACAGATTTCCCCCAAACATCTGACCAATATGTTGCATAAATAAAGGCAACTCAGAGCCAGATCTCTGGGAAAGGCAGAGATATCAGAGAAGAAACACCACAGTCAAATCTCACCCAGCTGTCTTCCAGCTTCCTGAGCCTCACTCCTCCTGGCTTCTTCTGCCTGCTCTGTCTTTCTATATCTGCCTTAAATACTATTTTTGCTCAGTTAAGACTTTGCCCCACCACTGCCTGCCTGGGAGCCTGGAACTCCTTCTGTAAAGTAAAATGACCTCGAACTCAGATTGGATTAAGGGCGTAGGTCATCACTCCCGGGATATTCCCTGTGCTGGGATTAAAGATGTGAATCACCACTGTCTGATCCTCCTAGACTGACTGTGGGTAGATCCCTCTGATATCTCCAAATGTTTTATTATATCCCCACACTAATAGGTCAATAAAAATGGGAAATCTCATTTTCTGGAAGCTCCAAGGAAAAATAATAACAAATCCACAACCTGGAAATCAATGAAGCAAATGTTGATTGTGGGTGACAGCAGCATATACATACAAAGATACTTAGAAACCCAGCTAAGGGAAATCTGTCAAATGAAATCATGTTATTATTTTTTAACATTTCTTTTTTTTTATTCTATGTATCTTCCACAGCAAGCTTCTTGATCCTGTTAATTTCCTTATCCCTTCTTATCTGCCCTATGTCCTTGCAACTCGCCCCTCCAAAAAAATTTAAAGAGAAAAAAAAAAAAAAAAAACAAGACGAAATTTAAAATCTTGTTATGGAAGCAGCAATGTCACACATTGAGTCATGCAGCAACATGTCCATATATCTTTACTTGCAAGTGTTCATTGCCATGATTCATTGGTCTGGATGGAGGCCTACAGTTTCTGTTACACTATTCACGCTAGGTACTCACTAGGACTTTTCTTGCATATCCTATTGATGCCCTGTGTTGGGAAGATCCTGTGGCTTTGGGTCTGAAGGACTGGTTCCTTCATGAGCTCTAGCTGATCATAGATGGGGTATTTGTTGGAGCAGGCCAAGTCAAAAACATGGTTCTAGACCTGGGCACAATTTTATCAAAATATTATCTATTATTTCCATGAAATATAAGTCAAAAACAGCTGTAGGTACCAGTTTTTTTTTTTTTTTTTTTTTTTTTAAAGAAAGTACAGCTTGCATTGTCCAATCTTATATCAAATACATTTTCTTTCTAATCCTATATTGGTACAGAAAGGATTTTTAACATTGGTTTAAATCTTTTAATAAAAGGCACCTTAGAATTTATGAGTGAGATAATCTAGAAAATCATGTAACTTATCAAATAAAATGTACTCCTGAAATTCTTCATTTGCTATAAGTTGAAAGTTTATATAACTCACAGTAACGCTTATATCTTACATTGATGTCAAAAATCCTCAACCTCTTTCATCTCCTAAATATTAAGAATACATTGTAGTGTGTACTTTACATTTTTACGTAAGCAAGAGTTGATGTGGTGGTTGATTTTCACTGTAAGTGGTCCCATCAAGAAATCAGGACTTGATGGACACTGCCTCTGTGTAGATGAAATCATTTTATCTAAAAGGTTGATCATTTTGGAAACATTTTTAAGAATTTGATTTTAGCGTACAGTAGTCTGTATTTTTCAGTAACTGATAATTTATTAGCTTTTGATTTATTTCACTGAATAAACCAATTTTGCAAAGTTCAACATACACCATACATGATATTGAATTTAAAAAGCAAAATGATGACATATGTTAATTAAAGTTCATCCTTGAACATTTCCAACTGGTGAATTTTGAACAGAACAAATAGAGGTACTATAAGGAGTTTCCTGGTATGAAATTTTAAATAACAAAATAGAATCTTATTTCCTAATAATTGGTTTCTACTTTTAACCCTAGCATGATTAAATTAATTTGAGTTCCTGTCTTCTCTATTTTTCGGCTACTTTATCACTTTATGGGAAAGAACGATAAATCGCTGACTCTCAATAGTATATTTCTGTTTCCTTCATCTACCTACAGTTGAGGAATATCACCAAAATTTTCAGTAAATTTATCCACACATACTAAGCAATCACATAGAATATTCTACTGAAATGGAAATTTGAAGCCAGCTAAGTTTGCTGATTAATTATTTCCAATTATATTTAAGGATGCATGTGCTTTTATATGGCACACAGAGACTGAGTAACAGTCATTAAAATTTTAATTTCATTTCCAATTTTAAATGTCTCTCAGTGGGACAATGCTTTATTGTCTCAACTTGCCAGAAATCCTCCCCCACTATTTACATGTGTGTCATTTTCTCTCTCATGCTGATCACTCCTAAATACAGAATTATCTTTATCATGTTCGCAAGCATACATATTCAGGATTTTAGCATGTGGTAAGATAAAACTAAGGCTCAGACCTCACACATGTCATCATTACAAATTCCCTGTGGTTCAGTTCCCATCCCAGAAGCAGCACTTAGTGCTCAGAGACCTTTGTTTGTTCTTAACAGTCTGTGTTACACGTAATATTCAACTAGATTTTTTGGTAAGAGAAGGTAGGGGCTGGGTGACACTGGGACACCAGCTAAGCAGTACTTTTGGAGAGCTAACGTCTGAAATGCAGCGATTGTCAGAATCTTTCAAATTAAATCACCACTACACAGCAGAAAGAACAGCAACACGGGTGGAGTTTTAGGACAGGATGTGTAGCAACCTGTAATTTAATCCTACATAGAAGAAGTGATGTCATACCATGTCAATGGAAGCTGTCAATCACTCTTTCTTCTATTTATGTTTTCCTGAATTTTACAGTTAACTATGGTGAGACATTAGATTTCAGAATCATGATGCATATTAAGAAGAAAGGAAAAACTAAAGACTAGTGTAAACATACTTTTCATACCTATAGAAGCTGATGTTTTTAGATCCACAACTTAAGTCTTGTCTTTACTTGGGGTATCTATTCTTTTAAGTAAGAAAATAAATTAGATGGTAATTGAAAGAAAATGTATTATTATATCTTAGAAGAATAATTTTAGCAAAGGATTTCTGCCTCCACCTCTATTCTTTGTTGGATATAGCTTCTGTGATGACATTTAAGGTGGTTACTTATATGATTATGGGGGAAGTACAGTTTAGGCATCCCCTCCACTATTTGTTGGAGACCTAGCCAGTGACATCCTGTGAGTTCTTGGAGGTTTCCCTAGCACCTGGTACCTGGCCTCTTTCCAATCCCACATTGGCTCCCTCTATCAAGATATCCATCTCTTTCAATCTCCCTCTTTGCTTCTGTGAGCAGAGAACACCCAGCTCAGTCTTGATTTGGGAATGAGGAAATCAGACTTTCCTGGAGTGAAGGTGAAATGCTAAGCTGACACACTTTGAAACGTCTTACCCTTTTGGGGAAGGGATGGGTGGATGGGGAACTGTAGGGGATTGTGTTGTTTCATTGTAAATAATTGTCCCCGCCTATGAGTTTAATAAAAAGCACTGATTGGCCAAAGGTAGACAGGAAGTGTGGGCGGCTCTACCTGACTAGGAGAACTCTGAGAACTGGAATAACAGAGCAGAAGGCCAGAGAGAAGCCAGAAGAAGCAGAGGACAACTATGCTGTTCTGAGAAAAGGTACCGAGCCTCATGGCTGAACAGGATGAGTCGTGGGTTAAATGAAGGGTAGAGAATTAGCAAGTTAAATGCCTGGACCTTAGGTTGATCAGCCTAAAACTATTGTAAGCATCTGAGTGTCTCTATGCCTGTGGGTCTGTGGGCCTAAACCTTGAGGTTAGGCCCAAAAGTCCGGAACAGAAACCTCTTACTACAGAGAAGGCTGACTGGGTGAGATTGGGAGAGAGAAGGGATGGGGTGGGGGGAGGAATACATAGATAAAAGTGACATTTTTATTTAAAAAAATAATAAAATAAAAAAGAATAATTTTAACTAAAATTAATTTCATGCCTTGTAATAAAAGTATAGACCTATTTCCTAACTATTCTTCATGTATTGCTTTAAGTGTGCAGGTTTGTGAAGGCAGCATTGCTACTGCTTTATTATCACATCAGCCATGCCATACCTCAAAGACAGCGTTTCACAGAACTTTCCAGCCTTCAGTTTTGGGGATATTCCCATCTCATTTTCTATGAAGTTCCCTTGGTCTTTGGTGGGTTGGGTATTATGTAGATGTCTTGTTTGGTGCTGGTTATTCCACATTCATCTATCGTCAGCATTCTGACCAAGTCTGAATCTCTGTACTAACTTTCATGTGCTACTGAAAGATTATTCATCCAAGGGGAAGAGCAGCTCTATTCTAAGGAGTTCAGCTTCCATTTGGCCTTAGCCTACACTACAACCAACCACTAGGCCTCTTTGAAAACCTGCCTTGCCTAGTTCCCAACCCAGAAATCCTTCCAAGGCCAACTACCCTCTCCACCTAGATAGATACTCCCACATACTCATATACTTCAGGATAGCCCATTACCCTTGTCCAAGTGACATCATTTCATGCCAGCCATTTCCAATCATTTCTGAGAAGGATCAACCCACCAGTACAAACCTTCCTGCCTGCCTGGTATCCATATCAGACTTAGAACAGATAAGAGAAGTCACCATGCCCATATCTTAAACCTAAAAATGCAAAACAATAAGAAAAATAAAATCAGTATTTCTGCTCTGAAGACTCTCAGTACAATAAAACTGTTTATCAGTGAGATTTACCTAGATGAACTTCAGGACACAGAATTTAGAGGGACATTCACAAAATCCATCAAAGAATTCATGGAGTTAAAAGAAGACACAAGGAAATAGGTCATTGAAATTAATGGGTAAGGAGGATACGTGAATGAATGAATGAATGAATGAATGAATGAATGAATTAATTAATTAATTAATTAATTAATTAATTAATGAGCAAGGCGAATAAATGTCTGAGTAATGCCCAAGAAAACAAGGCAGAAGGCTCATAATATAGGACTTGAGAATGAAATCTGGTCAGGGGTAGAAATATGGAAGATGAGTCAAGATGAAGTTGAATTGAAAAGAATCAATATCTAAGATAGAAAACTCAAAGGACAGTTTTACATGTACAATGAATCAAATAGAAAGCAGAAAGAGAGAGGAGGGAACAAGGGAGGGAGGAAGGGAGGGAGAGAAGGACGGAGACAGAGGGAGGGGTGAAGATCAGTAAATCAGGGAATGGGACACCATGGAAAGACCAAACTTTGACTACTAAGGCATAGGTGAGAGAGAGGAATCCCAAGTCAGTGGCATGGACCAGATCATACAAGAAAACTCCACAAAATTAATATATGAAGGAGACACACAGAATATCTAATAGGTAAAAGCAGAAAAGAAAATTCCTGCAACATACTATAGTATACAGAACAGAGAAAGTGTATTGAGAGCCATAAGAATCAAACCCTAATTCTTTATAGGCAGTGTGTAAGTCAATATGCAGTAAACTCAGGACTTCTGACCTTGTGGAAACCATCCCATCACACGAAGGGAGAGGCTCCAGGCATTTGTGAAAAGCTGAATGTGATGAGACCTGTACCTCAAAAGAAGAACCTGATGAGATTCCATGCTGTTCTTATCTGGTAGTGCCCCATCTGTTGTAATAGCAGTAATAGGTGGAATATCTGAGTCTTAATTAGTATTTTAGTTTCCTAAGTGAAATATTGTTCTCCTTACTGAATCACTGCTAGAAAGTGTCTCTTGGAGACATATGCATATGCCTACCTAGACTGTAATTTACATTTTTAAAATTTGTAATTTGCAATTAGCACTATCATTACCTTTTATTTGGGGAGGTACACTTAATCGGTTCTCTTACAATTTTAAGAGGAAAGCTCCATATTTTGTAATACTCTTCCTTAAGTATATGATATCGAAATGTATTTTACTATCTGCCAAAACTGTTCTTTCACAGCGGAAGATTAATTATTCTTTATTTCTGAGCATATCTTTGCCACAACCAGTTTGTGACTTTTACAATCTTGGTTCAGAAAAGTAAAAAAACTCCACTGTGCTGCTGCAGCCATTCAGGGCTAATATATCTTGTTGTGCGTGGCTGAGGACAAGTGCCCTCCAGATTAAATTTTTCTGCTCAGCACCCAGCATTTTCATAAAATATCCCAAAAATGTGGTTTAATTTAAACCAACATGCTTGAGTCACCCATTTAAATAAAATATCTCTAGTGCACCAAAACTATTTTATAAATGCACCTTCTCAAGATAAAACAAGCAAACTCTACAATTTCAAGTGTCATAAAATGATAACTGCTCTGACTGAGAAGTAGAGCAATCTTTACAGAGGATTTTCCAGGAAGCCATGGGGCTAGATAAGGTTCCTGAAAATTGACAAAGTAAGGCAGCATCCTCCCCTGTGTCACTAGCTACTTTAGGGGTCTCATAGAGCCTCCTGAGTCTTCATCTCCTATGGCCAAGGAATTCTCACATGGAAGTTAGTTGATATGAACTGGGTAAAAATTTCTTCATTGCTATTCTGTTGAAATGTGGCCTTTGCCTCTCACTGTAAAAGAAAATTCTTTGTGAGAGTCATTGAGTGTGAGTCCAAGTGTAATTAGAAGAAAGGAGGATGCTGGAATCAACAGCATCCAACACATGGCACTTCATAATGATAACATTTTATTTGAAGACATATTATTGAACTTTTGGCCACAGAGAAATTTATTGTGATCTAAAAGTGAATGTACAGCCTTAGAAAAGTCTTAGTGAGTAAGCACTCAAGACCAAAACATAATCCCTACTACCCACCTGGAGAAAGGAGAGAATCTACTCCTGAAGAAGCTGTCCTCTGACTTCCACACATACTGTTGTACACATATGCACACTTGTACACACACACTAACACACATATAATAGGCAAATAAAGTAAAATAAAAAGTGCTTGTGAAAACGGGGGGAAAATCCCTAAAAGTTTATGGCATGTACCCACATTCTGATGGTATGTGTGAACATTACTAAAAACAGTATGGAATGGTTATAGGATGCTGTGATCTCAAACTGTTTGATTTACTCATCAGGAATGGACAGTGTGCATGTGTATTTATGATTTGAAAAGGCTACAGCAAACATTCTGCAAGCAGGAAGGCTTACAGTTTCTGAGTCATCACATTGAACATTTTCTCTACAAACCATTCCTTAAAATGACAAAGCATATAAAATTAATTGATCTAGTTTAAACTGGAAATATAAAAGTCAAGAAGCAGGTTCAACATAACAAAAGAAATAATAAGTTCAGAATCATTTATTCTTAATATGGTTATATATGAAACAGAAATCACATTTCCTACTCATATGTTGTTGGTTATTGTACCCAAACTTCTTTATCAGTAGAATATGATAGATAATAACTAGACCAACATCTTCTGAGGCAATGGTTCTTAATGCCAATACGCAAAGGAAGAAACTTATGGAGATTATGAGAACTTCTATTGGAAGGAAATGACGAACATGTGACTGCACATTTAAACTGTGGACATTGAAGTTACAGGTCAGGCTCAGATGATTTGACTTTTGCTTTTCCATGCACAGGTCAGGAAATGAGCTGAGGAATAACCTACATCCGTTGAGTCATGTTATTCGTGTATGGGTCTTTTTGACACATTCTTACTGAATGGAAGAAGCATCAAATGTATAAACGCTTCCTAAACTATATAAAACCTACTCTTTTGTAAATGAACATATACAGAGTCACCAAGCCAACCAAGCCACTGACCAGTCATTGAGCATTTGCTACATGATGCCCATCTAATCATTCCTAAAAACAGCATATGACTCTTCTGAATATTTAGTAGTTCCCTATCATGGAAGGGAGAGAACACTCCAAAGATTACTTCAAGATCAGCAAGAGGAAAATTATCATCATGGATTGGTTAATGCAGTGAAAGTGCAGCTTCTTAATTGAAGGAGAGAGTTTTGGAAATTGCAAGCATTAAGCTGGTACTGGAAAGCCATGGAACATGAATGTAGTGGTGTGCTGTGTCAGCAAAATACCGTTTCCTTGTTAGAGAATAATCAAGGATGTTCAGAATTTCTCTGAACAGTTTGAGCCCAGGAAAACTCAGGAAAGCGTAACTTACCTTAAATCATAAGTGGTCAAATATTTTAAGCAGCATTCACAATGTTCCTGAAGCCAAATTCTTTAATTTTTCAAATAAAATAAATTCAGAATCAATGTTTGACAAATATAGTTGAATTTTTCTTGGGACTGCAAACCAGCTCCAAAATTATGACATAAAGACTTATTTATTACTTATTATTAATTATGAATGCTCAGCCTTAGCTTAGGCTTGTCTCATCTGTTCTTTTAACTTAATGTTTCTATTCATCTATGTTATGCTTTAGGGCTTTTTACCTTTTCTTACAGTCTATATGTCCTACTTTCCTGGTTCCCCCATGTTGGGCTGGCCCTGGTGTCTCCCTGGAATCTCTTTCTTCCTCTGAACCTAAATTCCTTCTCCCATCCTCCTGGCCTGAAAGTCCTGCCTATACTTCCTCCCTCTCTATTGGCCATTCAGCTTTTTTCAGACTAATCAGGTGCCTTAGCTAGTCAAAGTAAAACACCAAGATATCTTTACATAAATAAACAAGTGCAACACATCCTTACATAGTTAAATATTCTCTAGCAAACAAATGAATGTTAGATATTGGACATGTCTCCAGTGTGAGCAAAGAATTCAGACTCTAATGGATATGTACTAATGAAAGTGTATCAGTACCTTTAAGAGCACATGTTAGTACAAAAGCAAATAAGGGTAAATTTATTTCTTGCTTTGATATATCTGCTATCCATGGCTACCTTTAAATAATTCATCACTGAAGAGTCAATCCTGATTTGACATTTGATCTTTGCTTAAATGATGTAATAATATCTAAAAACCTATTGCTTTGAAAGGTACAGGGCAGAAAGGTGAAATCTGATTTCATGTACTGTCCACAAGCTGGTTTTTGAGACTTCTGTGTTTTTGTGTGCAAATAACAAACAGTTTACCAACAGGAGAGTGATAGCAATTATAAAAGACACTTCATTAGGAATAAACTATAAATCTCATCTTGGATATTCAACAGAAATCGATTGGTTAAGAAATATGAAAGGAAACACCTTTTTAAGGAAGTAGTTGTAAAACCAAAAATGATATGATTTATTTTACTCCAGCTAATGAACTTTATCCAAAAATTAAACACTGCCCATCTTGCAATGGTTAGTGTCTTCTGTCTACAGCAATGCAGAGATTTAAAAGCAGCAACAGTGATGGACACAATGGAAGGGGAATGCCAGAGACACTGAGAGCCAGCTTTCACACTTCCAGTTTGAAGTTTCCATTTTTTCACACAGTCTGGCTTTGAACCAGTCTGACCATTGTGACATACAGATGTGATGAGAGCCGTGGGGGAGCTCTTGGTGCGCTTGTCTATCTCAAGACAGTCAGTCAGCATCTCCCACCTTTTAATACTCCAGGGACTTCATGAACCCACAAAAATATAATGCTTAGAACAATTTAAATATGTGTGCTGGCACTAAGCTCTGCCTTATGCATTTGTTTAATTGACCACAATGGAGCAAATATTGCACAAAGGACACATGTAAGCAAACCCTATAACCTTTAATATGCTACAATCAGACACACTTGACTTTGATATGGGGCTGTGTCTTCTCTTAGTGCTTTCTCAAACTAGGAATTAAAGATGACGCTTAACACAACAGAAACAGTTTAGCTAAGAGTGCATATAAAGCTCACAGTTCTCCACCCATCTTTCAAAGGACTGGAGAAACAGGTATGTGCCTCACACGAGTTGCTTGTGCCTGCTGATGACTTCAGTTTAGCTCCTTAAACCCACATGGCTTCTCAACACTACCTGTGACTCAAGCTCCAGGGAATCTAATGCCATTTCTGGCTTCTGGTGCTCAGAAGACACATAAGGAGACAAAAAACAAAAACAAAAACAAACAAACAAAAAACACACAAAAAAAACCCAAACAAACAAAAAAACAGCCTAGGATAGCAAATTGCATAGTGGTTTAAAAAATTATATCTACAAGTTTTGATTTGTTAATTTTATGTTTTATGTGCTACTGAATTTTGTTTGGTTCTGAACATTAATTAACAGCAATAAACAACAAGAAGAATGGAAGACATTCATAATCTTATATTTTGATCAAGAGAAACATAGGAAACATATTAACTTAATAAGTGATTGGACATTTTAAGTAGCATTCACTAAAGGCCTTAGGATGAATCCTTAGTTCAACTGGTTAAGGCAAAATCGTCTAGAATTAGATTTTAAAAAATAAAAAATAAACATTTGATACTGAACATCTTTCAAGTACTATACCGGATTTTTCACCACCATTTCAGTAAATTGTTTCTACAGAGTCTCACAGTAATGTCAAGTAAGCAAATGATCTTTGGGTGAGAAACCCTGTAGACCTAGCAGACATACCTTCAAGAATTAAGGAACATTCCACATCATTGAGCTCCAGAAAAGAGGTGAAACCAAACCGTGAGCAACGTCCCACAAACCCTAAACACCATGTATGGGATCCACACAACACAGTCCTTTATCCATACCCCCTGTTAGGTGCATCTGCTGTGTTAGCATAAATCGTGTCCTGGTTGACAGTTCAAGTGCCCATCCTGAACTTACATTAAAAGATATATCCCATTAGGTTAGGAGGTGAACGCTTAAAGTGTGGAGAAAAGAGAAAGTTCTCTCAGATTTTGTTTTTCGTTTCTATTGAGAAAATTTGGCACTTAGCTGTGAGAAAGAACACTGCGAGTGCCACTGCCCTCTAGTGGCGAGTGCAGCTCCTGCAGCTGCAATGAGGTTCTGGGTGGATCTCGAGGCATTTCAGAGCTGTCTGTTCTTGTAAGTACTTAATCTTGCTGCACTGTCTAAGATCTCTGTGACGGTTTGTCATTTCTGAGTCGAAATATGTGTCAGATTCTTCAGACTGGATACAGCAAAATTCCTTAAGTAATTCACTAAGTGGCAGGAAGCCTCAGCTATAGAATTTAAGATTAGGAGTAATTGTGTTAGTTTACTGCGTTTAAGTAAATGAGGTAGACGAACCTAGATACTGTGTCTAGACCTATTGTTTTATAAAGCGATTTCAGCCTGTGCTCACTCTGTTAGCATCTACACGTGGGTTTTCACATCTGTGTCACGGGGTCTATGGTACACGGAGAACCTTAGGTAAGGAGTCATGAAATACCTCTGGCAGACAAGTATGGAGCAAAACATCTTCCGCTGAACGCAAGAGAGGACAAGTCATGAGGAACAGACTATGTGTGATCAGGAAGGATGTGTGATCCTCAGGGGAAAAAAAAATGTTCTGCAAAGTTAACTCCTAGAAACATTATGGTTAATGTTTGAAAAATGATCTACGAACCTGTCACAATAGCATTTTGGCCTGGGAGGGACCAACAAACAGGTCTTGTCAGAGAGTCTCCCAACATGCTGTAATAGTAGAAGAGACCCCTGTTCATTATATGAATGTAGTGCATCTGCCATTTTTCTTCTATAGTGCTTGGATTGAGGAGTTATATAGACGAATCATTAATTACATCTAGTTATTTTGAAGGTTGTAATTAATGTGTAGTACACCTTTATATGTGATATTGAAGGTTTCATTTAAAAATGAGGTCTCCATAACCACAAAACATTCAAGTCTAAAGCTAAACAATCATGGTTTCTCCCGCATCCATGAAAATGTGTGTAACATTTTATTGACCACTGATATAAGCCATTATGTATTTTCTCATTGCGTTTATTATTAAATTGCATTGTGTTGATGAAGACAGCATATGTGTTGGTTTTCTACATATAAAACTGACCAGCCAATTGAGACACATGTACTTAGGTCTTAGAGAAGAGGTTCTCAACCTTTGGAGTCATGTCAGGTATCCCGAGTATCAAATATTTACATTACAATATATAACAGTAGTAAAATCATGAAGTAGTAACAAAATAATTTTATGGTTGGGGGTCATAACATTAGGAAGGTTGAGAACCACGCTATTTTAGATAACAAACACACCAGACACAGACTTTATTTTAAAGTCTGACCTTATAAAGTACCAGGTATGTTCTCTATTTTTCATTTTGTCTCTCCCCACATTATTGGCCTGGAGTAAAAAAAAAATATTGTTTTAATGTTAGGAAATGCTATTTAATGCATGGAAACATTCCACTGAGTTCCATTTCCATCTGTGAAGATTTCTTTCCTTGCCTTAGCACTCAGCCATTCTGCCATTCACCTGGGGAATGGAGCCTGTTGTTTCTCAATTTTCAGAGCTGCACATGTAATTGAAACATTTATGATGTCAGTTGCATGAGGTGTATTGGCTCCTGACTAACTTATTTTTGGAGTCAAGCTCCCGCATCTTGCAAACATACTTGTGAAGTATGTACAGAAGTACTGACAGTCCTTTTTCTGAGTGAGGGGGTGTTTTTTCTATACATATGTGGTAAAGAAACACAATGTGAAGGATTTAAAGAATTGGTAGCTTTGACAAACTGTTAAGAAATCAACAGCAGTTGCCAAGTGGGGCATGAACTCAGTAATTATGTCAGTATAAGGTTGCTCAGTACTGAACCTTGATATAAGGATCAAATGCACTTGAGGATCAGTATGGCTGCTCCAGTGTTCTTGATAAAACCAGTGCAAATGTCATTATCTGTGCCTAAAACACAGGCAAACTCAGGCAGAAAATCTGGGACTATGGTCAGGGTATTCCAAAAGTTCTCTGACATCCTTAGTACAAGGAGTGAGGCTGATGACTCTGACATCTGCTATCCATGCACTTGCTCTCTCTCATCACTTAGTTGTTTTTTAAAACTGGTTGTTCCATTTAAAAATGATTCACAGTGGTTATTTTTCCTGGCTCTGTTTTCTGATCTTTTGGGCACTGCCTCTTTGACTCTGCACTTTGCTGTGGCTCACTCCTGCACTACTACTTCCTTTGCTAAGTGTCCCCCTGTTTCCCCTTGTTAGCAGCATCTGTGTTCAGTGTCTGAGTGTTCTGATGCTGACAGTGGGTTTTCTGTTGACCCAACTCTATGAGCACAAGGAACCCAGATGACCTCTGTTATAGTTTTGGGCAACCATGGCATGAACATCTCCGACATCCTCTCAAGGGCTGCCTTATACGCAGTGTTGTTTTCTACCAGAACGTTTACGTGGTTTTCTTTGTACCAGCCTGGAAATGATCAACAGAAATGAGGTATGCTTATCTGTCAAGACAGTTAAAGAGCTTGTTGAAAGAAAAGAGTAAACACAAATTGAGTTCCAGAAGTGTCATCTACACAATGGCTCGATGACAACTGGACAGACTGCTAGGGTATCAGGAGATCCCTTGACTATTGCACACTCCTTTGTCTATGTCCTTTCTCATGTTTCTGCTGTGAATGCCTCCTACCAGCCTCCTCTTTCCTCATTCTCTTTTACTTCAGAAAATATTATTAGGACTCGAACTCTCATTTCAAATGTAATCTCATTTATAAAATCATTCATAGTTTCTCTTCTGGAAGAATAAATAGCACAGTTTCTTGTTCTCCACCGTGTAGATCTCCTGGTCGTAGGACCGTAGAGAAGTGAGGGAGGTATAATCATCATCAAAACTAGATTTTAAAGTGTTAAAGATGTCCCTACAGTCATAGGCCATCTTCTTCACACCTGGTATTAGCCAGACACTGTTGATCATTTACAGCTATTTTGCTAAGATCTTCTGAGATTCGGTCATCTTTCTGGGATTGGTTAAAGCACCTTTGTAGCTGAAACTTAAAGAAAGCTAGAGGAAATGACTAAAACAGACCTCAGAGGGAGCACAAGCCTTCTGTAGCTGTCACCAAAACACCAAGAAAGAAAAAAAGAAACCATTAAAAGGAATTATTGACTTCTACAATTGGGCTCATAAGTTTCTGCCATTGACTTTAGAGGCAGGCATGCTTCCCTGTGGTGAATCAGAACATCACAGAGTCTGGAACCTGTGTCAGGGGCTCCACAGCTCATGTGGACAGAGAGAAGATGAAATAAGAGGGAGGAACCAGTAATAAAATACATCCTTGAAGAACATGCTCTCAGTAACCCAGCTCTCCAGGTGAGGTACAATGCCTAAGTTTCCAGAATATCCCAAAATGGTGTCACTAACTCTGGTCCAAACTTGCATCCTATGCCCAGACATTGGCCTGAAGATTGTGTGCACAAATGTGGACACCAGAGGACCACCCTGGGTATTGATATTCCTGAGAAAGGGGGTTCTCACTAGCTTGTACCTCACCAAGATAGCTCAGCTAGGTGGCTAGATAGTGCTGGAACCTGCTTGTTTCCAATACCTGTTCCCATGCACTAGGATTACAACCACTTGGCACTGTTGCAAGCAGTTCTAGATCTTAAATTGAATCTCCACAACTTTATGACATGCACTTTATCAATGGCTTCATCCTTTCACATGCTGAGAGCTCGGTGCTCCGTGAACCCAGCATTCACTGTGAGCATTTCACATGGACTAGTGGATTTTACCAAAATACCATGTGCAGCAACCATTTCCAGAAAATAACTGTCCTATACATGCATGCATACATACATACATACATACATACATACATACATACATAAACACACACATACACAGAGAGAGAGACAGAGAGACAGAGAGAGAGAGATTCCAAATTGCTATACCATTAGGCCACATACTTTCAGAACATGTTTTTTAAAAACATAATAGTCAACTCCACTCCGACAAGATATTAAAATGAGTAAATTCAGTTTGACTTATTTCTGGCTCATGGATGTGAAGCTGATTCAGGTTCTTTTATTGGGTATCTTATAGAAAATAAGCTAGGAATGAGGTTCAAGATTGTTAGTCTCCCAACCAGAACACTAGAGTCTATTTTAATGGGAGGCCTGAGAGTATTACATGTTCGACTCTAAGTGGGTCAGAGCAAGGAAATGTAGCCAAGGTGCTGTGCTAGAGGCCATATCCACCATGTGATTTTCTGCAACTGTGACCAAGAAGGAAGGATGACTCCCGGAGAACAGCAAATCAGCATACAAATATGAGGACATGACTAGAGGAAACTGAGGCATGAGAGAATTTAGAGCCTTCTGTACCTTGCAAGGAAATTTATGTCTGGTTCAAAACATTGCAAAAACTGACTCTGGTTTAAATATAGTGTAAAAGTTACATGGCACAGGAGAAAAGAATTTTCAAGAATTATTATTGCAGCATGGAAAAAAGTTGATAAAAATGGAATATTTACATTCAATTCCTGAACCTTCAGGAAATTATGTATCTAATGCATTTCCACAGCGTTCTTTCATGTATCTGAATAATTTTTCATGGGATGCATTTGGAAGGAAAATAAGAAATGTAGCCAAAGGTCTAATGATCAGTTATACCAAGACCTTAGAATTCTTTTAGCCTAGGGAAAAGTGGAGAGTTCTCCATGAGTTGCTGTTGTTCGGATTCAGTCTGCTGGGTCATACAGACTGTCAAACACAATCAACAGAGTCCAAGGGAGAGGCCTGACAGTTGCCTCTGAGAAGAACTAATTGGGATTCGGTCACCCAGTGGATGCCTAAGACTCAGAGAGGAAGAAAGCAGTTAACAGGATAATGCAACATGGGGAGTGACTCATCAAAGACACAGAATATGAAGGGTGATGTCACAGATCCAGCAGCCGTGGTATTTTTAGTAAAATTATTTTCAGTGTAAAATTAAGTGAGATAAAACAAAAGGAGAAGCAGTGGCCATTGTTTCAACCACTTGGATAAACTGTCTCCTAGAGTCTAAGCTCTTCTCTCTAAACAAAGCAAAACGGAATGAGAAAAAATAAGTTTAATATCCTCCACTACCAGGAGGTATAATTCTTTGCATGAGAATTTTAAAATGAAGATTGTATTTATAAATAATTATAAACTAATATTATCACTGATTTTCAATATTCTGGCACTCTGATAGAAGTATCAATGCCCATAGTTAGGACCTGGAGAGGAAAAATAGCCTGGTGTCTGTGCATTTGACTGCTCCTCTGATGGGGGTTTGCTACCCATTCCACTCTCTGTGATGCACGAGTAAGTTATAAAAATACATGAGCACATTGAAATTTTTAGAAAACTTGAACTAAAACAAAACCAAAGAACAAAAACCAACCAACCAATCAACAAAACGGACAAACAAAAATTATGTGATTACACTCCAACACTAGTGCTTTTATTTTTTCTTTTCTAGGAAGTCAGAATTTCCACGTTTTGGGGAGGAGAGGAAGTAAACACTGTTAAGAATTATGAATTAGGTCTACTGCCTGTCCAGATAAACATTGAAATTGTAAAATTAAACATAACTTAACGTACACAGTTATATTCAATGCAGTATCGGAATAATTAAATATAAGATGAAATAAAAGTCTAGGGAAACAAGTGTGTGCTGTGTGTGTGCTGTGTGTGCTGTGTGTGCTGTGTGTGCTGTGTGTGCTGCATGGCTGAGATGAGCATGTTAGGTTGTTTCACAGGGAACCATTGGTTTCCAGCAAACTGTGACAACTGGGTGTTCTGCTGTCCCCACGTACTCCTTGCTACTTTCCTGGTTTGAATCTAGACTTGTCAATGGACAAGCTGTGGAATGAGGAAAGCTCCTCACCTCCTGGCATCAGAGGTTTTGACCAGACAGTTAGCCGAAACCATGTGAACATCATACATTTAATACAACCGTAGTAGATAAGAAAATTTTCATTGACGCATTTTTAAAAGGCTTCTTACTGTACCATGTGTAGCATTCTGCGTCCATTGACATCCAGGTCATGCTCTGAGACTGGGCAGTCCACTCCCGGCTGTGGCCTGTCAGTGGTCTCCCCATGAATCTGCCTCTCATCCCAGGATCTGATTCTGGTTACAGTGGATACGATTCCATTAGTCCACCTCCAGCTCACACACTACCACCCCAACGTGTTCACTCTTTCTCTTTTAAAAGAACATTTTATTTTCGTTTCCTGAACAAGCACCTCACTCTGTTTATAGTGCAAAGGAATCTGCCCCTGCTAATACTGACATTATGCGTTGACTAGCTGTCCACTGGCACCTTACCTCAGTGATGCTAGCTTTCCTTGGAGACAATCTTACTTGGGTGTCTATTCCCTGGACACTCCCAGAACTGTACATTTTCTGTGAGCTGTTCCCATGGTGATGGTTTTCCTGCGTGGACTATGATAGATTCATCTCCATTGGTGTTAGATATAGGTATGGCATAGTAGTCAGAACATGCTCAATTTTTTTACAAGTTTTTTAAACAAGTAAAAAACACTGAGTAGGTATACCTTTGGGAAATTATATGGATGGTTATGAAAGACAATGTTTGTGATGCTCTGAGACAGTTAGAACAAAAAAAATTAATAGGCAGTTCCATATAGCATCAGCAGAACTGTAGAACACATGGGCTAAAAATGACAGTTTACTTATGGATAATTTTATATTGAATTTTGATTTAATTTGTAATGAGTAATTTGATATAAATTCATTACTGGTGTAGTTCATGTGTTTTCTTAGATAATCTTTAAGAGAGATTTTGCCCTGGCTTGTGTTGAATGACAATGCTCTAATGCTCACAAATTACCCTAGAGCATTCAAAAGACTTCATTTTTTTTATTTATATAGTCAAAAAATATTACAATGTTATGCTTCTCTGAGATATCTCAATTACAAGAGCACAAAAATATATTGCTTTTATATAAAACCTTAAGTTCTATAAAGAGAAAAACAAAGAATTTGACACTTAATTGAAAGTTCAATTAGACTATTAATCTTATCCCTATTGCAAACAGAGAAGCAGCTGATGTTCTTGTCATAATTTGGAGTTAGAGGTGCTGGGAAGCTCAAGGGAGACATTTGTTTCTACCATGGTGAACTTCAGAGAGTGAATGCCTGCAGCTGAGGGTACACTGAATGTGAGTGTGAAATGCTTGAATATTTGGTTCCCAGATGATGGTGCTGGTGTAGAACCTTTAGGTGGCAGAATACTGAGGGAGGAAGTGAGTTCTGTGGGTGGGTTTTGAGTTTAAATAATCCCTCCCTACTTCCTACCTGCTATCTGATGCCTCACTGCGGACAGACAGCCTTTGTGCCTCCTCTGCTACAATGGACTGAAGATTTCTTAAACTGTAAGTAAAAATAAACCCTCATCTCTTAAGTCACTTCTGCTCAGGCATGTGGTATTGAAGTACTCTGTTACAGCTGAAAGAAGTTTATGACAGGGACGTGATTTCAGTCTATGGTGTCTGAACCTAGTTTGCGCAGTGTTTGGTAGCATAATATTGTACACCTGCTAGATGCGATGACTAAGTCCGACTTGAATCACATTCCCTTAATGAGGTACAATCTCTTGTCTTCTAATTCTTAGTGTTCTCTCTTTTTTCCTTCCCTGCTTCTTGCGTTGCCTCTATAAGGCCACAGTAACGCACAAAATGAGGCTTAAGGTATGAAAACTCTTTCTTCTGGTTTTTAAGCTATTACAAAAACAGTCTCTTGTTTTTGTATTCATCAAGGATTCAAGGAAATCAATACCAAAGAGGATGATGGCGATTTAAAATTACATGCGGTGTGAGAAAATCTTTGTTTGAACTCAGATCCACACACTTGACAGCCAGATGGCTCAAGAGAGGCAGGTGAATGCACTTGTCACAGGGTTTGAAATTATCAAACACAACAAACTCTTCAGAGAGCAAAAGTCACTGATGGCTGGAGTAAGGAGAGAGTCAGGGATAAACTTCCAAGGCCAAGAGAGTTTGGGGCCTTCGGATGCATTCCTGTGATTCTGTGACGGTGTAATGTGGCATTATCTGTTTGTTCTGGTGGAATGATTGTGTAGCAGCAACAGTGAAGTGGGTGGAGACTTGAGTATAAGTAAAAATGCGTATCCAAGCATGGCACTTATCAGTTACATGTATTTCTCCTGTGGAGTGTCAGCAGTGAAATGGGCAAGGAATTTCTTGGAAACTTATACCCTAGCACTTAAATTTTCCTGTGAGTTAAAAAACTCATCTAACAAAAGTTTCTATAAAAAAAACTGGGATGATAATGTGGACACAGTATCTGAATGAATTTTAAAATTTAACATTAAAAATTTTATTTTCAAAAACAGTTCACTATGCCCACATCAGAAAGTGACTTAAAACAATTACAGAATAATATAATAATAAAATAGCTTGATGATTAGAGGCATTTAAAAATAATTCCAACTTTATTATTATTTCTACTATTTGATTTCCAACAATGTTTTATTATTTAGCAGAATGGAAACAGCCGTAAAAATAAGAAATATAATTAAGATCTGAGTTAGAGATGAACCTGTTAGAACATGAGTGACCTAAAGAGTGAAAGGAGTCTAGGTACTTTCTCTAAGTATTTTCTTTCTTTAAAAAATAACTTTTCAAATCACAATTTAAGAAAGATGTTTCCAGTTTTCATGAAATATTCAATGCTGCATTAAATTCTCTTGAGATGAATGTAATCCTGAACCATAGAAATAGTTTACATATCAAAAGGGGACATTAATGGGATGAAGGTAAGTAAACAGTTTGCGTCAGGGCCAAGTGGTCTCCTTAGGAAGCTTCTTACAGGTGGAAGAAGACAGAGAGGAGCAGAGGGCTCTGGGTGTGTCCAGTCCATAGATCTGTTTCTGAAAATGGGAGGATTAGTGAATAAGAAAATGTGGGAAGCCTCAAGAAGCACAGGTAGTAGAGGAACCAGATTTATCTGAAGGACATACAGGAAAAACAATGTAGGTGAATTTAACTGGAGCCCATTAAGAGAGATTGTTAGGGGCTTCAACAGCAGCGGGAAATGGAAAGAACAAACAATCTGATAGGTCAGGGACCAAGATTTAGGATATGAAGCCTTGGTGGAAAGATGAAAAGATACATAATTATTTTAATGCTGAATGATTGGGAGTTACAGAATAAAGACTAAATGCACATAACAAGTTGCATCTTACATGAGGGGAAGGGCTGTTCCTACAGCCATCCTCATGGTTATCAGAAGTCCTTATGTACCTTGCAGATGAATGGGAAATCTTTGACCAGTGTCCTGTGAAGTTTCCTGGTGAGTTTTCTCTTAAATTCTTGGGCTTCCTTGAATTTAGAAAAGTAAGACATTATTGTAGGTAGGATCCAAGGCACTTGTGACATTAGATTATAATGATGAAGCGATTGAAATCCTTGATCTGGAGGAAGATCTAGTGTGAGCATTGCACTGGGAATCTAATGTATGGGCACATGTGAAATGATTTTTTTGAAAATCAGTCATACTGGTTTAATGTAAAAAATGATAGAATCATAAAACAGTGACCACTTCTCTCTGCCACCCACTCCTGATGACGACTTTGCAGTCTGAAAGTTTTAACTGTAGCCCCAAATAGTGTTTTTGTTTGTTTGTTTGTTTTTTCCCAATCAGTGTCTCTCTGAGAAAGTTGTCCTTTCAAGCTTATAGTCTGGCACATTAGGTCCTGAGTTGTGTTTATACTGTATTAAAAGCAGACCCGGGCTGCAATAACTTATTAAAAGATATTGAGTTTGTGAAACAATATTCTAACGTTAATGGTCATTTCATCCACTTTGCTATATTCTCCTAAAACCTCACAAAACAGTCCTAAACAATTCTTAGAAATATCTGAAGCTTCTCTTAATACAGAATATGCTACTGATGGTGAAGACATTTGTTAAGGTTGTACTATTGACATTTAAACATAGTTTAAATTTATTCTTTATCCAGAGAAAATATAAGGATAAGGTATATTTGGTCTAAATCAAAAAACCTTTAAAGTTGGGTGGTGTTTTGACTCATGCCTGTAACCCTACCATTTAGTAGTCATGGTTGGACATCAATCTGAGATACATAGTAAGAGCCTGTCTCTAAAACTGCAGCATCAAATAATTATCAGTGAAATATGAGTTGAAGATGCACTTAGGTCATTTGTTAAAACCAACACACACACACACACACACACACACTCCAAGGTGCTTCCATTTTTAAAACATGGGCCAGTGTTGATGTCCAACATGTACTTTTTCATATTTACAGATACATCACGGTTAATACCTTTGACAGGAGGCCCCTACAGCTATAGTGATGTTTGTCCAAGGACTAAACTTTGCTTACTTTAATGGTTTGCTAAAGAAATTCTTATAACTCACGTCATTGCAGGAAGCACACAGTTCTGTTGTAGAAATGCTGTCCTAGATTCTCTTCCTATTAACAAGGCAATAGGATCCATTAAAAAAAAAAAATCCCCAAATGATACTCTCTCAAAAGAATAAAACCAAAAATAAATAAAACTAGCACAGCTAATCTCTCTGTAAACATTTCTCATGTAGGACATCATAAACAATTTGGAGAGAGACTTAATTCCTCTGTTCAGTATACAGGACAGTTTCATTACTTTGTTTACATAGAGAATCAGCAATGCCTTCTCCACAGATAATCTGATGATGTAAAAACTTTCAAACTAGTCAGATAAATATCCTGGCTGTGATTTAGAATATCAGTGACATGAGAAACATACTCTTTTCTGAAAATGTGAATGAAATGGAATAGAAAATAGCATAAATAAAATATATTGATCTGAAGTTATTAGTTATCTTGTTAAATAATTAAAGTGATCCCAGTTGAAGACAACAGTCATTGGACTGAAAGATTTATGGCTTCCCTACTCCATTCCTCTTTGGAAGGTCATTCCATCCACTAGATGAATAACACAGACTATTTACTTGGCTCCAGACACTGGCTTTATTGCTCAACTTCTAAATAGGAGACATAAAACAAAGAAGTAAATGACTGACAGATCAACACACAGCATGTCATATAGTAACGAGTGTTATTATGAAATGAGCAGAACTGTAATCTCAAAGAGGTCCACCATGAGTGCTCACACTAAAATATTTATGTGAAAATGTAGATTCACATCACACCCACACAAAAGTAACAAAGATGTAGAAAACATCCATTCTATTAGAAAAACAGCTGGATGCCTCCAACCTCAAGCCCTGGGCATTTAGGGAAAACAAAAGTATTTCATTTGTGAGCCCTGGGTGGGTGCTTCTGCCTACGTGAAGGCCAAGGCTGTAACTGAGCAGTGGTTTAGAAAGCTAAAAACATACAGTCCATTCCTGAGTCTTAAGTGTTGTTGTGAGTTGACTTGTTTTATTGCTAGTCATAAACAAACAGGCATTTGGAATTCGTGAATCCTGAAAACTTGTCTGAGTGGGTCACAGAGTTACATATCCTGGAAGCCTGGGCTCAAGGACCAGCCCCTGCTCTTTCATGCTGAACAGTTGTAGAAGTATTGAATTTGTCTTTCACTCACCTCTAATTTGTCAGTGAACCTTTAACTGACATTTGCTAAAGTTCACTAAATTTGGAAGCACTTCTCCAGGACTGAGAAGCTTCAGGCGTAATTGTATGTTAAGAACAGTGGGAGAAGAGAGCCAACAGGACTTGTCCACTCAGTGGAGAGCCAGCCTCATACAGAGCCCTGCAGGAGGCAAAGCAGTATTTGCATAAGGGTTACCATTGGAGAATTTATACTTCATTAACCTGTTGAGTCTTGGAAAAGGTCAGAGGCAGAAATAATATTAAAAACCAAAAAGGACTCAGTGGAAATAATTTGCTTAATTCCTAAATTATGAAATTATATAGTAAGTTCAGGCCTGAAGCAAGATAACACATAGTAGATGAGATTAAAATCAGAATGAAAATTCTTAAAGCAGTATATGTGTGATCAAATTCGTATACAATGCAATAAGCTGTTAATTAAGAAATTTTAAAAACCCAGTGTGGTTACATTGAGCACAGAGTACTGACGGACACACCTTGATTATTTTACTGAAAACTGAGTATTTTAAGAGGGTGTGAAGTTGTAAATGATACAATGTGAATGAAGTGGAGCTTTGGACATGCAGGACAGTCTGACTTCTTGCAGCTTTTCAACTAATCTTCATTTGTCTGACTGAGAATAATAATATTACTAGTTTTCTTATGATAGGTTTTTTGTCCACTCTCTTCTTCATTTCTTATAATTCAGGTTTATATTACTTTTTCTCTTATTTGTATGTGATACATTTTCTGAATTCTAAAAAGTTTCCATAGATGTGAGCTTCACAAAATGAAAGCCAGTGTCTGTTCCTTCCTCCCTCCATGTTTTGTGAGTGGATCAACATGTGTGTTCCAGCACACACACACACACACACACACACACACACACACACACACACACACACACACACAGGCACACATAGGCACACACACACACACACACATACTCAGACAAACACATAAACACACACATACACAAACACACACACACACAGAGGCACACACATACTCAAACACACACACAGACACACACAGACACACACACACCCATAAACATACACATATACACACACACACATGCAAACTCACATACACACATATACACACACAGACACAGACACACACAGACACATATACACACATAGACACACACACAGAGACACATACACAAACACACACACATACACACATACACACACGAAACACACACACATACACACACATACAGACAAACACACACACTCACACACACACATTCACACACATACAGACACACACAGACACACACAGAGACACACACAGACACACACAGAGACACAATTACACACGCACACGTGCACACACACACAGACACACACACACACACACACACACACACACACACGGGGAAAGAAAATAAAGAAGCTCACTCTTTTATTTCTGCATCTGCTTCCAAGCCATGGCCTTGTTTTTCTACACCTCAGACATTGGATAACACTTTTATTAAGCTTCATTTGTAAACTTAAAGAGTTGATACTTTAGAAATGAAGTCATATAAACCAACTGCACACGTAAAAGTACATTGAATCCTTCCTTAACCCTTCACGTTTTATTTAAAAATATTAAATGAGTTCCTTCTGTCAAGGATTATTTAAATTTACCTTATCCAGAAAGCTAAATTAAAATAAACTCTGGCTTTGAAAATAAAAAAAGAAACTTAATGAAAAGGTACAAAGACTTCAGATTAAGGCGATGTTTTATACAGAGACAAAAACCAGACGTATTAAGATACTTGAATTCATATTCTTTGCTTTAGAGATGTAAAGGTATTGGAGAAATTTCTCAAATATTCTAAACCTCATCTTGAAACTCTGGAATTTTTGTTGTTTTTTGATTGTTTATTTAATGGATGCACCGCTATGTGGTCATAAGTTTTTTGACTTTTAGTGTCCTGCCTACAGCCAAACCCTCCCAGTAGGTGGTTAGCACCAGGATTTCTTAGTTTCTTTCTTCCTTCTTATTATTTATTTACTTACTCTACTGCAGTTGCAATTTTCCCTTCCGTCCTCTCCTCCTTCTTCCTGCCCCCCTCCCCAGCCACTTCTCCACTTCTTTTCAGAAATGGGTAGGCTTTCATGGACATAGACAAAACATGGTATGTCAAGTTATAGGAAGGCAAGTGCCTCTCCTTATAGTTAGATGGTTCAGCAGCCGGTTAAGACTCAGAACCAAAAATGTGAGCGTTCTGAAGTTATCTGCTGTAATGTTCACTGAGACTGGAAGTCTCAAGGAAAGAAAGAAGCTAAAATGGACTTTGGGGCCCAAGGAAGGAGCTGGGGCAGAAGGATGGGGTGGAACTGTGCCACAGGAGACACATGTGTGATTGGAGCAGAGCAGCTACCATAAGATCATCCTTCAAAGCAGAACTTTCCTATTACATTCTCTGAACATGTATTGAGAAATCACAGAGAGCATGTGAAAATGTTGCTTCTCAGTCAGTAGTCATGGTCCCTTAAATTTACAGTGTTCTCACAGTGATTTTAACTGACCTCCAATAGGCTTTGTAAGTATCTAGGAATAGTTTCACATTCCTGTCTTCCATGTATTCTCCATCAACTATCTGCACTAATTCTCTTCTCTTCACTCCTGGGAGTTCAGCTCTTTCATACACAGCGCAGACGAGAAATTACATGGGACTTTTTCTCTGTCTGGCTTGTTTCTTTTATCTCAGTGTTCTTTCCTTTTACCCATTCTGCTTCAAGTTACTCCGATTCCTCATGTATGTCAGTACATACGTGTGTATAGTCCTAGTGGAGACAAAAAGAGAGCGTCAGGTTATCTGGAGCCAACACATAGGTGTTGGGATGCACTCTGCTTCTTACTCACTGAGACATCTTTCCAGACCCACAAACCATATTTTATTTAAAGATATTTTAGGATACATGGATATATAGCTATAGAGAGAGCATATGCATATATGTGTGTATGTGCTTAAACTCTTGTCTAGAACTACAGGTATGTATGTATGTATGTATGTATGCATGCATGTATGTATGTATACACATGAATTTATGTATCTAGAATAGGCTGGCCTGACAATGGTACTAGATCTAGTTTTCTGAGGAGATACTTTAAGTTGCCCTGGTGACTATGCTAATTAACATTCCTCACTCACACACATCTTTTATCAGTTTAAGAGTAGCTATTTTTACAGGTGAGTGGACACCATTTCTTAACCTAAAGTTTGGTGACAGGGGTCCAGTTTTGCAGTGGAAATTATGATGCTAAAAGCTCAAACCTTCATCAGATTCATATCTGAGGCCATTCCTCTTTTGTGAGATATCATTCGAGAGAAAAGGAATAAACATAAACATAATTAATTTTACTCACGTCCACACACCGATCACCCTCTCTGATAGCACAGGGTGGGCATTTTGGCATGGCTGTCTAATGGGATTCATGACACTGGAGTCAGGTATCGTGAGAAAGCCAAACGGAAACACTACACTTTCATCCATGCTCATAACTGCAGACTTGGCCTCTAGGAGAAGGGATGCTTCTCAAAGCAGAGACTGTGCTTACTCACAGTGTGAGGGATAGTTCCACTGTAGAACCATGTCTGGATATAAATATGTTTCATTTCTTCTTTCAAGAAGCTGAGGCTGTGGTGAGTGCAGCCATATAAGTGATTAAGAATAAGATAGAGGATATAACTGACCAGGAAGGCTATGACCAGGCTAGAAGGCAGAGTGAGATGTGTTGGTGTCCTATGCACTAGAAGCTGGCCCCTACCCATTGCAGCAACAGATACACAGTGCATCACAGATGCTCCTGATCTTCTTTACCCTCTAGAATGTTCTGGGTGTTTCTGGACAGAAGCTCTCAGTTACTAAATGGCACAGCTGCTGTAGAGTTGTTAACTCTGTGCTTACTTTCTTTCTGATGTCTTTGTGAAATGTTATTTATGTCTGTGTATTCCCTAACTGTTAGGACCAAGTATTTTCCTTTACCTGCAGGAAACCTTTTGTTTATCGAAACATGGTTTACTCTGAACTATTTCTAAACATGGCTGAGCTTTCTAATTAGAACTTACCCCGCTGGGCTCTAATGTTATAGTTGAAGACGACTGTTATTGTTCCCTCCTTCCCTTTATAGAGGTTGATTTCTTAATGGTAGATTTTACAGAGAGATGTTCTGATAAATTGTAATTACTTCATAACAGCCATGAGCTAAGTTTAATGTGACAAACTACGGGAAGTATATAATAGATGAAGGACCCAGGAAAGAAGTAGAGAAAGGATTAGATTTACATTTGATTGGGATGTTTTCCTAATGATATTTAACACACATGAGGATTTTTTAATAGCACATTATTTCTCTCTCTCTCCCAGTCCATCCCTCTCCCTCTCCTTTCTCCTCCCCCTCTCAGTGTATGTGTATCTGTGTGTAAATGTATGTGTGTATGTTCGTGTGTATCTGTGTGCATATGTGTGTGTACGTGTGTGTGCATGTGTATGTATGTGTTTGTGTGTATCTGTGTGTGTGTGTGTGTGTGTGTGTGTGTGTGTGTGTGTGTGTATCTGTGTGTGTATGTGCATGGGTGAATTTATGAGTGTGATGGCAAGCATTTGAGGTCAGGGACAGTTTTTGATGGTTGATTTTTTTTCTCTCCCATTGTTCTAAGCAGGATCTTTTTTCCTTTGGGCCACAGTGCTGAAAACTGCAGGCCAGTCTGCATTCAATTCTCCTGTCTCCCTTTCTCATCTCATAACAGTGGTGAGATTACAGATGTCGGCAAATGATTTATGTGGTTCTTAGAGATTGAATTCAGGTTGTCAATCTTACCTGGCAAGTGCTTTTACCTACCTAGCCATCTTGCGGGCCAGGAATATTTGTAAAACATGTCTTTCGCTCTCAGATTGTTTGTGTTGTATCCGTCCATATAGCTGCTCTGTCAGCATAACAGATCCAAGCAGATAAACTTCCTTTGCTTTCTCGAGCCTGGTTTTCTTTCTGTAACACAAAGATGAGGGATAAGAAAATAAACACAGCTGAGGGTACTGTAAACACTGAGGGTACTGGCAGTCTCAAACACTTAACTTGTGAGCACTCTAAAGAATGTAGACTATGTATTGTATCGTTTTGTTTCCTTTGTTGTCCATTTGTTATCTGTAGTCAGGCAAGTGCTGTCCCCAAACTGTATCCCGCCCGCCCCTGCTTTCCTAAGGCTTTACCTTCACCCTTAAGCCTCTCTCTTAGCAGGAGGGCAGAGAGGGCTGAGGGAAGAAGGGTATCACCTGAAATGGGGGAACAGAGAACAAAGGAGACTTGGAGAAATATCAGATCTGGTGTGAGACGTGTGTGGGGTAAATGCTGGAGGCCAACAGGTCTTAAAGCTGAGACAGGCAAAAGACAGTAAGAGGGATAGATTGCCATCCCTGGCTGTAGATTAGTTAGAAGGATAGATTACTGTCCTTGGCTTTAGGTTAATCGAGGAAAGACCTCTTTTTGACACACACACACACACATAACACACACACACACACGCACACACACACACACACACACACACACACACACACACGCACACGCGCACGCGCACATGCACACGCACACAGGCTCCAATCGCCTATGCTTCAAATGGAAGCTGTTTTCTTTAGAGTGAGATTATTATTATGTTTGTTTGTTTCCTTTTCTTTTCTGTTTGGTGTCATTTAAGGTCTAAGTACACCAGTCACCACACAGGGAGCTTCAGTTAAAGAGCAAATCTGCACACTGAAGCCACCTCAGGCTCTTGTTTCCTTGTCTCAGTTGCGGACAGATGCCTCTACAGACAATACCTCCTATTTTTGTTCATTGCTTAAAACTTTAGGGAGTGCTGTGCCTGGAGGCTGGAGTGAGTTTCTATGTTTCCTTTGTTCTTAGAGTTTGCATTGTCATGGTCTGAGTATAACATGTTTCTTTAAATTAAAGGAAAATACTCATTTTCTATACTGTCGTTCTTGGCTTTTAAAGTTCTTTTCTCCCTCCAGTCTCTCTCAAGTACCCACCATGAACTCTCTCTCTAATTCTTGGTAGCTGACTTTTCTCTTCCAGTGTATGTGTGTGTGCACACATATGTTCATCATTAAATATATAAATACATTCTGCTAAGTCCATAAGCCCATATAAAGTTATACATACATGTATACACACATACACACATGCATATATGTGTGTGTGTGTGTGTGTATATATATATATATATATATATATATATATATAGGCTAATTTTTTATACTTCATGTTTTCCAGTTTCTGTTAGAAATGATGTCCTAGGAATCAATAGTTAATAATGCATTTTAATTTCTACTGACAATTATATGTATATTTATAGCTATATCTCTGAATTTTCTCTCTGTTATTCTGATTTATCTATGTATCATCTACTATCTGCCTATCATCTATGATCTATGTATCTATAAATCTATATATCATCTATATATCATCTGTAATCTATAATCCCCCATCTATTACTCATCTATATCTGTCTTCAATATATAAGTTATCAGTCATTTATCTGCCATCCATGTGTATATCTATCTACAGTCTATCATTTATCATAAACTATATACCCATCTTAATTATTTTTCTGTATTTGATCCATTTACACATCTATAATCTATCATCTGCCATGTATCTGTTATTTCTCTATCACCTTGGGTCGAGAAAATAGCCATATCCTATGTCCTAATTTTATGTCAAAGGACAAAATTTGGTTTGGAAAGTAATTTTCAAATCAGCTCTTTGCAAATCTCAGGTTTGTATACAAGACAATCTGATCACTTCCCCTACAATTTTACCTTCTTTTTCTCCTACCTCCATCAAACCCCTCCTTCCTACCTTTCTGAATCTTAGATTCATGGCTGTGGGTATTGAATAGTGATCCATACAGGGCTATCTATGTAAGCACTGGATTATAACTCTCCTTTAGATCCTGGTAGGGTCATTAGTGGGAGTGAGTTCACATTGAAGAGGATGAACCCCCTTTTCCCAAGTCTGTCTATATGAAACATTTAAGCATTGTGGGATAGAGTCCATGCTCTTCCAACCATGCTTGTCTATTAATAGGCAATTCTTGTACAGACCCAATGAAGGTCCCACAGTTGTTAAGAGTTCAAGATTGTAATGATTACATTTTCCAAATGATGACATTTCCTGAATTCTACCTTGCAGTCTTTCCATCCTCTTTTTCTGCACATACACAGACAAAAAATACAAACAAAAAATAACCACCCCCCCAAAACCAGGAGATAATAAATGTTTTACTTAGGACTAAGTACTCAGCCATCACTTATTCTCAGCAACATATACAATAGGAATTGTTGCCCTCCATGGGCATACATAGAATGCTCTCTCTCAATTTATCTAAATGAAAGAATTTACTATTTCTGACCTTCCCATCAGAAGTTTTAATGACCAAGCATGAATCCCCTATGTTGGAGAAAGGGGTTGATCACCCTTATAGTGCATGTTCAACCATTGCTCAAATGGACTCATCTTACCACTCAGGTTGGTATTGTAGTTAGATTTGGACAAGACTGTTGATGCTTTTCCTAAAGCAAGCTGAACAGCATAGTTTCAATTGACATATTTACATTATAATCACTAAGAGGTGGAGGTGTGGAATTTCCAATAGGATTCTGTCACACACTTCTGATGGGCACACAAGATGAATAGCTGGAGTCTGCACTATTGGGAGACCCTGTGTCTATATGACCAAAAGTGCATAAGGAGACATCCATTGCCATACGCTGTGTTTTTAATGGAATAACCCATTTATTCCTAGGAATATCTTCTTCAAGATCTGCATGGTATCTCCTTCCAAACTCTTTTATAGTTTTATATGTTGCTATAAGTTGGTAGCTTCCTATATGGCTTTGTATTTTAAAAAAAATGACCTGGACTGTTCCCTATCCCCTTTTTCCAGTCTGCCCCAAGCCTCCACCAAACCCATTTCTATTTATTCTCCAGAGAGAAAAAGAACTCTTAAAGTGAATTAAAGCTGAATAAAGTGTTCCTCTGTAGGTAATGGAATCCTAGAAGCCAGTTCATGCACCAGGAATAAACTCTGGTCTGGCTGCAAGAGGCTCCATAAACTTCCCATGCCATTTCACTGTCATCTAAATTCTGAAGGGTTAGATCTATTACACGAAGGTTCCTCAGCTGTCATTTCAGAGTCAGTGAGCTTTCAATAGCTCAGGTCAGCTGTCTCTGTGGGTCCCCTCATCATGATCCTGATCCCTTCGCTCATACAATCTCTCCTTCTTTTCAGCTGGACCAATAGCTCAGCCAGGTATTTAGTTGTGGATCTCTACATCTGCCTTCATCAGTTGTTGGATGAAGGTTGTATAATGGCATTTAAGATGGTCAATCATTTAATTACATAGGAAGGCTGTTTCAGGAACTCTTTTCACTGTTGCTTAAAGTCCTAGCTGGGGTCATCTTGTAGGTTCTTGGGTGTTTCCCTAGCACCAGGTTTCTCTCTATGCAACAATGGCTCCTCTATCAAGATATCCATTTCTTTGTTCTTGCTCTCTGTTGCTGCCCATACTCACCAATCACATTCCCCCATATTCTCTTCCTTTCTCCCCTTGCTTGCTTCCCCCTGTGATCCCAATTTACTCAGGAGATCTTCTCTATTTCTCTTTTTCAGGGTCCCATGGATGTCTCTCTTAAGTTCCTCTTGTTACTTGGCAGTTTGGACCTTGTGGGTTGTAGCCTGGTTGCCCTTTGCTTTATGTCTAAAAACCATTTATGAGAGAGTACAAAACCTGTCTGTCTTTCTGGGCTCACTCAAGATGATATTCTCCAGATACATCCATTTGTAGGCATATTTTAGGATGTCAGTTTTTTTTTCTTTACTGCTGAGTAGTACTCTATTGTATAAATGTACTACAATTTTTTAGCCCATTCCTTAGTTGCAAGGCATTTAGGTTGTTTCTAGGTTCTGAATATTATGAAAAATGTTACTATGAGCATAGTTGAGCTAATGGCCTTGAGGTAAGAATGTGCGTCCTTTGTGTACATGCCGAATAGTGGTATTGGTGGTCATTGGGTACACTGATTCCCAGTTTTCTGAGGAGCTGCCATACTGATTTCCAAAGTAGAAAGTGTGCATTCCAACCAGCAATGGAGTATTTCTGATTCTTCACACCTCGTATAGTATAGGCTGTCATCTGTGTTTTTGATCTCAGCCATTCTGGCAGGCATAAGATGGTATCTCAGAGTTGTTTTGATTTGCATTTCTCTGATGGCTAAGGATGTCAAGACATTCTGTAAGTGTCTTTCAGCCATTTGAAGTCCTTCTCTTGAGAATTCCCTACTTAGCTCTGTACCTCATCTTTTTTGGTTTTTTGACCTCAAGTTTCTTCAGTTCCTATATATTTAGAGATCAGTCCTCTGTCAGATGTAGGGTTGGTGAAGGTCTTTACCCATTCTATAGGCTGTTGTTCTGTTTTATCAACTGTGTCCCTTGTATTACGGAAGCTTCTCAGTTTCAAGAGGTCCCATTTATTAATTGCTGTTCTCAGTGTCTGTGCTACTGGTGTTAAACTTAGGAAATGATCTCCTGTGCCAGTGACTTCCAGGCTATTTCCTACTTTCGTTTCTATTAGCTTCAGTGTAACTGAACCCAGTTACACTGGTGAAGTCTTTGATCCTCTTGGATTTGAGTTTTGTGCAAGGTGATAGATATGGATCTATTTGAATTCTTCTACATACTACCATACGGTTATACCAACACCATTTGTTGAAGATGCTATCTTTTTTTAAATTTTATATTTTTGGACTCTGTCAAAAATCAGGTGCTCATATGTATGTGGATTAATGTCCATTGGTCTACAGTTCTGTTTTTATGCCACTACCAGGTTGTTTTTATTACTGTAGCTGCATAGTAAATCTTGAAGTCAGGGATAGTGATGCCTCCTGAAGTTCTTTTATTGATCAGGATTGCTTTGGAAATCCTGGGTTTTTGTTATTTCATATGAAGTTGAGTATTGTTCTTTCAAGGTCTGTGAAGAATTGTGTTGAGATTTTGATGAGGATTGCATTGGGTCTGTAGATTGGTTTGGTAAGATTGGTATCAAAAAGCATGTGAGAGCTTTCCATTTTCTGATATCTTCTTCAGTTTCCTTCCTCAGTAACGTAAAGTTGTTGTCATACAGGTGTGCCACTTCTTTGGTTAGAGTTACCCAAAAATATTTGATGTTATTTGCAGCTATTTTAAAGGGTGATGTTCTCTGATTTTTTTAAAGCTCTTTTATCATTTGTGTATAGGAGGGCTATTGATTTTTTTCTTTTTTTTTTTTTTTTGAGTTAGTCTTGTGTCTTGCTACACTACTGAAGGTGTTTATCAGCTCTAGGAGTTCCCTGGTAGAACTGTTAGGATCACTTAAATATACTATCATTTCATCTGCAAATAAAGATAGTTTGACTTCTTTCTTCCCGATTTGTATCCCTTTGGTCTCCTTTTATTGTCTTATTACTTTAGCCAAGACTTTGAGAACTATATGGATTAGATATGGGGAGAGTGGACAGCCTTTCCTTCTTTATGATTTTACTGGGATTGCTTTAGTTTATCTCCATTTAGTTTGATGGCTTGCTGTATATTGCCTTTTTATGTCTAAGTATCTCCCCTGTATCCCTGATCTCTCCAGGACTTTTATTCTGAAGGAGTGCTGGATTTCGTCAAAGGCTTTTCAGCATCTAATGAAATGATCATGTGGTTTGCTTCTTCTAGGTTGTTGATATGATGGATGACAGGGGAAATTTTTCTTATGCGGAACCATCCCTATATCTTTGGGATAAAGTTTACTTGCTCGTGGTAGATGATCTTTTTGATATGTTGTTAGATTCAGTTTGCCAGTATTTCACTGAATATTTTTGCATCGATGATTATAAGATTGACTGGTCTGTAATTTCCTTTTGTGTTTGTCTGTCTTTCTGTGATTTAGATACCAGGGTGACTGTAGCCTCATAAAAAGAGTTTGTCCGTATTCCTGTGTTCCTTTTGTGTGGAAAAATTTGAGGAATTAGTTCTTTTTTCAAAATCTTATAGAATTATATACTGAAACCATTTATCCTTAGGCTTTCTTTTATTTGAGGACTTTTAATAACCACTTCTATTTCCTTAGGGGTCATAGGTCTATTTATGTGCTTTATATAATCTTGGTTTAATTTTGGTAAGTGGTACCTGTTCAGAAAGCTGTCCGTTTCTTTTAAGTTTTCCAATTGAGGGGAGTACAGGTTTTTGAAGTATGACCTAATGATTCTCTGGATTTCCTGAGTGTCTGTTTTTATGTCTTCCTTTTTATTTCTGATTTTTTAAATTTTATTTTCTCTGTCTGCCTTTGTGTTAGTTTAGATAAGTGTTTGTCTATCTTGTTGTCTTTCTCAAAGAGCCAACACTTTGTTATATTGATTTTTTTTATTGTTCTCTTTGTATTTTATTGATTTCAGTCATGATTTTGGTCATTTCCTGCTGTCTACTACTGAGTGAATTTGCTTCTGTTTGTTCTAGAGCTTTCAGCTGTGGTGTTAAGTCTCTTGTGTGATATTTCTCCAATTTGTTTATGTAAGCACTTAGTGATATGGATATGCCTCTTAGCACTTCTTTCATTGTGTCCCATAAGTTGTGGATTCATTTTTATTGAATTCTAGGAAGTGTTTAATTTTTTTATTTCTTCCTTGACACTGAGGTGGATAAATTAATAGATGTTCAGTATCCATGAGTCTGTAGGCTTTCTGTGGTTTGTGTTGTTGAACTCTAGCTTTAGACCATGCTGGTTAGTCCCTTTTTAAAAAATCTATTCCTATTTGTTTTATGACCGACTATGTGGTTAATTTTAGAGAAAGTTTCATGGGGTACTAAGAAGAAGATATAATCTTTGATGTTTGGGAGGAATGTTCTATATATCTTTGTTAAGTTCATTTGAGTCATAATATCTGTTACCTCCCTTCTTTTCCTATTAAATTTCCTTCTGATAGTCATATCCCATAGGGTGTAGAAATCTTTGAGTATTAGTGTGTAAGGTTTGAATTGAGGTTTAAGCTTTAGTAACATTTCTTTTACATATGCGGGTGTCCTTGTGGTAGGGGCATAAATGTTCAGAGTTGAGGTTTCACCTTGATGGATCATTTTCTGAGACGAACAAGTAATGTCCTTCCTTATATCTTTTGGTTGAATTTAGTTTGAAGTCTGTTTTGTTAGATATTAGGATGACTACACCAGCTTGTTTCTTAAGTCCATTTGAATGAAAATTCTTTTTGCAACTCTTTACTCTCAGCCAGTGTCTGTCTTTGAAGTTGAGATGTGTTTCTTGTATGCAGAAGAAGGATGGATTCTGTTTTTGTATCCATTGTATGAGCCTGTATCTTTTTATGGACAAATTGAGTCCATTGATATTAAGGAATATTAATGACCAGTGATGTTGATTTCTATTATTTTTTGGTGGTAGTGTGTGTGTGTGTATTTCCCTTCTTCGTGGTTTCATTTTGTGAGATTATCTATTGCTTTGGATTTGTGTGTGTATCTATATTTCTTAGGTTGGAGTTTTCTTTGTAGTGCTTTGTATAGGGCTCGATTTGTGTATAGAAATTGATTAAATCTAGTTTTGCCAAAAAATACCATGTTTTATTCATCTATGGTGGTTGAGAATTTATCTGAGTATAATAATCTGGGCTGGCATTCATGGCCTCTTAGTGTCTGTACAACATCTGACCAGGACTTTCTTGCTTTCATTGTTTCCATTGAGTAGTAGGGTGTTATTCTGATGGATCAGCCTTTATACGCTATTTGGCTTTTTTCTTTTGTAGCTTTTAATAGTCTTTATTCTCTAAGTTTAGTGGCTTAATGAGGCAAGTCTATTTGGTATTCTGTAAGTTTCCTGAATATTTGTAGGCATTTTCCTTCTTTAGGCTAGGAAAGTTTTCTTCTATGATTTTGTTGAATATGTTTTCTGTGTTTGAGCTGGTATTCTTCTCTTTCTGTTTCTATTTTTCTTAGATTTGGTCTTTTCATGGTGTCCCAGATTTCTTAAATTTTTTGTAATATGACATTTTTGGCTTTAGTGTTTACTTTGATATATTTATTTCCACTATCGAGTCTTTCATGCTGAAAATTCTCTATTTATCTGTTGCATTTTGTTGATTATGCTGCATCTGTAGTTCCTGTTGGTTTACTCAGACTTTCCATTTACAGCATTCCTTTGGTTTATGACTTTTTTGCTTCTATTTTAATTTTTAAATCTTGAAATGTTTCCTTTACCTGTTTGATGGCTTTTTATTGTTTTGCTTTATTTTCTTTAAAGGATTTGTTGATCTCTTATAATTTTTTTGTTTGTCTTTTTCACTATTTAAGGGACTTTGTATTCTTGCACTGGCGTTTGCCCATTGCTTCCGTGGATCTATGTTCGATTTGTCTGCATTTCAGAAAGCTTGTTTAATCTGCTCTGAATGTATCTGTTTCTCGGGAAGCCACTCTTCGTCCAATCTGAGCTTTTGGTTCAGTTGGAGGTGGAGTGTTCTGTGACTTAGTGAGATGTTCTTGTTCTTATAGGAGTTGGCTGTTTCTGTGTTTCAGGGATCCAGCCTTGTCCCAATATGTGCTCTTGATCCTATAGGAACTCTTCATCCAATAAGGGTACTTGATCCAATTGGGGCTGGTGAACTCTGGGTCTTAGGGAGCTGCTGAGGTTGCCTGGTGATGAAATGGTTTTGGGGGATGGAGTAGTGTATTAAGAGGTTTCTGTCCCAGATTTTTGGGCCTAGCCTCAAGGTTTAGACCCACAGACTCAGAGACCCACAGAGACACCCAAATGCTTACATTAATTTTAGGCTTGTCTGCCTAAAGCCCAGGCATATAACTTGCTAGCTCTTTCCCCTAAACTAACCCATGATTCTTATGCTGTTCAGCCATGCGGCTCGGTACCTTTTCTCAGAGCAGCATATTGTCCTCTGCTTCTTCTGGGTTGTCTGGCAACTCTGGAGTCTCTGTGGCATTTCTGCTCTGTTTTTCCTGTTCTCAGAGTTTTCTTAGTCTGATAGCTCCGCCCACACATCCTGTCTGCCAATCAATGCTTTTTATTAAACTCATAGGCAGGACAATTATTTACAATGTAACATCATAAATCCACTACAGATTGGGATTTGTAGATGGGGTTGTCAACAAACTGGGGTGTTAATGGAAAGTTCTTGCCCCCCAAAGTCTTCCCTGATGGCCTAGGATTACAGGAGTCATGAGTGGGAATGGAGTTCCACAGATTGTACCTCAAGGACTATGCTCCAGAAACCAGGCTCTCTGGCTAGGCTGGGCCAGTTGTCACTCACCTCTTGATCCCATAGGAGCTGGTGAACTGTGTGTCTCAAGATTGTTCAAACAGCCCATTTAGTTACTGTAGTTAAATCATATAAAGTGTTCTGCTTCTATAGTGAATTCTCACTTAAGAATTTAATCTTTCTACAATTACATTTCTTATCTTTGTTTGGTTAACATTTTGTTCACATTTCTAGATTAATGATATTAGTAGTTAATCTCTCCCAAGTATGTTTGTGTGTTTATGGTTCAGGCACAGTGGGAAGCAAACAGAAATATGAGCTAAATATGAGTGATGGTGAGCATTTACTCAACAAGAGGCTTTACAGTTATCTTCTCATCATGTACTGTTGTTTGCTTTGGACCTAAAAATTTGAAAATGAGCTTCAGTCTCAATCCTACATATGCTTCACCTACTTAGTTATTGTCCAATACAATAATTAAATTGTAATTCTGTGAGTGCCCACAAGAGGTGCTTACCCTAATCTGCTGTTGTAAAGGACTCACTCAGAATGATGAGCATCCAGTTATAGTCATCACAGCTCTGTGGGACTCTCATACTGGCCTTCTAATCCTTTCTCAGAGATAAGTGAAGTTTTATTAAACATTATAGTTTGGTTGTATTTCATGAATCTTAAGATTAAAGGCAATGTAAATCTGTGTTTCCTAACCATTTACTCCCTGTAACCTTCCTGGGAAATAGCAACCTCCTGTCTTATCAGGAAAATGTGTCTTCCCCCAACAATAATGATTTTCACTAATAATTTCCTTACTAAGTATGACAAGGTGTTACAACACTTGAGTGTTCATTATTGCAATGTCCTGTTAATGTTATCTTCAAGTGAGCAGAAACAGTGATTTTAAACCACTGTGTTCTCAGGGCTCTAAACATATTTATATTATTTTACTTTACATTGTAGGAATAAATGTATAAGTATTAGTTAGCAAGTGTAGTGTTATTACCTAATGCTTGTAGCCACTGCACCCTATGCAGGAATATATAATAATGTTTGTTGGGGTTGCATCCCTGAATCATTTAGTTAACACACTCATCTAAAGGGTTCAACTTATCTCATAATTTCTGGAATGTCCTGAATGTATTACTTATGCTCTTTACTGCCTTTTCCATGACCGTAAAACTTGCTTCCTGCCTGAGTCACACAGGATACCACTAGTTTGCTGAGAAAAGCATTTTGCATTGTGGGATTTTGTTTCACTTCAGACCCTGCAGAACGCCTTTCTATCTCTCTGATTTTTCCTTATGTGCCTGTATACCATTTAGTTTAAACAAATTAAATTACCTAAGTCTGATCGTGGTTGCTAACTTTTCCATAATTTCTGATTTACCATTGTAGCAAATCAGTAATATATAATCCTATTCAGCTGACACTTGAATCCTACCACATTAGTGTATATATAGTTTTGATTTTGTGCTGTTTTTTTCATTACAACATGCTTCACATTGGAGGGTGTTGAAGTGTGTGCCTAGCTTCTACTTTCTAGATACTCATTTTATATATCAAGTCACACCAGGCAAAACTGTCTCAAGACATTTCCAAATTTTCCCTAGAACAATAGAGCAAATCCAGGCATGGTAAGGTGCACTTGTCTAATTGGTTTGAAACAGGTTTAACACTCAGGCTGCTCCACACACATGCATGTCTGGATGTGTAAGTACAAACTTCCAAAGAATCCTCTGAGCACCAGTCTAAGGGTCAATAGTGGGCCCTCTTTTCTAGGGAGACAACCTTATCAGGTCATCTTTGGTCACAGCCCTGCAATTTCTGGAGCATTGCTTAAAGCAAAAGTCTGAAACTCTGAACATGGGACAGATACACCTGCTGAAAACAGCTGTTCTTATCCTTGCCCAGAATTCCACTTACCGTGTTGTGAATGGGGGACTTGTGTAGTGTCTACATTATGGCAGCTTTATTCAGGATGTTTGGAGGGCATATGAATGGAGGACAGAGACAACTTGAAGGAGTTCATTCTCTTCTTCTGTTATATGGATCCCAGGACTTGGATCTAGGTCATCAGGTTTGACCTCTATACAATGAGCTGAGTCTTCTCCACAGCCCCCCAAGTGTATTTTGAATTTGCATGAATAAAAAATGCAAGTGAAATCTGTTTTTCTTAGTATTTTCAGTGATTCTGCATTAATAAAATTGTAACATATCATTAAAACTTGGATTATTTACGAATTAAAAATTCAGAATTTAAGTTGGATTACTTACCAGGTCTGATTAGTATTGAAGCAAACATCTTCATTTTAAAAACATTTCATATAGTGTCCTATAGAAATTCAACCTCACATTATAAATGCCTCCCAATCACACATTTGATTTGTACTATGGATGTAGACTAATAAAACGAGAGGTGGTTATAGTTTTAGAATTTTTAAAGTTTAATTTGCCTTCCTACTTTTGCACTTTAGGGGATTTAGAAGTATTTTGATATAATATTCTATTGAGAAGAGTCCTTATCACCAAATAGCCTAATCTTTTCAGTGCTAATATGGTGCATGCATGGACACCTGCTCCTCCTGAGATGGTCGCAGGTGCGGGGGTTAGAAAGGAGAATGAAATCTTTATACCTTTTCACTCAGTGCTACCATGTAAACAGCTAAGCCAGTTTCTGAGAGCCCCACTTATCTTTCAGGAGAGAGTCTTTGCTCGCAGAAATGTTAGTGTCAGGGAGAAAACAAAAAGTAAGAACTCAGAATTTTCTCATTGTGTCTTAACTTGGACAGCAAGTGTCTAGTTTGCAGAGAATAGGTATGTGGCCTTGCCACGTGGTTGCGTAGTGACAGCCAGTGATATTACTCCCTGTAGTTCTGTAGAAGTGGATACATTTGATGCCTGGAAACTTTTTGTTGTGCAGAATCCAGTGACCCATGTCCTTATAGATGTGAACCCAATATTGCACCCATGCTCTGTGCACCTGCTGTACTTCACTGTAATGCTGGAAGTGCTGTGTTTAATCAACCAAGCTTAGCCATCATTTTCTTAGATATTAGAGTTCTCATGAAGGATAGAAAGTAAAAAGTAAAAACAGTAAAGGGACTCATGTACTTTTCAAGCCTTTTAAAGCCTCTGAATCTCTGCCAGGGCTAAGAAATTACAGCTGAGCTTATGATTTAGTAGATTTTTATTGCAAACTATTCAACCTGGAAGACCAGAGCTATCTGCTAGTGCAGGAATAGGTGACTTTCTGACCTTTAGCAGCTGTTTAGGAAGCCTTTGGCTAAGTTTGCACTGCACAGTAGGTTCTCTCCACCTGCACATACACCTGATCACTTTCAGCCCTGTAAACACCGTATACCTGTGTTTCATTTTATTGCAGATTCATTTATCCCATTGAGATTTCCCTAAGTCTCATTATCACCAATTAAATTCTCAGACACTTCAGGGCACTAATTTTGCTTAAAACAGGCAATATCGTCTTTGTGATGATCATTTCTCATTTCATACAGCTAAAAGATGAACTGTGAGACAATAAAGGAGCACATATTATCCTTCATACAGTTCCTTTTCAAATAGTAGCTCAGTTTATTGTAAAAATGATTTTCCAATCAAGAATATGGTGATGTGGACAGAGCTCAGACTTCCCTTTTGTTGTTTTAGAGATTTCCCTCTTAACAGTTCTGTATGACTCCTTTGAAGCTGTGTCTCAGAATTTCAGAATGTATTATCAGAGGAAGGGCAGAGGGTACCTGTTGGCAGGAGTCATAAAAAAGAGGTTGAACATACATCGGCTAGGTCATTGGGCCACAATGGCTCAACAGCAGCACAGCCAGGTAGCTTCTGTCTGGCTGAATGCTGGAGAGCTTGGCAGAAGCTACACTAAATCCCAGAGCCTCGTGGAAGTATTAGTGTCCAACAAACATGCTCTTATGCTCTTTCCTGTAATGAATCATCATAGTGCATCCTTTATGCACTACCAACATTGGAGAATACAATCTTCAATAAAATACTCCTAACCTGTATTTAGATATTGAACCAAACCTTTAGTCCTTAGTTTCTTCCAAGGACAACAGTCCAGTCTCTGAAGTGATGCAAAATGCCTGGATTTTTAGTGATTTCTCAAATGTGCTACTGTAACAATAATCCAAAATCACTAATCATTTCCACTGTCTAATTTCAGCATAATTTCCATATATTGACCCTCAGATTGGTTATGAGGAGACTTCATATCTTTTCCCACTACTACCATGACTAGACAGTGTAAATAGAGAGATTTGTTAAAGCAAATTACCCTTGACATTTGCTCCTAGGTGAACACTTTCTATACTTTCAGGACCGTGTGTATGCATAGCTTTGCTCTTAAGTGTGTGCCATTGTTAACTGTCAGAATTAACAACAAATTGTTAATGTTACAGAATTTCATATGCTGTATGTCAGTGTTAATAAGCCACAACCCCTACAATGCCATGGTTTTATAGCAAACAGTTTCTCTTGCCCAGATGTGAAGATCTCCTTGTCAATGTCTTCATCATGAATGCCCAGCTGGCATGCTCATGTCATTAGTCTAGTTCAGAATTAGAGAACTATCCTTACATGAGATTATAGTACATTGGGAACGTACACCAGCTGTAAGGGTGAGGGCTGAGAGTAGCCATAGGCTCAGTTTTCCAGTTTGTCATGAAAATTCATGTGTGGGAATCATGAGAGCTATACATCAGAATCTGGAAACCACATCACATCAGTTACTGTGGTAGCAAACCCTGGAATTGATGAGCATGGACACTAATCATTCTTTACGAGAGGCCAATATTGGTCCAGAAAGTTAAGTTAATGAAGTGGACAACGTGATTGCAATTTGACCCTACCAACCTGAAGCCCATTTCCTGAATCTCCTGCAAACCTGCATGCAATCAGTACTCCCAGAGTGAGATGGGGGGAGGGTGTATAAATAGAAAAATTTTCTCAGTAACATTCTAGAGTACACAGTAGATTAGAAAAAAAGAAACCCCTGTCAACAAGGAGAAAGTGGAGTGTCCTCTCCTGGAATCTGTTCTATGATCTTACACACCATGCACTCATACATACTGCAAACTGCTGTCTCTGTCTCTCTCTCTGTGTCTCTGTCTCTCTCTCTCTGTGTCTCTCTCTCTGTCTCCCTCTCTGTCTCTGTCTCTCTCTGTCTCCCTCTCTTACACACACACACACACACATACACACACAAAATTTTATCATTGTTATATGGCTCTAATATCTTTCTATTCTGAAAGCCAGTGCCATTTATGAATGTGTATTTATTAAAATAAATACATAGCTAAACATTTTGTTACATGGAGAATTATAAGCAATTAAAAGGCAGAACATTTTTATAAGAACTGAAGTTTGGAAATTGTTTTATTATAAATCTTTTTGAAGACACCCAATGAAATGAAGCTATAAAGTTAAGAATTAAAAGGGAAGTATTTCCGTGATATTTGCTTACAAGTGTGAGATTGTGTACACTTACACATTGTATTTCATTTCTTTGATATTGCTAAGTGGTGTTTATTGGTTCATGTTGTTATAAAAATAAAGGTAGAGTTGCCACAGATTTACTGACATTTTTGGTTAAGAATACTATGGTTCAAACAGTGAGAAAAGACCCAGGATGCCTAAAAAGAGTTTCTTGAACAGCTGGTCTATACTCCCTACATCTATCTCCATGGTGCACAGTTCTATCAAGACAAGCCAAACTCACCCTGGGAATAAATGACATTTTGCTAGCAGCCAAGTCCATTTTAGATAAAACTAAACACTGAGTAGAACTAAGATGAGGATTGTACTACTCTCAATAAATAAAATAAACAAAATGTGGTTTTTCTTCTACTGCAGACGTAACAGCAATTTCTTTGAAGGCTAATGTAACAGAGTTAAGCCATGTCCTTGGTTTCAAAAGCCTCGAACAGCCAAAGGCTGAAGAATGGTTTTTATGTTAATGGAAATTTACAGTGTAAATCTGATTGTTCAGAATACTAAGACTGAGTAAAAGCAGTGGCGGCTCTTATCTGTGCCATCCTTTAAATACTCACCCTATAGTAGTACAAGCATATTTAGTACTGCACAGCCTCTGCGTATCTGTAGGATGGATGATTCAAGCAGGCTGCAGGTACTTTCCTTATGTGTGAAGTTCTTTCTTGAAGAGAACTATGGTTCTACTTCAGCCCACATCCTGATGCTCTAAGTGCAACCTCTGTGGATTAAGTTACCTCCCCTTAGTCTGAGGAGGATGTGAGAATGAAGGAGCACCGATAAATTGCAGTTCACCTAAAGGTAGAGATGATGGATGTGTCTAAATTACATAGCCTGGCAGGCTTGCACAAAATACATGATACTGAATACCCTTTGTCCAGATTTTGGGGTCAGAAGAGTCCTTGCTTTCAGGGATTTTATGTTCATTCCTGGAGTATCTACATAGACTTTTCTACTCTCCACACCTCATTGTATATTAAAATACACATGGTTTGAAACTTTTTCAATATATTGGATATTAAGAATATGTATATTTACCCCGTGGTTTGTAATTTAACACAAATGCAACTCCTGTCTGCAAATTAGAATTTGCTGGGATCTGGGAAATGAAAGAAGATAAGATCTGTCTGTCAGTGAATATCTCAATGACCCCGAGTACTGAAGACCTGGTCTATGAGCCAGAGCTATACTGAAAGGGGCTTCCAGCCCTGCAAAGGCTGCTGTGGACTCTACTAGCTCCAGGGTGGAGAAAATGTTTTTGGAGTTATTCTTCACAGGTTCTTCAACTCTCTCCCAAGCTTATATTTGAGGTTCCTTGCCTAGACCTGCGCATGTGGACAAGTTCTTGTGCTAGACCCCACAGTTATATCAGATTTGCTATGTCTTTCACTGTGTATTAAGAGCTTTCTGTTACCTTTACTGAGTCCAAAAAAAAAAATTAACTGAGGGTTGTAGCAGACATGGGATTTGGTAAAAGTCTATGTTTTTGTACTTGCTGTACTGGTCTTACTGTACAGTCAATGCTTGAGTCTGGTCTATTAAATCTGCTGGGTTTAGCTTAGCAACTATATTTAAATATTTACTAAACTAGGGAAAGGGAGATAAATTTTGTATTTGGAATTTATAAACTGTATTAGTGACATTACTCAAATTTCATAAAAACTTCCACATAGTTAACATTTCATTTTTAAGGAACCCAAGTCACAATAAAATGACTAGCTATAAAGAGACACCATTCTTGCCAAAATGTTAATTATTTCAAAATGGAAATTGGATTATTTTTAGGATAATTGACTGAACCACTAGGTGACGTGCTTTGGATGCTCCTGACATTTCTTCCCTTAAATGGTGACTTGGGGCTTCATTAGGGATGGAGTCTATCACTGGAGCTGATAGCTCACCTCTCAGCATCCTCTTACTCTTTGCATTTGAAGTGAGCACTTTCTAGTCCTGAGGAGGAGCCACCATGGCTTTAGAAATGACTGAAAGGTTAGAACAATTAGAAAGTTCCCATGGCATAATTGAGAACTGTGATTCTTCTCGAACATCTGGAAACTTTTAAACAGCTGCAGCAAGAGCAGAATCATATTTATAAAAAGAAGAGTAGTCACTGGTGCTCGGTCGGAATAGTGTTCCTGAGGGGTGAATTTAGACCCACAGGAGAAGCCAAGACTGATGCTCAGTGCTTACCTGTAACTCAAGTGCTGGGGTGTAGTCAAGAGCATTCTTAGGGCCATGCCATACAACCAAATCAGTAAACTCCAGGTTGATTGACAGACACTGATTGAGAAAAACATGGAATGTGGACATTTGGGCTTTAAGTACACCAACATACATGGGAACATGTATACACATGCACATATGAATATGTCACTCAAAATCACAGGGAAAAAGATGTCAAAAACTGAATTAAGGGTTAGCATTTTATATAATGTCATTTTATTCCCCTAATGGAATCTTATCCATTCATGTGATATACTTTATGTTTTTCGTCATGTGCAAACAATAAAGAACTCAGTCAGTCTCTTCAGTTGCCTCATTTTAACTTTCCTGTTTGAACATGGTCTACTGACATTCATCCCAAGGTTAATTTATTAATGTATTAATGTACTCAATGACCTGTAGACACATTGTAACTGCTAAAGCAGCAGGATTCAGATCTCCCCTGTGGAGGACTGTTATCCTAAAGGTCCTTTTAGGATATGACTCCAATGTTACTGCAAGTGTCCATTGTCACTTTGAAAGTTCATATTCTGAGTCTGGTTGATTTTTTTTTTAATGCACACCAATGTTATTTTGATGTCTCAAACCAACTGCACATTTATTTAAGATCTGAAGATCCTTAACCTGAGTTGAGAAGATTGCTCACCTATTAGGAGCACCTTCAGAGAACACAGGCTAAGTTCAGAGCACACTTATGGCAGTTCCCTACCACCTGCATCTCCAGCTCTGGTGCCCCCTGGGCATAGCTCATGTATTATGCACATAAAGCAGGCACATACATACATACATACATACATACATACATACATACACACAAACATACATACACATAGGCATTTAAAGAATCGTTTTGTAAACTTTTTCCTGTTATGTCTGCATTCCCTGTGACCTGAGGAAAACTCAGATTTCTGAGTTAAGCTGATGATGGACGCAGATACTGGAAAAGGGTCAGTATCAGGAGGCTGCATATGGACCAGGACCCTCAGATCATTAGCCAGGAAATGTAATATAGGAATTCATAGTTGGAGTGACTGCTAAATTTTTTGAAAGCAAAATTTTCAGGAGTACACTTTATCCCTTAAAGTGTTTGTGCCTATGTCTGAGCCTTCTCCCTAACCATTGCATCAAAGCCATAGCATGTTTGATTGCCAAAATTATAAACATCTAAAATATCCCCACTCAGTCTTCTCTCAGTCACACCTGTCCCACCTCAGCATGACCTCCTACCACAGGACTGTACGATGAAGTTTCGGCCCTGTACTTTCCTCAAGTTCTGGACCTGCCCAAACTGCTTAGCTCTGCTTAGCCCTGAGGTCCAGGCCAGCAGTTCCAAATGGTATTCACAACATAGAGAAAGACATCCCACATCACAGGACAGGAATGGCACATTTCAGTTCTCTGTCAGCACACACTCACCCCCAGGGACTAAAGATTTTACAAGATGACATTCATAAATTTACAGAAACATATTTAAAATATGACCCCACGCTCTTTGCCAGTGTGAACTGATGTCCAGCTGTCAATCACTCACATGTTTGACATCCAGTATGTTTATGTAACTTCTCCTTAGTGCGTGGGTACTCACGTTACTTTTCTGGCAGTAGCTTTTTTTCCAATTCTTCTTCTGTTATTTTTCCTTACTCCCCCCCTTTAGTAGTTATTATCCACATAAGCTCTATGTTCATATCAAATTCTTTACTTACTTGAGTCACTATTGGAAATCCTAAGGCATAAACAAATCTACATTAACACTCCAAGCACACCTTTCACCTCACACACACACACAGGTCATCTGTCATCCCTCTGTCATCCCTATTCCTTATCTCAGTTTGATCTTCCATTTACATATTTCTATTATTATTTGAAATAATCATTAAACCCAAAACATCCTTTTGAATGCATCTAAACATTGATAGTAAAATGTTCAGAAAATTAATTTATAATTGTAATATTTTATTAAATGTGTTCTTGGACAGTTCCATATGTATATATAAAGTATCCTTGATACTCTTACCCTCTCCTATTCCCTGCCTCCAGAAAGGCCCCTTCTCCCTACAATCACTTTCCTACATCAGTGCATTTTGGCTATTTTTGACCCACTGAGTTTAACCTTGACTGTGTGTGTGATCATGGCTTTGGAACTGCTTGGTGGCCTCACCTGTGCACACAAAACTGAGGCCAATGATTGCTCGATTGCTCGTTCCCCAGTATTCTTCAATAGCCAGTATTCAGTGGGGGAGGGGTGGATGCCTGTGGGTTCCTCTCAGATCCATGACTGGCTATTGATAGGTTCATCTCCTGCAGGGCAGAGCAGGCAAGCTCAACAGCTGTATGTTCTTGGTTGCCATGGCTATGATGCCTTGTGACAGTATTTCACATCTCTTCTGTCTTGTGGCTCTTAGATTCTTTCTTTGACTCTTCCATGGTGTTTTGTAGGCCTTAAATGGTATAGTATAAATACCCTCTCTAGGGTTGAGCACTTGACCATCTCTTGTTTCAAAACTTGACTCTTCTCAGACAATATTATGTACCATGAAATAGGTTCAAAATAATATCATGTGTATTCTCAGAAATGTATGACTCTCCGTTTCTTCCTGATGTGATGGGTGTTTCACTCTTTCTATAATCCTCGTAGATTTGTTGACTGGACAAACCTCTGAGGGATCTGATGGTGTCATCAGCAGTCTGCACACAGTCTTTGGTACTATCTTATCTTTTCGTAGATTCACTTTCCCTTCAGCCTTTTAGAATGAATACCACATTTGTCTTACTTCTTAAGTTAGGTAATAATTTCCTGTGCCCACCTTTCTTTTTTTTTTAAGATACTTTTTAAAAAATGTAACCTTGTTTTCCATGATGTAAGTAATAGCCACACACACTCAAAATGTCACTATTCTGAACTTTAAGATTTTAAATAACTGGTTATTTTTGTGCCCGCTGTTGACTTTCAATAAGTTTCTAATTATCTCGCTTGGTTTCATTTGCTGGTTTCCAAATAGCTTTTCTAATATTTTCCAAGTGCTTTCAGTTCATTTTATGCTGTGCTCAAGTTTTCCATCTCTGGTAGGTCCTCAACTTCACATGGTTAATAGGAAATCTCAACCAAGTTTCAACTTTTATTATAAATTATTTTAAAAAGAAGTGACTAATGGCTCTTCTGTCCAAGTCAATGTGTGTCAGGTACAAATTCAGAATGCTGTAATATCTTGAAGGACTCTAGGTCCTGAAAGCTGTCAAGCTTGGTGGTGGCTCAGATGAATACTAAAAAGTGATAAAGGAGAGGCAGAAGTCTGAAGAGTTTGTCAGTTGAAGACACTCAGTCTGAAACTTAATTTAATGGCTATAAAAATGAATTACTGTTATGTAAATCATGAGGGCATTAATTGCAGTGGTGTGTGTAGAGAGAATCACACAGAGAGATACATTGTAGACCTTCGGAGAGCAATACTAACAGGTCTATCGTTGACTGGTCTCAGAGTGACTATCTGAAGTTTAAACCTATTAGCTGGAGATAATAGACTCATGTTTCCCCCCAGAAGTTTTGTTGGAAAATACACTATCAAACAAATCAATTTTAAATGTAAATAATTCTCAAATGATCATTCTTTATAATGGACCAATGTGTATTAAATACAAACTTTGAAAATGTTATTTGCACAAATGAGTTTGCATCATGTGTGCACGTACACAAACACATGTGCACACACATGCTCACACACCACATACAACTACTTTTACATAACCATGTAGCTCTTATATAGTGAATTCACAAAGGAGCACACTAGCTCTCTGTAAATTTGCAAATGGTTCTACCTCATGATGCAATAAAAATTTAACTTTCTCCTACACCATTGTTTTTCAAAACTGTCCTTCAACTTTCAAAGCTGAATTAAATTATCTTAACTTTAAAATAAAAGAAACATAAGTCACAAAAAATGAAAATCTAACATTTGAGTAGAAAGTAAAATTGGGTGTGTACTGTACTATTTGAATTTGCAATCGAATATGGAATTAGGATAAATACTAGATTGATAATCACCAAGGAAAGTAATACTATTTTTGTAAACAAGTGAAAATTTTGCAGCATTATGGTGCGTTTGTACTAATTAAGGAAAATAATATCCAAGAACATTAATTGTTCTACAAAGAGACATCTCTGGACTCAGAGGAAAACACAATATCAAAGCAGAATTCACCTTGAATATCAACTGTTCTGGGCAATGTGTCTTTTGTCACAAATACCTCTTTACTTAGAAGATAGATCTACACAGTGAAACCTAAACACACCAGACTCTACATCAAAACCATCCAAAGAATTAAGGAAGCAGAATATCCAGGCTACAAACCATAAACCCCAAACAGCTAGGTAACAGGAGGAACTTACAAAAGACATCCAGCAGCAGAGAGGGAAAACAAGGAAATGGGTATCTGATAGCAGGAGCCACTGTGGGGTTAGAAAGAAACCTGGTCTAGGGAAACCTCCAAGAACCCACAAGATGTCCCAGCTAAGACTCCAAGCAATAGTAGAGAGGGTACCTGTAGTATGAGGTTTCTTGCCCTGACTTTTGGGCCTAGCCTCAAGGTTTAGGACCCACAGACCCTCAGTCCCACAGTCCCACAGAGACACACAGATGCTTTCATTAATTTGAGGTTGATCGGCCTCAGGCCCATGCATATCACTTGCTAGCTCTCTACCCTTCATCTAACCCATGATTCTTCCTGTTCAGCCATGGGTCTCAGTACCTTTCTTTAGAGCAGCATAGTTGTCCTCTGCTTCTTCCGGCGTCTCTCTGGCGTTCTGCTCTGTGCTTCCTGTTCTCAAGAGTTTTCTTAGTCTGGTAGCCCCGCCCACACTTCCTGCCCACCTTTGGCCAATCAGAGCTTTTTATTAAACCAGTGCGTGGGACAATTATTTACAATGAAACAACACAATCTCCCACAGTTGCCTGAACAAGACTTCCCTTGTATCAAAGGAATGACCACCCCAATTATTATCATAGAGACTTTATCTAGCAATAGATAGAAGCAGAAGCAGAGATCCATAGCTAAGCACCAGGTCCAGCTAGAGAGAGGACAGAGAAGAGACCCACAGAGAGGGCTGACCGGAGCTATTGGGAGCTCACTGTGTCTGAAATGTTCACTGAGGAACCTTCATGGAAAGGAACTAAACTCTTCAAATGGCGTGGGCAGTTTGTGGAGCCACTTGCAGTAGATCAGATTACGTTCCTGGTGCATGAACTGCCAACTCAGAGTCCATTCACTACAGAGAAACACCTAACCCATCCTTGATACGGGGAAGAAGGACCCAGTCCTACCTCAACTGGATACCCCAGACTGAATTGATCCACTCTGGGATTCCTTGCCTTCCTTGGAGAAGAGATGGAGGATGGGATGAGGAGAGACTAAGGGAGAACAGAGAAAAAGGAAGGGGAAGAGCAGTGGTAGATACGGAAAAAACTTTAAATAAATAAAAAATATTGAAAAGAATTAAGAAAGCATGCATCTTGGAGTAGCGGGGTTTCTACTGTCTGAAATATGCGTGGGATGCCTCCGTTTCCTCTTCAGCACCTTGTGCTTCCGGAGGCTTTTCACACTTTACGTTCGGTTCCTGTGGCAGTAGATGCTTCCTCCTCTCTTCCCTTGGGCTGAATATATATGATTAAAGTGATCAGAACTACATGGTCACGTTCACCGACTCAGAGGAGCACACTGCATGGCTTTTTGATGTAGACATGGAGATACCCTTTTCTAAGTGTCTTTCTTACCATCATCCCGTGAGACTGAAGAGGTTCTTGTCTTGAGTTGTCTCTGAAAGTCATGTATATACTTGTGTCTCTTTTATAAAACCCAGATTCACTGATGTAAGAGAAGCATTAGTGATTTCCCTCACTCTGTGATCACACAGCTGGCACCTGTTTTCAATGGGAGGTAATATTTCTGATGTGTTAACAGAATAATCTCTCATAAATGGACCGTGTATATTGGAGTCACTAAAGACAAGAATTTCATGTTCTGTAATTTGTAGTTGAAACTTTCTCTGTCCCATCCAGCAGGTCCAACACCTGCTTATGAAATAATTGACACAGACATTTGATATTATAGGAACTGCTGGGCCAGTAGCTCAAGCATAGTACTGACTAGTTCTTACATTTAAATTAACCCATAATTCTTATCTATGTTTAGCCACATGGCTTGGTACCCTTGCTCAATCCATTCTCATCTTACTTCCTCTGCCACTATCTGGTTTCTCCTTCTCTGCCTTTCCTCTTCCAGAATTCTCCTAGTCTGGTTGCTCCAGCTATACTTTTTGTTCACATATTGACCAATCAGCATTTTATTAAACCAATATGAGTAACAAAAAATCTTTACAGTGTATAAAACAAGGGGAGAGATGTGACAAAATTTAGAAAAAAAAAAGGCAGATAATTGGTTATTGATGGGTAGAGAGGCCATGAGAGAAGCAAGAAAATATTTAATACATAAAATCAGAGGTTGATATGATGAAATGTGTTCAGGTGTGAGTGTTGGTTAAACAATGAGGATGTAAAGATATCAGTTAAGTGAACTGCACAATGTTACTATTTGTCCCATCACATATGAAACGTTTTTTAATTGTCTATGAGTCTTTGCTGTGCACATAAATGCTGGACTCTGAACTTCCCATTCAGGCCCTCTCACAGGTTCTCTCCAAGCACATATTGAGTAGCTGACAACATGTTTATAGGATTGCTGTTTTTAATTCTGATTAATTAATTTAAAAAATAATTTTTAAATTTTAACTATATCTTCTTTATATGAGTAAAAAAAGTACTTCAAACAATGTTGCATGAATAAAGGAAACTCAGACCCAGATCTCAGGGAAAGGCAGAGATATCAGAGAGTAAACACCACAGTCAGATCTCACCCAGCTGTCTTCCTGCTTCCCCAGCCGCGCTCCTGGTGGCTTCTTCTGCCTGAATCTGTCTTTCTACACCTGCCTCAAAAACCCTTTTCACCCAGTTGTTTCACATCCAGGTTAAGATTAAAGGTGTGTACTATTAATATTTGGTAGTTAGCTTTAAACTCACAGAAACACAGAAAGATCTCCTCTGTCTCTGGAGTTATGGTATTAAAGGCCTGGCACCACCACTGCCTACCTGGGAGCCTGGAACTCCCTCTGTAAACCAAACTGGCCTTAAACTCAGATCTGCTGGGATTAAAGGTGTAGGTCATCACTCCTGGATATTCTCTGTGGTGGGATTAAAGTTATAAATCACCACTCTCTGTTCCTACTGGATTGACTGTGGGTAGATCTCTCTGGTATTTCAGACTGTTTTTTTATTAAATATGAAACATATCCCTACAAAACACTAATGATTAAAATTCAGGATCCTATTGAATAATCATGATTTCCTAGAATCACTAAATACAATGTGTTCCCTATGAGCAAGTACTTGTCTGTCAGCTCAATAAATGAGTAGGTTCTACCTTATACTTTGATAATCTCATGTGACTTAAAATGGGCTGGTAACTCACATGTGTTTCTGTAATGTTTCACTCATACATGACTGTACTCATTGTCCTTGCTACATTATATTTGGCTGTTATAAAATATTCCTGACCAAAAGCACACTGAGTGGTCGAGTTTGCTGCAGTGTAGAGTCAGGCAACAGGTGCTCTGAGCAGCTGGGTCTGGGTGTCTTTGGTCACTGAAGAGAGTGGCTCATGGGAGTTTGCTCATCCCCATCTCATTTCCTCCATCAGCCTCACTCAGGACACCAGAGTCACTTAAGTTAGGGAATGGCATTCCCTATCACAGGTGCTCCAGAAGATTGTCTTAATGGATATTATTCATCACAGTACACTTGACGTCCTCAGAATTCCATATCCTTGGGTAGCTGTAGCTTTTATTTCATTGAAATCTTCAGAACACTAGGAATAGGACTTCTACCGGAGATCAAATTGATGCCAAAAGAGAAGAAGGAGAAAACTCTAGGTCCATCCTCAAGTCTCACTCTAGTCACCTTGCCTTCCAAATTACTGAAGTTGGGTATTTAAGTCTTTTTTGTTATTGTTGTCAAGGCATTTTTATAATATAAAAACAGGGTGATCTCAATTTATAACTGAGAGTCACTAAATATCTGTATGTGTATTTGTAGTCAAATTGATTTTTTATCTTTCCATAATGATTTAAAATATATTTGTCATTAGATGAAAAATATCTTCCTCAGAAAGTATTCTCTTGTGTATATGAAAAAATGAATATTTAGTCATTATATTAAAAGACCTGCAAGTAAATTAATCATAAAATTCCCACATTACTATAATCAATAAAAAATATACAAAATTTAAAAGCTAAATGGCTTTTCTTTTATCTGAAATCTCATCCACCCTTTTTGCCCCAGGTCAAGGCTGCTGTGGACTCCTGCCTACATGTCCCTTTACAAGGTGGACTGGCTCCATCTGGGGAGGTGAAGGGGTCTTTGTGGGTGAAGGATTGTGCCCTGCAAGGAGGGAAGCTGTATAAGGACCTTGGTTCTTTCAGATTCAGATTTTTGTTGCTGTTATATATGAACAAACATTTGTTTGAAATCAACTTTAAAAATAAGTTTCGGTTCCTGAGCTGTGCCTGTGACTATTGTCCAGTGATTTATAACTGAATTAGGAAAGAAGGTAATAGCCTCTCAACACGAACAAAAATTTCTGCCAGAGCTTACAAATGGTTTAAGATTGACAATTTTAATTTCCTTAAATCATTTGCAAATGCAGAAAATTGGCTTTAATTTAACTTTTAGAGATTTTTATTAAACTTTTATGGCTATTATTGGTTTCAGAGTAAATACATACACAAGATCAGGTTTGCAGTTCATGAATAAGGTAAGCCTGTGTCTTCATGTGATAATGGCCATGGTTTCACTACCAAAGAGAAAGAAGAAAGGTTTTCATTTCTGCAACTTTCCATGTTCACACCTTACAAAACTATACCTTTTCACTGTAGGAAGTGAGAATACAATATACTTTTTTATTTTTTATTTTTTGCAGTTGAGCTGATGAAAATCTAAAAGGCTGTTTAAAATGCTAAAGGCCCATGGTTATCCACCAGTATATATTTATTTAAATACAGAATAACCGTAGGTTATATATGGTTATATAATGATATGACAAGACACCAAGCACCAAGTAACTGCTTGACAAGGCCTCCACACAGGAAGCAGCGTGGGGTTATTATTATTATTATTATTATTATTATTATTATTATTATTATTGCAGTAGGGTCACCCCAGCGATGATTTAGGATCAAGGCTGATGTGGCAGTTCCCATTACAAATGGGGATATTATTTTCTGTTTTAGTAATTATTCTTCTCGATTCATATGTGGGAGCAATTCTGTCAGCCTAAAGACACCGTGTCTATGAAAAGACATTTTTAACAAGCAATTTGCAAATAAAGTTTACTCCGTTGTTAATCCGCAGTGAGAATTAACTCATATCAGCTGCATAATGCTTACTAGTTACCACTGAAGCTCAATGGCCTCACTAGTACCCTTGGTAAAGCCTTCATTTTATCTTCTATGCATTGCAAATAAATCTTTATTTGGCTGAACATAAATCCTCTATATTATCTCTCTAATCCTCCTGAAAATCTGTGACAGACATTATCATAATCCCCCTTTTAAATTAGGCACTCTCTTAATCTGTACTAGAGAAGCAGAGGCCATATTGACATCCATAAGTTGACATGCATCACAGAACACTGAATGTGGGACTTGGAACATCTGTCAGTGTAAGTGGCCTGGACTTTGTGCATATAACACAAAGACACATGGCTGCTCTGAACAGCCTTTGGGGATACAAAATCATTGGTCTCCTTGGGATTTTTTTTGTTATTCTTAAGAATTATTTGTATTTTTTTTGATATTCTTTAATGGCTAATATAAAAGAGTTTGCTTCTAAGTGGGGAGCTGCTTGTAGCCACCCAGAACTGGTTGTAACCACATGACTTTTGCCATGTGTACAATGTGTTAGTGTTTGAGCTATGGACCAAGTGGGCAAAGAAGGGTGCTGAGTCTATGCACTGTAAACTTTGAAGAATATACATATAATTGGGTTTTCATTTATTTTTTAAAGAATTAGCACATATGAAAACAAATCATAAACATCACTTGTAGTCTCCCATATTATCTAGACAGTCAGAATGTACATTGTTGTTAGATTGCACTGATACTGAACTTAGGAAACTAATTAATATTATTGTGTTCTGTATAATACAATGAGATAATATTACATACAGTGACAATGTACTTTACACTAGAAGTAAGTAATCCAGAGATAATTTACACAATGCAGAAAGGTACACAGAGTTCATATGTCACTAGTACACCGCTGTGTGTACAGTCTTGGACTAAATATAGGACCAGTTAAAACAAGCTATTGTGTGTTTTAACTATAAAATAACACAGGATTATGATATCTAATCATCTAACTTTCTTTTATTTCTTAGTAATCTATCTTCTGTTACTATAATAAAATATCCTAGAGCCTTCAAATTTCTGAAGGAAAACGGTGTACTGATATCCATGGTTCTTTAGAGATTCCTCTTCATGACTAATTTTCCTCTTTGATTTTGGTCCTGGCTAAACTGAGCATATCATATCAATCTCCAAGTAAGCTGAAAGGAAATGGCCTAATTCTGAAAGCCAAAAAGAAAAAGCAGAAGCTATAGAAACACCACAGGGATGCCCAGAGCATGGCTGGAAAATCTACCCAGCTCTACTGAAAAGGTCCCTACCGTCTCATTGCCCCAGGTCTAGAGAGAGGACCTTAGGCACATACATTTGAGGAACACCTTTCCCCCCCCCCATAGCTTACCCCAGCAAGCTAATGCTCCTGGCTCTTTGTCTGACTACAGTGTTTGTCTGGGAAATTCTCTATTTTGAATAAGTGTAGACCACAATTTGGGAGTTCAGACATTTTACCACCAACTGCTCAGTAGATGAACAGCAGTTACCAAAGCTGTAGATGGGATCGGAATCACATTTTTTATGGTCATGTATTTTAATTTCTAAATGTCTCTGATAATCATTCAGAATTACCTATTACTTAGAAATAAAAGATAGCATATCCTGACAGAGTAGAACTCTGCCTAACAAACCATTAAATTATAAAATCTAAGTACTAATTACTTCTTCAGACAGGAGGGCCTGAGGCTGGAGTGTGGAAAAGCAGAAAGGATGAGGAATGCACTACTTCCCATCTGTACATGGCCTCTTATCAAAGGATGTTTTTCTGTGGATTTATTTACATCACTTTTAATTGTGTCTACAGGAGTGGGTATGTGCACCTGTGAGTGCAGTACCACCTGAGACCAGAAGAGGGTGTTGGGAGCTCCTAGAGCTGTTGTTAAAAGCAAGTGTGTACTTCCAGGTATGGGTGCTGAGAATTAGACTCAGATCTCCTGCAAGAGTAGTTAGCACTGAAAGTGAAGTCATTCCTTCATCCCAGGGAAGCTTCTTAAGAGGCGTCTCTGCCTTCATTACAGTCTTCTTGGGATATGCTGCCCATGTGCTTACTACATTCCTTTTTATTAACAGCTGACATTTTATTAGGATGCTTTTTTCTTTCTGCTATAAGTTGTTAATTATATCCTTGATGGTTCTGGTAAAGCTTCTATTAACTGTCCTTGTTTGACTAGCAGTTAGGAGGATTTACTTCTGCAAACCTAGCATGCTGGATGACAATAAACCACACAGAACAGCCCCTTTGAGAACCAGCTCCTTTGCTTTTGTGGGCTCAGCTCAAGGGGATGTTGTTATTGTATGGGGTATTTTACTATCATTTATTCACAGAGTTTAGCTAGGCATTCTTGGTGAACTATGTTGATTGAATTAAGCTGTCACACTTTGGCCAATGTTCTTGTTAGTGACTTAATAAATTGAAGCTTAATAAAATATACTAATGAAACTGGAGGACATTTAAGTCTGATTGTAGTTTCAACTTAATTGAACAACATGTTTAAATTTTAATACCCTTTCTAAATGTAGATCAGGATGCTACATGCCATGAAGTTGCCTGGAAGATTCTGTTTACTGAGTGTGAGGGTACAATGCCTGTTATTTTAGTTTTCTTATATTGTTACATATTATCCTAACACTAGGAAGCATTATTTTATTTGTCTCATTACTGCAACAAAACACAGGACAAAAGCAACACATGCGAATCTTGTTTTGTTTTTTTGTTGTTTTTCCTGGTGGGCTGAAGGGAGAAACAGTTTCCATTCCATCTGAGAGGGGACAGGTGGTGCTGAGCTCATCACAGCAGCAGTTAGGAGGAGGCACGGGGATGCTCTCTCAGCTCCCATCTATGTATTTATCCAGTATAGTGACTTTGTTTACTTAAAGGTTTAGGTTCACTGTTTCCTGTATCCTCCTATTCTAGAATAATGTGCTCTGTACTTTAGGCGAGTTACTATTTCTTCTGGCTTTGGCGATCAGACTGACTCTTCATAGATCTTTTTCCTAGGGTTGTACTTTGGGTCTTAGCCATATTTTTATTACTTTATTTTACTTCTTTGACTTGTTTGGATCTGTGAGTTTACAGTTTTCTCAAACTTCGTAAATCTTGTTTTAGTTTTTGTTGGATGCAGTTCTTAAGTTCTATTGGGTTGAACACAGCAGTAGGTTATATTAAACTTGAGTATATGTCCAAGTTCACTAACATTTTGTCCATATTTTAAGGCAGTTATTTTCCTCTTTTCTTTTCTTTTTTTTTTACCTTGGAGAGTTTACTGTCTTCAAGCCTTGATCTTTGCTATTTATTAATTATAAATGCTTGGTCAATAGCTTAGGCTTGTTACTAATTAGCCCTGACAACATAAATTAACCCATATTTCTTATCTACACTCTACCACACAGCACCTTTATCCAACATGGTAGGTTGTGTAGACAGACTTTCCTGTCCTGTCACCAATGGCATACTTGAAGGAAGAATATGAATTTTAAATGATCAGCCAATAGCTGAGGCTTATTTAAGCTAACTCTTAAATTAACTCATATTTCTATTTTGGTTTGCCACATGGCGGTATCTTTATTAGCACAGCATGTTTATTTCCCACTCTCTATGAATTTGGCTGGTGACTCCAACTCCTCAGAATCTGCCCTTCTCATTCTCCTAAATTTGTTCACTCCACTTATAATTTCTGCCCCGATACTAACCAATCTGCATTTTATTAAACCAATTTGAGTGACATATCTTTACAGTGTACAAGAGGATTACTCCACAGCCATGTTCATTTCCTACTTCCTCTGAATCTGGCTGGTGACTTCCCCTACTTCATCTCCATGCTTTCTTTTTGTCTGCAATTTCCACCTAGCCCTTACCTGCCTAACTACTGACTCCATCCCTTTATTAAGCCAATGAGAGCAACAAATATGAACAGTACACAAAAAGATCATTTCACAGCATTCTCCTGTGGTGATTATTATGTATCTAATAAAGTTTGCCTGAAGATCAGAGACACGGAGGAACAAGACAAAGCCACTTCTCACCTAGCCACTCCTTGTGAATCTTCAAAGTGACTGCCTCTGAATCAAGGAGGAAAGAGAGGAAAAGGCAAAGGGAAGACCTCCTGTCTCCTCCACATTATCTTTCTTCCTCGCCACTTATCTCACTTCCTGGTTCAATACCCCAAGTGCTCGGATTAAAGGCATGCGTTCTCTCCAAATGCTGGGAACAGAGGCTGGGATCCCAAGTGCTGGGATTAAAGGTTATGCCACCACTTCCTGACCTCTAGGGATACGTCTATGGCTGGCATTAATTAAAAAGGAAGATTTTTAGCTTTAACATACTAAAATTATATACAATAAAAACAGTTATTATATAAGAATTACAGTTACAATATCCAGTTCATTGTGCTTGGCAAATTTATAGAAAATACTCTATAATCCATCTTAATGTTGAGTCTAAAGTTTTATACTTAATTTACTTTTTATCATAACTAAGGAAAACTGTAAGTCTAACAATTAGTCTTAAATTCCATTAAAAACTCTAGAAGGATAGAATATTGCCTTATGACAGAGATATCTGGCTGCCTGGACAGTCACCCAAAGTTTCTCTGCAGTGTTAGAGCATTTATCTTTGGCCTATAGGCCCAGGATACCTGACAAACATTTCTGAGAAGCAGAGAATTTTGAAGGACTGTTCTACCTTGTCTTGGCAAAGTTCCACAATCTCTTTCTTTTGAACCCCTATGGTCCAGTTTGGACAGCATACTGTCAGCAGTCAAAGCATGGACAATTTCTTGTCTAAGTAGATAGCTTTTGCCATAAGGAAAGCCAAATATATATAGAAGTTCTTCAATTTCTTCCAGTGTGGATATTGCCTTGGCTTCTCACACGGAAGGTTTTACTTCACTGGTACCAAAAACTGAGTTCTGTACTATTTGGGGTCTGATGTCTGCACCTCTGTAATGTGTGTAGGCTCTCTTGGCTCTTGGGGTTACTTGCATTACAATTGAACTATTTTGCCTACGAGATTGTTACCTGTGAAGCCAGTTGAGTACATTAGAATGAGGCTCCATTCTAGACATACTGCCCAGACCATCAAAGAAATTCAGGTACCTTACCAAGCACCTTGTGGGGTCTGAGTTTCTACTCCAGAAGTGAAAGCAGTGCTTGCATTTCACCGGGCAGAGATATGCTCACTCTGTGGCTTTCATTACTCTCCTGCAAGTTGCCCCAGCTGGTCAATATTTTTCTAAATCTATAAGGAAGCCTGAATACAAACATCAGGATTGTTTGTGGACTCCCATCCTCTCAACTCTCATCTCACAAACTTAGCTGACATGACTTCTGTCTGCTCAGCCTGGAGTTTGCTGGATTCTGTGTGTTTATTCTTCTTTCAACACCACCAGAAGGTACCCATGGTGTGCAGGCAGCATGGACTAACTAACAGAGATGGTGGTATTCCTAGTGAGAGAATTCAGTTTTGAACTGTTTCATATCCTGCCTAATATCCATTCACTCTTTCATGTAGGCAAATAATTTGTGCTTTTAAACGTGTGTATTTGAGTGTACATGTGCACAAATTATTCATTAATGCAAAAATTAAAAATCTGCTACCTTTCCCATAAACTGTCTTGTGTACAAAATCAACATTTTCATTGTAATACAAGCTGTCTGATGATATTTTTTAGACACCCTAATATAATTATGATATTGGTTTTGTTATATAAGTCATATTTTTACTAATAAATCCTACACATATATTTTAATGAAGATAAGTACCTGACAATTTCACTTATATCTCAAGGCAACACATAATTTTGTATATTGATAATTATTGATCACACACAATCTCAAGAAGATATTTAAATACATTTATTAAGATGAGTTTTCTATTTTACAAACAAAGGGTTTTGTAGAATTAAAAATTCAAATAATTTTTCTAAAAAGTTAGAAATTGACAAATGTTACTAAATAGTTCATGGAAAAACCCGTAGATAATTATTTATGTTATTACATAAATTTTTATTAGGATTTGTTTACAAATAGTCACAGTATATCAGAAAGTACATTTTGAAGGAAAAATTACAGCAATTTATCAGTATCTATCAAAAGATTGTGTTTTTAAATAGCAATTATAGAAATGTGGGGACACTATACTATACTTCAAGTTAACAAATGTGTTATAAATATTCTCTACATTTTTTGAGTGACAGATAAGATAATATGTAGAGAAGAACTGGCTAGTAAGTACAATCAGAAAATTCTCCTTAGAAATGTCTTTATTCATGACATATTATTGCTCCATATTTACAAAGTTATATATCTATGATTTTGATGCCAAACTGAAGCAAGTGTCAGAAGTGTTCAAAGCAGGAACCAACCCAGGAGTCTTCACAACTCTCTTTTCTTTTCTTTGCTAAAGGGTGTGTACATGACTCCTCTCTGCTCGCTATATACTTATCTTCTTTTAGCTTTAAAATACCATATTTCTAATTTATTCACTGTCTCACTTAGGGTTTCTATTGCTGTAAGGAGACACCATGAGCACAGCAACTCTTATAGAGGAAAATATTTAATCGAGGTGGATGCTTACAGTTTTAGGGGTCCAGTCCATCATCATGCTGGGATGTGGCATCTCTTTATAGCCTATTTACTGTTTCTTATAACATGTGTTTGGGGTGGACCACTTTGTATCACCTATCTTAGATCTAGTCCCTTGTGAAGAAAGGTTTTCTTTCTCTTTAGTGACTATTGATTGCCTGTAGCTCTTCATCTAGGGAGGGTGCCTTGGGAGACTTTATACCTGAGCTGCTGTGCTAACTGGTATGGTTACTATTCAGGTCTTGTTTTGGTGGCCATTTTGTTGAGACCTAATCGGTGAAGCATTAGTGTCATGTCAAAAAGGCACCATCTGGTATCTGGTTATGGTCTCCTGGATCCTACAGTCTTCCTGCCACCTCTTCTGCAGTGTTTGGACCTTTTTTTTTTCATTTGTTAATTATTATTATTATTTTATGGAATCTTGTTCTTCCTATGTAGCCAGTCAGGGAGAGAACTCACCATGTGGCCTAAATTGGCCTCAAACTTTAAAAACTTATGATTCATTTCTTTTAAATGCTCACCTTTGTGGTGATATATTTTATATTGAATAAAATCTGCCTGAAATATCATAGAATAGAAACAGACCACAGTCAATTCTTACCAGCCAATTTCTCAGGGTAAAACTATCTTTATAAATTCTCGGCCTGGCTCATCACTTCTACGTAATACCTCAGTGTCTGTCCACACCTGCTTCAAATATCTTCTTTTCACTTCTAGGTTCTGTTAGGCATCATAATCCTAGAGTTAGGATTAATGGTGTGAACTACTACCGTTTGGTAATTAGGCCTCAAACTCATAGAAACACAGAAAGATCTCTGTCTGTCTCCTAAGTTATGGGATTAAAGGTATAGGTCACCACTTGGGGTCATTCCTGTGCTGGGATAAAAATGTGAGTTACCAACTGTCATTCCTGTGTTGGGATTAAAGACATGAGTTACCACTTTCTGACCCTCATAGTTTGACTGTGGGTGACTTCTTTTCTGATGTTCCAAGCTGATTTTATTAAATATAAAATATATCACCACACACCTTCTAGGATCACAAGAATTTTTGCTGCACTGAGCAGTAATGTGTGGCATTTTATAGAAAATCATAAAGGTGCCTGAGATGTAACTCGTGAGATTTGTTCACACTGTTTATGTCCTGTTGGGATCAACAGATGAGTCTTTTTGGAATTCGAGACTTGTTGGAGACATCAGAGCAGTTAAGAGGATTAGATCATAAGAGAAAAAGCCCTGCCAGTTGAGGAGCTCAGTCTTATTGTCAGGCTCTTGTCAGCTACAGGAAAGTACACACAATGATTTATACAAGAGGCTTCCCAAACCATCCAATTTGGGGCCACTAGGCACCTTCATAAAATGTTCACAGTAGGAATTCACATTCAGAGGATATCAGCATTCTCCTGACAGAACAAAAGTGAAGCACGCCAATATGTCCATACACTTGATTTATGTGGCGCTCAAAGGATGCTAGTTAAGGTTAAATCAAGTTCCTCTGTGTTCAATAGTTTGATTCTTCAATGTTTCTAAAAAGAGCTCAAACAGAGACCTCAATGTACAGGGAATGCTCCAAGGTTGGATCTTGAGAGGACAGATTTTCAGGGGAAAAGTATGTAATATTTAGGGCCATAGAGGAGACCCGATAATCAATGCTCTCCTTTTAGCACAAAGAAGAAAAGGATGATTTAGAGACAGGAATACCAGCTTCTCACCACTGCGTAGGAATGTGGAAGTGTGTTTGAACAAAATGGGAAACACCAAATATTTAAGCAGAAAGAGAATGTCTGAGTCATTGGTTACTCTGGAGCTGGGTTGTGAGGACACCGGAGACATGGCAGAAGCATGGGTGGCTGCTGTGATAATGGCTGCTGTTGTTGGTTAATTTTACTTCTGTTGGTGACTGTGACATTAATATCTTGGCTTATTTTGCAATTAGCTCTTGCTCTATGGTGAATACTGACTACAATTTTGAATATATTTTGAAAGCATGTAAGTTAGATACATAGATTACTGCATCTTTCAACCCTCATTAGAGAAATTAGTTAGTTATTAATACACAGAACTGCAAATATGTAGGAAAGAAAGAATGCATGGTGCTCAGCTCTAATTAACACACACAAACACAGAAACACACACTTTCTCTCTCTCTCTCTCTCTCTCTCTCTCTCTCTCTCCCTCTCACACACACACACACACACACACACACACACACACACACACACATACACACACACACATATACCCTCTGTTCCCACTCACAAAGATCATTGTAGAAAAGATAGGGGATGGAGAGATTGTAAGAGTAAGATACTACAAGTGAGCAATGTTGTACACCATGACAGGAAGCGATGCTGTACTTGTCAGCTAACAGTGGCTGCAACTGCATGTACAAGATCTGTGCAAGATGAAGCCAGCAGCACTTCCAACATGGACAGGGAGGGAAAGTTATTTTAGATGTTCAAGTCCATGTTACACATGAGGGCATTTCATTTCTTAAATAGCAATGCTTATCTATATTTTGTTAGTTGCTTGGGAAATTTAAAAGTGCTGTGGTCACAGAGGCTCTAGCAATGCCATGTGTTCAGCAGTGTATAACTGATTATGCCTGGTGTCACACTGGCTTTTAAATTAAAATGTTCGTTGTAATGACTTGGATAGACATGGTAAAGACTGTAAACAATCTATGAAAAGGTCATAGAATCTTTAATTACAAATTTACATGAATTTACAGATTTTTACACAGAGATTGAACAGCTTTCCTTAAATGAGGCATATTAAGTGACACTAAGAACAACTGGTGGATGTTTTAAATAGAAATTCCCAGGAAGGGTCAAGGGCTATGCTTAAAGACCATGAAATGACGTCCAGAACTCATATCTTTATCATGGACGTTTGAGTCATTTTGCATCAAAAAGAGTTTGTTAGGCTCAGTGTGTCTGTCAGGGTCACAAAATTGTACTGCAGTCCTGGGAATTGTCTTTTAAAACCTGCTGCCTGGGCAGGTTTTTTTAAAAAAATTATCATTTTTTCCCATAGGATTAAATAGAATTAAATATATCACATATACATCTCTCTCTCTCTCTCTCTCTCTCTCTCTCTCTCTCTCTCTCTCTCTCTCTCTCTCTCTCCCCCCCCCCCTCTCTCTCTCTCTCTCTCTCTCTCTCTCTCTCTCACACACACACACACACACACACACACACACACACACACGAACACAATCTTACAATCAAGTTCACAGGTTCTGTAGTTGTTTATAAAAGCACTGAAAGTTAATGAGTACAACGGGAGAATTATTTCTCTTGCACTTTGTAGGCACAAAGGCTGCTTTACGTAGAGGGTCCCAGGGAGGGTAACAGTAGAGGGAGCTGCTTGTAGTGCTTGTAGCTTCTCTTGTGTGTGGAGTCCTGTGGTTGGCATCACCATTTCTCTGTATTACAAATAACTGCAGTTCGCGGAGCGCTGTGACTCCCTTTCTGGAAATGGATGAAGACACGATTAGTTTGTATCATTAACCAGTAGCGATTTAGGCTGGACATTTAGGGTTCAGATCTTTGGTGTCTTTCTTGTAGTGGCCAGGAATGGCTGCTTCCAAAGAGGTCTGTGTGGTTTGCAGGAAACCAGCTTCAGGACACAGCTGGACTCTCTTTTGTGAATGGTAGTTACACACAGTCTATGATTTAAATAGTTATTTTGAAAGAGGTCAAGATAATAAGTTTTTGATCATATGAATCAATTTGAAAATTTTTTCCTGATCTCTTTTGTACTACTATGACAGATTATAAATAGATATCTAGAAAATAGCCATTTTGTTTTGTTTTCCAGAAGGAAGGGTGACTAGACTTTACCTACCAACATATTTTATTTTGCCTTTTGCATCTATCAATCTCTATGGATCTCAATCACAGGAAATTGCTGTAGGACTATGCTTTTGTACACTATAAATATTTGTCATTATAAATATTGGTTTAATAAAATGCTGATTGGTCAAATAGCTAAACAGGAAGTGGTGGTGGGATAATCAGACTAAGAGAATTCAGACTAGGGAAGCAGAAGGGCAGAGTGACAGAAGGCAATGAGCTGCAGAAAGTGGAATAAAAATGCTGCACTGAGCAAAAACATACCAAGCCACAGGGCTAAGCATAAATAGAAATATGGGTTAACTTAAACCCATAAGAGTTAGCAAGTAATAAGCCTGAGCCATTGACCAAACAGCATATACTTAATATAAGCTTTTGTATGTTTATCTTGGACTAAATGACTGCAGGGCTGGTTGGTCAGAAAACAGAAACATCCTACTACAGGGCATTTCCTTCTTCAAAGATATTTCCCACCAGCTTTGGAGGAAAATCACGTCTGAGCTTCATCTGCTCTTTGGTAAATGAATAATGAGCACTGTGTGTAGGGAGACTATGTCATTATACTTTTGTATTTGCTTAATGTATTAGCTTGCGTATACTAGAGCATAATTAATATGCTTGTAGTATTTTCACACGTTTTTGAATGTGTCTCTGTATGATGTTCATGCATGACACACATGTGACATGTTTAGGGGACCTGTGTATGCACATAGAGGACAGAGTTGAAGTCATGAATTTTTTTTTTCCCCTCTGCTTATTCAATTAGGCAGGGTCTCCAAGTCAAACCTGGAGCTGGCAGACATGTGCTCCAACTTGCCAGCTTTTCCAGGTATCTCATCTGAGCCTTCCTGGTTTGGAGTCACTGGTTGGCTGTCATATCCACCTGACCTTTATTTGGGGATCAGAATAGAGGTTCTCACACTCAGAAGTCACACACTTAGCAACTAAGCCATCACCCCAGCCCTGCCTATATTATATTTTTAAATGTCAACTGAGAATTCTATGCAATTAATTTTAAAAGTTTGGAAATGAGAAAAAGAGCAAGAAAGGATTCAGACATGTGATGGATGACACTCCCAAAGATTGACCTTTGCTTTGGGAAGGTATGAGTAGGAATTAGGGTTTGTTTGTAAATGTCAAGATAAGAATGTGTCACAGCACTGATAGATCCTGAGAAGTTTATATAAAAGGAATGTAAGTAATGACTTTATTAAGAAAACAAGGTGATCTCATGACACAAATTTAAACCTAAGTGTAGATTTGGTATCTACACTGGCTTAGTAGCCTGTCCAAAGCCTTCTCGACGAGTGATCTTCAAAGCTGGTGCCTTCATAACCTATCATTAAAAAACACACAAAATGTGTATTATACCATTATGCATTACTGTGAACTCTGTTTAAATCATACAGATTCCAAATGATATGGCAGTCACTGAAAGTTACCCAGCGTGAGCAGGGGAATAGAATGAATTTATAATAGGCTTTAATTTCATCTTTTAAAATATGGATTTTGTCCAATGGGCATCTTATGAACTGTTAAATCTCATTTAGATATATAAAGCACTAATATAGACTTCCACCAGTGCTGAATTCCACTTATAAGTGCTGAATTTATTTACAGAATATACATTTTCATTTTTTTCCTTGAATAATAGAGTTTTCTAAAGGATTGTCTTTTATCAGTGAACCAAACCATTCTTGTCCATGTAATGTATATTTGCACCTTAGATTTTGCCTGTCTGGAAAGCAGTAAATTGATTTTTGTATACAGAGAATACACAATTACCCCCTTTCTAATATTTATACACTGTATTATATTGATGAATCTGATCGCAAGCCCCTACACAATGCATCCCCTCTTCTTCATCATTCCTTTGTTACTTGGGAACCCCAGAAGCAAACTTAAAGGCTTAAGTGTCTTAATTATGTAAAAGTCAAAGAATCCAGTCTGTCAGGCAGCTTCATCTGAGCAGTCTCTAAGGCTGGAAGCTTTGTTAGGAGGGTGTCCTGGACCTTGTAGGATCCTTAGGGGCATCCATATTTGTTATAACCAGGAACTCAGAGCACTTATATAGCAGCCTAACCCGCCGCCCATATGCTTCCAGCTACCCACAGTGTGACAGGGATCAGTGTAACCCGCTGAAAACCACAGAAATATCCTGGGACTCATAACACTGTAAACAGAGCCTAGTGATGCATTTCCTCCAGGATGATATCCCAGGCTATCTCTTCTACTGGACAAAGAGGAAGTGGTCTCTTTGCCTTTGCTACAATTTTTTTAGCCTTGTATTTTGAAGAATATGTTACATTTCGAGATGATGCCTTTGTATTTAAAAAAAGCAGTTTGGGGAGCTATTTATTCATTTTAATCTATGTCAATCTATTTGTGAACCTTTGCATTTTATTTTTTTTTTAACAAATTTGGGCCATCATTGTAAATGAAAATGCATGATTATTACTTTATTATTTTTGCTTCAAATTACCTAGTCACTTTCTGGACATCAATTTTCCCTTGCATCTCTGTAGTCTTTGTTTTTCTGACTTGACAGGTATAGTCATCTTGTTTTACTTTCCCATCCAGCCATCAAAACCAGGTATTTCCCTCTCCTACCTCCAAACATCAGAGAAATGCACTTCTTCTGTGCTCCAATAGTATCTCTCTCTCTCCTTCCCTCTTTCCCTCCTTCTCTCCCTCCCTCCTTCCCTCCCTCTGTCCCTCTCTCTCTTTCTCTCTCTCTCCTTTTTAAACATTCTTAATGTACTGAGCACACAAAGATGAAATATCTTCGCTATTACTGAACTATTGCTACAGATCCCATTATATAGTGAGACAAATCTGAATCAATTCATGGTTGGCAGTTCATAGTAACAGGATATTAAGGAGTAAATGCAATCGATATATGTGGTGTTTTATACAAGAAATCCCTGCATAGAATAGATCCAATATTTGAATTGTTGCTTTTCAGTTGTGGGCACCATCTGGGAATATTAGGAGGTATGGCCTTGCTGGAGGTAGTATGTAATGGGTTTTGAGGTTAAAAGCCACTTGCCATTCCCAGTGTGCTCTTTGCTGCTTGCTCTTGGTTCAAGGTATGACCTTCCAGCTTGTACTCCAGCCATGGTTTCTACAGCCTGCTGTGAGGTTTCCTTACCAGGATGGACTCCTATTCCTTTCAAATCTTAAGCCAAATTTTGCCTTGGCCTTGGTGTTTATCCCAGCAACAAAAGAAAAACTAATACGTTGTTCAATGCTCTTCCAAGTGGCTAATAACCTTCTCAGCTAACCTATCTAATAACTCATTTCCTAGTTAGATCAGTGTTTACAGTTTGTGGAAGAAAAAAAAAAACAGCCACTGTGTTTAATATACATTTTTAAAACTCATCAATTACAGATGTGTTAGATGATCATTAAATACCTGTGGTGGAGGCATGAGTTCCTGAAGGATAAATGGAGGCAAAGAGGGAGATGGAGAGGGGAGGGGAGGGGAGGGGAGGGGAGAAGAGGGAGGGGAGGGGAGGGGAAGGGAAACTTTTACTCAAGAGTTCTCAGCTCTGTCCCATGCCTGCCACTCACCACATTCGAGCAGATGTCCTGTGTTGTGTGTGAACAGCTCCATGTTTAGATACCACTGTGTAGTCTCAAGCTTCCCTTGCTCTTCTGTCTGCTCTGTCTCTTAAATAACACTTGGCTTCAGTTTCTAGAGCAGGTGGCACTTGAGGATCAAAAATACCTCGAGGCAAGTGAGCATCCTGCTTACAGCCTGGCCTGTATTAAGAATGTGAAGCCAGCAGGTGTCCATACCCAGCACATGCTGTCTAAACTCCCTCCCAAGGAGAATGTTCCTGCTCTCAGGGAATGAGCTTCTGGCTTCTGGGACTGGGCAAAGAGAAATGTCCTTACACTGTCACCAGGTCAGGTTCATTCTGTGTCAAACTGACAGTCTGTCCCCGGTGCTAAAATTGTTGGGAGATAAAGCCTGCCCAGGTGTCCCTGGCTTTTCTGCCTTGTCCCTATATGTGATATGAATAACAGAGGCACAGCACATTCCTTAAACCTTATGGTTTGGGTTGTTATGTGTATGAAGTCAGCCATGAATAGCTTTAGCTTTAATAAAAGAAAGATTTAATTAGACAGTTCTTATAAAGAGGCCTTGCAATGTTTTAGGAGCATGTGTTACACTATGAAAAAAAATGGCTCTCCATTGTTCCCCCACATATAATAAGCATTAATCAAACTCATCAATCTAGATAAAGCTACAAAGATTGAGGGAAGGAAAAAACATTAAACTGAAATGGTATTTCTTTCCATCTTTTCTGTTTGAGCCAAAGTTCATGGAAAACAATGAAAGCTTCCAGCCATGCAACAGTCAAACACATTCATTCATAGAGCTAAGCTATTTTAATTTCCATTAATATACTTAAATTAACATTCTTATAGAAATCAGTGAAAAGATATGAAATGTGAACATTAGAGTAGAGTTACTGTTAGCAATTGTGTGCCAAAGAGATGGATAAAAGTAAATAATACAACACCACTTTTCAAAACTATTTCATTTGAAGATTTAAGTGTTTATCACTATTTATGTAATTTAAATGTGTTTTTAATTAAGCTATTATCTAAAAGTCGGCATAAATATTCTGGATAAAGCAAACTAATTAAAGCAACTTTGTAAGAAGTGCAGCATGGAAATCATGTTGGGAAACTTTATTTTCATTAAGTAGGGATTAAATTAGCTGTAATTAGCTGAGAACCACTTCTGCCCATTTTATACAACAAATATTTATTGATTATATTGTATATGTACTACAATTGTGCTAATGAGTACAAAGTTAAATCATTACAACTTTTAGGAAATTCAGAATGCTAAGTCTGGGGCTATAAAGGGCTGTAAATCAAATGGTTTTATACACAGTTGAGAGGATCTTCATTTTCAGAGCAGATCTCAAATATCAGCTCCAATGTTATAAAACATTGCAGATCACAGGTACTTTACAAAGTGATTAGATAAATACATGCATTTTAGATTATGGTTTACAGCTTTACATTCTTTTTTTATCTTTTAATGAGCAGATAGAGCAACAAAAAAAACAGTCATTACATAAAAATTAAAACTTCTGAGCTAGATACATGACTGGGCAGTTATGTGCATTAGCTGCTCTTGCAGAGGAAGCAGGTTCAGTTCTGCACCCACATGATGACTCAGCACATATGCAACTTAAGTTTCAGGAGATTCAATACCCTCTCAGGCCTCCTGTATACCTGACATGCAAGTTATGTGCAGAAACACATTCAGGCAAGCACTCACACATAAAATAAAAAATCTTGTTTTTCTTTTCTTATTTATTGTTTTTTGCTTTGTTTTGTTTTCCAAGATAGAACTTCCTTATGTAGCCTTGTCGGCTCTAGAACTAGCTCCATAGACTAGGCTCGCCTTGCACTCAAATATATCCATTTGCCTCTACTTCTGAATTCCTGGGATTAAAGGCATGTGCCACCACTGTTGGGGAAGCATCTTTTATTGTCACCTTCCCATACATCCCAGAGGGGGACTGCTGATCTATGTTTTCAGAATGGAAAACCCCATTTCTCTTATTGTTGACACTGTATGCTAATGTATTTCTGTTTTATTGAGGCTGATCAATTTCTACATATATTCAAAAAGGGAAACATATAAAAGCATTTTAATGTCCAAATTTGCGGGAACTTTTCAGGCCCTGATCAATGCTATCCCCACTTCTGAGATGAGATAGAATTCTGGGTTATGTCAACACAATAAAGTTTCAGGCTTGAAAACCAGCAACTTCGCAATTTTATGAATCCCATATAGACATAAAAATCAAGAGTAAGTAATATTCCCTTACAAAAGATTCAACTCTGTTCAGAAACACAGAGTTGCACATAACACACATAAATACTTTAAATTCTGATAGATTACAGATTTGGTAAAAGTCAAAGTGAAACTCTACACTTGTGTGAATAGTTTGGTCCAAGGAAATGTGTACTTGGTCATTCCCCTGGAAGGGTGGGGGTGTGGAAATAGGATGTAAATGGAGCTGCCAAGCATAAGACTGTATGTTTATATAGGTAATCATTTTGAGTTCTCCACATCAAGCTCAGCATCTTAGGAAAGGTGGTCCAGAGAAGCGGAGGGAATGTGTGTGTGTGTGTGTGTGTGTGTGTGTGTGTGTGTGTGTGTGTATACAGGCATGCCTGGATATGTGCATGTATATGCCTATGTGTGTGCTATTGCGTGTGTCCATATGTGCTAATGTGTGTCTGAGTGTATGTGAACATGTGCCTCTATACCTGTTTATATGAGTGTGTGTGTATTTTTATGGTAGTTTGTATATGTGCATGTTTATGTGTGTCAAAGCATATTGTTACAAAAACATCTACTTCAATAGATAATTCTAAAAACTGAAGTATTGTCAGATGTAGTCATGTTGTGTTTATGGTGAACAGATGAGACAAAAGCAGTATATAGTGTTAGTGTATAGAAACATACAGGGGCTTAAAAGGTACTCTGGAGAATCCATGAGCATCAGGGATTGGTTGATAAAGCAGTATGTGAGACTATCACACTTAAGAGTCAAATGCCATCTTAAGAATTGAACTATGAAATCTGCATCATCACACTTTGACAACTAGAGACCCTGAAGCCTCTTGGTCCATAGCTGACTAAGAGATGAGTGTTATCCAGACCCTCAGGCCAAGTGCAGACCATGGTCCCCAAACCCCAGCTCAGGGACATAGCCTCCAAGCACTTTAACCACACCCAGCTCTGCCATAAATCAAAGAAAGCTGGGAGAGCCCCCCAAACCCAATCCTCAGCAAAACACAGCTGAAGGGACATCCCATGTGTCAAACCCCATCCAAACCACAGTCTGTATCATCACACATCAACAACTGGAGACCCCAAATCCTTGAATCCTCCTGGTCCACAGCAGACTAAGAGCCAATTAAGACCCCACTAAAAATGACTCCTGTGACAACTGGAGACACACAGCTCCTTGGCCTACAGCCAACTAAGAGCTGACAGAGAGCAGACCCTGCAATTACTGGAGACAGTCCCTGGGCTCACAGGTGACTAAGAGGTAACCAAGAGTGAACTAAGAGTGAACCAAGGAAACAACAGGAAAATGCCAGTGTAAGAATACATATTAACAATATAAAAAAGAATGAGACATCACCAGAAGAGGTTGGTGGTTCTACAACATCAAGACCTGAGCATAACAATGAAGAGGAAACAGAAAGAAAGACCTTCAAAGCAACTATATGAGGATGATAGAAGCTTTCAAAGAGAATATAAATAACTCCCTTAAAGAAATAGAGGAAAGTACAAACAAAAAATTGGAAGAAATGAGCAAATCCCAGAAAGAAAATGAAGAAACCAAGAAAAAAGAAAACAAACAGGTAAAAGAAACATTCTAGGAATTAAAAATTGAAATAAAAGCAATAGAGAAGGCATAAACCAAGGTAAAGCTGGAAATAGCAAACCTGAAGAAATGAACTGGAACTACAGATGCAACATAACCAACAGAATGCAAGAAACGGGAGAGAATCTCTGGAGTAGAAGATTAAATAGTGAAAATAGATATGTCTATTAAAGAAAACACTAAAACTAAAAAAGTCATAACACAAAACATCCAGGAAATCTGGGACACTATGAAAAGACCAAACAAGAAAATAATTGGAATTGAAGAAGGAGAATACCAGCTCAAAGGCACAGAAAATATATTCAACAAAAATCATGGAAGAAAACTTCCCCAACCTAAAGAAGGAAATGCCTATAAAGATACAATAAGCTTACAGAACACCAAATAGACTAGGCCCCCCAAAAAGTCTTCTCAACACATAATAATCAAGCCATTAAACCTAAAAAACAACGAAAAAATACTAAGAGGTACAAAGGAAAAAGACCAAGTTGGCCTATAAAGGCAGACCCATCAGAATAAAACCCAACTGTTCAATGGAAACAATGAAAGCAAGAAGATCCTGGTCAGATGTTATAAAGAGCATGGCTGACAAACAAGACTACTATACCCAGCAAAACTATCCATAGATGGAGTAAACAAGATATTTTACAACAAAACCAGATTTAAACAATAACTATCCACAAATCCAGCCTTACAGGAATCACTAGAGGGAAAACTACAATGTAGGGAAAACATAAACAGATGAAATAATAAATAATCAATAATCCCACAGAAGAAAAACCCAAAGAATGTGAACACACACATGCTACCACCAAAAATAACAGGAAAAAAAAAACAATCATTGGTCATTAATATCCCTTAATATCAGTGGACTCAATTCACCTATATAAAGACACAGTCTAACACAGTTGATACAAAACCAGAATCCATCCTTCTGCTGTATACAAAAAAATACACCTCAGCCTCAAAGACAGACACTCAGACAGGCTCAGAGTAAAGATTTGTAAAAAGACTTTCCAATCAAATGGTCCTAAGAAACAAGCTGGTGTAGCCATCCTAATATCTAACAAAATAGATATCAAACTAAAATCAACCAAATTGACTACAATAGACATTATTCATCACAGGAAAAATCCACCAAGATTAAGTATCAATCCTGAATATTTATGCCCCCAACACAAGGACACCTACATATATAAAAGAAACACTACTAAATCATAAGCCTCACATCAAACCCTACACACTAATAGAAGGAGATTTCAATATCCTACTTCCACCCTTGGATAGATCAATCAGATGGAAACTCAAGAGAGAAATAAGGGATCTGAAACTTTATGACCCAAATATATTCAATAGTTAAATACAAAACCTTCCACCCAATCACAAAGAAATATACATATTTCTTAGGACCCCATGGAACTTTGTCTAAAATTGACCACATATTCAGTCATAAAGCAAATATCAATAGATACCAAAAAAATGGGAATAACTCCTTGTATCATATCATGCCACCATGGTCTAAAGCTAGATTTCAACAACAACCAAAATCACAGAAAGCCTAAAAATTCATGGAAACTGAACATACCTCAATTGAACTACCTCTGGGTCAAGGAAAAAGTTAAGAAAAAAATTAAAAACTTCCTAGAATTTAATCCACAATATATCCAAACTTATGGGACACAATCAAAGAAGTGTTAAGAGGAAAACTCATCGTAATAGGTGCCTATATGAAAAATCTAGAGAAATCTCACACAAGAGACCTAACAACACAGATAATAGCTTTAAAACAATTAGAAGCAAACTCACCTAGAAGGAGTAGACAGCAGGAAATAATCAAACTTAGGGCTGAAATCAATACAATAAAAACAGAACAATGCAAAGAATCAATGAATAAAATAGTTGGTTCCTTGAGAAAGTCACAAGATAGATAAACCCATCTCCAAATGAACCAAAAAGAAGAGAGAGAATATCCAAATTAACAGAATCAGAAATGCAAAGGGGGACGTAACAACACACACCCAGGAAATAGAGAGTATTATCAGGTCATAATTTGAAAATCTATATACTCCATTAAAATAAAAACCTAAAAGAAATGGAAAGCTTTCTGGACAGGTACCATTTACCAAAATTAAATTAAGATCAGATTAAAGACCTAAACAGACCTATAACCCCAAAGGTAATTGAGCTGTTATTAAAATCTTCCAAGTTAAAACAAAAACAACAAAAATCCTAGGACCTGATGGTTTCAGTGCACAATTCTACTGGACATTCAAAGAGGAATTAATACCAATACTCCTCAAACTGTTCCATACAGTAGGAACTTAAGAAACACTGCCAAACTCTTTTTAAGAGGCCACAATCACCCTGATTCCCAAGCCACTCAAAGATGCAACAAAGAAAGAGAATTACAGGTCATTCTCCCTCATGAACACTGATGCAAAAATACTCAATAAAATCTTAGCAAACAAGAACATACCAAGTAAATCATCTACCATGATCAAGTAGGCTTCATCCCAGATATGCAGGGATAGTTTAACATACAAAAAACTGTGAATGTCATCCATCATATAAACAAACTGAAAGAAAAAAAACCACATGATCATTTCCTTAGATGCTGAAAAAGCCTTTGGTAAAATCCAACTTCAAAGTAAAAGTCCTGGAGAGATCAGAGATACAGGGAAAGTAGCTAAATATAGTGAAGGCGATAAACAGTAAGCTGACAGACTACATCAAATTAAACAGACAAACCCTCAAAGCACTAAAATCAGGAATAAGACAAGGCTGTCCCTTCTCCCCTTATCTATTCAATATAGTTCTCAAAGTTTTAGCTAAAGCAATAAGAGAACAAAAGGAGATTAAGGAGATACAAATTGGAAAGGAAGAAGTCAAATTATCTCTGTTTGCAGATGATGAGAGCTTATACATAAGTGACCCTCCAACTTCTACCAGGGAACTCCTACAACTGATAAATACTCTTAATAATATAGCGGGGTACAAGATTAACTCCAAAAAATCAATTGCTCTCCTCCACACTATGGAGAAAAGGGCTAAAAAAGAAACAAGAGAAATATCAACCTGTATAATAGTTAGAAATAACATTAAATATCTTCACATAACTGTAACCAAGAAAATAGCAGACCTGGTTGACAAAAACTTTAAGTCACTGAAAAAATAAATTGAAGAGGATATCAGAAAATGGAAAGATCACACAGGTTCCGGGATAGGTAGGATCGACATAGTAAAAATGACACTTTTACCAAAAGCTGTTGCATGAATAAATGAAACTCAGGGATAAATCTCTGAGAAAGTCAGAGATATTAGAGAGAGTAAACACCCACCACAGTCAGATCTTACCCAGCTGTCTTCCAGCTTCCTCAGCCTGGTTTCTCTTGGCCTCTTCTAGCTCTTTGTCTTTCTAAACTTGCCTTAAATATTCTCTTTGCTCAGTTAAGGCATGACCCCACCACTGCCTGGCTAGGAGCCTGGAACTCCTTCTGTAAACAAAGATGACCTGGAACTCAGTGAAGGGCATAGGTCACCACTCCAGGAATACTCCCTGTGCTGGGATTAAAGGTGTGAATCACCACTCTCTGGTCCTCCTGGACTGACTGTGGTTAGATCCCTCTTATATCTCTGAAACTTTTGAAGCTTTTATTAAATCCCCACAAAAAAAGCAATCTACAGATTCAATGCAATCCCCATCAAAATCCCAATACAATTTTTTTACAGACCTTAAAAGAAAAATTCTTTACTTCATATGGAATAATAGGAAACCCAGGATTTCCAATACAATTCCTGTTCAATAAAAGAACTTCAGGAGGAATCACAACCCCTGTCTGCAAGCTATACTATAGAGCTAAAGTAATAAAAACAGCCTGGTACTGGCATAAAAACAGACTTGTGGATTAGTGGAATTAAATCGATGACCTCAACATCAACCCACAAACATATAAACACTTGGTTTTTGACAGAGAGGCCAAAATAGTCAATGGTAAAAAGATGGTATCATCAACAAATGGTGCTGGCATAACTGGATGATAGTATGTAGAAGAATGCAAATAGATCCAAGCCTATCACCCTAAACAAATTCAAATCAAAGTGGATCAAACATTTCAACATAAACCCAACTACACTGGACTTGATAGAAAAGAAAGTAAGAAATACCCTCCAATGCATTGGCACAGGTGAGCACTTTCTAAATGTAATACTAGTAGCACAGACAATAAGAACAACAATTAATAAGTGGAACCTTCTAAACCTGAGAACCTTCTGTAAGGCAAAGGACACAATCAATAAGACAGAATGATAGCCTACAGAATGAGAAAAGATCTTCACCAACCCTGCATCTGACAGAGGGCTGATCTCTAAATTATATAAAGAAGTCAAGAAACTAGAACCCCAAATATTTGATTACCCAATTACAAAGTGGAATTCAGATCTAAAAAGGAAATTCTCAAAAGATGTACAAAGGCACTTAAAAAATTGTTCAACATCTTTAGCCATTAGATAAGTGCAAATCAAAACAACTTTGAGATACCACCTTACACCTGTCTGAATGGATAAGATTGAAAACACAGATGACAGCCTGTGCTGGAGAGGATGCAGAACAAAGGGAACACTCCTCCATTGCTGGTGGGAGTGTACACTTGTACATCCATTCTAGAATGCAGTATAGCAGTTCCTCAGAAAACTGGCAATCAATCTCCCCAAGGATCCAGCAAAACCACTATTGGGCATATGCCCAAAGGATGCACATTCATACCCCAAAGGCATTAGCTCAACTATGTTCATAGCAGCATTATTTGTAATAGCAAGAACCTGGAAACAACCTTTATACCTCTCAACTGAAGAATGCATCAACAAAATGTGGTACATCTACACAATGGAGTACTATTCAGACAAAAAAAAAAAGACATCCTAAAATTTTCAGGTAAATAATTTTGAGAATACAGCAGCAAACCACAACCTCTGAAAAGCTTGGGATCAGAAGAAACTTAAGAGAAACGTCCACAGATTCCTTGATAAAAAGAAAATCAAGGTTACCTTAGTAAATTCCGATCATAATGGGTTGCAACCAAGAAGGGTTGGGAACAAATCAGTAGAGAAGAAAGAATATGGTTGTGTGAAGGAGCAATGAAGAGAAAGATACAAAGAGATGGATATCTTAATAGAGGAAGACAATGTGTGGTTAGGAATAGACCAGATGCTAGTGGAACCTTGAAGAACTCATTTGATGTCCCTGGCTAGGTCTCCAAAACAATAATTGAAGTGGTGCCTAAGCAGGACTTCCCCTAGAATCAAATGAATATCCAAGTGTCATCACAGAATCTACATCCAACAAAGAATAGAGGTGGAAGCAGAGATCCATGGCTGAGCACTGGGAAGAGCTCCTGGTCCGTCTGAGAACAGGGGAGGAGAGTCTGTATGAACATGGAAATCTGACACCACACATATACAAGATGCACAGATATGCATGTGGACACATGAAAATAGAGATTTTAAAAATAAAATCATGTAAATGCATATTTTTCAGTTTAAATCTATGTATATGTGGGGCTGGGGGGGGGGATGGCTCAGTAGTCAAGAACACTGGCTGTTCTTGAAGAGCATTCGGCTTCAATTTCCAGCATTCACATCAGGCAGGCTCACAACCACCTTTAATTCCTGCTCCGGGAGATACTAGACCTCTTCAGACACATCCATGAACATATGCACAAATAAGCTATAAAACCAACCTTCTAAAAGAAAAAGTCCTCGCGATGGACTCCTGAAATGTTTTCAACACTGAAACTATGAGTTGAGTGTGAAGGCCCACACTTTCCATCTGATTGCCCTCTCTGGCTGTGAAGAAGTTCATTGGGTTTTAGACTTTGGATCTGTTCAACTTTGATGTGTGATATTTTTATTTATTTTCAGCTGTTTTTAAATAATAAAGTTTATAAAATTGAAAAAGAAGTAAAAAAGAATTGAACTGTGCACTATCTGACAGAGAAACTGACAGTCTGGTGGTATTTGAGTAAAATGAAAGCCACCTCACCGAGAGAGGACAAATTCCACACTAAATCCGGGATTACAGAGAGAAATATCACAGTCTGAATCAGATCAGGAAGAGTCATTTGAAAAGCATTGTAGATCAGGTCCATGTCCTTTGCCTTCCCCACGGTCTCCACCGTCTCCACAGCTCATCTACCGTCTGTCACTTCCTATTTCCCTTCTGAGGTTGCTTCTCTTAGTCTTCTCTAATTTTTTTTTCTCTCTCTCTCTCTTTCTCTCTTTCTCTCTCTCTCTCTCTCTCTCTCTCTCTCTCTCTCTCTCACACACACCACACACACACACATACACACACACTTGTGTGTGTGCATGGATATACATATGTACACATACAAATCTACACTCATGCACATTTATGTTCGTGAACACACTCATGCACACAAACACTGAGATACACATTCACAAACCCACAAACATATATACAATGCACAAACACACATATGCATTATACATGCTTACACGCTAAAACTTTCTCTGATACACATGTAAACACTCGAGCACAAAAAGTATTCACACATGCACAAAGCACATGAATATGCATGTATATGTATACACATGTGTGCACACACACTCATATCCACACATATCCACACAAACCTCTTTATAAACATGTATTTATTAACATCCTTGTATACACTTTCATAATTAATAAATCCCTTTTTTCTGATGGTTTGTTTCTATTTTCCCAACCTTTTTTTTTTTTGCTATGATTAGCAATTACAACACCACCATATTGACCTACAGATATTCTTTCTTTACTTTTTCTGCTTATTTATTCTCAAAATTTCAGTGTTTATTCAACCATATTAACAATAAACCTGGACCACTGCTCTTGAGTTGGTTTACAATTTCAGAGGGTTTGGTGGACACTGAGCTGTGTTTTGGGGGGTTTGGTCAACTCCTCTTAGGTCTATGGGTTATCTTCTCTTCATTGGGAATGGATGTCACTAAGGAAACTGTCTTCAAGACACAAGTCTGATATATTAGGTTGACTCATGACATTGTCACTTCTGCTCTTCCTTGATGCGTGATGAAACAGGGATAAGTTCAAAATGCTGACTCCCAAGACTGCCCAGAAGTCTATTCAAATCCAAAATAAGAATGAGAGTGGACATGTTGACAAAACCAAATCTTTAAGAGAGGACCATCAAGGCAGATCCACTAAAGGAAAGAATTTCTACCTAGGAGGAAGCCTGCGTTTTCCTGTGCACCCTGCCACAGTCAACCTTTGCACTGATGGGGAGATGAGAAAAGGTTTATGGTCTTAAGTGGGGCCCTCATTGCAGCCACAGCACAGAAAGCCAATATGCAAAGGGTCATTCACACCAATCAACATAGGCCGACAGCTCTGATCTAAAACCCTTACATAATTTTCAAAGCACACCCTCTTGCTAGAAGACCTTTCCAGTGAAGGACTGGGGAATCGGGGAGGAGGAGCTGAAAAGTAGTCCTTGTAATAGGAAACAAATAAAGTGAGGTCTATTTTATTTACATTCAGGAGATGGAATCTTGGTATTTCTTGCTTATAGAAAGTCGGAGAGGAAACATTATCTCTACTTACCACAGACCCCTCACTCTGTACATCCTTTTTTCTGCTCCCTCCACAATTGAGAAAAACACTCCAAAACCTGTAGAAAGAAACTCCGCGTGTTGAGGGCCAAGTCTCACCTTGCTTGAAGTCATTGGCTAATTCTTCAGATAGGAGAGTGCAGCCATCATTACCACGTTCTATCATCAGAGTCCTAATGAGTCAGTTAATTGCGAGAAAACAGGTGAAGTCTGCAGGAGAGGAAAACAAAACCACAAAATAAAAGACAAATGAGAACATTAGAAGAGTGGTTATCAGTTAGGGGAAAGATCAGGAAGAGATAAGATATAATGAGGATAGACTCTCATAATCACTTTGAATTTTCAGGTACTTATATGCAATAATATAATCAAAAATAAGACCAAGAGGTGAACAGAGACAGAGGGGGCAGATATGAAGACGAGATTGCCTTTCCTAACAGTTGGAGAAGAAACTGGAGAAATGGCCTGAGTTTTCCAGGGCACTCAGACACCCAGGCTCTTATTTGGGCTGACTGGTTTCTCTCCAGTGTCCCTGTGGCCTGTAGGAGAGCTGGCTAAAGTGCCCCCTGGAAAAAAGTCAGTGTTCATCTCTCCATCACCCTGTGGGCTGTGTACAGAGTTCCTTGTGTCCTGTTCCTCCCCGCCAGCCCTCACACATTGCCCACGTTCTCACTTGCAGACCTAGTACTCGCTTGCCCTCTTACTAATAGCCACTTAGGCCTTTTGGGGGATGAGTAAGAGGTCTGTGGGACAGGAGCCCAAGAGAACCTTCAGATTAAGACAGGAAGTGGGTGTCCTGCAAGTTTCATCATCTTAGGCTATGTTTCCCTTGTTATTTACAGATCGCACTGTGGGAAACATCAAGCTTAATAACTACTAATGTCTAAAAAATTGTTTGATAAGCAGAGCTTTGCACATGCTTGCTGATACCACCATGCTAATGATTTGTTTATTTTCTCATGATTTTACTTTCCTGGACTGCTTCCCTTTGAGGAGATAAAAGAAGCACCCAAATTAGATTGTCAATTTCTTTAAAACCTAGGATGAGATGACAAAATAGAGATAATTAAAATAAAAATAGAAACACTTTAATTTAATTTTTGAACATTTTTACATTGGAATATTTAAGATTACGTGTCTCTCCATAATTTACAATGTTTTAGAATAAACAATAATTGTAATAATAATATTAATAATTATAAAAAAATAATAGTAATTGTCATTCTCCTGCACTCCCCTCTCCATGGCTTAGGAAACTTAATTCTCACTACAAATTACTATTGCTTCCTATTCTGTGAAAAAGACAAATCAGGCCGAGGCGGTCTGAGTACCACCCCAAGTCTTAGAACATTAAGAGGTCTGCACACTGACATATTTAATCACAAAGTTTGCATACCAACCTCAGGCTCCTACTAAAAACTAAAAACATAGGCAACAAGTAGAATGTCTAAGTGACATGAGATTGCATGACCTGTATGTTCCCTTTGATGTCCCCGTGCTTTTGACAGACTTATTGAGAGAATAGATCCTACCATGAGGTCTGTGACTTCAAGAGAGAATGCTTCTTATCAGTAAAATTGTTCCTTGAGAGTGTTACAGATAAAGCTGAACCCTTATAACTCATGCATCTGTATGTTTCTGTTAAGTCTTTATGAGTTACTCACCTGGTATTACAGAGAACATAGAATCATTATACATCTAACTTTTGGTAGAGAACACTGCAGTGCTAGAGAGAACAGCCAGTTATTACGGGGAATCATGTTGTCTAGGTCAGCTGCTCTAAGAGCATGTGTTATGGGTTTTTCAGGTAAGAGTCCATGTCTCATAAAATACTGTGCGCCTTCTTTCAGTTTCTGGGAAACTGAGGCACTCCCCAAGTCTGATTGCCTGGAATAAATGTATCTCAGCCTGAGACCCTCTAACATCATTAAATGTATAAGATGATCCTGGTTCATCAAGTAAGCGCTGATGCCTGCAAATTATATCTAAGGCTTTATCTAAATCTTAAAATCAATAAATTAATCCCCAATCTCTTATAACCCAGGGTCCTCATTTCTCCATGAAAAATATTGTTGGCTTCATTCTTCACAACACATCAGCATCTTCCTTAGTCACATTTATATTGAATTTTTTCACCCTAGAGCATGGGAAGGCATTCATAACATGTCGATATAAAGGAGTAAGTAGACCATCCTGAAAAACAACAGCTTTTTATTTAAACCTATGTTATTTCTCACTTAGACTCATTATTTCATAATCCACATGAAGAGTTGTTGTCTAAACTCTATTAGGAGTAACTTAAGTGAATGGAGTTAGCAACATCTACGGAACTTTTTTCTATACAACCAGGCAGGTCTGTGAATAAGAACTTTGGCCCAGTAGACAGTGAAATATTCATTTTGTATTTTCTCAGGTCAATGCTTTCCCTAATCAGACCTTAGCGACGCACTGTCCCTTTCCATGCTACAGAATAGAGTAATGGGAAATGATGACTGTGAAGTCCAGTCTTTACACAGACACCAAGCATCCATTGGCCTTGCTTGGTAAAGCCACCATTTTGAACGCTCTATAAGGAGGATTGTTCCGACTATAGGTGAAGATTCTTGTTTAATAGGCATTCTTTAGCATTACTGCTGGTAACTCCTTAAGACTGAGACTAGGTCCCCAGTTAATCATTTTATCTTCACTCATCCTACATTTCTTTCAAAATAATAATAGAGCTTTAGAAAAGAAGTGAGCTAATTTGTTTTATCTCAAAAGTTAAGTTTAGCTTCTGCCTATTCTAGAGCAGTCATGCTTTTTTTTGCCTATTCTAGAGCAGCCATGCTCTTCTGCCTATTCTAGAGCAGTCATGCTTTTCTACCTATTCTAGAGCAGTCATGCTTTTCTACCTATTCTAGAGAAGTCATGCTTTTCTACCTATTCTAGAGCAGTCATGCTTTTCTACCTATTCTAGAGAAGTCATGCTTTTCTACCTATTCTAGAGCAGTCATGCTTTTCTAAGTTGCATCTATATTTTCACATCCATCTGGAATTTCTGGTGAATTTTAGACTGTGTTTTCTTTAAATGTTTCTGAAAATTTCTGTCCTCATTACATGTAAAACCACCTTCCTTTGAAGTTATGAAAAGGAGCTGTCTGCAAAGGCATTTAAAGCTCTTCAGCAAAGACTTGCCTGTGCATTAACCTTCTTTCTTGGCTGTGTGATGTCAATGGGTAGAGTTACTCTTTTGTATCTCTTTGATTTGATGACTTTTGGAATAAAACAACCCATGTTCTTCCAAAGTGATGCAGTCACTCAATCTCCAGTCATATTTCACCTACATTCTCTGCTGTTTGCTACTCTGGGTACCAAGTGCTGCCTCCTTCATCCTCACAAGCCCTCTCATCTTTCATTCAGATTTGGTGGATATTCTTCTCCTATAAAATTGATGAGTCTTCTTATTTATGCTACTCTTTAGTCTAAGAACCACTGTGGGAAAGAAGCAAGTATCTCATACCCTGGCTTTAACGATCCAGGTTGAATTTCAGCTTCACTTGCTGAGGTTTTTGGTGCTGCTTCTCTGCATCTAAGCTGAAACAGGATCGGCCAGCACACAGTCATGTCAATTAACACAAAAGGAGCATCAGTTTGTGCCTGAGAAGACACACCAGAGCTTAGACATCAGCTTTTAATGATGTAAATCAGGAGGGGTTTTTTTGTTGTTGTTTTTGTTTTTGTTTGTTTGTTTGTTTATTACAAAGCTAGACATTTGCAATCCTGGTGAGATCTGTGACTTCACCTGTTCCAAAAAGAGTGAAGAGCACATGAAATGCTTGTTGACTTGTGTCTCATGCAGGCCAGCCATAGTCAGTGTGCCAGAGAGTAGCTCTTTACTTCTGAAGTGTTCACTCTGAAGCTGTGCTCCACAACCAGTTGCTATCTCAGCTTTCCACCAGCATGTTACTGTAGCACTGCTGCTACAACTCTCTTACTTATTTTCTTGGTGTGTGCGGCTGTCTCTGTCCACAGAAAACTGTGATGTGGGGCTATTATTACCTCTACCATTTCAATTTTTACATCATTTAGTCTGTCTGTGTGTGTGTGTGTGTGCGTGTGTATGTGTCCACGCTTACCACAGACAAAACATGTCTATGAGAGAAACCAATTCTTTTCAACCCCTATATTGGTCCTAGGGCTCAAATCTAAATCCTGAGATTGGAGGCAAGTTCCTTTACTAGGAAGAGCCATATTGCCTCCTGTCTAGATGTTCCTCTTAAAATACAGGATGATCTTGTAATGTTTTCTCTCTTCTTGTTTCCTTATCCTCTTCAGTGACTATCTGTGCCCTTCTCTTAGCACTCCGGCAGTCTCCAGACATTTAAGACCTTATACCTTCACTAGTGAAATGCCGTGTTAATCTCACACCTTCTTCTGACAGTTCTGCCCTTTATAATGTCACCTCAACCTCTTACTCTACTTCTAGAGGACCACAGGACCTGGCCCGAAAAAAGAAAGCCAAAGCTTTGAGCTGACCACAGCCAGGGTAGAAGTAAACATTTCTGTTACTATGATGCACACTGAATGAAGGCACTCTGCTTGCCATCTGTACCCAGACCTGTGTTTCTAAGTTACTACAACGCTTAATGTGATGAAAGAAACATCTCCATGTCTATCCCTCAACCCTTATATACAACGCTTTGCAAAATTACCATTAAAAAGTTTAAGAGGCCTAAGAAGGTCATACTTGCAAATCCTACCTTACAAGTTTATAGTGGAAATTCATATCAATAAAAGAATTTTGCTCAGATACTGAATTTGCCTTGAATATTTGCTACTCAGAGAGTATGTACATTTTTATTCAAGGAGAAGAGACTCTGTGAATAAAAACTATTAAATATCACAATGAGTGGTTGTGAGGTTATAAATGTTTTTCTGTTTTGCAATTTGTGATATTATCTCTTCAGTGCTTTGAGTCTGGCTAATTGAGCCTTAAGATGGTATGGAGGAAATTCAGATAACAACTGTAATTTGTCATCAGGCTGACTTCCAGGTGCTTGAGGGAGACACCCCTCCTGAAAACACTTGGCATGTACTAATGACAAATATATACCTCTTGACAAAGAAACTGCTACATGTAATTTAAAATACTTCCCATGCTCTAACTCTGGTGTTACCTATGGTATAGGAAAAGCACACATTTCATGGTTAATAAAAATAAATTAATTATATTAAAGTAATTATTCATGGAGAAATTATGAGTTTTAAAAATAGCATTTATCTTGTTCAGAAACTAGCACAGTGTGAATAATATTTCTCTAGAGAAGGATGCAGAAGTCATAATGCTAACTTTTATTAAGAAATATGCAGAACACATATTTACTTATTTAGATTGTCAAATATTTGTTAGATCTAGTGGAACATACTTGTATTCATATAAATATGCTGAATTAATATATTGATAAAGATGTTGACTGACATTTGGATTAGTCTTGAGCAAAAGCAGAAATCCTGCCACCCCAGCCTTGAGATTTATTGTCCTTGAATGTGGGAAGTAAACATGAACCCTGATAGCTCCTGGTAGGGATCAGCCTGGGAACAGGCTGGCTAAAGATTTTAGAAAAAAAATCAGAAGTACCCTTTGGATAAGGGACTTTTGGCTTAAGGAGTAAGGCATTAGCTGCAAAATATACAGAGTCAAAGCCATTGTATTGTTCTTCCTCAGACAAAGTGGATTGATTGAAGGGATTGAGGATGGCAACAAAATAGGACAGAGCTACGTCTACAAAGATTTGTCTGTAGAGAGCAGGAAAAAGAGCTTGAAATCTCAAAAGATTAGATTTATGGTGAAAACTAGATAGATGAATGGGCAGATGTACAGGTAGTTACAGATGAATAGATGGTTAAGTATACAGATAATAGATAGGTAGATGGTAGATACGGATCTATCTATCTATCTATTTATCTATCTATCTATCTATCTATCTATATATATATTATATATATACATATATAATATATATAGAGAGAGAGAGAGGATAGCAAAATAGAGCACTTATTTTCCCATAATTATTAATTCCTAGTGGTCTACCTTGGGGCAAGCCTGCTGTATATTCTTCCCATGGGATGGGTAGTGTTCCCCATTCTCATACACATTATGGGTGTTGCTATGGTACTGTTGCTGGGAAAACAACTTCTTTCTAATGAATTCAGACATAATTCTTTCTATTGGTTAAGTTGTGTTTATAAAGAATTGTTGCATATGTTTACAGACGCCAATTTAATTGTCTTTTTAATTAGGGAACTCAATTTAAAATATTCCTAAATGAAAATATATAAAGACAAAGGAGATAGAGTATTGTTCTATAAATCTAAATGGAACACTTGAGAAATAAGAACTCAGGGCTCCATCAAGAATCTCTCAGTTTTACTGCAGCTGTAATAACAGTGGGTTTGGCTGCAGGTGATGAGCTCCTTATTATACAAATGAATGGCTTCGGAGTAAAAGGTATAGTTGTGCCATCAGACTCCTTAGTTGGGTACTGAGGCCTAGGACAGGTCAAAGTCAGAAGGTCACACCCCTCCAAGAAGCCAAGAAAGCTCTTGTACTTTTTCAACGTTGGAAAATTATCAATGTGTTTGTCTGATGACCTCTTTTTATCTTCAAAACCATCAGGCCTTCTGTGTCTCTGTTCAGTGTTCATAGATTCTTCTCCAAGTCTTGTACCTGGCTCTTCATTTAATGCCCCTTTGTAATCACGTCAAAATGCACAGCCTAAGAGTAACTTAAGGTATCTACAGCTAATTTAAGAGAATTCAAATGCACATCTCTTTGGAGGGTCCTTGCTCCTCATTGCAAGTATAAACCCAAATTTTAAGAAGTTTCAAACCAGCTTTTGTTTAGGCAAAGATACAGGTGTTTTCAAAGGAGCGAATGAGAGTGATTATGTCTGAGAAGGAAAATAAGATAGGGAGGGCAGAGAAAAGAGAGCAGGACTGATGAAAGGCTCACACAGAGGAAGGATAAAGAGAAGGAAGATGGAGAGAAGAGCAGAAGAATGAAATGGGGGGAGCAGCTGTCGGGCAAATGTTTGGTTCTGGGGACCATCAAGAAAGCAGAATCATTATTAGTCCTTTCCCAAAATGCACCTACATTGTGACTTAAAAATTATGTATATGGCATTCCTTTCTAAAATACTTGATATTTTAAAATTTCATTGAATCTCTTCTGTGTGGAACAATTTTCTATCGGTTTATGGTTATGATCTGCATTTCCAGAAGCTAAATTTCTTTGATACTCTTGATCCCCTGGCTTCCCCATCATTCTTGACACTAGTTCACGCGGAGCTTCTCTCAGGGCTAGATCATACACCGGGGGACCAGAGAAGAGGAATAATATAAGCCTCAGAAATGGAAAGAAATTCCTCACTTTCTCATGCCCCACTGTAGACATCCAGACAAAAGCTGGTCTAAACCCAAGGCAGAGATAACAGCACTGGGGCTGTCCGCGAGTCATGACTAGCATTTGGAATGTGACATTCAGATGGTAGCCTAAGTTTACTCCTATGAATAGACATCTATTCAGTTTTCCATAATCAGGCTAAAAGAGTCTGAAGACGGATGACTAGATGGTATTTTGACTCCATCTTCAGTTATTTGTTACATCGTAACCTAAGGCACTTCAGTTTACTGGGGAATTCATGATGTCACTCCAAACTCTTCCATATATCTTCTTTGAGCTCTCACCAGCTGTCAATTACACAGCAGGGCATCTACAAAGCTAAGCTGATCTCGGTTGTCTGCAAGTGAGTATACACTGAACTTGAGATATTTTTCACACTGCAGCTGTAATACTGCAGCCTGCTGCCTGCTGCAAAGTTCCTATGAAATGGCTAGACTGCAATATTTATGCAAATCAATGTTTTTTTGTACTTAGCATGTAATTTTAAAGGTCATGATCACAAAGACCATAGAAGTTTCTTAATGTTAGGCTTCTAAATATTTTAGAACATAATTATATTTGGGAGGAGGCTTGGAATACCACCACTGGCATCAGATTCATCAAATTTCTAAGTAGATTTTCTGCCGAGGTTGCTGTGGGAAGATAGTTGTGGGTGTCACCCTAAGGCAGTATTCATAGAAAACTGTTGAGAAACTAGAGCACCAGAGCTGAAGACATTTTAGCTTCATTTAACATTTGGTTTTCCTTTCTCTCCCTCCTCCTCTGATTCCTCCTTCCTTCCTTCCTTCCTTCCTTCCTTCCTTCCTTCCTTCCTTCCTTCCTTCCTTCCTTCCTTCCTTTCTCTTAGACATAGCCTCATTATGCACCTCTGTGGTAACTTCCAAGACCCATCACTGTAGGAAAACAAAACAAAACCCCAAAACAAAATAACCTCTATACACTGTGCTTAGGGACGATCGTGGACTGGATTGTGTGCTGAAGTCCTAAGCCCCAAGCGAGTGCTACTCTTGGAGAAGTAACTGGAATTAGATAACCAGACAGGGATTGGTGGAAAATCAGTAGACATCTATCTGTCCCTTCATATGTGAGCAGAGACAAGGCCAAGGGAGGCCAGAGAGTAAAGGCCTGTGTGATCCCTACATAGCATCATCAGCACCCTCTGAGTACTGGCTCTATTATTAAGTAGCTCAGTCTCTGCTGCTTTGTCACGACACTAACTGTTTTTGTCAGAAGATACAGCACGAGTACCGAGTTGCTACTTACTTCTCTCTGGTTCTCAGAAGGGCATGTTCACGCCATGTAAAATACTATGCTACCAAACATCCTCACATTGTTTCATTTGTGTTTGTAATGGAGACCATGCCAGACTGTGTCATCAACTAGAGTGCAATGAAGTATGATTTGAATGGATGCAGACGTACTAGGTGGGGTCTATACCATTGCTGAATCACTGAATGAACACGGAGCTAACGAGAGCCTATAGGTGCTTTGTACGAGTTTAAGTTGCTGTTGTGGTGTAATTGTGGTAGTGGAAAAGGAGGGAGGGAGCAGTGAAATCAGAAAATCAGTTCAAAGATAAACAAGGACACCACTGTGTGGTTTTCTCTGTTGCGGCTACTGAGGAAAGTTTGGGTCAAATTTCTTAACTTTCCCTGTGGATATTTGGAAATTAAGTATTGATCTGGTGTTTAGCTCTGTTCTTGGGTCCTTTCATAACCATAGGTCCAAATCACTCTTTATATTTCTCCAAAAGTGAGAATCAATGAGATGGAAATTGCAAGTGTATTTTAAAAAGTTTTTATAGTCCTTAGAAGAAAGTAAAATTGCTTTATATTTGGCACTATGCTACTTGAATTTCATTATTCTGTGTTGGCAGTTCAGAGACTGCTATTTTTGTTCTATTTATCTTTCATTACCATGCAGTTACAGACACAAACACTGTCAGCTTCACACCCAGTTCTAGCGTTATGGCTACATATAGATACTCAGTCTATTTATTTACTTAGCAATATCAACCGAGTGAGATTAGGACCATTTTCAGAAGCACGATAAGACGTTTAGATAGATCTCTTAAAAATAACACCCACATTTTTATGGCAGTTGAATTCTAACTTTATCAAAAGATTATATTTTAGAAAATCCAAGTTAAAAGGTTAGGAATGCCAAACTGCTGTTTAAAAAGAAAAATAAAAAAGCAAAACCTAATTCTATACAGTGAATTAAGAGTGTCCCCAACTCTGTTACCAGAGACCACAATGGGTGGCAACTAATAAAGAGGACAGCTCATGGGTGAAAGGGGATTTATTCAGTCTTTAACCACCACCTTAGGAAACCACGGCTAAACTTTTGCATTTTCCTTGTGAAAAGAAAAATCTCGATCTCAAAACTTTACAAATGGGAGACTAGGCACATCTTACACTTCTCACTCATTTTAAGACAAATTACATCATAGTATACAGAAAATGTATGCCAGGAAAAGAAGCCAATTATACTTTGGAAGAAAATCATTCTTAAGCATAACAAAAGAACTTCAAAGTCTGCCTTAGTGAGAAATGAGGAAGGATAGAAGAAATGCTAAAAAGTTCATTATTCAAACTATCCGGAGGTTCCTGCAAATTACTGATAAAACTTTAATACTTAAAATTTAAAGTAAAATTAAAGACATCATTCTATCATTGGAAACTTTCAAGTTCAGAATAAATGTAATAATGAAGATGTATTATGTAATTAAATGTTCCATAATAAATATAATAATATAAAAGTGTTGGAAAGAATGATAAGATTTGAAATTTTGATTATTATCATGCTGCCAATTTTAAAATGAAATGTCTTGGGAGAATTTAATGAAACACTTAGTTGTCTTGGTTTTAATTTTCAAATTTTGACTTACATGGAAAGAAAATGCCACCTCTCCCACAAAAGATAAACTTTGTTCTATCTCTGCATTTGGAGATTATTTAAGCATACATAAGATAATCTTATAGGTTAGGCTGGATCCTAAACAAAGCAGAGGGTTGGGAGAGGGTCCAGAGGGTTAACTGTGTAAGTGTGATCTCTAGAATCCAGATGAAGCTAGGCTGTGTAAGTCTCAACTGATCTATGGTTATTACATTTTAATGTCCATAAACTGTTGCCACCTGAGTTACTACATAAACAGTCAGGTAAAGCTAAAATATAGATTTTATTCAAATATAAACAGGAATTATTACAAACAAGAAAATCAGAAAGGGCGTACAAAGGAACTTTTCGCTCAGAATTGGTTTGATTGAACTGAAAAATAAGTCTCGGGTGATTGGTAATGAGTCATGGTCAGGTGGAGTTCTGATATGAAATTTTTGTCATTGGGTTCAAAAGAGCAATGTCATGTGACCCTCATTCCTGAATGTGGAAGAAGTGGGTGTCTCAAGGTTGCAGATGAAGCAGATAAAGAGCTAATCAGGTCTCATACAGGGCACATCCAGGGACCAGGTTTCTGATGTTTAATATGTCAGGGTCACAGTTAATTTTTCTAAAGATACTTGTATTCCCTTTCTGTTCTTCTTCCTGTAAAGGATCAATTATGCCCTCATTTTCAAGACAGTAGTATCTATAAGTGTTGTCATATTTGTCCCACAGTATAGGAAGATGAGAAAATTATGTTAGGCTAAGCCTCAGATCAGTATAACTGAAATGAACAGACTCGCCGGCCCTGTTATCAACAGCACAGCTTAAAAAGGATGGAGGTACTATCCAAGGTACCCTTGTTCTTTATCCATGTATTGGATTTCAGAGAACTCCATAGGGTGGTGGGATAATATACTTGCTGCCAGGATTAATTACTTTCTATACCCAAGGTAAAGTGTAAATAAGCTTGGCACATCTGAGGACAGGCTTTCAAGAGGTTTTATCTGGTCTTAGAGAAGTCCTTTGGTGTTCCTAAATATTCCCTACACAAAAGCCAGTGACAGTTTCCCCACGTTGTGAGCCCTTTTGTAAAGCACAGAACAGGAAGTCTTGGGAACAGAGAGACCATTCTGAATTTCCATTTGTGATTAAAGTTATTAAGCACGATTTATGACTGAATTCACTTCCTTTTCTATTAAGTACTTGAGATTGGCTTTCTGGGAGGAGACTTGATGTGTTAAAGTAGCTGTGTTTTAAGATCAGGAAATGCAGTGGTAGGTTTTAGAGGCCAGTGCCATTGGGAGTCATCAGGGGCCATAGGGATTGTCTCCACTCCTGCTGAATTAGGCTGCCACATTGGTGACACCTGGACTGGGCCACTGCTCTGACTGGACACGTTGCTCTTTTCCATGCCAGTCCCCACAAAATTCTCAGGAATAAGAAGCTCACTAACTTCCAAATGCCTGTTAGCTTTTAGTTGGCGGTGGCAGGTTTCAAATACAGTCTAATAGAGCATTTATTTTTTAACTGTTATAAAATATGAACACACAAAAGTAGGCAAGGCCTTACACAAAAATGAAAATTAAAACCAAATACCCATGGAAGACTATATAAAATATTATTTAAAAGTATCAGTTTACTATAACATGTATGTCATAGTGGAGTGTGTGTGTGTGTGTGTGTGTGTGTGTGTGTGTGTGTGTGTGTGTGTGTGTGTGTATTTCTGTGTATGCAAATGTTTTTATGTGAACTGCAAGACAGAGGTTAGTATCAGGTGTTAATATAATTGTCCATCTTATTTATTTTTGGAGAAACAGTCACTGATCTGGCTCCCCAGGCTACTAACAAGCCCTGGGAATCATCCTATGTCTGCCTTCCCCGCATAGGAGTTAGAGGCACATTTTTCTTGACCTGTTTTTGATACATATACTTGAAAGAGTGTGAAGGCACCATCATGGGGTGAGTTAGGCCCTCAAGCCCTAGTGACATTAACTTTTCAATTATTCTTTTCCTCCATCCAGCAATATGTCATTGCTGCTCAAGTGTTTAATTAACAGCATCAAGATAACCATTTTCTTTATTGTTTTATGGTGTTGTATTTTCAGGAAAATTGACCACTTAGACTCATATTTGACCAGGAAGTGGTGGTGCACACTTTTAATCCCAGTACTTAGGAGGCAGAGGCAGGTGGATCTCCGTAAATTTGAGGTCAGACTGGTCTACAGAGCAAATCCCAAGACAGGTTCTAAAGCTTCAGAGAAACTCTGTCTCAAAAAAACCAACCAAATAAACAAATTAACAAAAGACTCATATTTGAAGTGTGAATAAATACAATCCTCAGAGACAGGAAAGTCCTAAGCTGTGTGTCCTCTTCACAAAATAACTAGATAGCTGGAAAATCAGACACTTAAGATCAAAGCTTAAGTAAAAAGTCATTTAAATCTATTAGTCTGACCATTTAAATAAGTGTGAGAAAAGAAGAACAGAAGGAGAAGTGGAAGACTGATATGAAATAAAAATATTTCATGACCAGCAAAGAACTGAATCCTGTACAGACATCACTCTTTGAGCCTGGCTAGAACTGGGGGACATCACTCAAACAATAGGATCCTAACACGCTTTAGTATATAAAATATTTACATGAGAAAGGAACAAAGAAATAGACAATGACCTAAACAAGAGCATCTTTTTAAATCCTAACTGTAAAATTGTGACTAAAATTCTGGGAAACAACAATAGCCACTCATGTCCTGATTTTGAGAAATATAATCATTGTGCTAACGTCAGCACTCACAGAAACCCAGGACTAGATCTAAAGCATTGTTACTGCTGAATTAGTACTGAGCAAGAGACTGCTGATTAATAGAAAGCATTCCAAAGGAATATACCATTCTACTCAATTACGAGAAGTGTTCTTAAATATTACTTTTGAATCCTACTGTAATTACACTCTGAAAAGTTGAATAATTTTGCCCAGTAAAGTAGCAAGTAGGAAATCATTTATGAAGTAAGGGGAAAAAATGACTATAGTCTAATTATTCTAAGCAGCAGAAAATAGATTTTCAAGGCAATATTTATCTTCTGGAGTAAAAATAAACATGGGTTATTATTAAATTATTATTAGTGAACAGATCTTGTAATGCTGCTGAGAGCTGAGATAAGGAGAGAGCCTGGGTTACTGAGCCACTTCGGGTAACATAGCGTGACCTTGTGAGAGAGAGAGCAAGGTGTGTCACTGAGAGATGAAGAGGCCGTGACATTGTGACTGAATCTCATGCAAAAGTTGAATAAACTTAGTAGATTTTTGTTGCACCAGTTGCTGACACTGTGAAACTTATTAACTTTATGGTATCGGGATGTAACATCTTGCTTACTTTAATTATCCTGTGATTAGACAAATTTATGTTCTGATGCACAAAGATTGTTATTGCCTCTTAGTCAACACTGTACTTTCAAATTTGCCATTACTTTGGCTGGTTTCTGTTATTTTATATTGATTTAGATCAAGAAAGAGAAGTCCTATATTCTGTGAGAAGCACATTTTAGGTTTATTTTGTTTTGCGTTTTGATCTTTGTTTAAAATAAAGCTACCAGGAATTGACTTACTATTGAATAATTTATGATGGCATTTGCTATGGCCTGAGCATGGTGGCCATGTCAGAAACAAAAAAGATGGTCTGCCAGGAGTTTGAAAGTAGTTACTGCAGAGATTTCTCAAGTCAGTGACTAGGGTCCAGCTAATGTAGATGTGAGCAGGGGTGGGAATAGTGGGGCTTTGATGAGTAGTGGGCCAGAGTAGGGGAGGGTGGGGACAGAGTACCTACAGTTTCTTGGGGAAGAGGTAAAAGGACCAGAAACACAGAATCTCTGAAAAAGAGATGTTGAGAGGAGCAAATGACTAGTGTATGTATGCTCCGTGGTTCTTGACTGTGAAGATCAGACTCTGGAGAACAGAGGTGCAGATCCAGTCAGTAGAGAGCACCATTCATCCGGGAAAGTGTCTGGGATCTTATTCTAGTATGTCACCTGAGTCAAGACTCAGTCCCATCCTGAGAGTGAATGCCAATAGCCAGTAGTAAGTAAATGTATTCCTGTTTCTAATGAAGCTTGGCTGTTAGAATTCATCTTCAGAAGCTGTTGTCTTAATGAGAAAGATGCAACTAGGAAGTGTCCATGGATTCTCAGAGTTGCAATTGAAAATTCTCTTCTCAGAAAAGTTTGGAGAGGAAGAGACTGCATCATGAATCTAAAACTGGTAGTAAATGCCCATTACCTAGGCATGCTTTTCCCTATGTGCACTGGCCATTCATCCTTCACACCTTTGCCCTCGACTACATCAGTTGCTTCTCTCTTAAAATCCATATCACCAATAAATAAACAACTATCCAGACAACGTAATTGAGATGCCAGCCTAATAACATTGTGTTGGACTCTCATTTGTCAGTCTAAACGAGAGCTACACTTCATCATGAAAGCATGCTCCATAATTAATCAGCACAGAGTCTTACAACTCATGTTATGGAAACCCACAACATGAGCAGAGTCTCTGAACCCTGCAATGGTTTCCTTGAGATAGAAAGGTGCCTCCTCACTGACTTTATCCGGTGCTTTTGGACAAGTGCTCACCCCTTCCCGGGTACTGTCTTAACTGTCTGACCACAGGTAAATCAGCGATTTCCTTTTACAGCATTCTGAAATTGCCCCTCATATCATTTTACTTTAATCTGCAATTACAGAATTATTAGAAATTGTATTTTAAGCATTAAGAGGAAATCCTGGCACATACTGTTTTGAATTATAGTACTGTCTAACCTTTTTTTAGTGGGAAGTAACCACTGATCACTCACTACAAGGCAAATGTAGGAAAGAATTAAAATTTCTTAAAACTTAAGATGTTGGAATACCAACTTTTAGCAAACTTTTACAAAATGTATTATAAGGCTAAGTTTTTTTGGTTTAATGATCTACTTGCATATTTCTCTACTTTGAAGTCTGAAGTCCATCATCCTGGAAACACAGGAATGTTTGTTGCCTGAGCAGCAGCATGCTAATTATCCAAGTGTTTCTTTTGCAAAAAGCTCATTAAAGAATCGGAAGGTGATGCTGAGAATATTTTCTGACAAGATTTATAAATTTGATCTAACCAAGCTGTAGTATTAGTAAAATACTGATTTATAAGTAATGGCTAAAATGCGATTTCCATTTGCAAACATCTTTCTAGGTAGAAAAAAAGCACATTACCAATATAACTCAGTGTCAGGATGTTCTCATATCTCATTAGGTTTTGATATGTAAATATAGTTTGCATTCAGAATAATAAACACCTGACATTATAAAACATAATGGTCACAGAATAATCTTGGCTTTACACGTTTGTAAACACTGGATGATGGGTTATAAGGACTTGCAAATAAATTCTTCCCAAAATCCAGAAGACGTGGAAGTCGATTTAGTAAGTTCATATGAGAAGATGTGTCGTGCAAAAAATGGTTAGACACATAATATGAAGATGTTTAGCTATTTGCTTTTACAGTTGAGTTACTTACTAAAGAAACTATAATGGTCACGCATTATGCGTGACAATAGCAAGAACTCATTCAGCATGTGACTAAGCCTGGACCTCCTGGGTCCACAGAGGAATTCTTTTCTTAGTTTTCAGCTCTGATCAGACTGACTAAACCACTGTTTGCTGTTTGGCATGAGGATCACCCCAAAAAATCAGAACCACAATAACACACTATAGGCAAGGGACATGCATGTGTTCCAATACACTTCTCAAAACCTCCCTAAACATCCCCACAAAAATAGCTAAGTGGAGTATGGAATGTGATGATTTATTGTATATTTAACAAAATTTGTCTGAACTATCAGAACAGAATCACCCACTGCTAGTCCATTAGGGTCAGCGAGTGGTAACCCACATTTTTAATTCTATTACTCAGAAGACAGTTGGGTGAGTTGAAGGTCTAATAGCCAGGCAGTGGTGGTGCACACCTTTAGTTCCAGTGCTTGGGAGGCAGAGGCAGGAAGGTGGTGGGGAGTTCAAGGCCAATCTGCTAGTTTACAAAGCAAGTTAGTTCTAGGACAACCAGGACTGTAACAGAAAAGCCTGTAACCCTGTCTCAAAACAAAAAATTAAAAAATATATATAAAATAAGATCTGTCCTCTGATATTATTCCAGATTATTTTACTAATTATACAGTATATCACCACAGTGAAATCTCAGCCTGATGGCTCTGTGGAGAGCTCAGCCACATTTCAGAAGTAAGACCTAATCTGAAAAGGTTCACAGCTTGCCCAGCATTCCACAGTTCTCTTGTCTTGTCAAAAAAGCACAGGAGTCTAAGTTTTCCAGTGGTCTGGAGTGGGTCGTTGGCCTAGCATGCTTACCTTATTTTCAAGGACCATGAGCGGGTGTCAGCAAAGCTTAGGAGTATATACAGTGAGCAAGCTGCTTCCTGTTTTTGTTTTTTTTTTGGGGGGGGGGAATTGTCTTTTTTAAGGGTTTATATGTTTGTTTGTTTGTTTGTTTTTTAAGTCATCCAAATTACTAGGTAGATGATTCTGGAATTATCTTAATTAAAGGCAATGGAGAAAATATAAACATATAGATGGGTTTCTTGGGCTTATAAAACTAAAGAACCTCTTCTCTCAATGTGAGAGCTAGAGGTAATTCCTATGAACACAGGTGTTACATTGGTTTCTTGGTCCCGGGTACCAGAGGTCCAGACCCACAGACTTGCAGCACCAGATCCCTTAGCCACAAAGCACTGCTCAGGCCCCCAAAATGATTCAGACAGTTATATTAACTTCATGCTGTTTGGCCAATGGCTCAGGCACATTGCTAGCTAGCTCTTACATCTTAACTCAACCCATTCTCATTAATCTGTCTGCCACGTGGCCCATGGCTCACCTTTGTTCCTTACATGTTGTTCCTTTGGGCTTCTGGCTCAGTGTGACTCCGCCCTGCTTCTCCTACCTATGCTCTGATTTCTCCTACTCTTTTTCTACAGTGCCTGTCATGGGCCAAAACATCTCCTTTATTTAAAGATTGATATTCACAACATACAGAAAGACATTCCCACATCACACAGGTATAAATTAATGTTTAGATTCCCATGGATCTTAATTATAGAATAATCCCTCTCTGAATTATCTATCATGAAAGCTTGAGCTTTTCAGTGAAAAAAAAAAAAAAACTTAATTAAAAATACCCACATTCCTTTTCTTTTTACCCTGTCTGGCCTCAGCTACAGAGCTCTGATGCGTTTCAGCTATTGGTATCCTCATAACAATTATTGTAGAGCTTAAGAGCTCCATGGCAAGGTCCTGGGAAACAGATGGAGTCTTCAGGGACTGAGAGGTTTATCTGAATATTGCTCAGCCCTCCAGTTGCTCCTCCTACCCACCCCCATCCCTCCTCTTTCTCTCATCCCTCCTCGTTCTTGGCTGGGTGCTCTGGCACAGGGTGTTGATGATCAGCCTAACCTGGCCTGGACCTCACTAGGTATTTGCAAATGGCATAAGCTTATGGCCACACCCTACTTCAGCCTCTCAAGGCATGGGTTTACAAGTATGACCCATCATGCCTGTGTCACAAACATTTTGTAATAATACGTGGGTTAGTTGCTTGCAAAAAATCATTACCCATTTTACATTTCTAATTTTCATTAGAATTTGAAACCTAATTGCTGTTGATTTTCTAGCCAGTCAAACTTTAATTTGCAATTTTATCAATACCACAATGAAACTGGCCCCAAAATGTGATAGCAATCAGTTTTATATTTAAGAAATTAGGGTAACCTTCATAGTGCATATCCCTGAGGTTAGATATAATTCAATGTTCCTTATTTAAACCAAATTTAAAATTAATCACTTGGCTAATTACCTACATATATCTAGTAGTCCATAATTTAATCATGTGTCTCTGGGGCAGCATATATTTAAATCACTCAAAGTCGACACAGGTAATAAGTAGTGAGAATTATACAAGATAAGAATATCTAGAAAGATAAGAGAGTTGTGTTCAGTCTCACACATTGTTGTTGATGGATACAGAGGGAAGAGTTGAGAATATGTAGTTTGAGTTTGGAGTAAAAAAATTCATAAATGAGTAAACTATTATTCTACTGATTTTAAACTAGAATTTTTTTTCCCATAGGGTATATGTTACTTTTCAGGATTTAATCAGTTAAAACAATATTGAAAAAATACAATAAAAGTTGTATTACTATTGTATTGTGATTTCTATTTTCCCTGATAGATGACCTCTGACACATTTATAATAAATACATTAGTGTCTAAATACTATTAAAAATAGTACTACTAATAAACACTCTTCACCTAAAAATCTGTGAATATATGCACATATTCATGATTAACCATGATACATTATTTAGTCTAGTGTACAATGTTTATTAAAACATTGTGATAATAATACAATAATCCGATGCAATCTTTTGTGTGTATGTGTGCGTGTTATCATTTTGCACAGTCTCCTGAAAAGCTGTCCTATGTGAGCTTTGACAGTGTAGATGAAATATTTTCACCAAATCTAGAAAATCTACCCCAAGAGTGCACCCCAGTGAGAAAACCGTCCTTAATAGATAATGACAATATTGTGAGTTCATGAAGTCTAAAAATATGTTTCACTTTGACACAAAGTAGGACATGTGGAGAGAGGAGGCCCAGGGAAAGCCTTGCCTGTTGATTACTAAAGTCAAAAGGGACAAAACAATATTTGCCCAATCTGGTTCACACAGTTAATTCTGATCGTGATTGTAGAATTTACTTCGAAGGAACTATATAGGATCTGTCATTGTGTAAATGTTTTTGCTTGATTTTCAGTCCGTACAGACTATGCTCACCATAATTAATAACCTAGGGGAGACTAGCACTCTTGATTTGTTTCTAGTGTACAGAAATATTGACCCTAGAGATTTAAATCATGGACTGTTGATATTTCAATTGATTTTTACATTACTTTTTAACATTGAAATACATAGTTGTTCTGTGCTTGGGGTTAGCTGATTACGGTAGAGATGCAATAGTCACTCACCTGAAGGGCTGCACAGCTGCCCCACATTCCCAAAGTCCAGTGTGGAAGCCCATATTTCCCTCAGCTTGTGTTCGATTTGATGGTCATCCCTCCTCTCTCTGAGGGAAGTTAGACTTGAAGTTAATGTGAAATTTTGTTAAAAAAACAAAAACATTAGAAAGCCTTATATTACATGAGGTTCAACAAGGCACTGAGAATTGAATTTATTGCTTTATGGTGCTTTAGTTCAATTGTTTTTCTGTATTGTGTGAGTCTGATTTAGGTTCCTGCATTCATTCGTATCTGAAATTAACCCAGGTAGGAGTTTTATTGAGAAAACAAAACACTGAACTTTCTTTGTTCAGGATTTCACTTTGATACGTCCTCAGATAAGAAGGTTGCATGCATGCGTGTGCATGTGTGTGTGTGTGTGTGTGTGTGTGTGTGTGTGTGCATGTGTGTGTGTGTGCATGTGTGTGTGTGCATGTGTGCATGCGTGTATGTGTGCATGTGTGTGTGTGTGTGTGTGTGTGTGTGTGTGTGTGTGTGTGTGTGTGTGTGTGTGTGCACTCATGTCTATACCTGAGTCTAACAGTAGATATCTTCTTCCATTTTCATCTCCTTATTTTTGGGGCAGGATTTCCCTGGGCTTGGATTTCACCTACAGACTAGACTTCCTGCCCAGTGACCACCAGGCACTCCCTTTCTCTGTGCACCTAGAATTAAGATTGTAAGTACAGACTAAACCAGGTTTCTCTATGGGTGCTGGCCATTAATTTTGAGTTCACTTGACTCCATAGAAAGTACTTTGCCAAATGAACCATCTACATAGCTGTAGCCTACAGCTAATGTAGGATTGTTTGAGGATATGGCTGTGTCATTAGTATGAATGTGTATCTTCAGGTGGTTACAGACAGTAACTTAACTGGTTACAGATTTTAAACAATCTCTGTTGCAAAAATTAATAGTAACATCTGAATCACGACAATTGGATGACAGTTCTGACTATTAATGTCTTTCAAAAGTACATGTGTAAAAGTCTTGGTTCCCCAGGGTGGAATTTTTGGGAAGTAGTTCAATCTCTAAGAGCTAGCACCCCATAGTAGGTGCAATGCACTTGGGTGTAGGCATGTGAAGACTGTGGTGGTATCCTGACTTACTTTTTTTATGAAGAGAGTGTATTTACTCTACCAGGCGCTTTACTGTCATAAACCTCATGATCAACAAATCACATGGGCTACAGTCATCATAACTGCCTTCAAACAGACCTGTGTTTATAGCCTATTGTATCCATTTCTGTATTGCAGTAATGAGAAACTAAAGCCATTGTCATCATTATCCCATGTCTTAATGCCATTCATTGTTATCTTCTTAGGAATGTTGTATAGTTGGCAAGCAGTGTGTGCAAATGTTGATTACCACCACTTTCCAAGGGAACATGATAATTCACATTCCTTCTCTTTCCTTGACAATCTCTCCAATCCTGTTTAGTAGGAGATTCTACAGAAGTGCCTTAGAGGACAGTCATCTGCACCCAGAAATATGGGGTCAATGGATAACACTATGAAACATTGTATTTGGTTTTTATCTTTTAAACAATTTGTTTTTTTGTTTGATGAAAGGAGCCATAGTAGGTATTTGTTGATATGTTTTGATCAATAAAAGTCAAATAGTTCAAATTTTTATGTTTAATTTTGAAAATGTTAGGGACTGTATTTAAAAATATATAAACATTTGTTATCTAAAAGAAAAAATACAATTCTCTTCAATATAGAAGATTGCAAGGGTATATAGCGGCCGTTTCTCTTGTGTTATTTTAAACATGAAAGGAACGTGAGCAGAACAAGTTTGGATTATTTTGTAATAGCTCACAAGTAACCCATCCCATATACTTTTTATTGACTGAACACAAGACATTAAATGTATATTTATTATAATGTCTGACGCTGTTATGTTTTCATAGTCTTCAGGAAAATCTTGTAATTTTCTAGAATCCTTTCTTAATTTCTTCTTTTTTCTTTCCTTCCGTTTTGAACTTAGATTTTGAAATGGAAGACCTTCATTTTTATGTCTAACACTGATTTAAATACTAAATAGTCTCCTGGTGTATTGTTTTTATTTAAACTTCTAACCACTGAGACAATGACTTAACTGGCAAATTTCTGCTCCCACGGGCATAATTATTAGGCAAAGGTTTCTGCAGTCTAGAAATAACAATGCACGGTTGTTTGTGAATTCTGACTCTTATTATGAGCAAGCTAATGCCACCCCAAAATTAATTACAATCTCAAATAAGATTATGAACGACATATTTTAATTCATGTACTTTTCGACAGAAATATATAACATTCAATCTAGGAAGATTGTATATGTTTATATGTGTTATAAGCTTGCACATATGAGCATATATATGTGTATGTGCATGTGCATTTTCAATAAAACTATATGTGTGTTATAATGTTATTTCACATTAAAGTTCAAAACTTCCAAGATGTGGAGATAGGCCTGACCTCATCTTTTGGGAGGGAAGAACCACTGATTAAAGTCAGTCTGAGATGTATTACAAGATCCTGTCTCCAAAAGCAAAAACAAAAATTATAAAACAGGTGGAGAAATCAGGATTATGCTATTATGAACCAGACTATCTAAGTTTGAACTAATAAGTAATACATCTTTTCAACAGGTCAGGTGTCTGCCCTGTATCTTTACTCAGCTGTGGCTATTTGAAATCATTTGCCACATCAGAGATATAGACAGACTTAAAAGAACTACCATTTTAACTTTATTTCTGAGGATTATACACTATTCAGATAATTTCCATTTCTTGCTTTATATGCAGCTTGAGAAATAATAGTTTTTAAATGATTTTTTTTCAGAATAAGTGAGATTTACCCTGAGGTGATAGGAGCTTTGATTTATTTTTCTTTCATAATATGTTAGTGGTGGCTTTATGTGGAGAAAGAAGAGCAGAAATGATGTGTTGTCACAGCATCAGTTCTGCTCCCTGAGGCCTCACTCCATCCTGCCTCCCTGTCCAAACACAGGGAATGTATTTGAGAGTCCAGTGAGGCCACTCCAGCTGCCGACATCACATGCTGGGGCTGTGAGCAAAGAAAGAGAAAAGTGCACGATGCTTTTAATTCATAGTGTCTGGGTCTTGAATTCCAACTTTGCCTAGCTCTCATAGATCAGATTTGTTGTGTTAGCCTGATTTCCAAAGACAAATAATAGGTACAGTCTGTTGCACGAATAAAGGAAACTCAGGGCCAGATCTCTGGGAAGGGAAGAGATATCAGAGAAGAAACACCACAGTGAGATCTCACCCAGCTGTCTTCGAACTTCCTCAGCCTCGCACCTCATGGCTTCTTCTGCCTGCTCTGTAGCATTTCTGCTCTGTTCTTCCTGTTCCCAGAGTTTTCTTAGTTTGGCACCCCCCACACACACACACACTTCCTGTCTGCCTTTACCCAATCAGATCTTTTTATTGAACTCATAGGCAGGACAATTATTTACAATGTAACATCATAAGTCCACTACAACAGTCTGTTTATCTATTGCTATCTGTCTGTCTATATACCAACTATCTATCTATCATCTATCTATCACCTATCTATCTACTATCTACATATAACTTATTAATCGTCTATTATATACATATCTGTCATTTTCTATCATCTAAGCATCATGTGTATCATCTATCACCTCTCAAGCTATTTTCAATCTTTCTACCTATCTTTCATTTATTCATCTATCATATCACCTAAAGAACATCTATCAATTGACTATTATCCATCAATTGTTTGTCATCTATTTGGTTTGGGTAGTTTCCAGAATAAGGAAGCGAAATCTAATCAAAAGGCCAGAACTTCAATGGTGCTGTTTGGGAGCGAAAGCTATTCTCTCTCTCTCTCTCTCTCTCTCTCTCTCTCTCTCTCTCTCTCTCTCTCTCTCTCTCTCTCTCCCTCTCTCTCTCTCTCTCTCCATATATATATACTTCCATTCTAGGTTTACTCTCCAATGTGGTAGTTTAGTACTTGTTATGTGCCTATAGACCAGTACCTATGGTTTGCCAAACTAATCACTTTACATCTTTAATAAGAAGAAGCCCAGCCTCCTTACCGTATGGTTTCTGTATTCTGGAAACTTAAAGGATTTATCTCACAGAGACATATGTGAAAAAAATGTTATGTGAAAAAAATGTTCTTTATGCTGTGGACCCCCAATATATACAACTTGGAACTATTTCACCCAAAATCCAATTATATGTTTATGAATGGGTGGTTCTTTCAGCTACTCAAATATTTTGAAGCTTTCTTTGTTTCTACAGATTATTCTTGCTTAAATTATATAACAAACAAAAATAATGTCACATACTTAGGGCATATAACCTAACAAAAGTAAGTGTGAATGAACACTTTTGCACAGTTGATGGTTCATATCCGTTTCAGGAAAATAACTTTGTCTATATTATTCTATTTGTGCTTTAAATAAGTTTAAATGTTTATTATTATCACACTTACAAGTTATAATAGTACTGAATGGGTGAATAGTAATAAAAATGAAGATTCATGAAAATACAGATATGCAAATTTAATATCAGGAAAACCCTCATAACGTCATCCAAAACCTAGCACCCTGACCTCACCTTCTTCTCTGATCTATGTGTCGGTAATTAGGGACTGGTAGTCTTGTCCATGAAGCTGATGTGATTTAATATGGAGAAGAGAATGCTGCACAGAACACACCATCACGCTTCAGCATTCCATCATACCGATGAGGACACCTTCTTGGGCTCAGCACAGAGATGTGTACTAGAACGAGGCATGCCTTTAGCCTCTGTGTAAAGGACTTGGGGGGTCCTCACTTACGTCCGTCCCTCCAGATGGTCAGCATCATAAAAATCTGGATGGAAATTAGGATATGCAGATGATACACAAGGTTCACAGCTTGACGTTGCTAAAGTAATTTCAGAAATTATGCCTGAAGCTTGCAGTTTTTATTGTTTTGAAACAGAAAAACTGGACATTACATATTTTTTTAGTTCCAATAAATATTTTTCATGAATTCTTTGCATGATGCTTAGTAGGCTACTATTTTAAGCTTTAGTTTATGAATTTATATTATTATTATATAATTTCCCCTTGTGATTCTTCCCTCCGAACCCTCTTATATGGCCTCATTTTAAAAAATCATTATTGTATGCATATATTAATGTATATTGCATGTATTTTAAATGTGACCTGCTCAATCAATCTGTTTAATGTTACGCACATATATGTTTTCAGGTCTGAGACCTTTGGTGTTGGATAGTGAACGAGTTGTCTCCTTCATGAGGGGACTACGTGTTTGCTCTCAGCATTCCCTATTTCCTGTTGTTCTTTACACTGGTTTGAGGCTTCAAGGACTTTTCCACATCCACTCTGGAATGTCTTTTAATACCTTTGGCTCATGCTTAGGAAGTCATGTTGGTGAGACTTTATGGGTGTAGCATTTGATGTTACTAGGAGACACAGTCTCATATCCAATGACATGATCCTCTCTAGCTCTTAGAGTATCTTCCCTCTGCTCCCTGAGACTTAGGTGAAGGGGTATGAGAGATATGTCTAGCAGAATTTAAATGAACATATTCTACTTCACCTAACAAACGTGTCTAAATTAGGTATGCTATAGGCAGGGAGCTGGAACAAAACCTGCTTTGTAGTAAGAGGTTTCTGGCCCTGATTTTCGGGCTAACCAACATTTAGGACCCACAGACCCGCAGTCCCACAATCCCACAGAGACACACAGATGCTTTCAATAGTTTTAGGCTGATTGGCCTAAGGCCTACACATACAACTTGCTAGCTCTTTACCCTTAAAATAACCCATGTCTCTTATCCTGTTCAGCCATGTGGCTGGGTACCTTTTCTTAGAGCAGCATGGTTTTCCTCTGCTTCTTCCAGCTTCTTTCTGGCTTTCTGCTCTGTGCTTCCTGTTCTCAGAGTTTTCTTAGTCTGGTAGCCCCGCCCATACTTCCTGTCTGCCTTTGGTCAATCAGTGTTTTTATTAAACCAGTGGGTGGGACAATTATTTACAATGTAACAACATAATCTCCCCCACTTCTTGTAGGTCCAGGAAAATTATTTGCTATCTAGATACTTCTTTTACCCCATCTGTAATCATAGAACTCTCAAATTTGCAAAACTGAAGTGTTTCTGCAACTGTTTGGTAGCCTAAAGAATGATGATAGTTTCAATAATATCCAGAGCTTTAACATAATTCACAGAAAAATATCAACATGCTTAGTGGTTTGGGATTATATTTAGGGATGGAATTAAAACTGCAAAGCTTTAAGATGAAGTTTATTTGCATTTATGGTTTTAAAGGTAAACATAGGAATGCCAGGTAAAATGTATATCTTAGATACATGACTGGAAATAGTAACCCTCGCCTAAATCAAAACAGTAAGAGATTGTCATTTTGGCAGAATCTAGACTCACCCAGGAGACAAGCCCCTAGGCACACCTGGGAGTAATTAGTTAGATTAAAGCTAACCTCCGGTGGCTGTGAAAGATTATCTCTCAAAATTTCATTTTAATTAAAAATTAATTACAGCATTTCCATCCTTTCCTTCTCCCCTTCCAACCCCTCCCTTGTCCTCTACACTCCCTCCCTCTCAAATTTAGAAATTCATGCCCTGTTTTCGTCATTTTCATTCAGTGTGTGTGTGTGTGTGTGTGTGTGTGTGTGTGTGTGTGTGTGTGTGTGTGGTGTGTGTGTATGTGTGTGTGCTGTGGTGTGTGTATGTGTGTGTGGTGTGGTGTGTGTGTGTGTGGTGTGTGTGTGTGGTGTGGTGTGTGTATGTGTGTGTGGTGTGGTGTGGTGTGTGTGTGTGTGTGGTGTGTGTGTGGTGTGGTGTGTGTATGTGTGTGTGTGGTGTGTGTATGTGTGTGTGGTGTGGTGTGTGTGTGTGTGTATGTGTGTGTGTGTGTGTGGTGTGGTGTGTGTATGTGTGTGTGTGGTGTGGTGTGTGTGTATGTGTGTGGTATGGTGTGTGTATGTGTGTGTGGTGTGGTGTGTGTGTGTGTGTGTGTGGTGTGGTGTGTGTGTGTGTGTGGTGTGGTGTGTGTGTGTGTATGTGTGTGGTGTGTGTGTGTGTGTGTGGTGTGGTGTGTGTGTGTGTGTGTGGTGTGTGTGTGTGTGTGGTGTGGTGTGTGTATGTGTGTGTGTGGTGTGGTGTGTGTGTGTATGTGTGTGGTGTGGTGTGTGTATGTGTGTGTGGTGTGGTGTGTGTGTGTGTGTGTGTGTGTGTGTGTGTCTGTTGCTTGGCTACCTTATGCTGAGTAGGTTAATTAAAGGTGGGAGGAGCCTTTCTTTGTGTGGGAATTCTGAACTCTCTGAGAGCTGAAGAGGACCACTGAGCATCAACATTCCTTACCCTCTGCTTCTTGACAACAGTTGCTTCAGGCACCTTGACCTCCTTTCCATAACGGGCTGCATTTTTGGACTATAAGATTAAATAGGGTGTTTCTCCCTTGAGTTGTTTTTAAAGATTATTTTCTTCCAGAAACAGGAAGACCAAATGGGAATTACGAATAAATGAATTTAGAATAAAATATTGTAAGCCACAAATAGAGAAATCTTATTTTTGCATTTTAGATTATGTGGATATTAACCACTTTTGTAAACTGCATAGTTTATAAGGAGCTAGCTCCAAATCTTCATATATGAGTAAAGTCCTAAGCATTCATCAAGTACACTTCTCTTTGCAACAGATGAAGATTCTTACATAAAAGCACCACCAACCAAGCTACAGAGTTTTAGAGCCCAGTCCTACTGGATACATATATTAATGCTCCTACATCTAAGTCTCAGGGAATATTACACAAAGGACATGCAAAGACTGTAAGACCAAGAGAGTCAGGGAGTTTGTTGTGAGATTATATCATGGTAATGTTGAGAATCTGCACCCATACAGTTTCACCAACATGGTTGCCCAATGTGACCTACACAAGGGTGACCCTAATGCTTGCCAATGTAGACAGAGGAAAAGCCCACAAGACCCCAGTCTTACGCAAAGATGGACAATGAAAGAAGGCACGGCAAGAGAAATTGGTTTTCTTCAGGGAGGCACACACTAACTGGTTATCCAATAGCAGATGATCAACTCTGAAACCATATACCTACAAATTAACATTATATAGGACTGATTAGGTTACATTTAAAAAATGAACATGTACATAGGTACATATATACGTGTAAATAACACTTGATTATTGAAGTGTTACTGGTGAAAAATGGGGGGCATGAATTTGAAAGAGAATGAGTTGTAGTTTATGAAGGATTTGGAGGGAGGAATGGGAGAGATGTAATTATAATCTTAAAAATAAAAGAGGTAATAAAAATTATAAGTTGTTCAAATGAACCTTATATTAGTATACACAAAGTCTTCAATAATTTAAAATTATAGAATTAAAAATAAAAGTATCTTAGGAGAGCCAATAGCATATGTAATAATTAATAAAATGCTGATTACTATCATGCAATTGATTTCACAAGATTTAATCATAGAAATCTCAAATAATGAAAATCAAAAATTCTAGCTTTACCATATGTGCCAAGCTTTATATTAGCATAATGAGATACCTAAGACAATTTATAAGAAGAACATTTTCCCTAGCATACAGCTCTAAGGATTTCATCTATGATAAGGTTCTGGCTGTGGTAAGAGACATTACCATCAAGCAGACAGGCTCACTTCAGGACCAGAACCACAGTAGAAGGGAATGTTGCAAGGCTATGCCCCTGCCCACTTCTATTGAAAGATCACAATACCTCTCAACCCCACCAGGAGCCGAATCTCAGGCTTAAGAGCTTTCAGGAAAACTCCAAACTCCTAACAAAGACACCTTGTGTAGAAAGACTAGGTTTCAGTTCATTTTCCTTCACATCTTTTGAAATAAAGCCTTGGTGTTTGTTATGTACTGCATTCTCTTTTCTTTTTCCTGAGTCGGTTGCTGATGTAGATTGCAGGATGTAAAATTGATCAGATGTGGAATCCGTTACTATTTTAGCTGAAACAAAACAAACGCAAAGATAAATACAATTTTAGGATCATTTTCTTCTTGAAGATCACTCTTTTTAATTTTTTTCAGCAAAATCAATTTATGTTAAATAATCCAGACATAAACAGTCTTTATGCCATATTTTCTTGGTCTACGTTTTGAGCTGCTACTTAGAATGGCATATTATTGCCTTGCTCTGTCAGGCATTTTGTGATTATTCTGCCATATTTTGTGACTATGGATGTTTCTCAGCCTCTTGGTTGATGGTATCCCCACCACCACCTTTTATTTCTTGAAATATGTGTTTGGTGTCTTCTGGTGTGATAATGTTGGATACAGGTATGTTTATATGTATCAATGCATGTGGGTTATGTTGTGTGTCTTGAACTTCACATTTATTGACTTGCTAAGAAATGTGGAAAAGGTCATTATCTGGTTCTATGTTCCCTTCTCCACCTTTTATTGGTGTGCTCCTGGATTTTGGACCTCCTTCCTCCCTGTTTAAACTTCGCTGTAATGTTTTCCATTGATTTCTTTAGAACTATATTTTAAACTTAATGTATTTTTCTTCAGCTAAATTTAATGTGTTATTTAAATATAAAAGTGCATATGTATTCCTCACCTTAGTAACTGCAAATTTAGATTTTAGTACTTGTACCTAAAAAAAGAAAAAAAAAAACAGTGAAGTCAAACCTGCCGTAGCTTTTCCATCTGGGGCCATTTCTCATGTTGTTAATGAAATTGTAGACATGTGAATTTATTATTTCTTCAAGTCTTGGATTCCTCTCCCAACTGCTTTAAAAAAGAAACTCTTCCTAATAATCTCACATTATGTCAAATACTTAAAGGAATGATTATTAAAGTTATTTGCTAGAAAGCACAGGGAGGGTAGCTTTCAGAAAATTAGAAAGGACACTATGAAGATATCATTAATTTTACATCAGATATTTAGGTCAAAATTAATATGATTTTGTGCTTGAGACATGTTAATTATTAGGTTTTTTAAAGAAAAATATTTTAAATAGAATTTTAATATGTAGCCCTGGCTGTCCTGTACTTCACTGTGTAGAGCAGGCTGGCCATGACTTCATAGAGATCTTCCTGCCCATGGAAGAGATATGTTAAGTTTTTTTATTTTGTACTATCAAATCTTTAATTCTGTTATATACTGAAGATTGCAAACGGCTGAACAAAATGGCCGTTTTGTGGATGTGTGTGATATGTGAAACCTGCTTTTGTTTTTGTTTTTTCTTCCTTGGTTGAGTTTATGAACCCCAACACCGGCATTTAGACTCAGCTCCAGTTTGTGTTTAACTTCACAGTGGGATAGAACTTACTAAAACACTTTATTATTTATTGTTCCCAACTCAATATTTAGCGGTTGATGTTTGAGCCTGTATATGTGATTACTTATAATAAAAGTTCTTTCTTTTTATCACATTCCAGACCCCAATGTATAGAACAGTAAAGGTCAAAGCACAGGAAACTGAAGTGTTAAAACAGAAGAACATATTTGAGTAAGTCACTACTGATAGCTAATGTTGACAGAGCTTGGAATGAGAGTCCCGCAACTCTTTGGGGAAAACTGAAGCCAAGTGTAAGCAGCATCCATGCGGAATGTGATTTCAATTTTGCAAGTGCAAGGAAAAACATAAAGTGATAATTACAGAAGTTATTAGAGACCTCAGAAAGCTTGAAGCCAATTTAACTAATATAATCTAATTTTCTGTATATATATATAATACATGTGTATATATATGTATATAATATGGAAAAACACATAACTTGAGACTCAGTTTTCAGCTTTTATGATATTTAACAATGTTTGCTTTTTAAAAACATATTTTTCCATGAAATAAAAAAGGAATCTTAAAATTATATCTGTGACATGACATGTTTTAATTTTCATGCAATATTTATTTTGAAATAAATAAATCATGATACTACCAAGAATTACATATGATCATGTAAAATTAGTAAAGCTCTATTTTGGATGGATTGAAAATTAAAGAGAAAGGTATTTGAACTTATTTTTTATGTTTTGAAATTTCAGCGAGAGAGAGAATAGTTGGTCAAAACTGCTGAGGTCCATGTGGAAAGATACACCTGTAATTTTGATGTGACTGAATTTTTCTAAGACATATATTCCAACATGATTTCCAAAAGTATCAAAGCCCTGTTCTACAGCTACTTCAGGGTCACTACAGAGACACCAGATACAGGCATAGAAACAGTTAATTTTAATGGGATATCATTGTTGTTGGCTTCAGGATGTCACTTTGATGAGTTCTGTGAAAGGCTACTCAACAGAATTGACAAAGGTACCAGAAAGGGAGGTGGGTACAGGTTGTGTGTACTGGAGGAAGGGGCAGAGACAGGCATGCTTTTCTAGGAGATTCATTAGATGGATTATTTGCCAACATCATTTAAACTCTTTAGTTAATATCTCTCCTCAAGAAAAACATAAAATATGCTCTTAAATAATAGGTAAAATGCGGAAATTATTTAGGTTAATATATTCATATTTCTCTATAAGAAATATGGTGACTTCTCTAAACAAAATAGTTTATAGTTTAAAGCTAAAAATATATTTTTAGCTTTAATTGTTAAATAGTATAATTCTGACAACAGACATTTGTAGTTTCATACTTAAAATAATTATTTACCTGCCTACATATTCTGGCAGTGAATGAATCTCTCAAGAGTAAATTCAAATGGAAGCCAGCAAGATGTCTCAGTAGGTAAAGGCATGTGCCACAAAGCCTGCAGATGTGAGTTCCGTCCCTGAGACCATACAGTGGATAACTAGAGCTGTATACCACATGTTGCCCTATGATCCATATTTGTATTTGTGACAAGGCTTGTGTGAATGTATACACAACTATTCTCTCTCTCTCTCTCTCTCTCTCTCTCTCTCTCTCTCTCTCTCTCTCTCTCTCTCTCTCTCTCACTCTCTGTCTCTCTCCCCCTCCCTCCCTTCCCCTCTCTTCCTCTCTCCTCCCTTCCTTCTTCTCTTCTCTCTCTTCTCACCCAAAGCAAATAATTGTAATAAACACTTTAAATGATAATTCCAAGCAAGAATTTGGAGATGCATTTTTTTTAGGTAAAGGACCATATAAATTGTTAGTATGTGGCTGTCAGTACCTCTCAGTAGAGGTGAAGTTTTTCAGTCTTTGCACACTGGCCACCACCCTGCTAAAGCAGTTCTGCTATGCTCATTTTAAGTGAGCTGTCCCAAGCAGTTGTGTTGTCATATGCGATCTTTTTGAAACACTGATGTATATGCATGGATGCTAAATGCATGCATTTTCTAGGCCATCACTCTCATAACCCACCTATCCATCCATATGCCACAGCACATTGAACAATAGTCACTGAACCTCTAATTATACTTTTAAAGTAATTGCAAAGAGACATTCTTCCCTGTAAAAGCGTATTTCCTTTGAATTGTGCACTTTTAAAGAACTTTTCCACATCCATTTTACATCCAAATGCCAGTGTGTTCACCTAAGACGTGAGGAAGCCATGCTGTGGTTCATCCCTGTGAATATGTATGCATCAAGCATTTTGTGATGAAGACAGTCTTGAGAATAATATAATTCTCTTTTGCAATTATATCCATGTAAATAAAATTTGAAAACACCTGTAAGTTATTTATTCCTATGCTGGAAAGGAAATACACAAGCTAACATGTCTATGGAAATGCAACATGTTGAGAACCATTTTTCACCTCAGATGCGAAGCCTATTTGAATCCACCAAGTTGATATTATTAAGCACCACTGATGATGTTTCTTGTTAGAATGGACAACAAAACTGAAAAGCTAGATCTTAGATGAAGAAAAATCACTGGGTATAAAACTTTAGTGAACTAAAGCAGGATCTGTAGCTAGTAAATCAACTGTGAATTGTGGCACCTTATATTCAAAATTTTGTAAGTCGAGTAAGTTGTAATTTCTAAAATTGAAGTTGATATCTAAAGAAGCTTTTTTTTTCCTGCAGTAAGAAATGGTCATGCTGTTAAAATATTGTTTTGTCTTCTTTTTGATGGTGCAGGTTCAGTGAGATGAATCTCATCTTTCCATAAAATCTGAATGCAGGTCACACTGTGAACTTTCTACAAACCAGTTGGAGTTGCACCCTCATTAAGGGTAATGGTGATTGAGCAGGTCCAAGCACTGTTAGATCACAACAAAACATAAATCTCTAATGTGTAGCTTACTAGTGAACATGAAAGACTCATGAAATGGACTAGGATCCTAAAATTTAAGAAGTAAACTATTTGTTTTACAAATCAAAGCAATCTTTCCTGTGTCTGTAGGAAGTTTTCTTTTTCTACAAAATGTTGCTTCATTTCACAAAGTAGCATCTGTTTCTTCTAGCAGGTGCCCACCCCCAGCACCGAATGAGCTTTATGAACAATCTCTCAGGTGTTAATAGGTACTAGGGAAACTAAAAGCATATTCTGACTTGCTTGTGAATTCCTTACCCACTCTGGTGGTATCTGGCCTTAAACATTCTGTACACCTCTCTTTAAAATACATATACACATACATCAAAATACATACATCACACACGCATCATGCATACTTATGTAATACATACATACATAGTAATGCATATATATTTAATGTTTGCTCACTTATTTTGTGTTTATACATCCAGGTTCTCAAGTGCCATCGTGTGTGTGTGTGTGTGTGTGTGTGTGTGTGTGTGTGTGTGTGTGTGTGTGTGTGTGTATCAGGAGACAACTATGGAGAGTTTATTCTCTCCTTTTACCATGTATGTTCTGGGGCTCTAATCAATTCACCAGGTCTTAACCCCTGACAGAAAACATCTCCACTGGTTGATCCACCTTACTAGCCCTTTGACTATTTTTACATGTAATTATACATAGTGTTTATCAATGTCTGGGTCATTTACAGGACTGGTAACAAAGCCACGGACTAAATGGTTGGAAGAAGAGAGGTTACTGTTCTCAGTTCCTGTTCTTTATTTTGTGTCCTGCCATCGTCTCTGTGCTTAGCAGTTTTGGTCAGGCCCTCCAGAGCTCTGGGTCCTTGTGTGGGAGCTTGGGGCTGAGGATCAGCAAGCAAGCTAGGCAGATTTCTCCTGAGATCTCGCTGCTCCGTGGGGAAGCTGCCAGGTTCTCCCCATCCTCCCTCTGTACTCTTGTATCCCTGGAGTTCAACCTTTTTGGGTTCTTCCAAGATTTATGTAGAAAACTTAAACCCACTGGGACTACAATATCTGAACAGTCTTCAAGGAAGTGACTAAAGTTAAACAGGAACATAAGTTTGAGGCTGTGATTCAATAAGATGGCCACTATTAATAAGAAGAGGGGCCAACTGATTATTTTCCATTATTTTTATTAGTTTTTTTTGAAACTTGCATTTCTTTCCAGATTTCCCCTGATTCCTTAACCGCTGAACTTTAAGTCCATGATCTTTTGATCCTTTTGTTTTTGTTTCATTTTTGGTGCTGCCCAAAAATTCTTGGATGTTCAGTCTCCACTGTGGTTGACGTATCAGGGCCATACTGTCCCTCCTTCTACCAACACACAGCAGTTGCCAATATCTTCTTGGTCAGCGTGAGATTTTTGTGTCCACTTCTCTCCATGCTTTGACTTGGTCAGTCTTGGCCTTGCTTAGGTCACAACTATTTTGAGTTCATGTGTGAAGAATCCTAGTACAAAATGGCAGTTTCTACATGCTTGCTTATATTATGACTGTACATGGACCAACACATACTAAATTAACAGTATCACATTGGGGTATTTGGGACTAAGTTTCCTTGGGGAAATAAGAATTATTATCTACAATTTAATATTAATGTTATGATAACGACATGGGCTTGGAGTCAGTGGTACCAACAAATGCCCTGACTGCAGGCCAGGCTTTGCACATTCTCTGTGCAGCATGGAAAGTTATTCTTTTCTTCACTGTCTCAGATGTGCTGTAGGAACCATTAAATATGGACCAAAACCAAAACTAATTTGCGAAGTTTAAAGAATGATCCAAATGTCAGGTGTTAGGTTCTGTTTCAAGGAGAAAATATTATCCTGTTTCTTATTCTCAGGGTTGGTGTCTACTCGTTTTTGGGCGGGTTTTAGGCAGTTTTTGTTTTTGTTTTGTTTTTTTCATAGAGCTCAACTTTTGGCAACACAGAGCCTATTAACATTATATTCAAGAAAGATATTTAAACTAAATGCTTTGTTTCACTGTCAGGAATGAGCATGTTTTGACATGAGAGATGAAGGAATAGGGCCAATATTAAGGACACTGCTGGAGCTCGAGTCCAGTGTACTGCAGTTTGATCCCAGATGGCTGAACCATGAGGAGTTTACTTAGGCACTGTCAGCATATTCCCTGTGCAGTCTGAGTTTGCCCTGCTCCGATCACTGTGGAGGTTACACTGGGTGGTCAAGTGCCCTTGCTTCCTCCATATGCCCTGACATGATTACACAACCCCTTTTCTTTGGTAACCATCTGCTTTCTGTATTTGGAGGGTTTTTAAATTTATTTTTTATTTTATTTTTTTAAAAATATGCCCATAGCTACTTTTCCCTCTACTTCCCCTTGTCCCAGTCCTCCCCTAGTCTCTCTCCTCACCTACCCCCTTCTCAATCACTCTCGGACAAGGCAAGGAATCCCAGGTAAATCAATTCAGTCTGGCATATCCAGTAGAGTTAGAACCTACTTCTCAAGTATCAAGGCTGAGGAAGGAGTTTTCATGCTGTTTTTAATAACTGAAGAGAGCAAGACATTGTAAAACTGTCCTTCCTGAGAGCCTGGAAAGGCAGTGTGATTTCTAATAAACTCTTCTCTCCACAAAATAAATGAAAGAACCTTAATTACCCATCGGTCCACAGCATCAGAGCAAAGCTCTGCTCTTCTTCCTAGCTTACCTCTGAGTATACAAATGCAAGAAGGAAGGATCCTGTCTTTTTTATATGCTTTTCAGATACATCTTTTTGCTCCAATATAGGAAAATTTATAAAAATGTGCCTCTTGGATTGCTCTTGAAGCTGAAATTGAGTCTATAAGCTATCTCATCACCAAGCCTTACTTTACAGTATAGTAGCTGTCAAAAACTACATTAAACCTCATATTCTGCAGACTCTGTCTTTGAGGGGGATTCTGTGAGAATTAAGTCTTAGGAAGAGCACATAGCCACTGTGATGAACACCGCAGACTGAGTTCACAGCTGAGGAAAAATCACACGGTGTGCAAGCTGTGTTAGTTTTCTGTTCCTCTTTGGAATAGTATATGTGATATTTATGTGTACATGTCCATGTCTTTGCACATGCATGTTTGCACATACCAGGAGAATATGGGCTCAGCCGCAGCTGCTATTCCTCTGGCAGTGTTTCCCTTGATATTTAAGACAGAAATTTTGTATGCCTAGAACTTACCACGTAGGCTAAGATGACTAGACTCTGCATCCCGGAGATCCTCCCATCTCTGCCTCCCTAATAATGTGATTACAAGTGTCTTCCACCATGCCCAGGCCTTTCTTCTGAGTTCAGATTTACAAGGTAGGACATTTCTTGGTAAGGCATCCACCTAGGCTTGTGAGAAACTTTGATGAAAGCTGAAATTTTAATTTAAAGTTTTAAGTCTATACAGCTAGCTTTATAACAGGCGCCATGTTTTAGTTGAAAAAGGCTTCAAATTAAGTAAAATTTGTAGTCAAGTTATGTGTCTGACATGGAACATGTCTAGCAAGTTATTAGAGAATATGTGTATACAATAGTCTCCATTGTGCCACTGGAATAAGAGACCTGCAAAGGTAGATGTTTACCTTCAAAACACACAAATTAATATTACAAAATGATTTCAGCTGATACACTATGAGAGGTCTGAAAGCAAGTACATTTTAGTTTTTTTTCAAAACAAATAATATATCCTGATGTATGACTGATCTGTGCAGTCGTTAAAAGAAAAACATAGTCACGAAAAAAACCAAAAACCAAACAAACAAAAAACCAACACCTTGGTGACTTTCTTGCATAGAGGCCACACCCTCTATGTGGAATACTCATCAAGTCAGATCAGAATAACTTCCCAGTGAGTAACTGAGGGACCTGAGTCAAGCTTGCCTGCCCAGTGCTTAAGATGGAAGCATATAGGGAGAGAAATATCTGGGTGTTTTGTCACCCCAGTCCCCAAAATTCTTTCTAGAAAATTTATCTCATTCTCTGTGTTTATTGAACAATTGTGCTTCCTTACACCACTCTGCATGCTGGGTGTTTAAAGTGGAACAAACAGATACTTTTCCAGGCCCTTAAGAGAGAAAGGCACAAATATACACAATGTAACACCCAGCAAATCCTGCTAACAATGCAGGTTGTAAGGTTGTTCATAAAAGGACCTAGTGTGTACTATGGCAGCACAGCATTAATGAGAGACGAATTCTGGCTGCAATCTTCTAAAAGCCTTTAAAGAATGGACGTCCTTGAAAGAGGTTTGCAATGTGTAAAAATAAAAAAAAAAAAGTGCTTCCAAGTATTATTAAAGGGAGAAAGGCAGTGGCATCTTATAAGCACACATATGTCTCACTTGGGTAATTCAGGAAGAAAAATCCCAGGAGCTATTTGGAAAAAAAAAAATCTCAAATAACACACAGTAATTTGGACTTGGTTTCTGAAGCAGTGGCATGGGAGCCGTTTAGAAACTGACATCAGAAAACAACAAAGCTGAGTCCAGTCAGCAGAAAATTATCACTAAACGCACTGGAAAACAGCTTGTGCTGTGGTTAGATTGAGAAGAGACTGAGGGCAAAGGTCTCGTGATAGAAATCCTAAAGCATTATGAGAGAGGGGGACAAGATACCAGGATCCGCAGGTGGAATCACAGAGCGCCTGCTTTTGTGGAACAGAGCATCTTGACTTATGCAATAAAAATCACTACCAGGAAAGAACTCTAACAATACCTCTGAAAATAGATTTTAAGGTATTCAATGCAACACTTATTTAACTGTTAAATTTCTCTTTTGTTGGTTCGTACATGTGCAGTATGCATTCTGATTAGAACAGCTCACCATCTCCCACGTCCCTCCCCTCTCTCTTCCCTACAAGTTCCCTCCCACTTTCATGCTTTTGAAACTCACTGAGTTTAACCAGCATCATCTATGAAACAATGGGTCTGTAATCATCCATTGGAGCCTGGTGGGCTTCTAGGTAGGTATGCAACTGAAGATAATGGTGGCCCCCACCACAGAGTCTATCTGTAGCCAGTAGTTCAGGAAGGATGGGAAACACCCCCATAAGTTCCGTCCCATCCATAATTGACTGTTTATAAATGATCAAGTGCATGCCACTTCTGAGTTCATGACATCATTGGCTGTGCCATGCCCAGGACAGAGCAGTCAGAGCCCTTCTCCCAACCCTGTCTTGTAATCTTTCTTGCCTCTTTGCGTGTTAAGTTTGGGGCTGAGCACCCAATGGTTTGTGCCTGCTTTTTAAGTTGCTCCTTTACATGTATGTCCCTGGGTAATGCCTGGGTTATCATCTGTGTACTTGATGTCGTTCAGTAAAAATCTCTGTGTTATATACCACAGTGTGCTCGAGGTCAAATCCTCCTATGCGCATCTCACTATGAGGTGAGTGAAAAGGGCAGTGTATATTAAGATAAAAACACAGTGGTTCTGTGTTTTAAGCTGGCATTTCAGGGAAAAAAAAATTCCATCGAATGTCCAAAAGTAAACCATTTAAATGTAATTTTGAAACAGATTTTCTCTATTTCATTTAATTAAATGTTTATGTCCTGCTTATAATGAAGCTTTTATTAATAATATATTGAATATTATATATGTGAGCATACATATTTTTGGATTCTATATAATGAATATACATGTGTATAAATTATAATGAAGCTGTTTTTGTCACCAGCCAATCACTACAGTCAAAGTGAGGTTACATGTGACGATGTTTTTCTATATTTTATATATTTCAGGCAGTTCTGCACCACAGAAGCCAATTTGAAATTTATGATCTAGGATGAGAAGAGAAGAATTTTTTTTTTCTTTCTTTTGACCTTAAAGATAAAACTTCTTTGCCCAATATGACATTCATATGGTGCAAGGAAGTTACACATCCCACCTGACTGAGCATACACAGGTGAATTTGTCCACTTTGGGGTAGGTTCTTCTTGGCTCAACACAATTTCTTTCTAACAAAAAAAAAGAATTATAATGTCTGTCAGTCAGTAAAGTGCTTGCTTGTCAAACATAAGGACCTAAGTGTAGTCCCCAAACCATGTAAACATACATCATAGAGGAGTACATATTACCCCAGCTCTGGGGAGCCAAAGATAGGAGATCCTGGGCTCCCTGTTAAGATCCGGGCATTGTAAAGGCCCTGCCTCAGATGAACAAGCAAATAAAAAATAAGTGGGCAGGGAGTTGCACACACACACACACACACACACACACACACACACACACACACACACACACGCATGCACGAAAGATAGTTTACAAGTGGGTTGTATTGTTCTATGGAAACATGTAGGTCAGAGTTACATTTAGTCTGAACTGGGGGAAAAAGAAAAAGTTAAACCTCTAAAGAGCTTCTAATGCACAAAGTGAATCCGTCCTCTTTTTGAATCCAGTTTTATCATCAGTCCAGATTAATGACTACACATCTACAGTCTGCAGAACGGAACATAACCGATGGCTCCTCTATCCTTCTTCTTAGTTAGTTACGTGGAAACTTCTAGAATTGGTGTGATATTTGTTGCTCATGTCGGTCTCAAGCTGAGTGCATATCTCCAGTTGAAGGCCACATTGTTTAACTTACCCTGATTTTAAAAGTTTTCTCTAATCCAGGATCTTGTTGTATTAATTCCTCCAAACAAGGGAAAGGGTGTGAATAAAAAGGTTATTAAAATTGCCTGTAAAAGGCACAGATCTTTCATTAAAAATTACGAGACAAACAGAAACACATAAGCCCAATTTGAGATTAACAGGGTTAGGTTACAGGCTAATTGTGTTTTGCATCTGAAATGTAATAAAAGTTTTTACCCTTTGGGGGAAAATACAGTCAGTGTTCATCAATTATTACCATCTTTAATTCCACAAACCCTGAAAAACTAATTCAGAGCTGTGGTATGGCTAGTTAAGATGATAAATCTCTAATTAAACAAGGAGCTGTCTTAAGTGAGTAATCAGGATTCAGATTTCAATGCGCTTCAGTGTTTTTAACTGTGTGTGTGTTGAGGTCAAGGTAGCTGCTAGTCTTGGAGGTAGAGAGCTGGGGTTATCTGGGAAATGCTATTGACAAGGGCATAAATTATTAATATAGTAATTTCCTAAAAGCAATTTTTGCCACTTCATGAATGTGAACTTTATGAAAATTTTATTATAATTTTTCCAGCCAATTACTTTGCCAGAGGACTACAAGATGGATTCTTTAAACCTGACTTTCTGACTAAATCATGATAATATCTAAAATGCTTAAGGTACTTACTGTCCTGGAGAGACCACAGAGCCACACAGGAAACAAAGATTTTAAGTTCAGTAGGAACATTCCTTCTCCCTCATGTGCTTTTGCAGATTGTTTTATGTATATAATATCCTTTGGTAAAAAAATATGATTTAGGATTTAGCATTCATAGTATATGGATGTATTAATCCTTGATTTCATAATTATTAAGGCATATTTGTTGAATGAATATTCATGATAATTTTCAATCTGCTTTAGACCAAAGCTGAAAATTTTGCCTAGTGTGTGACTGAGACAAAAATACAGAAGGGTATTGTTTTACTTGATTCTGTACATTGTCATTTAAGCTATATAAATACATGTGACGTTTGACTGTGTAAGGAATACTTGACTGAATTATACAGTTCTTAAACTTTGAAGAGTAAGTTTTCACTTAAAAGAGGATCTAATATGTAACAACGTGTCATGGAAAATGATGTTTGGTTCCATCTCATAAAACTTTGAGAGCCATAAGTCCACAAACAAGGGAACAAAGGACAAATGTATGTCTGGAAGTGGGGTGCATATCTTCAGTGCCTCCTCTAGTTTTATGAGACAGGAGGATTGCCAAGGTTTTGAAACCAGCCTGCTGTACAAAGTGAGTCCCTATCTTAGAGCTGTGTAGGAGGAAGGAGAGGGAGGGGGAGAGGAATAAAGAAGGATTGAGAGAGGTAAAGAGAAAGTACGGCTTCTCCATGATTGTTAACTGGCCTGGGATCAGCTGAAAGACAAGCCACGGACAGTGTAACTGGATATGGAGTCAGCTGAAGGACAAACCATGGACACTCGTGTCAGGGATTTTTCGTGGTCAAGTTCTTTGAAGTGGAAAAGGACACAATGGAAGTCCACATGAAGTATAGAAAAAGCCTTCATGCTCACTGTTTACCTGTCCTCACTCTGATTGTCAATTTGTCTCTCCTGCTGTCCCAACATTCTCTTACTGATCTCAGAGCCCAGTCTCTCCAGGTCTCCAGTCTGGACTTACGGCCTTTGGCTTCCTGAACATAGTCCAGATACAAGTCAGGCTGGGACTGCTCTTGTCTGAGCAGCGTCTGCATCTAAGCTTTGGTCATGTGCAGCCGCCATTGATGGATGCCCATCTGTGGAAGCTAAACAATCCCCTTGAAGGTCCATCATCCTGCTGATTCTGTCACTTTTAGAACACCAGCACAGAGACTCACACAACCCACAATGGCCATGATGTTATGACCACATTCTGTAAGCCATCTGGCTTCAGCTGCATGAACCCCTTACCTAGAGGAGGACACCGAAGAAGGCCCAGGCTGGAGGAAGAAACCAGTCTGTGATGCTGTCTGGATGTCTTGAGGGCAAGGCAGTGAGCAAAACGAAAAGAAAGAATGTTGTGTTGTAGGAGATCTTGGGACCAATATAAAGGCAAGTTTCCGGTTCTATTTCCAATCTGCCTGCCTTTTTCACTCTGTCTTGCTGTGAAAGCAAAGTCTTCATTAGAACCTCTGGTGTTCTCTATCCCCACAATAGAAATAAAAAGGAAATGAGATGTTCTGTTTTTAATATTACACATACAGTCCCGTTAAGAGTGCTTAGGTTAATTCTTCTCACTGAAGAACATAGAGGGAATTAAAGGAAACAATTTAAACATTTCAATTCTTTTCATACATTTCAAGAAGACTTAGGCAACAAAACACAAAACAATTATATGTCTAACTTGAAATACATATTAATTTGTTTGAGAACAATAAACAGTCAGTGTTACTGAGAGCAGAGCTCACCTTACATGGATAATTCAGCTACAAACCTAAGAACAAAACTATATGTAGGGTTATAAGACATACCCAGGTCATGAGGATATCAGAATGTTGATATAAGTACTACCCTTAAAGTTTGCACTTGAACCAACCTAGACAGAAACAAACCCAAAACTGAAATATTCCTTCAAAGCTCAGTGACCTTAAAATCTTACTGGTTTGATTTTAGAGACTAAGAACCTTGAATTTTTCACCTTGATGCCTAGCAGGCATCATAGAGGCTGAATCCATGCAGCCCTGTGTAGGGGTATTATGTTGTTTCATGGTAAATAATTGTCCCACCCACTGGTTTAATAAAAAGCGCTGATGGGCCAAAGGCAGGCAGGAAGTGTGGGCAGGGCTACCAGACTAAAATCTCTGAGAACAGGAAGCACAGGGCAGAATGCCAGAGAGAAGCCGGAAGAAGCAGAGGACAACTATGCTGCTCTAAGAAAAGGTACCCAGCCACATGGCTGAACAGGATAAGAGACATGGGTTAGTTTAAGGATAAAGAGCTAGCAAGTTGTATGTGTAGGCCTTAGGCCGATCAGCCTAAAACTATTGAAAGCATCTGTGTGTCTCTGCAGGTCTACGGGTCTGGGGGCCTAAACCTTGAGGATAGGCTGGAAAGTTTGGGCCAGAAACCTCATACTACAGCCCTGCTAGGGAGAAGGGCTTCAGTTCCAGACTTGATGCTTAAGGCAGCCTTCAGCACATACTCATGTGGAAGCAGATCAGATCCCAATAGAAAAACAGGGCCTGCACCGTGAATAATGTTTAATTTCCTGGTGTATTATCCAGTTATAGACAAAAAAATCAGAAAGGTTGCTGCTGGAGAGGACTTGGTATAGCCTCAAGTGAAGAGAGTCACAGAGACCCCAGCATTTATGATAAAGACATCCTCAATAACGTGAATTTGTGTTCTTTAGGCTGATAGTTTGTGGTTCTACCCAGATAAGTCAAGAATATTTGGGAAAATTCATGCAGTACATTATCTTTGGAACCATCTGTTAACAAAATCTGTAATTTGTACCTCTGGCCCAGTATGACTGCTGAGATAAGACAATGAAGAGGTAGTCACACATAAGGTCAGCATGGTAGAGTCTTACCACAGAAGGATGGCGACCTTATGTCACGAGGAAGAGACTTTTGTCTGCCATGAGTAGCCAAACAAATCAGGGTCATCTGCCTGAAGGAAAGCACTTATCCCCTCCAAGAAACAAGACACTGGCCATATCCCCTAACTCCAAGAAAGCAAATAAATGTGTAGTGTTAAACGCCTCACTCCACTTCCACCCAGTTCAGACTACTTTGTGACTGTATGACTTCATACTTTGTGTGAAGAGTGAGCAAGATATGGAGACCCGCTTCAGGGCTGTAAGGAACTCACACAATGTCTCTCCCATTGCTCCAGCCTCATCCTGTAAGGCTGGCCATACAGTGAAGGAGCCTGAGAATGAACATAAAATGAATTTGCTTTTCTTTCTTTCTCCCAAATGTTAAACTAAGTGAGTTGCAAACTACTTATTACTCATAACCAGGACCAAAAAATTGTGTGACACTATTGTAGCTATAAGAGTAGCCTGTGTGGATGCTACCAGAGTAGCATCTATACCAGTCTAAATTCCCCAATAATGTATTATCTAAACTGAACAGCTAAGTGATTTATTTTGATTTTTGTATCTGAGGGTTTGTCTATCTGTATTATGTATGTTTATATTACGTATGTATGTACCTAAGTCTTGCACCATATGCATGCACTGCATGCATGTATATGTGTATATATGTATATGTACCACATACTTGTAGCACATATATGTATGTGTATATGTATATATGCATATATGCACTGCGTACATGTAGTGCCCACAGAGACCACGAGAGAACATCATATACTGTGAATTAGAGTTACAGATTGATGGGAGCTGTCTTGTGGTTGCTGGGAAATGAATTGTGTCCCCTGAAAGAACAGCCTATGCTCTTAATCAGTGAGCCTTCTTTCCAACTCCAACTACAGCATTTAAATATGAATTTGTTTCTTTGCGTGGATGGTGCCACTCATATTTGCTCATTTATTTTATCATTAAGTAACTGAATTATCCGTGAGCAGGTGGGAAGCTAACAATGCACTGGTGTGACTGTTGTGAAATTTTGAAAATTGAGGGAAAGCAGGACACTTTTTGAATCAGGATAGGATCTCTCTGATGTGAATACTCCCTGTCTACAGCTCCCAGATATGAATGAGCATGCTTCTTCTGCCTTTTCATGGTGGTTGGTGAAAGTGTGGGTACATAATGGCCTGTGATTTCTATAGTTTGTAAACATGGAAAGACCCAGGTGTGACCTGAATTAGGACATCGATGTGGAGAAAAGCAGGAGAAATCTGTGATTGACTGAACTTATTAGTGGCAAATAGAGGAAGTAGAGTATAAATAAACTTCAAAACAAAAGTTAACTTTCATAGTCTATTAGTTCATACATAAAATGGCTTTGTGTGTAATGAAAAGGAACTAATTTGATTTAAAAAACAAATTACTGGCTACTGAACTATAGTTTAAATATAATCTAAGGACATAGTTCAGTGGGAATAATGTTATTTGTTTCTTAATGTGATGACAAGCTAATGTTGCTCTAAAATTGAGGAGCCTTCTGCCCATCACTGTGGGTCTTACATAGCCCACTGACAGACAGATGCTTTATTCTAGGTGACACTGGGCTGGGGAAGCATGCTGCTAGGATAAATACTGGGGGGCTAAGACAGGGAAATTGCCCTTTTAGATTCTTATCCCAATCAAACTAAACTGTGTGTAGGTATACAGTCATAAGCAAAGTCAACTTCAGTACCAAACAACACATTTCTAATTATACTTTGGAAATGTGTAAATGAAAGTCTATCTCATTCATCTCCCCCCCCCTCTCCCCCCCCATGCATGTTGGGAAGCAGAGGTATATTCAGAGTATCAGTCTTCTGAGAAATCCTCAAAACAATCCAAAGAACATGCACACATTAGAATTCTATAAGTTCTTGGGTAGCAAAGTTTTATTCACTTAACATTTAGCATTTAGGACAAAAAGCATGAAATGGCCAAGTACTGGTTAAGTCCACAAACTAGGAGCTGATGCCAGGCCACAGCATAGATATTTATGAATCTATCCCAGAAAGAGCTACAGACTTGAGGCATGATCTCTTGTTCTGTGCATCTGGACTCTGAAAATCATCAACTATCTTAAAAGAGCAGGTCAGTGTTTAGACAGAACCAGGAGACTCATGTTCCCTATTAGCCATATCCCTGCATCACTCACTTGCCAAGAATAGTACACATGAAACCTATTGAGAAGATAGTACAACCATCCCATAACTAGAACCAAGAAGACATATGAGGCATAACTGGGCTCCTAATCATTCTCTCTATACTTGAGTTTTATGTCTCCAAAGGGACTTAAAATTTAGAGGTCTTGTGTATAATGTGAATATTGCTGAAAAATAGGGTTTGACCTGTAGCAATGAAGTTTCTTAGCCCAGGATGGCCAGAGGTCCAGACCCACAGACCTGCAGTCCCAGACCTCTTAGCCACCCGCAGCTGATTGGGTCCCCAAAAATGATTCAGACACTTACATTTACTTCATGCTGTTTGGCCTATGGCTCAGGCACATTGCTAGCTAGCTCCTACATCTTAATTCAACCCATTCTCATTAATCTGTCTGCCATGTGGCCTGTGGCTCACCTGTGTTCCTTACATGTTGCTCCTTTGGGCTTCTGGCTCAGTCTGTCTGACTCTGCCCTGCTCCTCCTACCTACTCTGATACCTCCTCCTACTTTTCCTATGGTACCTGTCATGGGCCAAAACAGCTCCTTTATTTAAAGATTGCTATTCACAGCATACAGAAAAACATTCCCACATCATTGACCTAAATGTATTTATTACTTTCCAAACACATCCAAATTGGTAATTTTCCAATTCCCCAAGTGTTTTACATATGTCTTTAATGCATTTAGAGATAGTCGGTGCATTTTTAGCTAAGATTTCTTTGTAAGTGATATCTACAAGTGTAGAAAACAAGGTGCAATCTGCATAATTAGTCATTGTTGGCCTATTATCATTTTCCTATGTAGTCACAAAAAGATTACATTCATACTCTCCAATATACTAAAAGGAAAAATATATTTAAATAGTGATGAATTCTAGAGGAAGTTATGCAGCACTGGGAATAGAGGAGGGAGATATATGAGAAAAGGTGATAATCACTTGTTTATTTGTAATGGGAAAGAAGTTTTTAATTTTTTAAATTAGCGAAAGCTGGCTTCCGATGTCTCCTTCAAAATTACTAGTCTGTATTATCAAGGATGCAATTTAAACATTGGCTTCAACATAAATAATTAGCTTTAAATATTCTCCCAATTTATATAACTTGAACAACTATTCACAAAAGTTACTAGAGATAAAATATTTAGCAAGCACTGGTCTCCATCAATGAAAATTGTATATACACTCATTACCATAGCCAAGTTTTATAAAGAAAACTATGAAGTTCATGTGTCACCTCCCAGAATGTGCAATCTTGCTAATTGCTTAGTGTTTGGAAAAACCTTTGAAGATGAATGCAGCCAGATGCCTTATCATTATTGTATACTATGACCACCTTGAATTGAATGAATTTGCAATGATAAGGCCATCTCTTTCATCTCTGATTATAATTAGTGTCCATTTACCCTCTACTGAAATTGTAAATCATAATTACTTAGTTTATAGAAGTCCAGTATTCTACTGAAGAGAAACTATGTTCTGTATGACTTCTTTTCTGTATGGATAGTAGAGAGTCTTTATTTTATAAATGGATAAGGAAAGACACAATATTCTTTTAAAAAAACACACTTTAAATGCATGCTACAGACGGTAAGTCAAATATTAGATGCAGTCCAACAGCAGCAAAGTCACCATAAACTTAAGGTGGGCCTTGGCCCACAGTAGAAGGATTTGGACAAATCTGTCTTCACAGAGATATATGTGTATTGATAACTGGAAAGTCAAGGCATTGAACCAATAGATTTATGTGTTTTAAAATAAAATTCTTTCTCAGTAATTAGTTGTGTGTCCAGACATGGCAAGATATACCTTTAATCTAGTAGCTTGTGAGGCAGAGGGAAGAAATTCAGGAGTTCGAGGCTGACTAATCACGTAGAGAGTTTAAGGCTAACCTGAGCTTCAGAAAGCAAGCACAGAGATAATATGCTTAGAATTACAATCTGTAGCTTGTAGACTTGAGCCAGAAAAGTAAACCAATAATCACTTCCAGAGTATGATGTCTAAAACTTAAAGCCCAAGCACATAAATACACACATCACACACACACACACACACACACACACACACACACACACACACACACACACACACACACACACACACACACTGCAAAAACAAGAGAAAAAGAGACGTGAAGATCTGAAAACTGAAACTGGAACTGAATTCTTAATTGAAGGCTCCCCTCCATAGGTGCTGTCCTGCCCTCTGCCGAGCTAAATAAGCTTCAGCACTATGGCACTGGTGATCTGTAGTGGGATAGAAAGGAAGTTTTCTTTAGTTTTATTTTATTTTTGTTGCACAAGCTTTATTTTTATACAGGAGATATTTCACCGTAACTTCCTTTACCTAATGTACCTAATATTGCAAAACTATTCTCCAGAGCTAATTAACTTCAGTAGGGCTTGGATCGTATCCTGTCACCTTATGGCTTTGTACTCTTCTAATTGCTTGATAAAAGCCTTCTGTCAAAAGAGATGGCTTCATCCTGAATATTTGGACTGTTCAATCAAGTTCCGCAAACATTTAGTTGAGCTTATAATATCTTTCAGGTGGAGAAATCCTTAAGTAAAATTAAACTGGGGGAAAATATGCATGTTAATTTTAGAATCTCTTGACATCATCTGACACCGGGACTCTGGTGTAAATAGGAAGCACAAAACTAACATCTGATTAGAAAAGTCAGAATAGATGGGGGCCAAAAATAACCGTTTCTATTTTTTTCTCTATTTTATCTAAGTTCCCTAATTATAGATAGAATTTGGCTGAGGATACATGGCCTTTGAGTTTAATGTAATTGCTTAGTATGTTTCTTGGCAGTTGCTTTCAAAGAACTGATTAAGTCAAGTATATCCAGAGCCAAGTTTCATTTATATGATATTAAAATTAAAACGTGATTCTAAAACGTCTTCAAGCTGTACATAGTCCTAATTTAATTGGCAATGATAATATCACTGTTTATATTTGAAATAAGCTATTGGATCTAACTTAAAAATTGTTAAGGATATTTTTACTTGAAAGTGACGGTTTACCTGGTATTATGTACTGAAAACCTAAACGATCTAACTATTTACTGTGGCTTGTAAATATGGGCTCTCCCTGAGTTACAGTTTGATTTTCTCCACTCAACAGAGAAGAGGAAAACTGCGTCCTTCATTAAACCATTTCTCTAACATAGAAAATCTCGCTCCAAACAATACAAAAACAAAGGAGAGTGCTTATTTACTTGGGTTTATCCACCTGCCTGCTGCAGGCACCTGCACCATCTCCAAGAGAAAATGAAGAAAAATGGTGTCAGAGGCAGAAAAAGGAAGTGATAGAAATGTCAAGATAGGAATGTGGCTCAGCCTGGAAAGAAAGCAAATGCTGCCAAGAAAGAGTAGGACATCTATTCTTAAGTACCACCACCTCCACACCACAGGGCTTTGAGGAAGGCACTGTGGACACCACACACTAGAGAGATGGAAACCTAAGCAGAAATGCAAGACCACTGAAAAATTAAAAATTAGCATACACTTTAGCTTAACTCTATGCTAAGTTAAACTATTCAAATACTGTCACACTATTTGCTGCAAAAGCTAATTGCCCGATTCTTAAAAAAAAAAAAAAAAAAAAAAAGCTGGAATTAATCCTGTGAAATGAAAAATAAATTAAACTTTCATTCAGTTTAAAATTAATTTTTTCTATAATATGATTACTGGCTTATATATTTGAACTTGTGTTCGATTGCAGACACTGGTTATGTATGCATCATCTTGACATCTATGTGCGTGTCTTCTCTGAATTGGAAATGTATGTATATGTACATACACACATGAATGTATATATACATGTATATATTCAGGTATTTTCATGCATATATGTACATGTGTGCATTTTGACATTGGGTCTAGTGTAGGCTAGTATGAGAATTCATTCTGTATCTGAACCTCTATTCTCTTGTTTTCACCTATTGAGTTTAGTAATGATAATGTGGACTCTGCTCGGTGTGGGGCTAGAAATTGAACCTAAGGTTTCCTGCATGCCAGGCAGGCACAGTCAATGCCAAAACAACAAACAGATCTCACCTCAAAGGAGCAAACAAGGTTGGAGACAGCTTATTTTAGTGTCAAAGTTTGAGTGGCCAAAGCTTCAGAATAAAGATATACCTTTCTACTACCTCCATGACTCAGGAATACTCAGGACTCAACCATCTTTCCACATTGATGGGATCACCAGGTAGGATGTTATACCAAAGCAGGTTATCTCTGCTATGAGCCTCAGCTGTTTCTAACTGGTGAGGCTCTTAGGTTTGGGTTGTAGGAAGCTAAGTGTATATAATATATTCCTAAAGTCTTACCTGGTAGTCACAGGACATTGTTTTACACACAGGGTTAGACTATATTCCTCTGTAGGGGCCTAAAAATAGCTTGAGATGCTTTGGCTCTGGACTCTTCAAACTCTGCAGAATCACAGATGTTGTAATTAGTCTATACCCTGCGATGATGCACTGTACATTTAATAAAGCTTGTCTGAATCAGAGGACAGAGCCAAGCCATGAAGGTCAGGGAGTGGTTTCCCACACCTTTAAACCCAATACGGAGATCTTCTAGATCTCTATGAGTCCAAGGCTAAACAGAGCCAGGTGGTGTGGTGGTGGTACACCTTTAATCCTAGCACTAGCAAAATTGAAGGAAGAAGTGAAATATCTGAGCAATAAAAGAGGACGCAAGAGTTCTTCCCTTAACCTGCCCTCCAAATTCGTTTTACTAAGGATCAGAGGAATTCAGTCTGAGGATTTGTGGAGACAGGCCTGAGGAGTTGGCTGAGAAGTCAGTGTGATTTGTTCTCTGCCTCTCTCATATTTCAGCTTTTCCTAAATATTCAGTTCTTGGTTTTTATTATAATATCGAATAGAAGTCATGTTATAATTGCCCTTGGTAGTCCCAGCTTCTTTCTAGGAAGCTTTGTTCACTACTAACAGAACCGTTTCTCCAACTCCTGGTACAAACGGGTCCTATATATGGTTCCAAAGTGGTTTCTATGTCTTGGACATTTTGCTGTAGGTGAACCAAGGCCTTGGTCAGATTCTCAAGGCTGCTAACATGTAAGACAGGAGCAGAGGTGTTCTCTTCTTAAAGCCTTGAAATGGTTTCTGAACTGGCATTGCTCAAGAGCTTAGCTTCCACATCAGCAAGAGCCCTCAGGACAGTAGACCAAACTCCCTCAGTATTGTTGGCAGTTTTCTTTGATGCTGATGTGAAGTTGAAGTTTCCTTCTTCTCCAAAGCTGGGGAGCTATAGATGTTTCCAAGCCCCAAGAACACTCTGTTAGAGCTCCAAGTTACAGGGCTTCTGTTCTAAGTTCGGCCCTTCCTTGGCCAGGAAAGTTCTTAAATGCTTAAGGATGTCAGTGACCCTGGTCATTTTCAAAGGTTCCCTAGAAAGTGTTAAATCTTCAGTACAATGAAATAATGATCAGGAATCACAGCATTCTCATGATCATACCAGAAGAATTATTTTTTTCTTTGCCTGTGAACACAATGCTGAGAAGAAAAATGTTTTAGATTCTAAAAGTAAAAACAGGTAAATTCAGATACAATACATCTTTATTAAAGAAAGTAGTCTTGCTCTGATAGCACTAAAGATTTTATTTATAGATTCATAACAAGCAGAGATGTCCTAATACTGTCTGGCCCATGAGAACAGATGCTGATATGTTCTCTGAAGTTTACAGATGAATGTCTGGGTCAGAGAAGACCTAAGCTGAACATACTTAGGTAGCACCACAATCAATTCTGAGAAACGAAAAGTATATTGGGAATGTAAAGACAGGGAGACGTCTGATGGAGTAGCAAATTACATCCTAGGGGAATTGACAAAACTGAAAATGTACAAATCAAAGCTCGGCAGAAAGGCTTTTGAAATCTATGAACCAAGAATCTATACATAAGTATATATTTTAACTTTCCTTAGCTTGGAAAAGTGGGTTTGTATTATGCAAGAATGTGATTTTGTTTTGTTTCCTATATACTGAGAATAGCTAGCTCTGTATAGTTTCCAAGCTGAGTTTGTGACTGGTCTAAGGCTCTGAAGCAATTCCAAAATGACTCATGCATGGCAGGTGATATTTTCATAGAAGGCAGCCAGTCTAGTCTGTGTTTACTTCTCCTCGGGGCTGCTCGCATGTCTCCATGGCTCCTACTTCTCCCAACAGTGAGCAACTCAACAGAAGAATGCAGAACTCAGTGTCTCTTATTCCTCAGCCTCAAGAGTTACATGTGGTCCTTGCCCTAGCATCCTGTTGTGTCACAAGCTCTTATTGGTTGAGATAGAAGGGGATAGAAAGCTACAAACTCAGAAGGCAAGTGTTGCTGAGAGATTTTGGATCTTGGCTCACATGACTATATAAATGCTGCCTTTGTGCGATGCAATAGCTAGAAAACCATTCTGAAGGTAGAAAATGCTCTTTTGTCCCAAGTTACCTGCAATTGAAATAGACAGATGATACATCCCTAGAGGCTAATTCAGTTCTTTAGGCTGCCAATTAAGTCAGCATTAGAACTTGCAAAGACAGAAGCAGCCAAGTCCCTACCTGGTCGTTACTGTGAGGATGTGTGAACAGATTGGTTAACTTCAAGTTGTGACTTAAATAAATTTGAACTACATTATTTACTTATGAGCTCAGGTGCATGAAGACTTGCATAACATGGAAAAGGTTCTTTTTGAATTTACTAACAGAAAAATAAATTGTTCCTAATGCAAAATAATGCCTGTCACAATTAGTAAATGAATTTTGTGTGTATGTGTGTGTGTGTGTGTGTGTGTGTGTGTGTGTGTGAGAGAGAGAGAGAGAGAGAGAGAGAGAGAGAGAGAGAGAGAGAGAGAGAGAGAGAGAGAGAGAAGCAGCTAGTTCTCTTGTGATAGTTTAATTTGCTAAGAGTGTTTCTGAGGTGATTACTTAGATAACACCTTGATATGTATTTCTGGCTGGCCTTAACCTCATGGTCCATCAGCCTCAGATTCCTAAATTCTAGAGTTACAGGTGTGCAGCACCATGCCTGACTGAGATAATTTTTAATATTAAACCTTATCAACAAATTTAGTCTCACATAGTGCATACCATTTAATTTTGAGTTTTTATTACTTTCTAAAACTATTACTCTTTATCTTAGTTTGAAAATATTATCTTATCTGAGTAAGCATTATCATTTAATTTATATTCCTATATTAACAGTCAGTTTTCTCCATCTTAGTGAAAGTAGTCCAACTACATATGAATTAGCAAAAGATGCAAAGAAGACGTGGAATGCCTTCCGTTCAGTCTATCCTATGGAAAAGTTGGTACTGACTTACATTTTCAAAATTGTTACAATTTTGTTACAATTACAATTGTTACAGTTACAATTCTGTAATTAGTAGACTGCATCACATGAAAGGTAAAACAATTCAGCTTTTATAATTGACACAGTTTGCCAAGACTTGAACTGCAAAGAACAGGAAGAAGAGTCCACCCTCAATGGTGGAGGCGGACAGGCTGGCCTGTTCACACAGGGGATGGGAAAAAGGCTCGTCTCTTGCCTCCAAGTCAGAGAGTTTATTGATGGCCTAGAATCCCCAGAGTAATGTGGTTTCTTTCTGTTATCTCAGACTCCGGGAATCCTCAGGTTCTGATCAAGCCCACACAGTTACTCATGGTCACCTGAGCAAAACAATAGGTTTGCATTTTCTCCTCCCGGACAGAGTAATTTCATAGTATTTATTGAAGTATGTTCCTCAGAAATTATTTAGTAAAATTCCGATTTAAAAAGAACCATAGTGGCATGTCATTTAATTATCAGGCATATGTTTAATAAATGGTATATGCTAGTGTTAAGTTATTGAGAACTTTACTGTTTTTTTTTCCCCAGAGAGTAAAACCAGCTTATAGGATTGAGGCATGCCATATAAAGATAGCTATCATTTTTGTTTTACTCCTATAGAATTATTTAATTGTTTAATTTTCAGTGTCTACAGAATATGGTCAAGGAAGAAAAGAACTGAACTTCTGAGTGAATGTATGCTCACTTTGAAGATGTCCTAAGATTCGGTAACAAAGTTGGCAGAAAGGCCTAAGAGAGTAACCTGTGTGTAAGACTGATTAGTGTTGGCCCCACAGAGAATTTTTTGGTCAACTGTTAGCAGTGGAGTCAGAGCTGACTCCTGATGTAGCTTCTCTCCACTCTCTTTGTCAACTGGCATCCTTCAGTGAAAATGTCACCCTGTAAATATGTGTTATGATATCATGAAACCAGAAGGACCTTCAGCACTTCAAATGGTGATAGATTATAGGCAGATTCTACTAAACATACAAGGCAGGAAGGGCTCAGTGGTTAAGAAGTGGGTTATGGCTCATGTATGGTATTTGTTCTAGATAGAGTCTGTATATTGAAAACATATTGAAAAACACTCCGCTGTTCTTGCAGCGGAGATAAGTTCAGCTCCAGCACACACATAGAGTTTACACCTTTCTGTAATTCCAGTTTTAGAGTGTCTAGCTCCTTCTTCTGGCCATCATGGGCAGCTGGAAACCTGTGTATTCATGCATGCTCACACTCACATGAACACTTAAAAAAAAAAAAAACCTTAAAAAACACAAGGTTGAAAGGGCTGTGAGCTAATGGAATAAATAGAGCCCCCCCTTATTCTAAGGACACACATTAGAGATTTACTTTGGAAGACTAGTTTTATACTTGTCGTGACTCTAAACTTGGTTTATATTTCACATTTCATGCTGTGATATGAGCGTGTGTGAGCACAGGGAGCTCAAGCCTAAGGGATCCATCTGTGGCCTGCTCCTGGGTTACATACAACAATTGATCTCAGAGACCTTCAAGTTCAGAAGAATAGGTTTTCTTTTTATATATATAAATAAAATATTACATTTTATTTTGCCTGCTGAGAAATAAAAGATTTCACATACACCAAAGTATAATAAAATCTCAGTGATACAAATTGATAAAGAATACTTTCAAATTATGCTGAGAAATCCTTGCCAAGAAATAATAACTTTCCATATAGTAAGAAATATAGATTTTTTTAGGTTAAATATTTTATTTCTAGATTTTTTTCCACATTTCTAGTTTATGATTTTTAGATGATGGTTAAGACATAAATAACTGCTTGTCGATTTGAAATAAATGTTGACCAAGACTAGTCATTCAAAAAACATGAGATATATTTCAGGATTTAAAAAAAAATGTGTCATTTCCTTTATTTGTGTATGGTGGTAAGGGGTAGAATGTAGGAAAATGCATATCCTGTTGAGTGGCTTTGGAAGCAGAAGACAACTTTCAATTAGCAATTTCACCTTCCATCATGTAGGTCCTAGAGAACAAACTCAGGTCATTGGCTTAGTAGGCAGCAGCTATACTTGATGAAGTACTTGGCTTGGACCCACAAAATTTTAGCATATTAATCTACAGCATTTAACATTTCAGTTGCTTGTTTGTAACTAACAGAATTCCTGTTCACTAATATCCCAGTAATGATGATATCAAATTATGAGAAAGTTATGTTAAAGATATATTTCCTTGATTATCATTTTCTGTGTTTGAATATCACAGATGGAATACAGCTCACCTTCGCTGAACTTAGTGATATTATTTAGGCTTGAATGTGGTCCACCTTCTCATTGACCAATGTCCTGGAAACTAAGAGATAACTCGGAAACAGACTACTGCATACAGACCTCTATAAATGTACTTTCTTTTCCACAAAAGGTGTATTTCTTATCTGTTTCTGATATGCTTTCTTTAATGGCAAAAGCTTTTAAACAACTAAGATGATTTTATATGATGAATATCTGAATCACTTTCCTGATTGAGTCTGTCCTAAAATAGATGCCTCTTGCTTCAGGTCATATATCTGGAAACAATTCTGAGCCTGTAATTATCTGTTGTATTAGAGTCAGAATGATCCAGACTCAATGTCACTTAGGTGAAGTAAAGACTGGTATCTCGGGATTTTGATTCCTGGCTTTGAGTGTATCTCTCCTGTGAAAATTTATTTACAGACTGGTGCACTCAGTTTTTAAGAGTGGGCTGTGGGTTATGTCTCATGTATGGTTTTTGTTCTAGATAGAGTCTGTATATTGAAAACAAGGTATCCAGTTCTAGAGGAGGCTTCCAAGAATTTCAAGAGTTGGAGAACTGGTCACTGGGTCACTAGGCTAAGTCCTCTAAGGTGTCTTGTCCACAGGCTCTTTCTGTCTCCAGTTGCTTCTGGACCACTATGAGGTGCATGAGCTTTTTCACACACTCCTGCCACCTCATTTATATCCTTACCCCAGGCCCAGAACCAGGACCGAACCCAAGCGTGGTCCATAGACTGGATGTTGAGCTTCTAAAACTAGAAAAAAATCAGAGACCCCTTATGGAGTGCCTTTATGTCAGGTGGTGGTTCTCTACCATTAGCTCATAGTCTCTCCTTTACTATGAACCATTGAAGAAACTCTTTTCAGAGTTGCAGAATCCTGACAGAGCTATGTGTTGCTGGGAAGATCAGACCTATGTTAGACAAGGCTAGAAAGTCCTTTTGAGCAAGAAGTATTGTGGAGACATAAACAATATTTCTTCTTGTTAGAAGATTAGTAGGATGCCTGGACTCCAGAATTTCTGCACCTACCCTGACTTGAGCGCCATGTGTTATTATGAAATAGTTCTTCACTTCTCTTGCTTTTTTTTTTCTGGTGTAAAACCATGATGAACAAGTCATTCATCAAAAGACTGAAAAAACCATATGCATCTCATAATTTCCCTCTATTACCTAGCAATAGGATTCTTGATCCGTGATTACTACATTGTAAGGAATTTCCTCAGGGGACATATTTGTTTAAGCTTCTTTAGTGAGTGAAATCATGTGACTTGCTCATAGTTCAGCAATTTGAGTGGTTGTAGACACAACTTATATATTTCCAATGCTATATGGCGTTCCGTGAAATACAGATCTCTATAGAGTGCTGTCGCCACATATGTCATCAGTATGTTTGTGGACTGGCCTGTATTGTAAAAAGTGCTGTAGCTCCCCTTTACTCTCTGATGCCATTGTTCTTTTTTTTTCTTTTCTTTTCTTTTCAAACTATGCTGGATAGTCAAGTTTTATCTATATTAACCATTATATATCAAGTAATCTAGATGCGTACAGGAGCACTTAGTTTTGAACAAAGTACATTAATTGAAACTCAGAGAGATTCAACATTTTTTTTGAAGCATTAATCCTGAAACCATTATTGTGCACCAATTGCTGTAAGGAACTTCACCAACACAAAGACAAGACACTTATTTCTGGAGTTTTTTTATTTAAAATTAAAATATATATATATAATATATATATATCTTTTTAACTCTTCTTGCTGCAATGTTACCTTTTAGCTTCGAATACTTAAGAAATAGATTACCCCCCCCCCGCCCCACAAGGTGGGGTATTTGCTTTAGTACATGGTAAAAGAGAAACTACCAAGTCCACATAGACTTCTTGGGGCCTTGTTTACATGCCAGATTTTGCTGCAGCATGGGTAGCTGAACAATGTACATCACCGTGTGTGTTACAAGTACCTTGCCCTGAAAGTCAATACACTGCTCATTTATCCGTTGTCATTCAGACCATCCCAGAATTTGATGGAAGACACACATTTAAAAATCTCAATCGTATGCAATGGAAACACATAGCCATCTGGTTCTGTGCAGGGCCGACACGGAGAATGATACCATCTTTTCATTATGGCAATTTATTTCAGAGAGTGTAGCTTACAGTGTGACTTTTATTTTAGGTCAAATTAAAATTAGTCTTTGGATATTTATCCTGGAGTCATTTTAAACTGATTGTGGTCAATCTATAAGAAAATTTTCTCAATAAACTTTTATAAACTGCATTCTCTAGCACTTACTGTTACTCAAATATGAGTGATCCAGAATTAGCAAGCATTTAAGCCTCGGACCTGCTAGTAAAAGAGAAGCAGAGGAAAGTTGGTAATGTTTAATATTTTGTAAAGTATTAAAAGACTAGAGCAGGAGACATATGAAAAAACTCAAGGACAAGTAATTCCAGGTGAAGCAGTTGAGGAAGCATGGGGATATATGTCACCTTAACCTATGGTTCTTAAAGGAGCCACCACCTCATTAATTCAGGGATATATGTCACCTTAACCTATGGCTCTTAACGGAGCCACCACCTCATTAATTCAGGAATATATGTCACCTTAACCTATGGCTTTTAAAGGAACCACCACCTCATTAATTCAGGGATATATGTCACCTTAACCTATGGCTCTTAAAGGAGCCACCCACCCTATTAATTGAGGGATATATGTCACCTTAACCTATGGCTCTTAAAGGAGCCATCCACCCTATTAATTGAGGGATATATGTCACCTTAACCTATGGCTCTTAAAGGAGCCATCCACCCTATTAATTCAGGGTAGATCAGTGCCTAATACCACTGTTAGGACTTTGAGTTCTGTGAGGTTGACCAAAATGAGAAATGCAAATCTCTGCATATAAGTAGACATACTTGGAACGAGACAGTGTCTAAAGACCAAAAAAGAAAAAAAGGTCTGTCTGCATCTAAAAGTACTACAAGGAATCAGGACCATGAGGGGAAGCTGGGGTACAGTTTTTTTAGACAGTGTAGGATAATGAAAGTTGGACATACCTAATGTTTATGTAACATTCTTTAATAAAACAACTGTCTTAGCCTATGGCAGGCATCTTAGAAGGAGGCTGGAAATCAGAACATAGATGGGGGAAGGAGGGCAGAGTCACGAGACACCATCCAGGTGCCCAAAAATCAATGTATAAAAATAACACAAACAAGCCAGAAACCACATAACAAAACATCAACAAAAATAAATTAAATTAAAATTAAAAGCTTACAATATGCCTGAGCCATAAGCCTACAACATAAAATTAATATAAATGTCTAAGTCATTAAAAAAAAAGAAGAAGAAAACCACAAAGAAATCAAAACCATAAAACTAAGCCAACCAAAAACTTCTTTCTATATGATGTGTTGGCAGCATGAAGCTGGCAAAGGTCATAGGCTAATTTCCTGTCTCTATCCCCAGCTTGGAATCCTTAAAACTTGCAGTGTGCACAAGAAGGGAGACAACTTTGGCTTCTTTTGGTAACTGAACTTTCCAGTTACCAAGGGAGACAAAAGAGGCAAGACCTTCAAATCTGTGCTTTGTGCAGTGTGTGAGTGCTCTGTTCTTGACAGGCAATCAAACTGCACACTTCATATCTTACTGGACATATCCGTGTAAAAGTACTGCATCTCATTTCTCCATGTGCAGGACCTGTGTTCTGGACTGGATTCACCCAGCATGAGGTGGAGACCGTCCCATGCCCTACCCATTGCTGGTGGTTTTGTCTATGCCAAACACTCCTGCTTTATTCTCACCAGCCTGTATTGACCCTATGTGAGACATTTGACTTTTTATAATAACATCACTAGAAAATTGACTAGGAAAATCTTCCTGGTGAGTGGGGGCACGGCAGCATCTCACAGTGCAAATCAGGGAACCTTCATGAGTCTTTACACTTTGAGAACAAAAGAAGGGCAAGATGAAAGCTATTTCACTTGAATATGTCCTTCTGGTGACCAAAGAAAGGGCTGTTTAAAAGGGAATAAGAAGACATGGGCTAGGAAATTTAAAAAAATTAATAATAAAGTCTAAAAATCTTAGAGATTTTAATCAAAGTGTAAGTACTGCTGATACATATTAACTTTTGTAAGCATGTGTGAAACAATAAAAAAGAAAATCATTTGTTAGAGACCTAAGGAGCCTAAAGAGGGAACCCAGAAACAGATGACTAGGGTATTAGGAACAAGAGTCAACACATCACAGATGAGTGTGAAAAGTTCTAGTGCCCAAAGCTAAGTTGATATATTCAAGGTATGCTTAAAATGTCCTATGTGTAGGTACACTTTTAGATTAAATTATTAATACCATGTCTGTGGGGAAATTAATTTCAAACAAAATTTTCTTCTGTAGTGAGTGGCATTTAGGTATCATTGGCATCTGGCACCTGGATCATGGTTCTTATATAGAGACACTTGAGTAGACCCCAGTGTGTTATATAATGTCCACAGAGAGATAGATTCCTTCCATTTGTATATACCTTTATTCCATAGTCCTGGTAGACAAATATTACATTAGAGATTGCAAAACCCATGTACTCTAGATGGTTTGCAGCTACAATATAAGCTGAATGTTATTCTTGACCAAATTTACAATGCTATTTCTGTAGATTCTACCATAAGACACACATATACACACAGACACACACACACACAGATGCACACACACACAGATGCACATACAGACACACATACGCATGCACACACGCACACACGTACACACACACAGACACACACAGATGCACACACACATATACACACACGCATGCACACACAGACACACATACACACAGATGCACACACACAGACACACATAAACACACAGATGCACACACAGACACACATAGACACACACAGACACACATACAGAGATGCACATACACACACAGAGATGCACACACACAGACGACACACACACACACACAGATGCACACACAGACACATGTACACACACACACACACACACACACACACACACACACACACACACACACACTTTCCTCCTTTTCAGCAGATTGCCAGCTGATGGTTTTCTTCTCTGATTTCTTGTCAGAGCCCTTACTTCACAGTCTGACTGGCAAGGGTTAGAGCAGGCTGACAGGTCCATCATAATCAGCATCTACTCCATTTCCATCTCATACTATTATCGCCAATTCACTCAAGAAAGTGTTTTATGTAAGTGGCATTTAAGTTCTGGCTCTGCCCTGGGTGAATGCCGAGGATGGCCCTCTCATGTGATTCCAGCTTTTGTCCTTCCTTCTGCAGACTCCTCAGGGCTTCGCTTACCTCTTCTGTCACAAGTGTTACCCAGCACTTTGCAACCTCCAATGTAGGACTTGGATGATGATTGTGAGAAAGTCTTTGCTATCAGGATCTTCTACTGCATTTGGGGCTTGAAATTACATGTAATATTACAGAGACTCATATACAGTCCCAACAGCTTTAAGTAATATTTTACACAGATGTTTAAATAGCTTTTTCAAGTTTGAAATTATTGAAGGCTTTGAGCACCCCTAAATGTCTTCTCAGCTGCACAGAAATCAAAAGCTACTGTTTTATACATGTGTATGTGCTTAATCCTGCCTATTTTTCATTTAAGAATAAGTGGGAAATGCTGTTTTTAATGATGTGCATGATATCAGTGTTCTATCTAATGATAAATATTCTTAAATACTTTAGATAGGTCAGAAATCATCAGCTTCAGTAAAACCTTAGTGAATATTGGACTGTGAGGTTATTACAGGACTGGATGTGAATGCCCCGCAAACCACTGTCATCTCTCCCTGCCCCACAAGATTAACCTTAAGTGTTTGCTCCACCTTCCCCGTTGCTCAAATGCTCTCTTGCATCCTTCACATCCTTCTCGATTTCTGCAAAATCAGTTTCACAGTCTTCTTCACTGTTCTGATCACAGTGTAGAGCTGTATCTGGGAATACAAAGGATTTTCATGTTTCTTCTCTCCCATATTCAGTGTGTTCTGCCTGTTAGCGCAAAGTAAATTAATGTCAGACTACTATGGCTCAGAGAATCATAATTCTTCATGTTATGACTCCTATGTGAGACATCTGCTGATGTGGGCATTTTCCTGACTCTTCTCTATTTCTGCTGGGGAATCTCATCTGGGCTTCTGAGCAGACACATGCCTTGCATCTAGTGTACCTGTTACCTTGTTTACCTTGGCTGGCACTGCCCATCTGGGAGAAGGGTTATTTTAAAAAGGTCTCAAGCTACTAGAGGCTGGAGTGTTCCCTACTATCATTGTCCTTGATGTTTTGTGACCAGGAACAATTTTCAAATGGTGACTCAGTGTGAAAGAGTTTTATAAATAATGTGCCTTCTGTTTGTGTCAAGCTCAGTAGCTGGACTGTGATCAGACACACTGTGTGCCGACTCACTCTGCAGCCCTGATCTTGGCGATTTCTCTTTGAGACATTAGACTTTATTGAAGAGTACTTGAGCTTCACTAGGTAAAAGATTTTGTTCCAGACCCAGGTATATTAATCCCCTGTGTGTGAAGAGCCTGCTCCCGCCCTCACAGAGAACACTGGAAAGTGTGGGAGTCAATGAGATCCCTGAGTTACAAGGGGTGCAAATTAGTTTTCATTTAGATAAAAACCACTTAAACCCAGTACTTACCAATTACCTGACCCCTGTGCTCAAACTAGGTGTGTAAGGGCATAGTGTCTAGCAAATGATCAGTATGACCAGTATTGGCTAGTGGTGGAAAATGGGATGCCAGTCAGAGCAGATGGTGATGACAGTTTGGAGCTGCCAGGACACAGGTGAGAACCGTTTATCATGGAGCATCTAGGCTGTAAATAAAATGAATGACCTGGAGAACTTAATCCTGGATATGTATTTACTGGTGATGTTCCATTCTGTTGATACCTACTATGCAGTGCTGGACATCCTTGCCTCACATAGTGAGACCGCTTTTAGAAGCTTCCATACTATGGAGTGACCAGTCTTACACAATTTCAGGAAACGGCTGACTGCTTTAAGTTACTTTATGGTTTTTGTTTCACCTCGTAGATGAGGGTTACTAGGCAGTGAAAGGAGAGCTGGAATTCTAGGGAGTTTCTGAAGAGCTGACAGAACACTGTAGGGTGTACAGTGTACAGAGGCCCTGGCCTATTGTGCAGTCTCATCTGCTAGTGAAGCTTTGACTAGCTATTCAGGCACAGCTCCTCATTCGTGAAGTGGCAATAACAATGTTACAGATCTTCTGGTGGGACTGTAGCTGTTAATGAGAAAGATACGAAATATCTTGTTAGCAGTGCTGGGATTTTGAAAGCACTGACTAAAATGTCACTATTATTCTTTTTAAACACGGTCTTAAATATATTTATATTTTCATATTCGATATCTATCCCTACACATATTTACACCCTGTCCACCCACAGTCAGTCTCACTCCTTGCTTGTTAGATTAAGTTTAAAATGTTGGAGGTAGAGAAGGGACTTCAGGTAAAAAGATTCTTATGTAACCGGATTTACAGTGTGGGCAGAGCCCAGTGTGAGGGCTGCTCTGCGTAGGCGATGACAGCCAGGTTGTGACTGACAGATGGTATCTCTGGCTGCAGTGGCTCCTCCAGCAGTCAGGAATGTGAGCCTGGTATATAACTTAACTGGTTTATAGTTATGACTGGGAGTCCTATGCTGCTGGATTGCTAACATCCCTACAAGTACAAATAACATCATTCCAGTTTAAAGGTTTAGATTTTCTGGTTTCTGTTTGTTTTCTATAGTTTATCCACAATTGTATCCATTTTGAAGTCATCTTATTACAAAAAAATAGAATAACCAAAGATACATTAATTATTTACAGTTACTCGTTCTGTTTATGGGAACCCTTATCTTCTAGTATTGCATTCTCTAGCTGAGTGTGATCAATTTAGAAATCCCTACATTTTCCACTTAAATATTATAATGCCACAATAGAAACATGTTTTTAAATGTGATTTTTACTTTTTCACATTTTACTTCAATATTACTTTAATAATGACTTAGATATGTATATTTTTCTTCCATAGACTAGGTGAGCACAGGACCATCCTAACAGCTGTGAAATTCACAAATGTCAAAGATGTATTAAGAATTATCCTGATTTCTCTGTGGATATTTGAGTTACAAAGCTAATTTTGTCCCTACGTATATGAAGAACGTACACAGACTACTACAGTGTCTATCACAGAAGAGAGATTGGAAGGGACAGCAACTTCCTCACAGCTCTTCCTCAACACGTACACTAAATCTGAAAGCAGTAATAACAAGTTGTCGGCTTGCTATTTGAAGGAATCTCTGTGGTGATATATTTCATATTTAATAAAATCAGCCTGGAATATCAGAGGAGAGGACAGAATCCCTTATAATCAAGCCATGATGGTCAGAGAGTAGTAACTCACACCTTTAATTCCAGCACAGGAATGACCTAGTGGTGACCTATCCATTTAATCCCGTAGCTCAGAAGACAGAGATCCTTCTGTTTCCATAAATTCCAGGCCTAACTACCAAACAGTGATAGCTCATGCCTTTAATCCTAACTCTCCGGTTATGATGCAGAGTTAAACCCGGAAGAAAAAGAGCAGGGTAAAGAAGATATTTAAGGCAGGTGTAGGCAGACATCGAGGTATTTTGTAGAAGAGACCGGCCTGGCGAGGACATTTGAAGATAGCTTTTATCCTGAGAAGTTGGCTGGGTGAGATTTGACTGTGGGTGATTCTGTTCTCTGATATTTCAGGCTGATTTTATTAAATATAAAATATATAACTTAAATCTCGCTGTTATGGACCCTGAAGAACAAGACTTGTGTCAGATACCTTTAACATTCTTAACTGCAATGTGCTTTCTCCCATTCAAAGTCATTTCTAAATGTACTAAATGTGACTTCTGAAGTCTGTAGGACATGGTGATGAAGGTACACCTGGTTTCACAGGCTCGATGGTCCTGTGATGTTTTACAACTTATTTTGTCTTTGCTCTTGGGTAAAGCAGATACAAAAAAATTGGCTAAACTTGGAGAAGAAATATTGACAAATCTCTCAACATACACTGGATTCATGGACATGTTGGATCCTGCAATGATTTCTATTTTTAATCAAATGCTGTGACTGGGGCAGGTTGCTTCTGCCTTGTCTGTCAGTGGGTTCCCACCATGTTCACCCATTCTCACTTCAGCATTATGTTTTGTGGAAAATCTTCTAGATACAGAAGAACAATACGCGGCTTAAGTTTGAAACCCACATCTGCTGACAAACGCAGTTTAAGCAAATGCTTTGTTTGGGCTTGCTAAAACAGAAATACTCTGGAAATTGGGAAGTGAAGAAACAAGTAGGTCAAGCAGGTATGATAGGTGCAAGCAGATCTTGATGCTGGTAATTTTGTGAAAATTGTTGGTAAAATATGACCCACCTGATTGATCGTTTCATTCTGCAGTAAGGCCTAGTAGGCTAAGTGCCTGTACTGATTCTTCCAAACGCCCTTTTAAGCTATGCAAGAAACAGTATTGTACCCTCTAGTGTTCACAGTCCTGATTGACTAGAGTGGCTCTCAGCTTGTTCCGTCTTACATTGTCACATAGCAAGATCTGGTGAATAATATAGAAAGTGAGGACGTTTTCACAGGAAGAGATGGGGGAGAGAGAGAAATAGAGAGAGAGTTATAGCTTGTCTTTCTCTAAAATGATCACTGAGTTAATTAGAAACAAGGAAAAAAGTAAATATTGAAAAAATATTTCTCCATCTCCTATCCTTTCAGTCTGAGAGACAGTTTGCACACCACAGTGGTTGGTCACACCTGCATGCACAGTAGAGCCCTTCTAGTATTTTCTGAGGGTGGAAGATATAAAGCAGTAAGAGATGGAGGCAATGCACCTGTGAGCTTATGGCCATGACCACTGTGTACTCATTAGCTACGTATTCCAAACTGGGATGTTCTGAATCTAACTTTACATACGAACCAAAGCCAATTTCTCCATCCTGCAGCTTTTCCATAGAGACCTTCAGCCCTCACAGCTAAATAGTAAAAATGGTATATGGAGAGAACTCAGCTTCCACCAAGCCTTATGAAATATTCACAGTGATTGAAATGTGTATTCGGTAGTGGAAGAATTTTATTTTATTTTATTTTATTTTATTTTATTTTATTTTATTTTATTTTATTTTATTTTATTTTATTTACTCTAAACAAGAAAAACAAACAAACCTGGAAAAAAAAAACCTTAAAAAAAAAAAAAAAAAAAAAAAAACCTGAAAATCAAACACTGTGAGCTTGGTGGTGGTGAGTACCTTTAATCTCCACACTTGGGAGGGAGAAGCAAGTAGATCTCAAAACAAACAAACAAACAAACAAATCACCATGTCTGGACAGCCAATACTATTGGATAATTACAACACATGTTTGGAGGCTGAGTCCAAGTGGCTTCACTCATGCTGGCAACAGGAAAGAATCTGGAGATATGCTGCCTGGAGTGACTGTATCAGTATTTTGAAATGAAACTCACAAATAGAGGGACCCGTGTTGGCCTAGGTTTTGTGAGGTAGTGCACACAGGACACCTAGCACTGTATCAATAGAGTCTTCAAATACCATCCCTTGAAATCTACTTTGCTCATAAACCCATAGATGCTGTATATTTTTGATGTTTCAAAAGTTTGGTAGGTGTCTTGCAACCAATTAAAAGATAAAAGCTAAACAATTGTTTATGAAGTGATTATCTTCACTAATGTGGTTAAAATCTAAGAAGTGTGAATTCACTTGCTCCTGAAATATAAAAAACCTGCAATGTGTATCTTTCAATCTGAAGACATAGTGTCATTAATAGACTACTCACAGCAGAATAAAATTCAGACCTGGACTAAGATCTCCCCTTCACAGAGCCTTTAAACTTCCCTCCATGATCACAGGATAATAGCTTGGCTCTTAGAGGAGCAGGTGCCTGCACAAATATTAATCTTACATTATTGCTCCTAATATGCAGCTGATTTGAATATTAAAATAGCCCAAAGGCTCTTCAATAAAATATGTGATTCTGAAGCTGCAGTGTTCCTCTCTTCATGACAAGCATGCCCCACTCATATATTAAGAGATTTCATAGTTACTTAAGTTAAGTAAATACATTAATTTACATTGGTGCCAAAGCCTGAAGTTTAATTTAATCTTTATGGAAATTCCCTTACTATTATTTTTAGACTACTTCCTAGGTGGTGTGGGGATAACAAAATGTTGATTATGCCAGCTGTTTAACCTCAGAAACTTTTCAATCTTCCTTGTGATTTATGGAAATATTGATACAAATTTAAGAACAAATTGACCGAGAGTGTTAACACTGAGCAGCGTATGCAAGGCTTTGCTCAAATAATTTACAAGGATTTAAGGCAGGTTCTGTACTTATTTCTACTCTTAAGTAATGAAAGTATGCATGTGGCTGCACCTCAATCCAATGACTAAGCCCAGGTTATCACTAGTCTGAAAAAGGAATTTGTGCAAGAAGGCACACCATAATAAAATGACAAAGCCCAGGTTCATGTTAATATGGGCCGGTGTTAAAGCCTGAACTTTTCTGTGTTCAAGAATTTTTGCTGAAAATAAGCATGAATTAATGCAGAATTTTATCCAAAGGAACTATAGAAATATGAATCTTGATGACCAAGTGTGGACCATGGAACTTTGGGCAGTGAATGACCAGTGCACTCCCTGACTTCCCAAGAGTCACCAGTGCACTCTCCCCCTTCCCAAGAGTGACCAGTGCACTCTCCCCCTTCCAAAGAGTGACCAGTGCACTCCTCCTCCTTCCCAAGAGTGACCAGTGCACTCCTCCCCTCCTTCCCAAGAGTGACCAGTGCACTCTCCCCCTTCCCAAGAGTGACCAGTGCACTCCTCCCCTCCTTCCCAAGAGTGACCAGTGCACTCTCCCCCTTCCCAAGAGTGACCAGTGCACTCTCTCCCTTCCCAAGAGTGACCAGTGCACTCCTCCTCCTTCCCAAGAGTGACCAGTGCACTCCTCCCCCTTCCCAAGAGTGACCAGTGCACTCCTCCCCCTTCCCAAGAGTGACCAGTGCCCTCCTCCCCCTTCCCAAGAGTGACCAGTGCACTCTCTCCCTTCCCAAGAGTGACCAGTGCACTCCTCCCCCTTCCCAAGAGTGACCAGTACACTCCCCTCCTTCCCAAGAGTGACCAGTGCACTCCTCCCCTCCTTCCCAAGAGTGACCAGTGCACTCTCCCCCTTCCAAAGAGTGACCAGTGCACTCTCCCCCTTCCAAAGAGTGACCAGTGCACTCTCCCCCTTCCCAAGAGTGACCAGTGCACTCCCCCCCCTTCCCAAGAGGGACCAGTGCACTCTCCCCCTTCCCAAGAGTGACCAGTGCACTCCTCCCCCTTCCAAAGAGTGACCAGTGCACTCTCTCCCTTCCCAAGAGTGACCAGTGCACTCCTCCCCCTTCCCAAGAGTGACCAGTACACTCCCCTCCTTCCCAAGAGTGACCAGTGCACTCCTCCCCTCCTTCCCAAGAGTGACCAGTGCACTCTCCCCCTTCCAAAGAGTGACCAGTGCACTCTCCCCCTTCCAAAGAGTGACCAGTGCACTCTCCCCCTTCCCAAGAGTGACCAGTGCACTCCCCCCCTTCCCAAGAGGGACCAGTGCACTCTCCCCCTTCCCAAGAGTGACCAGTGCACTCCTCCCCCTTCCCAAGAGTGACCAGTGTACTCCTCCCCCTTCCCAAGAGTGACCAGTGCCCTCCTCCCCCTTCCCAAGAGTGACCAGTACACTCCCCTCCTTCCCAAGAGTGACCAGTGCACTCCTCCCCTCCTTCCCAAGAGTGACCAGTGCACTCTCCCCCTTCCAAAGAGTGACCAGTGCACTCTCCCCCTTCCCAAGAGTGACCAGTGCACTCTCTCCCTTCCCAAGAGTGACCAGTGCACTCTCCCCCTTCCAAAGAGTGACCAGTGCACTCTCTCCCTTCCCAAGAGGGACCAGTGCACTCCCCTCCTTCCCAAGAGTGACCAGTGCACTCTCCCCCTTCCAAAGAGTGACCAGTGCACTCTCCCCCTTCCAAAGAGTGACCAGTGCACTCTCCCCCTTCCAAAGAGTGACCAGTGCACTCTCCCCTCCTTCCCAAGAGTGACCAGTGCACTCTCTCCCTTCCAAAGAGTGACCAGTACACTCCCCTCCTTCCCAAGAGTGACCAGTGCACTCCTCCCCTCCTTCCCAAGAGTGACCAGTGCACTCTCCCCCTTCCCAAGAGTGACCAGTGCACTCTCTCCCTTCCCAAGAGTGACCAGTGCACTCCTCCTCCTTCCCAAGAGTGACCAGTGCACTCTCTCCCTTCCCAAGAGTGACCAGTGCACTCCTCCTCCTTCCCAAGAGTGACCAGTGCACTCTCTCCCTTCCCAAGAGTGACCAGTGCACTCCCCCCCCCCTTCCCAAGACACTAAAGGGAACTGATGAAAGTTGTAGCATGAACTCAACTCCAGGTACTCTGCTTTCCACCATGTTCTGTGAGGTCTATGAAAGATTCTTTAATGATGAGTACAGTAGGAAGAGGTGAAGAATGGCTGACATGTCTTCTCTGTGTCCTGTTCTTTGAAACTCTGAGGACAATGAGGGAGGTAGACAGATGTGATTATTGAAGTTTGCAGTTATTATGTATGGTGCCTTCAGCTCCATTCTCTGCCCCTTGTCCTCCACCTTGAGCCCTCCTCAGACCTTCCTCCTTCTGTTCCATCTTAGCCTCAGCATCTGCATTTCTACTTTTCGGGGTTTCTAGGATCGCCCAGTACACTGAGCTCACATCTTGAGTCTTGATATTAAACTGAAAATCTTTCTTTCTTTCTTTCTTTCTTTCTTTCTTTCTTTCTTTCTTTCTTTCTTTCTTCCTTCCTTCCTTTCTTTCTCTCTCTCTTTCTTTTTTCTTTTTCTTCCTTCCTTGCTTCCTTCCTTCCTTCCTCTCTCCCTTCCTTCCTTTCTTTACATCAGATCCACTCTCCCCACACCACTTCCTGTTGTCAAGAGCTCTTCCTGAAGCTCCATGGAGACTTTAAATTCACCAATATAATTTTAAAACCCCTGCAGGAAGCCAAGTCCCATTTCTTAAGTACAATCTTTCCCACAAGTGACAGAAGCACCTCTCTGCAGCAGCTCAAGGTCAGCAAAGGTCATTTCTATGCAGATTGCTATTCTTTGGGTCTCACTGAATACAGGGCTGACTACTCTGGTGACTTGTCAAGACATCTAGAAGAGTCTGAAGATATCTCCTTTAATTAATGAAAGTATCTTAGCTTCTTTAAATGACTCAATTTTATAAAGTTATAAGCAGTTTGGGCAGTGCTGTCTGTTCATGAGTTACTTTCTTCCTTATGGTTTTACACAACTGATTCTCCCCTAGAATGAATGTAGATGGTTCAGCCTAAGCTCTATGACCCCTAAACTACTGCATTATTACAAGTGCAGTATATCTTGATCCCACTGTACCGCTTGCCCCACACTTCAGATTTTAAAAGCACTTCTTACTACACAGTTCTCAGGGGTAAGAAACCAACTGGTATCAATTATTAAGAGAACTTTACACTTTTCAATTAAAAAACATATTTTATTTGTATATGTTATTTTACAAATAGGCAGTAGAGGTGGCCTAGAATTGCTCTAATTTCACTTTATTGCTTCTTTATATCATAGGTAATTTTAATTTCTTATCAAGATGATACTTAACCTTAATTTTTAATACATTGTTGACATTCTTTTAATACCAACTAACTTCAGAGTCCCTGTACCTTTATAGCCAATTTCTATTTCATTTTGTTAGTGTTTGGTACATAGAGTAATGGTATAGATGATTTTTAACATGACACATTTTTTCCTATTGAAATAGCCACATTTTTCTGATCCTCATGTTCTATAGATGATGACATGACTTGTTCATTATATGCCAAGATGATTCTCAAACGGCCCATTAAGTGCTTCCTCTAAGTGTCATGCCAGCCATCAGACTGCTGCTGGTGCCTATGAGATGTCCTCTGCTTTTGCTGTTCCTCGGTCAGCCCCCAAGGTGCTTCTGACCCTTTTCTTCATGTGTCTCCAAATGAATATTTTCATGTTCTAATTCTTTATCTTTTATCACTAGCCCCCTTTGCTATATTTTCAAATTATATTTGTGAATTGTAAGCTTCAATCCTCACAGATCAATGTAAATAGTTGGGTATTCTTTAGTCAATTATTTTATTCATTTGTCTTTGTTATTGACTGTTTCCAAGCTATTTATATTAATATTTTATAAATGTATAGTTATGTAATTCACAATTTTACTTCATTTATTTTATATATATATATATATAATAACCCATTCAGTTAGCGGTAGACATGATTCATAACTTAAAAGTTGCTTCAATCAAAGGAAGGAAGTTTTAAACTCCAGCAGTTTTCAGACTAATAGGATAATGTAGGAAACATGAGGCACAAACATGGCAGAAGTAAGGTAGGACTGACGAAGGTCATAGCAGTTGGCAAAGTCAGTGAAGGTTGTGTAGGCATTGCAGATGTAGGAGGGCAGAAGCCACTCTAGGTAAAGGTGTCAGTATGGATAAGGACAGTGACCTGAAATCACTTAATGACATGAACTCAGTGTGATGTGCTCAGGAAGCTGTAATTTCGGGTGAACTGGTCAGAGAGGTAGACAGGGGTGAAGAGAGAGATCATAGTTTCATCTTTATCCTATAGGCAGGGAAAGCTAATAATTGTGCTCATCTTTTCATGCTCAGTTAGTTATCCAGCCTCTGGGTATATAAAGTGCTACACATGTTACATGGATTCTATCTTCGCTATGCCAAAATAGACCCTCTATACAAAATTCTTTGCCCGAAATAATAAAATTAACATTCCAGTTTTCTGAGAAACGATTCCATAGAGTGGATATATTCCAAAACTAAAGTAAGCAAGATGGAGTGTGGATCTGAGTGCTGAGGGGAGAGAGAAGGTTACAGGCAATGAAGTCTGCCTGACGCCTGCCTCAGTGAGGCAGGAGGAGGAAACTGTTCCCAACTGAGAGAATGGACTTCTGTATCCAGGCTTTCAGGGACTGAACCACGAGTTTTGGAAGGAAGTTATGAGACCCTAAAGATGTTTTCTCATCAGTAATTTGTCACAAGAGATTTTAGTAGGAAACAAAAGTGGGGAGATGTCCGCAGGTAGACAGAGGGAAGCAGACCTTGCTTTATTCTCAGTTTCAACCAAGGCTAAAACCAACAAACAAACTTCAGTCACATGTTAGTCTGGGATTGATTCTGAACTTAATTTTGCTAACTGTTAATTTTCATTTCCACTGATTAGCATAGATCCTGGAAACAGAAAAGCACCCCCTATATATTTATTGAATCACACAATAAATTATTTTTATAAATATTTACTTATAGCTAATTTCCATCAGAGTAATCTTTTTAAATGTTTAGCATGCACAGAATAATGTTGTAGTAAAGTCAGTATAACACAGACAAGTTAATGATATGGATAATAAGTGGCACTTGGTGTCTAACCTGACGTATATCTTTAAAAGCTGAGTCTATATATTTGGAGATTTAGGTCATAGTTCATCTGTAGAAAAGTATATTAAATTTTTCACTGTATCCCCCAAGTTTTATGATTTGAAGAGATTATGGGTAGGCATGTTCACATAAGCTGATTGGATGCCCTGAAGGAGAGTTATATCATACTCACGTGGGAATGATGCTCATAAACCTGTACTTTCCATTCTGAAACCCCAGCACATAGGTCTTTCTAAGAGGCAAGTTTACACCTGTAAAGTCTTGCATCAAGATAAATTTCTGAGATTTGTGAGGTTGAGGCCATATGAGCTTCTTACATCTCATGCAGACTCTCTTCCCCTTGACTAAATACAGAGATAGGTGTGGAAATTGTCTAATTTAATGCAGCCTGGCTCTGGGAACATTATACAAAGTGATCTTGATGTTTGTTTATTTATTTATTTGTAATATGAAGTTCCTAACAACCTAGGGAAATTACTTTAGCTGTGAATTACTCTGCTTATATGGTCTGAAAATGGACCAGCGGATTAAAATCTTCCCAAGGACATATCCTTAATGGACTGTGGTGTTGGGCTTCTTTTGTGACACAATTTACCGGGAATTTTTTATTTAAATAGTTCATTTATTTCTCATTGTTATTTTTAGTTTTGCTTTCATTGTTCATCAATCCTTTATCAAAAAGAGCTTCCTCAGAAATTGCTGTACCCTCATAGGGTAGGCGACTGTTGACTGGCATGAGCAGTGTGTGGAGCCTCAAGGGATGGGATCAAACTGTGGCTGGCACCTTGGCGCCATTCCCTGCAGAGGAACACTTAGCCCAGCCTTGAGTTTGGGCTGAGTGGATTGGGCTTCCTGGAGTGGATGCTGAGCTCACCCACCTTGGGACTTCATGCCCTTTGAAAGAAGAGGATAGGTGGATGGGGAGAGGGAGGCTGGAGGCTGACTGGGAGGGAAGGGAGGAGGAGCAGGGGGATGCATAGATAAAAATGACATTTTTTAATAAAACAAATAAATTTTAAAAAGAAGAAAAACTTGAGCAACCATAAGTAAACGCAGCTAATTGTTCGGGGCTTTTTTTCTTAAATATTTGGTAGTCTGTTGTTCAGCCATAACACATGTAGCCAGATGGAAACATCAGAGACATCAGCTATGTAAATAAAATATTTTAATCTAATGCTTACAGTGGTTATTTCCCAATGAATGTGAAGACATTCATAGGAGAGCTCATGATAAATAATGTCAGGTTATGTGTTAGCGTATTTTGTGGTTTTAAAGACTATTTTAGTGTCTCTTATTCTTTTCCCTTCCTCTCTTGTTTCTTTTCTCTACTTTCTTATTTCATGTATGTGTGCTGTAAATATGCAGATGTGTGGATGGCCATCACATGCTACAGAGCCCCTGGGGAGGTCAAAGGACAGCATGCAGGGGTTGGTTCTCTCCTTTCACCACGTGGGTCCAAAAGATTAAACTTGAGTTGCCTGCGGAGGCGTCTTGCCCGTACCTAAAGATCACTAGTAACATGATGCAGGTAACATCCTGGGTGTCAGCAAACACCTTACTGACTCTACCTCCTTCTTGGACTGAGCACTTTCTCTCCTTCAAACAACTCAGCGCGTCAGGGCAGGAGAGCATGGTGTGGTCTGATAGGGGAACAGAATATCGCGTAATGCCATTAGTAGACTCGAATTCTCCAAGAATGGTCTTTCTGTTGGTTCATTAAATAATTTTCTCTTTTACTTTAATGTCTCTTGATCTTCTGTGTGTATCAAAGCTTTTCATGGCTCAACTCTTTAATTTGTTTTTTTTCTAGTAGCTATCATGATATTTATTAAGATTTTTTCATCATAGTGTTTTAAACATAAAGTATAATCTATCATGCCTTACATTAACTTTAAAAACCTGCTTTAACTTACAAGATATTTCTAATCTCATTATGGGGGATTCAGGGCTATGACTCTCATTACTCAAAAACAAGTCTCTTTGCCTCTCTGTATGGAGAAATGTGCTTCTGCATTTTAAAGACCACTAAGTCTCTTTAATATTCCCCAGATAAATCAACTTTTAGAATTCATCCAGCAGAAAGACATAGGGAGAAGCTGTGAACAGTTAGCTCAGAGGTTACAGACGCATGAGCAAATAATGTGAGGAAATTCTATTTCTGTGAAGGGTTTAACGTAATGTATCAGCCATGTGCAGAGCTCTGCTTGGGCTCCAATACTGCCATAAGAAAGATGAAACAGGGTCTGGTATAACAACTGATTTCCATGCAGAGAAGCTACTGCATACATGGGCAGGGCAGACATGACAACCATAAATTCCATCAGCAACACAAGTTATTATTTCACTCATTCATTCACTGTGTCTTTTATCTGAGGACATCACAAACCAGAGTAAATGATTTGTGGAAATGAAGTAATAGTTAATAAAAGCGGTATGAAAACAATATATTTTTGCTACTTTATACATTTATACCACTTAATATTATCTTTACTGTCTTCAAATTTTATGGGTAAAATTTGAGATCTAGATGTGGTTAGTACACCTCAAAAACCTTGCAAGTTTAGTAGACTGAAATGTTTAGTTTTGAAATGTTATAACATTGTTTCTTAGAGATTTGTGAAACTATTCTCAGAAGTCTTGTGTCTTTATTATTATCTAAGTCATATTTTAACATCAATGTACGTATTCTAGCTACTGTATAAATGTACTGATTACATGAGCAACAGCCCTATGAAGTTATCATTTAACTTGATTATAGAAGTACATATTTGTATGGTGCCTCAAAATGGAGAATGTTTAACAACAAATTGCATGCAAAGGGAGCCCATGGTCACATTTCCTTTTCTTGCCATATTGCCGTGGATTAAATTCTCCAAATATTTAGGAAGCAACAGCAGATATCAAGTCATTCTCCAAAGGAAATGCCTTTGTTCCTCAACAGTGTGACCCATATTAGTTTGCGCATCTTTTCTTATAAATAAATGTGAATTGTTGAATGCAGCACGTTCTAAAAAGAATCCTGAAACTAGGTCTAAAATATTTAAAATGTATTTTTGTATATTGCTTGATTTACTTTACATTAAAATTTTGAATTTACCTTTATTAAAACTAGTTATTTTTAACTACATGTTCTTATTGTTTCCTGTTTTCTTTGGCTGTCCAAATTATGACTAGTCAAAACAGAGGTCCAGAGTCTTGTGCTCATATCTAATTTAATTCATTTAACATTGAACTAGAGTTCTTCCAATAATGGATAGAATTTTCCAAAAAAAATCACACCACCAGCTAGTCTTGCATTATGACCTTAAGGTATAATTTAATTTCCTCAGTTCAGTAAAAATTATCAGAGTTTCTTCATCTTCTTTTAAAATGAACTTTTTTTGAGTAAAAAGTAGGACAACTATCATTTCAAATAGACACTGAAAGTGTCTTCCTAAAATTGTCCGTTATTTTGTTTTTAATTTTATAATATCTGAGTTCCTTTTCATTTGTAACATGGTTTTGACAACTTCTTCCTTTTATGAGCTTCTGGTTTCTCTTGATGTTTCTCTTCAGCTCTGAGTTGTTACGATGTTATTTCTGAATTCCTAATACTTTGATTCCTGTCCCTACTGAAATCACTTTTCTACTTCCCTTGAATTTATTATCCTATGTTTTCTGTAGATATAGATTTGGGCCACCACTTTCCAGTATTCAATCGTTATTAGTGAATGATTTTTTTTCAAAGTGTTCTGTTTAATAATACGATGTTCTGTATTGTGGGGATATTTTGTAATATAATAAAAACCTATCCCCACACTGTAGTACTTTGCTGAGTACAGTTATTTATTTTTAAATGTCCATTGTGCTTCCTTCTTTAATTATATACCGTTATAACTCTCCTATTACACTTCCACGCAAAGGATGTTTTTAAAGTGTAACTTTTTTTTTAATTGGGATTTATTTATTGTCGAAATATAGTCATTAAGAGAGTTTTAGTACTCTAGGCCCTTAACTCTGAACTACACACTATTGACCCAACCAATTGTGGGTTTAAATATCCAGAAAAACTAATGACTTATATGGTTCTAACACTCAAAACTTGGATTTGCTAAACTCTGAACAGCAAGTTAACCACATACTGTACTCCTGTGAGGAAAGAAGGCTTGATGCTATGGTCACAGTGTGATGTCCAGTTAGTTATACAAAGGTTCTACATGATCTGAACTGGGGCCATCCAGTGCAACAAACATAGTGGTTCCCAGGAGGTTCCCAGTAGCCTGTGGGGTGGTGCTGGTGGTGTTGGTGGTGGCAGTTCAGGAAATTTATGGGTGCCAAACTCCAAAATTCAAGCTTAACACATACAATAATTTGTTATTATCACAAAACCTGTGCTCACTCTCCCATGTATTTCTAATAATCTCTCAGTTACTCCTGATAAATACTGCTACATGAATGTTTTATAGGACATTGGAATACTGTATTGTTTGGGGAATGATAACAGAGGAAATAGTCTTCCATGCTCCATGGAGCTGTGCCTGCCCTAAGCATATGTCACTGTCAACTGCAGCATAGAATTGTATATATCTTGTTTTATATCCCTGCACTCTCACTGGAAACCAGTGTAGTCCCCAGTTCAGCCTGGGAGGTTTCTGGGATGCTTATTTTCCATATCTGTGTATGCAAGGTCAATTGTAGATTTCAAAGCAAGAAAGTTATGGACTGGTTGTATTTTCACAGCAATGATACTGTCGACTATGAGAGGTAGAGCTGTATCTGGGGTGTGAACAGGTTATGCTGAAACTTGATGTCATGTTACGTAAGAGATTTGAACATCTGTGAAACAGAATGTCCAGCATTTTCCATTATCAGTCTCCTGTAGACATCTTGGGGAGAGGATTACTGAAGGTGTGATCATCTCAGTGGCTCTTGGGGATTTGTTTTCTTTATGTTTGAAGAACTGGTCAATTATGACCATCGAATAAATCTCATTAATTAATTAACTTGTTCACATCTTTGTGTACTTACCTGATTTTTTTTCAAATTTGATTAATTTGACAATTATCAAAATAAGTGTGGAGACACCCACTGCTTTTATGATGTTTATTATTACATCTTAGGAGCTGTGCCAATTTGATGTTTAAATGTGTCCCTGCTGTGTTATATTCCACACAAAATTAGGCCTTTTGTATATTTTCTATGATGTAGCCCTAGAAACTCAGTCTGTTTGGCTTTGTTGATGGCATTGTGATGGTTTGATTTGATGCTTAAACTGTGATTTATTTGATATTAACTATAAGAGACTAATCCTGTAACACAGTAGACTATTTCAGTACTCGGTTTCCAAAAACCTCAATAACAGCCCTTCAATAGAAAGGAGAGAGATAACTCAGCCTTTAGCAGTTGTGTAGAGCATTTGGAGTACAGTTCAATGATCATGTTTTTTCTACATCAAGAAAACCATATTCATTAATATCTCTCTATTCCTAGACTTTAACAGGTTTATGTCATCGTAGACAGTCTACTGGTTGTACACAATATTAAAACTGCAATTATTTCTTTCCATACAGAGCACACACACAGACACACACACACACAGACACACACACACACAGACACAAACACACACACACACCAAAAGGGCATCATTATTACTGTGTGTTGGTAGTTCTGAAATCTGTCACTCTGTACATCCAGTTGATCATGAGTTATAGAAACATCTATTAAATGCTGTCCCTGAATTAGACACAAAAGTCAGTGGATCAAACAAAAATAATTATCCTCAGGTGGCTTCTGTTTTCACCCTACTGGTCAGTTCCTGTAGATGACTGTCATTTTGTAAATATGAATACCTATGCATCTTGGAATCATCATGAAAATAAATAATCCTCAATAACATCCCAAAGTCATTCCAGATGACACTTTCTTTTTAAACTATGAGTAATTAGAAGAAAGCCAATTTACTTCAAAAGAAAATAATTAGATTGTAATAGATTCCCCGGAAATACTGCATCTTTCTGCTGGGAGATTTTCCACAGAGAAAAAAAATCCTGCCAAACTGAAACTCCTAAAATACCTTAGAAAATAAAAATGTTGGACCATTTAAAACTTCATTGAATTTTGTAAAAACTAATTCTTCAGTTTGTTTTTTTCCCCCATTTTCTCAGTAAACTTTCTCCTAAGTGAAAACCTTCCAGGTACCCTGTCAAGCCCTGTGGTATTCATACATGCTTGGTGCCTTTGTGAGGCTTATTCTATCATAGACACCTAGGTTTGTTTTTTTTTAATGGCAAATTCAAGTCAAAGGCCTTATAATGCATGGTTGAGTTAACACAGAAGGCTGGTGAAGCTGGAGACGTGTCTGCCCCGCAGCTCTCCAGATCCCTCCAGATCCCATCATGCTTTGAGGCTCCTCAGTGTTCAAGTTGTTTGTCTCCTTTCATCCTACTCACCTATCTATCTGCATTTCCTCACTTCTCTAAACGCACCCTGACTTCCCCATATTTACATCAATGCATAGAGTAAACTCACAGCTGCATGCATTCCTGACTCACAGCACAGTGTTCATGTTCTCTCTATAAAATGAAACAATATACAATGCGAGTTTACAGGACGCATACAGCAATGCAACATATAAAGCTTAACAATTCACTGTTTATTCTTTTATGCTTAAAGTTGAAAAGGAAACTAATTATATCCTCTGATAAATAATTGTGTTGATAATTTAGTTAATTGTAAAAACAAAACAAGACAAAACAAAATAACAACCCAAAACAAACAAACAAAAAAATAGCAAAAACCCCAAGTTAGAATTGACTGGGCATAAAAAATATAATGGCATTTCCAGGAAGGCCAAGCTATTTATAGAATGCAGTAAGCAATCTTTGGTTGACCCCAAGCACCTCAGGCTTAGGAGTTCAGGCTTTTATAAGTAGTTGTTATCAGGTGAAAGCACTCAGGTGTATGTATACCATATGTCCTTGTTATACTACCTTCATCTTTAAAGTGTTAGGACAGTTCCATGATTTTTAAATTTCACAGTGTGCCATCTTCCAGGTGGTCATCCAGCTTTATGTGTTTTGTGAGGCTAATGGATGTAGGAGGGAGGGGCTGATGCAGAACCACCCAAGTGTTAGTCTGTAGCTTGGTTCTCACTCTCAAATCTGAACCACACAGTCAAGCCAACTTCTCTAAGTCTGTGAGAGGGGCATGCATATGGTATACAGTGATGGACTACCATAACAGTTTTAAATTGTGTGATCAATAATGACTACAATAAAACATTTACCAGGCCTTTCAAACAGCTAGTGTGAATTTATCCCATGGTTAGCTCTTTTGAATTTTATTTTTACTTTCAGTTTTAAATTCTTATACTTCTCACAAACTAAGCTTGGTTGTTATTTCTATAAGTGTAGAACCAAATCAGCCAGGGAAACATCAAGAAACTTGCTTAATTTAAATAAACATTAAATATAAAACTGTGCGGTGAAATGATCTAAAATGAAGACTAAATCTCTAAATTGAGAAAATTTGCTTACAGTAGAGCCCTGATTGCTGATTTTGCTCTTTTGAGGACCAGACAGATTCTCAGCTTTGATTGGCGCTATCCGGCAGGAGGCCACCATAACACGGGTTCTCTGACTTTGTGGTTGTGAACCCTAGTCATCTTGACCATGATGAGAGGAAAAGGAAGACTGAGAAGTACTCACAGTTCACAGTTTTAGAACATTCTAGATGTGAACGTGTAGGCTGATACGATAATAAAAATAATTTTATCATCATATTTTTTAAATGTGTGCTCATTTAAAAAGAAAATAGACAACACACTACACTGCTCATTAAATATACATTTATATATATATATTCGTTTTTATACAACATATTTCTAATTGTACTTGCAGTCGTAAGAGCACCAAATGAGTAATTACATTCAGGAATTTTTGCTTCTGAGTATGGTCATACGACAAATTCACATATACACATTATGTTGGTGTGCACACACGTGTATATAATTGTTTCCTTGTTAAAACCAAAGAAAAACAAAAAGCTCTAGCGTTACAATAAGGTTTCTTGGCCCAGAGGTCCAGACCCACAGAGCTGCCATCCCAGACCACTTAGCTGATTAGTCCCCCCAAAATGACTCAGATGCTTATATTAACTTCATGCTGTTTGGCCTATGGCTCAGGCACATTGCTAGCTAGCTTCTTCATCTTAACTGAACCCATTTCTATTAATCTGTCTACCACGTGGCCCGTGGCTCACCTGTGTTCCTTACATGTTTCTCCTTGGGCAGCTGTCTCAATCCATCTCTGACTCTGCCCTTCTTGTCCTACCTATTCTGATTCCCCACCTACTTTTTCTATGGTGCTCACCAAGGGCCAAAACAGCTCCTTTATTTAAAGATTGATAATCACAGCATACAGAAAGCCATTCCCACATCACTCTAGTCTGGTTGTTGGAGATCACTCCATGGTTATCAGAAATGCTGAGACCTCATAGTACTATGTGGAGCCCAGTCTAACTAATTTGCATTTTTAAATTAAATCTTTACAAAATAGCATTGCAGTACTATGTAAATGATAACTAATTGCCAATGCTTTCAGTGTTGTGGCTTTATTATAGTTTAAGCTCAGATAAATAGGAAGAATCATTACATGTCAGACTACTTGTAAATAGTAGAAATTCTTGTACAAAGTGGCATCACAGTTAACATAAGAATGCAGCATTTATTTAATATTTGTGGGTTTTGGAAATGGATTTCCTGGAGAGTCCTCTCTGGCTTGTAATTGAGTTGTAAACTGGAAATGATCCTGCCTCTGCCTCCCGAGTGCCGGAATCACAGTGGCACCACACCTGACTGAGATCTATTCGTGAAAAGTCAATGTTTGGTGAACATGAACCTTTTATGTGATGTTTTAAAATGTGTAATTAAGCATGGTATATCATCAAATTTTGTTATCAAGGTATAATATTGTAGTGTGTTTTGAGAAATTCAGGCTGCATACATATTAAAGTAATTCAGTAATGTTGTATGTGCATGAACACATGCCAAGTAACAAATGCTAATCTTCAAGAGTTTGAATTCAAGTCAAGAACAACACCAACAACCACAGCTAATGACTATGACACCAGTGATTAAGAACACTTCATTTTCAGGTGAATTACATTTGCTTTAATCCTGAAACGTTTTCTTTGTCTTTTAATTAAAGAGTAGTTTTTCTGGGTATAGCAGTCTGAGCTGGAGTGTGCAGCATCCGTGCAGGTCCTTCTATATTAGAAGTCAGGTGTTATTCTAATGCTCCCTCACATCTGGCTTTGTGGCTTTCGCTTCTTTTCTTGAAACCTTTAATATTTTTTGTTCTGCACATTTAGTCTTTGCTTACGGTGCACCTTTGGAGTTTCCTTCCTGGCCCTGTCTGTTTGCTACTCTGCATGCCTTTTGAACCTTGATAAACAATCTCTTTATTTAGGTAGGAGAATTTTTCTTCTATAATTTTCTTAAAATATATTTTCTGTGCCTTTGACCTTGGTTTCTTCTTCTTTTACTCTATCTGTTATTTATAGATTTCGGCTTTTCATAGCGGCCCAGATTTCCTAGATGCTTTGTGCCTGATTTTTTTTTTTTTTTTAATTTAACATTTTCTTTGACTGATCTTTCTTTTGGCTTGTCTTCAAAACCTGATACCATCCCTTCCACATCTTTCAATGTGTTAGTGATGCATGAAAGGAAAGAAAGTGTGTAATATGATAATGGTATTTGTGGCTAAGAACATAGCTGTTGAACTTGAAGCTCCTAACAGATTCAGACTTTATTAGTTTTCTAGTGGTTTGTGTTATAGCAAAGCTTCCTTAGATGAGACAAGGTATAATCATGTAGCAGAAATGCCATCCAGTGTGTTTACAGTGCAGACCAAACAGCATAGACCAAGCAATCAATAAATACCAGTTATCATGATGAGAGTATTGACAAGCACCACTTCTGAGGGAGATGTTGTGTAAGTGGTGCATCTAGGAAACACAGCCTAAGGAATGGTAGAGTTGCTTTTTAAAACCCCCTTCAGTGATTCCTGGAGTGTTAAAACTGTTAATGTGCATTGTGAATCTCTTGAAATTTTACAGTTTCAAAGCTTAATTAGCTATGAAATGCCGGCACCCATTTTTTTTTTCCTCACAGAACATCTCTTGCAATGGGCATTCCCCCACACATTATTCTTAAATGATTTCTTAGGAAAATACCTACCTGTTAATCATAGTTTTCAACTGCTTGAGTTAATCAAAACATATAGGCAAATTAACAAATATCAGAATGAAGAATGTTTACAAACAATTGATTATAATGATGTAAATCAGTTAAGCAGATTATTTTAGGGGAAATTTTAACTGCAACAAAATAAGTATCTTATAATACTACTGTTGGTTCTGTATCTCTATTTGGTTACAAACACTTTATATTATCCAAAACAAAAAATAAACAAATAAACAAAACCAAAAAACAAACCCCTCATTTCAGCACTGACATTTACAAAGGGAAATTTCCCTTCCGGCATGGACAAAAGGACAAAGATTCCATGAGAAAAGACAGACCAATTTATTAACACACAAATGTGGAAGATCTCTGCCTAGGGAGTGTCATTAAAGGATGATTGCCCTTTGCCTCAGAGTAGCTCAGGAACTTACAAGCTTCTGTGCATGAAAGGAGAATTGTGGGGGTGACGTAAATGTGGAAAAGATAGATTGATAACCCAGTACGACCAAGTCTGTTTTGCCTCAAGAATATACTAGAATTTGTAAATGGTTCTTTTCAGGACCAACGTCTTTCCACATATGCTGAGAAAATACCTGATTTGCTTCCCACGGTCCAAGTTCAGTTCAGAAAAATAAGTGTTGAACTTTCTCCTCTGGACTGTTCAGTCACAATCTTACCTGGATCCGTCCTGTTTTCAGTCTGTCTAAATAATGGGTCTGTCCATCTACGCTTTTGGAAAACATACTTTCTTCACTATAAAGTGAATGTACAGACAGCTGTTTCTTTCCACGTACTCTGTGTTCATTAACACAGCAAAGCCTTGGACACACTCTATGCTCCAAATTGTCTCAGAAGGTCCTTTAACTCCTCAGGTTTTTCTCTTTCTCCACAGACTCCTGTGGACGGGACCCTGAACCCTTCATTTTCTTTACCTTTATTCTTTTGTTATTCCCCATACACTCCAACTCCCAATCAGGATACCGCTTCAACATTACCAGTTCTGGAAGCTTCGAAACGTCTCGGATTTGGAGCCAAAGTTGATTTCCTCTGAGTCTCATGCACTCCTCACAAAGGATAAGTCATTTGTTCTTACCTAAACGCTGGATCAAAACAGGATGCCACACAATTCTTCCATACCCCACTTCACGCTCTAATTTATATAGTCTGCAGAGCACGTACTATAGGCAGTCATATACAGGGGTGCCTTCCTCTGCCTAGAAGTGTCCGATGTTTAAGGGCAAACATTGAAGCTCATTCATTCCTGGCATGTTTGTGGATTCCTGCTTGAGCTCCTGTTACTGGCTGTTATGTATTTCTATCCAGGGGATTAACCTGAAGATGTGGAAGCTTTCTAGGCTTAGCACCTAGTTTCTAGGAGTGTTTAATCTGCTAAATCAATATGGAAAGTCGGTGTTATTATATAAGCTTAAACTGTCCGTTCTTCAACCTACTTTTCCACCCCCTGCTGTTTTTTCACTTATTCTAATATCCACTGTGTGCTGCACAGGTCCTATAATGAGCATCTTGGACATGCTGAGTTCACCAGCATCCTTGGATTCTCATGATTGTCTCCGGACTCCATGGTCCTATGTTCTGTTTATTTCATCTGTTGCCCTAGGACTTTGTGTCTACTGCCTCCTTCTGGCAAGGCTCAAAAGTCAGGAATGTGTTTTCAGGATTTGCTATGCCAAGCCTCAGTTCGTCTATGCTTAGGATTGACTCCCTTAGCCTGAGCTAAGTTTCTTTAGAGTCACACATAGCCCTGATGTGGGAATCTCTTTCTATATGCTGTGCGGATCAATCTTTAAATAAAGGAGCTGTTTTGGCCCATGACAGGCACCATAGAAGAAGTAGGGGGGGGGGGGGAGGAATCAGAATAGGTAGAAAAGGAAGGGTGGAGTCAAAGACAGATCAAGCCAGCAACATGTAAGGAACACAGGTAAGCCACGGGCCATGTGACAGACAGCTTAATGATAATGGGTTGATTTAAGATGTAAGAGCAAGTTAGTAATGTGCCTGAGCCACAGGCCAAACAGCATGAACTTAATATAAGCCTCTGAGTCATTTCTGGGGGCCTGATCAGCTGCAGGTGGCTAAGGAATCGGGGACTGCAGGTCTGTGGGTCTGGACCTCTAGCTGCCCGGGACCAAGAAACCTCATTGTAACATAGCCCTACTTACAGTGAAAATTCCCCACCATCCTCTGAAAGAGGGGATATAAATATCCAGGAGAGAACTCCACAATGCTTTAGTTGAGCCTGGCAGGTACATAGAGTTATATACTGTGCATGAGACAGACATTGAATTTTTATCCATTTTATTCATATTCTCTTCAGGGAACACAAGGATGAAGAAGAAAGAGTGTGACTCTACTAATTACAAAAATAGAGACAAAAATAGGTGTTTTGAAATTGGACGTTTTATGGACACCATTTATTACTTTTCTTTTTCTCCTTCTAGCCTGAAACCCTGTCTTCTCCCCTCCCTGTACCTTACATCTTGTTTTTTTTTTCATCTTTCTGTAGCTGCATCTGACCTGACTTACCTGTGGGTCTGCATGGGCAGAGGTCTTCATGGCTGCTGAAGACATTTGATTTTTTATCATTAAATGGAAAACACACACCTGTCTTGACTCCTGTTCCTTCCTTTTGTCCAATGGCAAAGACAACTGACAGATCTGCAGGATAGTGGCACCAAGAATTTAGTTTTCAGTCATGATATTTTTACCTCTCTCTCTCTCTCTCTCTCTCTCTCTCTCTCTCTCTCTCTCTCTCTCTCTCTCTCTCTCTCTCTCTCTCTCTCTCCGTCCCCCTCTCTCTTTCCTTCTCTCAACAATGGTTTCTTTTCTTGTGTATTTTTCATGGCTGAGATGTTTTCTTACTGTATGTAGACTCTATACTTTTAGGGATTTTTCTCTTACCTGATTTAACTAGCAGTAACTTGCTATGATGACCTTATGATTGGATTTGTCCTTAAGCATTAATTGGCTGTGGTAGGGAACAGAATTAAAGATCTCAAATGTAGAGCCTCATGGGTTGCTTGAAGTGCCCAAGGCTTTAGGACACACGTGTCCATTTCCAGATGGTAGCTGATAAACATTCTGAGGAGTATGTTATCTAGAGTTTATTTTTAATCTGAAGATTGTGCTTTTGATAAATATAGCAAAACAGCATTTAAAAGTGGAATGATTTTAAAAAGGAAGGAAGAAAAACAGAAGTTGGGACAAACTATGCTTCTTTTGGATTTAAATGAAACTAAAATTAGAATCTTATGTAAGAATCCATATGTGATTGTTCACAAGAGCATAGAACACTTAAGAAGGGAGCTGTCCCTAACATGTGAGGAACACAGAATGTTTTAGTGTCTTTATGGCTGAAGTGATGATGATGTAGGGACTTTGTTTTGAGTTCTGGTTATTTTTCTTGTGACAGCAAAAGGGAATTGAGAAAGAAGCCCATGGTCTGTTACACAGCATGTTAGGCCAGATGGGTTTAGCAATTCCTAACACTGGTATGCCCTAGCATAAGGTTTTAATGCAGATTCCTTACTTTGTATTCAACACAAAGTCATATTTTTTTGAGGGTTCAAAACTCAGCCCAGCAAGTCACTCTGGCAGATACTGTAGGTGGTTTTTACTGAAAATGCCCCAGGAGTGAAATAGTTTATTCTCTGCATTACCATGAACCTCTTACTCCAGACGAGCTATGATAAGTGCCAGGTTAATTCTGGAACCACACATAATGCAACATGGAGATCATCATTCAACTTTAGATACTTCACAACTGCGGATATTACAGAAACACAAAGCTATGGGGTATTCATTCATCAAGCTCTATAGTCAGAGTCAGAGTTATGGTAACAGATCCCAATGGGGGAGGTGCCATATACCTAAGCATGTATAAATGATAACTTCGAGCCTCCTACAGTTAAGCAATTGCCCTGTGTCTTAGACTATTGCATAGAACACACAAAATGTGATGATATATCCTGGTGGCTCATGAAAGGGGATGTGGAAGTGAAATTTTAGAACAAAAAGATACTAATAACAAGGGAAGCAGAGATGCTCTCAGAGTTTCCTCTTTATGTTGGGGCCACTTCTAAGACATTTCTAGCAAGTCTATTTTAAAATTGAGACTGGCACAGTAAATCACCTAAATTCAGTTTGTTTTCTTTGAAAAGGTGGCTCATCACAGTTGATATCCATTCATACTACCAATGAACTCAGACGTCTACACTACGATTTCACAAAGAGTGATGTTGATTTAGTGAGATTGTAGGGAAAACATCCTACATTTATCCATGGTGGACTTCCTTCATTATCTCTCCTACACACATCAGTGCTTTTCCTCTGCACCCAAAGCCTCATATGGTTCCATGATAAATGGTTCACTGGCCTTGTAAGAATTAAGAAAGAAAGAGAGAGAGAGAGAGAGAGAGAGAGAGAGAGAGAGAGAGAGAGAAAGAAAGAAAGAAAGAAAGAAAGAAAGAAAGAAAGAAAGAAAGAAAGAAAGAAAGAAAGAAAGAAAGAAAGAAAGAAAGAAAGAAAGAAAGAAAGAAAGAAAGAAAGAAAGAAAGAAAGAAAAGCTGACAAATGTTGTATGAGGTTTCTGGCCTGGAATTTCCGGCCTAGGCTCGAGGTTTGGATCCACAGACCCGCAGTCCAGCAGTCCCACAGAGACACGCAAATGCTTACATTTTTAACTCTATGCTAATTGACCTGGGGCCCAGACCTAGAACTTTGCTAGCTCTTGCTCATAATCTAACCCATGATTCTTACCCTGTTCAGCCATGTGGCTCGATACCTTTCTCAGAGCAGCATAGTTGTCCTCTGCTTCTTCTGGCTTCTCTGTGGCATTTCTGGTGTATTCTTCCTGTTCCCAGAATTTTTCTTAGTCTGATAGCCCCGCCCATATTTCCTGTGTGCCTTTGGCCAATCATCGTTTTTATTAAACCAATAGGCAGGACAATTATTTAAAACATAACAACATAATCTCCCTACAGACAAAGTACAGAGCATCTGGCTAATGTGTTTTATGAAGAATAAGCCAAAAGTATTCCTAGATGGGTAGATAACAACTGGAATATTCAAAAATATGATCTGGACAAATTCATTGGAATTATTCTAAGCTTATCTGTTCTAAACATACAGATACAGGATTTTAACAAAAGGAAATAATAATGAATTCTTAAAAAAAAAAAAAAGAAAGAAAGAAAGAAAAACACTTTTGTGAAGCAACCTGTTCACTTCTACCCAGGTCCCCTTTTTCCTATTGTCTACAAAACTTGAATTTTGATGCCAGTGGTGACAGACAATTGCAGCTTAGCATGGCCCAGCCACAGGAAAGCTGGGCTGGTTGAAGACAAGAGACTCCTTCAAGTACCTTGGCCTCCCTGCTGCCAATCAGCTAAGCTCAAGCTGAGCTTGACCCAGAAAATTGTTACACAGGAAAAGAGAAAATTTCTTCCTGCCCCTCCCCCCACTCCAGTCTCTGCTCCTATGTGCACCTATTCACTCTTTGGACTTAGAAAGAGCAAAAGAAGTTTTCAAAGGATTTAATGTCTATCTTTACTCTGAAACACTCATTTCAAAAAAGAACTCCAAACTCTGAAAATGTACAAAATGTTATGAAGGAAATGACCAGGCATATACTTAAGCCCCAAGACATGAACAGTGTGAGTGAAATCTGATGTGAACTGTTGCTTCCAACCTGAACTTCTGCTTAAAAATGGCATCTTAAGAAGCAAACAAACAAAGAACAAACAAAGAACAACTGGTATGGTTTATTTCATTCCTTCACCTGTATGGGTGTTTTGCCTGTATGTGTCTGTAGACCAGTAGTGTGCAGACCTGTGGAACCAAACCCAGGTTCTTTGCAAGACCGTCCATTTGTCCTTACCTAAACCCTGAGCCAAAGCCAGGATGCCATACAATTGTGTTTTAACAATAATGACTCAGTGCCAGGATAGATGAACTTTCCATCATGAATGAAGTCAAAGAGGCAAAATACAAAAGCTCGGCCACAAGATGTGTGGGCCAGATTTAGGGTGGATATTCCTACCTCAATTTATCAAATCAAGGAGGGAAAAAAAAATCCTTTGAGGTCTTCCCAGATGCTTGAGTTTTAGTTGACTCCAGATACAGTCAAGCTGACAACCAAGATCAGCCATCACAACCCTCCACCATTAGGTCTTACTTTACCCTTTTATGAAGGAGCAGTGATCTATGTTCCTGCTTAAGCCTCTGTGAGAGATAAGGGTGCTACAGACACGTATCAATCCAAGGTTGCAGGAACCCATTAAAGCCGTCCTAACCCAGTGGCTGCCTCACTACACATCTTCTCATATGTGACTCAAGGAAGTCAGGAGGATAGAAAATGAGCTTACCACAAAGGATTGGGTTGCTAATGTCACCATTTTCTGAAAAGCTTTATGTGGGTAGTTGTCATGTTTCTCCTCATCTCGTTATGCACTTAGATTTCTGGCTAATTATCTGGAGATGATGTCAAAACACATAACATTCCTGACACATGTGGTTCTGTCCTTTATCCTGGACACAGAGGTGGCCCTCTTGAGCCATGAACTCAAGCAGGCCACTTGGTTTGGGGCACTAACATTCAGAAAGGAAAGTAATTATTTTAGTAGAACATATATCACATTTGTGGTAGAGAATTCTAATTCCATGATTTTAAATGCACTGGGTGTTTCTTCTCAGCCTGTGAGGCTTGGAAGTCCTTTTCTAGGCAAGCTTATCATCTTCACAGACTCTTGGTGCTGACAGAGCTGGGATGCTTTTATAGGCTAATGTAAGTGGACGCCCAGAAGTGCCAGTGTGCATTAGGGAAATGGAAATCTATTCTGCTTCACGGGTGAATTTACTCTTTTCCAGAGATGGAATTTATTTGCATATTTTATTTCAATATATGTGAGTTCACTGGAAGAGGTTTGAAATTAAATAAATGACATGATTAAACGGTAGACATCATAATGGCAAACCTGGCAGCCCATTGTGATTTTAGATTTCCAAAGGAATTTAAACCTTTGATGTGTTTGGTGACAATGACATCTGCCTTGAGTGCCAGGGCACAGGAGATGTCTGGCGACTGGAAGACATGGCTGACACACACTATATGCAGCGTTCACACCCAAGGGAACATACAATAGGTACAGATAAGTGGTGAAAATGTCTAGGATAGTTAGTTAGGTGGTGGGGTTTCATCGATGATTTTCCATCTTCTAAACATCTTTCCTGAGATGTATGTGTGATCATTTTCTGACAAAAGCTAATAATTACTGACATCACAAAAATCATCCCTCAGTTCACTAAGTTGCTTTTTAAAGAGTGGGATTATGTGATCCTGACTTATTCAACATTCCTCGTAATTAAGGTTTACAAAACTGCACTTAATATAAAACATCAAAACCATGAGCTTCTCTGTTTTAAAGATAGCCCTTTATAATATTTTTTCTGAAAAGGGAAAATTCAGATATACCTAAGGTTAAAACGTTCATTATCAAATTTTAAAATCATTACTAACATTGCTTAACATGGCCTTTAATAATTGTACTTTATAAGGGCAAAGAGAAGGTGACTTTCCTATTTGATGAGTCGGGATGTACAGTTAGGCTTAGGTTTGCGTAGTCTTCCAGCTGGTGTCCTCGTTGTGATCACGGGCAGCTTTTCCTTCTGTCTTGACGCACGTTGTCTTGTGTTTCCCACTCTTCCTTGTTCCCCGTAGGAAACCGGTATTACAGCCAAGTGAACAGCTTAGAGGCACAATGACTGACGGTCGGTACTCAGATCCTTTCTTATGTCTTGGTGTGACCATGCTTTATAATGACAACTGCCTGAGCCACCAGGGCTTGACCTGGGAAAAGCAGCCAGTGGATGAGACTGGCAGGAATTCACTCATTTCAATCTCCTACACGGAGCCCAGAACGCAGGAGGAAGGAGGGGTCGTGAATTATTCTTCACGTGACCTACATGGAGTCTAAAATAGTTCTGCCATAGACAGTAGCTCTGTAAGCTGTCTTAGCTTCCTTCTCACTAGTCAAACACGTAAACTCAAGGTACACAGATCTCTGAGGCACTGAAATGATTACAGATCACATTTACCCTAATTGCTATATTCTAAATAAAACATTACTTATTTTTCCAGACATTAAAACTTCTTTTTTATTTTACCATACCTAGGAGGTCACCATGTATGTCTGCACAGATGCCATGAAACATTTATTTAATGTTGATTTAAGCGCTTTCACTTACTATAAATTGCCTTCCTTTTATTACTGTCAATAATATATACACCTTTTTATGTCTTTTTATATATGTGTATATAAAACATATATGTATACAATATGTTTGCATATATAAAATATATATATATATGAAATAAGTCATAACATACATGATTATGAATATAATACATAATGGACAAAGAAAGTATGAAGACAAACTCTAAAGTTGCTGTGTAAAGTAGCTGTTGGTTATGAGAAGCTTGGTCACCCAAGGGTCATCTGAACCTTTTTTCTCTTCAGGACCTCAGCGATGTCGATCACACAAAAGTCAATGAATGACAGAAATAATATATGTCTTTATTTTCTACCCAATATTTTCTCATTCATTGGTCTGTGAACTACTGTTACTCCATGAAAAGGGCTAATGTTCTGAATGATGATAAGATTCTTTTAAAGCTCAATTAAAGGCTTTATGATGATCATGAAATAGAATAAAACTGCTTTCTAGCATTCTTACGATCCAGCTTTTCCTCCAAGTTAAATTGAGTCTGGGAAACTTCACAAAATGCAGGGTTTTGATTATTTATTTGTATTCTAGTTTTATGTCATTTCTGCACAAGGCTTATATGAACCAGCCCAAATGAAGGGGGTCCTTGTGCTCCAAGCAAAATTCAGTTCCCCGGCCCACCATCACCACTTCTTTCCCAGGCTTCCCATTTTCTACCTTCTTAAAAATGCCAAGTCTTAGCTTTTAGATTTTAATGTTAAGGTTGTTTGATGCACTGATCCCGTTTCCTTTACTTGCGTTTTATTTTGTCTGCAAGTACATTCCCCCAACACACACACCCCAAAGTCTTGGATATTTAGCTTTTTAATAGTGTTACCTGGGTGCTGTCAGAGTGACTCTACTGTCTCCTGGAAGGGGTCGGGTACAGAAGTGTGTTGATATTTACAAGGCACCCTGCAAAATTCAATATTGTCCTCAGCAGAGCAGAACAGCCGCCAGGCTGTCACGCCTGACCAACCAGCCTGACACTCACACCAAGGAAAAACTCTAACTTCTTGGTGTGCTGCATAGTTTGTTTCTGAATCCAACGAAGTTTCTATGAATGTCAATATCTGAGTGCAGATCTGAGGCCCCGTCTCTTTGCATCAGTGGTGTGTGTGTGTGTGTGTGTGTGTGTGTGTGTGTGTGTGTGTGTGTGTGTGTATGTGAGTGTGTATGAGTGTGTGTGAGTGTGTGTTTATGTGTGTGTACGCAAGTGTGTGTATGGGTGTGAGTGTGTGTGTATGTGTCTGTGTTTAAGAGAGAGAGAGACAGAGACACAGACAGACAGACAGAAAGAGGGGGAGAGAGAGGGGGAGAGAGAGGGAGAAGGAGAGAGGTGGGAGACCCAAGAACCTGGAAAGCAGCTATTTAAACTCTGCCTTTTCAAAAGTGCTGCTTTTAAACCACTCTGTAGGTGTATAACAGGTGCAACTTCCTGGATATTTTTTCTTCATGTGCTTTTCCAATTGTGACCCATTAGCAGCTACCACTGCTCGCAAGACTAGAGTCGTACAGCACTGGGCTGCATCCTTTGCATTGGCTTGAGGAAGCCATGAAAGATCTGTGGTAAACTCTCTGTTGCTATTTGCAAAGAAAATTAATGGATTGCTGAGTTGCATTTTTAAAAGTTAGTATTGATTTACATTTAAGAGCAATCAATATGGCATTATTGATTAATAATAAAACTGAAATGTTTATTATATTATTTTCTTATCTTATGTGGCTCTGTTACTCCAGCACTCTGCCACCCAGTCCTTTAAGCACTTATGGAGGGAGCATTTATTCACATACTTTTCTGTGCATCTCTGTTGTCCCACAGGCTCTCGAAGACAGCATGAGCAGGTGCGTTACTAGTGCCTGCTCCAGTCAGTCAGGGTTTCTCCTTGGTGAGGTGACATCGCTCATCTATTGCAAGGCGGATAATGCTGTGGAAGTGACAGGATGGTGTTAACTAGAAAATTCAACAGTCATGTCGCCAGTAATTAAAATACTTGGGATGAATTATTTATGGTTTCATATCAATTTCCTACAACTTTAAAAACTGTTTAACTTAAATGATAATATTAACAATAGATAAAAATGTTTTTTAACTGTTCCTAATGTAGTTTATCTCCCGCATAAAATGATGTGTAGTCAGGGCAGAAAGAGTTTAAGTGCAGGTTCAGATTTCTTTTTTCTAAAAAAGCTAAAAAAGAAAAATTTCTGATAGTTAAAAAAAATCATGTCAATCTTAGAAAAGCTGTGACAAAAAGAAAAAATAACTAGACAAGAATAGAATTTATTACTTTTCTGACTTTAAAATCATAAAATTTATCATATATATATATATATATATATATATATATATATATATATCCTCTACAACTAGGAAAATTATAGTGTGTGGAGTCTAATGTTGGTTTTGAACTGAGGACATTTAGGAATAAGACATATTTGTATTTTATGGACCACGTTCCATGCAATGTGACTCCACAGACTTTAGAACTTCTCCTGCCCTATTTCCTGTAGCCACTGGAAGTTGGCTTTCCTTCCCTGTCAAGGCCCCAGAGGGCTGAGGGCTCTGAGCTGGGATTGCAGACAGTCTTTGTAATAAACTTCTGCACTTCTAAAGAGCTGGCAAATGCCCAGCACAAGCTTTTCATTGATTTTTATTTCCATTGTCCTCTTCTGGACAGCGTGTTATTAATACTTTTATATTCAACATTTTCATGAATTTTGTTTTTGAAAAAAAACAACCATTATGATTGTCCAAAACACCACACCTAGGAAAAAGCTATTCAACATTATTGTTCGAGCAGACTTTCAGAGGTTTGCTGCCGTGCAGACTATGCTCTGGAATGAAGGCTCAGATTCTGTCTTCATAGCAGATTATTTCTCAGAGGCTGAATGTGCTGCAACTTATAGACCCTGAGATTTAACTGAACAGCAAATGCTACAGAAAAACATTTACCTTTATGTGTCTAGCAAATTGCTCATTGATTCATTGGTAGGTGCTATTTAAATAGAAAATTGGCTTTGTGACATATAACATAAAAAAATTAATAAAGTAATTTTTCAAACTTAAGATGTGGTAAAATTAAATGCAATTCCCCTGCTGATGTTTGATGGTAACCATTTACCTTAACAAATGGAATATATTTAGGAGAAAGTAAGGTTTTAAATTATATTATTGATTACAATGAGAGATTTATACTTTGTAAGTTGATAAAGCTCAAACAGGTATATGTTTTTTAAACAATTTCCCCCGAATCTACTTTACCTATAAATGAAAACATTATTACAGAAAATCAAATAATGAGCATTCATTATTGAGTAAAGACCACATAATAAATGATACTTGCTTTAATTGTATTAATTTTTATTAAATTTACACAAAGTTCAAACTTAAATGGAAAGTAAAGACAATTTCAGAAGAAAATGACCACACGTCATAAACATTCTCAAAGAGTAGACAGAATGATGCTCAAGTTTTCAGAATAAATCAGAAACTCAGATTCATAGGCTCAAGCTCAGATATGAACTCACATTCAAGGCCTAGGCTGTGCTGGTGAGTGCTGCCTTCATGCCTTCAGCACTGGTTTCATATTAATTTGACACCATGCGATAACTAAAGGGCACACAGTGCACACGAATCACAGGACAGTAGCCAACACACAATAGGACTCAGTCATGAAGTTTACTTTTGCAACAGAAGACTTTTCCAAATAAATAAAAATAAATAATGAAGTTCAGGGAGCATCGCTTGCATTCTATACACAAGGACGTCCCCAATGTCTGTTGACCAATTGACCTCAATGGAAGCCATAGCCTAGAGATTATGGGGGAGCCCTAGGATCGAGGTGCACACGTACTGGGCTCCTGGAAATTGGAAAGGTGAACCTTAGCTATTTTCTAAAGGTAGAATAGTAAGCATGAGTGAAGCAAATACTTGTATACACAGCCACAGCTTCACGTTGGCACTGAGGCCCAGTTGTCCCAGCTGCTGCACATTCTATCAATAAATGTTCCTATAATTTCTGGTATTATTCATCTTCCTAAAAAGAAAGAGAAAAAAACGGTGTTGGGAGAGGGTGAGGTAATGGTTTGACTACCATGAAAAGTAATCTCCAAGAGCAAATGATGGGCATTATTAAACTTGAAAAGTTGAGGGAGTGGGGCAGGCTGTGAAACTCTGTTCAAAATTGAATTTTTAAGAATAGAAGAGATTTCCCCCAAGTAATGATGTCCTCATTGAATCCTGGAGTGGGAATTTTCATATTTCGAACCAGCACTGTAGTTTTATGATGTCAAAGTAATTGGGACTCAGTATGTCTTAGAAATTGATATCTGCCAGTGACACAAAACTGAAAAGGAGATAAAATTCTGCCATCCTCGTGCTTCCTAGGTGGGAAGACAAAATTCAAACCATTCAACATGTTTTCACATTTGAGAAAAGGATCTTGATCATGTGATGTTTCAGGTCATGTATTAAGATGTTTGTCTCACAGAGCACAGCAGTAGAAAAATCTGAATTTTATCATCCCTAGTGTATATTCTTCTTATATACATGGAGTAATATGTAATACTGGATATGCATGTATGATATATAAGCATATAGTAGGCATGGTATTCTATACAATAATCACAAACTGTGTTTCATATAGAGTATGTTATACACTTTATAATGTGAGGTCTGAATATGTATGAGTTTATAAAATATAGATATAAACATAATTAGTTAAAATTAAAGCTTACATAATAATATGTTACAAAAAGTGTATCCTTCCTTCAAACAAAGATTTGATGTACAAATAAGAATAAGGAAAAAGTGGGGAGAGAATTTTACATGAATAAGAAAACTCAGTCTTAAAATGCAGAAAATTTCATTTGATCATTTTAGTTAGATAAACTAGCATTTTAAGACTAGACGAAGAGTAGACTTCTATACAGAAGCAATTAAGTTATAACCCAAGCACTTATGAGTTTATTGTGCAAGCAGTAAATGAGATGGGGTCTTCCTAAGTGGGAAGAAGACTCAGCCATGGCCATGTTAGAAGCACACTATGGTGGCCATTTCAGTTGGCCATGTTGCAGAGAGAGCATCTGATGTTGAGTCTTTGGCCCTAGGAATGAAGACATAGATCTCACTGAAGGCCGTGCTGATTGCCTAGACTATCTCTTCCTTTTAATAACTTGCTGATCATAAAAATGTCAGGTACTTGGAAACTGCCGTGTTACCATGAGTACACAGCCACACACTAGGATGTAGCTTTGTCATGGAGATAGAATGAAGCTCACTTGCAGAACTTTTGCCTGAGCTCAAACTCCACTGAGGAAACATCATAAGGTTTACTCCTTGGATGGGAACCCTTTAACTTATCTACAGTTATTTCTGTCCATACATTTTCTTTTTCCTTTCTGCTTTGTAAAGGGTGTGTGTGTGTGTGTGTGTGTGTGTGTGTGTGTGAGAGAGAGAGAGAGAGAGAGAGAGAGAGAGAGAGAGAGAGAGAGAGAGAGAGAGAGCCTGCCTTATGACTAAGTGCACCGCTTACATTCAGGAACTTGGGGAAACCAGAAAAGAGAGCTAGATCCTATAACTGAAGTTATAGCTGGTTGTGAGCAACCATGTGGGTCCTGGGATCTGAACCCATGTCTACTGCAAAAACAGCATTCACTTTTAACACTTGAGTCACACATCCACCTCCCTGATATTTATTTCTCAATCTGAGAATATTAAATACTTATTTGAAATGTTAAGTTATACAAATGAAATAAATATTTCAATGCAATGTAAGAATGTTAAAGATCAATGCTTAGAATAACCATGGAGAGGCATAGTGTCAAAACTTATGTAAAGATTTGAAGCTTATCACAGTCAAAATTGTTGCGGTTGGTTAGAAAATGGACCTAGGTCATTAGGTATTTCCAATTAAAGACAGAAGAAATGTATAAAGTAGAAAGAAAACGAGAGGAAGGTAGTGCTTGTTAATATGTAATTTCTGCTTTTAAGAAAGAGTACATTCTGCAAAAACACACCAAAAGATGCTATAATAGATTATTAGAAAGAAATAAAAGTGATGTGTTTTTCTTTTTTTAGAAAATTTATAAGGTGGTAGAATATTCTAGGAACTTTAGAGAAGATGACAGAATGCAAAGAGGAATGTTGGTCTGAAAGAAAAAGCGGTGTTACTGAATATGCTAGAAGTCTTAATGATTGTAATGTGTTAACAGTGCATGAGGATAGGAGTCACAATGTTCCCCCATGGGTGATCCAAATGCTGAAGCTTGTAATATACTAAGTAGGCTATTGCACCTAAGGTTTGGCAAGAATGGTGGGGGTGATAAATAGAGGGGTGTGTGACAGCGGACTTTGATCTCAGCAAAGGATGTTGAAGCCAGATGGCGAAATAAAACTGGAGTATCAGCAGAATCAGCAGATTGGGATTTTCTTCCAGGTTTTAGATATAAGGAAGGGACTGAACTCAAAGTCACTTGCTTAGAGACGTCATGGGTCAGCAGTCAGTACATATAGGATGTATGGTATGCGAAAAGACATTAAAGATAAACATGTGGACTAAGCAGGTTGGATTTATACTTAGGAATGTTCTACACACACACACACACACACACACACACACACACACACACGCAATAGCAACTAACAAAAAGATACCATAAATTTGAGAGAGAACAAAGGAAGTGCATGGGAGGGGTGGGAGAGGGCATGATATAAAAATATTGTAATTTCAAAAATAAATAGACACAAAACAATAAATTAATGTAATAGACATTAAAAACGTAAATAAAAGTGACACTTTGAAAGCAGTAAGATTTTATTGGGACCTTCTTTTACATTCAGAGTCCACTTATGTAATACTATGTGTGGTGGGATTCAGGCGTTATTGAGGGAGATCTAGAGTCATAACTTTGGGGTCTCAGGACCCTGAGTGGGGCGTGGCCAGCCCTCATGAGAACCCTGTTACATGGTGCCCATCCTTCCTGTTTGTTCTTGCAGGGAGAGAATTGGCACTTTCTCTGCTCCATCAGTCAACTCTCCAAGATTTGTCTTAAAGTTCAATTTTGTATCAGTAAGTGTTTATATGTCCACTTAACAAATATTAATTCTTTATATAATCAATTGCCAATAAATAATTTTTACAATAACTACAAAATTTCCATGTTGTGCGACTAGGATAATTGTTGATATTTGGAGAGCTCAGGAAAAAGGAATTGGAAGGGGTAATTTGGTTTTAGCCATATTGACTGATAATGGAAAGTTATTTGAGAAGTTATTTGAAGTGTGAAACTGAAGGTAAGAACAGAAGTGTTTCATTTTGAGAGATGTCAGGTAAAGGAGGCATCGCTGCTGAGCAAGTATCATCTGGGGATAATTAGAGTGGAAGGGAAGCAGACCACAATCATCGTGGAGGAAGCAAGCAGCGATAATTTAGAAAATGCGGTTTTACGGGAATAAAAGGAGAAAACAGTTTTTAAAAGGATGAAGGAAAACAAAGACTGGAGAGAGGTCAGCCGAGAGCCTAGCCTCAGCTCTGGACAGCACTTACCCAGAATGCAGGGGTCAAAGCTCACAAGAGAAGGATGCCGCATGGAGCACAGCAGGTTCCCCTCTGAAAGCGAAGATGCTCTTCTTTATTGTCCTGTCTCTTGGTCCTTTTATAGTGCCTGGAACTTTGTGGGAATAAAAGACTAAAGACTCGTCCAGGTAAAGACTGGCGAGGGAGAAAGAGATAAGAGGGGAGACATCGCTCCAGCCTTGGAATAGAAAGTGTTAGTGACTGAAGGGAAGCTGGTGGAAAAATACAAGATGTTTCTGAGGTGATCAGAAAAGGAGCAGTACTGAACCTAAGGACTGTAATGTTTTCTGTGATGGGTGAGTCTTCATTAAGCCTCACTCATCACTATGAGAAAACGTGGGGAAAGCAGAGTAAAGCCTTAGATTCTAAGGTCCCTTTAGAATGGTGGTTCTCAATCTGTGGGTCGTGACCCCTTTGTGGCTGGAAAAGCCTTTTCACAGGGGTTGCCTAAGACCACCTGAAAGTACCGATGTTTCCATTATGATTCATAACCGTAGCAGAATTCCAGTTAAGAAGTGACAATGGTAATAATTTTATTGTTGGTCACCACAATATGAGGAATTGCATAGTAGGGCCAGCATTAAGAAAATTGAAAACCACTGCCTTAAAAAAGCAGCAGCCAAAGCCCCAGTCTCTATAGCATGGCGTGGTCCTAACAGCTGAGTCTTTTACCTTTTACAGTTAATTTGACTGAAGAAAGTATGATCTCACAATCCTGACCTAAACAGGTACTGCACGTGCTTTGCAAAAGAGCAAAGTGATTTCTGTCAAAAGGCTCCCTGCCTTTGTCTTACTGCCTATAATACAGTTCACTCACTTATTATACACGCCCAATAAAAGCCATCTTCTACAACCATACAGAAGAGCCTCCTGCCCACCGGGCTTTCCTCGCGGCTCATAGGGATGCTATCCTTTCCTTGGGTTAATATCTGTTCCACACCTTGTTTTTTAACTTGTAGAGATGACTCATGTACATGCAGAGATATTTCCAATCTGAATAAATTTTATATTGCAAATCACTGTCAAGCTATTCAAATTAAAGCTAGCTAGTAGGAACAGGGAAGATAGAATTTTATAAATACTATTAAAACAAAAAATCAATTTAATATTATTTTAAAAATTGTTCCAGAATCTTATGCTAGAATTGTAATTAGTGACTGATGAAGTGATCAGAGAAAGAAGTTGTTGATTGCCAATGGCATTAGAAGAATGTGATATTTCTTGGCATAATTTGTCACATATAGAAAGCAGGCGTTATATATTTCCAGTATTTTTCTGAGATTGGTTCAGTATGAAAGATCAATCAGATCACAAAGACAGAATGAAACCCCTTGAAATGATTCTTTTGTTGGTGGATTTTGATTTTTCTAATTGGGTCATGTGTTGCTTGTGCTGGGAGCTGATTCATTATGTGGTAGATGATAATCTTACTTCCAGAAGATGGGCACCATCACATGCAGCTTTACATCTTAAGGTTGCTAATGCTATGAACTGATTTCCATTGGCTTTGTAGGGTTAAGGTATCAATGGAAAGGTTATAAAAGTAATACACCTTTTTCAGATACATAATTACTTGATTATCTAACAAATATATTTGATTATATCCTGATTATTCTCAAAAACAATAATTTCCAATCTTTCTCTGATTGTTAGTAACACATCTCTGAGATGTGTATAACAGCAATGTTATTCATGGTGTGATTACAATCATAGGATGTTCCTAAGAACAACCTCTCTGGGCTGCTCTTAAAGGAATTTAAGTTATCAATTCTTCATTAACTGGACTGGAAATCACGAACATTCACACTCTGATGAAAATACTAATGGTTGATTCCCACCAACCTGACACCCTTGGACTCTACTTTGTATATTTTATATTTTATTGACTGTCTCCTTTTCACTGTATCTGAGTCCCCAACCCATGAAATAGAGCCACCTTATTTAGTGTGGACCTTCCTCACACTCATTTAATCTTTGAAATGTCTCACAGACATAGCCAGAGGTTTGCATCCATCTTCTGGATGATTCTAAACCATGTTACATTGACTGTTAATGCCAACCATCACAGGTTTCCCTGTTGCCAACTTAATATCCAACATCAAATATTTATACTCAAACAGTTTAAGCAATGTTCAAATTTTATTGTGCCTTCTTAGATATAATCACTTGACTGTGAGCCCTATAAAAGCAAGCCACAATATAAACTGGAAAGCAATGCATGAGAGGCTGTTTTAAGAAAAGAAATCTAAAACATAATTATTGGATACAGCAGGAAAAACAACAAACTGTGAGGCTCCATCCCTGACATCCACGACATGGTGGTGTACTGTGAAATGGGCTCGGGTGTACTTGGGTAGTCCTACACATGGCCTGTTGCTTCAGAAGACATGTACTTTCTTATAGTCCGGCTACATTGCATGCCCATTGCTCTTCTCAGCATAATCCCATGGCCATTGGCTCTGTGGCATTGTGAACTCTCTGCTGAATCCTAAGACTTCTCCTCCACAACCTCTCAGGATGGAGTCACAGGGTCTTCTCGCAGGATATTTATCCTTCCACCTTTCTATTGTAAAGGCTTGATCCTAGCTCTTGAGTCTGATATGGGTGTGGACCTTGGTGTCTCACCAGTGCTCATATTGTTTTGGATGCCTTGTGTGATGTGTGGCTTGCAACATGAGAATAATGCCAGATTCCAAGGCTATAGACAAGTATGAAGACAAGAGAACAAATCTCCAGGACTTTTCCTCCTGGAAGGACATGGCTCTTCAGTGGCGAATCCACAGCAGAGGTTATTGTCCTGGGCCCAAGAACTGTGTTGGACACTTAGTTTCACATGACATGTCTCAGATTTTCCCAGCACTTTTCTTCCTTCCATATGATGTGGACAGAAGCCACCTGGGAAAAGTAATTACACCAAAACTTCTGTAAAAACAACAACAACAAAAAAAAAAAATTTTCTGTACACTTAGGAATTAAGATATTAGCATAATTGAGTGTAATGGCTTTTGTTTTTAATATCCTGTGAACCTAGGATGTTTGGTTCATATGGTTTTTTGAGAATGTAGTTGAAAACATTCTTTTGCTCATGTGTTCTGACAAACCACTGCCACTTGTGATGACAGAATGCAAAATATGTGGGTGTTTTGAGTTGAACTACACTGTGGTAGTAAAATTCACACTACATTTATAGAACTAATGTAAACATAGCTTTTACATTTGTTTACGAACTCATTAATAATTTTATTTCATTACATGTTGAAATAATGTTTTAGATGTACTGAGCTAAAATAAGGTATATTGTCAAAATTAATATCATCTGAATATTTTTATTGTCTGTAGTTTAGCTGAGACTACTAAAAATTTTAAAATTACAAACGTGATTCATGCCATTTATATAGGAAATACTTCTCTCAACCTGCAATTATGCGCACTTTAAAGACGGTCACACATTAGTGCACCCTTCCCATATTTAAGTTGTTTTTAATGGTAAAAATCTTTTAATCCTGTCATAGTTAATAAAATCTTATATTTTTATAATGTTTTTCATATTTGTGAAATATCATCTGCAATTTAATTTCTGCAGTAAAATTAAGAGGTATGCACTTATAATATTTAACTAATAGAACATGTGATTTTAATATTTTTCTCCAAAAATAAAACCTAAGACACCTATTTTTGTGGTAAATGAAAATAATGCTATAAATGTAGTGGTTTCTCTATTGTTTAAATTTATTGACATTCAGTAAACAGGTATAATAGGTACGTTTTGGAATATAACATTTGATATTTGGTTCTTATATACAATAATTTGTAATCCATTGGGTTCAACAAATGAGGGATAGAATGCAGGTAAACGCATTCTGTTCTTCATAACTCATCCTAAGAGTGTATGCAGTGAGCTGCTCAAAAGAGCAGAACCCAGGTCCTTAGAGGTCTGAGGACCCTTGAAAGCCATCACATGAGCAGCTACTGGTAGTCCATGAATAGAAGGTGCTAGGGAAGGAGGTACAGAAAATAATGTATGAAGAGTGAATATTCTGGATTCTCAAAAGAGGAGATAAACCAGAGAAGGCAACAGAGGTGAGAGTTGAGATGAGGTCAACTATGTGACTATACTAATTGCAACTAAGGAGAGGCCAGGGGAACAGGAGTGAACAGATTCCTCAGGAGCTTACCACAGTAGCTGACATAGTGATTATGGGCTTAGTCTCTCCTCTGTTAGGAGTGGTGCAGGGTCAATCAAACAGTGTAATAGTGGTATCCAGCTCTGTCTCTCTCATATGACAACAGCTCTCAAGACAACAGACACAAGCAAATAACCAATATTATTCCAGGAAACACTGTTGGTGGAATACACCGAACCAGGAGCATCTATAAACACCATATGGTTGTGACTTTTGAAGATGGAGAATCTTCATAAGGGGAGATTTTCCTCGCTGTAGCTAAGAAGTCACATGAAGGTAACATGAGAACTCTGTCGCCATCAAAATGAAGTGAGGAGGAATAAGGAGCCTGGAATGTAGTTTTTCCTTTCATTGTTTGAGCTTTTGAGTCTATGTGAACCAGACATACTATGTAGTTTAGACTTTCACTGATCCTGTAAGCCACTGTAGTGGAAACTAAATTTTCTGATGAAAACATGAGTATTAATGGCATACCTAGTTAGAACTCATATTGTATATCTTACCAAATTGCAAATAAAACCTCTTACTCCATAGACCAGGGCTATTCTAAAAGACATATTTTTAGATAGGATTTTACTAAACTATCATTATTTTAGAAATGATAAATGGCAAGAGACACAATATTATTTAAAATTATGTAAATCAATTATAAAGATGCATTTTGGCAGAAATTTTTAGTCTATGACAAGCAAGTTTTAACAGAATGCCATAATGGATATGAGCATCAGATGTTATGGTGTCCTTAAAGGCAACTGAGAAAGATGGTAGACTCATTGAAAGGGTATGTACATATGTACCACTCATTTTTCTATATGGGACCAACAACTTCTGGGCAGCCAATGTGCTGTTTGTCAACAAAACCATGATGACTACATCACTGCTATTTGGCTCTGACAGAAAAGGAGTGATGCAGACACACTGGAGACTAGTGCTGACAGTACCCAACTGTTAGCACCGACACTGTGCTGTGCAGACACACCATGCATATATTAAAGGGTCAACTGTTAGCACGGACACTGTGCTGTGCAGACACACAATGTATATATCAAGTGGTCAACTGTTGGCACACACACTGTGCTGTGCAGACACACCATGCATATATCAAGTGGTCAACTGTTAGCATGGACACTGTGCTGTGCAGACACACCATGCATATATCAAGTGGCCAACTGTTAGCACGGACACTGTGCTGTGCAGACACACAATGCATATATCAAGTGGTGAGTCCTAATTATGGTGATTGGCCTGAGGTTGTACATCAGAGATCAGAAAAGGCCAGAGAAAATAGCCAAGATTGTTAGACATACATTAATGCAAATTATCAGCAGTTGTTAAAGAAGGATATATTTATTTAGGGGGTTCAGACAGGAAACTTACTGATACAAGAGATTAAACAGTTGTGAAGTTCCTGAAGAGCTGAACTGATACACTTGGCTGAAACACAGTGGGTCAGGTCTTCGTCCAAGAGCATGAGAGAGAAAGAAAGATGAATGGGCTTTTGGATACATGTACTCCAATCTTCATTGCCCTTCAACCACGGCCCTAATTTTAGTGCCTCGAGGTCATAGGTGAATCTATCATAGGCATACCTCCATGTCAAGGTGACTGACAGTACCTACTCTCCACTACAGACCTATGTTAGAATTTACATATGTCTGGGAAAAAATTCTGAGATAGTATAAAGGTGAAAAAGCAAACCTTGCTTGAGAAATCCCAACGTAGCCACTACATAAGAAAATGTTTCCAAAATCTTCTTTATTTATTTTGGTGCTTTACAATGAAGTAGGGGCTCCTCCTTAGGCTTGTGAGAAATATGCTGACTTATCTACTGAACATACAGCTAAATGTTCTCTGTAATGTATTTACTGGTGCAATATACGGTCAGTTGTAACTTCATTTTCCAGAATTTTAAAGAGCAAGCTGGTAGAATTTTTAATGGACTTGGGTCATTTTTAAAGATGAATTAAAATCATTAATAACATTTGCAGTCGTGTACGTGCCAGCCATGGCCTGTCATTACTCATTTGTCCTACTCAGGAAACAAATGCTGCTGTTGGATTGATCGAACCTGCAGCTGGATCTTTGTGGTTCATTAATTTTTATCATATGTTGAATATTCTGACCCAGTATATCAGCTTTCAAAATAACCACTTGTCTGGTTTGTCTTTACAAACAGCTACTGGAGGCATTTTTTAATACTGATCTAATTTATGTTGCTCTCATTGAACATCTGTGGGTGGAAAACTGGCAAACAAGGGTTGAGGCTTATATCTTGGGGACTTGTCCACTTTTGAGAACTTTCTTCAGGAACAGCTCAGGAAACTGTATCTAGATAATGAAGCAAGGTTTTTGTGCCTTGTGTCTTCCTATCCACCTCTTTTTCTTGCAGAACCCAACTCACACATTTGGAGTATCTTCTTCTTCCTGCCACTGTTTTTTTGGGTTTTTTTGGGTTTTTTTTGTTTGTTTGTTTGTTTGTTTTGTTTTTTTGGGTTTTTTTGTTTTTTTTTTTTGTTTTTTTTTTTTGTTTTTTTTTTTTTTAGGAATAATTTGGATACTTGAAAGAGAAGAAAATTGCAGTAACTTTTTATAGAAATCTTCCATGGTGAATAGAAAGAGTTTCCCACTGAGCTGGGTAGAGTTTGTGTTTGGACTGACAGGTCCACACCCTGAAGTCAGTAGCAGGCTCAGTGGAGCAGCAGGCTCAGTATTACTTCAGGGAGTTAGGTGTTTAAAACTCTTACATGCCATTGTCTTCTGTCATGCCAGCTACTTTCTCTACTTTTTTGAATTTAGTAACTCAACTTTCTGCACCTAATCAGTTCATGCTTCAATCTTTGGGTTCCTCAAGTATAAGTTGTTGAAATAGTTAAGAACCTCAAAACATTCAGAAACCATTGCATGAATGACTCATGTGAGTTCAAGTCTCCAGAATAATCTAATGGAGGATGTATAGTCCTTCCTTACACTCTAGTCATGTATGTTTCTTTATATGGTTAGAACTGTAATATCTCATTATAGCTTTTTAACTTTTGAAACTATAATTACATCATTTCTTTATTCTCTTTCCGCACACCAAACCCTCGCATTTACCCACCCCTTCAAATTATGACCTCTCTCTCTATGCACACACACATACACACACTCACACTTATTAATTTATTCCTTGTATTCACATTTTCATTTGGTATTGGGAACCAATAGGTACACTGTTCCCTGAGGAAGACTATTTTGTGTAGGTTGATGCCTGGTGAACTTTTCCCCAGTACACCCGGGCAGGACAGTTTTTGTCCTTGTGTTTGGGCTTCATGAATGTAGTTTCTGACATTATTAGGAGACAGACATAACCTAACGGAAAACCACCCTATCATTTGGCTCTGACAGTCTTTCTACCCATTTTTCAGCAATGATCCCTGATCCTTAGGTGCAAGAGTGTTTTGTAGATGCATCTAATGAGACTGGGTCCCACAAGTTTGCATCTTTATAAGTTCTGGTTCTGTAATGATCCCTATTTTTTGCAAAGCAACAATTCCTTAATGAATATGAGGACCGCACTTGTAGGTGAGGTACCAGGAGAAATGTTTAGAAAGTTGTTCGGTAGTCTGTGATTTAGTAACGTGTCATTTATTGGTTCTCTTCTGAGATCATGATATCACCATCCCTGGGAAATTTTTTCTGTTATTTTCATTTACCACAAATTTGAGTTCCCTTTGCTTTGTCTAGACACCAGAGATTTATAATGGACACATTTGGTGTGTGCCGCATGGCTAGCTCTATATACATATTTCATGTAGTACCACTATCTGTTGGCCTTTCCAATTTCTCCTCTCTAATCTTGTGCTCCCTCTGATGTGATATTATCTTTACCTGAAAACCTCTTTCTTATTCTTTCCTTTCACATCATACTTACCCATCTTTAATTTCTCTTTTACAGACAGGCTGTGATTCAGAGGCTCTGTGTGTAGTGTGATGTGAGCACTGAGGTTGACCTGATGCCTGGGTGCTGACATGTTGTGTGTTGTCGACCATAATCACCTTCTGCTATTGCAGGGCAATGTCCACAGGAGTCAGACCACTCTTTCGTCCATTTGCATTTGTGGCCTCTGGAATCGAGTGGCCTTAGTGAACAAGAAATGGCTCTTTTCTCATTAGCAGCTTAAGTCTGGAAAAGAATCTCCTAATGATTTTAAAATACCCAAGATGCATGCTTTTGGAATGAATAAATACTCTTTCAAGTTCCATGTGGCAAAGCTGATTATGTTATAAACAAACTCACAGAGAGTTAATTACACAGAAAAGCAGCTAAGAGACTCAGAAAATAAATGGCTTTGATAAAACAGATTTTATAAAAATCTCCTGATTTCTCCAATTCATCTGAACATTCAAGATTTTCCCTTGGCCAGGAATGGATGTAATTTTCTTCCCTTTTGTGCCGCAAACAGGGCTGTTTATTTTCTTGATTCTCATAGTTGAAATGTTGTGGGGAACTTACTTAAGCTGGTGTCTTCTCCAATGTATACTGTCCCTGCTCAAGCAAAGGGGATCCCAAAATGCTCTAGGCACATCTCTGCTCCTGTAGCAGAAGTGTGGAGATCAGTGATGCTGTGTCTTTCTGCACCCTACATCCTTGTTTAGCTGTGTACTCACGGGCTACCATTTCCACACCGCCCCTTGCTAGACACATCCCCAGATCACTGCCATGTGAGTAGCTCGCATTTCCTCATAGTCCCTACTATTGTCTGTCTGCCTGTCTGCCTGCCTGTCTGTCTCTCTGTGACTGTCTTTCTCTCTCCTCTGCTTCTTTATCTCCTTGTGTGATAGAAATGAAGTTGAAGGCAGGCCTTACTTGAGACCCTCAAGCTTCTCTTTCAGATTTTGTCCTCCTTCTGCCTTGTTCATTGTATCTGGGTTCAGCCACAAAGGCTGAAGAATATGTTGGATTAAACGTATTTGAGGTGGGAGTGATCTTGGGATTTGGACCTTAACTCTGTGGAGACATTGAAGCTATTAGTCTTCTCTACTAAAACGGCAGATGCTGCTGTGACTCCTAACAGTCAAATCATCTCTTTCTGGTAATTCCTTGACCCCCAAACATGGAAACCTATGTTTCTATTGCATTAAACCTTCTTCATGAAGTATTTCTGCTTCATGATACTAATATCAAAACATAAAGACTTCTGCCTGGGCTTGAATTCCTGCCATTCTCTGTTGTGGGTCCGACATTCCATTTCTGATTCTCAGAACTTTGCATCTGCTGAAGGATTCTGAGCCATCTGTGATATAATCAAAATATTATAAAACAGTGCTTCAAAGACAGTGGTGATAGTGGACCTTGAGGATCTGAACAGTCTAGGGGAGCATCTTTAGAACATCGGAGTGTTGGAGAGTCTTCTTCATACTTTTGGTAACTCAGGAAGTTGAGAGGATGGGATATTTTGAAGCATCTCTTTTCCTAGACTGTCTTATTAGCACAAATCACAATTCTGGAGATCTTTGCTTGTGTCTGGAATCTGAAAACCTTTCATGGCATATGTTTCAGGAAATAAATACAAAGATAAAAGTGAGAAAATGGGAACGAGTGACATGGGAGCAGAATAAGTTCAGAAAGGATTGTGAGGAACTGCCAGAGAAGGTGCCATTTTAGCAGTAACTCAGCCAAGACAAATACTTGTTTTAAAGTCCCATAATGCACCATTGTATGGAGCATATCTCGGAGATTAATGGCCAGCTGTGGGGAAGGCCTGGAGCCCAAATCTAAGCCAGTGATAAATATCCTGGATTTAGAGGATTAAATGTTTTTGTAGCTGAGCTATGTTTTATGAAATGATAAAAAACAATTACCTTTCCACAGACAGAACTCTAACATACTGAAATAAATTTAATTAGCTGTGTCTTTTCAGATAAGATTGAGGTTAAAGAATAATAATACATACAAGTTCTTCAGGATTTCCATGTCCTGCAGATTTCCCCACCTTCTTTTTTTATTGAATTTTCTATTCCATCTCAACCAATGTGTTTCAACTTTCTCATTCTAATTTCCTTCTTATGCAGAAAATTACCTCTGTTTAAACAAGAGAAACTCTGATGGCTGAAGAAATGTATTTTATTGAGTATCTCACACTGACAAGTATGTGAAAGCAATGCCAGTTATCTACCAATTAGAGAGTGATTGGGCAATCTATAAATACCATCATTTCTAGAGCATCTGGTATAAAATAAACTCGACAGATTCAGGATTGTCCTTCTTGCTTTTAACTGTGTGTATGTCACCATGGTGACCATGCTGACATCATCAGACTGTGTGTATGGCTCGTGACCCAGCACCCACATGGTAATATAAAGACAACTTTAACACCAGTTCTGGGGATCCAACTCTCTCTTTTGACCTCCAAATTTACTAGAGCCATGTGATATACCAACATACACAGAGGCAGAATGTTAATGTATAAGAAATTAAAATAAAATATTTAAAAAGTGAGTATACATGTGATTTGCTATATACAGCTATACATTTTTCAAAACTATGCCTTTAGAAAACTCACAAATGAATGTCCTTTCTCTTCACTGTGAAAACTCTGAGAAATACAAGAGACATGTAGAATCCAGAGTTAACCTGCCCACATTCAAATCCCAATTAAGGGAATGTCTGTTTACCTTACCTTGGGCAAGTTACTTAACCTCCATAATCCCCAGCTTTCTTATATAATAACCCTATAAAGATTAAGAAAGCTTCACCACATAGAGTGCTTACCACACTGATTTGAGCATTTTTTTCATAGACTCATAAGGAAATGTTTTCAGGACATAAAAGGAAAATGAATGAAGGTAGTTCAAGGGAAACCCAGCATGCTTTGTGTTTTGTAGTGTTCTGAACACTTTGTAGCAGAGCTGGCTCTTCCCAGACAATTAGGACTCATGCTGATATGTAGGTAGGGTTATGCTTTTTCTTATGAAGATATTATTTTTATATTTTGAAGAAGAGGTCCAGTATCCCCTGACAGTATTGGTACAATACTGAGAGCTTAGATCCTATTAGACAAACTGCCTGGGTCTGAATCTGGCCAAGATAGTCATCACATGGGAGTTCTAGATAACCAGACTTCTCTATCTGCAGGTTTTCTGTATAATGTCAGAAGTAGACAGGATTTATCTATGGTTTTTAGGAGATCTTAAATAGTTCAAAACATGCTACCAGCTTATAGAAATATTTGAATTACTCTAGAATGTACCTTTTAATTTGCTATGATTATTGTTACAATTAGTATACTTATGTTTATGCAAGCAGGGCATAGTTAAAACAGATTTGAACTATGTCCTTGCTAGGGAAAATATTAATGTTCAGAAATATCAGTGTTCAGAAATTTCCCTCATACTTTCACAGGATATTAAGTAGATGCTCAGTTCATACTGTGCATTTTATCACCAACGTTGTGTGAATTCTGTGTTGTTTTAGCTTTGAAAATCTGTGAGATGAAGCATTGTGCTCATTTTACCTCCACTGTGACTAAAAAGGACTGAACCATTTCCCAAAGCTCCCAAAATTCCACTCAAACACATCCAAGCCCAAAGCAATTATTAGAATGATGCAAATCTTAATTTTTTATGTTTTTCCTTCTGTGCTGCTCATTAAGTATATATATTAGTTTTTAAAGCATGTGTATGTTTATATGTATATGTGTGTTTGTATGAGTACGTGTGTCTGTGGATGTTTATATGTGTGTGAGTATGTATGTGTGTATATGTATGTGTTTATACATGTGTTGGTATGTGTTTATATGTGTATGAAAGACAGCATACTCATATTTGTGCACCACTAATTATTTGGCTGACCAGGAGAATTCTGTGGAATTGGGACATTCTAAGGAAACTCAGTTGTGGAACAAAAACATGACTCAGATTACTTGGTAGAAAATCGATGAAAACAGAGATGGGGAAGAAAAAGCATAAGTCATACATGGTGTCTGCCATGATTGACCCCTCAAAGGCTCCTCTGTAAGCTGGACTTGTACCCCAGCAGAAGAGCACCACATATTCCATCAGGCTGTATTATAGAAGTATTGACATTGTGAGTCCATAACTCAGAATAATTTCATAAATGTTTTAAGTGACAATTGTTGCTGGGTCCAACACTTCCCTTGGGGTAGGAGAGGTGGGATGGTGCAGAGTCAACTGCACAGACCAAGGGAATCAGTTCAGAACCAAAAGACTAACTCTTTTATCTAACAATGGCTGGGCAAGATCAGGAGATTTGACAGCATCTACAGCATCTATTGCTAAGCAGATTCCCAAGGACCAGGAATTCTGGGAAGTGCCTGTTGCTAGGCAGATTCTCAAGGACCAGGAATTCTGGGCAGTGCCTGTTGCTAGGCAGATTCCCAAGGATCAGGAATTCTGGGCAGTGCCTGTTGCTAGGCAGATTCCCAAGGATCAGGAATTCTGGGCAGTGCCTGTTGCTAGGCAGATTCCCAAGGACCAGGAATTCTGGGCAGTGCCTGTTGCTAGGCAGATTCTCAAGGACCAGGAATTCTGGGCAGTGCCTGTTGCTAGGCAGATTCCCAAGGACCAGGAATTCTGGGCAGTGCCTGTTGCTAGGCAGATTCCCAAGGACCAGGAATTATGAGCAGTGCCTGTTGCTAGGCAGATTCCCAAGAACCAGGAATTCTGGGCAGTGCCTGTTGCTAGGCAGATTCCCAAGGACCAGGAATTATGAGCAGTGCCTGTTGCTAGGCAGATTCTCAAGGACCAGGAATTCTGGGAAGTGCCTGTTGCTAGGCAGATTCTCAAGGACCAGGAAAAGGACCAGGAATTCTGGAAAGTGCCTGTTGCTAGGCAGATTCCCAAGGACCAGGAATTCTGGGAAGTGCCTGTTGCTAGGCAGATTCTCAAGGATCAGGAATTCTGAGCAGTGCCTGTTGCTAGGCAGATTCCCAAGGACCAGGAATTCTGGGCAGTGCCTGTTGCTAGGCAGATTCCCAAGAACCAGGAATTCTGGGCAGTGCCTGTTGCTAGGCAGATTCCCAAGAACCAGGAATTCTGGGCAGTGCCTGTTGCTAGGCAGATTCCCAAGGACCAGGAATTCTGGGCAGTGCCTGTTGCTAGGCAGATTCCCAAGGATCAGGAATTCTGGGCAGTGCCTGTTGCTAGGCAGATTCCCAAGGATCAGGAATTCTGGGCAGTGCCTGTTGCTAGGCAGATTCCCAAGAACCAGGAATTCTGGGCAGTGCCTGTTGCTAGGCAGATTCCCAAGAACCAGGAATTCTGGGCAGTGCCTGTTGCTAGGCAGATTATGAGCAATCAGGAACATTGGACAGTGGCTGTTGCTAGGTCCTCAGGAAGACTCTGGTTGGCTCATAAGGAAATACATTATGTACATGCTTTGTTAACTGGTTTGAGTCAATTTCTCTGGCTCTATGGGCCTGTCCTAATACAGATCATTATTTGAATAATAGTTGATTATTTTCAGTTAAAGTACATGAAAGATCGGGATATTTCTACAGCTGGTAGGAAGTTACAGAGAGGGGGAAACGCCAAATGATTATAAACCAGCAGGGTGAAAGTGTAGCCTACTCCACTAAATTACCATACACTGTGTACCCACTGCATCTGCATATTGTGTAAGTACTACTGCTGAACTAAGCCTCTTCCATGTGCGGACACTTCTGTCATTGCACACATTCCCCGTTGTTCACGTTCCACTGTGAAACTCCTATCCAGATCATAGTTTCTGAAGCATGATGTGTTCACACTGCAGACTAATCTGGGAGGGTGACTTGGGATGCCATAACTGCTTTGGATTATGTTGCTGGGTAAAACACTTGTCTCAACTTTCAGGCACAGAGATTCTTGGAGGTAGTGGACTGTGCTGTGCTCTGCAAATGCCGGAAATCCCTCTTTACCCATGATCCAAAGAGATGAATCTTATCAACACAGACTCCTTTCAATCTCTACTGAGATTTTTAAATCCGAACAGTTTATTTAACCTCTGTGGTAATAAATATTTTCTGCTATTTTGTCTTTCAGGCTACATGTGTCAAATAATTTGTATCTTCATCAATGCAAAATGATGACTTATTGTTTGGAAACAGGTCTAATTTTGAATCTATTTTTGCTTTAATTATGCAGATACATTCTAAGTAGAACAGGGAAATGACGTTTACCTCAAAGTGTTTTGAATGATCATCAGTAGATCATGCCCCACGGTTCTTGCATGAACAGTTCTGTCAGATTTATCAAACATGTAACTTGCACATGGGTTTTGTCATATTCTCAGAATTCATGAGAGCTGCATGTTTCTCCTTAGGAACATAAATGAACATCCTTTGAATGCAGTGTGCCAGTCAGTTGCTCAAAAGCAAGATAGAAACACTCATCTTCCCATTTCTACTAATAGACAATGACAATTTTCTTGTTCACAGACGTTAATCCCTTCAAGGGTTTCTCCCCTTGAAATACACTTTTATAAATTATACGTTGTTTATAATTGCTGTTATCTTCCTAAATTAATCTCAGTGACAGGCACTTTCTAAAGTTCAGTTAGCTGATTCCATCTCATTCCTGCTGTCCCTCTGTTTGAGTGTATAAAATCAGTTGGAAATTTAACTGTACCCAAACATTGTACAGCCTTTTCCAAGCTCATCAGTCAACATTTATGAAATTCAGATAAACATTCAGTCTTGATGAAGGCATTCTTGTATTGTTAGGAGGAAATAAAAGATGCTGTGGCTAGTTTTTTACAAATCTGAGAAGCAAAAGTCAGACAGTTTAAAATTAATAGCTGTGTGATTTCAGGCATGAAGAGAAAAAAAAGCCAGAATTCTAGGCTCGTTATACCGGAAAGTAAAGACACTCTGCTCACTGTGTACACCCCTCATCAGAGCAAAGGAAATGCGGTTCTATGATGAAGGGCATGGGAGGGCAAGAGAGCACTGTGTTGCTTGATGGAAGTAACCAGAAAGGAAAAAAGGACATGAGTATTTGTGAATGCAGTATTGAATTTAGAAGTTCAGAATTGGACAATAAGCCCATATTTCAAGTTAGGACTTAGGTCTAATGCTTGAAGAAGCCAAGGTTTTAGTTTGGAAACTCAAGTTTTTAAAAATTATTCAATATTTGACTTATCCTTGAAATACATGTTTTTCTTAATGTTTAAAGATAATAAAATTAATGATTAAAGGAATTAAATGATAATACCATCAAAATTCACTATCTTATAGAACCTTTTATGAAGAAATATTTTAAATGCTGACCCTCAATATATAGGTGGCTTGTTAATCCAACTGAGGCTGAATGGTGCTGTCCCAGATATGCCCCAAGAACTAATATGAGTGGGCCGCATCTCCCTCCCTGTACTCTACAAAACTTTTTCTACCTTCCAGATCTCAGAAGACACTTTCAACCTCCTGCTGAGATTGGAGCCACTGGACACTGACCATGCTCTTAGCCACATGCTGTGTCCTTCAGGCACTGTAGTCATGGCAACTTCTCTATCCCCGGTTTTCTCATAATCTTAGCAAGTCTCTCACCCAGTGAGTGGGTCCTTTATAGTTTTACTCTGATGCTGCCTGTGTCTGATACAGTGCTGTTACATATATTTTCTTCAGAAATCTTCTCTACTCCGTCATCAGTTGTTCCACTGCATACCCTCCAGGTATTTCTTCAGATGCCCAGCTCTGTAAAATATCCCAGTAACTGAACTTCCTCCTCTGCACATAGTATCAGAATGCAGCTAACCTTCCCCTGTGGAAGCCCTCTGCTTTATGGTGGCCGTATCTAAGACCCCCCCTTGTATCTCCCATTAAGCTGTGCATCCTCTGATTTCATTGCGTAACGAACTACCAACCATTCCTGAGGAAGCTCTTCATATCATATCCACTTTCGACACGTTTTCAGAGAATGAAAAGCTTCCATTTCCCATGGGACCTGTTATGGCTGACTAGAATGACAGTTTTCTTGTGATCTTTGTGCTCTCTGTTGGATTAAAATTTCTCTACAGCACAGAAACAAGACATGTTTATACACAGAAGTTCTTGGAGGACAACAGTGAATATAACACCTTTTGCTGCTAAAAGAAGCAGGTCTGGAAACTGAGTCTAAGAGTCATAGGATCTTGGAAGGGATGTCTAAGCATTACAGAGTTGGCTGTTGATAAAGCTGAGGAGATACAAGGAAACACTTCACAGTGAGGAATGGTGCAGGATTGTACTGGGATACAGAGGCATTTGTATGAGGATGGGTTGTTTAGTACTGATGGCGTAGAAACCAGAAACTGGATCACAGTACCTTAAAGTTTGAGCCTGGAGTTGGGTATTTGGATTATGGAAGCTGAGCCTCCTCTCACTTCCTTGTGGGACCTCATTTTGTAAATGACATGCCCTGGTGTTACAAGACAAGGACTCAGAGGGCAGATGTGTTGTTATCCCGACTTTAACCATGGGCTCTATTTTTGAGGTGAGGAGGTGATCATCTTTTAAGCACACTGTATGATTTTTTTTTAACTCAATGTTAGGAGAGCTGAATGAGATCACACAAATGTTACAACATGCTTTTGTTGGTACTTAGTATCTTCCCTGCTATAATGTATAGCAATTTTTAACAGAGCATTTACTATAATCTAAGTAAACTACAGTCTTCTGTAGAGCAGCACAGCTCCCAGGATGAACAGTCACAAATAGTCACAGCTTACATCTGAATGCTTTTATTTTTAGATAGAATTTTCCCTTTATCAAAGCAATCCACATGCATTACTTAAAAGTCAATGATTAATCAAAGCTTTCCCAATACTACTTTGGGCTCCTCAGAAGTTACTCTTGCAACATCTGTTTCTGTCTCTTCCTGCATGTAAAACCCTGTTCTAAATAATTAGCATTTGTGCTATTAGGGACATTTTAATTTCAAGCATTGACATATCTACTCTCCCAGTGGTCCTTTTTGTTTTGCATTGTGCTATCTTGTTTGTACTTATCTCTCACAGTGTTCTGTCCCATTCCTGTCAGATAATCAGCATTCTAACTATCGCTGCTATAATCATAATAAACAGAGGATACTTTGACTAAACTAAATCTTAAACCCTCATATTTAATGAGTGTACACTCTCGATTGCATTGTTGCTTACAGATTGTTACTTTAAGTTGTCTTCAGGCTTTTCTACGCATGTTATGCATTTTTCATTTATTTTTCTGAAGTACTGCATTGTTATCATTCTATTTTCTCTTGTTCTTTTAGCTTGCTTTCTGTGTTTTCATCTAATTTTGAAATTAGTTAAAAAATATGGTCATGTACAATCGAGAACTTTAACCCTAAACTGAAAGATTTCATAGTCTTTGCTGGGGTTATCTGATGGGAAGCTCACCCCTGCTTTACAAATTGAGAGAACACTGTCTCTATTGTGAACTAAGGAAATCATTTCTCACTGAGGTTGGTGTCTATTAGATACATACAGAGAACTCACATTTCACTTCCATTTTTCTTTATGACAGAAATACAGAGTAGAAATCAGAGACTCATAACTAAACAATTATACAAATGGGTGACAAGAATTTAACATCAAGGAGAAAGCAAAGATTTATAAATACAAAGATACATCTACCTCATCTAAATTTTACATTTAATCCTCATTTGATTAATGAAAACAATACAAAATGTTCCTGGTACATAAGCAATGTTCATTATTTGTCATGTAATTTCTCATATCATTTATATGCTTGGACCTTCCTCCATCACCGTGAGGAAGCAGCCCTAATTGCTATTGTCAGTGAGGTTAGTTTAGATGGTTCTCTGGAACGGTTCTATCAGCTCTCACCACTCAGCTTGCCCTACCTCACTCCAAACAGATACAGCCAAGAGAAACTGCCTAAAAGAAGTATGTTTAGGTTTGATTCTGACTGTGCGGTCTAAGGACACTGTAACCCTTTTCACTTCTGTGTGCGTCGAGTGCTACAAATTGGTTTTATTTTTATTTTTACCTTGCATTTATTTTCTATAATATTTTCCATTACAATTTTTACAAAGAAAATATTCTTTCCAGTTTTTAATGAGACAGGACAATTATACAACTTGGTGCATGATACAGTGTGTGATGATGGGGTGTGTGGATATGTTCTATCTTTCCATTACATGAAGCAAAAGCTAAAAAGTGAAAGTTATTTAGGTTCAGCTCTTTTAAGATCTTTAAAAGAGGTCAACTACAAAGTCTGTGACACTCCTCGACCATTTTGAAGGTTTCCAGATTCCCCTCAGGCAGTGAGTTTATCTCAGGGCTTACAGAATGTGCAGGCATTCTCTCAGAGAATTCAGAGGAAAAACAGAGCTTCATAATCGTAGCCGTTATATCTCACTGAATCTCACTGATCTAGCCATCTATAATTATCTTATACATTTTCATAGTAAATTCAACATTTAGCATCTCTACGTAGGTTATAGAATTAGTTTATTAGACATAAAACTAAGCAAACTTTGGCTTGTAAATTTTTAGTAGTTTGTGCAAACTTTCCATTCAAATCTATTAGAAAATATATTGGAAGTTTTCTTTTGTTCAAGTTACTTCTCAATCAAAATATATCTTTTGCTCCCGAAGAGATGCAGTTAGAACATTTAAAGGAAAGGCTTCCCAGTGAAACATCACAAAACCACCACAGGTACAGACCTGAAAGCACAGAGAAATTATGTCCAAGAGGAAACTTAAAAACAGTCCATACCCAAACACTAAAAAAATAGTAGTCTGCACTTGAGATAACTTAAGGAACACACACACAGAGATACACATTAGAAAATACCCTCCACACTTCCTTACACACACAATTCTGCCAGCATATCCAGTATCACACATGTTTCAACCTTATTTACTTATCAGGTACTAAAAATTAAAAGCCAAAGAGACCTAGAGTTTGGATTTCACATATTCACAGGAAATCTTTTAGTAGATAAGATTCCGCGTGAGAAGGATTTTCCCCACTGCTTTTCTCTGGGCTCCTACGCATGTCCCACGCGTAGACAAGGGTGTCTCCTGACTCTTGACTGCTCTGAGTTTACACTGAGGTCAGATGAGTTCTTGAGGTGAAAAGAGAACAGTCAAATCAAAATGTTTGGATGAAAACATCAACTTTCCAAGCCTAGACTTAGTGGTACACACCTTTCATCCTAGCACTTGGGAGGCAGAAGCAGGAGAAAGTCTATGATTTCAAGACCAACCTGACCTACAGAGTGATTTCTAGGACAACCAGAGCTACAGAGATAAAAACCTATCTGGGAAAAAAAAAAAACAGGAAGGAAGGAAGGAGAAAACACACTTTCTTTTGGTATACTTAGTGTGGTGTGTGTGTGTATGTGTGTGTGTGTGTATGTGTATGTGTGTTTGTCTATGTGTTGGTCCAACATGTATTTTCCCTCTAAGCATTCTAATTTCATATGAAATCATGAGGATAGAGTTCAGATCTAGGACTGAAGAAGGGCAATGTGCTAAGGGTAGGGAAGCAATGAGTCTAGCATTGATCACACAGCCAACTTACCAGTTTTCTTCCTAGAAGTTAGTTTTTCTTTTCCGAAGCAAATAAACAACAAAAACAGATAAATGATTTAATGGAATTCCTTATCCCTAAACAAATGGCCTTGGTTTTGTGTGTGTGTGTGTGTATGTGTGTGTGTGTGTGTGTGTGTGTGTGTGTGTGTGTGTATTTTCAAAGGTGAGAATAGCAAGCTATCTTAGAAATTATTCACTTAAAATATCTGCTTTATAGAAAAAAAAAGCTAAACTAGAAAGAACATAGCCAACAGCTCACATTCTGTTATGCATAAAGTGTGGGGAAAGCAAGAATGCTTTCTCTATGCTCAAGGTCTTTTTGCGAAGCCCTGATTTCTTTCTGGGTGGTGCAGATTACTACAGTTTGCTTCAGAAACAGAACAAAAGGACAGTTGCTTGTTCTAGTAGAGGCCAAGGCTGAGTTCCCAGCCCAGCCTCTACCTTGCTATCTATATTACCAGTAGGATCCCTACACTCCTTGGGTATCTAGTTGGTTAAGGTTCTTAGGCACACACTTGTGATTTGGGATATACTCTCCTTGGCTGAGGAACAAAGAATTGTATCTATGAAGGCATAGAACTTAGAAAAGAGGAAATTTCAATGGCCTCCCAGTCCCTTCCAAATAATGTCACATTGGTTTTCTTCTTTTGAAATTTTGATGACCACATGCTATGACCATGCCATCAAAAACATTTGAGATATTTTAGGTGCTTATCTGGAAAAAGTATAAAATAATATATTTTAACTAAACTTCATTGTTGTTGTGTAATAAGTGACCCATCCTAAATCTCTTAGAAAACGGCTCTTTAGGGAATAGGAGGCAATGAAGTAAGGAGATACTCTCTAATGTCGGGCATCCTACTGGAGCTCCATATAACTGAATTCTTTGCTCTCTACCTTGATCATCAAGAAAACTACAAAGGCAAGGTTCACAAAATGGGACCTTGATACTCGCTGCTGATGCTCTTCTGATGCTCAATAAGACTAAAGCAGGCACTAATTCAGTGAGAACTTGGGCAAAGATGGTTAACGCAGAATGAGCCAGGTGTATGCTGCTCAGAGTGTCACAGTATTACTCTGTCATTTTTATAGAATAAATAGAGATGCTGATCTCTAATGAAATCAGATGTAGAATTTCTCTAAGATGATTTTTCTACCATTGCATATTAAATAGGCTCATTTCTTTTAAAAGAACTATTAATTACATAAGATTTGGAAATATCATGCTCTTGAATAATTAAATATTGCTAGCAGATTGATATGTACCACCATTAACTTTATAATTTTAGTGACTATTTTATTAGAGCTATATTCAAAACTAGTAAGTTGTGTATGCTTATAATTTAAACCTTATCAGTGTGTAGAAATTTTTATTTTGAAAACTTATTAAAGAAGTTACATTTAAATTGTTAAAATCATAAGAAAAACAATTTTAATAGTATAGTTCAGAATCTATACAAAATTATTTGTAACCTTCAAAGTAAATAAACAAAATTATTACTTTTATACATTTTATTATTCACATAAGAATATGTATGATGCACAAAGGGGTAATGTTATTAGGTTGAAATAGTGTTAAGATAGGAAAATGCCAAAACTATTTTGAATAGCAAAACAGATGATAGGTAATTTTTAAAAGAAAAATCACCATGTGGAAATCAACCCTATGTGGAATATTCTGGGGGAACTTGGCTAACATGTGACCTTGCTCTTCAGGAGACTTTGCTGAGGTATAAATATGTGCTGTGGGGACTACACTTTGTACACTGTAAGTACCTGTAACTGTAATGTTATTTTATTAAAACCCTAATTGGCCAGAGGCTAGGCAGACAGGAATTATAGGCAGGGTGAACAGACAAGGAGAATTCTGGGAAGTGGAAACGGAGAAGACAGATGACAGTGAGACACAGGAGCAGAAAGAGACCGCGCCTCTGAGAAAAGTTCCCAGGACGCACGGCTAAACATGGATAAGAATCATGGGTTAATTTAAGAATAAGAGTTAGCAAGTAATAAGCCTGAACCACAAACCAAACAGCTGGTGATTAATATAAACCTCTGTATGCCTATTTGGGACTAAGTTGTTAAGAGACTGCAGATCCATATCTTGGGGTTAAGTCAGGCCAGAAACTTCTGACTACAGTGTCTATAAAGAGGAGATAAATGCACTGGTGAGGAGAGAAGACCATTTAGCTAAGTCCACTGCCTTGGTTGTCTTCTGGGCAAAGCTAAATAATAAGTAACTATTGTAACGTTATCTAGCATAGTAAACCAACTGAAGGAAAATACAGCATATAGTTTAGAAGTGGGTACTAGAGGGGGAGATAGGGAAGAAGGAGAAATGAAGACAAAGAAGGAGCAGAGAAGAGCTGGAGACTGAATTTCCTCATCACACATTGTCTTAAACTGTATGTTGTTTCTTATATAAATCAAAGTGAAGGCAGAAAACACTCCCTCCCCTCACTTTCCAGGTTCCCCTTCCCTCTGACGTCCTCCTAGGACTTTGGCCTTCGGCCTCTACACAATGGTTTTTGCCTCCCTCAAACACCCTCCCACTGCCAGTCTTTTTCTTCAATTCATTTTGGTGCCAGGGAAGAACCAACTCCATAAATTGCCTCCATTCTCTCCTGGGTCCACCAAAGCAGAAAGACGACCCTTGTGCTGCAAATCCTTTAAATTTATCCACAAGGAACTTTTATACAAACAATATAATATTCCCATAGGCCAAGAATTAAGTCTTTTTAGCAATGGATATTTGGATTTCTTATATGTAATCCTTCCTCTTAAATCCAAGCTAATGAGATGCCATCCATATTCAGACACATAATGGCTGAAAACATTCATTTTAGACCTTAGGTGATGCTATCACTTAAAATGGGCGTAGAGTCCAAACATCAGCCTACACTTGCAGACTCCGGTACAAATCTTTCCCTCTTTGGTGGCTTCAAGGAATTTCTTAATCAGTCTTCTTTATTTTCCTTGTCCGTGATCTGGCATGAAAACAGGCCTGACATTGGTTGTGTTCAATTTTCTGTCACATAAAATGGTTGTGACAATTAAATGAGCTATTATAAAAATCTTAGTGTTTTGTCTACTAGACAGTCTGGTCAGTAAAACATACTCAAGGTATAGTGTTTATTATGAATGTACTATCAGCAGCATATGAATTTCTATCAAACCATTCAAAATAACTTTGTATATTGTCTTGAGTACATGTTACTAAGGTGATGTAAATGTTTGCATTCTCCTGCTCTACTTGGGAGAAGGGAAGACTCCATGTGTATTTACTGATAGGAGGAATTTTAAACATTAGTATGTGAGATGGGAGATGAAAAAAGTGGTCAGACTCTGCTCTCATAAGATGTCAGCTTTGGGAAACTCTGTGTTTGTTAAAAATTAACTGTACTCTAAATGTCTTGTTCCATAAATAATTATGAGGCCCTTACTGCTGATGACACTGTGTCCAAATGCAAAAGGCACTCACGTAATAAAACTCTGTCTTTACGAGGTTGGTGAAAAGAAAGTCCTATTCACAAAGAAGAGCACAGGGAGACATGATCTGTGTGGCACACAGAAACTCAAAGGGGAAAAAATAATTTATTAGATTATTTTAAAGGTTATTTTATGATAGAATTCTTAGATATGTTATGATCAAGAAAGCATCAAATAAATGGTGTTTTAATTTTTTTTTTTTAAAAAAAAGAGTAACATAAATAGCACCTTCAGCTAGGTCATACAGAAATGATGAGTTTTGAAGACTAATTTACAGAAGCAGGAATTCTCTCCTTTCCGGGAAAGCCTTTATTACTGTGACATATACCATTTTTGTCTTTTTGGTGTATGTTTCTTTTCTGTTTTTATTTTTTGGTTTTTTTGTTTGTTTTTTTTGTTTTGGTACAAATGGTTACTAGACAGACTCTGAATAGCCCAGAAAAGCAGTTTATGAGAACCAAGTAGGAAATGTGACCTGATGTCAGACAACTCGAATGGCTAAATGTGCCTGTGAATACTCTCTGTTTTATTACAACGTTGAAGAAACTTTACACATCCCCAGAACTTTGCATGGCTGTCTCTTTGTGTGTCCAGATTTCACTCATTTTCACTCTTGCTATGAGAATTTGGTGAAAACATTTTAAAATCTCACTATTAAGAAAGGACAGTCATTGTTTTTCAGATTTCAAGGCAAAAGCAAACGATAGAACACTAAATTGCACAATGTATCATACAGGGATCCATCTACTGGAGAGGAGGGATTAGTCATGTGACTATCAGTCTCAGTTCTAACTCATAAATTATCTCAGAGTTCAGCTGATTCTGAGTAAACAGAAATTTCACAGCACCCTGAGCATGTCAGTTGAATGTATCTATTCAACTAGGAGTAAAATGATAAAATTATAGCATTTGAAGAAAAATTTTTTGATACCTCCTCTAGAGGAACAGATACTGTCGGGCGATGAAGAATGATCATTTCCACATCAGAGAATAAGATAAAATATAATTTAAGATGTAAAAGAAGGAAAAAAAACGAAGTGAGATTAAATATGACGGACTTTTCTTTTCTAAATTGATTCAAAATAAATTAAATCTGGCAGAAGTCTTCTTGAACGAAGTGTCTTCACAGATGGGGTGTTTGGGTCTCAGCTGCCATTTTTATCCCCCATCCCCCTTATTTTGTTAGCCCCTCTGAGCCACAGAATGACAAGGCTTCTAGAGGTGTGATACTTTGTGGATCTAAGTGTCCACCCAGTCCAGTGTCTACTTATATAATTTTAAAAGCTCTGTAGTATATCAGTAATTACTACATTCATAACCACATCTCCTCTAATCACTACAGTGCCTGCTCTGTAGGCTGGCGCTCCTAAGCTCAAGCTGCCATTCACCTATAATTTATGACTAGCATACAATTATGCATTATCACTGCTCAGAGTGATTGCCATAGTGAGTGTTCCTGAGGTAATGACATGCAACACTCCATGGCAGATTGCACTGCCATGGGTAGTTCATTTCTGTCATCTATGCTATTATTTCCCTAAAAACAGCCTCAAGAGGCTTATATAGAAATGTGAATATTTTTGTGATGTGTGATAGTGAGTAAGAACTGCCCTTGCAGGGCGAAGGGAGCAAAGGGGGTGACTGGTTAAGTGTTAGTGTTGCAGACACACTGAGAAGCGTGATCATAGAGGCTCAATACACAGCTGTGAGGGCTCAATGATTCTCTCTAAAAATGCATGGTCATGTTTTAATTAAAGACCGGAAATACTTTATCTATTAAATTGACAATAAAACCACATATTCCCACATTCAATAATATGGAATGTGTCATTGGCAAATGAAACTTAATTAAAAAGTATCAACCCAGATGTGATGGATTATAAACAAAAATGTGTTGAATCATTGAACTTTTCTGCCAGTCCTCGGCCTTTTGGCTGAGATGGAGCACGGTCGTTCATCACTTCTCTTCAGTTCCTGCCAGTCTGTTCCACATCAGTTGCGATAAGGAACATTACTTATCTGTGTCACACCCTCATGCCCTGTGTAGTTCACAGGTGTCATCTCTTATAATGCACAATGCAGCCTCACACAATGGGGATGAAGTCATTTTCTAGTTTAATGAAGAAGGGAAAGTATCTTTAAAAGGTTTTAAAGTATTTAACCATACCCATGAATATTGGGCTTTACTGAGGTTCTGAGCCCTGTGAAACAAAGCTCTACTTTGAGGTGACCCAAACAAGCAGAGGGGCACAGTCCTCTTTCAGATTTATAGGGCACAGATCTGTGATCATTTTGGTGGTTCCCAACGGCTCAAGCGAGCAAGCATTCCCTCAGATCTCTGGTTCTGTGGTCCCAGGCTTCCCTCCCTTCTGGCATAATTCTGATCTTTCCCCTTAGTCTTTATGCATCTGTGTTTTGGTGCCTGTTCTTTGGGAAACCAGAATCATTTTATCTCAGAAAATGTAAGCAATTGCATCTCATTAAAATTCATTTCCAAATTAAGTACTGATCTGAAGTTCTAAGCAGAGCTCAGTGTGAAAGTTGGTGGCCTGCTTCACCTCTATTCAAGAGTGAATGTGGGCTCTGATATCAAACTGAACTGTCTCTGAATCTGTTCCCTTTCTGTTTGTGACTCTTCCAAGATACATTTCACTTAAAAAATTATTCCAGTGACTGAGGTTGTATGTTATATATTTAATAAAGTCAGCCTGGAATATCAGAGAAGAGTTCTACCCACAGTCAATGCAGGAGGATCAGAGAGTGGTAACTCACACCTTTAATCATAGCAGGGGAAAGACCTGGAGTGGTGACCTACGCCTTTAACACCAGCAGATCTGAGTTTGAGATCAGCTTGGTTTATTTACAGAAGAAGATCCAGGCTTGTAGGCAGGTAGTGGTGGAGCCAGACCTTTAATCCTGTAACTCCAGAGACAGAGGAGATCTTTCTGTGTTTTTGTGAGTTCAAGGCTAACTACCAAATAGTAGAAGGCCACGCCTTCTATCTTAACCTGGATGTGAAACAACTGGGGGAAGAGGGTATTTAAGGCAGGCGTAGAAAGATTCAGGCAGTAGAAGCAATGAGGAGCGAGGCTGAGGAAGCTGGAAGACAGCTGGGTGAGATCTGGCTCTGAGTTTCCTTTACTATAATAGAATTCATGCAGCAAGTGACCTAGGTAAATTTGCTCCCTTTAAGTGTAAGAATGTCCAAGATGATGTGACTTGGACAGTATTATTAAATTTGAAGTAAAATTTCCAAAGCATAATCCCTGCTCCCTGACTGGATTGCTTGTTTTGCTAGGATAATCTTTAGCAAGGAGTAGTCGTTTGGATCCAGGAGGATCTAGCTCCCATGCTACAATTTGTTCTCCCAAGTAGAGTCTATTGCTTTGCCAACCCTGGCCTCCAGGCTTTCTCCCATGATGCTCTCTCTCTCTTTACATTAAACCTTAAACAGTTTTGTTCTTTCTGGTGTTTTGTCATAGGTCTGAAGACTGGACTTTGTTCTCAGTCAGTAGTGACGGTAGTACCTTTCCTTGGTAGCCTGGCACGTACAATGGCTTTCTAATGCATGGGAATCAACCCCTCTGTTCTCAGCTGCAGTCTTAGCATAACTGCTCAATATATTTTCAATACATACTGTGCAATAGAGCAGCAGCTGCCACTGGAATACATGTCAAATTAAGAATAATCAAAATGAAAGACCAATTGAAACCAGAATAATATCTCTATATATGTTCCTAGTAACGCATGATTCACGTCTTCATCTGGTGACAAAGGGGCTTATTCTGAGTTTCTGGTTCTCTGTTCCTCAAGAAGCAAGTGCATCTGGGCTTCCCAAGGAACAGCTGAGAATCAAAAACTCATCTATCAGTCACTGCTTCACAAACTCAGAGTCTCCTAATCAGGCTGCAGGAATTATGGGAAAATGCTGTTGTAGCCAAAAGTTTCTGTCCCACCAACTCTCAAATACCCGGCAACTGCTTCCCAAATAGTTGACTTTGAGACTTAATATTATAATAAATAATGAACCAATAGCTCCCGCCTATTAACAACCAGCTCTTATACTTAAATTAATCCATAATTCTTATCTATGTTTAGCAATGTGGCTTGGATCCTTTTCTCAGTACAGTATTCTCATCTTTCTTCCTCTGCATCTGGCTGCTGACTGAATCTCTGCCTTTCCACTTCCCGGAATTTTCCTAGACCAGTCAGTTGCCCCATCTATATTTGCTGCCTGGCTCTTGCCAATGAGCATTTTAATAAAACCAATATGAGTGACAAAGCTTTCAGTGTACAAGAGCATTATCCCACAGCATGCTGTGTTTTTTATGCCAAGTGTATCCATGCCAACTGTGCATTTTGAAACATCAGGCTCAGAGCATAGAGGTAAGAAATGCATCTTCAGAAAGAGCAGTAGGAGAAGAATTTGACTGGCCATGTCTCCTGACCCACATCCCACTGAGCAGGAGTACCGTATATGGCATATGCTTCTTGTTGTACTCACCCAGGTCATATGAAGAAGGACACAGGCAATATAGTATATATAACCCAGCTCAATAGAACAATCTCTGTTCTTATAACAGTATAGTACACATATTCTTCCAAGGAGGATTCAGAGCCTTGAAGTATAGCAGCTTCTGAGAATTCTGTCCAAGTATCTTCTAAATAAGCTACTTTTCTTCCTTGCTAGAGAGCAACATTTTAAAATAAGATATTTTCAACTCAGCAAGCTTATTTTTAATAAGAAAACAATCGTTTACTCCAAACATGGCCTGTCATTCATTGATCTCTTGAATATGTACCAAACTTCAAAGTGGCTACAGGTGTAACAGGCAATTGTACACATATGAAAGGGAACTATTTCCAATTAGAAAACAGTAGATGAGCTTGCATAGATCAATCTACATTCCTGAACATTATCTAAAGAGTATCTAGTCTGGTGTGGAGACTAAAATCTGGAGAACTTTCTCTATACAAGGCATACAACAGGAACAAAAAGCACAACTTTCTATTTTTTCTCTAGACTATTTACATAATAGTTTTTCAGTATGGTAGATCTCTCTAATAATATTGAGGATTGTTTCCCTATAATTTGAATTATGAATCTCTGAGTGGATCATCAGTATCACCAGTATCAGCATGTTTATGTGTTGTCCGTGTTTTTGCCTTTAGTGTTTTAATTAGCCCCAGTAAATATTTATTATATAAATAATTATGGAATTAATGCACTGAGATTTTAACTCACTCAGAAACACAGTAAACTTGATATACCAGAATCATTTAGCATTTAGTATTCAAACTACATTATGCATTACTTAAACTAGCTTTGTGCTTTTGGTGAGAATGGGAGAGTCCTTACGGTGGCACAGGAAGGTTCTTCTGTAGTTCCCTGTTGAAATAGGCAAGTAGGTTGTTGCACGGATTCTAATTGGCGTTATAATAAAAACCCAGAGACAGATATTGAGGTCAACACTGAAAGATCACAGAGACAGAGGCTTAAGCCACTAGAAAAACATCTCACCACTACTGAGACCTCAGCCAAAAGAGGAAGACCTTGTTTCCAGGAATCCTCAGACTGAATGTTTCTGAGTCCTCAGCGCAAAGGGAAGAGCAGGGAGGAGGGGGGATGTTGCAGTGAGGTTTCTTGGTCCCAGGCGGCCAGAGGCCCAGACCCACAGACCTTCAGCCTCAGACCCCTTAGCTGCCCACAGCTCATCAGGTCCCCAGAAATGACTCAGACGCTTATATTAACTTCATGCTGTTTGGCCTATGGCTCAGGCACATTGCTAGCTTGCTCTTACATCTTAAATCAACCCATTTCTATTAATCTGTCTGCCACGTGGCCCGTGGCTCACCTGTGTTCCTTACATGTTTCTTCTTTGGCAGCTTGCTCCATCTGTCCGACTCCGCCCTGCTTCTCCTACCTGTGCTCTGATTTCCCCTCCTACTTTTTCTATGGTGCCTGTCATGGGCCAAAACAGCTTATTTATTTAAAGATTGACATTCACAGCATACAGAAAGAAGTTCCACATCAGGGGGTCAAAATTCTTTCTGCCCCCACTTTATTTCCTTTCTCTGCCCAGCTGTATCGCTTCCTGTCTCAACCACCCTAGTGATGGGATTAAAAGTGTGTGTTTCCCAGGTACTGGGAATGCAGGCACGGAATCCCAAGTGCTGGATCAAAGGTTGTTACCTCACTTCCAGGCACTGTTTCTCTTTTGGACTGGATTGCTCTCATGTAGTTCAGAATGGACTTGAACTCACAGAGATCTATAGAGATCTCTGCTTCTGACCGCTAAGATTAAAGATATGCACCACCCTTGCCTGATCTCTATGGCTAACTCAGTGACTGACTCTGTCCTCTGATCTTCAGACAAGTTTTATATTGCCAAAGTTGATGGTATTGATGATTTATGTCTAAGACTCTTGCTGTGCAATTTATGATCATACCCACTTAATTTCTGAAGGGAACACCAGTAAAATCTCATAGTTACTAAAAACAGCCAACTGATAAGATAAAATATGAGGGTGGTAAAAGAACCAGGCATTGTGGGAAATGCCTGATAATCTACCATGTTGGCTTGAAGCTGCTTTCCATATTTAAATCCATTGGTGTGTCAACTATGTAACTGACCACCATTCAGTCTACAAAGGGGCTCCGTCTCAGCTTACGGAACTCTGAGTGACACCAGTTTATTAGATGACATTGAGAACATCAGCTATCAGCACTGTATATAGTCTCTCATGTCATTTCTTCCCTCGTCATTTCTACAGGGTTTATCTGCCACATGTCTGAAGATACTGGCACAAGAGACCATCCAATGTTTATGATGTAAACATGCAGAAAAAGTATAAGAAACACAGGAATTATTTACACTGAAATGAATTGTGTACACAAAGGACAGATAGAGTTATTATTTCTATATTTTTTTGTTCTATTGGGAATTTATCAAGATAGGCTTCTCAGTTATTGAGAAAATGTAATTATTTATTTTATAAACTTGTTAATGTTTCTCTGTAGCAAAATTTTAATCCTGCACATCTGTTCCTTCTGCAACTACCAAATCTTTTAAATTAATTCAAAGAAAATATGTTCTTAGTCTTCAAAATTAAATATTTATGTTTCTCTTTCTCACACAATTCTGCAGTTACATAAGAAGTAGACAGAGATTTTTTGTGAGTGGAAGGGGAGAAACTGGCAGCTGAGGGTGATGATTGAACTCCTTAAATTTTCCTGACTACATGCTGTGATAAAGATCACTGCCCACGTGGCCTTTGCCTGCCATCGTAATACTAGTGTGGCGTTTATCTGTATTTTTTGTGTGTGACATCAGTTATCCATTTGCTACATTTTCATAAGTGCGACTCAGCTCCGTAATCGTCCATTCTCTGCTCTTAAGGTTTCTGTCAGACACAATTACACTAGTGGAGAAATTTTTGTTTCTGTCTTAGCCCTGAACATTTCTCAAGTTCATTTGGATTTTCTGAAAGAGAAACAATAGAAGCCAATTATAGCAGCTGGTTGAGCCTAGATTTAGTCTACAAAATATAAAGTCAAAATCACATTAAGCATTGTGAAGGGTCTTACTTAGTCATTTCTTTGATTTTTGTTTATGTACATTAGTGCATGACTGTCAGTACATGGATTTTGTGCATGCCACAGCATGCATTTAAAAGTTAGATGACAACTTGCAGGAGTCAGCTCTCTCCTTCACCATGTATATCCCAATGATTGAACTCAAATTGTCATACTTGGGGACAAGCGTCTTCACCTGGTGAACCATCTTGCCAGTGCATTATATAGATTTTAAGACTTTGTTTTCATGTCCTTTATGCATAAACTGGCATCACTGGTGGAAACTTTTGATTTTCCCCCTTACTGACTGAGGCAGGGCTTAGTGCAAGTATGCTAAAGAAGAGTCTGTGTTCCACAAGAAGTGTTGAGAACCTGTATTTACACTTGGCTTTTTAAAGAACCATTTGATTATTTTATGTTAGTTAGAAACAATTAGATATTTACAATTTTCAAAATACTTTATATATAATACATATATAAATACATACATACATACATACATACATACATACATACATACACACATACATACATTGATGAGGAGATGGCTCAGTCTGTAAATCATTTGACTGCTCAGAACACATGCAGAAAATATAACAGCACCTGTAACCCTGTGCTGTGAACCAGAAAACAAGTAGAAATCACATTTAGAAATCCAAACAGGGGACTCACAATTGGACTTAGGCTTCTGAAGAATTAGAATTATGGTATAGGAGTCACATGGCAGAAACAGAAGCAAGATGAGAATATGATACTTATTCTGATTTGGTCATGTCGTCTAATAAATTTCAGCCATAAACTTGGTGTATATGTTTGTGTACATGTGTATGTGAGTCTCTCTGTGTGTATATATATTATATATGTATATATCTGTATGTGTGTATATATCTATATGTACGTATATGTCTGTCTGTATGTTCATGCATGTGTGTGTTTATGGTGTGTGTTCATGTGTGCATATATGTGTGTGGATGCGGTTAAGAGGACAGCCTTGTATGTTATCTTTGAGAACACGTCTCACCGTGTGTTTTGAGTCTGAAGTTCTCAGTGGAACCTGGGACCAGCCCAAGAGCCTCCCAGTTCTGGGACTGCAAGTTCCCTGCCCACACTCAGCTTTAAACATTGTTTTACTGTCAAGTATGATCTTCATGTTTATGCAGCCGACGCTTTACCACTGGGCTGTCTTTTCAGCCCTGTGCACATAAAATCTAAATTATGACATTAGAGAATGTTTATTAATGAGGTAATATTTAAATCTTAACTTGAATACGTTTACAAATGTAGCTGTCACTCAGATAAGTTGTTTCACTGACAAGGAGGAATGGGCTTGGATATTATGCAAAGGGTTTATTTTTGAGATTAAAAATACTCAACACATATGCTCACATGCTCATGTGCATAGGCCTGGAACAATCCTCCTACTCTCCAATCTAATATTTGGAAGACCGAGACACAGTCCTAGCTCTTGGTAGTGTCATATTAGCATTCTATATAAGTGCTGTACATGGCTTTTCAATTAATATGTTGACAGGTGCAGTACCTTGTTTTCAGACACATTTTTATCATGTGACATATACATAAACCTTCCATTTTAATACTATCAAGACCTTTCATTCCAAAAATATATTGAACGTTTTTTTTTTCTTTTTTCTCCCTTCCATTTGACAAAGATTACTGTCCTGATACATTTTCCAGAATATATTTAGCAGATTCAAGTCAATTCCAAATGCATGTTTCCAAATTCTTCCTTGTGTATTATGTTGCTTTCTGTTATAACAATAAATATTTACTCATTTAAAATGAATTTTTGTAACATATAAAGTTATGTGTAAACTTATAATCAACTGGGCTTATATTTGGAACCTCAACACAAAGTAGAGGAGCAAACTGTGGGTAGGGCAAGGCCTGAGTCCCTCAAAGTGCGCCCACAGTGAACAGCAAGGCCACATCTCCTAAACTTCCTCAAAGAGGGCCACCAACAGAAACTAATGTCCAAATACACGAGCCTATGAGTGACATTCTCATTGTATTTGTGTCATTTTCTCCCCTTTCTCCTCCAGGTCCTTCCTTCCTCATCTTTCGCCCACTCTCAGATTCATTACATCTCCTTCTCTAACTGTTGTTACACAAACAGGTACACACAAATCTAAATATCCACATAACAAGTGACAAAAGTGTTTAATTGCAAATATAGTACATATGCATGTATTCATACCTTTATAAAATACAAAACTACTCCAAGAAGTACCTGGATGGTAGGACTATTAACTAACACACGATTTGAGAAGTCAGTTTGTAGAGAAACTTATTTGCACAGCCTTCAGACAGCAACCTTGCTCCCGTGCACTACACTGTAGGATCACCTCACTGCTGTTGCGGATTGCACATTAACCATCTCAAATTGACAGAATGAAGGTTCTCTGTACTTTTTATTTCCTGTGTTAGACAGAGTGCCTGTGAATAGCCTCAGAGCCACCCTCCTAGTTGTGTACCCTGGTCAATGAATGAATTATCTAAGTCTATTCTTGCATTTAGTTTGTTGGTGAACACTCAGGCACATTAAAGAAGGACCCCTACATGCAGGGAGTTCAGAATGACAGCTATCATCATTGGCTTGGATTTTCAAGGGGGAAGTGAGCTGTTTACTGTCCATTTTACATGAGATATTCTTATTATGTAAACATTTAAAAATGAATGAGAACAGAAGAATGTTCACATATTTTTATTAATATATGCAAGTAATGGTAAACTGTAGTAGGAGGTTTTTGGCCTGGACTTTCGGGCCTAGCCTCAAGGTTTAGGCCTGCAGACTCACCGACCCACAGAGACACACAGATACTTAGAATAGTTTTAGGCTGATCAGCCTAAGGCCCAGGCATATAACTTGGTAACTCTTTACCCTTAATCTAACCCATGACTCTTATCCTGTTCAGCCGTGTGGCTCGGTTCCTTTTAAAGGAGATATGTAGGGAGATTATGTTTTTCCATTGTAAATAATTGTCCCCGCCTACGAGTTTACTAAAAAGTGCTGATTGGCCAAAGCAGACAGGAAATGTGGGCGGGGCTATCAGACTAAGAAGACTCTAGGAATAGACGGAACAGAGCAGAATGCCAGAGAGAAACCAGAAGATGCAGAAGACAACTATAGTGCTCTGAAAAAAGGGTACCTAGCCACATAGCTAAACAAGATAAGAGTCATGGGTTAAATTAAAGATGAAAAGTTAGCAAGTTATACGCCTGGGCCTTAGGCTGATCAGCCTAAAACTATTCTAAGCATGCATATGTCTCTGCAGGTCTGTGGGTCTGCAGGCCTAAACCTTGAGGCTAGGCCCAAAAGTCCGGGCCAGAAACGTCTTACTACAGTAAACAATTCATTGAATGGACACTAAAAGTTTTAACTAATGGCTATGCATACATAATTCCTTCTTATCATGGTAATTTACCATTTGAAAGGATTTTAAAATGTTCATGTTCAGGTTTGTATATCTATACTGATGTATGGCTGTCCATGGAGGCCAGAGATTCCTTAGAGATGTGGAAGTGCTTGACTTGGTGCTGGGAATTGAACTCAAGTCTTCTGAAAGAACAGCATTTACTATGGGCTGCCAACCATCTCCCCAGCCAGAGGCATTCAATTTTTAGCTAACCCTCTATAGGCTACTTTGCAATGGTGATTATTCAAGCTATCTGTGATTCTGATGTCCTTTCAGGACTAGGGTTAATGAGGTAACTCATTTCAAAAGTGAGAGGAGAAGGTAAAAGACAGATTTAGAAAGGTACATGGAAATTTTGGAAAGAGCAAACTAAAATTCTGGTGTTTTTTTTTTTTTTTTTTAAACAGTGGATTCTTTGAGAAAAATACATGGGAGCCACTTTTATCCCTCCCAAATTAGCATCTGTAAATGCAATAATCAGATCTGATTTAACATATCATTATCTGAGAGATAGGTGCAACTTAATTTCTAAAGGATTTTTAAGTGTATTGAATGGAGCCAACCAGGGCAGATTTTCATTATAATGTGGTATCATTATATCTATGATTGCAGGCTAATTCCCCACTTATACAGCCTGACCACTGACCAGGCTAGATCAAGAGGGTTTAATTTCCTTTGTAAATGTTCATTCCTGCTCATTTTACTTGAGAGAATGTAAAATGGTGTTTAATAAGGGAAATCATTTTAAAGAGAGAATATGTAACGGCAAACCCTGTGGATTTCAGTCATACTGATTATATACTTCCCCCAACCCAAACACCCTGAAATAACCATATAAAACTGGAGCAAGATTGTGTTTTCTTATTTGTTTCTAATAACCTTTTAAAGGATGCCTGCGATATCTCTAACCTTTAGTGTTGACAAGGTCACATTAGACTTGGACCTCAGGAAATGTGTGATAATGACAGATGTCTCCCTCAGTCTGTCCTGACATTATAACATGCATTCCTTTCTAAGACATATTGCCTCCACCACACACACACACTTTCATAGAATTCAAAGAATTCATATAATTCAAAGATTCAAAGAATCATTGCTTCGACTTGAAGAGTCAATGTGCCTGTTTATGTACTTATGGCTTGCTTATGGATCATAAATATCTAAAGTAGCCACAAAGCAGAGATGAGCATGACACCAGGAGTATGATGTCAAGTTAGCCCAATGCATGGCTCCCTAAATAACAAAGTGGAACTCAGACAAGTCATATGACTTTCTAATTCATGGAATTATAATTGATAAAATAAGATTTCAATCTGGATATCCCAGACTCAAACTTCTGCTGTTTACATTTTATTAGGAGGAGAATTGTAGTTTGCTAGAGATTTTTGAGGATATTACCTCATTAAGTCACAGCTATTTAAGACACTTGTTAATAGTGACATTTTGAAGAAATATTAAACTAAAATTGGCTAATGGGGAGCTGGCAGCGAGGGCTCAGTGGGTAAGACACCAACAGCTAATCTTAAGGACCCAAATTCAGTCCCTGGATCCACATGGTTTGAGAGAAATAATGAAGAGCACTGTATGAGGTGGGGTTTTGAAAAATGTTTAAAATTGGTTGTAGACTTACTTAGATTTTCTGATGGAATCCACTCCTGGTGTCTCTTTTAGCAACAGATTTTATATGTTCCCAGTACCTAGAATGGAGCTCACAAGCACCTGTAACTCCAGTTTCAGTAGATCCAACACTCTTTTCTGGCCCCTGAAGATTTCCTGCATACATATGCTGCACAGGCATATGCTCAAGCATACATACCCGTAAAAGCATTAAAAATAATCACAAACTGGTCACTCACTTCAGTTGATTTAGATCTAAAATATAACAGACTAAAGAAAAACAGAAAACTCTATCTGGTTCCTCTTTACATAATGGTTGTATTAAAATAATTTATCACTCATTTAAAAATACTTTCTCCAGTAAAGAATACTACCAAAGAAAGAGAAGAAGAGGCCTTGAGAAGGAAAGCATTTAGAATTTAGATTTATTGACATTAGCAATTTATTAAAAATTAACTAGATTTTTAAAAAAAAAATAAAAATAAGTGCTGGGCAACCTTGGGGACTTTTAATAACACCTGGCAGATTCTTGAAGGTGAGAACTGATATAGGGCACAGACAAAGAGTATGGGGTTTAGACTATGCTTGCCATTTGAGAGCCCCTCTTTAGGGCTCTGGAATTGAAGAGGAACTTAGTTCTCAGCATGAACTGAAGACCAAAGTGATATCAATAGTGATAGAAGGAAGATTTTGTCATTTTTATTAACATAATGTCACTATTTTTTATTGTATTAACAAAAATTAGCCAAATTGTGGCAATGCCAGTTGAGAGTTAATTCAAGAGTGGAGGGCAAGGATGGTCTCACACAGATAACAGCCACACACCCAACAGGCAGCATCTAAAGCTTAAAAGGAACTTGTTAGCTGACAGCAGCCCTGGGGCATGATGGGAGAAACCCAGCTCCTGAAATTTCTACTCATCCAGATGCTAGAAATAATGAACCAGGGTTATGCTCAGGTCACCACCATAGGACTCCCTGAAACTCAAATCTCTTCTCATTTTTCCCTTTTTTTTTTTTTTTAAATATATAGGCTCTTTTAGGTAAAGTTTAAAATCTTTATTTCCATTTATATATTATTTCCATTTTATACATTAAGCATAAATAGCAAATGTCTGGCTAACATATATTCCCGTAAGAGATTAAAAAAAAAAAAAAAAAGGAAGACTTATGTGTTAAGTATTTTTCTTGTAGCTGTGAAAAATTACCTGACATAACTCTCCTGGAGAAAGGCAGGACTCACTTTGGCTTCCAGCTCAAGGGGAAGAAGCCCACCCTGTGGCAAGCATGAGAGCATGAGAGGGTGGAAGCCCGTCACATTCATCCTTGTTCAGATTGCAGAGAGGGAATAGGGAGTGAACTGGGTTGTAAAATCTCAAGCCCTGCAACATGGGTCCTCTTGTTCTAGCAAAAATATACGCCTGAAATGTTCCACATCTTGTCCTCTAGGGACTAGTGTTCAAAATCACAAATCTATAGAGGATGTTTCATATTCAAACCACATTTCTGTGGTTGCTAAAAGGCGTGATGGCCCTAAGGGGAATGTAGTAGAAAAGAATGTGAAGGCATTAAACCCATCTCACAATTTCATTTTTGAACTGTCCTGGTTATGACGCTATGTAGATGTGTGGGCAGATAGAAACTTTTTAGAAAGATCTTCCATGACCTACACTAACTACATTTCAGTAGAAATGTTATTCCTATGGTGCAATAAGCAAGAAGAACTCCAAACAGGAATTTAAAATGGACGTTAGAGGATTGGTGAAACGCTAAAGTGTGTCAAATAGAATACGGATGTTTCAGGGAAATCCATCATTAACAGCTCAGAGTGGTAATTATGCAGGACCCACTTGCCCATTACGGAAAGGTCATTGTGAAAGGTTCTGAGGTAAAATGGATCACAAGTAAATAGAAGTCAGGTCATAAAATATCGTCAGTTCCAGGACAATGCCCTTGAATTTGATTCTCTATTGCCATGAGGGGTTGTCTGATGGATAACAGGAACTGTGCAACCAAAGTAGAATTTCAGGATAATTAGTCAGGGGGCAGAATGGTGGTGAGGGGGACTGTTGTGAAAACTGTATCCCATTTGTGAATTTTCCCCTGGAGCTCAGTAGAGCCAGCCACAGCATTTTGTTTACATGTAAGGATTTACCAGAAATATTTTATTCACATGGACATTTGATCTATGCTAAATAATTTTGTATTAACAATGAGATAAGTAAATGTGTTCAATTGGTTTCAAACCCAATTAACATTTTCAACATGATTACTGTTTGAGCATAATTATTGGAAACAGTTCTAATCATATACAGTGGGAACATATTAGTATGCTAAGTCTCCTTTAAAGTGTATACTTTACTCTGCTCAACTGCAGACGCATGAGCACTTCCTAGTTGTATATCGCTCTTATAGCTATTATATTAGATCGTAGAGGCTGGGGCTGGTGTCATGCATGGTTCAGTGAGCAAAGGTGCCTACTGCCAAGCCCAGCAAGAGGAGGGAAGGAAGGATACAAAGACACATGAATTACAGTCACTATACTTTTGTTTTAAAGCTTTTTCTTAGCATATAATTCTCTCTCTCTCTCTCTCTCTCTCTCTCTCTCTCTCTCTCTCTCTCTCTCTCTCTCTCTTTCACACATACACAGGCACACACATACACACACAGATATACACACAGACATACACACACATACAGGCACACACACACATACAGGCACACACACACACACAGAAACACACACACATACACACAAAGACACATACACACAAAGACACATACACACACACACACACACACACACACACACACTTTGATTCCTGTCACGTGAGAATAAGATGACTACCATAATTTTTGAGCCTAATTTGCAGCAAGAACTAAATACTGACTAGGAAGATGGACACTGGTCGGGTCCATACCCAGAATTCCCAGAGAATGGCTCTGAATGTCCATAGTTAGGTGCTTATAAGGACAAAACTGAAAAGGCTGTGTACAGGAGGCAAGCATCATCCTGGCATATGTCCTATCCATACGCCTCCTACTACCTGTGCAGTTGGGCTGAGGAGTGAAACAGTGAGGCTTGTTATCTCACCTGAACAACAGCCCCCAGCATTCCAGGAAGGTATCTGTCCTCAGGCAAACGGGCCTTACAGGTTAGAGAGGGTTAGAGATATTTTCAGTTTTATAGCTCTTTTAAGCAAAGCAATTTAACTTTAAAATATTGCTTTAATCTCTCTCTCCCTCCTTCCCTCTCTCTGTTCCCACTCTCTTCCTCCCTCTTTCTTTTCCTCTCCCTCACTCTCTCTTTACCTCCCTCCCCCTCTCTCTGTCTTCTCTCTCTCTCTCTCTCTCTCTCTCTCTCTCTCTCTCTCTCTCTCTCTCTCTCTCAGGCACACACACACATACACACACACACACAGACACACACAGACACACACACACAGACACACACACAGATACACACACACACACACGCACACACACATAGTGGAGTACCATATAGTAAGTGGAATTGAACCAATGAGTTCAGTCCTTACTAGACCATTTATTTACTAAACCACTGATTTATCACTGAGTTTTATTCCCAACTCTTCCCTGTTTTATTTTATTTTTTTTACCATAAATCCCTACACTAATTTACATTAATTAGTAAAATAAGCAATAACATACAATTTGGTTCCATTCTTTTTCATGGAACATGAGCTAATCCTTTGTCTGGAAGTGCCTTGAGGTTATGTCAGTCCCTATGAAAACAGACTGTACAGTGAAGATGACTGGGGTGGATCACACAGAATGGCGTGCAGGTTCTAGAGGTTGGAGCACACAGGAGCACACAGGAGCACATGAAGCTTACCTTACATTTATTCCTGGTGCAGGGACTGTTCCATTTATTCCTCTCTCAAGCATGAATCTCTAAACGAGGTGTAATAGACAAGATGAGACCATAACTGGAGTATGTGCTGGGTATGGTTTCCCCCACCGACTAATTCTAGATTAAACTTAGAGTTTGAAGTCTAGGGTATGATGAGATACCTTTGTGTTACTTCCTTTCTCTTTTAGAGACTTCATGAATAGTTTCCTATTGAATGATGGGAGTATTACTGTAAGGAGGGAACTTTATTTCAATTTGCTTATCTACATGAAAGAATAATTCAAAGAGATGCTTGCTGGTCTCCATGGATGTCCTATGGGGAAAACGGGTCCTCTTCAGCTGTTGAGGACTGACAAACATTAAGTCCATAGTAAGAATTCCACAGTGGCCAAGTAAGAATCAGAGTCTCCGTCTTCACATTCAACTTTTGAGCTACTTTCTAACAGGTTTTGTTAATGAAACCCTTCCCTATAGTTGTTTCATCTGCTTTGATGTGACCATTAGAACAACAGAAAGTAAAAAAGCAAGACATGTTGCTGATATGACTGTAGAGAGTGCTGTTCAGAGGCTTCGAGACCTTGATCTACACTTCGAAGCTCAACTTGATGAAAAAATTTATTAATCAAATCTTGTCACCCACTTTATTTCCGTGAATTATTATTGTGCCTGGAAAGACTTAGCTTTTCTCTAGAGAGCCTGCTAAGAGGTCCTGGGTCTATCTCCAACACACTAGTTCATTGGGGCACAATACTGAGAAGAACTGAATGGATTCCTTTCAATACCTCTCAGTGTTCATATGCACAGGCCTTCACACCATACCTGATATGCTCACAATTAACTTATCCACACTGGAATTTTTGAGAAAAATGATTTCATGCCCTTATCCACAAAGGGACCATAGGAACCTTAGCAAATTTTTGCATGATGGTCAGTGTGACTTCTGGTATGCCTTTGGAATGTTCCAATAGACAGGATTGATACTTTTACTGATAGATTCTTTGGAGGAAATGAACAAAAATATTCAGTTATAAATATCTGAAATTTATTTTTTCAATGCTAAAGCTGAAGGAGACCTCAACATTATCACTGATGGCTGTCCCTTGTGGAGGATGCAGGGTGAATCCTTCCTGCATGATATTAGATTTCAGGTGAACAGATAAAGAGCTTGTAGATCAATGTGAATGCATATATGGAGATATGTCCATTAATCAGGGATTATAATGCTTCTATCAAGGCCTCAGGGACTCTGAGCTCAGACTCAGAGCCTGTACTGACTCTGTACCTGTACAGGGATGTGTCTATGTCTGTAGCTGGAAAAGGAATGTTGAAGACAACAAAATACCTCCCATGCTGAGCTGTGTTCTCCTGTTCCTTTGTGCCCTGTCTTCATGGTATCCATGAATTGATTTTACCTATGGAAGAGTCTAGTTCCATGTCTAGAATCCTTTATGTATTTCTTACTCAGTGAGTTTCTTGGTGGTATGAGGGTAGACAGGATTCCTTATGCATTGTACTGTTCTCTTCTGGACAGTGGTAGAAAACACTGGTCACACAGACTCCTTCATACCCACGCAGGCTCCTGTTCTAGCTCTACCTAATCTGATTCTTTGAGCTATCAATTCTCTTGAGCGGTGTGTATTCTTTTGTAACATTTAGCATCAACACTAACTTATAAAGTACTTCTGTATGTTTGAATAGTGTCTAGAGCATTACTTAGTACGTTTTAGAAAGTAAATGCTAGAAAATTGATGAGAACCTTTATTCAGTCATCATGAGTGATTGACAAGTACCAGAGTGAAGTTTTTTTTTTTCCCTATTATTATAAGTTGCTTATTATTGCACTGTATATCTTCAGGGACGTGCTAATAGAAAAAGTTTTTAACATCTTGATTCCTCCAGTTGCCTAACTGCGGGTACCTGCAATCCTGGCACCGCATGGTCGGGACTGGCAGATTGGAAGAACTGGCTTGAAAAGTAGTGTCGCTGAAATTTACAACAAATATCAGCTGGTTTCCTGCCTCCATAAACCCGAGCTAAGAGAAGCAGAAGCAGAAGCATTCCTTAACTGTATTTTTGATAGCAAAGTATCAATTAGAATATAAGGCAGGAACGTGAGGGCTGGAGATGGTTGAACTGGGAGAGGAACAGAGAGGACAAGCGATGAAAGAGATATCTTGACAAAGTGAGACGGCTTGAGTTCCGGGAGAAACTTGGTTCTAGGGAATCCACAGGAGCCCACAAGGAAGTCCAAGCTAAAACTCCTAGTAATGCTGGAAAGGGGGTAAGGATGTCTAAACTAGCCTTCCCCTGTTATCAGATTGGTGACGACCCTAATTGTGATCATAGAACCTACATCCAATGACTGATGGAAGCAAACACAGACACCCACAGCCAAGCACTTGGGAAACTCCTGGAGCTCAGCAGAAGACAGGGAGGAGGGACTAGAGGAGCAGGGGGAGGGGTCAAGAGCACAATAGAGAAAACCACAGGGACAGCTGACCCGAGCTAGCAGGAGCTCCTGGACTCTGGACAGACAGCTGGACAGCCTGCACGGGACCAAACTAGACCCTCTGAATGAGGGTGACAGATGCATGCATGGGTAAATTCATCCATTAGTGGGCTCCCAGGCTATGGGAACAGAAATTATCCCAGGTACATGAACTAGCGTTTTAGAGCCCACTCCCTATGGTGGGATGCCCTTCTCAGCCTTAATACAGAAAGCAGGGGCTGGAAGTAACTTGGTATGCTAGCCTGTGTTGACTACTCAAGGGAGCCTTACCCCCACTGAAGAGTGGATGGGAGTTGGGAAGTGTGGTGGGGATCAGGAGAAGGGGAGGGAGGGGGAACAGTGAATGGTATGTAAAAGGAAAAAAAAAAAAAAAAACTTCTTAAATGAAATAAATATTAACCCTAAAAAAGAATGTAAGGAACTTTAATACAAATAGTATGAGGTGTGGAAGGCATACTGTAAACAGAAATTTTAACACGAAATTCTCAAGACTCAAATGACAATAGTCAACAAACAGCAAACAGGACATTTGAAATGTTTAATTTCAAATGCTACAAACCATACAGATCATTTCAATAGTTGGTGTTATCTGTAAATAATACCTGTTGTATAGGACTAGCCCATCTTGGAGCCCGTTCCCCTAGCCCAGTCTTCACATTGGGATGAGGAAATTGGACTTACCTGGAGTGGATGTGCCATGCTGAGCTGACCCACCTTAGGACTTCTTGCCTTTTTGGAGGAGGGGGTCAGGTATGAGGAGGAAGAGGCTGAAGACTGACTGGGAGGGATTTTGAGAAGGGAAGAGGGGGTGCAGGGGGATACATGGATAAAAGACATATTTTTATTAAAAAAATATTAAAATGATTTTTTTTAAAAAAAGAACTAGCATACCAGAGGAAGCAAACTTAGAAGCAATAAAATACAATGAGACAACCCGAAGTTGGAAAACTATCAAAACTTCTATTGTGCAAGCCTACTCCTTTTTATAAAGACTAGGCTGTGATGAGAGCAGGTCTTCCTGTAGTGACACCTGCTTTTCGTGCGTTCTCTGGAAGTTTCCCTTATAACTCTGTCACCATCCACTGGGAGTACTCTGGATAAGATGTACAAGAAGAATCCTTCTGACTGATGTCATCTATCTCCTGGCTTCTCTGCCACAGAGGCACTGAGGAGCAGTGTGTCTTCTTAAAACTTGCATTTTGTGTTGAAATATTATTTCTGTTCTCAACAAAAATTGCTAAATCTTAAAGTTTCTATTTGTAAAGCTTTAACTCTGTGACCACTCTGTGCTAATGTCTATACTAGGCCATCCCATGTATTCCCCTTTACCAGAGGCTGAATCCATAATTACCAGATGACTCTTTCCTTTACTGATGCTCGCCATATCTCACAGGCAATATTTTAGAACAATGTCATCATCTGTGCCTGACACCCACACTACTGACCTGCTCTGACTAAAGAAAGGAACACTGGTGTCTTTGGCATGCTTACATCTGGATGATGCTTTCAGGACTAGCCATTGGATCTAGAATATAGTTTTCCAACCTTAACTTCATTTAATTATAGTTGAGCAACAAAGAGAAAAAAAAAAAAAAGAGAGATGGATATCTTGATAGAGGAAGCCAGTGTGGGGCTGGAGAGAGACTGGGTGTTAGGGAAACCTCCAAGAACTCACAGGATATCCCTGGCTATCCCTTCAACCAATAGTGGAGGGGGTGCCTTAGCAGGACTTCCCCTATAATAAAATTAATAACCACCTTAAGTGTCATCACAAAACCTACATCCAACAATGAATAGAGGTGGAGGCAGAGATCCATGGCTGAGCACTGGGCAGAGCTCCTGGTCCAGCTGAGAGCAGGGGAGGAGAGTCTGTATGAGCAAGGGGATAGGGATTATGAGAAAAAAAAATCCACTGTAATGGCTGGCTCACTGAATCACGAATAGCCACCAGAGATCCATCAGGAAAAGGAGCTAGGCCCTCCAAGGGTAGGCAACTGTTGATTGGCATGAACAGTATGTGAAGCCTCGAGAGGTGGGATCAGACTGTGTTCCTGTACAGGGGCTGGCATCTTGGAGCCCATTCCCTGTGGAGGAACTCCTAACCCAATCTTGACTTTGGGACAAGGAAATTTGACTTGCCTGGAGTGGATGTGCCACTCTGAGCTGACCCACCTTGAGACTTCTTGCCCTTTGCGGGGAGGGGATGGGGAGATGGGGAGGGGAAGGCTGAAGGCTGACTGGGAGGGATTGGAAGGAGGGAAGGGATGGGGAGCAGGGGGATACATTGATAAAAAAAAAAAGACATTTTTATTTAAAAAAAATTAGTCTCAGAGTCAAGAAGGTTGAGAACCACATTCTAAAATATAAGCACACAAAATGGACCTGATTTCAAATAGGGGTGGGTAAGAAAAAAAACAAAAATAAGAAAAGAAAAAATAAAAACCAAGATGTCATGAGTACTGGAAGAAATGATCACACTTGGTTCTAAGTCAATATTCTATTTTTAAAATTCTGATTTTAAATTAAAATGCTTCAATGGAATGTTCTTATGAACTGTGTGTCCCCTTGTTCTGTAACTTTCTGGTTTTTCTGGGACATTTCTACATTAAGAAACAGGAATTTAAGTAACTTGTTGGTAAAATAACAATACAGTAGATGGATAGATGCCTGGATGAATGGATGAGTGGATGCATTCATAGGCAGATGGGGTGGGTAGATGGATGGATGTATGCATGATGGATGAGTGGTTCAGTAGATGGAGGATGAATGAATAAGGATTGATGGATGAATGGGTGGGTGAATGGATGGATGACTGGCTGGAAAGATGTGTATGTGAATAGATGAACTGGTGACAGAATGGATAGGTATAGCCATAAATGTATGTATGGGTGAATGGTAGGTAGATGAAGGAAACATCTAGTTCTGTTTTTTCTGTACTGGGGAAGTTCCTTATAGCTCTGGAGACTTCTTTAAGCATAGAAAGCAGACAATAATATTACATTTAATGATTTTATAAATTTTAAATTTCATTTACTGTCACATTTCTATGATATATTTTTTTAAAAAATGTCTTCATAAGTGCTTTTCCAAGACCATCCCTTATCTATTATGAAAATATCTCTATTGCCTACTGAAGGTATTTTAAGCCCATCACACATACACTCATCCAGCTTTCACCTGCAGAAGTGCTTTGAACACTGGTTCCTTTTGTCTCTCAGCATCTCATGTAGTTGTATTGTTACCACACAACTAGCCTTCCTATACCCTTCTTTTCCTGTGTGCTCCTATTAATTTACACGCCATCTGTATTTCTGGAAGTGATTCCTACCTACAATAAGCCTCCTCCCCTGGTTCATTCTCCAGTTAGCTTTCTTGAGTTGTCTTCCTGGTGCTCATCATGCATGGAACATCTTAGGATGTTTCTTATATCATTTTGGTCATATGGTACATGTTTCTGAGGCTCCTTTAAGATTGCCAGCATATTGGGAATAAAGTGTGTTATTATATTTTTTAATTTTCTGGTTTATTTGCATAGACCTCAAAAAGTAAATACTTGAGGGGATTGAGGTAGGAATGGATTCAGAGAGCAATTTTGTTTGTTTTTGTTTGTAAGATTTTTCTTTTTTTAATTTTTGTATGATTTACAAACATAGAAAAAGATTTTCTATGTTTAAATATAAAATAATGGAGTTGGACAATCTCTTCACACAGATCCTCACTGTGATGACCAACCCTTCTTGTCACAGCCACACAGCATCTGCTGGATAATGATGACTTTCGGCCATCGCTAAAGATGGCAGCAAATGTTTCCCATTATGTGTTAGACAATTTGGCATTTGGCAAAATTAAAAGTATAATCTGCCAAAACCATTTCCTTTAATTATTGGACTAGTATGTATTTATTTATAACTTGATAAGATGCCTGTATATAATGCATATATATATATATATATATATATATATTTCCGCTGCCCATAAAGTGTATATTTTATAACATATCTCTCCCTTCCCTTGAACTTATACACACAAAAGGAAGTTCAGCCTTTAGAAAAATAAACACAACTCATCTGAAATCCTGAACACATAGAGATGATTAACTAATGATTTAATAAAGAAGAAGAAAATACAATTGTTTCTTCCAAGCGCTTACAATTACAGAGACCAATTAGAGTCAGGGGAAAAAAAGATGAATGTGTCTAAAGAGTTTGGCATCCATGAAGTCCCTTGAATTAGAACACAATCATGAGTGAAGGAGCCCAGGAGACAAGAAAAGCAAGAAACAATAGAGCTGTGTGCTTGGTATCGATCGTAGACCATCATGGGTGTAGTAACAGAATTGGGTGTAGCTGTATTCCTAACGAGATTTTACACTGCTGCTTGTGCTTAACCAACTTGCCAGGCTGCTCAAAATAACACACTGTGAAAGATAAGAAAAGTGGATACAATACATTTCGATTTTCATAAAGAATTCTGACAGCTTCCCGGGAGAGATTAATGGCCTAGGTGGAGAATTGTTGAAAATACAGTATGGGGCCCTTTACATGGAAAACCAGCTCAACAATAAAACAGCATTTGAGGATAAGAATATTTCAAAGGAAAAAGAATTTCAATTTAAGTAATAATGTTTTGTGTTTTTTTATTTTTAAAAATGCCTGCTGCTCCATTTTTCCTCCTTATTTGTCATTTTACAGTTAATTACGTTCCTTGGATACATGTTCTACTAACTATAAATTATGCTGAAAGTGAATGCTAGCGTGTTTAGCAAGAAAAGAGGGTGAAGACTCTGAATGACAGGCTTACCCTTTCCTCATGAATGACTGACCCTTGGCCCTGAGGGACACAGCTATAAGACTATATTCTACCAAGGTGCAGTTTCTTACAAAAATATCCCATTGTCTGAATCAGACATGAGTCCGAATGGATGAAGCCTTGGTACGTGGAGCGTGGACAATTACAGCCCAGCTGTGGTGCCTATGTTTGTTGTGTTTAATTTCGAGAAATGCAATTTTCAACGCAGGCTTATCTCAGAATGGTGTGAATAGTGGGTTCCACGTTTTCCATTCACCATGTCCTTGGGCACAGTCTGGGTCTGTGGGTAGAATAACCACCTGTGTAGACCGACACTAAAGGGAGGAAGTCTGGAGGCAAATGTACAGACAGCAAAGAAGTAGAAAAAGAAACCAAATTCTCTTAAGTGTGGGCAACTTCCCGGGCAATGCAGCAGAAGAGGCAAAGCAAAGGTTTGTCCTAAGCTGCAGCGCCTGCCACGTGAGTAGCGACTTGTGCTCACTCGTGCTATTTCAAAGTCATTTTTCATAAACCTTTTGGAGCAAGAAGTCAAGTCTCAGATTCTGGTGCTAGACCAATAGGTTGGCATGTAGCAAAGACTACTTAAGATACCGGGGTTGGGACAGTAAATACAGGTAGTGGCGCAGGCCTTTTATTTATAGCACTCTGGAGGCAGAAGCAGGTGGATCTCCATGAATTTGAGGCCAGCCTGTCCTACACAGATACTTCCAGTACAGGCTCCAAAGTTACACAAAGAAGCCCTGTCTCTAAAAACAGCAAAAACAAAAAGATACTAAATACATGAGGCTCTGAGGTGTGAGGCATTTTGTGCTATGGGAAATTTTTAGCAATAATCTCTTTAGAGATTCAGTGGAGCCTTCAATTGGAAGAGTAGAATCGTTATGCAATGGGCACCAACACAAAGCTATTACTTTGAAGCTCTTGGGTTCACCTATAGCCGGAGATTTTTTTTTTTTTAAAGGTTTTCTCCCAGTTTTCATATAAGAAATGTAAAATCTAGGAATATTTGATTCTGACCCTATTTTAGTATAAGCAAGATTCAGAATTTTCTTTCAATGTATCTAGATAAGTGTCCTCATTAATACAAACATTATTAACTTCTTAAAGCACAAATATATTTAATAATATTTACCATAATATATGTGCTTTGATTAGCTACATACTATTAATTAGACATCTATTTTACTTGCAATATTGTCTTAGATTTTTTATAATCAGAGAGTTATTTTCATGCTAGCTTCTGTGTTTAATTTTAGAGAGGAAAAGTAGAACTTCAATAAAAGATGTTAAATACCAAAAATTAAATTAGTAATGGATTATACACTAGAAGTAGAGCTCATTTCAATCGAAGCAAAAATTTACTATCTGGAATTTTCTTTCAAAGTAAGAATTATCTACATTCTTGTTAAAATACCTATTAAATAAACATCAAGTCATTGGAATTTGGATTTCCTTGGATTTCCTTAAACTGAGAAAAGTAGGTTTTTAATGGACATATTTGTAGTAATATGAAGTTATGAGTTTGAAAGGACCAAAGTATGGGGTAAGCATTCCAGATGTCAAGGTTTATGGTTGTACACATTCTGCACACTCACGCCAGGTACCATGGAAATGGGAGAAAGAACAGTTAACTCCTTAGCTCATCTTAGGGTACTGGAGACCTGCCACTTAAGAAGAGCTAGACCATAAAGACTGATATTGTAATTTACTTATGTTTATAATTCATTTCATGACCTCATGACTATGAGTGCCTCTCTCCTTTTGCAGGCTGTTTGATCCCATTCCGAATGAGAAGTAATTTATTAAATGACATGTTATCTTTATTCTGTGAATAAAGGCTTTACAGACATTGAATTACTTGCCCAAAACAATTGCTCATAAGCCAGGTGCTATTTTTTTTTTTAAATGTGAGTTTTGGACTCCAGGAGGCTAAAGCTGTTTCTTTATCTACATAGTTAGCTTAGAAGGTAGAAAAGCTCCAAAGATACTTTCTTGGAATTTGAAGGACAAGAAGCGATCTAAGGAGCATGTTCAAGTATAAACCAGACAGACCTGTGCCACAGTGGAAATAGGCAAATGGCTGGTATCAAGTCTTGCTCTGTGAATGGTCTCTTTGTTCTCATCATACGTCTACCATTTTTCTTACAGTCTATAGAGTCATTTCTGTCTTGCTTTGAAGCCTAAAGTTAACAACAGTAAGCCAATGTAAGAATAGTTAATGGTATTCATACATCCACCAGGCCCAATCTTGATACACTTAGTTCTCATGACAATATTGTTTGGTACAGATAACTTCATAACCTCATCCCACAGGTGAGAAAGCTAGGGAGAGTTAGCTTCTCAAAGTTATAACATAGCGAAGGTGTTCGATCCTCAGCGTTAGATAAAAACACCACAGTTTGCCTTTGTCAAAAAATAATATCCAATAAAATTTAAATTTGGAATAGTTCTCAACTTTTATTTTTTTAATATGGGAGAAAATGTAATTAGTTTAAAATTGTTTTCAGAAAGATGTCTGAGATTTTTTTCCTAAAGCACGCTTTCTTTTTCCTCTGGGTAGTACCCCTGGTTTATATGCTAAGGCATAGCTCATGTTGAATTAGCTTATTTAATTTTCTTGAAAGGACAGATAAATATGGATTAATGGTCCATTAGTTAGCAGTTACAAAGCTGGCTTTAATCAGTTGTGTTGTGGGTCAAATTAAATAAAATCTGTACTCATAATAATTTTTACTTTAAAAATTGTAGTACAGAACAAAAGGAATTCATTTTGTTCCTCAAATATCAATATTCACAGGTACTGGAGAATTTTTCTTGCTGGTTTTTAGAGTCTTACTGACCATGCACTGTGAGCTGCTTGTTTTATTGGCATTGTTTATATGCTATTGTAACCTGTTTAATGGGTTAGATACAGAGCTTGCTGATGAGTCAGAGAAAATGTTGTTCTGCTTTAGCTCTGCTTCGCGAGTGAGGCCCACACGGAAGGCTACCGGAACAGCAAGGCTGTCCTGCAACCCAGAACCAAGTCTCGGGCCTTCTCTGAGTTTCCATCTCCCTGCTCACTGCTGATACTTTAAACCCTCCTGCAGGCGTTTTAAATGCAGCGTTCATTCCCATTATAGTTCATAAGGTACAAGTCCAGTTTTTTTCTGGAAGCATCTGTCAGGGAGACAGCAATTCAGACAAAAATCTCCACAGAGGTTTGAAGTACCTGCCAGTTAGCAAAAAGACTTGACAGTCTTCCAGATTTGAATATCTCCCATTTGAGTCCAAGCTGGCTTCACTAAATTCAAAACTTAAAGTGTGGAAATGGCAGGTGTTTCTGACATGAAACATGTTTAAAGCCATCAGAACCAGGAGCCTTGAGCAGGCTTCTCCAGTATGTGAGGCTTCTCCATCAAGGAGCTCATTTCCTGTGCTTGTGCACACAGACCTGAAAACTGGGTGCTAAGACACCCTTCTCAGGGCGTCAGGTGTCAAATGAGATAATATGAAAGGCTTTCCTCTGTGTCTTCGCTCACCGTGGTCAGTCGCCTGACGAAATACATCCTCGTTATCAGGTCAAGATGCTTTCTTCAGTCACAGGTAGATAATGATAGAGAAATTTTTTCTCATTGGGAGCTTCCTCATATCTTTATTCTGAGTACATGAGGTTTCTTTCCCACCATTTATAATCATTTTCCTCAGGAGAACTTAATAGTGTGTTAACTATTTACAAGTAATGCACAGTGATCCCTATATCATTGGCATTATCACTTTTAAATACAGAGAAAAATAAAATACATCAACGTGTGTTATTGCATAAGCAGTTGGGCTAATTCTAGGTGAAGAAGATAGGTTAAATATTTGGAAAGTTTAATCCATAACAAAACTTCAGTAATCCTCTAAATATTGAAAATTCTGAAATACTATAACAGAGGGTTATGTGCAAAATACCTATAAGCAGATTAAACTGAACATTTCAATGATACAGAAGAGTATAAATCTTTTTTCTCATCATTTTTTAAAGTTGATTTTTTAGGAAAGATTGAATATAGAGTTATGAATGAAACAAAATGAAAAACTTGCAAAATTTTATCTTTGTCATTTTTACCTCTAATGTACAATGGGAAACAATTCAGACGTTTGGAAATGTGTTTTTCTTGTAGATGGTGACTTTTAATTCTTTGTTCAACTTATACTTAAAAGATAAGCATAAAGAAGAACTTGAGTAAAATATATAGAAGATAAAATTTTTCTTTTACAGAATAAGGAACCAATGTTATTTGTGTTCGTATTTTTTTTTATTTCCTGATACTATAGGAGAAGCAAGCACATTGCTAATGTACTGTAATTCCCATGAACAATAAGTGTGCAGATCCCATCAACATCACTGAGTGCGGGACTAGAGACTTAATATGCATGTGCTGTGTTAATGGTACTTTTATGCATCACAGATTTCAATGTACATGCCGTCTATAAGTTACTTGCTTGATCTGTAACCACATGCCACCTACAAGTCATTTGCTGGCTCTGCAGCTCTCTTACTCACTGTAAATAGACATAATGGTAGATTTTGGCCAGACCTAAATACCTTAAACACTTGTTATGTCTTAATGAAAAAAAATACATAATATATTTAGAAAAGGATCCGTCACTTGGTGATATTGAAGAGCAGTTATAGAGAACTCAAAATCCACAACCAGCCATGTAATTTTACTGTCTTAGAATTGCATTCTAATAACTTAGAGGTTAATTCTACAAAGATAGGTAGATAGATGATAGATGGGAGGGTGGGTGGGTGGATGGATGGGTGGATGATGTATATAAACTTACCTGTACATACAGGTCTGTGGTTTTGAAAACTAAGAAGCAGATGCCTTTAAAATAGAGACAAATAGAAATGAAGTTAGTTTATTTTATTTCATTTTCCCTTATTCCATTTTGGCCCAATTGAATAGCATTCTCTTATCATAGATTTATTTTTTTTAATTAAAATTTAATTGCACGTGAGAAAAGTTACATGGAGATTGTATAGAGTTCTGAATTCTTTCTTATCTTTGAAAATTCTCTGACACACAGACTGTGTGATACAGACATAAGGAGGTGTTTATGTGGCAGGTATTCTGTGGTACAGTGAAGAGAATGGTGTAGTTAACTGGTATTCTCTCATTAGAAACTCATTTTCACATAGCTGAGATTTAAATTGAGGAGAATTGTTCCTTTCTTCTTTCATTAATTAGTGTCTTTAGTAGATGCCCTAATTAATCAACACGTTGAGAGGAAACTGACCTGTCTTCACAAAGCCGGTCAACCTTCCTTCATGGGTTCATCTGACAGGAAGTTTCATCATGACAATGTGATACAGGAATTAGGGGAAAAAATGATTTTGACAAGTTCCTCTTCAGAGGCAACAGGGTTTTTCCTTAGCAGAATTTTAGAAAGTAATAAACAACATATTAAGCTAATTTCCTCTGTGCTACCTGAATTCTGCCTTCAGAATTTGATCCCTACAGGCTTGTTATCTCCTGAAGAATCAGTTGGAATTGCTACACCAGTGGGATCGGCTAATATTTCAGACCCAGTCAGCCTGGAGATTCCTATCTTAACAACTGCAAGGGAACGTACAGAGTTCAAAGAAGGGAAGCCTTACCTTCCTCAGCCTGGGTCTGCACAATTAATAAGCGTGAGGGAAAGTAAAATATTTCATCCTAGTTTTTATACATTTTCCAATATCCAGATGTTTGTCACTGCGGTTATGAAATACACAGATGACTGACTAGGAATGCAGGCCTCCGCATGGTATCTGGTGTGGCACTCACACAGTTTGTGCTGACAAGTGTATTTGGGGGGCTTCTTTCTTCCTCCCCCAACAAAGCTAGTAGTCTAGCAGATTTTCGTTTAAATGAAAAAAAAATTTCTGGAAAAAAACATGCTATACTCAATAAAATATATATTTGGTACAGAGCATTTTATTTGGAATATTTGTTTACACTTCAAAGACACCCTGAGACTACGATCTAGAGAGTTAAAATGATAGGTTTTAGTCAGAGAATGGACTTTAACTCATCCCAATAACACCCTAACACTCTCGCTTTACCAACCTGTCCTTTGCAAGAATATCTCTGAGAAGGAACTAGAATTGTCCCTGATTCCACAAGGTATATCACAGCGGATCCTGGTTTATTTGTTTAGGCCTGTCTCTTTCTCTCTGCTTTTGTGAATCGAAGATAGTAGGAGCATTCAGTTGACACATCTGATGTTGTAAAGTGTCCTGAACATTCCACATGGCATCTCATGGATGGAACAGGCTCCTCGAGTCAAAAAGTACAGTTGTGTCTAATTCAGATTCCCAAGTATGTGGTCAGCTTTGAGAAGCAGTTCTCAACCTCAGGAGCCCTTTGGGGTTCACATAAGATATCCGATATATCAGATGTTTACATTATAATTCATTTCAGTAGCAAAAAAACAATTATGAAGTAGCAATAAAATAATTCTATGGTTAGAAATAAATATAACATAAGAAATTTTACTTAAGGGACACAGCATGAGGAAGGCTAAGAATCACTACCTTAGGCTTTTACATGCTGTCTGCCTATCACTCTGTCCATTGACTGATTGTTCAGTCAGGTAAATAGTATGCCCAGTGAAGATCTTAGGATCAGTGGTGTGTGATATAATCATCCATTGCCTTAAATAATTTGGTGATCACATTAGTATAACCTGGAACTAGAAACAGAGAATATTGTAGGGGAAGAGGCTTCCTGTGGAATAAACAAACTTTGAAAACTTCTGAAGGCAGTCAGCCCTGGCTGGTAAGGAATAGCCACAGAGAAACAACCAGCACAGTTAACAAGTTTAGAAGTACTCGGAGGACCTCACTATCCGGGATGTGTTGGATACCGCAGGGAACTGTATATGACCTAATGTAAGTGCTAAAGTTTCCCCTGTCTTATGGGCAGAATGGAACTGGCTGCAGGTGTTGAGGGCAGGGACACAAAATCAGAGTGATATTTCCCAATACCTGTTCTGGACAACCCAGCATGTGACCTGCCATTCACATTATGAATCGTATATAGGTCAGGTTTTATGGAGATTTTTATTTGTGGACTCCAGGCATCATCAAACAAAGTAGCAACAGCGATATCAAAAGATCAAATAAGTGTTTCTAACAGTTCCTCAGATGGCTGTCACTCTCATCCCTCCACACTTAGTGTACTTCCTCTCCTTGGTGAATTTCTTAGCACATCAAGTAGCTTCTTGTGTTGTAGAGGAACCTGCTTTGGTGGAGGAAAAACACGAATAAGCATGGCTGGTAAATGTCAATGTTCTCAAAGGTTCCGTATAATAATGCTAAAAATAACAAAACACATATACAAGTGTGTGAGTGTGTGCGTGTGTGTGTGCCTCTGTGTGTGAGTGCATGTGCGTGAGTGTGTGTGTGTGCATGTGCGTGTGTGTACTTGGACTATTTAATTCATTTCGTGCACCCGTTCTCTTAACCTTAAAGCTACATGTATTCACTACCCATATCCTGTGGCTTTAGAAGGCCCAATTCTTTGCCTAAGCCGGATTATCCTCAATTTGTAAAATTCCACATAAAGTAATTTTAGTTGCTAAAGTTTTGAGTGTAATTGAGAAGAAAGGGTATAGAAATTCATGGAACTGATCACAAGCTGTATTTTTATCTTATTCTCATTTGAACAATTTTCTAAGCATGTGTCCTAAAGAGCACTGGGTTGCATCCAATGATGCTTATTGACTACTGCTCTTCTATCGAAGGGCACACAACAGAACCTAATTTCCCTATTCTTGGCAAAGGCCAATCTTGTGGTGTCCTCTGCAGCATCAGAACAAGGGATGAAGTTTATGACTGGATGTGCCAGCTAATGTGGGGAGTCCTCTTAACCCCAGATCCAAGCAAAGCTTTTCCTGTCTCTAGAGAAAGAAAACTGCCCAGCCGAGTGGCCAAATCAGACTTCCATGGCAAAATACCCATCCCTAATTAATTTTCTGCTTCCTTTAGAATAGACAGGTTAAGCAATCTGTCCCTTTCAGTAAATAAAAAATTACTCGCAGTAACATCTGCAACATTCTAATCATCTTTCCATTTCTGAGATTTTTTCCATCTTTGATCTGCATTGCTCTGGAAAGGGCATTGGATGTGGATGAAAAAGATTTGATTGCAAATACATCCCGCTACCCACCAACAAATAGAGTGCCTTAACAAACTTTTGAAACCTACACACCTCGATTTATTTTCTAGGAATAAAGGGTGTTGTAAGCCATGGTCTCCAGGGCTATGATAAGCACCATACTATGCAAATGCTAGGAATGCAGAGGTCACACAGGAGCACTTGGTGGACCCACTAAATAAATGTAGAGTTCAACCTAATGCAAGCATGGATATGATCTTTTTTAATGAGAAAAAGGCCTCCTCTATCTTTTTTCTTTATATTAGTAAGAATTAATATCACATTGCAAATGTTTAATAATGGCATTTGAGGGGTTTTATTTTCTTCATTAAATACATAAGGAAAAGCTTTTCAATTAAAAATGACCTTTACAACCCTTACCACATTGTACTCTATAGACGGGGAAGCCAACTGCAAATTAGATTCTTTTGGAAACCTTGTTCCTTGTTCACCCCCTGATTAGTTTCATAAACTGGGTAGTGGCAGCCAGTTGCCTTCAGCTTGCAATTTTGTAGCAATCTTAGACTCTGTGTTCAATCCCCCAAGGTGTTCTGTGGAAATGCTGTCAGGCTGTTGAGATGTGTATGCTCCTGTTCTGTAGCAGTGCTTTGTACTCATTTAAGAAAACTAGTCTTTAATTTGTAACAGAACTTTTTTTCAAAATCAAACATTGAATGTCAGGCCTCAGCAAAGTCACTGGAGTACAATTCCAGCCTTTTGTTTCTGTCTCATCCCACTGCCTTCTACTGAACACAGGACTTTGTTTCTAAGATTTGTTCTAGAACTGGCTACCGTTTTCACCATAAGGATGCACTATCATCAAGCTTGTTCCAGTTGGCCATCTGTGGATTGTCTGTCCAGACCTATTGCTCATTTTTCCGACTCCATACTTCCTGTTTATTTGCACTTCTACAAAGCTGTTTCTGTCACTGTAAGGCCCACAGAATGATATCTATGGTACAATGACTTCCATACCACTCTGTACATCTCAGATCGCCCATCTTCAGAAAGTCTTGTGATATGCAGCCTCGACACCCTCTCTAAGCCTGATTTCTTCTACATATCCTCTCCTCAGCACAGAAAAGACTGATTGCCTGTCTCTGTTACCAGATGACAACTTCTATAGAACAAGGACCGCGCACATTCCCAGCCATAAATAAGGGTCTCATAGAAACTTGTTGATAAATAAATAAACTAGTGGACACGCTCTTGAAAAGACAACAGTTTTGTCTCCAAAGTCCGGCGTCAGTGGCCATTTGGTAAAAGTAGCTTATATCTTATAAGTTGAAGGTCATATTAGACTTTGAAAAACTTGCTACTTGGTAGATTTTCTTAGGATTATTAGCTCTGGGGAATTTTTGTGCTTTCTATAGCTGGTACATTTATCTAGAGCTAGACCACCTCAAGGTTGGCCGATTCAGACCTCTTTTACTCCTATACTGTCGTAGAAGTGTTAACTCATGTAGATGTGTGTGGGGTTTATTTATATTTAGTAATTGTTGTATAAATAGAGTGAATGGGGAGAGTGTTTGGCTCTGAACTCACAAGCATACACATGTACAATACATTTCATAAACATTGAGAATTGTACTGTGCATCAAGGATGGGTGAGCATCAGTAGCTTCACATCTCCCAAATATATGTTACATCTGATGCTCCGATGCATCACTGTGTGCAAAGGACACACAGAAGAACAAAGATAATGTTATTCATTCTCATTTTGATTAACAGTTCTATCTCTCTTCTTCCTTCTATCCCTCTCTCCCTCCTCCATCCCTCCTCACCTTCCCTTCCTCCTCTTTCCCTCCTCATTTGCCCTTCCCTTCTTGTGTAGGTGTTTCTTGGAGGATGGAGCTTCAAAAGGGGCCTGGCTCAACAGATCAAGTATAATTTTTGCTGGTGGTGACAAATGGTCAGTAGACCCTCGAGTTTCCATCTCCACATTGAATAAAAGAGACTACAGCCTCCAGATACAGAATGTTGATGTGACAGACGATGGCCCATACACCTGTTCTGTGCAGACTCAACACACACCAAGGACAATGCAGGTTCACCTCACTGTGCAAGGTGAGTGCTTCCCAATGAGCTGCTGGTAAAGGCTAAACTTGAAATGTCTATTATTAAGATACCAGAAATTTGTATCTTATGTTTGCAGAAGGGCTACCATATGTAGCTTTGTGTATGAAATATTTAACATCGATATTGAGATGGCTCAGAAGTAGCTACCAATATTTAACATGGTGTCATTATCTTCTGAATTATCTTCTGGATTCCATTAAAGGATAATGACTATTTAGATCCAGGAATCCCCACTTACAAGAACAGGCGGTGGCCATTAATGCCACATTACGATTTTTGTATATGATATATTACATATTTTCTCTTGAGTCATCTCTGAGATAAATCTTGGAGAACCCATAATTGATACATTAAAATAAATACTTAAAACCCCAGAGCAGATAAGTTGAAAAGTGAAAGCCTTGTGAATTGTGGGTGATAACTCTAAAAGCTCTTTCCCCCAACCTTCCTACACATTGCCTTTCCACTTGCATTTGAGTGACAAAGCAAAGTCACTTCTAGACTAAGCTGTTCCTAGAATAACTTGTTAGGTATAATAAAGAGTAATTGGAAAGATATTTCTCAGTGCCTTTTGTTTGATTGAACTTCAGTGAATAACATCGTAAGTCAACTAATAGTATGTAAATAGGTATTTGTTGTACGAAATATGTGAGAGCCTGTGTTTTCCAATGCAAGCACCCTTCAAGAAAACATAATGGGCAGGTTTGAAGGAGATGAAATGCATACTTTCACACCTTACAGAATGTACTGGTCCTTAAGTTTATATGTGTTGGCTGCATGAAAATATTTTTCTTTCTGGGTCTCAAAATCATGCTGTGATAATCACAAGTAGAAATACTAACAGAATTAATGATGACATGCCCCACTCACATGTACCAGGCTTTCTGCTCTGGCTGCCAACAGGTTCCAAGTCATGACATTGAGATTTTCTATTAATTACGAATGCTTGGTTTTAGTTTAGGCTTTTTTCTAGATAGTTCTTAAAAAAAAAAAAAAACTTAAATTAACACATTTCTATTAGTCTATGTGCTTCCCAAGAATTGTTTACCTAATGCGTGTGCTAGTGTACTATCCAACTATCCATTCACTTTCCTTCTTCTTCTGCCTGGCTATTGACCACACAGCTTTGTATTAGATCAACCAGGTGCCTTAGGCAGGGAACTATAAATATAAGTACATCTTTATCTAATTAAAAAATGCAGCATAAACAAAGCAATGTACCTGTACATAGTTAAACAATTATTCTGTCACGCAGATGTGGCACATTTATGCTTAGTTAAGGCTATATTTTATCCGCCAAACCCTGCAGGCACTTGGTGCCCGAAGGAGTTGAATGGGACACCCAGTGTCATTTTTTTTTTTTTTTTAAGTTTCCCTTTCAGTAAGTCAAGACCTGATTTATTTTACAGGTTAACTCTATGATTTCACCTATAACCTTTCTAACTGATGACTGTTCTCTCTTATAACATAAGAAAGGTAATGCAATTGAAACTTTTTTGTTATTAAATACTTCAGTCTTGGTGATTAAACTTCTTAGATACACAATTCGCTTTAAGGAGACAGTTTACAATGAAAACAAATCACCAGATTGTAGTTTTTTTTTTTTTTTTTTTTTTTTGGCTTGGTGGTAAGTGGTCTTCAAAGTAAGGTAATCACAAGATTTTATCTATTTTCTATAGACAGGTATGTGAGACCAGGGTTTCCAGTGTTCTAGCATTGTTTTCCCACTGACGTACATCTATAGTCTGTCTTTTCACACAGATTACCCCAGGAATCTGAAGGACAAGGTTTTATCTGGCTTCAGAGTGAGCCTGACACTGAAGAGCACAGACACATTTCTGCTCTGTTACTCTCTTCTCTTCTCTTCTTTTCTTTTTATAGCAATTTCCAGGAAAAAAAAGGGGGAGGGTAGGGATGGCAAGCCCTTTTTACTAAGAGAAAGTATTTAGATGACAGTGTGTGAGTCAGTCAAAATGTGGCATTGGCTTGTCCTTTGAAACCTGTAGGTTTCTATGTTATATTTTTCAATATGAAATATCCTGATTTCATTCTCTCTCTCCTCCATGTCACATCTGTTCATGTAAATTGCACAATGGGATACATGCACTTTTCCTGTACTCATTTAATTCTCTTGGTGTTTATTTTCAGCTTTTTATTATAGAGACTATTTTACACTGTTAAGCAATTTTAAAGAGATTGCATTCCTACTCAGATAGCTTCTGAAGGTCATTTGGTGCTCATAAACTTCTGAGAAGTTAAGAATGTGCTCGCTGAATGCTTGTCAGTATATTTTGTTCCTTTAGAAATAGAAAACCCGTGCAACTGTTTTGAAGGTATGTCATAAGATCAAATTAAAAGCTAATAATTTTACAGTATTTATGAACATAATTACTTATTATAAGTTGATTGGCATGTGGGCCATTTTCCAATTACAGTAATAAAGCTCATGGAATACATTAATAGGCTTGTCAGTCAACTCAAGAACTAAATAAATGCCATAAAATGTTAATTCTACTTAAGTTACATTTCTTTTCAATGAGCAAAGGAAATGGATAGCCGTAGACTTATCTGGATAATTTAGAAGGATATGTTCTTTGACAGATGATTTTTTTATCTTTCATACACTAAGATAAAGAAACTGAGAAACTGAGGCAAGAATGTATCCATTTCCTTGGTCATATACTTATCAACAAAGCTCATTTTCATTGTGTATCCTTATCTTAGGGATCTACATTAAAATCAGACACTATTTTAGAAAGTAGTTTACCAAAGAAAGGTTTTTGCAAACACAGGAACTACATGGAGAATCCATTACTCCTGTTGATGCCTATAAAATATTTAAATGAACAAATAGAACAATAGAGAAGAATGGCCGAAAGGGTAAAAGTTAGCACGTCTGAATACAAATCCGGAGCTTCCCCAACAAAGTGGATAACTGAATGACTACTAGTTTAGTGACTTGAAAAACTACTCAAGCCACTTGAGTTAAACAAATACGTAATTCGTCATAGTTGATATTAATGTAGAAAAAGAGCAAATGTGTTCAATAAAGAAATTAATTTTTCATTGTCTACAATAGTGTTCATAAAGTGTAATCTCTAATAATATGGATTTTTCCAAAAATGTGAAGCAATGTTAACTAAGAATAAAAATGCATAGGAGTGAAAGATTGACTTCAAGTCAGAAGTCCCAGTGATAATTCTGGATGACAAGAACTAGGAAATTTAAATGATGCTCATTTAGAAATATGACTTAGTACTTTCTACTTTGAACATTCCAAAATACCTAAATGAAGCAGTAGTAGAGGGACAAAGGTAGAGAAAAAAAGTGAAAGCCAACTCCCTGACATGGTGGCTTATTGTTCCCAAAAGGGCAACGGAGAAAGAGGGAGGACCCTAGACCCTAAAAAACATACAAGCCAGTGCTGCCCACTTAAGGGATTTGTAGTGTTAGGCCTCTTTTGTCTTGGAGAGATAAAGCTGTTATCATTCCTTTCTCCTTACTGTGGTCTCTTCTTTTCAATTATTGGTCCAAAGGAATGAATTTAACAATCCTCTAGACAGTTACCTTCAACCCTGTTACACAAAAGGAAGAATGTTCATGGTGCAAAATGACACTCAATGATAATTCATATTAAATAAACATTTATGGAATTTGATCACCTAACATGGGCCTTGTACATAATTACTTTTCTCCCTATGATAATATATCTAATATTAGCTCAAAATTTCAGAGGAATTAGATCATCATGCTGAGAAGTATGTGATTTATTAAGGCAAAGGTACCCTCAACGTACTTCTCTGGTATTAAACAGATTCTAGTTGGTATTTAATGAAAATTCAGAACCAGATATTGGGAAAAACCTGCAATATGAGAGATGTGAAACAAACCACAGTCAAATCTCACCCATCCAACTTCTCAGGCCAAACAGGGTAAATGCTACCTTCAAGAGTCCTCTGCCTGGCTATTTGCTACTGCAGAATGCTTGAATGTCTGCCTACACCTATCTTAAATATCTTCCATGCCCAATTGTTTCACTTCTGGGTCCAACTCAGCATCATAATCCTAGAGTTAGGATTAAAGGTATGAGCTACTACTGTGTGGTTGTTAGGCCTTGAACTCACAGAAACACAGAAAGATCTTTGTCTCCTGAGTGATTGTACTAAAGGCCTAGGTCACCACTTTGTCATTCTAAGTGATATAGTTAAAGTTGTGAGTCACCACTCTCTGACCCTCATGACTTGACTGTGGGTGATTCTGTTATCTGATATTCCAGGCTGATTTTACTAAATATAAAATATATCAGCACACATTCCCTTTTGTGTCAAAAATTAAAAATGAAATTGTAAAATACGAAAAACTAAACACAATAGGTACAATAATTGTATATAATATATAAACAATAGTTACATGAGTAATTTCTTTTTAACAATTGACAAATTCAATGAAAATATTATATTATTTATCCAATTTTGTTGCATCTAAAGAATTCACATCCTATCTAACTTGTATTACAAACTGGAAACTATCTTTTGATATCTCTCAGACTTATACAATATAACCTCTGAGTTTCTTTCCTAAAACTATCACTGTAAACTATAACTATAAATATCTCATCTTCAACTCCCTCAGAGACACAAGAAGAAAGTAATATTAGCTAAGTAAACAGGGCGTGCAAGCAAGCGACTTCCAAAAAAAAAAAAAAATGTGAAAAATAAAACAGCTGGCTGCTGAATAGTCACCAAGATTCCTCTGCTGTGTTGAAGCATCTATCTTTGGACTACAGGCCTAGCATATCTGACAGACTTCTCTGTGAAACAAGATATTCTCAAAGACCTGCCTTCATTGTACTGGCAAGGTTCAGCAGTCCTCTCTCTCTCTCTCTCTCTCTCTCTCTCTCTCTCTCTCTCTCTCTCTCTCTCTCTCTCTCTGTGTGTGTGTGTGTGTGTGTGTGTGTGTGTTTCATTCTTACCTGTTTTGGACATCATATTTTCAGTAGTAGAGAAAGGGCACTTTCTTTCCCAGTGGCTAACTTTGCTACACAGAAGGTCAACCCCAAATTGTCTTTCTTCAGTGTACATCATCTTCTCTGAAGTAGATTGGTACTGCCAGGAGCAGATGTCTCACTGTCATAAAAGTGATAAAGACCCATGTTATTAAAATATTTTAAATGCCATATTGTGTAAATCTCTGAAGTGTTTGGAGAAGACCTGTCTATGTAAAATATATCTCTTTTTGACCTTGGAAACATCTCTGATATCATTATAAGTTTTATTGTAATGTCTGACTTGCATTTTTTATATCCTAATTATTTGATAATAATAACTTTCAAGGACTAGCAATTTGTATTACATTGTTAAATGAACTGTACAGGTATAATACCTTGAACAAGCATAGAAATATATGTACAGTAACAAAAAATAAATCTCAACTTTGTACCAATATACACAATTTGTATACAAAAAAATCCAATCAAATGTAAAATATTTAAAAGTAGTAATTGCGTTTTAAAAGTAGATTCAATAAGCTACCCATATATCCTATAATATCTGATCTCCTTTTTTCTTTTTTTCTTCAAACAAGAACCCTGAATCTAATCTCCCTGTTTCAGGTTTTTTCCTAATCATAACCAATAATAGTTTATAACCAATTACTCTAAACAATGACAGTCATCCATAACTCATTGAACGACCAAAAACTACCCACCGCACTTCTTGGGAATGTTATTAAATTTACTTCCTGCTGTCTGAGGGTGACAGCATCTTTAGGAGATCCTGAAAAAAAAAATGTTTTTAAAGTTTCAAGTGAAGAAAAAAGTAGCTGTATCATTGTTGTCCAGTCTGCATATAAGGAAATTGCAGGGTCCCAACCAGAGTAGTCTCTGAAGATTATGCATCTCAGCAAGCCACTTAGAAATTGTCCTAAGCAGTTTGTAGACCAAATCCTATTTTTGGTTGATATTTGTCAGCCTAGTGGATTTGTTATAGTTCTTGTGAAATATCCATGTTTCTTTGGATAACTTAAATTAGGAATTGTTATGTTTACTGCATAAGGGACTAAAACTCAACACAATGTACCCAAAGCTAGTTAAAGCCTTTTTTCAAGAATTAATTAGTTCTGTATATGAACATCAATATCATGACAGAATTTTCTATATATGTGTGTGTATATATAATCTTGCAAATTTTTAAATAAACATTTATATAACATAGGATTACTTATTTTTAGTTACTCTTCTGTCCCATATCAAATGGCTCTTCCATATGATATAGAGATTTTTGCATTTTCCTGTGTAGAGAAGGAGAGAGCCACACTACAACTCCACGGCCATCTTTAATTTATAATTGAACTGGGGCTTCAAATTCTTACAATTAAAGAAATATAAATGTTAAGCAATGAGATTTTGCCCCACAAAGTATATTGTGTCAATAGGTCCAATATTTCTTTGCTTGTTAATTTTTTTTCTGAATAACCTTCCCATCGGCTTTAGATATCTAGATGACAAAGCTGTTTTGACTTCTTGAAGATGGGTATTTATATTTTTTTCTAAAGGCAAAAATCTTCCCCAACCCCTTGTTTTTACTTACAACTTAAAAATTGTCACATGGGTGGATGAGCCATCATTTCTCATTTTCATAAAGTTTCTCTGGTTCAAATGAGTTTTTTATTATTTTGTATGGTATCCACAACTTTTCTTCACCTGCAGAACAGCAGCAACAACAAAGCATGAAATCTTTTCTACAACATAGCACATATCCTGGCTTTCATTCTGAGGTCAGTACATCTTTGAAGTAGGCAGGCTGATTTAACTCAGCTGTTTTTCTATAGTCCAGTGCCTTTCAGTGGCTGTTGTTCCTTTCTCACTAGCATTGAGAAAATTAAAAGTTAATAAAGCATTATGTCGTCTACTCCTGGAGGGTTTTGTTATTCCTTTCTGTTTATTTAGCATATCCTTTAGAGTTTGATTTGATCTATGACTGCTTGCCTTGTAGGATTGTGTGATATACCTATAAAGTACTTTCTATTATAATATGCAAAAAATTGTTTCATTTTAGTAGAGATATATGCTGAAGCATTGCCAGTCTTAATTTGTACAGGTATTCCCATGGTGACTATAACTTCTAGCAAATGTGTGATTACAGAATCAGCCTTTTCTGAACTCAAATTTGTTGCCCATTAAAATCCTTAAAACTTATCTACTGTATGATGGACATATCTTAATTTTTCAAATTCTATAAAATGAAACATATCCATCTGCCAGATTTCATTTCTATGTATACCTTTAGGATTACTTCCTGCTGACAATGGAGTTTGGTTATAGAAAGAACAGGTGGGACACCTTTTTCACTTTATTTGGCTTATTGCCAAGTGATAGAGAATTTTTTTAACCTGTGCTATTGACAATTTGATTTTTGTTTCTTGTTTTTTATAAAACTCTGAGGTCTCTAGCACATTTCCTATTAATGATTTATTAATTTCATTATTACCTTGTGCTAGAGGGCCTGGCAGACCCGTATGTGATCGAATGTGTGTTATATAGAAGGAATGATTCCTATTCCTATTTATTTCTTTCAACAATAAATAATGAAGTTAGTTATGACTCATCATTAGTAGAAGCAGCAGTTTCAATGTATGAAACAATTCTTTATTCATACCCAGTGTCAGTGACTATGTTAAGAGGCTCTGTAAAAGTCCATTAATACCATCATGATAGCATATAATTCTGACTTTTGAACAGAGTTGTAAGGGCTTTGGGCCACTTTAGTTACATTTTTCTGATTTATAACCTGCCTTTCCTAATTTGTTTGCATTAGTATAAAATTTAGGGGCTCCAGAAATTGATATATTGCCTACAACACAAGGAAGAATCCAGTTAGTTTTCTTTATAAAATAAATTAGTTTGTTTTGAGGATATCTGTTGTTATTCTCTCCCAAAAACTTACTGCAGGGTCTTTGCCAAGGTTCACTTTCTGCCCATAGTTGGTCAATTTCTTCATTAGTTAAAGGTACAACAATTTCTGGTGGGTCCATTCCTGTCAATTAACAAAGTCTTAATTTTCCCTTAAAAATAAAATCAGAAATCTTTCCCACATATGTCCTTGATATCTTACTTGTTTTATGTGGTAGAAATATACTTTACAATATAATATTTTTTCTTTGCATTAAAATGCCTGTATTTAATCAGGAAAGGTGATATCTTCTTGTTGAGGCTTGCTTAAATTATTCTGATTTGGTTGTTATCTGTTTATTTTCATATGAAATTTAGTATTGCCTTTTCAAGGTCTGTGAAGAATTGTGTTGGAATTTTGATGGGGATTGCATTGAGTCTGTAGATTGCTTTTGATAGGGTGGTCATTTTTTTTTTTACAACGTTGCTTTTACCAATCCGTGAGCATGGGAAATCATTCTGTCTCCTGATCTGTTCTTCCATTTTCTACTTTAGAGATTTGAAGTTTTCGTCATGCAAGTCTTTCACTTGCTTGGTTAGAGTTCCTCCAAGGTGTTTTACATTATTTGTGGCTATTTCTGAAGGATGTTGTTTCCCTGGTTTGTTTCTATTTTATTTCCTAGTTCAAAAACAAGAGTCTGTGTTGCCTAGTTTAATAGCAACTTGCCACAAACCACAGTCATCTGAGAGAAGTGAGCCTCAGTTGAGAAAATTGGTCTAGAATATCAGGCTGTAAGCAGGCAGGCCTTAGAACGTTTTTCTTAATCAGTGGCTGGTGGAGAAGGTACAGCCGACTGTGCTGGTGACACCCCTGGGCTAGTAGTCGTGGATCTACAGGTAAACAGGTTGAACAAGGCATGCAACAAGTAACTAAACAGCATTCCTCTGGCTCCTCTGTCTATTCCTGTGTCCAGGTCCCTACTGATGTGGAACTGGAAGCCGCGTTTCATTGCAGTAGTTGTAACCCCAATTAAGAGAGAGTCCAATGTCTTCGGTGATATTTGAAGAAAATTCTCAGTTGTAAATCCTTATGTAAATAAGATGTAATTATATGATTATTACAGAATGGATATTTCCATTTCATATGAGATGGGTGGGAAAATAAGAAAGAAAAATTAGTGCAAAGCTGGATTTGGACCAAGCAGAGTCAACACTAGGTCTTTTAACTTTGTGTCCAGCATTTGGGGTACCTACAAGCCCTGTCATACTTAGCTTAGACTCCCAGGTCTTGCTTTGAAATCTGTGTGAAAGCCTCTATGATGCTATAGTTCTGACATGTTTCACATTTGCAAATCAGACTTCATGGAGATAATGTCAAAAGCTGTTGCCATTGTGGGCATCACCCTACTACCATTCATATGAAGACTTTGTTGGTTTCTGAATATTTGAGTACATGACCTAGAAAACTGATGTAAAGGCAGACCCTTGAAAGAAGGGCACTCCAGGCAGTTTGTATTCCCAAAGGGAAAGATTTTCACACGAATTGACATTTCTTCACCCTACAACCTGTAATAGATGGGGTCTGGCCAGGTCCTGAGTGTACCTAGGCTATCTCTGTTGTACTGCCAAGAAATGAACACAGATTTTTATTTTTGGAACTTTTTCTTTGTCAGCCATCACCTCTTTGTTAAAAATTCCAGCCATCCATTTTTGTGCACTGTGCATATCTTTAATTTTATGTTTTATTTTTGAACCAAAATATCACCATAAACTAGAGGTACAGATAATTGTGAGCTGCAACATGTGTGCTGGGAACCATACTCAGGTCCTCTGCAAGATAAGTGCATGTCTAAACCACTGGGCTGTCTCTATATCCTCTATTAATATAAATCTTCACTGACCACAGTACTATCAGCATTTTGGGTTCTGAGTCTTCTAGAATTGCCTTTTATCTCTACTTATAGCTACTTATAGCACTCTAGGCCTGCTATAACCTTATTCTCTTTATTTTTCTAAATTCCTTTTGCAAAGCAGTCTATACAGCTTCTGAAATAGCAATGATCCGACTCCTGGATCCACTTTTCCACATTTGTTATTCATCTCCATGACCAAAGGCAAACTTGTGGAGGGATTATTTGGGTTTTCAGTTTCAAAGGTTTATTAGTATCTTCTTGTGGGATATCTTGAGATAACAAAGCTATTCCCATCCTGGAATTCAAGAAACCCAGGACAGGAATCAAAACCGGGGTCCAGGATAAGATGTGTTCTACCAGAACACACCAAGTGACTCATATCCACCAAGTAGATCTCATCATCTCTCAACAATTTTATAATGCTATAAATCATCCATGAATTGAACCATCCACTAGATCAGAGCCCTTATGATCTAATCATCTCTATAAAAATTCCTTCATAACCACAACCAGACATGATGTTTACTAATCACCTGGTGTTTGTAAGTCTTATCAAACTGTCCCAGAGGATTAACAATCACTTACCCTTTCAGGGAGATGTACTCTAGGTATCATCTTGAAAACACAGAAATCTATGTCACAGTGACATAAGGCACTTGTAATGGGCTTCTCTGGCTTCTAGGAATGTAGCCAGCAGACAGCACCCAGTGGAGAGTACTTTTGAGAATAGTTTCCAATTCAGAATCATCTGGGCCTGCTTATAAAGCCCAGGAATCAATTCCTGCTTCAAGGCAGTGGATACAATACATTTTGCTTGCAGCACACTGTGAGATAACTATTTTGGCAGTGTCGGTTCAGAGTTCCTTCTGAAGCACCTGGCTGCTGTCCAGTGCACACAGCAGCTCTGCTTCCTGTCCCTGGGGCTCTGTCTGTGTCTTCCTTTTCGTCACAGTAGTTAGGTGCAAGGGTCTTCTCATTAGACACCGTGAACTCTTTTCTTTCAGAGATTTCTACACTGTGATCCAAAACTACAATAATGAGCTCTTTGCTTGGTTGAGATAATGTTTTGAAAATGCCTTTGTAAAATGGAATGATAGAAAACTAAAACACCATGTATTATTAACACCTTTATTATGAAAGAGATTTTAAGTGGCATATAAAGAAGTATTCATCCAAAATAAACAGAATAGGAGCCAAGATAAACAGAAGAAATGGGAGCCAAAATAAAGAAAGTGAGTGTGAAACATAGAGATTAGCCTATATAATAAAATATCTATGTGACTCATATATAGGATGAATATATATATATATCCAGAGTCTCGTAACGTATTTGTCTCTTAGATTTCTAACAGTCGGTACATGGAAGACAATAAGACCAGTCATTCATTTCATGGTCCACAAGGTTTAACACTTTCTTAGTGCCCTGATCCAGTTGCTCAGAAAGGAAGTAGCAGCTTAGAGACTCTTCCAGACTATTGTGAAGTCAAGACCATCTTAGCATTTAGCAATAAAAAATGCTTACAGTGTCAGCTCCTGGGTTATTCATTATGGGAAAGTGAAAATTTAAATAAATAAATTCAATAGAATGCATGTTAATAACACACAAAATCTTGGTTATTGTCCTACTCTGGAAATAAACCTTAGAACATGTTTTCTGGGTGCTCTACCAGCAGCTCATTTTTATTTCAGTGATCTTTCATGTATCAAGTGCAAGTGTTTTAAAATCATGCTTAGCCATTGAGCAACAGAGAAGCATTATTATATGTGGACATAGATATAAACCCATATTGTTTAAAGATAATCCCTTCTTAATGTAATGCTAATGGTGTTTTGTAAATATTAAAAGCTTGACGGTGCACTCGGAAAGTATGACAGCACACTTGGGTTCTAGGTTGAGTAGATAGATAAAAAACAATGCAGGGTCTGCCTTCCCCAAGACACTCACAGGGGAAGAGACTCTTTGTAGACACTAGGCACATAAGGACAAGGCATTCCATCCTCTGCACCACCCAACATCTTGAACTTTTCTACAAGTAACAGCAAGGAAAAGAAGAAAATATCAGCATGAGGAAAAATATTAGAGATCCCACATTGTTGGATAGCATTTATGGCCCCACACTGAAGTCTAATTTGTATATGGGAAAAAGGATATTCATGCCCAGGAGTCCAGGTTTGGATATGACCAGAAACATACACATACAAAAAAATGGACAAATATTTATAAACCAAGACAGTATTTTCAGCATAAACACAAATAGTCATCTCTCTGAAGGTTTTTTAAAAATCAATTATTTCATAAATTTTATGAATGCTATTTCTTTCCCCCAGACTCTTTACCTTTAAGCAATGTAACCTCATGACATGCCAAAAAATATCAAGTAGTTGTGCAATAGGCTCTTAGACATAACACAACGGTGTCTTGTTGTTGTATTAACTGCAAGTGAACACTGGGGAAGCATCTGCCATGGCACTTGAGTATTTGCATATAGTTCTCTTTGTATCCATAGCTGTTGCTGATGGTCTGTACATGCCCTCTACCTATTATGTGATTACATCATCATCTTTACAATTTAGTCAAAATGATGAAACAGTAGAGCTAAACGACATCTCCACCTCCACTCTGAGATCCTCTGACTCCTGTGAAATAGCTAATATCGTAAAATATTTGGGGCTGTATTGTTGGGGTCTTGTCTGATAGCAATACAGTTCATAACATGATGCCTCACTTAGGAATCTTCGGGTGAAATGTCTATTAAGTACATAGATGAACTCTGCTGCAGCAGAATTATCCCTTAACTCCGCATAGTTAAACTCAAATCTATCATCTGAATTTATGAAGAACTAGCATTTTTAGGCAATGACATGTCGTATAAGTACTAAATTTTAAAGGTTTTGGTTGGTATTTATGGTTTTCCCTTTCACACAACCCACCCTGTGAGAATAACTATGCTTGGAAGGCAGGTGCCCAAACCACTTTCTAAAAAATTATCTCCTCCATCTATTCAGATGCAGCCACATTACTGAGGTTGTTGGTTTTACTTGAACAGCCACAAAAAAGTTAATGCAACTGTTTTTAGTAAAATCCTTATTTAAACGTGGATTTTATCTACAAGATAAATTTTCTTCTCTTCTAAGTATTATTTCTTTTATGTTTTTGAAAGTAGGATTACTAGGCATTAGTTTTCTATAATTAAGATAAAAGGACTAAATTGAAAAAGAGGATTTATATCCGTAGCTAATAATTTTTACAATTTTTTCTCTGTAAGCACAGTGATATTTTTCCATTCAAAAATTAATTTGTAAAAAATTTAAATACTAACAAAAGCTCTGATGTTAGAAAAGCTTTGCTAAAAATCCATAATGAACTAATCACTATACACCAGTGGCTCTCAACCTTCCTATGTTATGATCCTTTAGTACAGTTCCTCATGCTGTGATAACTTCCAGACATCAAATTATTTCTGTTGCTAGTTTATAATTTATATTTTGCTACTGTTATGAATTATAATTAATTATAAGTATTTTTGGAGATAGAAGTTTGTTTTCCTAAGGGATTGTGACCCATGGGTTGAAAAATACTGCTATATACAAAGTGAATACATGTTGGTGTTATTTTTTTAAAGTTTAGCTTCCTGAGGCATGTGCAATATCCCATCTTGAGTCATTTAGCTGAATGTGGGGGCAAAGGAACCTTTGTAGAATTCAAAAGGATTCTGAATGCGTAGTGGCCAAAAATTAATTCTTGAACAAATGCTATGATGAGTCTCGGGACTGGGGCAGCTGCCATCTGTGTTGCATCACGTGAGTTCACTGCAGCCTGTGTTGTGAGCACACAACATGCATACTGTGCAGAAGCTGTGCTATCCACCTGCAGCTCAGGCCAGTATTACCTGGTGCTTTAGAACATAAGTGCTAAAAGAGTCTATCTTTGGACTGCAATTCTTGCCAATTTGCACTACATACTTATGTGAGGAGGACAATATATTCAAAATTTTTAAAAAATTAGTCAACTCTGACAAAATTTGAAAACACTATATCCTGGAGTATACAATATTCAGTCGAAATAGAATGTTATGCAAACATAAACAAACACATTTCCCTCTTTAGTTTATAATGGTTAGTCCTTAAAACTGATGAAATTATAGTCATACTAATAATTCTTTTAAAATTAATTTCTTTATTATTGGTTGCCATTAATGTTTGATTATATATCTGCTTTATATATCTCCATATCCAGAGCTATCTAAGCGTTCTTCTGGTGGAGAGTCGTTTCTGTAAAGAGTTCAGGAAACTCTGTCATAGACGTTCATGATCGTGTGGCAGCAAGACTATTGAAATGGAACAACCAAGACTGTGTCATAACAACAAACAGCGCAGCTCCCGTCTGAGGTATATGTTACAGAAAGGAGCTGAGGAAACGCAAAATATGGGGAAATAGTGTCCCAATAAGGAAGGTCATAGTTCAATGCCTTGGCACCTTTGTGAGCTGGAAAATAGATTGTGGAAGTGACAGAGGCGGAGGCCAGAGAGTTGCGTCATTTGTAATTAGGGCTGATGAGAAGCTCTGTCCGTGCCTTCCTTCTCTTTAAGGTTTCAATCACTCAGCTAAAATAAAGTAATGGTATCTGGGAGTGGGCGTGGTATCTGGGAGTGGGCGTGGTATCTGGGAGTGGGCGTGGTATCTGGGAGTGGGCGTGCAGAAAAGGAGCATCATTAAGAAGCCTTTGTACTTGAAGTATATGATAACATATACTCCAGAATAAAGTTTGAATGTATTTTAAAGTAATTAAACTTGGGATAGACAGAGAACCCAAGAGTTAAAAGCATTTATTGTTCTTATAGAGGACACAGTTTCCAGCACCGACATGGTGGCTCACACTGTCTTTAACTCCTGTCCTTGTAATTGCGTGCTTTTTCTGCCCTCCACTGGTATTTCATGAGCAGTGAGCCCAGACATTCATGCAAGACACAATTATATACGTGAAATAAAATAGATTTCAATAAAATTTTCTGTGAATTTTCAATTAAACATTCAGGAAAGTGTAACATGAAGTTTCTGGCCCTACTAGCCCCACAGTTCAGACCTGCCCACCACTGCTTATATGGACCAACAATTCCAAAGTCCCAAAGAAACCCACAGACGCTTATAATAACTTCACGCTGTTTGCTAGCTAGCTCTCTCATCTAATTCAACCCATTTCCACTAATCTGTCTGCCACGTGGCCCGTGGTTTACCTATCTTGTTATATCTTGCATCAATGGTGGCTGGATCACATCTCATTTGACTCCACCCTCCTGCTCCTACCTATGCTCCGATTTCCCTACCTACAGTGCCCAGCTAAGGCTAAAACAGTTCCTTTATTTCACAGGATACAGAAAGACGTTCCCATACCAGGAGAGATTGTCTGCCATTAAAATCCCTTTAATAGCAAATGGATATTTATTATAATTTCTGAGACTCATGGCTTAGAAAGTCTTTAAGGCATAGAACATGGCTTCATGGGGTGTGTGTGTGTGTGTGTGTGTGTGTGTGTGTGTGTGTGTGTGTGTGTGTGTGTGTGTGTTAACACTGTGTATGTTCTACGTTTCTATTCTGCAATGGTTAATTTTGTCACTCATTTTATAATATCTTAATTCTTCCCCCCAAAAAGGAAAAATAAGTACATTATGCTTGTCAAATCCCAGTGCAAAGTGCACCACTGCTATGAAAATTTCTGCATAAATAAAACATTACCAAACATTACCTGCCTTTATTTCAAGAAACTCTGCAAATAAAGCCAAAGTCAGTGGAATAAATTATCTTCTACTAGGATCTTTGTAGCATGATTTTATCTTGGAAATATTCTTTCTTTCTTGTGTCATGTGTATAATTAACTTGTTACTGAAGGCTATTAGAATGTTGTTCTTTTCTTTAGTTGAATCTTAAACACTGGACCTTCTATGGCCTTTATTTGGGGTCAAGATAAAATATATAAGAAGAGAAATTTGAATCTGTTAATTATATAGACAATCTCTGTGATTTGTGATAAATAAGGATTTTTCTTGTGCAGTTTCAAAGGAGGATGTGCACAAATGTACCTGGCAGAGTCAGGGACTCCTCTGCGTCAGGGTCTGTTGGCCCAGGTCATGCCCTTTCTTATCCCCCCATGTCTTCTGATTAGTGATGTGGCCAGAGCAGTGGAAAGACTTGGGGAAGGTGGGCCGTGCCAGCACCCAGCTCCCAACTCTCCCAACCAGTGGATCCTAGGTATTCTGTGGTTATGAACTAAACTGAAAAGCACAAGAATCGTGGCTCCTGTCTCCAATATTCTTATCATTTCAAATGTTTCATAAGCACACAGCACAAGAATGCTTCACTCTGCATTTGACTGAACTGCTGGGTAGAAACCAGGGTTCTGAGCTTGTTAATTCTTAGACATTCAGAGTAGGACCTGGGAACACTGGGATTCCGCTGTTTGTTGATTGGGCACAGGTACATTTTTTCCCCCTATCTGGATGGCATTATGCCAGCCCATTGCTTAAGCTGACTTAATGTAGAGATTTTATCTTTAAGACATTAGTACCAGGAATGCTGACATAACAAGAAAAATTTAAATTCAAGGGATTAGCCTTGCATTTAGGACTCGGCTTGCTTATTTTCACTCCAGGTCCTGCATCTTTATCCCCTGCTAATCCTTAGCTATTCACAAATACAGACTGGTGATTGCACATTGAAGTAAAAAAATAATAATAAATGAGATACCAGCATTTGACAAAATGTCCTCCTACCAGTGCTGGTTTGAGGTGGGAAAAAAAAAATGCTTTACATAAAACAGAGTTAGTTTGAAAGGTCACAGCCAAGGGCCTTAGAACCAAACACAAGAACTGATTTACATTGGAAAGGGGCCAAAGACAAACAATTAAAATTTCTCTAGGTCCTATTCATTACTGCTGGCTTCCTTTAAGCACATGGATGGAGGAAGGCATTAAAAAGCCTAGCACAGGATGCAGAAGACCGAGGCAGAATTCTGAGCCATTTGTCACTGCAGACATCCATTTGTCACATTTGCGCGCTGTCTGTGTTTCCTCCACTTAGGGGTTTTCCAGAGGACCACTGCCTCCTGCTACCGTTTAAATATACAGTGTCCCCATCGCCTGTGTGTTAGGTATTTTTTCCTTTCCTTTTTATTCTTCATTTTTTTATTTTTTATATTAAAAATGTCTCTTTATCCATGTATTCCCCCTGCCCCCCCTTCCGTCCTCCCAATCCCTCCCAGTCAGCCTTCAGCTTCCCTTTCCTCATCTTTCCATCCCCTCCCCCAAAGGACAAGAAGTCCCAAGGTCAGCCACTTAACCTGGCGCATTTACTGCAGGCAAGTCTGAATTCCTAATCCTAATATCAAGACTGGGTTAGGTGTTCTTCAGCAAGGAATGGGCTCTAAGGTGCCAGCCCATGCTCAGGAACACAGTCTGATCCCACCCCTCAAGGCTCCACACACTGTCCATGCCAATCTACAGCTGCCTACCCTTGGAGGGTCTAGCTCCTTTTCCTGATGGTTCCCCAGTTGTTGTTCCTGATTCAGTGAGCTCTCCAGAGAGCCAGACAGCCATCACTGTGGGAATCTTCCTCATAATCCTTATCCCCCTGCTCATACAGACTCTCCTCCACTACTGTCAGCTGGACCAGGAGCTCAGCCCAGTGCTCAGCCATGGATCTCTGCCTCCACCTCTATTCATTGTTTGATGTAGGTTCTGTGATGACACTTAGAGTGGTCTATTCATTGTTCAATGTTAGTCTCCAGCTCTTTGAGAAGGTTGTAGAATTTTAGGGCCAGGAGCCTCATTGGAAGAAAGGCCATGACTTTTATCACCAAACCCCACTTCCAGTTCATTCTGTGATCACCCTGCTCCCTTGTCTGGCCAAGAAGTATCCAGGAAAATGCGGTTAATTTAGTAAACATTTTGCCATGCCACGCCTCTTTATTTGGATATGTGGAAAATAAAACCATGAATAATTTTGTGGGAAGTAACATGCATGCATCCCTCCTTCCTATAACGGTCTGTCTCTCCCAGATGGAAAACACAGGCCACTGTTCAAGTTTGCTTGGAAATGTCAGGAGCAGCTGGACATTAAGATATTTCTCGCAGCTTCACATTCGCAAAACATTTTCAGGGACTGTTATAAGTTTCCTTTGTCCAGAGAGCAAGCCTCATGCACAAAAGTTCTTTCCTCTTTCCCTGTGAATTAGGGTGCAATTGATATTGCTCCCATTGATTCCCAGGGATTGCCATTTATGAGAATAGACAATAAAGTTAAACTAAAATATTAGTAAAATTAATTACTCTCTTCTCCTGGGGAAATTCTATGTAAAGGAAGGGGACATAATGCATTCATGTTAATGTTAAGGGTTTGAGCTAGAGAAGTTAGAAATAATTTTATAATTTTGAACCAAATTATTATTCTAAAATTAAAGAAAGCTATTGTGCACTGACCTCCATCTACTTCTTAGACCAACCTGTTGCTCTTTTTTTGTTCTGTGTCTCTCTCAAGAGAAGCTCCAGACTTACGACATTTTTTGGTTTTTGAGAGGGGAAGACAGGCAGGAGACAGTAAGCTCCGAGGCTGCTTCTTGCCTCCTCCCTGAGTCTCCTGCACCTGCATGGCTGTGCTGAGCCTTCCTTGGGCACAGCTCATGCTGAAGGTAAGGATGGAGTCCCTGGGCGGACCTACCTGCTGAGCTTCCAGAAGGTTGCCTGCTTTCAGGGTGTATTGTCAGCAAGCCCAAGCTGCTCTTTCTTCCCACAATAACTTTTGATTATTCCTTGGGTTGTTTCTATTTGGCTGACTGCTTGTTGACCGTGATCCTTCAGGCTTCTCATTCCCATTGTTCTTACTATCATCATCTTCAACAGTCATGTGACTAAACCATCTATACAGGCATCTGTTGTTCTATGTAAAGATAATTAACTTTTTGCATTAATGAAAAGTATATATCGTTCCTAGATCTAATAAACAAACCTAAAAGCAAACCTTAAAATTAGTACACATATGTTGAAAACTCAGATTTACTAAACTAATTATCAGAAATTAAGATAAATGTAGGAGGAAAGCTAAAAGTATGCATAATTATTAAACGTTGGCATTTATGTGAGCCTTGGGCTTATGTTTATTACCTTTTTGGGTGTAATTATCATTAGCATTTCAGTTGCATCTTTAATGAATGTTTGAGCTACAAATACAATGTGACATGAATAGAGAAAGAAATCTTTCATATACTCAGACTACAACTTGTAGTCCCTCATGAAGTACCTACCATGATTGTCAGTCTGTTACCCTGGCAAAGAGGGGCTGACCAGCAGTCTTCTGACCCATGATTTTTACTGCTGCAACTGTGCCTTCTAGGTAAAGCAGAGAAAAGCAATTGGGGACTTTTCAGTGGCAAAGAGACTGACTGAATTTGGATAGAGCTCTTTCAATGCAGCACAGTCTCTGGACTTCTTTGCTGGGCATTGTTGGAGGTGCTGAAACACAACATACAAAAATAAGGATTTCTTTTCAAGGTGATTGAACTCATACATGATGCCACATGGAGATGAAAGACTGAATGGATGTGCCAGAGGACCATGTGACAAAGGTACAGGACAAAGACAAGCAGTAGACCATTTTTTGCTGAAGGACCTTGTTGATGCTTAGTTAAGTTGTCAATTCCAGACAAACCAGTATTTCATAGAAGGAGAATCTCAAACAAGGTGATGTGGATCTGTTTAGCCTGCCTGGGGACCTACCTGAGGGAACTGCCTTGACTGCCTTTACCTGTGTGAAGACCCAGACAGAACATCTGCAGCAGCAGCAGCATCCCTGGAAGTCTACAAGAGTAGAAGCCTCGGAGCTTCCTGTGTTCATTTCTCTCTGCTCTTGACTATATTGAATGCTTATGAATCATGCCACTGTGGCCTCTACACTCCCTCCATTATGATGAATTATACCTTAGGATTTTAACAGGAATAAACCCCTGTCTCTCCCAAGTTACTTTTGTCATCATAATATCAGAAGTGAAATATAACAGTCACAGTCAAAGTTTATGGCAAAATAATTGATGGAGAAATTTAATTCCAAAAAAAGAGAAAGTCTCGGCTCTTCTTGAAAGTCACTCTTAGAGATAATAAATAATACAAAGCAAAATATACATTGACTTTAATATCTTAGACGTTATGTGCTAAGGGACCATCGGAAACGTGGCATCATACTGTCAGGCTAAGGGACCATCGGAAATGTGGCATCATACTGTCAGACAAAGGGACCATCGGAAACGTGGCATCATACTGTCAGGCTAAGGGACCATCGGAAATGTGGCATCATACTGTCAGGCTAAGGGACCATCGGAAATGTGGCATCATACTGTCAGGCTAAGGGACCATCGGAAACGTGGCATCATACTGTCAGGCTAAGGGACCATCGGAAACGTGGCATCATACTGTCAGAGAGAACAAGGACTTGAGGACAGGAAGGGACAGGGAGGTTCTTCAAACATGTGGAACAGCAACATTATTGGTGTTTGTACAAGATCCCAGCTAAAAGGATGCTCAGACACAGCTCCCAGGACAGCACAGTGCTGCTGAGGGCCAGAAAGATACTGGCGGACATGGGCACAATACAGACCTAAGATTGTAAACATCTTTTCAAACCCAAGCAGTTTACTTGATTGCTGTTGTATCGCTTGTAGATTATTAGAAAATGCTTTACCGCTAGAAAAAGTTACGAACCCAGTAAACCCAGTTGAAATCTTCCCCCTCCCCAAAGAGAGCAAGAAGTCCCAAGGTGCATCAGCTCAGCAAGTCCAACTTCCTCATCTCAGTATCAGTCTGGGTTAGGTGTTCCTCTGCAGGGAATGGGCTCCAAGGAGCCAGCCCACACAGAGAAACAGTCTGATTCTCACCCCTCGAGACTCCACATACTGTCCGTGCAAATCCACAGTATCTTTAGTCAAAAAGTATGTGTAGAAATGTTTTGGCCAGGTTAGTGTAGCAGGCTACATGAATCTCTCCTGCCCACAGCCTGGCCTCATCCCAGCTTGGGCCCTCTGCAGCCTCACATGGTCTCAAATAATCATACAAAGGTTTATATTTTGCCTATGACTCAGGCTTATTGATAGCTAACTTTTGCATCTTATTAATTTATTTTGCCACATTGCTCGTGGCTTGCTTGTTGGAGTAGTTTTTTGATATTATTTTTTCTTGTTTGAGGTGCTGACATTTTTATAGGGATCTTGAGGCTGGATCATCTTAGTTAGCAGCCTTGAAGCTCATGTGGCTATCTTTTCTAATTAGGGTTTTTCTTTTATTTTTATTAGGTTTATTTTATTAGTTTTTGTTTTTTTTTTAATTAAACTATATTAGCTTAGAAGCAATCTGTAGATTTTAATACTATGTGAAAACAACAATATAACTTCTTTCTAAAGTAACACTTCGTTCAAGTCAAGATATTTTTTAAATAGATATGTTAGTTTACGTTGGCAGTCTTTATAATTAAATGGTTTTTGTAGTTAGTTTATTAACATTTAAAAATCAAAAGTAAACACAATAAAAACAAATTTATACTTATGTGTATTTTTTATCTTTATGTGCCTTATATTTTTATTATTTATAGTTAAGGATTTTAAAAATTCTTGTTAGTTTATGTTTATACACGTTGTAACTTATTTAGAGGTTTTTTATTGTTTTACTGTGTATTTTTAATCATTTTTAAAGCTAGGATTGTTTTTAGTACCCTGAACTATAAAGTATTATTTTAATGTTGGCTTTTTTCTGGCTCAGTTTTTTAACATGGTGGAGGCATTAGGGTCATGCTTATCTTTTTAATTTGGGGGGATTTTAGGGTCTATATTGCTACTCAGTAGAGCACTGCCATTCATTGTTTCTGAACTTTATGTAAATATTGGCAGCAGGGCCTCTTATAAAAGGGCCACACCCTCTTTGTTGCTAAAGTTGAGTCAGGAAGGGTCTTATAGGAGCCTCTCCTCTTTTGCTAGGGGAGAAAATGTTATTAAGGAGCTGGCTTTGACTGGCTTTTTGTTTTGTTTTGTTATGGTTTTTCTCTTTTGTCTTCAAGAACAGAAACTTTAAATCTATCGTAAGTAGTTTGTGTTTGTATCAAGGCTTTTGTGAGACTGTGGGAACACATGTTGCAGCTTAGGCCGCATGCAGCAAACTTGCCATTTTTGTAATTTAAACTTGTACGTTGCATAGTCTTTGTATTATGGCCTGCTTGAGACACAGAACTTGGAAGTTGCTTTTGTGTTTTAGAATTTATTTTTAATTTTTTTAGGCTGTATGAGGATATATGTGCCTCATATTAGCACCTTTGTAGTAAGAAATTTCTGTCATGATAGCCAGGCAGTCCAAATGAATCTCTCTGCCTGGCCTAGACCAAGATTAGGACCCGCAACCGCTTAGTCTCACATAATCACACAAAGGCTTATATTAATTACATGTTGTTCTGCTTATGGCTCAGACTTATTGTTAGCTAGCTTTCGCATCTTAACCCATTTCTGTTAATCTGTCTTGCCATGTTTCCCGTGGCTTACCTGTACTCCATTATACTTGCTTCTTGGGCACCTGGATTCTGTCTCCTTGACTCTACCATCCTTCACCTTTATCTATGCTTGGATTTCCCTCCTAACTATAAAGCTGAGTCCCATAAACCAAAATAGTCCTTGTATTAATCGATGATGTTTATAGCATATAGGAAAACATCTCACATTAAGTATGTTAAAGTATAAGCGAAATAGTTTATTTTTTATATAGTTCCCATATCCATAAATAAGTTCCTATGTTTTATGGTGGTGGTGATGATGATGATGATGGTGAGATGTTTTGTATGCTTCTGGCAGTAAATTCAATAGAAAGCTTTTATGCTCAGAAGGAAGAAAAGAAAATCAGCTCAGAGAGAACTTGAAATAGTGAACAACTTATGGAGGAGACACAGCCTTAGGTGCATATACAGAGCCAACTGGTAAGGCCCCTGCTCACCAATGCTCTGGTAAAGAGTGAATGTTGGGATAAAGGTGATAATGAAAGACCCCCGGGGGTTTGGGACCCCCGAAACGGACCTTTCCTCGGAAGGAGACCCCATGACCCAAGGAGGACCGAGCCACAGATCAGCTGCAAACAGCACGAGGTTTATTGAATAACGCAGGACCTGCGGGCTACCAAGCTACTTGGGATGGCTGGCGCGCCCAGCCCTCTGTTTAGGGCCTTTTTATAGGGTTAGGGAAGCAAAATCGTGCGTACAGAAGCAGAAGCGAAGTTACAAGGTTTTCATTGGCTGTTTTGAATGAAATCACCCGTTGAGGGGTGAAGTTGAGGGGTGAGGGCCCCCAGGTTGCCATCCTGCCTGACCAAACGACCTGGTTATCACCGCCCCAGGCCTGCTGTTTGTTCTTTTGTTCCTTATCTCTTTCTGGAATTCCTCCCCTGATCCGGCTGGGCCTGATCACATAGCTAAGTAACTGCTTCCCCTCCCTTTCCCCTCTGCCCAGCTGAATCCTGGGTTGGGGGCTGTTTCCTGACCACCGCTCTTAACCACATTCTTTTGTCTTTACTCTAGACACCTGGACTTAGTCTTAACTGCAGTTCTTCTTTTATCAGTGAAGTTAATCTTTATTGTCCTGTTAATATGTCTTAGGCTGTTGCTAGCTCTACTTCTTGGGTAAGAGAAATTTGCTAAAACAAGCAAAAGGGAGGGGGCCTTACAATTCCATGTGCATTTTTCATGTGCTCTTAGAAGAGGAGTAGTGTGTCCATTGTTTTGATTTGAGTAGAGTAAGTGTGTGGTGGGAATTCCTGAGGAAAGGTTGACCAACCATTTATCGCAATAGTGTGAGAGAGCTAGTGTATAGACTATGGCAGTGGAGAAATCATTGTGGGCAAGACGTGTAACTTCTGAAAAAGAATTGGAGCTGAAATGAGGGTTCAGCAGCTAGAGAAAGCATGAGCCCAGATCCAGGCCCACGTGGCTGGGGAGAATTGAGGTCTAAAAACTGTAATCTCCCTTTCACATATGTGTCCTGCTATGGCATGCATGTTTCCACGCACACACAACAGATGAGTAAATACAGGAAAACTTTAAAGTAAGCACTAATATCTCAGTTATACCTAGTAATTTTCTGAAATTACACAAAGTGAATGATTTTTGTAAAATTTGCTGCACCTAGAAAAATTATTCTGAATTAGGCTGTGTGGGAGTCAGTAACTCTAGCGTAATAGAGGAGTAAATGCTGTAAATTTTAATCAATCAACTTGACCTTTGCTCTTGGGCTCTCATACAGTCTGCTCTGAGAAAAGAGTAGAATGAAATGTAGTGAGTTTGGCTCTGGGTATGTTAGTGAACTGGGGTTTAGGTGACCAAGACTGAACAAAGCAGAAAATTCACTTAATGTTTAAAAGATATGGACAGCATTCTTACAGTGTTTTAAAAGAAATTCTCTGTGTGTTCTTCCAAAGTGGTGTAAATTCACCCTTGAAGCTTTTGACCTAGTAAAGTTTCCTGGATATAGTTACATTCAAAGCCTGTCTGGACAAATAAAAAAAAATATTGTTCTCAAAAGGTATTTGTTTAACTAATGAGGAGGCCTAGTGGTGCCTTGCAACAGCTATCAGCAGGCAGCAGACTTCCCAGGGCTTTACCTACTGCTGCATCATTGTTGTCTCTGCACTTCTAGGAGTGTTTTTCCTGGTCTCTACAGCAGACAGTGTCCTACTCTTTAAGATAAGTCTTGAGTTCACATGGCGTAAGCTCAAGGCCTTCATGGATCCATGTGTGATGTGCTCTTTGTTTAACTTACATAGCACTGAGGTCCTCCTAACTATTCAACAGCGCTGCTTCCAAAATACGGTATAATTTGATTGTTGGGTCTGTATGTAGTTAATAGAGTGCTGTGGACCTTCCTGAGATCTGAGGGAGGGGACTCCTCCATTCTTCTGTGGAGAAGATGAAGGGCATGGTATCGGGATTCAATAAAAGCTTCAGAAGTTTCGGAGGTATTAGAGAGAGTAAACACAACAGTCAGATCTTACCCAGCTGTCTTCCAGCTTCCTCAGCCTGGCTTCTCTTGGCTTCCTCTTCCTAACATGCCTTAAGCCTTAAATACTCTCTTGGTAAATTAAGGCATGGCCCCACCACTGCCTGCCTGGGAGCCTGGAAATTCTTCTATACAATCTAAAATGACCTCAACTCAGCTGGGATTAAGGGCATATAGGTCATCACTCCCAGGATACTCCCTGTGCTGGGATTAAAGGTGTGAATAACCACTCTCTCTGATCCTCCTAGGCTGACTGTGGTTAGATCTCCCAGAACTTCTGGAGCTTTTATTAAATCCCCACAGCATGGACAGTAAGTGGGACCCATGGCACCAAGAAGGCACAGAAGGGAAGTTCCACGACAGGTGTGATGATTCCAGGATGGTTATATTTGGTGACCAGAATGATGACCCTGTAAATGTCAGCTTCTGAGAAGTTAACAGACTAGGAGAACATGTATAACTACAGTAGAATGTGCTTCAAGGACATACACAGTTTCTATAAAAATATACATTTAAGGATAATTGATTTTCATGCACTTTTTTTTATCATGGCAAAAGCATGTGTTTTCCACATTGGTGTGAGTTTTGAGGTGTCCTTGTGAATAATGCCATCAGTTCTTGCTTCTTTTGAAAGACAGCCTATTGACACACTATGAATTCCTAGAAGTGGGGGTTTCCAGTTAATTTCCTCACTTATAAGAAACAACTTCATGTCTCTTTCATTTGTGTTCAGTGTGGGAGCAAAATGGAAAGGAATTCATTTAATTAGCCAAATTAGTAACACATCAGCCCAATTTTGATGGCTGAGATCAAGGATGGATTTTCTTTCTGTGGAGAGACAGGATGCGGGATTGTTCTGAAGAAAACAATATTCCTGTTCTCATGACTGCTCTGCACTATCATTCATAGACACACATATGGCATGGTTTGTCTGGCATGGGAAGAGTTAACTTCAGCTCAGGTTTGGCATTTTAGAATTATGCAGTAGGTTGACCATAAGCACTAGTCCCAAGGGCCAGAAATATCTCACAATCTTCTTACATTGTTGAAATTAGAATGTTATTGTTTCAAATGTAGCCATTCTTATGTTAATGGCAGAGGATGATGGTCTTGTGATCAACTCTTCACAAAGAAGCATTTGGCACTGAGAGATTAGAGACCCTGGCACAAGTTGGGAAAATACTGTCTTGCAAACACAAGGGATTCAGTCGAAGGCTCCATCTGCCTTCATTTCTGTTTTCTCAGAGGAAATACTTGGTGTTGCTAGATTTAGCAACCTTGCATTAATGATTAAGAACAATGAGCCTTAGGAATGCCAGCTCCTTTGTTCTGGCTCTTGTTGTTGCTTTGCATGTGTATTATCCATTGCTTTCTCTTAGAGATTAGAAAGTGCTAAACAATTAGAAAGAAAGCAATTGGAATTTAAGTCAAGATAAGGTGATAGAAGAAAAATTCTAATGGTCCGAAGAAGCCTTTGGGCATTGGATCTTCCTTTCCTTAATGCAAGAAATTCCTGGGAATGTCAGACACAATAGTGAGTTCAAAATGACAGCATTCAGGATGCTTTTCTTTAGTTTTTTTTTTTTTTTGTGATAAACAACAGCAGAAAATGCAGAAGGATTGCCTTTATATTCTATGACGTTAGAGTGCATGAATGTAGGTTCTGGTGTGCAATGTTCAAAGTCACAAGTGTGTTGGTTACTTTCTTGTTGCTATAATAAAGTACAATGGTTAATACACATTGTACCAGGAAGGATTTATTTAGACATATGGCTCTAGAGAGCTCCCATCCCTATCATGACAGGGAGCATGCCAACAGGTAGGCAGGCAGGCACCAGAGCCTGGAAATGCAACATCACAGAAAGCAGAGAGAACACATGAGGATGGAACCAATCTTCTGCATCCCCAAGCTCACCATCCCCAGTGACACACAACCTCCTGTCTGCAAGGCCACACTTTCTAATCCTCTTAAAATAGTCGCCAACTGGGACAGAGCATTCAAATGTGAGAGACCTGTGGAAGTCATTCTCATTTAAATTACCACACGAGAGAACTATAAAACATCAAACAGTTAAAAATGTTCTAATGAAAGGCTGTAGAAAATGATTTTAAATAGAGAAAATGAGAATGTTCATAAACTATATACTTATATATATAAAGTATATATAAAATACTCAATCTAAACATAAATTGATACAAAGAAGATGTCCCGTGGCATGCCTGTTCATTGATCACTTATCTCTCAACTATATATCTGTATATCATTGATCTACCTGCTTAACTATCACCCTATTTTTCTACCATCTAAATACCAGGTCTCTTCCTATCTATCTTCTATGTATCATCTATCAATCACCTATAATGTATCTCTGATCTCTCTGTTTATATATCATCTATCTATACTTATTATGAGTAAGGATTCTATTCCCATTTCATAGGTAAGGATAAACAAGAAGCTGGACTTACTGCCCCAACAGAGAAGTAGAAAATAGTAGAGAGGATCCTGATCTGGGTGTCCTCTGCCTTCCATGCAGCTCATTTCTCTCTGTTCCACACAATTATATGATCATCAGAATCATAGTACACAAAGGTTACTAAGACCTTATTTCTGTCTACCTAAGTATGGCAACATACAACAGTCAGCATTCAGTTTAATCCATTGAAGAACTTTCACTGCCCAGCATGACAGTCTTGGTTTTTTTTCCTCTTACGAAAGTCACAGAATAAACTTTTCTCACCAGAGTGCTGTTTAAAGTTGTGCTTATATTTTCAAAGTTTGAGAGAAACTCCTGACTTTTATCCAATGCTCCAAAAAGTACCACATATCTCTCAGCCTACTCTAGAAGCTTAGGGCTTTGCTAGATAATCCAAATACAACCTTGGATATAACTTTTAAATGAACTGAATAATAGACGTGGTTGTAAAACTTTATAATTAATTTTCAACTTAAAATGTCTGGGTGTAAATTCCATCCTTCCATGGCTAACACCACCACCTTCAGCGAAGAATTAGAATTAGCACTACGGACCAGATTTGTTCGTTCTTCTGACAATAATCTGGTTGATATTGGGCTGCTCGCTCATGAGGATATAATAAATTGATAGACCCCAGAATTTCAAAACTGGCTAGAGCCGAAGGCCTTACTTAAATTTGCCTGCTTTGTAAAGATCTTTAGCACCAGAATCAAAGTCTGTGAAATATTGAGGCTGATGCTGTATATAAAAAGATTTAAATTTACCAGAATTAAATTTACCAGCGTAGTGTCGTCTATAGCCTATTCAGTATGTACAAAACGGGTGCCAGCGTCCACCGAGCGTTAACTTCATGCTTTTGTGTCTGAGTTCATGCAGTTACATGAGGGAGGAAAAAACGATTTTTTAAAAGATGCTCTTGGTCTCTTCACTCCACTGAGCTCACTTTCCATCCCTTTATTATTGTCCTATAAGCCCTTATCCCATTGTGGACTAGACTGAGTCAGTAGCAAACCACGGAGCTACTCCAGTGCCCAACTGCTGTCTATGACACCTCTTCAACATGTTCAATATTTCTGATACAATATGTGTCATCTTTCTGTGGCTAGTAAATCTATCAAATGCCCCCTCAATGTTAATAGATTGATTTAGTCTTCATAATGTTTGTGATGTCTAATTTGTTTTCAAAATTTGGTCGAAGGAAAATTACATTTAGAACTAGCTATATAATTCATGTGAACATTTCTGCAAAATGTGAGAAAAATAAATATTTAAAAGACTTCTAAATGCATAAGTCACCCTTTCCAGTTGAAACTGACAATCATTACTCTTTTAAACTACAAGCTCTTAAATATGATCAGTTTTCTTTATAAAATTACACAACTATTTTAGCTGTAGCTACCCTCCTGTCTAACCTCAGAAAAACCACCACAACCACAGCAGAAAAACAGAAAGGAAAAGAAGAATGTCTCGAGTTCAGAAGAGGTTTGTTGTGGGAGGTTGTGTTGTTTCATTTTAAATAATTGTCCCACCCACTGGTTTAAAAAAAAGAGCTGATTGGCCAAAGGCAGGCAGGAAGTGTAGGCGGGACTACCAGACTAGGAAAAATCTCTAAGAGCAGAATTCCAGACAGAACACCAGGGAGAGGCCCGGAAGAAGCCAAGGACAACCATGCTGCTCTAAAGAAAGGTACCGAGCCGCATGGCTGAACAAGAGACATGGGTTAGATGAAGGGTAGAGAGCTAGCAAGTGATATGCCTGGGCCTGAGGCTGATCAGCCAAAAACTAATGAAAGCGTCTGTGTGTCTCTGTAGGACTGCGGGACTGTGGGTCTGTGGGCCTGCGGACCTAGACCTTGAGGTTAGGCCCGGAAAGTCTGGGCCAGAAACCTCATACTACAGTTTGTGGCAATTAACCTATTGCAAAACTACTATCATTGAGGGTTAATTTTGGTTTCAGCTTTGGGCATGTTTGTGAAGATATGTACAAACATATAAACTTTTCCATACCCTTCTCCAGTCTCCTGGGAAATTCTTTAAGTGAGAAAATAAAAAGTAGTCATCCATATGTAATTATGCTGGCATATTACCCAGCATGCAGCAGAGACCTTGCAAAGTGTTGTGTTAACAGACTACTTCCCTTTCCCTCAGGACTGTACCACTAGAGCCTTGTAGCCAAGAGTTAACTGTGTTTGAAAGCTCAGCAAGCTGTCTAGAGGGAACTCCAGTGTCTTTCCAGGCCAGAGTCCTGAACCTACTACTGTACTGAGAATTATGTGATTTTTGTTTAAACTTGAGTTGTTTCATGATTAACCTATCATCAACAATTTCAAACTTAGCACTCTTAAAAAATAGATAAAATAAATAAATGAAGAGGGCCTGGGAGGTGACACAATGGGTAGAACACTTGATGCGCAAGCTTGACAACCTGAGTTTGAATCCCCAGAGCACATGGAAACAGCCAGATGTCAAAATTATCTCTAACCCCACTGCTCTATAATCTCCACATGTGTGCTATTGCATGTGCCCGCAATATCTACATGCACACATGGCGTGTACACACACGCACACACAAAAACCACTCATACACACCACCCATACATACATATACACATACACACATACACATACACACACACACACTCTCATGCACATCACCCATACACACACCACAAACACAAATACATACACCACACACCACACACACACACTAAAACCACTCATGCACACCACCCATACACACATATACACACTCATATACACACACTCATACACATACACACTCATACATACCACCCATACACACACACCACCCATACACACACACTCATACACACACATACACACTCATACACACCACCCATACACACACACACTCATACATACCACACATACACACACACCACAAATACAAGTACATACACACAATACACACATCACACACATACATTCACACCACATAGACACATACACACCACACACATACATACACACCACACACAAAAAACAAATTGGTTCATTTACCTGCTGAGAGAAAATAAAGAAAACAGAAAATAAAAGAAACTAATATTTTTATTAATAACAAAAAACATGAATTTATCTAGAATAGAGAGTACTAATAGTTTGTATGATTCTACAAACTGTAATAATTTATTGTGCAGTTGCAGGCTTGGAATGGACAGTTTAAAACTTGGAAGGGGTCCCATTGCAGTTAACAGACTTTGTTGGCTCACAGGTTTGACAAGATAAGTTTAGAATGTGGTTCCCTGGACTTAACCTCGTGAGTCTTTTGAAGGATTTCATGAAAGCCCCTAAGACACTGCCTTGGTCCCTATAACTGCAGGCAGTTCCTTCTTTTATTATTTCCTTTTCTGGAATTGCACCTTTCAATTGTGACACGTTTTCTAAAATTGGGTCAGAGTTGAGGCTCAAACTTTGCCATAATCCAGTTTGTAGATTGGTTTCACTTCCTGAAGTTTTACATCGCACTGGGATACAGGCCATTCCAAAGAGGAGCTGAGGCATCTTCTGTGGATGACATAGGGAGACTTCTCCCTGTCAGACCAATCATATCTCTTCCAGATTCCGTCTGCCTGTAATTTTATATATCTAGAAAATATTAATTGATGCTTCTAATAATTATTAAATTCAGTATTTTTACCAACATACTTACTGGGATGAGGAAAGGACCATGTGATTTCTAGAACAGGAAGGAAGAAAACAAAAACAGACCTAGACTTTACATTGAAATCTTCATAGATTTGTTGCCTTTGGGGCATGTGCTTTATATGAATTGAAATGAATAAGTGAGGGCAAGGACAAGGCTGATGGCTCCTAAAACTGATAGATAAGGAGTATCTTCACAAAGCCAACAACCTTCTGATTGCCCTTACTGATCCTGAGGGCTGAGATGAGGAAGGTTTAAGGAGGAGCTGGTTAAAGCTCGTATCCAGAGCCATCTGAATCAAAGCAACCAAGGGAGCAGAATGTGAAGAAGCCACTTCTCTTCATCTTGTGTTTCTTGTTAACTGGAAAGAGTTAATGGGATACTTCCAGTGAAAACGCTTAAAAGGAAATCCTTAGACAAATTAAATTTCATGGTGCTTATTTAAATAGAGAAGGATTCGTCAACTCAGCAGCTTTATGAGGTTGTGGAGTTCTCAGTGAGCAGCCTGAATCACAGACTTTTCTCTTCTGGATGTCAAAGTGTATGAACGATGTAATTATAATAACTGTCCTGATTTACAGTGATCCAATGAAAGAAGAGAGCCACACCTAAATGAACAATTTTCTGGGTTTGAATAATATATAAACATAAGCAAAATCCTTTCCATAGAACATTATGACATGGGGAGTTTTATGTTTTGACTTAAATGTTATAGCTCATTGAAAATGTACTTAAAGATAAATGAAGTATTTCTGTGTATACACAGAACAAAGAAAATGTGAGGCACATTTTGAGTTGTCCATCCATAAGCATTATGCTTGAATTGAGATACTTGATCTTCGTGAGTACTTATTTCAAACATCTCAAGTAAAATATTGGCTTCTGTGTCTTTATACTCACCACACAGATAATGAAAAACACCTTTCAATGAAAAAAAATACCTTGATTAAAATAAAGCCTCTCAATATCTTCAAAACATTCTCATTCCCTAGAGAACTGATTAGTCCACTTCACTGTTCTTTACACAACTACAATAAAGAGGAACTGACTGAGATCAGAAGGGAAGGAGACCAAGCATGAGAAACAGTAATAATGCATGCTGTCTCCTGTCAGGTCTTACTTCTGTGTCCCCTGAAATGTGTACCTCAGTAGCAGATTTTTGCATTCAACTGCATCCTGGTGTTAGATTCTTTATAAAGCAGAGATGAAGAATGGGTAACAAATGCACTGAGCTTCCAATAAATGTGACAATCCACTAGTGAACTATTGCACTACCAGGCTTCCAGTCATGGCTTTTACAGTGCTGTTCTGTGATGGCCCCACCTCTTTTATGGGGCAGACATTCACATATCTCCTGAAGAAGACACCTTGCCTCTTTCACCAAATTCCATTTTGGAAGATCTTATACCATATTCACCAGATCCCATGTTGGGCTTAAACCCTAGTAATGGCAGTTTGAAATTTGAGGAAGATTTCTAATGCACTAAGTTCATGTCAGTTTATATCAGACTCTGTTTCTCCAGCTAGTAATGGCAGTTTGAAATTGAGGAAGATTTCTAATGCACTAAGTTCATATCAGTTTATTCAGACTCTGTTTCTCCAGTGGCAACCACATTATCTTTCATTTAAAGTTGTAGATGCTTAATTCCACAAAGCAAGCAACTGTATTTTGGAAGTACAACTAAAATTATCAAATATTGCTGTCCATTGGGTGGAATTGGCATGTCAAAGTTATTAATAGTGATGTCCTACAGGGTTATAATGCAATTTTTGATTAACAATATAAATTAATTTCATTAAACAGTATCTACTGGAGACCAAGTTATTAATAAAAAAAAGTTCCATCTCCCTGGTTTTGTATATGCTGATGGATACAATTGCTCCCCTCAGCAAAGGCACAATTGCTTTTGTTCCCTGAGGCACAGCTTCAGAGTGGATTTCATTTTGGCTAGATAAAAGATACACTAAAGGACTGTAATATAATATACAGCAGAGCGATGACATGGAGTGATCGCTGTGAGCTCCCATCCAGTGCAGATAGGAACAGCAAAGTAATAAATCAATTTTTATTAAATAAAAGAATGAGACTCATACAAATTATAAGTGCAGAAATCTGCTTTGCGGACTAACATTAAAGTCAATAAATAATACCATGCAGATTATATGTATCTCTGACTAACGCAAAGAAAAGTAATACTGTGTATATATAGAAACGTGACATAAATATAAATGCATATATGGATGCACACAGAGGATAGGGAATTAGAAGGTTATATATGGAAATATACTCGGACGTTATGTTCACACACATTTTGAAATATTATCTGTATATTAAAACCAAAGGCTGATGTAATGGAAATGAATCTGAATACTTCTACACCTGTAGCTGGTGATTCTTCCTACAGGATTAAATATTCATGCTAGCCACGGGCTTCTTAGATATTCTGTGTGAAAGGCTGGGGTCCCACCAGTGCTCTTCTTTAGTCACAAGTGACAGTGCCAGACATATTAAGTTAGTAAGCTGCCATCACTGTAGAAAATTTGTGAGGATATTTTGTAATATAACAAAAACATTTCAGAGATATCAGAGAGATCTACCCACAGTCAGTCTAGGAGGATCAGACAGTGGTAACTCACACCTTTAATCCCAGCACAGGGAATATCTGGGAGTGGTGACCTACACCCTTATAACAATCTGAGTTCAGGTCATATTAGTTTACAGAAGGAGTTCCAGGCTCCTGGACAGGCAGTGGTGGGGCCAAGTCTTAACTGAGCAAGGAGAGAGTGTTTAAGGCAGGTGTAGAAAGCCAGAAGAAGCCAGGAGGAGCGAAGCTGAGGAAGCTGGAAGACAGCTGGGTGAGATCTGACTGTGGTGTTTCTTCTCTGATATATCCTTTCCCAGAGATCTGGTCCTGAGTTTCCTTTATTCGTGCAAACAAAAATTCTTTTGTCAAGTTAAGTTAACGTCTGGCAGAGTGAATTTCGTAGAAATAGTGTCAAAATTAAACTTCCAACAGTGTCCTTCAGGCAGAAGAGTAAAATGATTACTTATTTAGCATGATAATGGCATAAGCAGCCATTAAGGTTGGTTAGACTCTGTCCCTGTGGCCTCAGAAATTAACCACAGGAGCACTGGTGTACAGAGCTTTGTGGGTGTGAGTCACAGTGACCTGGTCATTCAAAGGGAGTTTCTGTATTGCTTTACATATTTTAGAAAGGGTGTCTTCATTTTCATCACATCTGAAATTCGTACACTTAAAACCTAAAGATCATAAATAAATTAAAAATAGAAAATACGATGGAATTCCAATATTTCAGTAAATAATCATCACAAATAACCTTTATTCTAATAGGTTAGCTAAGGGATAAATAAAATAAAAATATCACAACTTCTTCATGAAGTTAACCCAGGAAACAGTAACAGCTTTTTGTAATTTAATTTATATTTAAAAGTATAATTTTAAATTAGTGATCACCTCATTTGTCCATGTTACTTACCAGGTAAATTTATTGACATAATTTACAAGTTACATGGCTTAAATAACTCCGAGTGAAAACTTGGAAATGTGATCCAGTTGCAGCATTGAGCCTGTGAGCACTGAATGAAACACACAGAGGAGCAGAATGTGGGAAGTGTTGACGCTATTGCCTCATTTCTTTAGAGGTCCATGCACAAGGACTATATTTGCATGATTCCTACATTACCCTCTCCTCTCCATCCATTTCCCTTCCTACTCCATCTCAAATGTATGACCTCTTCTTTACTAATATGTCACACATGGGCGAGGGGAGAGAGGGACGGAGAGCTAGTGAAAACGAGAGAGATTAATAGATATGGACATAGACAAAGACAGACATAGTTACACCTTGGCAAGTTCAGTTAGTGTTACTTGTTTGTATGTACGTTTAGGGCTGACTACTTAGTACTGGATAACCTATCAGGGAGCAATGATGTATCCTTTAAATAAAATTAAAAAGCACAATGTTTATTTTAAATGTTACTGAAAATTTGTGTAGATACTAAATATACATGGATTTATGAGCATAAAATCTTGGTAAATATTTGGTAAATTTGTCAATATTTTCAGAAATATGTCAGTGGACATAAATGTTCTGGCTATAATGAACCAGTCATATTATATGATATAAAAGTGAATTAAAATGTAACTTAAGAAGCAAACCTTATAAAAAAGTTTCAACTTTGTTGATTTTTCAACATTTTAGAGCTAATGAAAGCCATGGACTTGTATTCAAACACGCTTCAATTAGCATATGTCTAGATTATTGTCCAACATCAAAGCACACAGTCATAGGCACTGGGATACTGTTTATCATTGTGTAGATCTTCAATGGGTGGTGGCTGCAGTGGCCAGTCGTTCTCTGGGCCTGAGAACATTGGCCAGCCCTTTGTTGGACTCACATTTCTGAATCTGTGAGATAAAATAAAGTTTTTTCTTGCTTAATTTTCTCTAAAAATGTAATTATTAAGATAATTATTAATTACTTGTATGGAAGATACAGTATTACTGAATTTTCTTCTCCATTCTTGTGTGTTATGTGCAAGAATCACATATAAGATATCTACAGCTCATTTCTAGAGAGGGAATCTATGGATAGGCTGTCATAAGAACTCTACTGTCATGTTCTGTTTAGGAGAAACAGTGATGTTGGTGAGACATCTTGATGATCATAAGAACTTCTGTAATCCTTCCAGCTATGCTCTAGATCCACCAAACTGTCAATAATCTCAATTTTACCCCTTACTATGTACACTATGTATTATAAGAGCTGTTAATTCAGCTGTCTACAGGAAACCCCTGGGAGCCTGTGTATGTGGAATGTACATTTTAGCAGCAATATATGTAGGACAAACAGGAAATCAGCTTGTAGCAATTGCCTCAGGACATTGGAACTTCATTTTAAGTGGGATAATTCTGCATGTATTTAAAGACTTGTTAAGTGAACAAACCTAGCATCTGTAATTGGGGGGAGGGGGGTGTCCTGCATCTGTCATTGGGGTGGGGAGGTGCCCTGCATCTGTCACTGGGGGGGATGCCCTGCATCTGCTGCATCTGTCACTGGGGGTGGGTGCCCTAAATCTTTTTTTTTTTCTCTGAAAAGTTATTAAAACGTTCAGAGATTCCTGTCCTATAATGAACACTGGTCACTAGTACTGGGGTTAGTAGTACCAACAGTATCAGGAACATTCAGCCTTAAGTGCAGTATTTATTCCTTGGTTTTGGATCATTTTAGTTTTAGCTATATTTTTTTCATGAACACAGTGTTATTTTCAAACCTCCATCAGGTATTTGAAACATGTTTGGTGGATTCCACATGGCTCTTAAACAAAACTTTATCAAGTACAAATGTTATCATTGAATTTATTGTAAAAAAAAAAAAAAAAAACAAAACAAATAAAAAATGAGTACTGAGCTCAGATGGATCTGAATTGAATCATATATTTTCCCACCATTTGACCAAGCAAGTAATATTTTGGCTCCCTAGAACCAATACAATGACTGTGGTAGTGGGTATCTGCTTTACTGTAACTTTAATTGTGTATCTAAGCAGAACCATAGCCTGCTATAGACCTTTCTACTTGTTTTACAAAGTCCTTCTCTTCAGTGGATCTTTCCCTGGCACAATATTTAACTAACACTAATTAAACAAAACCTTATTTTATATGAAATAATCCTGTGCATGTTTAAGGACAAGGTAAGCAAAGAACCGTGTCTTCTGTCTCTAGCATCTATAATTGAGTGGACAGCTTAAATCTTATGTTTCCTCTTAAAAGTTATTAAAACATGCAAACATTCTTCTCCTCCATTAAAGACAGGCCAGCCCTCATTTTCCAGCTCATAGTCAGCTACTCTGCAAGTTAAATAACTCTAATTATTAAGATTCAAAACATTACATGTATCAGTGAATGCAATTAAGATGATTTGAATATTATTAGATGAAAATGAACTATTTCTACTTCAAAAAACTAAATAAATATGCTGAGGGATTTTTACATTGTGAAATTGCCTCAACAAATAATTGGACAATTCAATATAATGAAATGAGTAAATAAATAATTTTAATTCATAATAGCAATAAGTAATGTAATTATTTACATGGCTATGATAAAGAAGAGATTATACAAATACCAAATAGACTAATGGCAAAAAAAGATTATTGTGCTTTTAAAATTCTACTTCACGGGTTGAAACACTTTGGACTTGTTCAGGTGGCTCAGACCTACTGTGGCATCCATTTATAATTCCTCACAAATCCCACATGTGTCATGTAAGGAAATTCTCATGTATCAGACTAAAGAAACTGTATCCCAGCCTCCTTAACCAGGATTTAATACTCCTTGAGCCACTGTTCATCTTTAAGGGAAGAAATAAAAACTCTGACCAGCCAGTGATGAGTCTTGGGGTTTGATGGTTGTGTACAACTCAAGAGTTTTCCTCCTCTGGCCATGTTTGTACTCTGATACCCTCATTATTGTTCCATCTGGAGAACATAGAGAAATGCAGACTGGAAGGTAATCTCAGTCACTGAGATGCTCTTGAACCAATATCCTTGACCATTTGGACATGTAGCAAAATGTTCCATATTTGTTAATTTGGGGATGAGATTAGAAGGCAAATATAGAACATTTTGAGCCAGTATTCTGTGAAGATATGTTTTCTGCCTAAACTGGATTTTTGTCCTTTATGAATAGACTGACCTCAGAAAAGACACATCTCACACCAGTCCAAACATTCCTCAAAATGAAACCATATTACATCAATTAGAATATAATGTTGCTTTTACTTACTGAGTTCTAATACATTTCCATCACTCTTCAAGCCCTTCAAGAAGCTGGAGCATGCAGTGTATGTGTGTTGATAGTACTCACTTCAGTCTTTCTCCTAATTGATTTTAACAGTACCACAGTCATAGAATCTTTTCAAATGAAACTCTGGCCATTATTCCCAGTATTTCTGATCTGGCCTCATATCCAAGAACTTCTAAGAGTTGACTCTATCTGCAGACCTATCCACATGAGGTTTCCTGCTTGTACTATTTTCTTACTTAAACTCTCCATATCTTGAAATTCATTGTGTCATTCATTAAATCCTCGTTTTCTCCTGTTCATCTAGAATCTGTCTGTACACTGTATTCATGTATCTATCTTCCGTCTCTCTCATCTATCTATCATTTATCACCTGTCACTAGTCATACATCATCTACATGTCTGTCTGGCACTTGTCTTACATCCGTATAAGTCATTTACAAACCAGTGTAGATGCTTTAGTACTTAGTACTGTTAGAAGGCTTTGGTACTAGAGACAAAGTTTTAATGTCTCAATTTTGTGAAAGCTGCAAAATATCCCCCCGAAGGGACTGTCGGTCATGAGCAATGTATTCTGGACATTTAGAGAGGCCATTACTGTTTTTCACTAGAGTAGAAATTTTAGTCTCAATTAGTGTAAAAATATTTATAATGTTAAAAAAGTTATTAGAATATAAAGACTTCTATTTTTTACAAAAAAATGCCTGGCATTTTTTTCTTTGAGGAAATTTGTAATTTTGGTGACTATAAACATTTTATGAGATGATCTCATTTTAGACAAACTGGGTAAAAATGCACTGAGGAATGAAAATGTAAAAACCACCGTATTGTAGTAATTTTTATTTGTAATATCACAGCCATTCTACTGAGAGGACATTTATTAAGTTCCTTAAAGTTGGAGATTGTGAACAAACCAGGGTGATTTTATAATGTCAGACCGAGTGTCTTTGTCTGCTCTTATGGTGTCACTGGGATCTAGTTAATGAGTGTCCTCCATCATAGGCTAGGAGTCCTTAAAGCCTGTGACATTTAAGAACTTACCCATCAGATCATTGAAATGAGACTATTCCCAATCAAATACTGTCCATTGACTTCCTACTGGTATTATGAACTTGGAAATCTTACACTGGATTTTTTTTCACATGTATTCATGAATAAATTGTGGTTAATTCTTTAAAATTTAATACTGATTAAATTTTTAGAAATTCAGTACTGTTAAAAATTCAGTACTAATAAAATCAGGATGAAACTTTCACTTAAATACGTCTGTAGATAAACATTCCTTCACATTTTATAGGGACTTAGCACAAAAAGGTTGCCAAGATTTTGAATTAAAAATAAGTGAACACTTCAGGTTTCCATGTGTTTTAGTATGCCTCTACATAAATATTCACCTTCTTTTTGTCAATTACTATTTTCCACACTGGACAGTGCAGCCATTCTGTGTTTTTAAATTTGAAATAATGCCATTAAAATTGTAGGGTTAACAGGCTTTTATCTCTGTTTCAGATAAAATTCAAATATAATTGTAAACTGTACTAGAATATCTCTCAAACTAGAGTTAAAAATAAAGAGTAGGCATTAAATACTTCAAAATTAGTGTGTGTGTGTGTGTTTATCTGTGTGTTATTTTTGTGTTTGTATTGGTATTTCACATGTGCGTATGAGTGCACATATATAACATATGCATGCGGAAGATAGTCAATATCATTTCCTGGGTGTTATCTACTTATTATTTGAGACAGGGTCTCACAATGGACCTAGGTCTCTTGATTAGACTGAGTTGTTCAACCAGTGATCTTCAGGATTTACTTCCCTGTCTCCTTTAGGATTCTAGGTCTTCATATTCAATTGATGTCATAATTAATTTTCTCTTGCTGTGCTAAGACACCATGACCATGGAAACTTATAGAAGAGTTTGGGGAACACTTACAGTTTCGGAAGGTTAGAGTACAGAACCTTTGTGGCAGGGATCATGGAGTAGTATCTGAGAGCTGACATCTGAAGGACAAGTGTGAGATAACAGGGAACAGCATGAGTTTTTGAAACCTCAGCTGCACCCCCAGTGACACACCTTTCTAACAAGGCAATGCAGCATGACCCTTCCCAGACAGTTCCACCAACTGGGGGTCAAGTGTTCAAAAATATGTTCTTATAAAGCCCATTCTAACGGAAGCTTTCACATATAGCATGCACTTTACTGAAAGAAAAGAGTTAAATAATTTACATAGAGCAAGTGACTGGTAATTAGGTAACTATCCTCATAATTCTACACCCAGCCAAGAATCCTTCTCTTTGTATAGGCTCTTCCGATATTCATGTTGAGCTTCCTTCTATGCTGTGTATGTTGGGAAGTAGGGAAAGGTTTGTGTTTGCTTCTAAACATGTGTCTTAAGTGTAAATCAAGAACAGTACTAGTCTAGTTAACAGTAATAGTTGACTTTAAAGGAAATATACACAGCTCAGTAGTTTCTCTTCCTGTCGCTCTGACCAAATACCTGTCAAGAATCACCTTAAAGCAGAAAGGGCTGCTTGGGCTCAGAGTTGAGGAGTCACAGTCCATCAGAGAGGGGAAAGCCTGACAGTGGGCCTGGCTCTTGACTGTGCTGACAGAAACATGAGATTATATGCTCACATTGGCACAGATCAGATATATAGTGGATATTTGGCACTAAGCTTGTTTTTTTTTTCTTTTTTTTTTTCCTTTTTTACTTAACCCAGGAATTCAGCCAATGGGCTGGCGCTATTCCCGTTCAGAGTGAGTCATTTTGCCTTTGTTAGTGATCAAAAATTGATGGAAATCCTCAGCTACATAGTGAGACTGAAGGAGCCTGTGATAGATAAAACATGACAATAGCAATAATTATAATAATATCAATAATTAACAAAATATAAGACAAAATTAAATTTCTGCTTCTTTGAATGGGAAGACATAAAGAACATTCCACTGCTGACATCTATATCTGCTTCTGTCTCTCCCTTCGTTCCTTCCCTTTTCAATAAGTTTTAATTTAGCATGAACTCTGTGATCTGTGGCCCCAAAGGAGCATAATTTACAAATATTCTCATAGGAAGTCCAGGATACTACTGTGGGGAAAAGCAAAAATAGAATTGATGTGTCTTCTTGCTCTTAGCTGAGTACTTCCCAAGCCAACAGACTGCCACTGCTGCTATTGTCAGAGCCTAAAGAGCAATGGTGGAGGAGATTGGCTTTGAAGCCAGGAAGTGTCCTGAACTGCTCTGCTTTCTTCCCACCCTCAGCAAATTTGTTGCTTGTTGTGTAAATTATCAACTGCCTTGAACGCTTACAGACATGACTGTACACGCTTGTCCCAGGACTGCTAATGCATATGGGTCTTTTCCCAGAAGTAACTGGAAAAGCTGTCATATGTTGATATAGAAACCTATGGCAAGACTGAATCAGCATTTAGGTACAAATCTTTCTATCTTTGTCTTTGACCTGCTTATTAAAAGCCATTCTGTATGCTACATGCCGTACCATATAAAGACATTTCTATGAAAATGTTGTTTATCTAGTTCCACAATCACTACAAATATTTGTTTGTAATGAACCCTCTTCACACAAATGAAAAGAAAGCCATACTATTTCACCAGATATTTAAATAATTTTGAATAATGTGTAATTATATAAATATATGTAACAAACAAAAAAAGAAAATCCCCTGAACTATGAACACTGTGTTCTCTGATGTCCTGTGTATGGACAGGAAATATTCTGTTCATGAGATGAACTAATGGCTTGTGAGCCATTCCCTAGGACGTTTATATATTTTATTCTGTATTTCAGTTTTCATGTGTAAATTTCAGGTGTTTTTAGTTCACTGAAATTTTCTTACTTGAATTGCAAACTTCATTTTTTACTATAAAATTTTAAAACAGCTAATGTGTAGATTTTTCTTATAATTAAACATTACCTCGGGTCGGGATTCCAAACAAGTAGAAATCCCCCGGGAAACATGGCTTCTGTGCATTAGGTCTTCGGAGAGAACTGCAAGGGGCATTCTCTCCCCCCCCCCCTTTCATTCTCTCTCTTTGAATAATGGGTGTTTTCTTCTGATCAAGCCACAAGCACCTCACTGGTTTGGAATTCAGGAAGCATAATTAGACATGAAGATGAGAAGGAAGATGCCTTGGGGAGTCCTGGCTCTGATTAGCTCTGGAGCTGGGATGAACAGATGCTGCGGACTATTTGAGGGTTGTTTGTTGGATGAAGCTAATTGTTTGCTGTGCTCATTACTCAGTGACATCTTTAGAATCACGCAGGTGGGGGATGACAGACTGAAATCACCAATACCTTTACGTAGATAAAGTCCATTGCCATAATGTGAGTCCGTTTTGACTAAGACTGAACTCAAAGCCATCAGAGGTTTATGGAGAAAAAAAGAAAGAAAGAAAGAAAGAAAGAAAGAAAGAAAGAAAGAAAGAAAGAAAGAAAGAAAGAAAGAAAGAAAGAAAGAAAGAAAGAAAGAAAGAAAGAAAGAAAGAAAGAAAGAAAGAAAGAAAGAAAGAAAGAAAGAAAGAAAGAAAGAAAGAAAGAAAGAAAGAAAGAAAGAAAGAAAGAAAGAAAGAAAGAAAAGGTTAAGATGAACGCTTGTCAGGGATACACCTTGTTAAAATGAAGAAGTCTCTGGAATTTGCTTCAGAGTCCTTCACATTTTTGTCTCAGATACAAAAAGAAGTGTCAACAGGAAGAAATGAAAGAAGATTCTAAACCTTGTCTATTTGAAACACCTATCAGCAACTACTGTGGATCCTCAAGTACCAGGGCTTGTGACAAGTCACCTGTCTCTACCGCATATCGTTAAATGCCCTGTACAGTGATATTGTTCTGAAATTGGAGAGGGTATCATTCAGTCTGCAGATTCACATGCCAATATTTTGAGTACCTGATAAGAAACCAAAGCCTTTCATATGGAGAGATATAATATTGAAACTGATTACTGATATTTAATTTTGCTCCATCAAACATAATTCTGTACAGTTATTTTTAATTTTTGGTAGCTTTAAAGACCTAAAAGCCAAATATCAAAAATAAGTAAATTAAAAGCAAATTGATCAAAAGAGCTAGTGCTTGAGTGCCTTCCTTCTTAGAGGTCTCCTAAGATGTGTTCAGAGTATGCTGTGGTCACAGTAGCATTAGAAACAATAGAAGTTCCAGTTTTTATACCTTGCTGTCCTAGGAAATATCAGTCTTGAAACAAAGATAAGAAAGAAGAAAAGAAAAGTATGATCTACAGATGATCGGGGAAGAGTGGACAGCAGACAGCTGAGACAGGGTTAGAGAAAGGTGCAAAGCAAGAATGGGTGGGCTCAACACTTCCTGTGAACTTTGAGGACCCTTCAGACAAACTGAGCATTTTAATTTTATCAGTCAGAGAAAACATAAAGAGAGAAGTACCTTGTGGTTGAGAACACACAAGTTATAGACCTGAGGTGGAGGGGGGATCGTTTTAACTTCGTTACCTTCTTTGCCAAGTATTTTCAGAACATTGACCTGGTGTGAATCTTCTCTCCCAGAAGCCATTTCTGCCCTTCTGTGGTGTGTGTGCTCATCAAGCTGATCTGATGTGAGCTTTAAGAAGGCATTTCCTTGAAGTTGATTCATGGGGGGGAGAGTCTGTTTTTTGCTTTGTGATTATATGTCTGATAGTCAGGCGATACCTTTACCTGACCGTAACATGGTTTCTTGTCAAGCATAAAATTATTCCTTTGATGTTTTATTAACAAAAAATCCAAGGTTTATAAACATGAAGCTAAACAGTGTTGGGATATTAGTCAGTTCTACAGATAACAGGCCTTTCTGTGGGACAATGTTAAAACTATTTTGTTTTCTATAATATCAAACTCTGCAGAATCAAGTATCAGAATAGAATATAGGGGAGAAATCATATTCTGCAATTAGTAAATCTGACAGCAGTGTTAGTTACCAGTTGAGCATTTATGATTTGTTTGTTTATATAATATTTTATATATAGGGGAAACTGAGGCCCAGAACCATTGGGAAAAGGAGCTAGGCCCTTCAAGGGTAGGCAACTGTCGACTGACATGAGCAATATGTGGAGCCTGTAGGGGTGGGATCAATCTATGTTCCTGTGTGTGGGCTGGTACCTTGGAGCTCACCTAATCCAGTCTTGATATTGGGATGAGGAAACTGGACTTGCCTGGAGTGGATGTGCCACTCTGAGCTGACCCACCTTGGGACTTCTTGCCCTTTGCGGGGAGGGAATGAAGGGATGGGGAGAGGGGAGGCTGAAGGCTGACTGGGAGGGATTGGGAGGAGGGAAGGGAGAGGGACCAGGGAGATACATGGATAAAAAAGACATTTTTTTTTATTTAAAAAATAGTAAAGTGAACATACAAAAAGGAAAGAAAAAAGAAAAATGCCTTGAGGCTGCATAATAACAAGGTACAAAGTACAGCATTTTTAAACAAATGCTATAATATTAATATGTTAAATATAAGTAAACATTTTTCCAAGAAGCACAAGTGTTCATGTAAATACCTACATATGTGCAGGGTATTTTACATACGTTTTCTCTAATCTTCCAGCCTATAGATCAAGCAACTTGCCTCCCAAATGGAATTTTAGTAGTTCTAAAAACAAAGGAAATCGAACCCAAGTCCCATAGCTACTAAATCCTTCCCACATCTTTCATTAGCCTGACCTACCCAGTCTGAGTCCTTTAGGAGTGTTCAACTTAATTTTTCCCCCTGAAGATGAATATCTTTTAGTCTGTTGAGCCCCAACCCTGTTATGAAGATAATTGTGTCCTGAGAACACAGGGAGGCTAAAGCCATGTCCCCTTTAAGGCCTATTAAGTTTCACAGTGTCTGTTTAATGTTTAAGGAACTCAAAGTCTTACACATTGTATTTGCAAGAACATCAGCCATGAAAGATTCAGGGTTCTCATGGGAAGCATTCTCCTCTCTAAATGAGAGAATAAATTCTCTGTTAACTCTCTTGAAAGGTCTTCTAATTGAGGAAGTCCATTCTTTCTTCAAAGCACGTGGGCAGTTCCCATTAATAATAAAAGTCCCGTGGGAAGAAACCATTCCCGAAGATGCTTTTCTAGGATAGAATCTTCAGCCAAGGATTACCTTTTCTCTGGGTTTACATATGGGCAACTTGATACAGCATAGGAATAAGGACTGCTTTACCATCAACTACACTTAACTAGAAAGGAGAAGGTGTAAAATCAGTAGATTTAAATTGCCCCATCAAGTAAAGCCAGGTGTGTATCCACTTGGTTTGGTGGCTCACTGTCCTCATGCCTTACTGTCCATGCTGGGCAGCAGGATAGAGTCTAATATATAAAAGGATGGTGCTTTGGGGTTTCACAGGGAGGCACAGGTTTTTAAAGGAGGATTCCCAGCTGTGTACATGTGACCACATCTGTTGGGTACAGATTAATTTTCCCTACACATCCTCTACCTTCGGAAGCATCTACCCCGCTGAAATGCACTTCTATAGAATGTGCATTACAGTCGTCCACCAGCTTATCAGCCAGAGAAGACACTGTTTCTTCCTGCTGTAAGCAGATGTAGCGAAAGGAGCAAGATTAAGTGTGTGCCTTTAAAATCACAAGTGAAAAGCACTTGGGAGGACAAATACGTAGGAAAAATTGACCTAACACACACACACACACACACACACACACACACACACACATTTATATAGCTGTCTGACTTATTTCAAATGAGAAAAGTCACATGACCATCTGCAGGAAAATACCAACAAATGTAGCAGATACTAAACAAGTGGAAACAAATGGAGCAAGCCACCATGCAAGACCTTGGTTGGAAGTGGTTCGCTCATAATGTTACCTCTCCTTAAGCATACTGTAAATTTTAAAACAGGTGAACACAGTAGGAGATCAGTTGGGAAACAGACATCCAAAATCAGTTGGAAGGCCTAATTGCTTGGTAACTAATGACAAGATTTATTTTAGAGTGAGATTTAAAACTCTTTATGTAACCTGTGTGAAAGTGTCCAAAGAGCTGGCGACATCATCGGCAAAGGAAAAAGCAAGTTATCAATAGTATTCTTGTCAAAAGCTGAATTTGCTGCAGGCAGACACTCCTCCATGGACCACCTCTCTCTCTTTTCTTTTCTTTTTTCATGTCTTCTTTTTGAATCAGACCCTTTTTTTCCCTGACAAAAGCATCTCACAAAGCATCTGCATATTCCAGGATCCTATTACCTTAAATTTTCTAGAGAAAGGATTTCCTTGAGGCTTGAAATATGCCAAATGACAGAGGGTTTCTGAATAACCAGAACTCTTTAGAAAAATCCTTCTTAGGTAGAAACTGTGAGTGAAACTCCAGGCGGGTGTGCAAGTCTGTGAAATAAATTTCCCCTACATAAGAACCTGGCAGCAACTCATCTTTGGCTTCCATGCTTGACATTATTATTGCGCTGACTAAATAAATTGCCTATCACTCTTACAGAATTCCAGGAAGCTTAATTCCGAGCCATAAATTGAATCTAAAAATACTAGTCAATAATTAAATAAATATTAATTCCCTCCACCTGTGTATCCTTAGCCGTGGTGATACATACATTCTTAAAGAGAATTCTAGCGGCTGTACACAGGCATTCTGTGTTCACAGTTCTTCCTTTGAAATGTTGCATTTCAGAGTATGAAGAAAATATTTATGCATGTTGCCAAGATTGAAGGCAGTGGGTTATCATCATATAAACTAGAAAAATAATATTTTACCAGAGGGTGAAAGAATATTTTGCAAAGGTCCATTCAGTATAAGGCTCTTTCTGTATCAAAGTGCTTGGAGTTCATTCCAAAGGAGTTATAAACATTTACAGAGGAGATGCAAGAAATGTCTTAGGCTTTAACATGAAGAAACAAGCAGGAACTAAGGGCCTTTTCACCCATTGATGCTGGTTTGTCGAAAAATTGGTCTTTAAACATTAAAAATAATAACTTTATCAACAATAAGAGAATGGCATCAAGTCTCTCTTTAAAGCTCAGGATATTTCTTTGAAATATGGGTGATCTATTTTTCAGAAAATATATCAATAAAATGCTTAAAATCATACACAGTTTAATTCATAAATCTATTATATCAATTTGAAACATATAATTGAGATATTCTCCCTCATAAATGGGATATTCTCAAATATTGAGCATAAGTGAAGAAAAGCATAGGCTTCTGAAAATATTGAGAAGGAAATTTATTTACATTATTATCTATACTGGTAAGATTTCCTGCAAAATTTATATCAGTTCTAAAGCTATGTTGAATAATATTTTTAAGTGGACTATCAGCCAAGAAAGTTTTAGTCCTTTTATACTTTTATACTTCTATTGCCTATGAATTAATGTTTAAGCTAAAAAAAAAAATAGCTTAATTCAATGACCCACCTGAATGTAAGAGGAGACAAAAAGCATTGAGTATCAAGGAATGTTGAAAATGTCATGTAAAAACACTGGCATTTCTAAGATCTCTTCATGTGAATTTTTTCTTAGTAAAGAAAAAGTGAAATTGTTTTTCTAAAGTAAAAAAAAAAAGATATTCTTCAAAGCTCGTATTAAGTAGAAGTCTGTGAAAGTTTAGAGATTTTAGACTCTTAAATCTGAGAGTTTCTTGAGTAACTGTCAGGGTGTATTACATAGGTGTTGATGCTATCTTGTCAGCAAATCAGAAGCTATACACACACTCAGGTGTTTGAAGGACCTAGACTTCCCAAAAGCTCCCCAGTCTCTGGAAATGCTGCCTCCTTCACACATAAACTCATTTGCCTGCTGAGATGATGTTTCCAGCCCTCCATATCCTGTGTGGGTCCAATAAGAAGGGCAATCCAGTGTTCTCATTTTGGTGCTTAGTTCCAAGTCTAGACCACCGAGAGACTGTAAAGCACTTCTGACGAGTCCTGTGCTCTATATCATGTATCTTATGAAGGACAGACAGCAGGTAAGATGTTGTCCACTATTCTTGCTGTTTTCAAACTTTCTGCTTTTCTTTCGATTTCATACATCAAATTTAGGAACATCCAATTATTCTCCACATACATTATTTAAAAATTTACTAAGAGATACATGTATCTCATTGATTTTATCATCTGAAGATGCTAAGGAAATTCGGCATTCAGAAATACAAAACTCAGATAGGAAGAGAAAGCTTTTTCCCCTTTGCCTGAAATATCTCCATTATGTGAGAGTGATTTTAGAGACACTTTGGTCCTACTCTGCCATCACTGAGTGGAGCTTAGGCCCTGTAGGCAGGAGTCTATTTTGCTGCAGTTCTTAAGTTATGATATAAATTATACAGGATAATCTCAATCAAGGACAAAGGAGTTGGTTCTCCCAATTGGCAGAATGAACACGAATGGGTACCATTGGCCATGAACCTCAGTGAGATTCTTGTCATTCTTATAAAATTGAAGTGGACTTTATAGTAAATTAATAAAACTTGAACCACACACCCCTCTTTTTTCCCTTTGATATTTTTGGCCACTGTAAATTATGCCCCCTTTGAATTTATATGGCAATGTCTTAATCCCTTTTGTCCTAATATGGCTGCGTTTGGAAAAAGGGTCTTTAAAGGTTAATGTTAAAGGAGCCTATGCAAGTGACTCTAATCAGACTAAGAGTGAGCTTGTTAGAGAAGATGAGGGAATGCACCAACCCAGAGGAATAGCTATGTGCGAAGCCTGAGAGACACGCCTCACCAAAGTCTGTCCCCATGTCATAATCTCAGATTTTTAACCTTCTAGAACATGGAATGAGAAGAGGCTATGTGCCAGTCGGCCATAGTGGATCAATGATCTGTCTCTGCTTGGCCTAGGCTATGCAAGGATGCTAGGTTGCCTCCTCCCGGATGTCTGTCATGCACTTCCCATCATCACTACGCAGCTCTTTGCTGCCCCTCCCACTCTACGTGGCCCTCGCTCTCCACCCTTTACTTTGACACTCTTCATTGCTCAAAATTTACGTCATTTCTATTTGTGCCACAACTTATATAACTTACATTAGCGCCTCTTCCAGCCTAATGTAAGAATCCTCCTGCAGGGCCTGCTTACTCCAAGCGCCCGCACATTGCCTTACATTCCAAAATGCAGGCACACCAGATCCTTACTCAAAGGTCTGAGTAACTTTAATAACGTTTCCAGTCACACTATAGAAACAGTCAGACACATGTTCAGAGTTTGCCTGCTGATGGTTCTAAGTTATTTCATAACAGTTACTGTCAGAGTAGCACACATAAGAAGCAGGCTGGGCCACTTGAGCCCATCTGAGCCTGTTGCTATTCAACTCAGTCCTGATAATTATAATATTAGGCTGAGGTAAGTCAGGAAGTGGTACTGAGGAAGACAAGGTTCAAAACTCAGATCATTTGGGCCTATAAGTATGATGTGAGCATTAATTGTTGGCTGTAGAAGCAGAGTCACAAACCTAGATAGCCAAGTTTCAAGAAAGCAAGAAGTTGGACTTTGGAAAAATAAAATTAACCCTAACTGTCATAATTTTAAAAATGAATTTTTGTTTATTCCCTACCTTTCAAGTCTGAATACAGCTTTCAAGTCTCTCTCCTGCATTAATGATAATGAACTTGGAGTGCTTTGAGATCCTTATCCGAAAAGGATTAAGTGCATATTAATGTCGTCTAAAAGCTGTGTTAATGACTTCAGATGCAATAGTGGAATGGCTTCCAATTTACTTCTAAATAGGTGTAAATCATTTCACATGAAGAACCCAAGTGAATTAATTGCAATGTAGTGCGGCATGCAGCAAACCTATTAGACTACTTGAACACAGCTGCAACCCAAAAGCTAAACTGGATTAGAATACTGTTTGCAGAAAATAGCAAATCGAAGCGCTCTTTGAGCAATTAGCAAAATCAGAGCACCCTTTGAAGCAAATAAGCACAAAAAATGAAGAACGTCTTTCTCACTCGGGTTTTTCCAGATGCCCAATTCTGTTCCCATATTCAGTGCTTTGGATTATGTTCAAAGCCCCATACAGCAGAGTTTCTGTAATACAGATGAGGTTTTGTTTTCATGTGAACAATTCAACCTCAGCTAAATGCGCATTCTCAACCATAGCAGTGATGAGAAATGCCACCATTACAGGGTTATAGCAACGCCCACTACAGCCTGACTCACTGCCGGCTTCTACCATCACCTTCTTCTCAGTCATTTCCACTGATCTGGGAGGAAGAAGATGTGTGAGAAAGTCGATGTGAAACAGAAGCTACTCAGAACAGCGAGGCACTGAAATACTTGCACAAGTGTATGCAGATTGTTTAGAACACACAATTTATATGCAATTTTCATTTCATTTAACTACAAATATTAATAGCTAAATGTCATTTCCTAATAATCCAAAGAAGGAAACCAATTTTTATACCTTAATTACCTGGTTCAAGGTCCCTCAGTGACATGACTGCTAATACATATAAAAATTTAACAAAGGATTTTTGCATCTCCAACATTTCAATAAAACATTGTCCAGTGAAATTTCTTTATGAAAATATTTAGGAGCTTTGCTTTCTTAGCAGTATATACTTGATATCTTCACAATTAAAAGCAAAATGCAGGTATGATGTTCAGCCATGGGCTTTACAAGCTTTGTATATTTGTTCAAATATTTAAATATTTTTCAACTTTGAAGTCCAAATCACTTTGTGGACACAGCTGTTTTTCTGTGGAAGTGGATGTATAAACTCTTGTACTGGAAAAAAAATTAGCATCTTTTATTTATCCTGAATTCTTTACTTATTTAGAAATTCAATGTCCTTCAGCTGGTTATAAGGACAGAGAAATAGCAAGGAATAGTAGAATCTGACCTGTAAGGAAAGATTATTTTTGTTTTGAACATAAAGCATCATTGAAGCCCATGGACACTGCACTTTCCTATTAACAAGATAAAAGATAAAGACAAAATGGAGTATATACAGAGAAACACGGAAAAGAGTGTGTGGTACCACAGGTCATCACATACTGCTCTAAGTCTTATGGAAAAGAGCATAGCACTGAGGTTTGATGTGGTCTGACAAGCTGGGCTCATACTCACTGTTACTCCAAATGTGCTGGGACCACAACACCCAGAGGACCTTCACTCATCATGCACATTTCTGAGCTTCTGGGTGCCAGAGAAGCAGCTGTCTTGAGCATCACCTTGTTGTAGGCAAAGGAGAGAATATTTAATTTCCAACAAAAGAGACGAAGCTCTCATCACTCACATTTATTATCTAATCCCAAAATCTTCCATAGAATATGCAAGCAGAGCCAGTGAGTACAGTTCAGCAAAGCCACTGGAGTTCTCAGACCAGCTGGAATAAACACGTGCTGTAACCCACAGAGCTTTAAAAATGGAGAGGATGTTTAAGTTTGCTTCCTGTGACATCAGAAATACAGAATTCATGGTCTTTAGATGGGATCTCCATCTTTGCCAAAGCTGCAAAGCTAACACTTTGGAAGACATAGTCTGTCCACTCTCTTTACCCTCAATTCACAGGCTGTTCATGACATCTAATATTTGTTTCAAGTCACCTTTCCTTTGCTCAATAATGACTTCAAAGCACAGCAGTAGAGATGTTAGTGATTGAGGACTCACAAACAGAAGTGCAAAATGGTTTCCTATAACAGAAAAAGGACAAGTTATTTAATTAATGAAGAAAAGGAGCATATTCTTAGAACTCTTGAGAGCATCTGTGGGGGTGATCCTGCATGATATTATAGAGAACAAAAAAATAATCCATGTTACTTTTGTTTGTATATCCCCAAGTGCACAAGTCACAGCTTCAGTGTATGTTCAGTGCCCAGTGGAAATGGGAAGCAATGTGAGAGACGTCAAGATTACTGAACTTCTGAGGCCTGTAGTGAGGGTCATGAGATGCATCCGTGGTAAATATAGCAAACATTACTGCACCAGAGCAGTATGCTTCAAAAGCAGTTACCACGTGAGTGAGTCTTCAAGAAAATATCTCTCTTTTAATGTGAATTTTAGAAAGCATACAAACATTCTATTATAACATTATTTAGAAACATTTTAAAAGTTGCCTATGACTGCTGTCATTCAATCTAACTTCTACCCTGTTACTTGGCCAAAGCAATAAGTTTATTAAGTTCACAGTCTAAAATTAGGACAATAGTGGCTCCAGTGTTAGCAAAAGTAAGCATTGATGAGATATTCCCCACGATTCCTCTCCAGGAGAAGTTGGTAACTCTGCTATTCCCAAATATAAACAGACCATTTAGGTAGCGAGAAGAAACCTCATTTCATAACCAAGAGAACAGCCCAAAGAACAAAAGGATCCTGGGCTAAGTGGTAGAGTATATGAAAATTTCTAGAACAAGTAAAAGAAAATTACATATGAGCGTAGTGGATTTATGATGTTACATTATAAATAATTATCCCGTGTAGGGGGATTATGTTATGCCATTGTAAATAATTGTCCCACCTATGAGTTTAATAAAAAGCGCTGATTGGCCAAAGGCAGACAGAAAGTGTGGGCGGGGCTACCAGACTAAGACAACTCTGGGAACAGGAAGAGCAGAGTAGAAATACCACAGAGACTCCAGAGTTGCCAGACAAGCCAGAAAATGCAGAGGACAACTATGCTGCTCTGAGAAAAGGTATCGAGACGCATGGCTGAGCAGGATAAGAGTCATGGGTTAGATTAAGAGCAAGGGCTAGCAAGTTATATGCCTGGGCCCAAGTCAATCAGTGTGTCTATTTGTTTCAGTGGGACTGTGCATCTGCCACTCTGCCAGTCTGCAGGTCTGCAGGTCTGCAGATCCAAACCTTGAGGCTAGTCCCAAAAGTCTGAACTAGAAACCTCGTACTACATATGAGTCTCAATATTTTTTTTTTGTTATCATAATGATGATGGAAATCATGTGAGTTAGAGCCCTCCTTGGCTGACTGAATGTCACGTAGAATTTTATAACCATGAACAGATTGGTTTAACTTATATTGACACGCCCGTATGAAGCATGCTGTTTCCTCAGACAGAATGACACCAGTCTATAGGATATGCTGCGATGAGGCGCCCTTTCTACACATTCTGACCCTGAAATGAACACTAAGTTACTTTTATCCCCAAGGTAAAAAAATTATGAGGGAAAGTGCTTGTTGATGAGTAGTGTTGATTTTACAGTTTCTCCTGATATTTAAAATCCTGCCATTGAAGGCTCATCAACAAGGCAGATATGTCCCCAAACTTCCAATGACATCACAAAATCTACCAAAAATACTGTTCCAACAATGTGGCACCTACAGAGATTCTGACATTTCGGGAAGCTGAGGCTTACATATGATCGATAGTGACTGCCACTCTTTTGAGTGACCCCTGCGCTGTTGTGTTCCTATCCTTTTGGTAACTGAATGTATCACCTGCATTAACAAACCTGGAAAAGTGAATTTTAATATTTCCTCACCCTTGAGTTACCAAAACACTGATGATAAATAGAATATCTCGTATTTGTAACATGATGGAAAAAAAATGCAGGAATAAAACTTCTCTAAGGGCCCTCTACTCAATGCAACCCTAAAATAGAATTTAGCTTCTGTTAGGCCTGCTTGTTGCTGTCTTCTTATCCCCAGGTCTCATTGGCAATCTAAGATTCTTATAAACAGAACAGTCCAGCCTCCAGGGTGAATTTTCAAAATCCTGCTTAGGCAAGGCACATACGAAAATGTGTTAGTTTATTGCATTTTGGGCGCACATTGCCTCTGCAGTGTTTTGAGCATTCACCCCTCCAGGTTAGCAATTCATTACACACCATCTCATGAGCCCGAGATGAGCTCACATTTGCACTCACAGATTTGAATGAATAAAAAGGCACTTACAAAGCCAGGTAATAGCCGCGATCAGAGGCTGATTCTTCATCCCCGCTCCAGGCCAGCATAGCTTCATACTGTGTAGCAGAATGAATGATAAAAATTACCGCCTAATCCTTCAGATCTTACAGTATCAAATTCTAGAATGAGGAAGCAGGTAGTAATCTCTGTCTGCCTCCACCTTAGTTTTAATTGGGACCCAATAAAGTATAAATTTGTTTCAATCCAGGGTTTTCAGGCTCATTGATGTTTCTAAATTTTAAAAGGATTTTCTCTGACCAGTGCTGACTATTTCAAACTCATTTTGACTTTTTTACCAGTTTTCAGGGGCAAACATCTCAATCATATCTACTAATGACATTCCTAGTGTAACTATTCATTAACTATTTTAATACTTTGTGTTAAAAAATAATATTTATAAAACCACAGTGTTTCAAGCAAGTTTTTGTTAATATGATTAATATGGCCAAAAATTTATCTTATTTGGATTCAATAAGTTAAAAATGTAGTTTTTACACATACTATAAAACTATCAGAACAAGCCTGAGCAATCCAGTAACATGCAAGGTCACTGAGACATATTTCAGATTATTGTAAGAATGATAATAGTTTTCAATCCTGACTGGAACAGGATTTATTATTTTTACAGAAAACATTTTCTTATTAACTCCATGCTTTATTTTTATAAAATTTTTCCATCTACACAAACATGATCTGGAAATTTCTCAAGCTTTGCTCAACTACCTTTTCCACAATGAAATACCTTAAAATAGTGAACTTCTCCTTAGCCAGTCAATATCCTTCACCTTGAATAAGAAGGAGAGTAACTGCCTTTCCCTATGGACTATTTTTTTTTTTTTTTTGACTTCCAGTGTTCTATCAGGCAATCAATTTTGCCTGCAACATTTCCCGTTAGGATTACTTTGTAGCTATTAGCCATCGTCTTCAAGTTTTTATTTCATGGTATTCACCAATTATTTTATAGAATAAGGTTAATTTGTGGGTTCGTTCTATTTAATGTATATCTGCTTTACTTCATATAACCAAGGCTTTGAGAATTTGAAATTGTTTAACTAATATTAATTTATTTCATTTTAATGATCATCCCTTCCTCTCAGTGATCTACTTACTTAGCAAATATTTACCCGTACAAGGATTTCAATCCTGGAGAAGCACTTAGTAATGAATACTCTCTATGAACAAGACACAGAGGAATTCTGCTGGAGTAGAATTTGTACTTGTGGAGGAGGAAGGTTTAAAAATAAGAGCACCCTAGCTGAGATGCCAGGGAGGAATTGTGGTGACAGCATCAGCAGATGTCTTATATAG